>CM070578.1:57703707-59149636 GCA_036346355.1 Rhipidocladum racemiflorum
CGATCGGCCGACACGCGGGCGGCGTGTCGATGACCGCCAGCGCTGCGCCCGCGTGGCGGCGGTTCGGCTCCCTGGACACGCGTGGCACGATCGTGGTCGTTGGTTTGAAATCCAACGGCTAGGATTGGGTTTGGGCCTCATGTGCTTGGGCGCGACGTGGCGATCGTGGGCCGTTGGATCTTGATCCAACGGTCGAGATCCAATCTAGCACAGTGCGATTCTTGCTACGTGGCGCAACCTAAGCCGTTGGATCTAGATCCAGCGGTTGGGATTAGATCTAGGATTTTCAGCGGGAAACTCACCGAAGGTGACGTGGCGCGATCTGGGCCTTTGGATCTTGATCGGACGGTTGAGTGGAGCTCGGGAGTCGGCGATGGCTTCACGGCGGAGTTGCATTGCCGTGGCGAGGCAGTGACCACACGAATGGCGTTTGGGGCGTGCTCGGCGAGGTGAAAGGTCCTCACCGACGCGGCTTGACCTGGCTATTCGGAAGCCCAGGCTCAACGGGCGGCGGAGAACGGCGACGGCGGCAGCGGAATCGCTGGCGAACGGAATTCCAACTCCGGCGAGCTCAGACGGCAAACGGGCGACGGCCAGCGAGATGGCTTGGGAACGCAGTGCGCCGCGGAAGAGGGCAACCTCGGGCGATGTCTCACGCATTAAATAACCGGGATGCGCGCACAAATCGGAACCCTAACGAGACCACGGCGGCTCTGCGGCGGAGGAATCCGGCTCCGGACTCGGCGGGGGCGGCGACGGAGAACCGAATCCACGTGGCGCGATCGACGGTCCGCGATCGCGCGAACACGATCGGACGACCGGTTTCGGCTCGAGCCGATACGGTCCAATCCGGGCCGTTGGATTCGATCCAACGGTCGGGATCGAGTAGGAGTTAGGGCCGGGTTTGGTCGAGTCAGTTGGCTCGGGTCGGACTCGAGTCCGACTTGGGTTCCGACTCGGTCGGATGAACAGTACTCGACCCGAGTTGATTTTCCAGCGATTTAATATTTAAAATAATTCCCAGAAATTCATTTAATTCATTAAAAATATCAAAAGACTCAGAAAAATTCCAGAAAAATTCTGGAAAATATTTTATGGTATTTGGGACTCAAATAAAATATTTCCAACAAAATTTTATTTGTAAAATTTAATTCTTTAATTATTTCAAAATGGAATAAATTCAAATAAATTCCAAATAAATCCAAATAAATTCCAGAAAATTCCAAAAATTCACCAAAGTGCCAAATCACACATGAATTTAAGAAAAGCAAAATTTTGGGGTGTTACAATTCCCATCCAAAGCTAGCATCTCTCCCTGCCTCCCCAACCCGTACAGCAGTAGCTCCTCCATTGGTTCTCCATGTGAGCAAAGGAGGTAAAATTTTTCTAGGGTTTGGGGTTGAGCATGATGTGGGGTATGGATGGCTATAGTGTTCCTAGATTTGAAGTATTTTGGAGGGAAAGTGGTTCTAGGGTTGAAAGGAGAATGTTGTTTTTTCGAGTAGTTGCATAGCTGGTTTTGTAGCTGCGATTTGAGAGTCATCTCATGAATCTTTGGCTATAGAAGAAATTGTAGCTTATCCCTTCCTTTTTAATTTGAGCACAAGAACACTAAATTCCATTCAGCCAATTAAAAGTTATTTTCATTTTAGTGTGGACTGTTCTGATTGTGTATGTGTTGGTAGTTCTATTATTGAACTACGGTTTAGGTCCAGAAGCAAGCTAATTTAGAATTTTTGTTTGCTTAGAGATACATGGGGAATTTCCTGTAGATTAAAAAAATGTATTTATTTGCTTGATTTAGCAATCAAAGTTTGCGGGCTGCTCAGGATCTCTGTTCATTTCAAATCTGGGATTGATTGAGATATCTCTAGCATGAATGGGTGTAGATTATCTTCTTCTGGTTATTTAGAGCACAAAAACTCCAAATTTGGTTTAGCTATTTGGGAGATATGATAGTTTTGGTGTAGACTGTCCAGAATTAGACTTAATGCAATTGATCGATATTCATTTCAAATCTGGGATTGATTGAGGCATCTCCAGCTTGAATGGGTATGGAATATTTGTAGATTATCCTCTTGTGGTTATTTAGAAACTGAGTTCACCAAATTTGGATAAGGGAATCAAAAGTTATGATTGTTTTAGTGGTTGCTATCCTGTATGGCACTAGTTTGACTCTAGAGCAAGAATTAAATTTGAGTTGGATTAGTTGTGAAAGGATTAATTGGTCTCCGAAGGAAGTTTAAAGCGGGGTTAAGCATAAGAGCGAAAATGTTATTATTATTTATCGTTTGAACCATGATTTGCATTGTTTTGAGATGAATGCATATATGATTTTGCAGGAAATGTGATCTCGGGGGTGGCCGCGCCTTCTTGCCACTCCATTTCGAATGGGTAAAGACAAGTGTATCAACTAGTATGATTGCTAGGATGTCAATTTCTTGCTAATCATTATGAGTATATTTATGCTAATCATAATAGTGTATTTGTGAGTATGTTTATATTGAAAGAGGTTGAAATGGCTGTAGTGACTCATGTGGCATTATACGGGTGAAAGAGAATTCTTAAATGATTATGAATTTAAAGGATATATTAATGCTTTTGGTTGACTAGATGATGATGATTATGTTTATGTTTATGTTAAATTGCATATGTGCATTCATAATGGAAGAGGTGACCCATGCTGATGTGGGCCTCTGTGTTTACACGTTGTGAACACGAAAATCCTACCTCGTAGTCCCATCCACATGGATGGATGGGAGCGAGACAGTAAGAGTAGGCTCCTCCACGGGATGGAGGGGAATGAGATGGTGCACACCGACGGGTGTGCACTCGGCAATACCGGTATGTGCAAAGAAAATATGCATTCATGAGCATGCATGTTGCATTGCATCGCTAATGATGATTATTGTGTTAATGGAAATGTGCGGATTCGGGATAGAGTCGTGGACTCCTCCTAAGAGGCTTAATGAGGTATGTGTGTGATATAAGCAATGAGGTAAAGGAGAAAATGGTGTTGATATAAATATTTAATGTATTTGTTGATTTGTATAAGAATTATGATCAGGTTGTTAATTTAAATGCGTTAATTGGTTATGATATGATTGTTGGATACACTTTACTGAGTCTTGGACTCACGTTTGTTTTATTATTATTTTAGGTACTCCGAGGACGACTTGCCGGGATGGGACGTAGCTTCACTCACTCACTTCATGCCATGATCAATGTATAGTTTGGAAGAGTGTTCACTTTGATAACTTGTGTTAGATCAATTGTGTCGATGGGATTGTGGTTACGGATTAAGCTTTGTGTCGATTCATAGTTAATTGATTCTTGATATAGTTATTGTGATCTTCATGTTGTTGAGATTAGTAGATACTAATTGTTGTTACGTGGTCGTTGCTAAAATAAATTGTTAGCTTGTTTCGTTTGGTTAGCGAGATGTGTAGGCTTGTGATTGTTATTATTGTTGTTATCTTGTTTGTCTGCTGAGTGGATGTCCACTATTTAGGGAAGGTGTTGCCGAAATTTTTAGTGGATTTCGGAGTACTATTAGAGTGATTTACGTTGTTGCATGTTTGAGGACATCTTTGTCCTATTGATCTTCTTTGTTTAGTTAATTATATCTGTTTTGGTGACACTCTGGGCACAGTTGGTGCTGGGGTGATACATGGAGTCCAGCTGGGGATGTGGTTGTGTGGAGGTGATGGTGCCCTTCAAAAAGTGCGCCAACTTGGTGTAGAGGTAGCCTGTTCGACTTGGCGCCAATCTAAATCGCACTAACAAACTGAGACAAACTGAGATACGTTTTTGGCTGTCCTAGTGGTGCTTCTCCCATGTTCCTATATAGTAAAACATCTATTCAGTAGCATCCCATCCTTAATAACATTATTGTGAACAGGGAGAAACGAGCTCACCTCATGACTTAATTTACATGCACGAGCTCTTGTCATATGACCATGATATATTAGTTTAGCAATCAAAAAATTATCAGTGGTGCGCGTATCCAAAGGAGTGATGTCCTCATTACACCCGGGGTAGCATCAACAGCAGCACGACAGGGAGGGGTGGTCGGCGTTGGCACAGGAGGAAGAGAGGGAAGGATGCAGCTAAGAAGGAGGAAGAAGGGCGGCCAGGGCAAAGGAGGCATGGGTGCAACTGTTGGTTGCAGGGAAGGGGAGGGGCAACTACAAGGGTAGATGAGAGGGTATGGGGTGGCTAGGTGTGGGGGAAGGAAGTGCGCCCAGGTGGGGTGTGAGAGAGGGGTGGGCTAGGGTTTTTTTTGGAGGCTTAGCCCCTCCCCACTTGGCCCAATCACAGCCCAAACATTCCAAAACGGTCTAAAACTGTCCAAAACAATTCATGTCTATCTGTGATATTACAATGTTAATACTTTCGGAATGTGTGCGGTGTTTTTAAATTTATCAATAAAATATAGTAACAAAAGTAAGTTAGTGCTCACTAAACGATATTCCTCTTAACACAGTGTGAGTTTTTGATAACCGGACAACTCGAACCATTGGAGACATATCATCTCGATCCCGACACTTGTAATCTTGCAGTCGCCATTAGGAAGCTTTGGTACCGCCATTACCTAGCTATACTCAATTTTGGGAAAAATGAAGGGGATCCAATTGCTTAGCGAGAGATGCTTCTATGTATTTGTACTTAGGGGTGAAAACGGAGTGGATAATATCCGGACCGTATCCGTATCCGATATCCGTTTTTAGGAAAATGGCAAAAGAATCTGACATCCGACGGATACGGATAATTATCCGAATCGGGGCAGACGGATACGGAGCGGATATGGGGGAGGAGATATCCGACGGATACGGAGCGGATACGGATATCCGGATGCCGGATATTCGTATACTCGATGTCGAGCAGGCCGGGTTTCTTTGGCCGGTTGGATCTTGAGTGCCCGAGTGCAGCCCACCCCAAGGCCCAATCGCCAAGCGGTCTAAGACTCCAAGTCTCCAACGCACCGCTTCCCAAATCGCATGCGTGGATCGCGGAGTGTGGACATCGGTAGCCGACGCGAGTACGCGACTCTCTCAAATTGCCGACGCCAAATCTAGCCGCCTCCAGGCTCCAACCCTCCTGGCTCACCTCCACCGGACGGCACCGCCACCGCCACCGCCATCACGCATCTCCGCAGATCTCGCCACCGGCGGCCGCCCCACCGCCGCCCAAACGCCCCCGGCTCCCTACCACCAGACGGGCGCCGCACTATCGCCTCCGCCAGATCGGCCCACCGACGCTTGGCCCATTGTCACTAGTCATCGACTTCGCTCCCAAATTTCTTGTTCCCTTCTTTGTCACGCCAGTCCTACTAGACACCCGCCGAAGCCGCCGTTCGACGAAGGTAAGGCCAAACTTTCCCCCTCCTCTTGCCCTCTCTCCTTCTTTTGATCATATGTAAATCAAATGAAATTTTGTAGGAATATGTGTTGGATTTGGCCTCATTTTTGTTGTGATGTGTAGGACTTGGCTAGATTTGGAATTTGTTGACATATGGTCGTGTATTTGTACATGAACCGACTAGTGATTAGAATGTATGGAAGTTATTCATGGCAGCCGGTTCTTGAACTGATTTTAATTTTGTCCATTAATCCATGAATGACTTGTGCTCGCTATTACTTATCTGCTTGTCCATTGAAATTATAGCGGTGTACAATGACTTGTTGTTCGTTTATGGCATGCCATTTGCCAGGTTACAGCAAGGAGATTCTGTGTTGAAACTTGTGTTTTGACGTTTACATATTATCTGACTAAATATTCGGTTTTGTTTTCGTTTTCGATCCGACTCCGATTACTATCCGTTTTATTATTATCCGATATCGATTCAATATCCGATCCGTTTTTAAACTATCCGTATCCGTATCCGCATCCGGGTGAAAAAAACGTGAGCGGATATAGAAATGTCACTATCCGACCGAATCCGTTCCGTTTTCATCCCTATTTGTACTCAATACAAGTTGCACAAATTTTGAATCAAACAAAGAGGTAAGTAATCACTACTTACTGTTTATTCGTACTTTAATATTTACCTAACTTTCAAAAGTACCACTCTAGCGTTTGCTTGGGGTTAGGGGTGGAATCGAGCCGAGCCGAGCCGAGCCCGGCTCGGCTCGGCCGAGCTCGCCAGTTTTCGAGCCGAGCCGAGCCCGGCTCGTTGCATACATCGAGCTCAATCTTGAGCTTGGCTCGGGCTCGCTCGAGCCTCAAGCCGGCTCGCGAGCCGGCCTACAAGGGCACTGGCAAGGGCCCAAATACCCTTCATTCTCACAAAAAACGAAGCTCCTCCATCCATTCTCACCGTTCTCAGGCTCCAGCTTCCTCTAGGGTTCGGTCAAAAAGCAATTTCACATTTATGGGACGCCTTTTTAAGCACAGATGGTTAGACTGCTCTTTCAGTTTATAAAACTGCAAACATGTAATCTGGAAAAAGAATACTCCGCTTACTTTTATTCATGCAAAAGTAACTTGATAGACCCAATACAAGACATTTGAAGTACTAAGAAGAGTAAACTCAAAAAGTAAGGTAAGACAAGCATTGCTCATTAGATGTCTAGCATTGGGTATCCGATTCTTGTATTAATTCATACCTTATATAACTCAATAGCCGAGCCTAACGAGCCGCTCACGAAGCCGGCTCGGGCTCGCTCGTTGGCGAGAGGCGGTAGGCTCGGGCTCGGCTCGTTGGCCATGCGAGCCGAGCCGAGCCGCACCGAGCCGAGCCGAGCCCGAGCCGAGCCTCGAGCCTCGAGCTAAAATTCCACCCCTACTTGGGGTATATGAAAGAGGAAAGGAGGAAGGAAAATGGGCACAGGGAGGGGCACACACGGAGGCGATCCATAGCGGAGCAGGAGCAAGCGGTGGTGTGCGTCGTCTCCTCCTCTTCTTCCTTGTATCGCCCACATCGCCGTGCTCGATTGATTCCATCGGCGCCCACCAGCGATAGGCCCCGACCCCCGCGCCTGCGCATCAACCGCTCGGCCCTCTAGGGTTTCCCTATTCCTCCGCCCAATCGGGTCCACCTCCAATGTGAGTTCGTCTGATCCCTCCATTTCTACGAATCTACTCTCTTTTTCGGTACTTTTTGGGCGCCGATTTGGTACAATCTAATCGGAATTTGAGCCTTCCTTTCCATAATTTTCTTTTGATGCGTCTGTCCCAGAAATCCGATGGAACCCGCTTCGATATCCTTGTCTTTTTACACGGTTCTATCAATAGATTGGATGACTGATTTGGTGGAATCCGGTAGATTGGCCTTGCCCATGTCCCCTGTTCCTTCGCCACTTCTAATCTTTATTTATTTATTTGTTTATTTTTTTTGTTGTTCTTAATTTGGGATCTCAAGTTTCTGATAGCGTAGGGGTTATTAGCATGATGCCTGTCTATTTGGTTTTGTTTGTGGCCTCAATCCTGACGTCTTTTTACTGCCTCCCGATCCCTGGATTGCTAATGACTCTTTTTCTTTCCTCAGGATGACCATGAGCGACGATGGAGACCGCACCTGCCCGCTCTGTGCCGAGGAGATGGACATCACCGATCAGCAGCTCAAGCCCTGCAAATGTGGCTACGAGGTACCACCATGTCGTCGTATTTGATTGCCCCTGCCCGCGCAACGGCTGGAACGCTGTTTGATTGTCTGCCTATGCAACCCTGCAGATTTGTGTCTGGTGCTGGCACCACATCATGGATATGGCTGAGAAGGAGGACGCAGAGGGCCGCTGCCCTGCATGCCGCACCCGCTACGACAAAGACAAGATTGTTAAGATGGCTGCCACTTGCGACAGGTGTCTGTCCGTCTAAAACTTTCAAGTTACATGCCTTCTCCGCCCCCCCAAATGCCGCCGTGCTTAGCAATCAATTTGGGTCCTACAGTATTGGAGATTTAGGTTCCAACTTACGTTTATTTTGATGGATACAGGATGGTTGCAGAGAAAAATGCGGAGAAGAAGCACAAGACCCAAAAGGTTAAGTCAAAGACAGCAACTGTGGAAGCTAAGAAGCATCTGTCCAGTGTCAGGGTTATCCAGAGAAACCTGGTGTACATAATTGGGTTACCTGCAAGTTTATGCAATGAGACTGTGAGCACCATATTGTTTACATCAAGATTTTTTTAAATCGAATGACATGTGTAAATAGCAGTTCTCACATCAGCGTTGCTGTTATCTTTTGTTTTAGGTACTTGAGCGCAGGGAATACTTTGGTCAGTATGGGAAGGTTCTGAAGGTTTCAGTTTCTCGTCTGACCGGGGCTCCCTCCCAGCAGGCATCAATAAGCATGTATGTCTATGAACCTCATGCCACACATTTATGATCTTCTCATATTTATATACATTATTGGACACATATCAGGTGGAAACCACCCTTATCGTGTAATCTCCGTGGAAACCATGTGTAAGTTTCCAAAAATTCTCAAAAAATTACCATACGTATAGGAGGTAACCTTCTATTATTATGTGAAATTAGAAGATCAAACTCAATCGCATTTGGAAGATATGAAATTGACAAGCAGCTAGATGAATAGTGCTAAACAAGTGAACAGTGAAAAAATCGCTATTCAGGCTGAAATTGTCTTTTTCATATCTTTCAAATGCGATTGATGTGGTCTTCAAATTGTACAGGGTTGTAGAAGTTCACCTCTTCTACGTATGGTAATTTTTTTGAGAATGTTTGAAAACTTCTACATATGATTTCCGCATAATCTACATGATAAGGGTGGTTTCCACCTGATATGTGCCGTACACTATTTATTGGTTGTTTCAGTAATGATCCTACAATCACATTGATATATCAAGTGGTTATCCTCTTACATTTGTGCAATTGCATGTTTTAAAAAAATTATGCTCTCTTGTGCTATTGTACTTGCCCTTTCCTACCGCTAGCGCATTTATGCTTAGGTTATTCATCATAAAGTAAAGTGACAATTCGGTTTTGTTCAATTTGGTGGGTTTCCATCAAAATTAGGTGAAAAAGCTGGCCAATTCTAACATTATATGTCTATATTCTTACATTTAGGCACCATCAATCTCAGGTTAATCGGACCTACATAAACTACAGTAGACCGAGGATCACTAGACTTCCATAGCCATTTGTGGAAATAACATTTGATAGCCTCATAGCCAACATAAAAGATCTATCTTTTTAGTGTTGTAAATTCTAGGGAATTTCAGATAAATGTAAAAGTGCTTGTTTCAGTCACAACATGATTTTGACATCAACTATGATATACTAATCAGATTATTATGTATGAAACATTCCCTTGTTCAATCTGGGCTGAGCTCAGAACCTGCATATATTGATATCAGTAGTTTCTTAGTCTCTCTTTATGAATTGTCACTTTTTTTATGAGTACTTTGTAGTTCTCCAGAAAATGCAAGGTTTTGTTTTTGTTTTTCAGCTACTCCATATTTCTCTTGGGAATCCTATGGCACTGGTTGGATGTAAGTAGTTGTGGGGGCAGTGTGATTTTAGAAAGTGAGCGACTAGCACCCGGACGTCCCTCTAGCCGTCAGATCTCACACAAAAGACATCGATCTCGGCCATTCCATCCGGTGCAAGAAAAATCCAAGAAGCCCAACAGTTAGTTCTTAAGCTTGCATCGAACCTTTGCTCCCCTCCCTATGCAAGAAACACAGTCAACAAAACATAAATATGTGTGGGACCCCGAATCAGTTTTCCGGAATCCCCTGTGTATTTCTGTGTTAGTCCCAGATCAACACTAGCACACAAAGTTCACAGTGATGAATCATAACCAAACAGGACGAAATATTACAATAAATATTAAGTACCAGCCACAGGGCTATTTATTACATTATGCGGTCATATGACCAAAGTTAACAGCGGCGGAACAAATAACAAAACGGTAAAGCCCAAAAGATGCCATAGGCAAACGACTGGGAACGTGTTCTTAGATATCTTGTTGTCCTTCATCGAATTCCTCGGCGAAGTACTCACCATCTTCGACGGCATCTGGAAATTCTCTTATGAAAAATTTGAGTGTGGCACGTGAGTACAAACGTACTCAGCAAGTCTGGAAAATTATGCATCATGTAAGGCCCTGTTTGTTTGCCCTATGGATTATATAATCCAGCTTATATAAGTTAACGTGGGAAACAAACAGCCTAGATTATAATCTAGATTATATAATCCAAAGCAGGAGATTATAATAATCTATAAGTAGCCATTAGGGTGCTTATATATTCATAATCCAGCTTATTTTATAACTACAATCTAAAATACCCTGTAAACTTCAGTTTATTACCCACCACTGCCATTACACATGCCTCTTCCCCAGGACTTCAGTTTTGTACGCTAATCGTTCTTTCCCTAATCTCCTGCGCCGCCTCCATTGTCCTGCTCGAAACCAGCCACCACATGGATCCGGAGATAGGAAGCGACGTCGGCGCGGCGGAGTTGGGAGGCGGCGGAGACGGCGCGGCGCACACCGCTCCGCTTCCTCCTCCCGCTTCTCCCTCTCTTGCGCTGCCTCCGTTCCGTTCTTGGATTGGAACCCATCCTTGCGGCGAGGAGGAAAGCGGCGATGATGATGCCGCGGCAGCGAAGCGATGTACGCCGCGGTGGGGCTCGGCCGACCAAGTCCGCGCCTGCCGCCCATCAAGCCGGCGGTGGCCATGCTCGGACCGCTCCGACTCCTTCCACGTCGCCGCCACAAGGTCCCCGTCGGCGACACGCCGTCACGTCTTGCGCGCGTCGGTAGTGGACAAGGACCGGAGAAAGCGATCGATGCTCGGCGGCGATGTGCGGGGCCGGTGGATAGCGCGTTCAAGGACATGGCCATCGTGATGAAGCAGCAGAACCGCGCCGAGGAGGCCATCGAGGCCATCAAGTCGCTGCGCAGCCGCTGCTCCGACCAGGCGTAGGAGTCCCTCGACAACATCCTCCTCGACCTCTACAAGAGATGCGAGCGGTTGGACGACCAGATCTCACTGCTCAAGCCGCTCTACTCGCTGCGGATGCCGCTGCACAGATCCCAGACGACTGTGGAGGATGTGTGCAAGACCCACGGCATCCTCTCAAAAATGGCCAAAAACAGTCAAGGGTACTAATGTCTTTTACAATCTCGAACTAATAATCCAACATAGTAATAATCCAGGAAAACAAACAACCCACCAGCTTATTTAAAGGTAGCTTATATAATCTAGCACCAAAAAGCTGGATTATATAAGCTGGAGAGGGAAACAAACATGGCCTAAGGCTTTCTAAGGATGGCTTAGTAGGGTTCTTTTGCTACGGATCCAGTACTGTAGCATTGACTTGGTACTGTAGCAATGTCGAAGCTACAGTGTTTTTGGCCTCCAGAACCGAAGAAAATACGTTCTAGGGTTAGGCATGGGGATCTTCCATGGATGGGGGTGGTGGGGTTGGGGAAGGTGAGCACCGGAAAGATCTCGACGACGCGAACCCAACGGTGGTGTCGGATTTTGAAGGGAATTACCGGATTGAGAGGAATCGACGATGAACGGAGCTCCAACCGACGACTTCAAACGCGAAATTCGTCGCCGTCTTGCAACGAAACCCTAATAAACCATCCTTGGGAAGCCTTGCATGATGCATAATTTTCCAGACATGCTGAGTACATTTGTACTCAGCAAGTCTGGGAAATTATGCACCTTGGGAAGCCTTGCATGATGCATAATTTTCCAGACATGCTGAGTACGTTTTATGCATCATGCAAGGCTTCCCAAGGTGGGTTATTAGGGTTCTTTTGCACAAAGCTAAATTTCCACAAACTGTACTTATTATTAATTTTCACAAAGCATGTTTTAACAATTATTTGAACTGTTGAAATTATTTATAACTCTAGTGTAGGTTCTAGCCATCAACACTAGTATACTAGCTCTAGCCGCACATTTTAAAAGATTATGGTAAACCGACACGAGTCCATCCGTCATGGTTAAAACAGGTTCCAACCACCTGACTGGCTCAATCAGTCATAAACTCATTCGAGATTTCTAACCACTTCCGGATCCCAAAACTCCAGTTTTTAAAACCTAAAACCAAGTCTACCAATATGAAAGCATTCTTCGCTTGCCCTTGACCGTAGGCACGGCTATTCGAATAGTTTTACACTCTGCAGAGGTTTATAGCTTTACCCACAAGTGTTATTTTACTTTTGATGTCGGCTATTACACACTTCCTTTGGTGTGCGACAGTAAAACAACACAAGGCCTTTACAATGTATCCATCTAACTCGACCCACCCGCTAAGGTTTCATCGCTGTTAGGGTTCCATCCACCCAGTACAGAAGCCTCCTCTTGCGCCGTGTGGGAACGACTTGCCTCCATCCGGCACCCACATTCCACCATCTGGTGAGTCTAAGTTAGATTTCTACAAATTATTTAGCCAGGTCATACCTATTTAGACTTGTGGTTGCACGGTTATGCTTAGGATGGTCAATCACAAGCGTCGGTGCTTAATTGACTTGGGGCGGCACTTGCACAAACAAAACTAGTGCTCCATCCGCACTCGCCCAACATTCCATTCCGCCCAAGTCCAAAACATTTTCATTTAATTTTTATTTTGCAAATTACAGCAGCAAACATAATGCCACAACTTTTCAAAATCATATTTTACAACAATTTCGAAGTAACCCACCAATAGGTATTTTGATCAGTTTTGGAACTAAGCACATCTAACACACTAAACAACATATATCACAATATAATATAAACATGATATATCTCAGCATCCTAAGGTTACAAATGTATATGGATATCAATATCAAGGAGGTGACATCAAATTTGGAGTAACTATCATCCTATATTTAACATCGCATTTATATAAATAGCCATGCGTGTTATAAAGCATTTGTAAAACAGTTATACAACATGGGATCAACGTGCGTCAAGGAGACTTGCCTTCACTCGCAGCGAGGGTATTGAAGTCCCGAGGCTCAGCGACGATGTCGTCGACTTTGGCGGGTTCTTCGGCTACGCGCAAATTGAAGCAAACAAATAAATAAAATAAATCTAAAAATTATAAAATTAGTACTGGCAGATAGAGGGTGATTTTAGATGAATTTAGGAATTTGAATCACTCGATTCAGACTTACGACGAAAGAGAACGAGCGTTTCGAAGTTGGATTGGAAAGAAAATCAAGAAAAAAAAATGATACTGTAGCGCCGCTGGCCTGGTACTGTAGCAATGTCGAGCTACAGTGTTTTTGCCCTCCAGAACCGAAGGAACCCTGTTCTAGGGTTAGGCATGGGGATCTTCCATGGAAGGGGGTGGCGGGGTTGGGGAAGGTAGGCGTGGGGATCTTCCATGGAAGTGGGTGGCGGGGTTGGGGAAGGTGAACATCGGAAAGTTCTCGAAGACGCGAACTCAACGGTGGTGTCAGATTTTGAAGGGAATTACCGGATTGAGAGGAATCGACGATGAACGGAGCTCCAACCGATGACTTCAAATGCGAAATTCGCCACCGTCCTGCAACGAAACCTAAAATTTCTTTAGGGTTTTTGATTGTGACAATGACACGCATACCGTGACGCGAACAGATTTGGATTTGGCTCACCGGAGTAAAAGATGACACGATGCCAATGGAGGACGTCCGACGACGGTTCTCGCGACTTTCTGAAAGATTGAAGTGGAGGGATGGTGTGGGGAGGTGAGCACCAGGTAGGGGATGCCAAAACCCTTCTATAGAAGGTGGTGGTTCGCGGATTGACGGTGAAACGACCGAGTTATTGCAAAATCAATGGTTTTCGGTTTCCACTCGAAATGAACCGTTTCCGACGAGTTTTGAGGGGAATGATGGCAAGGAACGGATTCCTCTCATCAATACCTTCACAACGCATCAATCCATGCGTGATTTGGAGTAATGAGGGAGTTATGGTGATTTGAATTTTGATTGCCATGAACGGGAGGAATGGAGCTTCTCTGAACGAATCGGTTGGGAAGATGAACAGTGTCGGTCTGACAGTGGACCCCCCATGAATAGTGACCAAAGCAACGCGCGAGAGATAAAATAACAAAAAGGATCTAAAAATCCCAGAAAAATTCTCAAAAATACTATGGATTATTTGGAATCAAATGAAATTGGTTTCAAGATTTTTACATGAATTTTGGAATTTGAATGACACCGAGACGAATAATTTGAATTTGAACAGTGTTTTGAGGTAGAGCGCGAAAAATAAAATAGCAAAGGGGCTCTATAAATCTTGGAAAAAATCTCAAAAATATTATAGAATATTTGGAACCTAATGCAATAGGTTTCGGGATTTTTGAGGACTTTTGGAACTTGGGTGGAATTTTGAGTAAAGATGGAATTTAGAGTTTTGAACTTTGCAGACGAAGATGGAATAAATTTCACTTTCGAAAGGATAAGGATGACAGGTTAATTAGGACACCGAAGAAAATCCAAAATTTTAAATTAATTAATTTAAATTAGCTTTTGGCAAAAAGACCGGAATTGGGGATGTTACAATGTGCCCACCAAAGCCCTTCGCGCTGCCAGACACGCTATGCCATGTATGCTTGCACAGATGCATCACCTCTTAGAAGGCAACAACAGGTTGCTATCCATGTAACAGATCCACAACCCACTACAACAAAAATTATCTCTTGCTCTAAGATTCGCAAAAAACATTACAACAATCAAAAAATACTTTCTGCAACAGTTCGAGCAAACGCCTGTAACAAGCTAATGTAGGAAGAGCTTGTTGGCGAAGGAGGCTCAAGCAATTCTTCGTTACTGGAGCTTGGAGGAGTACACTGGCCTTGTTGCCGGTCGACATCACTGCCCTTATCGTTTGTGCCATGCCGTCTGCCTTGGCCCCTCTCTGCTCCCCCACTCGCTGTTCGACGAAAGGTCTCAAGTGAGAAGGCATGCAGCGACCACACATGAGAGGAGACCTCCATTCGTGTAGCTTTGCTCGAGTTGTGTGTGTGTGAGAGAGTGTGAGGGTGTTACGCGCACGGTCCGCGCACGCAACGAGGATGAGATAGGGTCCGTAGCACTTGAAGCGCTCCAAATGTGCCTTTGTTCAAAGCACCGTGAGCTATTTGGGGCACATCATTTCAGGAGAAGGGGTGGCCGCCAACCCCAATAAGGTGCAAGACGTGGCAAGGTGGCCACCGCCGATATCAGTACCCGGCGTGCGGAGTTTCTTGGGGCTCGCGGGCTACTACAGGCGCTTCATCCGCCACTACGCAACTATCGCCGAGCCCTTAACCAATCTGCTCCGCCGGCAAGAGTTCAAGTGGACAGCTGAGGCGGAACGCGCCTTTCCAAAGACTCAAGGAGGCATTAATCGCGGCCCAGTTCTACATCTTCGACGACTTCGACTCGCCGTGATTGAGTGCGATGCCTCGGGCATAGGCATTGGCGCGGTGCTTCAGAGGAGGGCCACCCGGTTGCCTTCTACGGTCGTCGGTTGGCAGATCGCCATGCCAAGTTGGCCGCCTACGAGCGCGAGCTCATCGGCCTTTCGAAGGCAATCCGGCACTGGAGGCCGTACCTGTGGGGGCGCCCCTTCATTGTCCGCACTGATCATGCGAGCCTCAAGTACCTCCTCGAGCAAGACATTAATCCCGCCACAAAGAAGATTGGCTTAGCAAGGCGATGGGCTTCGATTTTATGGTGGAATACCGGCCGCCGGTAATCAGCGGCCGACGCTCTTTCGCGTCTACGGCTTCCGACACCGCTTGGCGCTCTCCGCTCCAGGCCCGTCGGCGCGCCTACAGTGGGAGGAGGCTCTGCGAGTGGATCCGGACGTGCAGCAGCGCTGCGCGCACCTGCAGGGCAAGGCGTCCGCGCCACAGGAGCCAGGCGAGGGCACAGCGTCCGCGCCACAGGAGCCAGACGACGACTACCTGCACAAAGATGGCCGATCAAGACGGCAACTCCATCCCCAACGTGGGCCGTCCGTGATGGCCTCCTCTTCCGGGATGGCCGTCTTTTCATGCCCGCAGGGTCACCCTTGCATGCTCAAGTGGTGGCTTCGGTCCATGACCTCACACATGAGGGCGTCGCCAAGACCTTTCATCGGGTGAAACAACAATTCTATTGGGCTCACATGCGCAAGACAGTGGAGGACTACGTGGGGCAATGCAGTGTCTGCCAACAAAACAAGGCGAGCATGCTGGCGCCAGGGGGCCTTCTCCAACCCCTGCCCATTCCGCACCACATCCGACCGATGTGTCCATGGTCTTCGTCGTGAGTCTACCCACGTCACAAGGCAAAACGGCCATGTTGGTGGTGGTGGATCGCCTCTCCAAATACGCCCACTTTTTAGCTCTGAAGCGGCCATACACCGCGCCGATTGTCGCAGACTTATTCTTTGATCGATTGTCGGCTCCATGGCATGCCCAAACAATTGTTTGGATCGCGACCCGATTTTCCTCAAAGACGCTTTTGGCGGGACCTCTTCCAGCCATTGTGGGTACCAAGCTTCTCACATCGTCCGCATATCATCCTCAGACGGATGGACAAACGGAGGTGGTCAACCGTACGATTGAGATGTATCTTCGATGCCTTACCACGGACAAGCCGTCATCATGGGCGAGGTGGCTTCCATGGGCGGAGTTCTGCTACAACACATCCTACCACTCCGCCCTTCGCATGACACCATTCGAGTTGGTCTACGGCAGGCCAGCACCACCGCTAGTACCTTATTGCCAGGGTGCCACCTCCATCGACGCAGTGGACTGTACATTGGTGGATCGGGATGCTCTCCTAGCCTGTGCTCGCCAACACCTCTTGACTGCCCAGAACCGTATGAAACAGCAACACGATCGTCATCATCGGGAGGTCTCATTTGCGATTGGGGATTGGGCATGGCTCAAGCTGCAGAAGCACCGCCAACTTTCTATGCGTGCCGCCCCACAGCACAAGCTCTCTCCCAGATACTTCGGTCCGTACCAGGTGGTGGCTCGAATCGGCGAGGTTGCCTACCGTTTGGCTCTACCAGAGGCAGCCCGAATTCACGACGTTTTTCATGTTTCCATGCTGAAACCGTTCCGGGGCACCCCGCCGGTTCACATTCCACCCTTGCCGGAAGACAACTCTTCACCTTCCCCGGTGACTGGTGTTGCGACCCCTCTCAAGGTGCTGGCCCAACGGTTCATTCGGGGGTGTCGACAGTTCTTGGTTCACTGGGCGGGTGAACCTCCGGAAGCGGCAACTTGGCACGACGCCATCACCTTCAGACAATCTTTTCCCGACTTTCAGCTTGAGGACAAGCTGATTGTGGAGGGGGGAGTATTGTTAGAGATGCCGCAGATCGGGTGTACTACAGGCGCCGGAACAATGTGGGCCAAGGCAGCGGCAGCAATCCTGGCGCATAGGATGGGGCCAAGGGCAGATATGCTGAGATGCTGCTAGTTATTCCCTTCCTATTATTCTGCAAAATACTCCTTTCCTATTTATTAGGCTGCATATCTTGCTTTCCTATTCCTTAGGCAATTAGTTGATATTTCCTTCCTATTGTTAGCCTGCATATCTTGCTTTCCTATTCCTTAGGCAATTAGTTGATATTTCCTTCCTATTGTTAGCATGCATATCTTGCCTTCCAAATAATAGCCGGATTGAGGGCATTTGTAATCCTCCTGGTGCATGAATAAAAGGGGAAGAAGGAGAAGAGAAAAGGCACGTTTTGTTGCCACCAAATACAACCTCAGGCGCTGCCGTCGATAACCGGCCGGTGGTTCCGTACAACCAGATATCGCTACTCACGATACGTCCACGGTGCCCTCCCAGACTAGCTGCGGCCAGCGGCCGGGAACACGGGCCTATTCTCGGTCGCACCCGTATCAGAGGGGGGCAATAGGTAGGATAAAACTGAAGCAATGAGTGGTAGAGAAGGCATATAGTGGAGGAGTATGGGACAACCAGAGTAAGGTGTCCGGATTTTTTCCCCCTTGGGCCGGACGCCCGAACGGTAGCGATTCCCTTTCAAAAATATGAAAACATGGATTGTAAAATTACTTGAGACTTTTGAATGAAGCACATCTCTACTCAGTTTATTTCTACTAATTTGTAGACCAACAAAAAAGCTAAAAATATATTCATTTTCCTGCAAAAACAAGATATTCAGAAGGAAACCTGTCGATAGCCATTACATTACTCAGAGAAATTTAGTTGTTCACTGCCTTATTCCTGTCATATGTGTTCAGATATGTTACTTATGCCAAAGAAGAAGAGGCCATCCGGTGTATTCAAGCTGTACACAATTTTGTGTTGGAAGGAAAAGTGTTAAGGTGAGCTTCTATACTTTGTTCTCTTCTAGCATGTTTACACAATATGGTTATTCTAATGATTCTTGACTGTTGCAGAGCATGCTTTGGTACTACAAAGTATTGCCATGCATGGCTACGGAACATGGTACAATTGTTGCTTCATTCTGACAGCTTTATTTACCAGTACTCTACTCAATTCTATCTTTCTGAGTGCTTCTTGATTTTTCTCAGACATGTGGAAATCCGGATTGTCTCTATTTGCATGATGTAGGCAGTCAGGAGGATAGTTTCACTAAAGATGAGATAATCTCAGCATATACAAGGTAACACCATACTACCTTTAATATGTGATGTGGAACCATAGTTTCTTGCACTGCTTGCTTGCTTCATCTGTTTTAGCTCTAAGCGAGTAAGCCACTGTGCCAGTCCTGGATATAGTTTTTTTTATCCCCGCCAAGCCTACTTGTAGGAATTATTGCTTTTCCATGGAAGTGGATATAGAAAATGGTCTGCCTGTCTTATTGTGCATGTCTACTATTGCTGTACTGTTTTGGTGAACTCTTGTATAATATAAATTGCTAAAACTCCTAGTATTTCAGTTGATACATTCGACCATCCTGTTGTATTTCTATGAGGAGTAGGGTTCCCCAAATGGCGTCTGGTGTTTCGCAAAGACGTGCAGGGACTGTATTGCCTCCGCCAGCAGATGATTTCTCATACAGTGCAGTGGTTTCAGCCAAATATAATGGAACAATTGTATGTCTTTTAATACTGAAAATGAAGACACATTAAATTTTGTTCGATTTCATGCTGCTTTCTGGTCTAGGCTAAATCTTGATATTTTCTGTATTTGTTGGTTTACATAATGTAGCTAAATTAATTGGTCTCCTGTGCAGAATACTACAAGCCAGTCCAGACTGTCACCTCCAAACAGTAGTTCGGGGAGGTCCACACTTCCACCAGCTGCTTCATGGTATGGTTCCTATTCTAGTCTTATGTTATATTTTAAAATGCAATGTGTTGCTAAATTTTGGGTATTCGCAGGGGGCATCGTGATTTGAATGCAAGGACAACAGAGACGGGGGTGGCATCATCGCAGTCTCTTATAAAATTAAAACAAGAGCCACAGAGTAATTCATTTTTGAGTTCTTCGATGAATTCTAGTGCAAGACTGCCTTCTTCATGGAATGATGATACAAGCACCATAACAAAACTGACTGGAGAATGGCAAGTATCAGAACGAGGTAGTCTGTCTAAAACCTATAAGCCATATAAACCTGGTATTGTAAAGGAAACCCAAGCTGTAACATCACTGGATTCATCATTGGACGTAGACTTTGCTACAATACCTTCAGCTTGGAACGATGATGATGTTGTAGCATCAGATGGGACGTCTAAAGGAAGTGAGGAAAAACATGTTGTGAATGGAAATGAAAATGTTATTTGTTCAGTGTCTTCAAACCCAACCGAATCAGGCCAGCTTGCGTCCAAGTCATCAGCATCACCAAAGAAAGACACAGAAGTGAACTGTACCAGGCAAAGTCCTTCAGATTGTGTATCATGTTCAGCAATATCTAAATCAGAAGTAAAGAGTGGTGATGGTGACCACCATGTAGCCAACATGACTCCTAAAAGTCCTACTTTAAAAGTTATGAACAGCCAATCTACTCATACTGCTCGTCCGAAAGTACTGGAAGATGTTAGACCGGGAGATACTGGAATCGAGAAGCTATCTATTGGGGTATCTTTAGTAACTTTAGGTAACAAAGATGGGTTTCGGAGTACGGCAGATAACCAACAACTGGGTGCAATCCCAAATAATTCGGTTGTGAAGTCGAACAAGGTGCTCCCTGAGCTGTTGTCGTCAGAAAATAATGGCACTGTACTTTCTTGTCAATCTAATTCTGATAAGTACCTTGATTGGAGTTCAGAGCTGCAAGGTTGTGATGTGACTCCTCCGTTAGATGATATATGGAACTCTTCAATGGTCACTGATAAGCCTTATGTTAGGATGCCGGATGCTACAGATCACGCATTATCTTCACCATATGTCCATATTGCTAATACATCACATATTTCGTTGCAGAATGATAAAGAAATTAACCATACTTTGACAAGTGATAGTAGAACTTCTGGCACAATGATGCAAACCGGGTTGTTGTCTTCAACTGACAGCAATTCTACCTTGTCAAATGGATGCCAAGAGGGGCTAGGAACTATATATACAACTGGTAAGATTTCTGAACTTTCTGGAACAAAAACCCATCAGCATGGAGTGATGGGTGCGGTAAAAATTGATAACGCAGGCAGTTTTGACAAGGCTACAAGTGTAAATAACGATGAGAGCAGCATAATTTCTGATATCTTGTCTTTTGAGTTTGATCCATGGGATGAGTCGTGTTCGACAGCTAACAATTTTGCTAAGATTCTTAGTGAATCTGAAAAGAACAATGTGCTTTTCAATGTGACTTCATGGAAATCAAAAACCAGCAGTAACGAGTCTAGATTTTCATTTGCTAGACAGGATAATCAAGGAAATTTCCTAGATTCATCTTTCAAAAATTGTGGCAGCGACCAAAAGTTCAGTTTGCTATCCCAGAATTCCCATGGAAATTTTTATCAGAATGGTCTTATGTTCCAATCTCCAGAGAATGATTTTTCAGGGAGCAATCCTCTTACTATACCAGAAATGGCAACTACTGGTGAGTAATGGCGGTATTTGACTGATGATTTGTTTTATTACTGTAATTGAATGTATTTTAAATATTTGTATTTATCTCTTTGATTTTATTTTGATTTGTCACAAAACTGACTCCGGAATGGGTTGTAGATCTATTGGTGATACAAGATATTCTATTTGTAATTTTTATGTGAAGTATTTCGGTAGCTGATGTTTTCATCAGTGGTACTTTTGTATCCTTACGATTAATTTGCATACTCAGGCACTTCAAGGTCTAAATTATGTGCACCTCCTGGATTTTCAGCAGCAGCAAGAGTCCCCCCTCCTGGATTTCCTTCTGGATTTTCATCTCAAGATGGGTTGAATCCCCCTCCTGGATTTTCATCTCAGGATGAGTTGAACCGCCCTCCTAGATTTTCTTCTGGATTTTCATCTCAGGATGGATCTAATCCCCCCCCTGGATTTTCATCTCTGGATGGGTTTAATCCCCCTCCTGGATTTTCTTCTGCATTTTCTACTGGATTTTCATCTCAGAATGGATCTAATCAGGTGTATGGGTCAACATACTCAGGTTTGTTTACTCTCTCTTATCTTATTTGGTTCTTCTCGTAAAACAATTTCAGTTTCTCATAGTTTTGTGGAGCTTGGCAGAAACTGGTCTACATGATAATCTTTTGGGAAGCAACACCAATTATTATCAACCTCAGTCAGGTAGACAAGCAAGTGACATAGAGTTTATTGATCCTGCTATATTGGCTGTTGGCAAAGGGCGGATGCCTGGAGTTAGTGATTCAGGGCCGGATCTGAAAAATGCTCCTACTTTTCCAGTACCGTTGCAAACATCAACTAATGACCCAAGGTTTCAATTACTTATGCAACAGAACATGCCCTCTCATCAAAATCTCAGATTTAGAGACCATATTCAGGATGCATTCAACCCTATGAATGACAATTTTCTGGCATCCTGTCTTTTACCACAGAACCATGGTTCTCTATCCACTTATGCACAGATGCCAACCCAACAACCTAGAAACTCACAACTTACAAATGGTCACTGGGATGGCTGGAGTGATTTGAGACAAGGGAATAATGTTCCCTTGCCAGACATGTCGAGGATGTTATATCCAACTGAAGCGAACAACTTTCACATGCTGGGTTCAAATGATCTTTATAACAGAGCCTTTGGACTGTAGTTGTCTTGGAGGATGCAGCTTTGACCTGTCCCCGTCTTACTTGGTTGTCTCTAGTTCTGAAAGTAACAAAATCGGAAAAATGGCAGGCTTTCCCGTGTAGAAGGGCGACGTGGCACAGGCGACGAGCCGCGGTTTGGCTCCGCTATAGGATAGTTAATATTGGTTGCACAGTGAAGAGGACACTCAGCTGTCTAATGGCTGTGCTTATGAGCTTGTACATGATTGTTTTATTGAAAGGTAGTGGGTTAAAATGGATCAACATGAACCTGAGTTTTAACCAGCCGTACCAGGTATGCGTCTCACCATTCTGTTCACTCCTTTTTTTGTATGTATGTATTATGCATCACTTGCTAGGCCTTGTTCCTAAATAGTTGGTGTCAGTCTATCTGCTTGGAACATCAGCTAGTTTTTGTTAGGATTTAGGAAAAACCTTTTCCTTTGTTCTTCTGTTCCATTTTAATTTTGTGTCATAGGGTTGTGGAAGTTGCTATATGAGCAAGAGGATGGATCCATGAAGCAGATTTACAGAACATGTCCTCAGGTTCTTTTTAGGTGAGGTCATGAGTAAGAGGATGGATCCATGAAGCCCTTGATGCGTATATGTGTACATGTGGTTTGTGCTTGCAGGTGTGATGGAGTTTTTGGAATATACAAACCTTATTACATTTGATTTATTTTGTTGTCCGTAACTGTGGAATTGTTTTTTTTGCCTTGCGAAACAGATAAGAGAGTCCTCCGTTGTACATGATGATGTGCTACATGTCGCTGGTAACTTCTTGTGGTGCGTCCACGGAAGCTGATGTTTGTTGTGGGGTTTGCTGAACCGAAAGGAAATGGAATGTACGATGCTTGGCTATATAGCTCAGTTGACAATTTGCTGGGTATTTAAACTAGGGAAATTTAGAAATATGCTACTTTAAAGTGGCCGTTTTGGATAAATGCCACTACAAAGTGACTGCTTAGAAAAAATGCCATTGCTGAGTCATGTTCAAAACATGTTACGCGTGTACATATTTTCCAAAATGAGACCCGAATTACTCTTGTTCATGTACCTCCTACGTGCTTTGCCATGGCTATGGTGGTGGCAGCTGCCGGTGTCTTGCAATATGCATCGGCCAGCAATGTCGACGAGAAGGGCGACAACGGGCATTGGAGGATCCATTCGTCGGTCGAGCTCCTTTGTCGACGCCAGGGCCTTGCACTGCTGCCACTTACTCAAATCCGTCGCTTCTTTGGGACACTGTAAGGCCTAGGAGACTGATGAGGGGTGGATAGACGGTTTTAAAATCTCTTTTGCTGAAATCGAGGTTTATATAAGGAAGAGTACATCAAAAATGAATTTTTGATTTTGTCCAATTAAAACATAAATTAACTATTCGCACTAATTGAACGAACATAAGTCTAGATCAAAGTTTATGGCAAACAAGCGATTTTTTAAGGGTATAATGGCAAACAAGCGATTTTTTAAGGGTATAAGGAGGATGCACACAATTTTTTAAGGGTATAAGGAGGATGCACACAACCCAGACGCACACATAATACTCACGCACCACACGCTGACATGTGCATACTCTACACATGCTAAGTAATTAATTGGAGGCTCCCCAACCTTAGTAGCGCGGGTACGCGCTATCCCATTTAATGTGCACGCGTGTGTACCCGTTATTATTTGGTGAGCACTGCACACTTACCAACTAAGCTGCGGCTCAGTCCTCGCAAACAAGCAATTCAATTTTAAGAATGTAAATTGCAAATAAGTAAATGAGCCAGTAAGCAAATAAAAAACGACAACACAATCTTTTTACCGTGGTATTCAACTAACTATAGGATCATCTAGAATGCGTCAATGCATTGAAAAAATACCAATTTTAGCTCAAATGATCCTGTCCTTTGTACAATAGCTATATGATCATCTAGAATGCATTGATAATTTTCAAACTTAGCCATTCCTCCAATTTTGATTCCGTTGCAACTTCTACTTTTCAAGGGCTTTTTTTGACTATAACCATTCCTCCAATTTTGATTCCGTTGCAACTTCTACATTTCAAGGGCTTTTTTTGGCTATAAATAAGCTTGACAAGCCTAGTGTGCATCAACAATAGCTACCCAACTTAACCAACCACATGCTACTAGCCTAGACCGCCTTTAATAGTATGGCGAAATAACAATAAAGACCTAACGCTACAATGATCCATCTTCAACGCCTTGTATCATTTCCAAACACAATATCCTTGATCTTCATGCTTAGCCATCATTACAATTTTTCGAGGATCCATGAATACCAAGAACTCCTATTATGCCAAAGTCAAGCACTAACTCATCTTGAAACCTTTAAACATATTTAGTCTTGGCAATCAAATGCTATTAATCACCAAAACACATACATCACTAAAATTAGGGGCGTAGATGATTACAATATCCCCTTTTTTGGTGATTGATAACAACAAATTCTTAAAGAGAGTAAATAGACAGGTATGATCAATAACAATTAGGGGCAAGCATTAATCCAATATATACAGTACTTGGAGATCCTGATCAAGTGTAATATCAAATTGAAACTACATAAGAGCGAGATATTTGAATTAATCATGAAGTAAAATAAGCTCCTAACCATCTAATGGCATTTACCACAATCATGGCATATAGATAACTCATGGCATTTAGACAAAATTAACTTTGCATTTAACATGGTTTATAGAGATCATGAATCAATAATTGTAAACCATGTCATTCGAGCATTACCATTAATTATACCATAATCAATATTAATATAAATTATGCCATTTAATAATAATCATGCCATCAAGATAACAAAGCTCCCCCTAAATTGATGCCAACAAAGTATAAATAAATGATGCACAAGCACAAGGCTTAAAATAACTACCACTCTACGGTCTACTATGATCTCTCCCCCTTTGGCATCAAGAAAAAAAAAGGGAAGGCTCCCTCAAACTCATAAAGATACCAAGTGACTTTTGGCAATGTATGTGCCTAATTTTGTGCCACCACGAACCAAGATATAGAAACATTAGGCCCTAGTGACTTAGATCCATGTTATGCTAGAAAGCCCACAATTAAGCACACAGTAGATTTTTGATTGTTTTGCAAATATTAATTTTTAAGATGTTGGCAAATATAATGATTTTTGAGGAACACTTGACCAACCAATTTCCTTTTGAGCTAATTTTTCAAAGCATAATTTTGAACAAACTTTTCATGCAAATCATTTTTGACTTCTTTTTGATGATGAAAATTTATGAAAATAATTTAGAAATCATTTGATATAACATAGTACATTTGCATGAGAAATCTTTTTTCAAATCATTTTGGTTAGAAATTATAGGTCATTTTTAAAATGCCAACTAGCAAGGTACTGATGTGTTCACATTTATGGTTGTGACAATACATTAAAAATATAGTGCTCCCCTTAATGTTATATTCCCATTTGAGCTCACAAAATCCAAGACAACTAATATCTAAATCTACAAGCAACTAAGCAAACAAGCATATATCACATATATACATGGCAATATATTACAAGAATGTAAATGTGGTCATGCAATGTTATAGGCATATATGATATTTAACTCACTCATCAACCTGCAAAAGTGGCCCTCATCTAAGGGTTTAGTGAAAATATCCGCAAGTTGATTCTCAGCTCAGACATGGCTTGGCACAATGTCACCTTTTGCAATATGATCCCTAAGAAAATGATGCTAAATATCAATGTGCTTTGTGCGCGAGTGTTGAACTGGGTTGTTTGCAATTTTCACTGCACTCTCAATGTCACACAAAAGAGGCACACTTTTGAAGGTGATCCTATAATGTAGAAGGTTTGCTTTATGTACAATATTTGAGCATAACAACTACCCATGGCAATGTACTCCGCTTCGATGGTAGAGAGTGCAATATTTGAGCACAACAACTACCCATGCAATGTACTCCACGTCGGCGGTAAAGAGTGCAACCGAATTTTGCATCATTGAAGTCCATGAGACTAGAGATCTTCTGTAACACCCCAATTTTTGCTTTTCATGAATTTAAATGTTATTTTGCACTTTTGTGAATTTTTGGAATTTTCTGGAATTTATTTGGATTTATTCCCTTTTGAAATAATTAAAGAATTAAAAGTTTTAAATAAAGTTTGGTTGGAAATATTTTATTTAAGTCCAAAATGTCTCAAAGTATATTCCAGAATTTTTCTGATTATTTGCTATTTTTCTTGAATTATTTGAATTTCTAGAAATTATTTTTGAATATTTAATCGCTGGAAAAATCGAGTGGGTTTTACTGTTCATGCGACCGGGCCCGAGTCAGACCCGAGCCAGCCACGCACGCGGTTCAGTCCAACCGCGTCGCGCCCGAGCCCCAGCCGCGTGACCGTTGGATCTTGATCCAACGGCCACCGTTGCGCCACGTAGCACCGTGCGGATCGGATCGGATCCGTTCGCGCTGGATGGATCTGGGCCGTTGATCATGTCCACGTGGATGACTGTCCGCCTTCGTCTCCGCCCGAGTCCGGGTCGAACTGCTCCGCCGCGCCGTTTCCGAGTTCGTTAGGGTTTCTCGTTTTTCGCAGACGTCGAGGCCCTACTTAAGGAGGCGACCCCACCGCCGTGTTCCTCTTTCCCTTGCGCACCGTTTGCCCCGATCCTTTTCGCTCAAGCCGCCGCCGTTCGCCCACTAGAGCTCGCCGTAGTTGGTCTTGCGTTCCGCCGCGGTTTCTTGCGGTTTTCACCGCCGTCCGCCGTTTTCCGCCGCCACCCAGCCCAGATCCGGAACCGCCAGGACAAGACGCGTCGGAGGCTATCATCCACTTCACTGGAGCACGCCCGCAACGCCGTTCCCCGCATCATCGTCTCTGTCTCCGGCCACCCCAACTACGTCGCGAAGCCATCACCGTCCGCGAGCTCCGTGCACCGTTGGATCTTCATCGCACGGTCACGATGAGTCCACGTCATTCCTTTGATCGTAGAAACCAGATTAGATCTAGACCGTTAGATCTAAATCAACGACCCACGTTCGTCCACGTCACCGTAACGGAATCCACGTTACGGTGCTTAGATCCAATCTCAGCCGTTGGATTTGGA
Source organism: Rhipidocladum racemiflorum (assembly GCA_036346355.1). Taxonomy (NCBI): domain Eukaryota; kingdom Viridiplantae; phylum Streptophyta; class Magnoliopsida; order Poales; family Poaceae; genus Rhipidocladum; species Rhipidocladum racemiflorum. The sequence continues at coordinate 57,730,883 of CM070578.1, forward strand.
TCCAACGCACGAGATTGAGCCATGTAGCCGCGAACCGCACCGTGCTTGGATAGATCTTGGCCGTTAGATCTAGATCGTACGGTTAGGGTTAGCCGCGTTGTAGCATTAGATCTGATCTGGACCGTTGATTTTCAAACCAACGGCCCAGATTGCGCCACGTGTCCGGTAGATGGACCGACGCGTCGACGGCCGCGGCGTCGCCCGATCGGCCGACGGCGTCCTGCGTGGCGTCGGCGTGGGCAGCGTGTCGGTAAAGCGACCAACCACACCATGACTTCACCGCTGACGTCACGGTGGGGCCCGCATGTCAGTATTGTGTGGCCGAGGCGCGGTGACGTCACGCTGACGTCACCCGAGGGGTCCACATGTCAGTGAGACATGTCCCCATGGGCCGGGTCCACGGTAGACCCGAGCCGTGCCGTGCGCCGGGTCCATGGACCCGAGGCGACGTGGCGGCTCTCGATTGGTCCACGTGTCCTGCTGACGCAATAAATTGATTTTTCAATAGAAAAATAAATGAGTTAATTCGGTTTATTGATTTATTTGAATTTTCAAACTTCAAACGCTTATAACTTTTGCGTTTTAACTTCGATTTGAACGATTACAATTTCTAAATTTTTATAAAATTGAGATCTACTTAAATATGAATTTTAATTAATTTTTGAATATGAAATTTTCTCTGTTATTATTTAATTAATAGATTCTTTAAACTTTAAACAATTATAACTTTTGCATTTTAACTCCGATTTGGGCGATTCCAATTTCTAAAAATTCGTAAAATTATGTGCTTTCTGTTTATGGACTTTGTTTGAGGTTTTGAGCATTGTGCATGTACTGTTTTATTTATTTATTGCTATTTGCACGCATTACGAGTACACGTTGAAGTACCCGAGGGCTTCAAAGGAGAAGTGTGACCCAGGAGCCAGCTCAAGACCAAGATCAAGTACTCTTTGAAGGCAAGTTGTGCTTTGACCATGTTGAGCCCATTCTTTTGAAGTTATGTTGTTTCAAAGTATTCATGCTAATTTAATTAGAATTTATGTTGATTAATTCTGAGATTAGTTAAATACCTAGTTGCTGTGTATAACACCATGATGTATATAATTGTATGCCATGAACCCTTGTCACCCTAGTTGTGGATTACTTAGTTGGACCTTACTAAATTCCAACATTGGGTATTTAGACCTGTCGGGGATTGGCTATCTGGCAAAAGACCACGGTACCCCCGTAAAAAGCTAAACCCGCCGACCTTGTGGTACTAAAAGAAGATGCTCGGGAGAACGAAACGAGCATCCCTCCTTCTCCTCCGAGCATACGCGTCTGCGCCTTTGTTCGCAGAAGCACCAAACACGCCCCCCCACGAGCAAGCATGCTCGTAGAGGCCACGACCTACTCGGGTGTTTGGTCGGGGGGCCCAGCGAACGCTACAAGAAAGGAAGGAGCCAACCAATCAGCCAGAGATCAAGGGAGATCATACAGAAATTCAAATAACGGGAATCAAGGGCCGGGTCACGGATATGGATACATAGCGTGATCCCAGGAGGTAGTTACCTTCTTCGTATCTCTAGTCGTAGTATTTAAACCCCAGAAGATGCATGTAACGGGGGAGGGACACCAAGATAGAACACAATACACTGGAGTAGGGCTATTATCTCGACGGTGAGAGGCCCGAACCAGGATAAAACACCGTGTCCCCCTTTTTTCTTCTTCTCCCGACCTCGCATTGCTCGAACGCCCTCTTCGATCCGTACGACGGGGCTCTGTTGATCCCCCATTCAACAAGTAAGCTCGACGGGAGCCCGTTCTCCAATCGTCGATACCGCGGCGCCGTCAGTGAGCCCACGAAGAGGAGGTGGTCGGCCGACGACCGGTTGCCTCGACGCGGGCTACGAAGAGGAGGTGGTCGTTGATGACCAGCTGCCTCCGTCCGCGGGCCACGAAGAGGAGGTGGTCGTTGACGACCAGCTGCCTCCGGCCGCGGGCTACGAAGAGGAGGTGGTCGTTGATGACCAGCTGCCTCCGTCCGCGGGCCACGAAGAGGAGGTGGTCGTTGATGACCAGCTGCCCCCGGCCGCGGATCACGAGCCGGAGGTGGTCGTGGTCGTGGCCGAGGCCTACGACAAAAGATATATGTATGTATATAGCACCGATCGTCAGAAAGCAGCGATGCTCGGGAAAGGAGTCCAGGAACATACCTGCGTTGTCCTCACGGGTGAGGTCATGCCACCCGGTCACCTCGAAGAAGGGGTGCTCGCGGCGCCTCAGGGGGGACACCCGGTTGAAGGTGAAATCCCGGGCGATGTCTCGACCAGTGAGCCCCATCTGGGCGAGCTCACTGATCGTCCTGAGCGCCCGCTCTTCCTCAGGTTGCACGGGCGGGCGCGCCGTCTCAGTAGGCGGAGCGTCCCCCCCAGTGTAGACCAACTGGGACCCCTCCGCCTTCTTCTGGTAGAACCAGAGGTCGGCCCAACCCGACACCGAGTCCTTCAAAGCGACAAGAGGATACTCGTATGGTCGGTTGGTCTGGCGGAGATAAACGCATAGCCGGCGGGCCGTCCCGGCCCGGTGCGAAGGGAGTAGAAGTGAAAGAAAAGGCTAGCCGTGGGCGCCACGCCCACGTCGCCTCGCAAAGATGGGAGAAGATTGCGAGAGAAAGGATAGAGTTGGGGTGGAGATGAGAGATCTCGCACCCACGAGAAGGCAAGCACGGAGGCGAGGAAGTCGCTCGAGGCGACGAAGCCCGTTGATGGCGTACAACTCACGAGAGGCGATCTCCGTCTCCGCGATGCCCGACACCCGCGTCGCCGCACTCGACCCGAGCTTGGGTCGGCGTACCCCTCATCCGTGAGCACTGGAGCCTCCTTGGGTCATCTGGTGACCTTGAAGCGCGCCATGGCCAAAGAAGGAAGAGGAGCGAAAAGGGTTCTTGGGCGCTAGGGCTCTTGGAAGGTTTTTGGCGAAGACGAGCAAAGAGACACGGTGTAACTCCGACCTCTCCCGGTAGAAAGGGTTAAAAAGACAGTGAAGGGGCGGGATAAAAATCGCCGCCTATCACGTAGCAACACCTGGCCGGGAAAAGCGCCGCTTCCCGAGAAACTACCGCATCAATTCTGAGGAGGCTTCTCTAAGAAGGAACCGCAGAACAACCAAGCAGCCTTGTGAAGCAAAGCGACTGGCAGGTAAAGAAGCTCGTGTCCCGGCATAAAATGGTCGTGCACCACGATCAAAAGAAGTTCAATCCCCCCTCAAGTCTTCTTAGGCTCAAGGGGAAGCCCGAGGTTCCCACTTGAACCTCGGGGCTAGCCGTCGGGGATTGGCTATCTCGGCAAAAGACCACGGTACCCAGTAAAAGCTAAACCCGCCGACCTTGTGGTACTAAAAGAAGATGCTCGGGAGAACGAAACGAGCATCCCTCCTTCTCCTCCGAGCATACGCGTCTGCGCCTTTGTTCGCAGAAGCACCAAACACGCCCCCCCACGAGCAAGCATGCTCGTAGAGGCCACGACCTACTCGGGTGTTTGGTCGGGAGGCCCAGCGAACGCTACAAGAAAGGAAGGAGCCAACCAATCAGCCAGAGATCAAGGGAGATCATACCCGAAATTCAAATAACGCGAGAATCAAGGACAGCGGGTCACGGATATGGATACATAGCGTGATCCCAGGAGGTAGTTACCTTCTTCGTATCTCTAGTCGTAGTATTTAAACCCCCCCGAAGATCTGTAACGGGGGAGGGACACCAAGATAGAACACTATACACTGGAGTAGGGCTATTATCTCGACGGTGAGAGGCCCGAACCAGGATAAAACACCGTGTCCCCCTTTTTTCTTCTTCTCCCGACCTCGCATCGCTCGAACGCCCTCTTCGATCCGTACGACGGGGCTCTGTTGATCCCCCATTCAACAAGTAAGCTCGACGGGAGCCCGTTCTCCAATCGTCGACAAGACCGTTGTAGTATATTGCTTAGACCTGCTACGTGCACATGACATGATTTTGGATAATGAAATGTTAATGTTGACTTAATGAGATATTAAACCTGTTTTTGAGAAATGTCACGTCTTATTGATGTTGTTATCGATGGCACGTGGTGCATGGTAATCAACTGGGATTTGATAGATTTAGACCGGGGCATGTGGCAAGAATGATATGGTGGGTCATGAATGGCACCGGGGAAGTTGATTTGGTTCTTCGGGTAGTCTTGCCCTGGTCAACCTAAGGACTTAACCTTGCAAGCCTTTGAACCGAGTCAAAGGTACCCATCTAATGTCTGTAATGGGACGAACCTAGTTGATTAAGTTGCTAATAACGTACCTGTGGGACCTCGGGGTGTCAACTAAACCCTTTTGTGTAGTTGTACGGGGGAGCGTACCGGGGCTGCGGCCAGGTACCCATCTAATGGTTGATTGGCCTAGACTTCGCCTTTGCTAAGGGAAGGGTTAGTGTGCAATAACCGGAGAGGCCCACTTGTGCTGACTCTGTTACAGACACTCGCCTTTGTGGTGTTTGGCTGTATCTTATGGGTAAAGTGCAAAACCTCTGCAAAGTGTAAAATCTATTCGAATAGCCATATCCGCGGCATTGGACATTGCTCGGGAATTACAGTCAAGTGTTAGACTTTCATGAAAACAACTTGGAATTGAAAAGTTTGGTTGGGTTTAATGATGACGTTGATGGAAATGTGGATTAGGAAAGGGAAAATGTTTATTTAACTCCTGGAAAAGTTATTGATACTACATTGCTTCTACTGCTTTTGAATCTACTTATGTTACTTGCTAATTGCTGCTTTACTGCAAATGAACCTGTTAACCTATCCTTTGTATTAAGCCATGCATATAGAATATTAGTTGCATTCTGTGCATGACTTGCTGAGTACAAAGTACTCACCCTTGCCACAATACAACATCAGTTGAAGAAGAGTCGGCGCCAGCTTTGGAGGAGTTCCAGGAGGAGCTGTCTAACTAGGGAGCGAGCCCAGTTAGTTGCCTGTGGTATACTGGATGGCGCCACGAAATCTACTTTATTCCGCTGCAGTTATTTCTCCTTTAATAAATCTTCGCCCTGCGAGGCGTATCTTTGTAACTTGACCATAAGGTCGAGCAACCAGTTTGGTTACTATAATTAAGGTACTTTCTATTTCGTTAAGTATGATTATGATATTTACCGATGTTGAGACTGTCTGCACTAGCGTGATCCTGGACTAGTGCTGAATACACAGAGGGTCCGGATTTGCAAATTCGGGTCCCGACAGAGGTGGTATCAGAGCCATACTGACTGTAGGCTCACCCATAGTTTGATTGGTCGTAGTGAGGATAAAACTTATTTTCTAAAGTTAAAAGTTGTCAAGATAATGAATGAATTCTCGACTTACCCATTTCTTTCTTGTTCATACCCCTTGCTGAGTTTTTTTGTCTTCCACTTTGATTTTAAAATGTTGCGTTCTTACGCGAGTGTCTTCTGGCAGATGTTGATGAAGAACAACTACGCCGAGCGTGAGGGAGGCTACGCTGCCGAGTTGTGGTGTATGCTACAGTCGCTTGGAGGCTTCGAGAGACCGCTCTACCAAGGGACGACCATCGTGCATGCTGGACTGGTCATAGGATGGGACGTTAAGATCACAGTGTATGCTCGAGAGAAGACGAAGTTCAGTCGTCCTTTCCACTTCATCGCTAGGAGGTCAACATTTGAGATGGGAATTCAGGAGGTGTCACGTCGAGCGATGCAGCAGATTGCTCGCACTTACTCCAGAGAGCTGGAAGGCACAGTGTTCCGTCACCACCCACGCCGAGACAACAGAATGCAGTGGAAGCCGATAGAAGATGAGGATGCTACCGTCACACACTTGGCCAGATTCATCGTCGCCCAGGAGGAGCTTATCGACGACATAGTTCAGGAGTTGATGAAGGCTCGCGAGCAGGTTGAGGAAGGGAAAAAGCACCTAAAGAATGCTCGTGAGTACGTCGCCTATGCTGCGGAGAGGATCGCAGAGCTGGAGACCGCACTGTATGGGCAGGGCTCGGAGCCAGTATTAGAGTTGGACGCCCCAGACCTGGAGGAACCAGCACCTGAATAGGAGCACCAGCCGGCACCACAGCCTGAGCCTGAGGATGATGCCGCCTCTTCAACTACTGCCGTTGTGGGGCATGGCGATCGCTTCGCGCCTATGCCGCCACACCCGCCGCAAGGAGGCAGTGGAGGTTTTCTCGATGAGTGAGCGTAGGTCTTGCAGTTGAGACTCCTTCGTCGAGTCGCGTTATAGAATAAAAGTCACCCTTAGAGGCGTTAGACTCCAGTGTGCCAGTCGATTTGGATTTTCATTGCTTGCTGAGTGTGCAGTATGTGTTGCAAAGCCCTTAGGCATTGTAAGCAACCATACCAAGTTATTATTAAATAATAAAGTTGGATTTTGAGTTACACCTTTTTCCCTGCATAAGTTTCTCTACTACTTGTCTATTCTTGTTCCCTCTCATCTCTAAACCTTGGAGTAATCGATAGATGGTGAACACCCGCGGAAACCTTGGAGGTAACGGGAGTGGTTCTCGCCCCGCAGTGAACCCCAATGATGGAGCACCTGCACCCCAACCAGCACCGCCAGTTGACATGCAAAACTTTGGATCCTTTCTTGCTGCACTGACTCAGCTGATGCATGCCATGATGCAGCAGATGCAGCACGTCACTGCTCAGGCCGCCGCTAATCAAGTCAATCAAGGACAGCGTCAGGGCTCAAAGTTGTTCGAATTCATGAGGACTCATCCGCCCACCTTCTCTGGAAGTGCCAATCCACTGGAGGTGGATGATTGGTTAAGGTCAATTGAGAGGAAGTTGCACATTACCCAATGTGTGGGAAATGAGAGGGTGCTCTACGCCTCTCATCAGTTGGAAGGGACTGCAGCTGAATGGTGGGAGAACTTCTGCGCCACGCGGGAGAACCCACATGATATCACGTGGGAGGAATTTACCATCGCATTTCGCCAGTATCATGTGCCGGAAGGAATAATGGACTTAAAGAAGGAGGAATTCAGGGCATTGAAACAAGGTAATCAACCGGTGGTTGAATACCTGAACAAGTTCACACAGCTTGCACGCTACGCGCCGGAAGACGTAGCGACATACAAGGCCAGACATTTTCGTTTCTTGAAGGGATTGAACTCTGGACTACAGGTGGGACTAATCACCCACACCTTTCCAGATTTCCAAGAGTTGGTGAACAAGGCACTCATCCTTGAGGACAAGCGCAAGGAACTGGATGAGAACCGGAAGCGTAGGATGCAACAGCAGGGATCGCGTTAGGGAGCACAACAACGTTTGAGGGTTGCGTCAAATCAGTTTTTCAGATTCCAGCCGCAAAATGCAGCAAGGACACCGTCGCCAGCACCGAGGCCTGCTAACCAGGGTTACCAGACACCAGCTCCAGCCAGAAACACCGCTTCGGGCAGTCAACAGGGGGCAGTGAGACGATGCTACACATGCAACAAGCCAGAGCACTTCTCCAATAGTTGCCCTAAGAAGATAGCAGGAGTGACCCCAGTCCGCTTCAATCTGGGATCCACACCAGCCGGGGCGCTTTGCATCGAGAGCAAACCGAGGAACAGCCACGGCCAGAGCCGCACCCAGGTCGTGGTGAGAGGCCGAGTCAACCATGTCACCGCAGATGCACTTGAATGCCACAGGCGTTATCTTGGGTAAGTTACTTGCCAACTCGATTACACCTGCGATTTTGTTTGACTCTGGAGCTTCGCATTCATTTGTTTCTCAAGGCTTTGCTGCTAAGAATGATTTGGAGATTGCAAGACTTCAATTCATGCTTCTAGTTCAAACCCACAGTTAGAACTCCGAACTAAAGTAGGATGTTCTGGGGTAAGAATATTAATAGATGGGGTAGAGTTCCTAGCGAACCTTATTATATTGGAAACCCAGACCTTAGATGTCATCTTGGGAATGGACTGGTTATCCAAGCACAAGGCCGTGCTGGATTGTGGGCGAAGGATTATCTCAGTTGAAGGCCCATGTGGAAGAAAAGTGGAATTTCAAGCAACCGCCGTTCGAGATGGACAGCTGATGGTCAATAGCACGAAGGCAATCAACATAGAAGATGTTAAGTGGTAAATGAGTATCCTGATGTCTTTCCTGAAGATTTGCCTGGAATGCCACCAGACAGAGACATAGAATTTGTGATTGAGTTGGTACCTGGTACAGCACCGATAGCCAAGAGACCCTATCGGATATCAACCGAGGAGTTAGTAGAGATGAAGAAGCAGCTTAAGGAGCTGATGAAAAAGGATTCATTAGACCGAGTTCGTTGCCGTGGGGAGCGCCAGTTCTGTTCGTCAAGAAGAATGACGGGAGTTTCAGGATGTGCATTGATTATCGTGCACTCAATGAAGTCACCGTGAAGAACAAGTACCCGCTACCCAGGATCGATGATCTGTTTGACCAGTTGAGAGGAGCCGGAGTTTTCTCCAAGATTGATTTGAGGTCAGGATATCACCAGTTGAAGATCCGATCAGAGGACATTCCGAAGACCGCATTCTCGTCAAGATACGGACATTACGAGTTTACAGTTATGTCATTTGGTCTGACGAATGCGCCAGCTTACTTCATGAATATGAGGAACAAGGTTTTTATGGAGTACCTGGATAAGTTTGTCGTTGTGTTCATAGATGACATCCTAGTCTACTCCAAGACAAAGGATGAACATGCAGAGCACTTGAGGCGAGTTTTGGAGAAGTTAAGAGAACAACAACTCTTCGCCAAGTTCAGCAAATGTGACTTTTGGAAAGACAAGGTGGATTTTCTTGGACACGTGATGACCGCAGAAGGAGTCGATGTTGATCCAAGGAAAGTAGAAGCTGTGTTACATTGGGAACAGCCGAAGACGGTGACCCAGATTCGGAGTTTTATTGGGATGGCAGGTTACTACCGCCATTCATTGAAGGCTTTTCGACAATTGCGAGACCTCTTACGCAATTGTTGAAAAAGGAGAAGAAGTTTACATGGACGCCAGAGTGCGAAAAAGGTTTTCAGGAGCTGAAGAAACGATTGACATCAACACCGGTGTTAGTTCTATCGGACGTCAATCAAAGCTTTGATATTTATTGTGATGCATCGCGCCAAGGACTTGGATGTGTGCTGATGCAGGAAGGTTGTTGCTTATGCATCAAGGCAGTTGAGGCCACACGAGCAGAATTATCCAACGCATGACTTGGAGTTAGCTGCCGTGGTGCATGCTTTGAAGTTGTGGCGTCATTATTTGATCGGGAACAGGTGCGAAGTGTATACGGACCATAAGAGTCTTAAGTACATTTTCACCCAATGAGACCTGAACATGAGGCATAGGAGATGGTTAGAGTTAATCAAGGATTACAATGTGGGAATCCACTACCATCCAGGAAAGGCTAATGTGGTGGCTGACGCCTTGAGTCAGAAGAGCCATACCGTGAATATGTTAATAGCCACGAGTCAGGACGAGCTATGCAAGGAGTTCCAGAAGATGCAGATTGAGGTGGTACACGAAGGATTCTTGGCCACATTGGAAGTAAAGCCTATTCTGGAGGATTAGATCAGAGGAGGACAGAAGGATGATGACAAGATCCGCAGGATTAAGTCCAAGATGGATGAAGGCAGGGCAAAAGACTTTACGTTGGATGAGCAAGGCACATTGTGGATGAATGACCGCATTTGTGTGCCGAAAAAAAAGGAGCTGAAGCAGTTGATTCTGGAGGAAGCCCATGACTCCAAGTATTCCATTCACCCAGGAAGTGCAAAGATGTACCAAGACCTGAAGGAAAGATTCTGGTGGCCAAGCATGAAACGGGAAGTCGCCGAGCATGTTGCATTGTGCGACATATGCCAGAGAGTCAAAGCAATGCATCAGAGGCTAGCGGGATTGCTGCAACCATTGAAGATACCTGAGTGAAAATGGGAGGAAATCGGAATGGACTTCATTACCGGTTTGCCTAAAACTCAAGGAGGTTATGACTCCATATGGGTTATAGTGGACCGCTTGACCAAGGTCGCTCATTTTATCCCTGTAAAGACCACATACTCGGGAGATAAATTAGCGGAGTTGTATATGACCAGGATCGTCTGTTTGCACGGAGTGCCAAAGAAGATTGTATCGGACAGAGGTACCCAATTTACCTCGAGATTCTGGAATAAGCTGCATGAAGCCATGGGGACCCGATTGAACTTCAGTACAGCATATCATCCGCAAACGGATGGACAGACTGAAGAGTTAATCAGATTCTGGAGGATATGCTAAGAGCTTGTGCATTGGCGTATGCTACCTCTTGGGATAAGAGTTTGCCGTATGCCGAGTTCAGCTAAAATAACAGTTATCAGGCCAGTCTACAGATGCCACCTTTTGAGGCACTGTATGGTCGACCTTGTCGGACGCCGTTGAACTGGAATGAGACAGGTGAACGCCGTGTCTTTGGGCCGGACATTCTTCAAGAAGCCAAAGAGCAGATTGCCATGATCCGAGAAAGACTAAAGATAGCTCAGTCAAGATAGAAGAGTTACGCAGACAACCGTCGCCGAGACTTGAACTTTGAACCAGAGGATTTCGTGTACCTTAGGGTTACAACCCTCAAGGGAGTTAAAAGATTCCATGCCAAAGGGAAACTAACACCGCGATATGTTGGGCCATTTAAGGTTTTGAGCCGCAGAGGCGAAGTTGCTTATCAGTTGGAGTTGCCACAATTATTAGCCGGAGTGCATGATGTGTTCCACGTGTCCCAGCTGAAGAAATGTCTCCGTGTGCCAGACGAGCAAACACCCTTGGAATCGATCGAGCTGTAGGAAGATCTGACTTACAAGGAGCACCCTGTCAAGATTCTGGACACCATGGATCGAGAGACGAGAAATAAATCGACACGTTTCTGCAGAGTTCAGTGGAGCAACCACGCAGAGAGTGAAGCAACTTGGGAGTGCAAGGAGGATTTGAAGAAAGATTTTTGAACCTATTCTTTAGTTAGCCTTGAATCTTGGGGACGAGATTCTGTTAAGGGGGGGAGGTTTGTAACACCCCAATTTTTGCATTTCATGAATTTAAATGTTATTTTGCACTTTTGTGAATTTTTGGAATTTATTTGGATTTAATTTGAATTTATTCCCTTTTGAAATAATTAAAGAATTAAAAGTTTTAAATAAAGTTTGGTTGGAAATATTTTATTTGAGTCCAAAATGTCTCAAAGTATATTCCAGAATTTTTCTGGAATTTTTCTGATTATGTTGCTATTTTTCTTGAATTATTTGAATTTCTAGACATTATTTTTGAATATTTAATCGCTGGAAAAATCGAGTGGGTTTTACTGTTCATGCGACCGGGCCCGAGTCAGACCCGAGTTTGAGTCTGACCCGAGCCAGCCGCACACGCGGTTCGGTCCAACCGCGTCGCGCCCGAGCCCCAGCTGCGTGACCGTTGGATCTTGATCCAACGGCCACCGTTGCGCCACGTAGCACCGTGCGGATTGGATCGGATCCGTTCATGCCGGATGGATCTGGGCCGTTGATCGCGTCTACGTGGACGGACGCATCGCCGTCTTCGCCTCGAGTCCGGTCGGATCGCTCTGCGCGCCCGTTTTGAAGTTCGTTAGGGTTTCGCGTTTTTCGCGGACGTCGAGGCCCTATTTAAGGAGGCGACCCCACCGCCGTGTTCCTCTTTCCCTTGCGCACCGTTTGCCTCGATCCTTTTCGCTCAAGCCACCGCCGTTCGCCCGCTAGAGCTCGTCGTAGTTGGTCTTGCGTTCCGTCGCGGTTTCCGCCGCCGTCCGCCGTCTTCCGCCGCCACCCAGCCCAGATCCGGAACCACCAGGACAAGACGCGTCGTAGGCTATCATCCACTTCGCCGAAGCATGCCCGCAACGTCGTTCCCCGCGTCATCGTCTCCGTCTCTGGCCACCCCAACTCCGCCGCGAAGCCATCACCGTCCGCGAGCTCCGTGCACCGTTGGATCTTCATCGCACGGTCACAGTGAGTTCACGTCATTCCTTTGACCGTAGAAACCAGATTAGATCTAGACCGTTAGATCTAGATCCAATGACCCACGTTCGTCCACATCACCATAACGGAATCCACGTTACGGTGCTTAGATCCAATCTCAGCCGTTGGATTTGGATCCAACGCACGAGATTGAGCCACGTAGCCGCGAACCGCACCGTGCTTGGATAGATCTCAGCCGTTAGATCTAGATCGTACGGTTAGGGTTAGCCGCGTTGTAGCATTAGATCTGATCTGGACCGTTGATTTTCAAACCAACGGCCCAGATTGCGCCACGTGTCCGGTAGATGGACCGGCGCGGTCAGCATGGGGCCCGCGTGTTAGCGAGATAGCTAACCGCACCATGACGTCACCGCTAACGTCACGGTGGGGCCCGCGTGTTAGTACCGTGTGGCCGAGGCGCGGTGACGTCACCCGAGGGGTCCACATGTCAATGAGACATGTCCCCGTGGGCCGGGTCCACGGTAGACCCGAGCTGTGCCATGCGCCGGGTTCATGGACTCGAGGCGGCTCCCGATTGGTCCACGTGTCCTGCTGACGCAATAAATTGATTTTTCAATAGAAAAAATAAATGAGTTAATTCGGTTTATTGATTTATTTGAATTTTCAAACTTCAAACGCTTATAACTTTTGCGTTTTAACTCCGATTTGAACGATTCCAATTTCTAAATTTTTATAAAATTGAGATCTACTTAAATATGAATTTTAATTAATTTTTGAATATGAAATTTTCTCTGTTATTATTTAATTAATAGATTCTTTAAACTTTAAAAAATTGTAACTTTTGCATTTTAACTCCGATTTGGGCAATTCCAATTTCTAAAAATTCGTAAAATTATGCCCTTTCTGTTTATGTACGTTGTTTGAGGTTTTGAGCATTGTGCATGTATTATTTTATTTATTTATTGCTATTTGCATGTATTACGAGTAGACGTTGAAGTACCCAAGGGCTTCGAAGGAGAAGTGTTGACCCAGGAGCCAGCTCAAGACCAAGATCAAGTACTCTTTGAAGGCAAGTTGTGCTTTGACCATGTTGAGCCCATTCTTTTGAAATTATGTTGTTTCAAAGTAGTCATGCTAATTTAATTAGAATTTATGTTGATTAATTCTGAGATTAGTTAAATACCTAGTTGCTGTGTATAACACCATGATGTATATAATTGTATGCCATGAACCCTTGTCACCCTAGTTGTGGATTACTTAGTTGGACCTTACTAAATTCCAACATTGGGTATTTAGACCGTTGTAGTATATTGCTTAGACCTGCTACGTGCACATGACATGATTTTGGACAATCAAATGTTAATGTTGACTTATGAGATATTGAACCTGTTTTTGAGAAATGTCATGTGTTATTGATGTTGTTATCAATGGCACGTGGTGCATGGTAATCAACTGGGATTTGATAAATAGATTTAGACCGGGGCATGTGGCAAGAATGATATGGTGGGCCATGAATGGCACCGGGGAAGTTGATTTGGTTCTTCGGGTAGTCTTGCCCTGGTCAACCTAAGGACTTAACCTTGCAAGCCTTTGAACTGAGTCAAACGTGCAACCACATGTCTGTAATGGGACGGACCTAGTTGATTAAGTTGCTAATAACGTACCTGTGGGACCTCTGGGTGTCAACTATACCCTTTTGTGTAGTTGTACTGGGGAGCGTACCGGGGCTGCGGCCAGGTCCTCATCTAACGGTTGATTGGCCTAGACTTCGCCTTTGCTAAGGGAAGGGTTAGTGTGCAATAACCGGAGAGGCCCACTTGTGCTGTTAGAAGTTTCCAAAAGACTGTTACGGACACTCGCCTTTGTGGTGTTTGGCTGTATCTTGTGGGTAAAGTGCAAAACCTCTGCAGAGTGTAAAATCTATTCGAATAGCCGTGTCCACGGCATTGGACATTGCTCGGGAATTACAGTCAAGGGTTAGACTTTCATGAAAACAACTTGAACTTGAAAAGTTTGGTTGGGTTTAATGATGACGTTGATGGAAATGTGGATTAGGAAAGGGAAAATGTTTATTTAACTCCTGGAAAAGTTATTGATACTACATTGCTTCTACTGCTTTCGAATCTACTTATGTTACTTGCTAATTGCTGCTTTACTGCAAATGAACCTGTTAACCTATCCTTTGTATTAAGCCATGCATATAGAATATTAGTTGCATTCTGTGCATGACTTGCTGCGTACCAAGTACTCACCCTTGCCACAATACAACATCAGTTGAAGAAGAGTCGGCACCAGCTTTGGAGGAGTTCCAGGAGGAGCTGTCTAACTAGGGAGCGAGCCCAGTCAGTTGCCTGTGGTATACTGGATGGCGCCACGAAATCTACTTTATTCCGCTGTAGTTATTTCTCCTTTAATAAATCTTCGCCCTGCGAGGCGTATCTTTGTAACTGGACCATAAGGTCGAGCAACCAGTTTGGTTACTATAATTAAGGTACTTTCTATTTTGTTAAGTATAATTGTGATATTTACCGATGTTGAGACTGTGTGCACTAGCGTGATCCTGGACTAGTGCTCAATACACAGAGGGTCCGGATTTGCAAATTCGGATCCCGACATCTTCCTAGCAAATGACATCCCTCGATGTGCTCTTACAATCAATTTTAGACCTAGCATAATCGGAATCCGAATAGCTAAGTAACTCAAATTTAGCACCTTTGGGATACCACAAGCCAATGCTAAGAGAGAATTTTAAATATCTAAGAATTCTCTTAACGTCATTGTCGGGACCCGAATATGCAAATCGGGACCCGAATATGCAAATCGGGACCCGAATATGCAAATCGGGACCCTCTGTGTTTTCAACACTAGTCCAAGATCACGCTAGTGCACACAGTCTCAACATCGGTAAATACCAGAACCATACTCAATGAAATAGTAAAGTACTTTATTGAAAGGGGAATATAACCGGTTGCTCAACCTTATGGTCAAGTTACAAAAGTATGCCTCGGAGGGCTTAAGTCTTTCTCAAATAAACTTGCAGCAGAAAATAAAGGAATGCGTGGCGCCAACCAATATGCCACAGGCAACTGACTGGATTTGCCCCTAGTTCGTCAGCTCCTCCTGGAACTCTTCCTCCAATGCTGGCGTCGATTCTTATTCAATTGATGTTTGATGTTTGCAATGGTGAGTACTTAAAAGCACTCAGCAAGTCATGCACAGAAATGCAGTCTAATAGCTACATGCATTGGCTTATTCCAACAACAGGCTAAGAGGTTCTTTTGCAATAAGCAACATTCATAAATAACAGTAATGGATTGGAAAGCAGTAAAACAGTAATAACAATAATAACTTTCATAAACAGTTTCACAAGTAAAGCATTTATTCACCTAAAGCAGGTTCATCATTTCCAAACCAATTGACCCAAAAGTTATTTTCATGAAAGTCTAACCCTTGACTGTAATCACCGAGCAATGTCCAATACCGTGGACTCGGCTATTCGAATAGGTACACGTCGACGGTTGGAGAACGGGCTCCTGCCGAGCTTACTTGTTAAATGAGGGATCAACAGGGGCCCCTTCGTACGAGCGGGATTGCGTCCGAGCAACGTGCGAACGAGGGAGACATGCAATATTTTATCCTGGTTTGGGCCTCTCGCCGCGGAGATAATAACCCTACTCCAGTGTATATGGCTTAAGGTCTGTCAAGTTGCGCACACTTTTTTCTCCTCCCCCTCTCCATAGGGGTCGAGGGTTTAAATACAGGGTCCTGAGTCGTATACATGGTTACTACCCCCTAAGATTATGCCACGCTTCCGCACCTTCCGCGCCCGTGATCCGGAGCCCTTGAATCGCGCCTCATTTCCAATTTCTGGCGTACCTGTCCTGAATCCTTGGCGGACTAGTTGCCGCTTTCCTTCCTGGTGGTTTGACCGAGCCCCCCGACCATCCTCCAAGCATCCACCAGGCTCACCGAGCGTAGTTGTTCGTGCCCGACCCGCGTGCTCTTAGGCGAGCAATCGGTCTTCAGCGAGCGGAGGCTCATGCTCGTAGCCCGAGCATCAAGTCGCTCGGGCGTTCTCCTCGGGCATCCTCTGAGGGTATCATATGGTCGATGGCTTTTGGATAGCCGGGGCTAGATGGTCTTTATGTCAAATAGTTCAATCCCCGACAGCTAGCCCCCGAGGCTCAAGTGGGGAACCACCTGGCCTGGGCTTCCCCTTGAGCCTAAAAGACTTTGTAGCAGGGATTGGTTCCTTGCAGTGAAGCTCTGCTGCAGCATCGGGCATGGCATGATCGTAGGCGGGCGTATTGATCCATAGCTGAGCTTCTGTCCCGCTGTACGACCAAGGCGTTGTGCTTCGAGTAAAAGGCCGATTGGTTGTGCTGGTTCCTTCTACAAGAAGCGTCCCTGTAACGGTCATGTGGTTTCTCGGAAAACGTGCATTTACTGGGCGGTTTCAGTCGTAATGGACACCCGTCGCTTCGTGAAAGGTTGTGGCGGCAGTAAATGCGGCTTTTCACCACCTTTTTAAGCCCGAACGACGCGGGAGGCGCCCTCACTTCGCATTTTGCTCGTGCTTGCTCGAAATCCCTTGTTCTTGCCTTCTCCACCCCCTGTTGCAATGGCGCGTTTCGGTGCTAGCCAAATGAACCGGAGGAGGCTCCAGG
Organism: Rhipidocladum racemiflorum; assembly: GCA_036346355.1. Classification (NCBI taxonomy): domain Eukaryota; kingdom Viridiplantae; phylum Streptophyta; class Magnoliopsida; order Poales; family Poaceae; genus Rhipidocladum; species Rhipidocladum racemiflorum. The sequence goes on from CM070578.1 coordinate 57,747,488, forward strand.
CGCTGGTGGACGAGGGCTACGTCTACCCGAACACTACTCGAGCGCCGGGCGGCGACGAAGAGCCCGCGCCACGGGAGGGGGAGATTGTCTCCTGCGAGCTCTACATCATCAACGGGCTTCACTTGCCCGAAAGTGAGTTTCTTGTCTCCGTGCTTGCCTTCTGCGTGTGCTAGATCTCCCACCTTAATCCAAACTCTGTACTTGCTCTAACAATTTTCTCCCATCTCTGCGAGGCGTTCGTGGGTGTGATGCCCACGGCCAGCCTCTTTTTCCATTTTTATTCGTCTTTCCGCACCGGTGGGAACATCCCTGCCGGCTGCATCTACCTTCGTCTCCGGACCATCCGACCGTACAACTACCCCCTTGTTTCCCTGAAAGATTCGGTGTCGGGCTGGGCCGACCTTTGGTTCTATCAGAAGAAGGGGGAAGGAAGCCAGTTGACCTATTCCGGGGAGATCGCCCCAGCCACCGAGACTCCGCGCCCGCCAGTGCAGCCCGAGGAGGAGAGGATCCTTAGGACCATCAGTGAGCTCTCCCTGATGGGGCTCACTGGTCGGGACATCGCCCGGGACTTCTTTTTCAACTGGGTATCTCCTCTGCGGAGGCGGGAGCACCCCTTCTACGAGATCACTGGGTGGCAGGACTTCACCCGTGAGGCGGACGTAGGTACGTTTCTTGGTCCCCCTTCGGCGCCTACTTCGGGACAAGCAAGGTTTTTGGTCCCTCATGTTCTGTTCGTCTTGCAGATCCGAGGATGGATTGGGTCGAGGAGAGGGTCGCCGAGTTGTTCGGCGTCCCGAGGGAGAAGGAGCTGAGGCCCCACCGCCAGTTCCCCAAGAACATTTTTGATCGTGGCGACGTGGTAAGTTCCTTCGTGTGTTCCGCTTGGGGAGTTCTGCCCCAAGCTTACCTTATTTTGCCGTGGTCGCAGGAGAAGGTCGCCCTCGAGCTTACCGTGGCGAAGGCAGAGCCGATGTGGCAAGGCGACGCCACGACTAGCGGCGCGCGCAAGAAGACGACGAGCAAGCATCGTCGACCTTCTTCCTCGGCCTCCCCCGTCAGGCGCTCCAAGCGCCAAGTCTTGGCCAAGACGCCGACCAAGCACCACCTGGAGTACGCCGACCGGAAGAAGGTAAGGGAGCTCGAGTAGTGGTTCGTTGACTTCAGGAAGAAGAAGTCGGAGCTGATGATTCGTCTGTAACAGCTGGCCGAGGAGGCAAAGAAGGCCAAGGCGGCGGCCCAGTCCACCACGAGCAGGGAGCAACTGGAGGAGCAGATCAAGATCCTCCAAGCTCGGCTTGCGCAAGCGGTTGAGGACCCCGCCGAGGAGGAGGAGGAGGAAGACACCGTTCCTCTTTCCAGGAGGAGACAGAGGTCGGCGGGCTCCGCGTCAGCTCGCCCAGCCTTAACCCTGGAGGGCGCCGACATGGAGTCGGTCGACCCTAGGATGGCGAGGGCCAGTGACGCGGCCCAGGAGAGGGCCGAGGCGGTCGCTGAAGCCTACGACGCCGCCGCGGGCAGGGCGCCCACGGTTCGCGGCGAGGAGACCGAAGACGAGGATGCTCGTCCGGCGAAAGGTAATCCTTCGTCTGGCCCTTTCGTTCCTTTCTGCTTTCCTCAATTTTCCGAGCTAACCCCACTCCGTGGGCGTGATAGCTCCCTTGTCAATTTTGGACCTTCAGCAAATGGTTAAGGAGATTTGGGAATCTGCAGTTGACGCCGAGCTCGAGCACGTCGTCAACTTGGTGATGTCCGAAGACCTGGAGGAGCCGCCTTAGGCAGGATCTCCGAAGGCCACCGAGCGTCAGCAAGAATATGCCGAGCTTCCGCCGGTCGAGGAGGAGTAGGGCTCCCAGGGGGCTGAGAGGTTCGAGACCATGGCCCTAGTCCCTTACGAGGGGACGGGTGCGGCATCGAGCATGGAGCCTATCCCGAAGGTTGCTCGGGAGACTACCTCCGAAGCGCAGCCCCTGGGCATGGAGACCGGGCCAGGGGGAGAACTTCCCCAGCCAAGCCCTTCTGTGGAGCCGGCCCAACGGGAGGACGACCAGGATTTGCAAGCCTCGAGGGAAGAGCATCGCCAAGGCGAGCGAGTTTTGGAGCAAGAAGCCGCTCTGGCATTGCCGGGAGCGTCGGATGCTCGGGAGGAGCACCCCCCTGGCCTAAGCGGAGTGCCTGCCCGGGGCGAGGGTGAGGAAGGTTGGGTTAACCCATTTTTCCATGCTGGCGCGACCGACCGCCAGTGGCTTCAAGACAAGTTGGTCAGCCAGGCTCTCCAGGTGAGTTTTCCTTCTACGGGTATTTCTCCTTTTCTTCTATGATCGGGTTTTTGATGGCGGTTTGTGCCTTCTCTTCTGCAGTTCGCTGCCAAGGCCATGGAGGATATCGACGCTTCCACCGTTTCTGCGGAGGAATACTGGAGATATCACAGCGAGCAGGACGACAAGATCGCCGACCTCGAGCATCGGATTTCTGAAATGCGAGCTGCCGACCAAAGGGAGCTGGAACTTGCGAGGAAGTCCGGCGCCGAGCTTCAGGATCAACTCTCCCAGAGCGAGACGACGAAGGCCACATTAGAACTCAAGTGCACCGATCTTGAGGGAGAGTTGAGGCAACTGAGGTAGGAGGTCCCCGAGCTGCGCCGCGCCGAGCAAGCAGCTCGGGAGCGTGAAGACGCCCAACTCAAGGAGGTTCAGCGCCTCTGAGAGAGTGCCGCCGAAGGTCGCGCAGCTCGAAGGAAGGTCCTAGACCTCGAGAGCGAGCTTGATTCAATTAAGGAAGAGCTTGCCGTCCTTCAGGCCGGGCGTCGGGGTAACCCGTAGATGCCTTCCTGTATTTCTTATATTTTTGTAATGTGACGAATGACGTTCTGTAAATAGAAGTTTTGTCTCGTTTTCCTGTCTTGTTCTGGATGTATGCCTTTGAAATAGCTGATAGTTGTCCTGTAAACAAAGGAGCAATAACGGAAGAGAAAAATGCTTCGAGCAAAAGAGTTTAAACGTCATAGTTTTTTCGTAAAAAGACACGATTGTTCGTCCCTACTAGCCCCCGTTACGGACAAAAGTCGTGCACCTGAGTTGCGAGCACGGGTTTGTTCGTAGGATAGTTCGAAAAGACTACCCAAGGCATGCTCGTAGTTTGCGAGTATAGTCGCACGCATGGTGAGGGTTAAATGGGCCTTTTGTGCCGACAATGCTCATGCTGGGCCAACGTGTCTAGGTCGAGCTCGAACCGAACTAGAGGGTGTCTGTGTGCGATTGTGCCTTGCAGCGAAGAACTACTGCGGATGGTGATCGGCTTAGATAGACAACCCGCTGTTGTTCGAGCTCGGTTCCGGGATGGCTAGTACACATGCATTATCGGTTATGCTCGCTTTGCCGGAGTTAGAAGCGAAGCGTTCGTTCTAGCGTTTGGCCTATCCACTCGATCCTCGAGATTGTGAGCAAAAGTGTGCCGCTTGTGCGAGACTTGGTCGGCTTACCAGTGGGCAGGTACTGTAACTCACAAGTCTTTTGGAAAGAACAAGAGAGGCAACGTGACAGATGGACCGGATTTTTTACGTAAATAGAAGCTTGAGGGAAAAAACACTTAAACATAGAACTTATGTAACTGGTCAATGTTCCAGGTGCTGGCGAGTACTCGTCCATCCTCCATCGCTAGGTGAACAGCCCCTGGGCGTGTTACAGATACGACCGTGTAGGGCCCTTCCCACCTGGGGGTTAGCTTATTGGCTTTTGACAGATCCTGGATTCGCCGTAGGACCAAGTCACCAACTTGCAGAGCCCTTGGTCGAACCGATTTGGCCGCGTGCCTACAAAGTGCTTGTAGGTAAACCGCGGATCAGACTAATGCCCGTTCTCGTGTTGCCTCTGCGAGGTCTAGGTCGACGAGCCGCTCAATTTCCTGGTTGGCGGAGTCGACCAGTTGCACTCTTGGGGAACCCAGCACAATTTCCGCGGGTAAAATGGCCTCTGCAGCGTAGACGAGCTGGAACGGGGTTTCACCCGTAGCCCGACTTGTCGTGGTGCGAATCGACCAAAGGACAGAGGGAAGCTCGTCCACCCACTCTTGCTTGTGCTGGCTGAGGTTCTTAAAAACCCTCTTTTTTATTCCCTGAATTATCTGTCCATTTGCTCGTTCGACTGCCCCATTGCTCTGTGGATGTGCCACAGAGGTGAAGCAAACCTTAGTCCCGACCTCCTCGCAATAAGCTTGGAACAATTCACTGGTGAATTGAGTTCCATTGTCTGTGATGAGACGATTGGGTATCCCAAATCGTGTTACCACATTGCTTCGGAGGAACCTCTTGGCCGCTTGGGCCGAGATGGTCGACACGGGCTCGGACTCTATCCACTTGGTGAAGGTATCGATGGCCACGAGCTTGTACCTGCAGCCCTTCTGACCTCGGGGGAAAGGTCCGAGGATATCGAGCCCCTAGGTCGAAAATGGCCACGAAAGTGGGATGGTTTGCAGCGTATATGCTGGTTGATGGACTTTGCGAGCATGAAACTGGCATGCTCGACAAGTTGTCACGATCGACCGTGCATCCGCTAAGGCCGTTGGCCAATAGTAACCCAATCGGAAGGCTTTGCTCATGAGCGTTCTGAACGACGAATGAGCTTCGCACATTCCTTCATGGATGTCATGAAGAAGGTACTGGCCTTCTTCCTGGGAGACACACTTGGAGAGAACTCCTAGTGCGCCCTTGCGGTATAGGTTGCCTTCGATCGGTCTGTACTGAGAAGACCGCCTTATAAGCCGGGAACGCTCGGCTTCTTCCTCGGGCAAAATCCCATGCGCGAGGTATTGGACGAATGGCGTCATCCAACTCGAGCTTTGCTCGAGGAGAGAGACTGTACCGCCTGTCTCTGGTGCCTCCTCTACAGAGGGAATGGAGGGCTTGTACAGGTGCTCAACGAGCACCCCCGCCGCAGCGGTAGTTTGGGAGGAACCGACCTTTGATAATTGGTCGGCCAGGGTATTGTCCTTCCTGGGGATGTAGAGTACCTCGAAATTCTTGAAGTACTTCTCCATCTTCCTTACTTTGACCAGGTAAAGCGCCATTGAGGTATCGGAACACTGATACTCCTTGTTGACCTGGTTCACGACCAACTGCGAATCGCCCATCACAGTAAGCCGTTGAACTCCGAGCGATTTGCATGCTCATAGTCCGGCCAAGAGGCCTTCATATTCTGCCGCGTTATTGGTTGCGGCGAAGTGCAACTGGATGGCGTACTGGAGTTGCTTTCCATCTGGGGAGACCAACACGACACCAGCCCCCGAGCGTTCGTACGCTCGGGATCCGTCGAAATACATGGTCCAGTGATCCTTTTCGAATCTGGCTGGCTCATGCGTTGATGGTGCCGGAGCTGCCCATTCTGCTACAAAGTCTGCCAAGACCTGGGATTTGATCGCCGTTCGGGCCGAGAATTGTATTTCGAACTCGGCGAGCTCCATGGCCCATTTTTCTATACGACCACTTGCGTCTTGGTTTCTTAGGATCTCCCTGAATGGGAAACTGGTCGGGACCACAATTTTGTGGGCTTGGAAGTAATGGCGTACCTTCCTGGAGGCTATCAGTAGTGAGTATAAGAGTTTCTGGACCTCAGGGTAACGCTCTTTTGGTCCGTGCAGTACCTCACTAACATAGTAGATGGGTCGTTGGACCCCGTCCCTTTCCACCATTAGTATCGCGCTTACAGCTTGCAGGGTTTCTGCTAAGTACAGCAGCAGCGCTTCTCCTGTCTTGGGGGTGACCAGGATGGGTGGCTTGAATAGGTATTGCTTTAGTTCCTCAAAGGAATGATTGGCTTCCTCTGTCCAGATGAAGCCATCGTGCTTGCGCAGGGCTTTGAAGAAAGGTAGCCCACGCTCGCCTAATCAGGAAATGAAGTGGCTTAGAGCGGCCATCCGACCAGTTAAGGCCTGCACTTCTTTCACACAAGTGGGAGGCCTCATACTTTCAATGGCTTCAATTTTTTTCGGATTTGCTGCAACACCTTTTGGACCGACCATGTAGCCGAGCACCTTGCTTGCTTTCACGCCGAAAATGCATTTTTCCGGGTTCAACTTTATTCGATGCTTATTGAGACTACAAAATGTTCCCTCTAGGTCGGTAACATGACTTGGAGCGAGCTTGATTTTGACGACTATGTCATCCACGTAGACCTCCAGGTTCCGACCTATTTGATCCGAGAAAGTCTTCTGCATGAGGCGCTGAAAGGTCGCTCCACCGTTCCTCAGACCGAAAGACATGGTCGTGTAGCAGAATGTTCCAAACGGAGTGATAAAGGAAGTCTTCTCTTTGTCTTCACGTGATATGCTGATCTGGTGGTATCCCGAATATGCATCCAGGAAGCTCATCAACTGAGATTCCGCTGTAGCGTCGACCAACTGGTCTATGCGAGACAGCGGGTAATTGTCTTTTGTGCATGCGGCGTTCAAATCTGTGTGGTCAACACACATGCGCCATTTGCCCCCTTCTTCCTGATAATGACCGGCTTGGCCAGCCATTCTGAATGCTCGACTTCTCTGATGAAGCCGGCCTTGAGGAGCTTGTTGAGTTCTTCTCAGACGATCGCTTGTTTTTCTGGGGAAAATCGCCTGAGTTTTTGTCGCACTGGCTTTTTATCAGGCTGTACCACTAGCCTGTACTCGATCACTTCCCTTGGGACACCAGGCATGTCGGATGGTTCCCAGGCGAATGCATTCGAGTTCTCCCGGAGGAAAGTGATGAGCTCGAGTTCCTATTTGGGATCTAAGGAAGATCCCAAATGCATGACCTTGGTAGGTTCCGACTCATTGAGTGGAACGGCCTTGATCTCTCCTCCGGGCTGGAGGGCAACCTTAGGCCGGGAGTGCTTCGGCTCTTGGTTGGAACCGCGTGCAGGCAGTTGCCCGACCATGTCCAATGCCCTTTCGTCGCAATTTAATGCGGACTTGTGGTTCCCCCTTATGGTTATGACTCCATTAGGTCCAGGGATCTTCAGGCATTGGTACGCATGATGCGAGGGGGCCATGAACTTAGCCAGAGCCGGTCTGCCGAGAATGACATTATAGGCTGACTCGAAGTCGACCACTTCGAAGGTGATCATTTTTGTACGGAAGTTGCTCGGGTTACCTGGGCTCGTCATTTTCCAATAATAATACATCGCGTTGCTCCGTCATGAGGAACATGAACCTCTCAGGAGCACGGCTTGCCCTTGAGGACCTTCGTGGGGCTGTCGCCTCATCAACAGGTTCAACAACACGTTGCTCATCCTGCTGAGGACTAGCTGGAGCTGAAACATTTTCAGGTATTTCTCGAACTTCTTCGAGTTGCACCTTGCTCCCACTAGCTCTTTTGGAAAACTCATTCTCCAAAAAGACACCAGTCCGGGCGACAAACACTTTGCCTTCTTCCCGGTTGTAAAAATAATACCCTTTGGTTTCCCTTGGGTACCCCACAAAGAAGCACTTATCCGACTTGGCGTGGAGCTTATCAGACATCATACGTTTTACATAAGCCTCACAGCCCCAAATTTTAAGATAAGACAAGTCGGGAAGTTTCCCTTTCCATATCTCATACGGTGTCTTATCAACGGATTTAGATGGAACCCTGTTTAACATGAATGCAACTGTTTCTAGAGCGTGTCCCCAAAATGACAATGTAAGATCAACTTGACTCATCATAGACCGTACCATGTCTAACAAAGTCCGGTTCCTCCGTTCAGATACCCCATTCCACTATGGCGTACCGGGTAGAGTCAATTGCAGAACAATTCCACAACTCTTTAGCTGATCACTAAACTCTTGGCTCAAATATTCACCTCCACGGTCGGACCGTAGAAATTTAATTTTCTTGCCCAAATGATTTTGTACTTCATTCTGAAACTCTTTGAACTTTTCAAAAGATTCAGACTTATGCCTCATTAGATAGATATAGCCATATCTACTAAAGTCATCGGTGAAAGTAATGAAGTACTGATAACCACCTCTGGCCATTGAGCTCATTGGTCCACATACATCAGTATGCACGAGAGCCAACAACTGGCACATTCTTTCACTCGAACCAGTGAAGGGTGCCTTTGTCATCTTGCCAAGTAAACAAGACTCGCATGTTTCAAAAGATTCCAAATCTAATGAACCAAGAAGACCATCTTTATGGAGCTTCTCCATGCGTTTTTTATTTATATGGCCCAAGCGACAATGCCATAAATAAGTGGAATTAGTATCACTTGTTTCAAGTTTCTTAGCATTAACATTATTTATAGAAGCATTACCAAGATCTAGCACATACAGTCCATTCACCAATGGACATTTACCATAGAGCAAGCCTTTGAAATAAATAGAACAATTCATGTTCTTTATTACAAAATCATAACCATCTTCCTCTAAACAAGAAGAAGAGATAATGTTCTTACTCAAGGCAGGAATGTAATAACAATTATTCAATTCCATGACTAAGCCAGAAGGTAATGACAAGGGATAGACGCCAACGGCCTTCGCAGCAACCATTGCTCCATTGCCGATGCGAATTTCCAACTCGCCAATCTTGCAATCTCTAGTCCTTCTTAACCCCTGCAATGATTTGCAAGTATGAATCATTGATCCGGTATCAAATACCCATGACTCGGTAGGACAAGTTGCAAGATTTACTTCTATAACATTAATACCTGAAGTAGAAGGAACCTTTCCTTTCCTTGTCTTCCAGGTACTTCGGATAGTTTCTTTTCCAGTGCCCATTGCCCTTGCAATAGTGACATTTATCAGAAGCATTAGGGCCAACCTTTGGTCTTTCTTTAGGCTTTGGTTTTGGGTCTTGGATTTTATCCTCACCATTACTTGTAGCCTTGCGCTTCCTTTTCTTATCCTTTTGAATCATCATCACATGATTTGTGCCTTTCTTTATGCTTTCTTCCGCAGTTTTCAGCATCCCATGCAGTTCGGTCAGATTCTTCTCCAGGCTATTCATATGAAAATTCAAAGTGAACGGCTCAAAGCTCACAGGGAGCGACTGGAGAATCACATCTGTGGCCAATTCATTCTGCAGTGGAAAACCGAGCTTCTCCAGGCTCTCAATGTAACCAATCAACTTAATTACATGAGGAGTGACAGGAGCACCCTCAGCTAGCTTGCACGCAAACAATGCTTTGGATATCGAATATCTTTCAGCCCTTGCTTGGTTCTCAAACATTCCGTTGAGACCTACAATCATAGTGTAGGCATCGGTGTGCTCATATTGCTTTTGGAGCTCAGAGTTCATCGTGGCAAGCATGAGATAGCTGACGTCTAGGGCGTCGTTAGTGTGCTTCTCATAAGCACGCTTATCAACAGCGGATGCATTTTCAGGCAATTCATCAGGATATGGACCGTCTAGAACATATTCCTTCTTTTCAGCCTTGAGAACAATTCTCAAGTTATGATACCAATCCATAAAATTTGTCCCAAAGAGTTTTTCCCTCTCCAGAATCGACCGCAAGTTAAAACCAGTGTTTGCATTAACAGCGTTTGGTGCCATCTACAACATAAATAAGCAAAGTTTTAGCACTATGTTCATGTTAATCTCTTATTAAACAATTTCAATAAAAGATGCTTCCATTAAGATCACTTTCCCTCTGGCATTCTCCATGGAACAATATCCATGGTCGCTGCGGTTCGGGTAAGGACTTGTCAATACCACTTGAACTCGTGACATAGGTAGGCAATACATTGCCAATCACATCGTATGTGATTCTTGCTTTTGGGGGTGGCATCATATGCCCCGGCGCCCAACACTGATGCCCCGAAGTCCCAAATCCTATTTGGATGACTCCGTTAAGCAAACCAATACTATGCTTGTGAGTGCATGGGTTAGGCTACACTCACTATATTATACAAGTAAGAGGGCGGCGTTCCTGACTTGTCAAGACCTTATCCACCAACGTACAAGACAATAGATGCAACTATTGAAAAAGGGCATCTTACTCTTAATTTTTCGAGGGAAACTATTCAATCAGGTTAACATATTCACCACATATGACGTGAAAGAATAACAATGCAAGGTAAAACATCACATGCAATCAAATTATACTGTGAACTAGTATGGCCCATGACGTGGCGATCTCCATCTTCCACGACCAACCTTGCACACCCGTCCATCAGGATTGAAGCCTTCAAGAACATGTACTAAACTACTACATCTAGCAGCTAGTAGCAAAATTACATGAAGATTCAAGGCATCACATGCCGGCACGCAGGCCGTTATACAATAACAGGACAGCTCACAGCTGCAATTGACCATGACTCGCAGGCCATGACTATTATGCATGCGTGTAATTTTCGTAAAGATGCTATGTTGTGGAAAATGGTAGTTATATTCCTAAATTGTGGGATTTCCTTAATTATATTGACATGAGAAGCTTGTTGAACTCTAGACTAGGATTAATCATTCTATGAGATGAAACATGGGTATAATCAAATATTAAATGCTTATGCTTAGCCATGCTTTAGTTAAGGGAAGAATAATAGAATTGAGTCTTTATAAAAGTTTAAAAAGGTTGGATATGGCAGTAAAGGATACTAATATGTTGGTAAAAATAAAAATAAAATTATGATTTAGACACAGGTGAGTTATGATATAACTGGTTGTACAAGAGATTGACTTGTACCATACAAGGGACGTACTTGTACCGTACAAGAGATAGACTTGTGCCATGCGAGGGCTGAACATGGACTTAGATAGGGGGAGATTCTCGCCTGAGTCAACCTAAGGACCGAACTTGATGCTATCAACTGAGTCAATTTGTGCAACCACATGTACTAGTATGGGATAGACTTAAATTAGTATATTAGTTGGAGTTTAACCTTGCATTTTGGTAGGCTGAAGTAGTATGGACGAACCGACGGACTGGTATCGTTATAGGTGCTACCTTCACCAAGGTGTTGGGACCAAAACATTCTAATACAACGGGTATGCCTTGTTATGGGGAGAACAAGGGCAATGGGATGTGAAACCATTGTGAGTACTAAAATGTATGACTAGTGACTTCTGCCGCCATAGCAAGTATGGACATACACCGGGCTAATGCAAGGTTGGGCTCTAGCTAGTCAAAAAGTTTCATCATAGGCTAGCAAAATGGGTACATGTGTATCGTGTGGCATGGTTGATCACTACTACAGAAAGGCTTATATTCGACACACTACCACAGAAGGTCCTAAAAACTCGTCAGTAATATGCAATATCACAGACGGTTCTATAATCGAACCGTCAGCGTACCTATCACAGATGGTTGTTAAATATACCGGTCTGTGATAAACTTAAAATCACAGACGGTTTTATATTAACGCTGTCTTTGATATTATCACAGATGGTTGGATATTAAAACCGTCTGTGATGTGAAATAATATCACAGACGGGTTTACATTAAATCCGTCTATGACTATATCACAGACTGTTATAAACACAAACTGTCTTTGATATTTGTTATTATCATAGACGGTTTGTGTTTCTAACCGTCTGTATTTAGGTTGGTCATCTAGCTTGTAAGCAGAGATGTCTGTTGCAATTTTGTGTTTTCGATTCAGGTACAGTAGCCAATCCGTGTTGATATTTTTATAATTGTGATTGAGTGATTTTTTTTAACATATCTAACTGCATTCTCACATTCCTTTTTTGATATTTTTATGTGATCGACAAACGATGGCATAACAAAGTACACTAATTAAAACAATGCAATAGCTTCATTAAAACACTATATTATGCACATAATGGCATAACCAAGAGTACAATAGTTAATAATTAACATAAAACATTATATTAGTTATAATATATATATATTAATCAACATATGACGAGGAGGAGCCCGATCACGGGTACCACAACTCGTCGTCGTCGTCATCGATGGCGAATTCTTTGTCATCGTCATCGTCGTTGTCCTTCGATGAGCTCCCCCAGCGGATGATGGTGGTGACCTCCTCGTCCTCATCCTCCTCGTCCTCTGCCTCCTAATCCGTCTCCTCGCGCTCCTCCTCCTCCCGCGGTGGCTCCAGGGGCGGTGATGGAGCGGCGCTGGAGGAGGCAGAGCTTGTGGGAGAAGGAGGAGATGCCATTGAAGACAGAGTACGGGGATTGAAGACAAGTGAGAAACGAAGAGTTCTCATTTAAAGTCACGCGGGAAACGAAGAGACGAAGATAGTATCACAGACGGTTGATTTATATACAATCGTCAGTGTACATATCACAGACGGTTTTAATTGAAAACCGTCTGTGATATAATTGACTATAGGCATACTCGCCATTTTCTTCGATTTGCTGCTAACAACATCACAGACGGTTCTTTTTAGAAACCGTTTGTAAACTTGTCATCACAGACGGTTTTTGAAAACCGTCTGTAATATTCAATATCACAGACGGTTCTAAAATCCAACAGTCAGCATACATTATCCCACATGGTTGTTAATTATACTGGTCTGTGATAAACAAAAAATCACAGACGGTTTTATATAAACGCCGTCGTTGATATTGTCACAGACGGTTGTCTCTATATATTGCTACGAAAGCAAGCCCCAAACCCTAGCGTTCATTCATTCACAGTCGTCCTCCCGGTGTCCCCCCCAAACCCTAGCTTTCATTTGTGAGCGTCGACACTGATGGTCCCTCCCTTGCCCCCTTCCCCCCATGGCTCCCTCCCCGACGCCGCAAGCTTGATGCCACCCCCGCCCCCCAGGCTCCCTCCCCGACGCCGCATCCTTCCACATCTCCTCTTTTCTTGTAAAGTTTTCACCAATGAATTTCCTTTCATTCATTAATCATTGTTGTGGTACGTGTTACAGGGATAGATGAAGAAAAGGAGTGCGAACAAGTCCTCCATCCCATGCCAAAGAAGACGGCGATGACACCTTAAGGAAACAACCAAAACAAACACGCAGCAGGAGGAACAAGAGTAGCACTGCCTACTTCATCGATCCTGACACACTTGAGTGTGTCATTTGCAAATGACACCTTAAGGAAGCAACCAAGACAAACACGCAGCAGGAGGAACAAGAGTAGCAAGTCCTACTTCATCGAACCTGACACACTGGAGTGTGTCACTTAGCAAATGACACACTCCAGTGTGTCAGGTTCGATGAAGTAGGTCGTGCTTCTCTTCTTCTTCGTGCTGCGTTTTTGCCTTGGTTGTGTCCTGAAGGTGATCCCAGTCGTCTTCTTACCATCACAGACGGTTTTGTTTAGAAACCGTCTGTAAAGTTATCATCACAGATGACTCTAAGTTACGAATGGTCTGTGATGTTTCATTACCACAGATGGCTGGAATTTACGAACCGTCTGTGATATTTAGTTATCACAGACGGGTTGTATATGAAAACCGTTTGTAAAAGTTAGTCATCACAAACGTTTGGATTTTACAAACCGTCCATAAAGAATTATCATAGACGTTTGGTGTTAATAACCGTCTGTGAGGTCCCCTATATAAAACTTATCCTTGAGCTGCTTCGTGCATTTTAGGGTTTCGGGATCCTCGAGCCACTTCTTGTGACTGGCTACGGTTGTGAGGCGATTTTCTAAAAGGCGACCATTGTTTTTGAAGGGTGATAGTAGATTCATTTGATTTTGGTGATCTAAGGTTAGTAATGTGTTTTAATTACAATTTATTCAACATCTAGGTATAGCTTGACCATAAAGAAGGAATTTGATGATTTGTTTAGATCTAGCTTGTACAGCTATGTTGTTTGATCTAATGGTTTTATTTGCATTATATTCATGATGTATAGTTGGATTAATTTGTAAGGATAGAATTTAAAGATTGTTTAGATCTAACTTATAGATCAATTCAAGTCATTTGGCGATCTAGCTTATAGATCTAAGATTGTTGTGATGTAAGGTAGTAATTGCATAATTAATTTAAGAATGTATGCGTATAAACACCTGGCGTACTTAATATTTAACACTAGGTGTTGCATGTGTAGCGTAGATGGATCGAAGCTGGATGTACGTTGCGAACCGTATGAGTGTTGAGTACATTAATGGTGTCTCCACCTTTAAAAGAGATGCAGAGGAGGATATGTTCAATAAGGGGGAGCAATTTATGTCTTGTCTGTGCATTGATTGCGAAAATCTGAAGATGTTTCAAAACTCAGCACAGATCGAAGCACATTTGATTCGAAGGGGTTTCAAAGGGGGCTATACATGTTGGACCAGTCATGGCGAAGAGCAGAATATACAGGAAGCAACTAGTACTGTTAATATCATCGATGAAGTCAATGATATGTTAGATGATCATATTGATTGTGCTTTCGATGAGGATAGGTTGCAGGATGACAATCTGGATCAGATGCTGCGTGACGCAGAAGGAAACCTTGATGATAGGGAATATCGAAAGTTCCAGGGCTTGATGGAGGACTTGGAGAAACCTTTGTTCGTAGGGTGCAAGTTGAAATACACAATGTTGTCATCTGTGCTTGAACTACTGAAATTGAAGGCAAGCAACGGTTGGTCCGACAAGAGTTTCACAACGCTGTTATGTCTATTGGCGGACATGCTTCCAGAGGGAAACGAGTTGCCGACAACCACCTACAAATCCAAGAAGATTCTTTGTCCCTTGGGAATGGAAGTAGAAAGAATACATACATATCCGAATGACTGTATCCTGTATCGCAAACAGTACGCAAACTTGCATGTATGTCCGGTGTGCAACGCATCCCGGTACAAGCGTAAGAGTCGTTCAGATGATGATGGCGAGAGGATCGAGGGACCTTCTGCTAAGGTGGCATGGTATCTACCTGTGATTCCCCGTTTTAAGCGTTTGTTTGCGAACCCAAAGGAGGCAAAACTATTGCGTTGGCACTCCGAGGAACGTAAGAATGATGGAATGCTAAGGCACCCTGCTGTTTCCATCCAATGGAGAAACATTGATAGGAGCTTTCAAGAATTCAGTGCGGATCCGAGGAATAAGGTTTGGATCGAGTACAGATGGAATGAATCCTTTCGGTAACATGAGCAGTCGGCATAGCACTTGGCCCGTAAATCTCTGTATCTACAACCTTCCTCCTTGGTTGTCGATGAAGCGAAAGTACATTTTGTTGTCTGTACTTATCCAAGGATCGAAACAACCTGGGAATGATATTGATGTGTACCTAGCTCCATTGGTGGAAGATCTAAAAACATTGTGGGTTACCGGGGTACACGTATGGGATGTGTACAAACGGGAGAACTTCACTTTGCACTGCCTGTTGCTCTGCACCATAAATGATTACCCTACCCTTGGTAACCTGTCAGACCAAAGTACAAAAGGATCCAAAGCTTGCACTCATTGCTTAGATGATACTGAGAGTGTATGGCTGAATCACTCCCGCAAAACCGTGTACATGCGTCACCGTAGGTTCCTTCGCAAGTTGAAGCAACTTTTCGATGGAAGGAATGAAAATGGTTCAACTCCAAGGCCTTTGAGCGGGAGAGATGTTTATGACATTGTTAAGGACTTAGATGGTGCCCATGGAAAGGGACGTAAATCAAGTACTCGTGAGAAGAGCATGTGGAAGAAGAGATCAATATTCTGGGACCTACCTTCCTGGGAGAAATTAGAAGTTCGCCACAGCATCGACGTCATGCACGTCGAGAAGAATGTCTGTGACAGCGTGATTGGTCTCTTACTCAACATTAAAGGCAAAACAAAGGATGGTATCAATGCATGACTTGACTTGGTCGATATGGGCATAAGACCTGAGTTAGCACCAAAAGAGACTGATAAAGGCCGTACATACTTGGAACCTGCTTGTTACACTCTGTCAAAGGACAAAAGAACTGAACTATGCCAGTGCTTACATGGTGTGAAAGTTCCGTCCGGCTACTCCTCCAATATGAAGAGACTTGTTTCGAAGATTTGAAATTAAACGGTATGAAGTCTCATGATTGTCATGTGCTGATGACATAGATGCTCCTTGTCGCAATTAGAAGCATTTTGCTGGTCAAGGTTTGGGAGACAATCATGAGGTTGTGTTATTCTTTAACACAATCGCTCAGAAGGTCATCGATCTCGAAGGACTAGATGCTCTGCAGGCTGAGGTGGTGATGACTCTATGTAATCTTGAGATGCATTTCCCTCCATCATTTTTTGATATCATGGTCCATCTCATTGTTCACCTTGTGATAGAGATAAAGACGTGCGGGCCGGTATTCCTACGTAGCATGTACCCGTTCGAGAGGTACATGGGAATTCTCAAGTCTTACGTACGGAATCGATCTCGGCCGGAGGGCAGCATTGTCGAAGCTTATGCAACCGAAGAGGTCATCGAGTTCTGCGTTGATTATATGGCTCAGGTCGAACCGATTGGTGTGCCTCGATCTCGCCATGAGGGGAGGCTCCAAGGTATCGGGACCATCGGAAGGAAAGCAATCACGCCTGATTCGGTTGTGTATGCTCAAGCCCATTTCACGGTTTTGCAACACATGGCTGTAGTGTCTACCTATATTGCTGAGCACAAGCAATGGCTAAGGCAAGAGAATCCGACACGGTAGGAGTCTTAGATCACGAGACAACATAATCTTCAGTTCAACAAATGGTTGAAGGAGCGACCCATCACTGGGAGCTCGTCAGATGACGCGCTAGCATGGTTGGCAAAAGGACCAACTTTCACAGTTGTTACATGGAAAGGATACGACTTACATTGGTACACATTTTATACAAGAGATCAGGGTATGAAGAGCACAAACCAGAATAGCGGTGTCCGCATAGATGCGTTCAATACCACTGGGTTGACGAGGAGCTCCTACTATGGGTTCATAGAGGAGATTTGGGAGATCGATTACATACTTTTCAAGATTCCCCTATTTTAGTGCCGTTGGGTCCATCTCCAGCATGTGAAGGTCGACAAGTATGGCGTCACTACTGTGGACCTCGAACGTGTCGGATACAAAGATGAACCATTCGTACTCGCTAACCAAGTTGTTCAAGTATTCTATGTAACCGACCCATCCAACAAGAAGCGCCACGTAGTTCTTCAGGGAAAAAGAAGAATTGTCGGAGTTGAGAATGTAGTAGATGAGAAAGAGTACAATCAATTTGATGAGTTGCCTCCTATCGGAAATGCCATCATGGTCCCAGAAGAACAAACTGAGGATGCAAGCTACACACATGTCGATCATCGTGAAGGGCTAATTTTCATACAAAGGAATAAGCAAGTGTAGTTATGAGAAGTTTCATCATGTTTATTATTTTTCGTGTGCACTATTAAAATGCTAAACTTGTAATGAACTGTTCTATAATAGAATTGTCTGTGAAAACTAAATATCATAGACGGTTCTATAATAGAACTATCTATGAAAACTACATATCACAGACGGTTCTATGAACTGTCTGTGAAAACTAAATATCACAGACGGTTTTATAATAGAACTGTCTGTGAAAACTACATATCACAGACGGTTCTATTATAGAACCATCTGTAATGTCTCCTCTATATAACACAACTCCCCGAAAACCCTAGCCTTAATCTACTTAACCTCTCCCGCGCCCGGTGCTCGTCCCGCCCCCACCCTCCCGATGCCCTCCCCACGTCTGGTGCCCGTCGCCACCCCGGCCCTCCTGGTGCTCGTCCCGCCCCCGCCCGGTGCCCACCTTGTTCTTGTTTTTGTTGTGAATGAGGTATTCATGTTGTTGTTGCTGTGAATGCTACACACAACTCATCTGTTATGACAAAATCTCGTTTGTCTGCTAAGTGGATGTTCGAGTTTTAGGGTAGGTGCTGCCAAATTTTTTAATTCTTACAGTTGAGCAAAATCTCGTTTATCTGTTGTGACTAATTGATTTACAATTGAGCGAAATACTGATAACCAAGCGAAATACTGATAATGTTCTCTGCATTGCCTTAGTTCTATTGCCAACCGCATTTTACTTGATTAATGCATAGTTTCTATCTACTGTTTCTAACATTAATTAATATTGCAAGTTGGTTTAATTTGCATTTCTAGTTCTTCGGGAGCAGCGTAGAAACCGTTTCACAAAGAAGAAACGATCTCCTTCTCTCTCCGTTGCATTTCTAATTTCTTCAAATGCTTGCTTAAAGAGAGGAAGATTGTAACACCCCAATTTTTGCTTTTCATGAAATTAAATATTATTTTGCACATTTGTGAATTTTTGGAATTTTCTGGAATTTATTTGGATTTATTTGGATTTAATTTGAATTTTTTCCATATTGAGATAATTAAAGAAATTAAATTTTCAAATAAAATTTTGTTGGAAATATTTTATTTGAGTCCCAAATGCCCTAAAATATTTTCCAGAATTTTTCAGGAATTTTTCTGAGTATTTTACTATTTTTCTTGAATTAAATGAATTACTGGAAATTGTTTTAATTATTAAATCGCTGGAAAAATGCGATCGGGTTTTACTGTTCATTCGACCGAGCCGCACCCGAGTCAGACTCGAGTCCGACCCGAGCCACCGAAGTCTGGCCGAACCCAACCCTAACCCAAGTTGATCCCGATCGTTGGATCGAGATCCAACGGTCGGATTGACCGCACTTGCTCGAGCCGAGACCGGCCGGATCCGGTTTCGGCCGGCGATCGTGGCCGTTGATCGCGCCACGTGGGCGGTCGACCGTCGTCGCCCCGCCGGATCCGAAGCCGGACTCGCCGCCGTGCCGCCGCCGTGTGGGTCGAGGTTTCCGCTTTTCAGCGGACGCCGAGGGTATTTAATGCCGGGTTGCACCTCGAGGACCGCCTTGACCCCGCGCAGCCATCGCCTAGCTCACCGAGCCCGCCCGAGGGTTCGCCGGAATCGCTCGCCAGAAGTTTGAGGGAAAGCGCCGCGTTCTAGCCGTTTCCGCCGACGCCCGCCGTCCCTCCGCGCGTCAAGACCGGATCCGAACCCCGGCCAGCGCACCGTAGGGACAACTCACCTCGCCGGAGCGCGCCCGAAACGCCGAGGCCGTGGTCATCGTCTTCATCCCCGGCCAAGCTAGCGCCGCCGCGTGCCATCGCCGTCATCGAGCTCGGACAGCCGTCCGATCAGGATCGCACGGTCGCGGTAAGCCCACGTTCTCCCTCGGACCCTAGAACCCAGATCAGATCTGGACCGTTGGATCAAGATCCAACGGCCCACGATCGGCCACGTCATCCGTAACGTGGATAACGTTACGGGTTAAGGTTGTTTTCAACCGTTGGATCAAGATCGA
The DNA here is from genome assembly GCA_036346355.1 of Rhipidocladum racemiflorum. Taxonomy (NCBI): domain Eukaryota; kingdom Viridiplantae; phylum Streptophyta; class Magnoliopsida; order Poales; family Poaceae; genus Rhipidocladum; species Rhipidocladum racemiflorum. Next base: position 57,766,619 of record CM070578.1, read on the forward strand.
ACGGCCCACGATCACCGTGTAGTTTTCAACGTGTTAACCCCTGGATCTAATCGCGATCGTTGATTTTCAAATCAACGGACACGATCGTGCCACGTGTCCGGGGAGCCGAGCCAACGTGCCCACGCGCGTGTGTGGGTCACTGACACGCTGGGCCCGCGTATCAGCGACCGCACCATGACGTCACCCATGACGTCACAGTGGGTCCCACTTGTCAGCGCAACGGGCTGAGTCCCCGCTGATGTCAGCAATGACGTCACCCGAGTGGCCCCACCTGTCAGTCTCACGTGAGCCGTGGACCGAGTCCACGGTGGACCGAGCCGAACCGTGGGCTGAGCCCATGGACCGGCTGACGTCAGCCGCCCAATCAGAGGCTGCCACGTGTCCTCGCTGACGCAATAATTAATTTCCGAAAAAGAAAATGATTTATTAATTCGAAATAATGATTTCAGATTTTGATTCAAATTTCAAACGCTTATAACTTTTGCGTTTCAACTCCGATTTGAGTGATTCAAATTTCTAAATTTGTATAAAATTAAGATCTACCTAATTATGAATTTTATTTAATTTTTGGACTAAGGTTTTCCTCTGTAATATTATTTAATTGATTATTTAAACTTCAAAATGCTATAACTTTTGTGTTTTAACTCCGAATTGAGCGATTCCAGTTCCTAAAAATTCATAAAATTATGTTCTCTCTGTTTATGGATTTTATTTGGATGTTTGGACACTTTTTGCCTATTGTTTATTCATGTATTGCTATTTGCACGCTTTACGAGTAGACGTTGAAGTGCCGGAAGGATTCGAAGGAGAAGTATTGACTCAGGATCCAACTCAAGACCAAGAACAAGTGCTTTTTGAAGGCAAGTTGTGCTTTGACCATATTGATCCCATTTTGAAACCTATTTTGATTTAATGTATTGCATGCTAGTTCAAATAGAAAATACTTTATTTAAATACGGGAAATTAGATAAATGCCTAATTGCTGTATGACACCTTGGTTAATTAAATATGTGCCATGACCCCTTGTCACCCTAGTTGTGGTTTACTAGTTGGACATAATTAAATTGCCAACATGGGTTTTAGACCGTTGTAGTATATTGCTTAGACCTGCTACGTGCTCATAACATGATTTTGGACAATCAAATGTTAATATTGACTTAATGATATATTGAACCTGTTTTGGAAAGGTATCATGTGATGTTGATGGCACGTGGTGCATGGTAATCAACTGGGCTTTGATAAATAGCTTTTGACCGGGGCATGTGGCAAGAATGATCAGGTGGGCCAGTTGTGGCACCAGGAATGTTGGTTTGGTTCTTCGGGTAGTCTTGCCCTGGTCACCCTAAGGACTTAACCTTGCAAGCCTTTGAACTGGGTCAAACGTGCAACCACATGTCTGTAATGGGACAGACCTAGTTGATTAAGTTGCTAATAACGTACCTGTGGGACCTCAGGAGGTCAACTACACCCTTTGTGTAAGTTGTACGGGGGAGCGTACCGGGGCTGCGGCCAGGTACCCATCTAACGGTTGGTTGGCCTAAACTTCGCCTTAGCTAAGGGAAGGGTTAGTGTGCAACAACCGGGGAGGACCACTTGTATTGTTAGAAGTTTCCGAAAGACTTTGTTACGGGAACTCGCCTTTGTGGTGTTTGACTGTATCTTGTGGGTAAAGTGCATAACCTCTGCAGAGTGTACAATCTATTCGAATAGTCGTGTCCGCGGTATTGGACATCGCTCGGGAATTACAGTCAAGGGTTAGACTTTATTGAAAAATAACTTGGATTTGGAAGGTTGGGTTTGGTTTAATAAAGATGTCGATGGAAATGTGGATTAGGAGGGGAAAGATGTTTACTAAACTCCTTGAAAAGTTAGTTATGCTTTACTTGTTTCTACTGCTTTCGAATTTACTTATGCTACTTGTTAAAATGCTGTTTACTGCAAATATACCTTGAGCTATTCCTTGTATCAAGCCATGCATGTAGTATATTAGCTTGCATTCTGTGCATGACTTGCTGAGTACCAAGTACTCACCCTTGCCGCAATACAACACCAGTTGAAGAGGAGTCTACACCAGCTTTGGAGGAGGAGCTCCAAGAGGAACCGTCTACTTAGGGAGCGAGCCCAGTCAGTTGCCTGTGGTATACTGGATGGCGCCACGATGTTATCTTATTTTTCCGCTGCTATTATTTCTCTCTTAATAAGTTTCGCCTTGCGAGGCGTATATTTGTAACTTGACCATAAGGTCGAGCAACCAGTTTGGTTATCTAATTAAAGTACTTTATTGGTATCGAATGGTATGATTGTGATATTTACCGATGTTAAGACTGTGTGCACTAGCGCGTTCCTGGACTAGTGCTGAATACACAGAGGGTCCGGATTTGCAGATTCGGGGTCCCGACAGAGGTGGTATCAGAGCCAGGTTGACTGTAGGCTCACCCATAGTTAGAATAGTCGTAGTGAGGATAAAATCTATTTTCTAAAAAAATAAAAATTTGTCAAGATAAGAAATGACATCTCGACTTATTCCCTTCTCTCTTTTCTTATCTCTTGCTGAATTTTTCCTTACCTTGTCACGATTTAAAATTTCGAGTTCTTACGTGAGCACTCTTGTGACAGATGGAGGGAGAGTTCAACTACGTCGATCTGGAGGTTGGTCACGCCGCGGAACTTTGGCGTATGCTACAGACTCTCGGAGATTTTGAGAAGCCGCAATACCAAGTGGAAGTGATCAGACAAGCAGGATTGATCAAAGCTTGTGACGTGAAGATTGTAGTACCTGCTAGGAAGAAGGGCACAGGCAATCGCCCGATACACTACACTGCCAGGAGGTCTACAATGCAGATGGGTATCCAGGAGGTGTCGCGACGAGCAATGCGGCACATTACCCGCATCTACGCAAGAGAGTTGGAGAGCACGGTGTTCCATTATCATCCGCGCAGCAATAACCTTCGTGACCCAAAGGCGATTCAGGATGAGAATGCCATGGTTACACAGTTGGCACGACTTGTTGTCGCCCAGGAGGATGTACTCGATGATACAAGCAAGGAGCTACAGAAGGCCCGCAAGGAGATCACGACAGAGAAGAACAGATGGCGGGAAGCTCAAGAGTATGTGTCACACCTTCTGCAAAGGATCGGAGAGTTAGAGACGGCATTGTACGCACCAGAGCCGGAGCCAATGCTCGAGCTGCACGAGCCAGATCCGGAGGAGTCAGATCTCGATGAGGACACCGCTTCGTCGACTACCACAGTTGACACAGCCAGGTGGCATGGCGATCGTTTCGCGCCTATGCCGAAGCACCCGTACCCAGGCCGTGGAGGTTTTCTAGACGAGTGAGCATAGGTTTTGAAGTTGAGACTCCTTCGTCGAGTCGCGTTATAGAATAAAAGTCACCCTTTAGAGGCGTTGGTTTTTCATTGTTTGCTGAGTGTGCAGTATGTGTTGCAGGCCTTTAGGCATTGTAAGCAACCATACCAAGTTATTATTAGTAGTAATAAAGTTGGACTTTAAGTTACACCTTTCGCCCCGCATAGTTTCTCTACTACTTGTCTATTCTTGTTCCCTCTCATCTCTGAAACCTTGGAGCAATCGACAGATGGTAAACACCCGCGGAAACCTTGGAGGCAATGGAAGTGGTTCTCGCCAACAAAAACCCCAATGATGGAGCACCAAAGACCGCCTTGATTGACATGCAGAATTTTGGAGCATTTCTTGCTGCTCAGACTCAGTTGATGCATGCTATGATGCAACAGATGCAACACGTCACTGCTCAGGCCACTGCTAATCAAGTTAATCAGGGACAACGCTAGAATACAAGACTGTCAGAGTTCATGAGGACTCACCCACCCACTTTCTCTGGGAATGCCAATCCATTGGAGGCTGATGATTGGTTAAGGTCAATTGAGAGGAAGCTACACATTGCTCAATGCATGGGAAATGAGAAGGTACTCTACGCTTCCCATCAGTTGGAAGGAACAACCGCCGAATGGTGGGAGAACTTCTGTGCCACGCAAGAGAACCCTCAAGATATCACTTGGGAGGAGTTCACAGCTGCATTTCGTCAGTATCACGTGCCTGAAGGAATCATGGATCTCAAGAAGGAGGAGTTCAGGGCACTAAGGCAAGGTAATCAGCCGGTGGCCGAATACCTGAACAAGTTCACACAGCTTGCTCGCTACGCACCTGAGGATGTAGCGACAGATAAAGCCAGACAGTCTCGTTTCATGAAGGGACTTAACTCAGGACTGCAGGTGGGACTGATCACCCACACCTTTCCAGATTTCCAAGAGTTGGTGAATAAGGCGCTTATTCTTGAGGACAAGCGCAAGGAACTGGATGAGAACAGGAAGCGCAGGATGCAGCATCAGGGATCGCGTCAGGGAACGCAACAGCGTCTGAGAGTTGCACCAAATCAGTTTTTCAGATTCCAGCCACAAAATGCAACAAGGACACCGTCACCAGCACCAAGAACCGTCAATCAAAACTACCAGACCCCAGCCCCCGCTAGAAACGCTGCTCCAGGCAGTCAGCAAGGAACAGTGAGACGCTGCTACAACTGCAACGAGCCAGGACACTTTGCCAACAGTTGTCCAAAGAAGACAGCAGGAGTGACCCCAGTTCGCTTTAATTTGGGAACCACCCCAGCTAAGACGCCAGCACCAGGAGCCACATCCCAGACCGTGGTGAGAGGCCGAGTCAACCATGTCACCGCGGATGCACTGCAGAATGCTACGGACGTCGTACTGGGTAAGTTGCTAGTCAACTCAGTACCTGCAACAGTTTTGTTTGATTCTGGAGCTTCGCATTCATTTGTTTCGCAAGGCTTTGCTGCTAAAAATGATTTGGAGATTGCAAGGCTTAAATGCATGCTTTTAGTTCAAACCCCTGGTTCTGAACTCCGAACAAAAGTAGGATGTTCTGGGGTGAGAATACTAATAGATGGGATAGAGTTCCTAGCGAACCTTATTATTTTGGAAACCCAGACCTTAGATGTCATTTTGGGAATGGATTGGTTATCCAAGCACAAGGCCGTATTGGATTGTGGACAAAGGACTATCTCAGTTGAGAGCCGTGTGGAAAGAAAGTGGAATTTCAAGCTACCGCCGTTAGAAATGGACAGTTGATGGTTAACAGCACCAAGGCAATCAGCATAGAGGATGTTTCAGTAGTGAATGAGTACCCAGATATTTTTCCTGAAGATCTACCTGGTATGCCACCGGACAGGGATATAGAGTTTGTGATAGAGCTTGTACCTGGTACAGCACCGATAGCAAAGAGACCTTATCGGATGTCCACCGAAGAATTGGTAGAGATGAAAAAGCAACTTGAAGAGCTAATGGAGAAAGGATTTATCAGACCGAGTTCGTCGCCATGGGGAGCGCCAGTTTTGTTTGTCAAGAAGAAGGATGGGAGTTTCAGGATGTGCATTGACTACCGTGCACTCAATGAAGTCACCGTGAAGAATAAGTACCCGCTACCCAGGATCGATGATTTGTTTGACCAGCTGAGAGGAGCCGGAGTTTTCTCCAAGATTGACCTAAGATCGGGATACGATCAGTTGAAGATCCGATCAGAGGATATTCCGAAGACCACTTTCTCGTCAAGATATGGACATTACGAGTTTACAGTTATGTCCTTTGGTCTAACGAATGCGCCAGCATATTAAATATTATTTTGCAACCATACCAAGTTACTATTGACTAAAATAATAAAGTTGGACCTTAAAGTTACACCTTTCGCCCCGCATAAGTTCTATATTACTTGTCTATTCTTGTTTCCCTCTCATCTCTAAAACCTAGAGCAAATCGGCAGATGGTGAATACCCGCGGAAACTTTGGAGGCAATGGGAGTGATTCTCGCCCAGCAGAAAACCCTAATGATGGAGCACCAGCACCGCCACTGGATATGCAGAATTTCGGAGCTTTTCTTGCTGCTCAGACTCAGTTGATTCATGCTATGATGCAACAGATGCAGCATGTCCTTTGCCAGGCCTTTGCTAATCAAGTTAATCAGGGACAACGCTGTAATACAAGACTGCCAGAGTTCATGAGAACTCACCCACCCACTTTCTTCGGGAATGCCAATCCATTGGAGGCCGATGATTGGTTAAGGTCAATTGAGAGGAAGCTACACATAGCTCAATGCATAGGAAATGAGAAGGTACTTTACGCTTCTCATCGGTTGGAAGGAACAAATTGAATGGTGGGAGAACTGTGCCACGCAAGTGAACCCTCAGGACATCACTTGGGAAGAGTTCACACCGCATTCCGCCAAGATCACGTGCCTGAAGGAATCATGGATCTCAAGAAGGAGGAGTTCGAGCATCAAGCAAGGTAATCACCAAAGGGTCGACTACGAACAAGTTCACATACATCACGCTTACGCACTGAGGATGTAGCGACAGATAAAGCCGCATACCTGCTTTTATGAAGGGACTTAACTCAGGATTGCAGGTGGGATTGATCACCCACACCTTTCCAGATTTCCAAGAGTTGGTGAATAAGGCGCTTATTCTTGAGGACAAGCGTAAGGAACTGGATGAGAACAGGAAGCGCAGAATGCAACAGCAGGGATCACGCCAGGGAACGCAACAGCGTCTGAGAGTTGCACCAAATCAGTTTTTCAGATTCCAGCCACAGAATGCAACAAGGACACCGTCACCAGCACAAAAAACCGTCAATCAAAACTACGGACCCAGCCCTTCGCTAGAAACGCCGCTGCTCGGGTAGTCAAGAAGGAACAAGTGAGACGTTGCTACAACTGCAACGAACCAGGACACTTTGCCAACAGCTGCCCAAAGAAGACAACAGGAGTGACCCCAGTTCGCTTCAATCTAGGAACCACCCCAGCTAAGACGCCAGCACCAGGAGCCACATCCCAGACCGTGGTGAGAGGCCGAGTCAACCATGTCACCGCGGATGCAATGCAGAATGCTACGGACGTCGTACTAGGTAAGTTGCTAGTCAACTCAGACACCTGCTTGATTTTGTTTGATTCTCGAGCTTCGCATTCATTTGTTTCGCAAGGCTTTGCTGCTAAAAATGATTTGGAGATTGCAAGGCTTAAATGCATGCTTTTAGTTCAAACCCTGGTTCAACTCCGAACAAAAGTAGGATGTTCTCGGGGTGAGAATACTAATAGATGGGATAGAGTTCCTAGCGAACCTTATAATTTTGGAGACCTGCACCTTAGATGTCTTTTGGGGATGGATTGGTTATCCAAGCACAAGGCCGTATTGGATTGTGGACGAAGGACTATCTCGATTGAGAGCCCGTGTGGAAAGAAAGTGGAATTTCAAGCCACCGCAGCTTAGAGATGGATAGATGATGGTTAACAGTACCAAGACAATCAGCATAGAGGATGTCTCAAAGAGTGAATGAGTACCCGATGTTTTTCCCGAAGATCTACCTCGGTATGCCGTGACAGGGACATAGAGTTTGTGATAGAGCTTGTACTGCAGTACGATAGCAAAGAGACCTTATCGGATGTCCACCGAAGAATTGGTAGAGATGAAGAAACAGCTTGAGGTGTTAATGGAGAAAGGATTTATCGACCGAGTTCGTCGCCGTGGGGAGCACCGCTTTGTTTGTCAAGAAGAAGGACGGGAGTTTCAGGATGTGCATTGACTACCGTGCACTCAATGAAGTCACCGTGAAGAATAAGTACCCGTTACCCAGGATTGATGATTTGTTTGATCACCGAGAGGAGCCGGAGTTTTCTCAAGATTGATCTAAGATCGGGATACCATCGCTTGAAGATCCGATCAAAGGATATTTCAAGATCGCATTCTCGTCAAGATATGGACATTACGAGTTTATGATTATGTCCTTTGGTCTCGATTTAATGCACCAAAGATATTTCATGAATATGATGAATAAGGTGTTCATGGAATATTTGGACAAGTTTGTCGTCGTGTTCATAGATGATATCTTAATCTACTCCAAGACAGAGGATGAACATGCCGAACACTTGAGGCGAGTTTTGGAAAAGGCGAGGAACAAAGAACTCTTCGCCAAGTTCAGCAAGTGTGATTTTTGGAAGGACAAGGTGGAGTTCTCGGACATGTAATGACCGCCGAAGGAGTCGCCGTTTATCCATGCAAGGTAGAAGCTGTGTTACTTTGGGAGCACCAAGACCGTGACTCAGATCCGAGTTTCCTTGGAATGGCAGGATACTATCGCCGTTTCATTGAAGGCTTTTCGACAATTGCGAGACCTCTTACGCAATTGCTGAAAAAGGAGAAGAAGTTTGCATGGACGCTTGAGAATGTGAGAAAGGATTTCAGAGTCAAGAAGCGATTGACATCGGCCGGTGTTAGTACTACCGGATGTTAATCAAAGCTTTGATATTTATTGTGACGCATCGCGCCAAGGACTTGGATGTGCCGATGCGTAATGGAAAGGTCGTCGCTTATGCATCAAGGCAGTTGAGGCCGCATGAGGAAAATTATCCGACACATGACCTAGAGTTAGCTGCCGTAGTGCATGCCTTGAAGATATGGCGTCACTATCTGATCGGGAACAGATGTGAAGTGTATACGGATCATAAGAGCCTTAAGTACATCTTCACCCAATCAGATCTGAACATGAGGCAGAGGAGATGGTTAGAGTTGATCAAGGACTACAATGTTGGAATCCATTACCATCCCGGGAAGGCCAACGTAGTTGCCGATGCCTTGAGTCGGAAAAGCCATACCGTGAGTATGTTGCTAGCCACAAGTCAGGATGAATTATGTGAGGATTTTCAGAGAATGAAGATTGAGGTGGTACCTAGCGGATTCTTGGCCGCATTGGAAGTGAAGCCTACCCTAGAGGATCAGATCCGAGAAGGACAGAAGGATGATGACAAGATCCGCAGGATTAAGTTCATCAAGGAGGAAGGCAAGGCAGAGGACTTCAAGTTGGATGAGCAAGGCACGTTAGGGATGAAGGATCGGATTTGTGTGCCCAACAAGAAGGAATTAAAGCAACTGATTTTGGAAGAAGCCCATGACTCCAAGTATTCAATTCACCCAGGAAGTGCCAAAATGTATCAGGATTTGAGGGAAAGATTCTGGTGGCCGAGCATGAAGCGTGAAGTTGCCGAGCATGTTGCATTGTGCGACGTATGCCAGAGAGTCAAGGCAATGCATCAGAGACCAGCAGGATTGCTACAGCCGCTGAAAATACCTGAGTGGAAGTGGGAGGAAATCGGAATGGATTTCATTACCGGTTTGCCTAAGACTCAAGGAGGTTATGACTCCATATGGGTTATAGTGGATCGCTTGACCAAAGTAGCCCATTTTATCCCCGTGAAGACCACTTACTCGAGAGATAAGTTAGCAGAGTTGTACATGATCAGGATCGTCTGTTTGCACGGAGTGCCAAAGAGGATTGTATCGCATGCAGGTACCCAATTTACCTCAAGGTTTTGGAATAAGTTGCATGAAGCCATGGGAACCCGTTTAAACTTCAAGATCTGACCTATCATCCACAGACGGATGGACAGACAGAAAGAGTCAATCAGATTCGGAGGATATGTTAAGAGCATGTGCATTGGCTTATGCTACCTCTTGGGATAAGAGTTTGCCGTATGCCGAGTTCGATTACAACAATAGTTACCAGGCTAGTTCTGAGATGTCACCTCTTGAGGCCTTTGTATGGTCGACCTGTCGGACGCCATTGAATTGGAATGAGACCGTGGCGCCGTGTCTTCGGGCCTCGATATTCTTCAAGAAGTCGAAAGCGATTGCCATGATTAGGGAAAGGTTGAAGATAGCCCAATCACGACAGAAGAGTTATGCTGACAATCGTCGCCGGGATTTGAGTTTTGAACCAGAAGACTTTGTATACCTCAGAGTTACGCCTCTCAGGGGAGTTAAGAGGTTCCATGCCAAAGGGAAACTCGCACCCCGTTATGTTGGACCATTTAAGATTTTGAGCCGCAGAGGTGAAGTTGCTTATCGGCTAGAGTTACCGCAATCACTAGCAGGAGTGCATGACGTGTTCCACGTGTCCCAGTTGAAGAAGTGTCTCCGAGTACCTGAGGAACAGACACCGATAGAGTCAATTGAGTTGCAAGAAGATTTGACTTACAAGGAGCACCCCGTGAAGATTCTGGACACAATGGATCGAGAGACGAGGAACAAGTCAACCCGTTTCTGCAGAGTTCAATGGAGCAACCATGCAGAGAGTGAAGCAACTTGGGAGCGCGAAGAGGATTTGAAGAAAGAGTTTCCGAACCTATTCTTTAGTAAGCCCTGAATCTCGGGGACGAGATTCTGTTAAGGGGGGGAGGTTTGTAACACCCCAATTTTTGCTTTTCATGAAATTAAATATTATTTTGCACATTTTTGAATTTTTGGAATTTTCTGGAATTTATTTGGATTTAATTTGAATTTTTTCCATATTGAGATAATTAAAGAAATTAAATTTTCAAATAAAGTTTTGTTGGAAATATTTTATTTGAGTCCCAAATGCCCTAAAATATTTTCCAGAATTTTTCGGGAATTTTTCTGAGTATTTTACTATTTTTCTTGAATTAAATGAATTACTGGAAATTGTTTTAATTATTAAATCGCTGGAAAAATGCGATCGGGTTTTACTGTTCATCCGACCGAGCCGCACCAGAGTCAGACTCGAGTCCGAGGAGCCACCGAAGCCTGGCCGAACCCAACCCTAACCTGTTGATCCCGACCGTTGGATCGAGATCCAACGGTCCGGATTGGACCGCACCGGTTCGAGCTGAGACCGGGCCGGATCCGGTTTCGACCGTGCGATCGTGGCCGTTGATCGCGCCACGTGGACGCCGATCGGCCGCCGTCCCCGCCGGATCCGAGCCGGACTCCGCCGCCGCGCCCGCCGCCGTGTGGGTCTAGGTTTCCGTTTTCCGCGCGGACGCCGAGGGTATTTAATGCCCGGGTTGCACCTCGAGGACCGCCTTGACCCCGCGCAGCCACTGCCCTAGCTCACCGAGCCCCAGCCGCCGTAGGTTCGCCGGAATCGCTCGCCGAAGTTTGAGGGAAAGCCGCCGCGGTTCTAGCCGTTTTCCGCCGACTCCCGCCGTCCTCCGCCGCGTCCAAGACCGGATCCGGAACCCCCGAAGCCAGGCGCACCCGTAGGGACAACTCACCTCGCCGGAGCGCGCCCGAAACGCCGAGGCCGTGGTCATCGTCTTCATCCCCGGCCAAGCTAGCGCCGCCGCGTGCCATCGCCGTCATCGAGCTCGGACAGCCGTCCGATCAGGATCGCACGGTCGCGGTAAGCCCACGTTCTCCCTCGGACCCTAGAACCCAGATCAGATCTGGACCGTTGGATCAAGATCCAACGGCCCACGATCGGCCACGTCATCCGTAACGTGGATAACGTTACGGGTTAAGGTTGTTTTCAACCGTTGGATCAAGATCCAACGGCCCACGATCACCGTGTAGTTTTCAACGTGTTAACCCCTGGATCTAATCGCGGCCGTTGATTTTCAAATCAACGGACACGATCGCGGCCACGCGGTCCGGAGCCGAAAGCCTGCGTGCCCACGCTACAAGGGCAGGTGGGTCATCCGACACGCTGGGCCCGCGTGTCAGCGACCGCACCATGACGTCACCCATGACGTCACAGTGGGTCCCACTTGTCAGCGCAACGGGCTGAGTCCCCGCTGATGTCAGCAATGACATCACCCGAGTGGCCCCACCTGTCAGTCTCACGTGAGCCGTGGACCGAGTCCACGGTGGACCGAGTCCACGGTGGACCGAGTCCACGGTGGACCGAGCCGAACCGTGGGCTGAGCCCATGGACCGGCTGACGTCAGCCGCCCAATCAGAGGCTGCCACGTGTCCTCGCTGACACAATAATTAATTTCTGAAAAAGAAAATGATTTATTAATTCGAAATAATGATTTCAGATTTTGATTCAAACTTCAAACGCTTATAACTTTTGCGTTTCAACTCCGATTTGAGTGATTCAAATTTCTAAATTTGTATAAAATTGAGATCTACCTAATTATGAATTTTATTTAATTTTTGGACTAAAGTTTTCCTCTGTAATATTATTTAATTGATTATTTAAACTTCAAAATGCTATAACTTTTGTGTTTTAACTCCGAATTGAGCGATTCCATTTCCTAAAAATTCATAAAATTATGTTCTCTCTGTTTATGGATTTTATTTGGATGTTTGGACACTTTTTGCCTATTGTTTATTCGTGTATTGCTATTTGCACGCTTTACGAGTAGACGTTGAAGTGCCGGAAGGATTCGAAGGAGAAGTATTGACTCAGGATCCAACTCAAGACCAAGAACAAGTGCTTTTTGAAGGCAAGTTGTGCTTTGACCATATTGATCCCATTTTGAAACCTATTTTGATTTAATGTATTGCATGCTAGTTCAAATAGAAAATACTTTATTTAAATACGGGAAATTAGATAAATGCCTAATTGCTGTATGACACCTTGGTTAATTAAATATGTGCCATGACCCCTTGTCACCCTAGTTGTGGTTTACTAGTTGGACATAATTAAATTGCCAACATGGGTTTTAGACCGTTGTAGTATATTGCTTAGACCTGCTACGTGCTCATAACATGATTTTGGACAATCAAATGTTAATATTGACTTAATGATATATTGAACCTGTTTTGGAAAGGTATCATGTGATGTTGATGGCACGTGGTGCATGGTAATCAACTGGGCTTTGATAAATAGCTTTTGACCGGGGCATGTGGCAAGAATGATCAGGTGGGCCAGTTGTGGCACCAGGAATGTTGGTTTGGTTCTTCGGGTAGTCTTGCCCTGGTCACCCTAAGGACTTAACCTTGCAAGCCTTTGAACTGGGTCAAACGTGCAACCACATGTCTGTAATGGGACAGACCTAGTTGATTAAGTTGCTAATAACGTACCTGTGGGACCTCAGGAGGTCAACTACACCCTTTGTGTAAGTTGTACGGGGGAGCGTACCGGGGCTGCGGCCGGTACCCATCTAACGGTTGGTTGGCCTAAACTTCGCCTTAGCTAAGGGAAGGGTTAGTGTGCAACAACCGGGAGGACCACTTGTATTGTTAGAAGTTTAGAAAGACTTTGTTACTGAACTCACCTTTGTGGTGTTTGACTGTATCTTGTGGGTAAAGTGCATAACCTCTGCAGAGTGTACAATCTATTCGAATAGCCGTGTCCGCGGTATTGGACATCGCTCGGGAATTACAGTCAAGGGTTAGACTTTATTGAAAAATAACTTGGATTTGGAAGGTTGGGTTTGGTTTAATAAAGATGTCGATGGAAATGTGGATTAGGAGGGGAAAGATGTTTACTAAACTCCTTGAAAAGTTAGTTATGCTTTACTTGTTTCTACTGCTTTCGAATTTACTTATGCTACTTGTTAAAATGCTGTTTACTGCAAATATACCTTGAGCTATTCCTTGTATCAAGCCATGCATATAGTATATTAGCTTGCATTCTGTGCATGACTTGCTGAGTACCAAGTACTCACCCTTGCCGCAATACAACACCAGTTGAAGAGGAGTCTACACCAGCTTTGGAGGAGGAGCTCCAAGAGGAACTGTCTACTTAGGGAGCGAGCCCAGTCAGTTGCCTGTGGTATACTGGATGGCGCCACGATGTTATCTTATTTTTCCGCTGCTATTATTTCTCTCTTAATAAGTTTCGCCTTGCGAGGCGTATATTTGTAACTTGACCATAAGGTCGAGCAACCAATTTGGTTATCTAATTAAAGTACTTTATTGGTATCGAATGGTATGATTGTGATATTTACCGATGTCAAGACTGTGTGCACTAGCGCGTTCCTGGACTAGTGCTGAATACACAGAGGGTCCGGATTTGCAGATTCGGGGTCCCGACAAAGATGAGTTTGAAATTTATGATTAAACTTTGTCTGAAAACAATGCAGTTTGCGAGGCCTAGAGCTTGCACAATATCTTGCTTGTTTAAAAGCAAAACCATAATTGCATCTACTGACAATAACACTTCTCTCCTTGCTATGAAATGCTGCTCCCAAACTTAATATTCACTCTGAAATGAAATGCTGCTCACAAACTTATTCTCTCCTTGCAAAGAAGATGGCGTCCTCTAATTCATCGTCTCAAGGCTGTGATGAGCCGCTAAAAGGAAAATCGACTCGCGGTCCAAGAGGAGCAAACAAAAGGCCAACAGACCGATTAACCATCACGGCGATCGATCCAAAGGATGGATCCCCTACAGAGCCAAGAAAGGCAGCGAATGCATTCCGAACAATGTGCGGGATAGTCGCACGAGAATGGGTCCCCATCATGATCTCATCCTGGAAGTCGCTGACTGATGAGACTCGCAATGCCCCGCTGATAGAAATTCTTTCATCGTTCAACATTCTAGAAGAATCCGCTCGCCTAGTGCAACGGTATGCACTGCTAGTGGTAGGAAAGGCGTGGAAGACCTTCAAGAGCACGCTTGTCAATGAATACGTCAAGAAGGATGTGACTCCATACTCTAAGTATGGGTTCATTGATGAGGACATGTGGCAGAGTTTTGTCGAGATGAAGACGACAGATGAATTCGTGCATCAAAGTAAGCACACAAGGCCTTGCAGGCAAGGAACACTCACCCCCACAGACTCGGCACTGCTGGCTACGCGGGGAAGAGGGTGCAATGGGATAGGGAGGACGAGGAGGCTTCCTCACCGTTTGCATCGATCGTAGACCAGCGCGCTAGAGACTGGCTAAGAGCAAGGTCAACTGCCACGTCTTCCACAACCTTCTCCTTTAGAAACCCCGTAGATGAGGAAGTCTGCCAACACGTGGTAATATATAAATTGAACTACCAATTTTGTACGTAATTAGTCCATGACTTTATAAGTGAAATAACTTGTCGGGATCTTGCATGTAACGTTGAGTGCACAATCAGGTGAAGTCTCTTTTTTGCCAGACAGGGAGAAAGATGCACTGTCTATGGCCTTGGGAAACAAGAAACACCCTGGTTGTACGTGAGGCAAAGGGGTTTTTGTTCCATGGAAAACTGGATTCTCAGATGACTCGGACAAATACCGAAATAAGAAGAGAACTAAAGCCGAGCGCGAGTCAATGCTTATAAAGAATTTGGAGGTCAAGTTGAGAGAAGAGTTGAGAGAAGAGCTGAGAGAAGAGTTGAGATAAGAATTTCATGATAGGTTAAGAAGCCTCGAGGAAAGGCTCAATAATCAAGAAAGACAGACTACGCAAGCCCCAGAAGTATTTCCGCAAGTCAGCCCCACTGCCCATAAGAGCAGTTGTGCATCTACCCCTAATATAGATGAACAAATTGGGAATTTTCCTGTCTGTGCCATTAATGTACTAATATATATCTCTTCAATGCTCCATATATATAGTTGTTGGACACATTAGCTAATTGTGTACCGTTGTGTAGGAGGCCACGCAGTGCAATCACCAAGTGAGAATTAACAATAGCTCCATTCCTTTTACAGCTGCTTGGGGGATCGCGTATCCATCCATTGAGGGGGCGATGGTGCACGGTACCATGATAGATCTGGGTTTCACGAAGGTCAATGTGGACGGGGTACATGATAGTTTCAAGATCGTCGACCTTCAGAAGCCGCCAAGCGACGAGATCGTGAAACTAGGGGATGCCATTGGCACATTCATCCAATGGCCCAGTAGCGACATCTCCCTGGTTGGCCCTCCAGCCACACAACTAACACAACGATCTCATTCGCCTATTGCATCTGATCAGTTGGTTACCAAATCATCAGTCTTACAAAGTACTCCACTTGATCTAGATAACTTTGACTACTTTCCTACCCATTCGTCTCCCGTGACGGCTCCGTGTAGTAGAAAGAAAGGCAAGGGCAAATTGAAGATCACGAAGACTCTGGACTATCCGATGGCCCCGTTGGCCCGACAATACACGCTAGGAGAGCCTTTAGTGTCGAAGGACCGCATAAATTCACTTGGTCTATCACTACTAGAAAAGTGATTATCTGTGACGAAAACGTCGTGACGTTGTCATATTTTGTCATGCAAAATATATTTTCTGTGACCACTTGTTTAAGTTCGTCATTAATTGTATCAGGCACCGTCGCCCCATGTACTTTTGTGACGAAACATAAAATTTCGTCATGAAACCATACTACAAATCGTCATAGAAAATGAATGGTTGTTTGTCTTGGACGGACGTCAAACATATGTTTGTATTGTGACGATATGCTTTGTCGTCACGGAGACATGGCCTATCACAAAGTGGGGCAATGTGGACCTATATGTGGGTTACACCTTACACGTCGTTGTGGGTGATGTGGGACCCACAGTTTGTCGCCAAGTTTTTTTGTGCTCAAAAAAGTAAAAATTGGTAAGATGGTGACCTGAACCCGTTGGTCTACGTGCTTTACCATATTGCAAACTGGAATAATGTTTCTCTTAACAATGTTATCCTTGAGAAGATATTTTTTCATCTTGCGCTTTTGTCTTCAATAAAATTTATTTCGATTTACATATGCTAAACTGGTTGTCACATTACCCAATTGATATGGAAAGCTATATTAGGCCTGGTTGTGTCATTCTAACTATTTACCCTCGTCTCCATAATTGGATGTGGGATAAGTTATCTTTATACAAAACGTCGCTAGATATGCATCTCTTCCCTATGGTGAATAAACAACATACTAATGCAACCTCTAAATGATAAAGAAGTATACTTGTTAATTACTGTTATTTTTCTGTCTGAATTTGTCTAAAGCTTGATGCCGATCCAACTCCTTGGATAGAAAAGCTTATTAGCATATTCATTGATAAGCTATTTGGAGAACAAAGGTTGGGTGTAGGATAGGGTGCAGATCGCTGACATTGAGTTGCAATGGTTTGTTCGCCTTATTTGGAATACTTATTTTGCTCTGGTTCATCCTCGTTCCTTAAAGATTTTATTTTCATATACTTGAGCACCAGCTTCTAATATTTTGTTGTTTCCCTTGTTTTGTCCGGTAGGTTTATTTTAGTGTCTCCCGTGCAACCCGTAATATGTGAAAAGCATCATATATTGATCTAGATGTTGTAAAGAAGCTGGACACCTTGTTCCAGGGTAATATTGATCTAGATGTGCGATTACCAATCGCTAGGCTTTTTCATGCCGCCACGACTACCGATCGGTGCGTGTTTCGTGCCATCACAATCGCCGATCGCTAGCATCGCACCGTCGCGTTGGCTAGTTCTTCACTGCTGTCAATTTGGTTCTTTACGCTACTGATCGGCAACCAACAAGTACGCATGGATGCTAGCTGCAGCGCTGCACAACTCCATGGCTAAACCAAGTGCTCACTTTAAAAATACGAACTTCACATTAATATACTAGTTTCCTCCACAAGCTGTTCTTCCCTCCAATAAACCACATGCACACCTAATATAACAAACTCAAAACTATCCTGAACTTCAATGTGCCTATTCGAAGTATATACAAGATTCAACTCATTTCAGAATGTCAAGAGTCATGTAGATATTAGTAATCTAACTGTGTTAGCCCATGTAGCCCGTGTGAGACCAACTAATCCTGTATAGATATATGACTTCCCAATGATGAATAAGATGCATAGGTGTGAATAGCAAAACATTTCTTCTATTGTCTAATATTTTCCCAGAACAGTGTCCTATCCAGTTTCTGATCATCTAAACCAAACTGAATTCTAAGCTGCAAACTGCACCACTTCTCGTGTACCAAGCAAAACTACCAATTCTTTCTTCCCTCAATATCTCAAATTGCAGTCCGTGGCTCCCACTTTCGCAGAAAGCGTAAAAACAAATAACATGCTGCATTAACTTCCAGATCAAAAGCAAGCGATCTTTTAGGCTCTATGATAGCAACTCGTCACCGTAAGCACACATCCTTAGAAATGCAAAATCCAAATTAATATGCGGCCAATCTGTATAATATGAACTCAGGATGCATCATACATGTGTTGAGTCCAAGAACACGTTTCAGACAGAATTTTATGAAAAGGATATCAGCATGCATAGCACATTTGGACCTGCAAGACGAGAGAGGAACCACCTATTTCATCATCAGTAACTTATTTACATGCCTATAGAATTCAAAAGTCAAGTGTAGTTTATAAATTTGCCAAGAAAGTTAATAGGAAAAGGAAGAAACAACATTTTCTGAAAAAACAACATGTAAAGGGAAGTAGACTAATGGTTATCAAAACCAATAGAAAACAAAGTCTTTATGCTTTTGGAAACCAAAAGCATGAACATGAACAGATTTGGATCAGTGGTTAAATTCCACACAAGATTGGATCAGTGGTTAAATTCCACATAAGATTGGATCATTCTAGTTGGACAAGAGAATAGCTAACCCTCCGTATTTTTCTGCTACAAAATCTCTTACCAAGCCAAATATTTTTGAGATCACAGATTTGGACAAAACAACCTTTTGGAGAAGTGACATCGAGGTCAACAACCGATCCATCACCACCAACACACGAGGACGTTGGGAGCCCTCTTCTGCTACATGGAAGCCACCAAATGTGAGATCTACTACCATCCAAGGAAGTGACACACATGGAAAAATGAATCAACTGTGAGGATTGTCTAATTCTAACCCTAACATTAGCAGTAGGAATTCTAACCCTAACATTAGCAGCAGGAATTGAATCAACTATGAGGAGCTTTGTGAGGGCATATGTGCTTGGTGAGGAGCACGATGGCCATGTTGATCTGCACCTAGCATCTTGTTGTCGTCGCCCAGACCACGGGCGAAGCCACCTCCCATGTCGCCTGGAAGGCGAGCCCTCCAAAGCTCCCCTTCACCTTCGCCTTCGCCGATCCAATCAGGCCCCACGAGGAGGTGGCTCGATGCCGTCTCCACGCGTCGCCGCCCTCTTGCACCGAGCAACCGCCGCCGCCACACCGCCGGGTACATCACCAGAGCGCGGGCGGAGTAGCTAGGGTTTCGGCTCCGCGTGTAAGGCATTGAGGCGGTCATTTCCTTCGCCGATCTAGATTTGGAGAAAGCAGTAGTCGGAGAAACCGAGTCTCTCTCTAGTCGAAGAAACCGAGTCGGCGTTCGAGTTTGTAACTAAATCGGACTCATGTAATCTGTAATCTCTCCTTTAAATATGTGCAATACAATATCGGAAAAGCTGTGAATAGAGATAGAGCAACGAAACAGAGAGTAAAGTTTTCGGATCTGGGAGTTCTGTATTTCAAAAGTACAAGCTATTGCCCTTCTCTTTTGCAATTACAGTTCTTGAATTCAATTTCTGGCTAATTGTGGTTTTGACATATTGTTTGCCATGTTCAATTATCTATTTTCTCAGATGGACAGAAGTTGGATTCAGGGTAAACAATTTACCCCCGCATATATCAAAGGTGTGGGAGAGTTCATGCAATTTGTTAAAGACAGATTTGATGAGAATGTTCAAATACTTTGTCCATGCCGTGCATGCCTTAATCATATATCAAGACCTCAGTCAGATGTGCATGATCATATTCACATACATGGGATGTCAAGTGCATACACAAAGTGGGTTTATCATGGAGAATATGTTGATGCTGATGTGCATGAATCTCAAGAACATTTTGATGAAAATGTTGAGCATATGGAAAATTGCATCGATGGGTTGTGTGCGGGTGAGGATGACAATGACGATGATGGTGGATTGCCAGGAGATGATAGAAGAGATGTACACTGCTTGGGACCAAAGTGGAGAACATCCAAAGTTTGCTAGAGTGCTTGAAGATGCAAAACGTGGTCTTTGCCCAGAATCTAAATTATCAAGATTCTCTTTTCTTGTGAAGTTACTTCATGTCAAATCATACTATCGAATCAGCAATGTAGCATTTGATGGAATATTGAAGTTGTTGGAGTTAGCATTTCCACATTGCAAACTTCCCAAATCATATTACTTAAGTAAAGCAATATCTCCTGAGTTGGGTCTTGGATATGATTCTATCCATGTGTGCATGAATAATTGTGTGCTATTTCGGAAAGAGTATGAGTATAGAGATGAATGCAGGTATGTGGTACAACAAGATGGAGAGATCTTTGATGGTAAAAGAATGTCCCTCAAAGGTGTTGAGACATTTTCCATTGATACCAAGATTGAAGAGGTATTTTTCTTCAAAAAAAGACAGCAAGAGGACACCGCGATGGCACAAGAAGAAAGAAAACCAATTGATAATGAAATGAGCCATCCAGGTGATGGCGAGGCGTGGAAAAGACCGATAGGAAATATCGATGTTTGAAAAAGATGCAAGAAACATGAGGCTTGGCATAGCTACTGAGGCGGTTTTAATCCATTTGGCATTATGAGCACCTCATATAGCATGTGGCGTACTTGTGATGCCTTACAACATGCCACCATGGATATGTATGGATCAATCCAAGCGTATAATGGTCTTACTCATACCAGGGTCCAAAATGTCCGGGAAGGATTTTTGATGTATTCTTGGAACCTCTCATAGAAGAGTTGCATGAACTATGGAACGGTGTCCACGCTTATGATGCATTCACCGCTACGATGTTCCAAGCGCATGTCGCGATACTTTGGTGCATACATGATTACCTGCTTTGAGCACTTTATCTGGGCGAACTACAAAAGGTTATTATGCATGCATTCAGCTTGTGACAAAGATCCATTGTCACGGGCCATAAGGAACAAAATATGTTACATTGGTCATCGTCGTTACCTCCCAATGGGCGATCGTTTGCGAAAAAGCTTAGTTTTTGATGGACATCATGAAAAGCGTGACAAGCCAAGAAAGTTTAGTAAAGAGGAACTTTTACAACAATTAGAGAAGGTGAAAGATGTTAGACCAGGAAGCATCCTCCAAATAAGAAAAGAAAGCGTCCAACGAAGGATGATGAGCCAAAAATATTTGGGAGGGGTATATTGTTCGATTTGCCATATTGGATAGAATTGATGCAGCCACACAATCTTGATGTCATGCACATTGAGAAAAATATATGCATGAACCTTCTAGGCACAATACTGGATATAGAGGGAAAGACAAAAGACACTATCAATGCTAGACTTGATTTGCAAGATATGGGCATAAGAGGTTGAATTGCACTTACAATATAAAGTAAACACATATAGCATGCCAAATGCATGCTATACCTTGAAAAAGGAGCATAGAATTGCATTTTGTGAATTTATTAGAGAGATCAAATTTCGAGATGGTTTTGCTTCCAACTTATCTAGATGTATAAGTCTTTGATGGATGCAAGTTACAAGAATTGAAAACTCATGATTGTCACATACTCTTGCAAAGAGTTTTACTACATTGGCCTTCGTGGTTATGTGCAAAGAAATATATGAAGCAATTGCGAGTTGGGGAACTTTTAGAGATTGTTGTAGAAATTTGGATATTGATGTCTTGCATCGACTTAAAGCACAAATCCCAATAATTCTATGCAAGCTTGAGAAAATATTTCCTCCGGCCTTCTTTGATGTCATGGTGCATTTAGGCTGTTCATCTACGGATGAGGCAATTCTTAGAGGTCAGTACAATTTGGATGGATGTACCCAATTGAGCGTCGACTTTGCACTCTAAAAGGTTTTGTGAGGAACAGGGGCTAGAACGAAGGGTCTATTGCGAGAGGCATATGTGGCGATGAGGCCTTGACATTTTGCTCAAGGTACATGGACAATGTTGAAACTAGATTTAATCGGGACACAAGTGGTGATGGATCTCTAGAAGATCTTGTCGGTTGTGACATTTCGCTTTTAATCATAGTGTTAATTTAGTAGGATCATGTCGAGTTACTTACCTTGGATGATGAAATTGATAAGCTTGTTTGGTATGTGCTTTGAATAACGGTGAAGAGGTTGATCCATATAAGAAGTGAGTACAATATTTTCATGTACATATGAATTTCATGCTACATATAACTAACTTATACAGAGGAAATATTTAACGATATGCATGATTTTTCCTTTTTGTAGGATGTTCACGAAGAGTTAGAGAAAGAAGGGTCGGATGATATTGACAAAGAAGATTGATGAGTGGATTTGCTAAATGGTTTAAGAACCATATAAGCGAGAAGTTGGATTGGGTTAGTGATCACCTATTGCACTCTCATGTGGTCGGATCTCGTGTCGAATATATTCAGACTTGCACTTTATTAATGGTGTTCGATACAACACCGTTGGTAATGAGAAAAACTTGGAGACTCCCAATAGTTCCATTATGGTCGATGGTACACATAATGGGCAGCCTCTGAATTTTATGGTTCATTGAAAGAGATTATTGAGTTGGTGTATAACTCGGATCTACACGTTCGTCGATCGGTGGTCCTATTTCGATGTGATTGGTATGATCAAAATGGCAAGATGAGAGCAATCAAAGATGATGGGTATTTCAAATCCATCAATATTGAGGGGTTGTGGTACAAGACTGATCCTTTTATTTTGGCTACTCAATCAAAAAAGGTATTTTACCTACAAGACACGCTATTAGGGAAAAAATGGCGAGTTGTACAGAAGTTTGAGCATCGACATCTATATAGTGTGGCTGAAATTGACATGACCAAAAATGCTTTGGTGCATATCAAGAAGAAGATAGTTCCGATCACAGAATATAATGTGCAATCTAGTAATGCACCTTGAGAGTTTGCGCCATGGCGAGGATGAAGTCTTAGTGTTGATGCTAATTTAGTGCATAATGTGCACGGCACCGATGGAAATGAGGACAATTCGTGCGAATCTGAAGAAGAAGATGACACTACAGTGCAGTTTGTCAGTGACAATGAGCATGAAGATATTCCGTTATGTGACACCGATGAGGATTAGTTCTACAACAAAAAAATAAATAAAAGCAAAAACATGGCGGCAATATGTCCCGCTAAAATTTTTCGCACCGCCACCTCTCCCAGGGTTGTCCATCGGTTCCACCCCCAAACCACATCGCGCCTGACCCTATTCACCCGAAATCCCCCAAATCGCCTAAGCCCATCTCCCGACTTCCCCCAAAATCCCCAAATCGCCTTTTTCACCCACAACCCTACTCCCATAGAATCCCCAAATCGTTGTCGCCCACAACCCTACTCCCACCCCCAAATTTCCGTCGCCCCCCTCCCGACTTCCCCAATATCGTCATCTCACCAGGCTTCCTCCGACGCGCGAGCAAGAGCGTCTCAAGGCGAAGCCGGTGAAGGGGATCCGCCCATTATCTCCGTCCGTGACTATCGCCAGCTGCCGTCTCCGTCATGACTTCGCCGTTGTCTCCGTCCACGACTCGCCAGCGCCGTCTCCGTCCGTGACTCACCAGCGCCAGCGCCGTCTCCGTCCGTGACTCACCAGCGCCACCGCCTTCTCCGTCCGCGACCCGTGTGGCGGCAATCAAGAACACGTGAGTTTTTTTTAGCTTACCGATCTAATGTATTGCTCTTAGTTTTAATTAGATTTACATGCTTTTCATTTTTTTCCTTGTTGATCAATTTTTTTGTACTACATATTGATTATATATGCGTCGGGCACTAGTTAGCTCAGATGGCCCTCCATCACTTCTTTATAAGAAAAAGGAAAAATCAACTTCACAGGTTTTAAGTTTTTGCTTGTGCTGTGTCATTCCATTCTGTTGGCCCTAATGCAACTAGCGCTCAATATTGTTACTTGTTGATCAATACTGTTACTTCTTGATCAATACTGTTAATTTACATGGTAGTTCATGCAGCAGATTTCAGTTTATCTCTTGCTACCTTCCAAATGTATGATTGCTGAAATAATGTACTGCTATCTATACTGCAATAGAATGTTATGCAGCTTTACTGTTCCTCCCAGAAAAGTAAAAACAAAGCATTACTACATATTTTCATACTTACTCCATTTTGTAGGTTGTAAGTTTACCCTAAATTTTACCCTGGCCCCGGCGTAATTGTTGAGCTCAATGAAAACACGCAATCAAGTTAGAGGTTGTCTTCCTCTACTTGTTTTTTTTTAAATTATCATTGTTCTTGTGTTATATACTGCAATGCATATTATATATACTAGTAAATCAAAATTCATCTATGTTAATGTGGTGTCAAATATCGTATTTATAGTATTCTTACCATTTCAAATAATATTAATAATATCAATGGTTTCATAATAGAACATCAACTGTGTGAATATGAGAAGTTGCGGCTTGCCAATATCGCGGAGATTCGTGCCAAATTTGATTTTCTGGGCATCCCTTTAGTAAAAAACGCTTTGAATGGATCGACTACTTCCCATCCACCTATAAGGACAAGCAATCCGAGCTTAGAACAAGGTGAAGACTCCGATTCAGAGTATGATCCTGAAGAGGACAGGGGGACCGAGAATGATGCAAATGACAAGATTCCTTCGTATGAGGAGCAGCGG
The DNA here is from genome assembly GCA_036346355.1 of Rhipidocladum racemiflorum. Taxonomy (NCBI): domain Eukaryota; kingdom Viridiplantae; phylum Streptophyta; class Magnoliopsida; order Poales; family Poaceae; genus Rhipidocladum; species Rhipidocladum racemiflorum. Next base: position 57,790,898 of record CM070578.1, read on the forward strand.
ATGGAAGTGCGAACTGTAGCCACTATATCAGCGTTAAAGGTGCTTTGTCTATTCTGTTGGGGGCTCAGGATTTTGGTGTACTTGTGTTTTGCATTGCTTCTGTGGTTCTTGTGTTGGTCTTCATTTATTTCAAGTGATATGTTGACATTGCTGTTTATTCTTTTGTATCAGAGTAGATCATATAAAAGAACTGTTAAAAGGCCTGCTTTAAGGGCCAATAAAAGGGACAAGATGGCTCCAGGTGGCACAAGACCTTCCAAGAGAGTGAAAGCAACTCAAACAATAGAGCAACCTACTCGGGTGTCAACAAGGTCAACATCAAATAATTTAGCCTTGGGACAACATACTAAAGATAGAACCACTGCAGCATCTGATCAATTGGCACATCAAGTTCATAGCCAAGGACAAGAACCTATTGTGGAACCTAGGAGTCCTGTTAGGGACTGGTCTTATGAAGGAGAAGGTTTAGATGCGGACGAAGGTGGTGAACCTGTTGCCACTAATGAGAACAACCAGTCAAACAATGCAGGCATGTTTTTTTACCTTGCTCCTTTAATTATCTGTATAGTTCTTGTTCTCTAACTCTTTGGATGAAGTCCGGCCACAGATTGGACCCATCGGCGGATGATACAAACCGACATCAAGAGGATGATCTTGAGACCAACACCAAGATGATGAAGGCAAGTTATTTTTGGGCATTCTTCTTTTCAGCTTTATTACACTTGTGACTAGGAACAATATTTCAGATTGTTTTCACAGATTACAAACATTAATCAGTTAACTAATCTCTTCAATGCCTTTTTCGTAGATAACTCAAATACTTCTAAAAGAGGAAGAGGGCATCAACAATGGGGAAAATGCTTGAGAAGATGACTAGAACTATGGGAAAAGGTTGCGTCCAATTTGCCGAGGGATGAGAAGGCCACATAAGCCGTTGGAAGCTGCAAAGTTTGCATCGGAGGCTGTTGTTCAAATTAGGCATAATGTCCCTATCCTCACTAGTTGGAAAGAGTATAAGACCAACACGACTCATTTGGATAATTTCATGGGAAAACTGCGTAAGTGGTTTCATTCTTGGGCATGAACAATTACTCTTCTTCCACACTAGATTGCATAACTTATTAATGTGATTCATTTAACTTGCTAGACAAGGCTGGCCTTGGACACGGTGATAGGACAACCAAGGATGCATGTCTTTGACATTTTGAAGGGTGGGGTGCGGCAAACTAGGTATTTCTTTGAAGAAGCGGTTTTCGATGGTATCCCAAAGAAATGAAATCTGTGCAACTAGTCGATTACCTAACATGACAGATGAGGAGTGGAGAAACTCATCCAAAAATGGTCGACCAAAAGCAAGGTAAGATTTACGAACATATTCAGATTCCATTCATGAATGTGCCTAACTAAACCGTCTTTTGTAGGAAATATCTGAAAAGAACAAGCAAAATCGTGCCAAAGTCAAATTCCATCAGGCCACGTGGTCTCGTAGTTACATTGCACCTTGCCATGCTCGTAAGTACTTGTTCATTTGTATCATTATTCATTTTGGATCCACAAAACTTGGTAGGAATTACACATACATCACTTGTTACTTGATAACCAAAGAGAGGATTTTATATGCTCTTATTGAGTTGAAGCCCTGCCTATAATAAAGCCATATGTAGCTAGGAAGAACTTTTCTACTTGATACATTTTATTATGTTTCTTCTTCTAATTGTAGAAAGAGAGAAACAAGGATCAACAGTTCACTGCTGTGGACTTGTTCAAGGAGTGCCACAACAGCAAGAAGAAGGGACTCGTTGAACTGTAACGCTAGCTTGTAAGACCCTACATTTCCTCCTTGTCCTTCCGCCATTCTATCCTGCAGATGATCAATTTAGTTTTCCATCATTTAGATTCAAGATATTGTATCTAGGTATGTTAAGAAAATCTGGTTGAGATACTGATAGGCCTCCTCGCCTTGCAACTGGAGAAGCGTAGGAACTGCAGGCAAACACATGAATGTGTTCATACGATGATTATTTTTGTTTCTTTTACATACTTTGAAAGAGTTGGCTGATAGTTATTCAAACAAATAAAGGCACTCTGTTGTGCTTGCTTAGACACAACAAATATGACCATGCTACAGTTGTCCCTGTGAATTAGGTTGTAATCTTTGTAAACTTGTGGAGTCAAGTGTGTGATATTAATTGGTACTTCTAATAGTCCACACTAAGCATAGGTATGTCAATTTTTGTGCAAATACCTTCAACTCCAAATTTTGCATCTTTCTTTCTTATTGGAATTGAAATGCTCATTTTTGTTGTAAATATTTCATGGTCCTAGGGGCCTATGTTGTTGTATTCTCTCAGCATTTCAAATTTCACAGCTTGACAAAACCCAAGAGCTTCTTGCTCACGCATTGCCAAACAAAAACTAACCTCGCATCGATTCTGTTGCTTTACTTTCTATTACATCATGAATTAATGTTTCAATTCAAGCCTGGTAAATATGATAGGAGGAAATGTGTCCTAACTAGTGTGGCTGCATGACTCCAGTCCTAGGTAGGTTTAATCATCCCAACTCTATGCTCTCATCAAATATTCGTTTTTACTATAAGCATTAAGCAACAACAGTCCCTCTATGTTTTTAACAACACTCCTTTGGTAAGCTTGCGAAGACTTCAAGCACTTGGTGTATAGTCTGTCAAATCTATGTCAGAAATTACGGAATATAATTGTTGAGTAAAGAATCAGAGATATGTTATTTCCTTATCACATTAAAGCCAGGTTGTGCTCAATTAAATCCGCGTACTTTCATAGTCATTAGCCATTTGATATATAAACTAATTAATTATCAGATGTACATGAAAAAGCTCGTATTGGCATAAGGCATAATGTTTTTCTCATACTGTATCTTGCATGACTATGATGAAAATTTCATTTGTATATGCCTTATTTTCCCATTTCGATATTGATTCATTATGTTCTATATATTAAATGAGATGGAAGCTATGATGGAGCCTGATGCAGAGGGCCAGGCAACAATGTCTAGTACTGAGATTGTTGACAAGGTTCTATCTCAAAACAACGCCACAAGCAAATTCTTGAAGAATGTTGGATTACAATCAACCACTACAAACTCTGCAAAGGGCTCCAAAGTACAAGTTCTTGAGGAACACTTGAGGAGGAGAGCGAGGAGCCGCTGAACTTGAAAGACCGTTGAGCAACAACGAAGAAGTAGAAGACTTGAAGAAAAAGCTCAAGCATCGATGATGCACCGATCCGAACCCAAAAGGAAATGGAAGATATAAAGAAGAGGCAAGAGGAGAATGATGCAATTATTTGCCGTCTCATGCGAATGGTCGGGTCAAGCCAACTTGTGAGTTTATGAACTGTTCACTAGTAACATGTGGATCTATTTAGACAAGGATACTTATTTTTGCATGGCTGGTTACTTGGATAAATAGTACTAGCTTGAAGTGGTGGTTTAAGTACTGTGAACACATTTTGTGACTCTTAATGCATCTGTGGATATTTCGTGCTGCTTTGTGAAATGTATTGATTGGTATCCTCAAAATAGTGTGATGTGGATGAAATTTGTGTTGTGGTTGTAAAAATGAATCATATGTGAGCTGACAGAGGTGTTAAATGACGAAACTTCATGCAATGCTACATTTATCTATTACGAAATTATTCATCATGGAAAATGACAGATGCTACTTTCATGACGGAAATTCATGTCCACGTGACAATCTTGATGTAAACGCGTTTGGGTCACAAGGCGTGCCACGTCACCCCACACCTGGCTGGCGTGGCATTGGACTGTTCCATGACAAAAATGCGTGTCCACGTGGCACTAATCTGTGACGAAACATTTGCGTCACAAGAAGTGCCACGTCCCCACACACCTAGGCTGATTACGTGGCACTAGGGTAATCCATGACGAAAATATATGACTTTTTGGGTACAATTAATGACGGCTATAGTCGTCATAAAATTGAACTCTTCGATGACGGAAATGTAATTCGTCACGAAACGATTGATTTTTTATGACGAAAATAAGCAGTTCGTCATTGAAAACTTTCTATGACGCACTTTCTATGACAAATTGAATTTTGTCATAAAGTCGTCATAAAAAACCTACAATGACGATTTCGGGACTAATGATGACGAGTTTAGACCGTCATTAAAAATCACTTTTCTAGTAGTGTATCTTGCCAACAATTGCATTCTTGGTACATGAAAGAATGTAAAAAGCCAGCGAAAGAATGCACAACAAGTATCACGATTAGCTTCAAGTATGAGCCAACGGGGTTTCTTCACGGTCGATTTTCTAGACTTGTTCCATCTCTACAACCTCGACGCCCTCGACGCCGTGCTCTTGAGAGCCTGGACATTGTAAGTGTGGCTATCACAGTCTTCATTCGTCTAATTAATAGCGATAAATGTTCGCCAATATATATATATATATATATATGTATTATATTTGCTTTTGTAAATATAGAAACATGATACTCCAATCGAAAAGGAGGAAACAATCGGTGGGTTTCCTCGACCCACATATGGTCTCAATGCAAACAATGAATGAAGATATAAACGCGGCCAAAGAATACATCAAACGGGCATTGTTGGCACAAAAAGCTAAAGATTTCATACTTATACCACATAACCCAGGGTAAGTGCTACACTACTTGATATACTTTGGTTTGTACTATGCACAAAACTCAGTTTCTTTCATTGGCCATTGTGATATACTTGTGTAGTTATCACTGGGTTCTAATTGTTCTTGAACAAGCCCAAAACCAGGCTATGTACCTTAACTCATTACATGGCGGCAACCACGATTTGACTCCTTTCGCAAAATTACTAAGCAGGTAATCACATTTCCTCCGTAGATAACATTGGTCATTTAAGTTGTTCCAGGTTTATGTTGCTCTTGGAAAGGCTGAGGCTAAACTTTTGCAATCACTTAGGGCGTACAAAGCGTACAAGGATGGGGCAAAACTGCAACACGATTTGAAATTTTTGGTATCTGCTATACACAATATTCCTATTGATTAACTACATAATAATGTATCTAGAACTAACTTATTTCTTATTTGCAGTGCCACCAGCAGGGTCAAGGAAATAACCTATGTGGATTTTATGTTTGCCACAACATGCAACTCATCCTCGACACCAGAAAGAGCGCTAAGGTTATAACTGCGTTGAGCAAGAATGATTTGATCAACATTCGAGGACAACTTTGTTATTTCCTTGTCTCTGAAGTTCTACATGAAGATGGCGAGTACCACGCTAACGTGTAACAACTGAAGTTGTATAATTGCTATTATTCTTGTTTGTACACTTCTCATTTTCCTGTATTTGATACCATTCACCTGTTATTATCCTTATTATAATTTTGCTCATATTGAATGCAACTGTCTTGCTTGTTGGAACTAAATGTTCTTCCATCATTCTGATATTTGATACTATTCATTGTGTTGTCATATGATATTATCCTTATTACAATTTTGCTCATATTGAATGCAACTGTATTGTCACCTGATACGATTCATTGTATTGTCAACTGATATTGCTTGCTGTAGACATATCACAGACGGTTCTGATTAGAAACCGTGTTCTGATTAGAAACCGTGTGTGACACTTCAATACCACAAACGGTTCTGATTACAAACCGGTTTCGAATTACAACCGTTCACAGACGGTTTCGAATTACAACCGTCTGTGATACTTCCATTTCACAGACGGTGTATAATTCGAACCATCTGTGATATTAATTTTCACAGGCGGGTAAAAAACCATCTCTGATGATCTCTTTCATCACAGACACATTGTTACTGATGGTTCACAAAACCGTCTGTAATTACGTTTGTGAACCGTCTGTAATGACGTTTTCTGTAGTAGTGGACATGATTGCTAGAATGTGTCGTGTGGGTAAAGTTTACACTCTCTGCAGAGATTCAAATCTAATTAATTAGCTATGCTCACGGTCAAGAGCAGCTTGGAACATTTCAAGTATAGTATTTTTGGTTTTGGTTTTGCAAACACTTTGGTAAATGGTGATATGGTGAGTTGGTTTGTTGGTATGGTGGGTTGGCTGCGATTTAATTGCTATTCATGACCATAGAGGGTCGTGTAATGTTGTATACATGCTTTACATAATGTATGTAGTTTCTTATCAAATGCTCTTTTCAATATTGTCGTCATTTATCAAGCTGCATGCTTACAAATAAAAATTTGCTTCATGCTGAAAATTGAACCTAGTGTAGAAGGTTTCTTCCATTGGAATAGCCATGCATGTATAACTACTTCTATACACTAAAATCTTGCCATTACATATATGTACTCATCGTTTGCTCAATCTAAAAATGTCTAGAAGAAGGTAACGAAGATGTTCCCAACGATACCTACTACGAACTAGGGACAAATGACTTCTTGGATGGATGAACTAGGTCTTTTCCCATTTAGTTGCCTTTTAGGTAATGGGTGACACGCCACTGTCCTGCTTTTGGACTAGTGTTTATTTTCGCTGCTTTTTACTCTTCATGTGATATATTTGGCCGGTCGGCCATGGACATGTAATACTAAGTAGATATAATAGTTACTAGTCTACTTTTATGTCATTTACATCTATGTATGTGTGGTGAATCATATTGAATGTGGGATATATGGGTGTGCTAGGCGTTGTTCTTGGGAACTAGCACTAGACACATATTTGGGTACTCGGAATTGGTCTCAACCATTGGCGCATGAACACGAGGGGCTATCGTTCCTTAACTATTGTGATGCGCACCCCTCGGTGGGTGTGGGCGATACTAAGGTTCTGAGACGGACGGTGTGTGTTGTGCCCGAATGGGTTGACTTCAATCCCGATATGGTTTTCGAAAAGTGATCGGAACTCCCTTGGTTGCGTAAGTGTGTACGATGTAATTCAGATGGTTCATATTTGTTTGGGTGAGGGCCATTTGATTCACATTCGTGCATGGGACTAGTTGAGGACAATGAGCATACACTTCAATGAAGTATGGGTGTCACTTCTAGTCCAACGCGCAAGTGAAGATCCGGATCACGCTTCCGGATGCCCACATTAACCACCATTAACCTCCGCATGCAATTATTGGATTCCCTGTTAAGTATCACCATCACAAGCTGGCTAGCTAGCCAGGGACACCACCCCCTTCCTTACACCGCAGCATAAGGTTAAATATTGTTCAATCTTGTAACTAGTTGCACTTGCTAGCAATCACCGATCTGAGATTTGTATAAGATGCCATTTTTCTTTCTTCCATAAACAGTCACTGCCTGTGAAACTGGGGAAGAAAATATGGGCCCTACTCTTGCCTACTATCATTGGTTGGGGGAACTAATATTACTTCAGACAAGCCAAAGAGGAGATCGACAGTCTGCATCCATAAAGGCAAACAAATCAAGCTACCTCCTCACCTCCATTGCAGCTTCTAACCTTTAATTTTGCTTCCTCACACAGCTACGATATATATGTACTCTTGTCCTGCTGCTTCTACCTAGCTAGCACTTTGCGTCTTTTAATCCCCCAAGAACCTGTAGTTAAGAGGTGAGGAATTAGGTTAATTAGTATCCTCCCATGGATCCGGCAAGGTACTGGATGCTGACCAGGAGGAAGCAGCTGGCTGATCAGAAGGCGCCTGTCTTCGCCACCCCGCACATCGCCGTCGGCTGCCCCGGCGACAGCTCGGCCTCCTATTACGAGTCGTGGGAGGAGCGCGTCTTTGCAGAGGACTCCGCGAGGAGTCTCGGAGATTGCATCTGGCCGCCGAGATCCTACTCGTGCAGCTTCTGCGGCCGAGAGTTCCGGTCGGCGCAGGCGCTCGGTGGGCACATGAACGTGCACCGGAGGGATCGAGCAAGGATGAAGCTTTCCGGGGCGGCGGAGGTCGGAGGCAGCGGAAACCACGGCTTGCCGCCGCATCAGAGCTACATGACCCAGCCGTGCCCTCCTCAATTTGGTGCCCTGCAGCACGCGTCCTATAGTCCCAACGCCAGTGCTCCTTGCACTGACGCTAACCCTAATTCCATATGCAGTGTTGTTCCGTATCCTTCTGGATCTCTGGTTCGAGCTGTAGCTGCCCGAACCGTCTGGCCATCGGCTTGCATGGAACACGGTAAGAAAGAAATGTTTCCTGGTAGTCCTGCTCAATTGGCGCAAGATCATGCAAGACCGGTGGCGTCAAGGATGTGTTGTAACCAAGAATTGTGTGCCGGGAGAGGTGAATCGAAGATGAGTGTTTTGGGCTGCCGGACAAGAAGGGACATTGAGGATGATGACGAAGATGATGATAAAAAGGCTGTTCATGTCAGTCGCAAGAGGAGGAGAATTGATATGGAGGTAAAAACGCCTGTTCTATGTTCTTCCTCTAGTAAACATCAACAACAACAACATGATGATGATAGCGATGACAATCATCGTGCCAATAAGGTGCTAAAAGTTTGCCCAAGATCCGCAGTTGAAGAAGTCGATCTCGAGCTTAGGCTCGGAAAAGCCCGAAAGTAAAAGTAAGCTCCATTTCCACAGTTGTATCTCAATAAGAATACAAATGCTTTATATTTATTCACATCTCATGTTGGTAGAAATGTTGGTTTGAGGAATTTAATTGCATCCCTGTTTTTTTTCTTTCTTATATCCTTATTTCCGTGGAATTGATTTCAGGAAATCATTTCGCATCGGAAATGAAACTGTACTTGAAACATAACACCTCGAGTGATTTGTGATATGCTGTAACAATATGCTGAATTCTAATTCAAGAACTTACTTGCCTTGGTGAGATTTTTAGATGGATTAAGGTATACAGATAGTTTATCTTGTTCTTTGGTTGAAATAGATTGCTTTGCGCAGGTATATTTACATTTCTGATTGTGTGTTACATGAAGTATGTGCGTAAATTGCATGAATGTTTCTGTTTCTTCATATGCATATTGAAAAAGGAGTTGTAACTATCAATGAATCCGTTGAACTAAGTTCGTAACATACTCCTGTTGCTTTATGATCATGCATATGCATAGGATCGATCAAGAAATTACATATCACATGCACTAGATATTGTGTATAGTAGGTTTACTAGCTAGTTTTTAGTTAAGCTCTAAGCATACACCAGTGTCTTCATCGGAACTTATATATTGTGTGGCAAAGAGTAAATGTAAGCTACCTCATACCTATTTGACTGATTTGGTTTAGTTAAGTTCACATGCATCGGTACTGTTGGTGTCTCCATTTGTGTGTGTGTGTTACTGCTTGCAACTAGGAGAGATAACTAGGATCACAACGTACAGACGAAACAGACTTCAGTGCATGGGAAGTGATCGAGGAGGAGATGTCATGCATTATTAATCTCTCAGTGACACATTATTCCAGCAGTGGAGCTAAAATTAAACCATGCAGACGCATGTGATGCCAGAACACCATCTAGGATAAATTTCCTCTGATGCCTGCAGCTAGCAGTACTTGGATTCCATTCTCCACAGTACATATTCCCTTCTCCACTCTCCATGCAATTTTTTGTCCTCCTAATTTCTCTTCCAAACAAAAACATAGCTAAATACATTCATATAATCTTTTTGGCTTTTCTACTCAGCTATAGCATATGTAGCTTCAACCGTGCTCTGCGGTTGCTTAATTTGTTCCCTTCCTTGCCCAGGCTTGAATACATACATGCATCAGAAGCCCATATATATCTAGCCTTAACTTTTTCCCATGCAAGAGAAGGCATAGTTTCCTTCTCAGCTGCAGAGCAATCAGCAACATGACAGTGCTCACATCCAGGAAAGTGCAGTACATATATCGCACTGAGCAACACACGGGCGGATCAGATAGCTAGCTAGATGTCAACTGTGACATTTATAGAGGAATTTATAGGCGTGTGCGCGTACAGCCATACACCAATTAACTAGATGCATGCCCCAGGAGGCAACACTGTGCCATAGAATCTTTCTGCAATGTTGCAATTGAGCAGCTCATGCAATGCACACTACTGCCTTGTATGAACAGCAGCATCTAGCTTTCACCTCACTGTAAAGCAGCAACTTATAAGATCGATCACCCTGTACAGATTGCTTAACGTGTGTAACATCACAAGGAGGCATGCACCGAAATATATATGCTTGTCTTGCTCGTGACCTGGTTTCCCTCTCCTGGACAAGTCTGATCTGCGAGTTTGACACATTGAAGTGTACTGAAGAGTTGTTTGTGACTAGCTAGGCTAGCTAGCTAAGCCTGTCTGTTGAGTAGTCATGCAAATAACATTGTGTGTGTGCGCGTGTTGTGTGTGTATGAGTGCACATGGTTAGAGGAATGTGGTCTTTACTGCAGGATGTTGCTCTGTGATTAACTATATTGTATATGATATTATATGGTGCAATGGAGATCACTGGAGCTAGCTAGTTGTGGAGAGAGGGAAGAACAGCGAAGAGGGGTTGGTTGTTTCGTTTGAGGGGATTATATATCGTAAGGATACTGTACTGCAAGTACTACATATAGTACTGGGGGTATGTTTAATAATCGTGTGGGAGAGAATATGGAATCAAATGCACTGATCGCCACAGGTGTTTTTTATTGGAACAATTGAACTGGACATGTATATGTTAGGGTTGAGCAAGACCAGTATACCTTCGCTACTACAAAAAGGGTAATACTAGACACCTCATCGCTGACTGTTTTTTATAAAATCCGTCTATGATGAGTATTGGATATACATCATAGACGGTTTTTAGTTAAAATCGTCTGTGCTAAGGGGCACATCACAGACGGTTTTAGGGCTCATCACAGACGATTTTAGCAAAAAAAACCACCTGTGATGTGTCCACTCTCAATATAGACGGCTTTTTGCTAAAACCATCTGTGATGTGCCCCTCATCACAGACGGTTTTAGCTAAAAATTGCCTGTGATGACCATCTCTTGTAAATAAGAATAGAGAGCCCCGACCTCCTCTATAATTTTAGGGTTTTCGGAGCGATTTTTGAGGTGGCTGCATTGAGAGGCGATCTGGTGGAAAGTGACCTTGGATCTGGAGTTGTGATTGTAGATCATTCTGTTATAGGTTATCTAAGGTTAGTAATTAGTTCAAATTTGCATTATATTTAAGATCTAGCTTGGTAAAGAGGGAAATGAAGATGATTTTTAGATCTAGCTTGGTGTAAATCCATTGGTTATCTATGATGTAAAGTATTAATTGGCTGTAATTACATTATACTCAATATGTAGATAGTTACTTAAAGAAAGGTGATGTAGGCTAATAATTGGTAGCAATAACATTATATTAAAGGTATATACATCTAGCTTGGTAACGAGGGAATTGGAGATGGTTTTGATATAGCTTGGTATAGATCCATTTGTTCTCTTCGATCTAAAGTAGTAGTTTTTTTTTCTAATTGCATTATACTCGAGATGTAGCTAGCTATGTAAAGAGAGAATTGAAGATGTTGAGTTCAAATGTAGCTATATATATGGAGCTATATAAGTTAATAATCAAGTTTAAATGTAGCTTATATGTAGCATATGTGTGAATGTGCACTCCTAGTGTACTTAATTCATTATTTAATACCTATTGTTACATACGTAGCGTAGATGGACCGAAGATGGATGTACACCGAGAACCGTGCGAGCGTCAAGTACATTAATGGCGTCTCGACTTTTAGAAGAGCTGCAGAGGAAGATATGTTGAACAAGGGGGAGAAATTTATGCCTTCTCCTTGCATTGATTGCAAGAATATGAGGATATTTCGAAACTCAACGTAGATCAAAGCATACTCGATTCTACGGGGTTTCAAAAGGAATACATGTTGGACCAGTAACGGTGAAGAGCAGATTACGTAGGAAGCAATTAGTACTAACATCGTCGATGAAGTCAATGATACATTAGATGATATCGACTGTGCCTTCGGTACGGATAGGTTTCACGATGACAATCTAGATCAGATGTTGCGGGATGCAGAAGGGAATCGTGATGGCGGGAGTATGTAAAATGCTGGGGTTTGATGGATGAATGAAAGAAACCTTTGTTCCTGGGCTACAAGTCCAAATATACAAGGTTGTCATCCGTGTTGGAACTGCTGATATTAAAGGCAAGCAATAGTTGGTCCGATAAGAGTTTAACAGTGCTGTAAGGTCTGTTAGTGGACCTGTTTTCGAAGGGAAACAAGTTGCCAACAACCTCCTACAAAGCCAAGAAGGTTCTTTGTCCCTTGGGAATGGAAGTAGAAAGAATACATGCATATCCGAACAACTATATCCTCTACCGCAAAGAGTATGCAAACTTGCATATATATCCGGTGTGCAACGCATCCCGGTATAAGTGTAAATATAGATCAGATGATGACGATGAGGGCATTGAGGTGAAGAAAGGACCTCCAGCTAAGGTGGTGTGGTATCTGCCTATAATTTTCCATCTGAAACATTTGTTTGTGAATTCAAGAGGCAAAACTGCTTTGGTGGCACTGGGATGAGCGTAAGAACATTGGAATGATAAGGCACCCTGCTGATTCCACCCAGTGGAGAAACGTCGATAAGAGGTTGGAAGAATTCACAACGAATCCGAGGAATATAAGGTTCAGATTGACTACGGATGGAATGAATCATTTCGGTAATATGAGCAGCCATCATAGCACTTGTCCTATAAATCTATGTATCTACAATCTTCCTCCTTAGTTATCTATGAAGCGGAAGTACATTTTTCTGTCTATACTCATCCAAGGTCCAAAGCAACCTAGAAACGATATTGATGTGTACCTAGTACCTTTGGTGGAAGTTCTGAGCATGATGTGGGATCCTGGGGTACAAGTATGGGATGCTCACAAATAAGAGTACTTCACTTTGCACTGCCTATTATTCTGCTCCATAAATGATTATCCTGCCCTTGCTAACATATTGGGGGTAGAGTACAAAAGGAGCAAAAACATGCACTCACTGCTTGCATGATACTGAGAGTGTGTGACTGAATCACTCACACAAAACCATGTACATGCGTCACCGTAGGTTCCTTTGGAGGAATCACCCATACCGCAGAATGAAGAAATAATTTGACGGAATGACCAAAAATAGTTTAGCTCCAAAGGCTTTAAGCAAGATAGACATTCATGATATGGTTAAGAACTTGGATGTTACACTTGGAAAGGAGCGTAAATCGAGCACCCGTGTGAAGAGAAAGTGGAAGAAGAGATCAATATTTTGGGACCTACCTTATTGGGAGCACCTAGAAGTTTGGCACTACATCAATGTGATGCACGTAGATAAGAATGTCTGTGATAGCTTGATTGGTCTCTTACTTAAAATGAAGGGCAAAACAAAGGACAGTATCGACACACGGCTTGACTTGGTCGATATGGGTAACAGATCTGAGTTAGCACCGAAAGAGATCGATAATGGCCGAACGTACTGTGAACCTCTTGTTACACCCTGTCCAAGGTTGAGAATACTGAATATGCTAGTGCTTGCATGGTGTGAATGTTCCGTCTGGTTACTCCTCCAACATGAAGAGACTTGTTTCGATGCAAGATTTTAGTTTAACTATCATGAAGCCTCATAATTGCCATATGATTATGACACAGATGCTCCCTATGGTAATTAGAAGTATCTTACCGAGCAAGATCTGGAAGACAATCACAAGGCTGTGTTATTTTTTTAATACACTCAGAAAGTCATCAATCCCGAAGGACTAGATGCTCTGTAGGACGAGGTGGTAATGACTCAATCTTGAGATGTATTTTCCTCCATCGTTTTTTGATATCATGGTTCATCTCATTGTTCACCTTGTGAGGGAGATAAGGATGTGTGGGTCTGTGTTCCTACATAGCATGTACCCGTTCGAGAGGTACATGGGAATTCTCAAGTCTTACGTACGGAATCGATCTCGACTAGATGGTAGCATTATCGAAGGTTATGCAATCAAAGAGGTCATCAAATTCTACGTGGATTACATGGCTCAGGTTGAGTTGATAGGTGTGCCTTGATCCCGCCATGAGGGGAGGCTCCAGGTTATCGGGACCATTGGAAGAAAAGCAATCACGCCTAATCCAGTTGCGTGCACTAAAGCCCAATTCACAGTTTTGCAACACATGGCTGTTGTGGTGTGGGGGCTCAACACGTGTGCCTAGTGCTAGTTCCCAAGGCTAGACGCCTAGCACCCACGTGTCCCACAATCAAGATGAATCATAACACATACACAATTATCTGACATAAAAGTAGTTAAACCTATTACATCTATTGTACATTACAGTTTACGGCTGACCGACCACATACAATCCAAAGAGTAATGTGCAGCAAAGGGAAGTAAAAGTACAACACGGACTGCGATGTGCCGTCCATAACCCATAGGCAACCGACTGGGGAAGGAACCCAATTACTTGTTTGAGAACTCATCGGATTCTGGTAGGAAGAAAGAGTTGTCGAGCGGGTCGTCATTACCTTCGTCTATGCAAAATAGTGAGGGCAAACGGTGAGTACACGTATATACTCGCAAGACTTTAGTGTATGCAAGTACAATAATATGCAGGTTATGTCAAGGAATTAGGTTTCTATGCTAGTTTCAATTTGCATGATGCAAGATTTATTTGCAGTAGAATAATACATTTCAATCAATTCAGAATTTAAAAGAGCAATTGTAATGAAAGTAATAATAGTATAAATATCATTTATCCATCAATCCATTTTCCATCCAACAAGGATATCACATCCACCCATCATTCCAAATCACCAATTCATCATACCGATGAAATTTCATTTTACCATTCCATATTTCCATACCATTATCCATACCATCCCAGTTTTTTGAAAACATTTCTAAAAATCAAAACCAAAAGTCTATACTTGACATTATACCCCAAGCTGCTCTTGATCGTGAGCACGACTGATTAATTAGTTTTATTCTCTGCAGAGAGTGTACACTTTACCCACATGACACATTCTAGCAATCATGTTAACCATATCACACGATACTCAACATACCAATTTTGCTAGATTGTGACGAAACCGTTCAAAAGGTTTAAGCCTAACCTTGCACCAGCCCAGTAATGTTGCATCCCTTGCTATGGTGGAAGGAGTCACTAGCCGTACCCTCTATACTCACGATGGTCTCACAACACATCACCCTTATCCTCCCCATAGCCTACACCCCGACGCCTCGACGAGGGAGCACCTAGAACAGCACTGTAATCCCCATAGTGTCCATACTACTTTAGCCTTCCAAATTCAAGGTTAAACCTCAACCAGTCTACTAAGTTAAGGCTATCCCAAACTAGTACATGTGGTTGCACAATTAGACTTAGTGAATAGCATCAAGTTTGGTCCTTAACTGACTTAGGCGAGATCTCCCACTATCAACATGCAAGTTCATCCCTTGCATCATACAAGTCCATCCCTTGTACGTCCAGATACAATACTGCACAAGTCCATCCCTCGCGCATCCAAATAAATCACTGCACAAGTCCATCCCTCGCGCATCCAAATAAATCACTGCACAAGTCCATCCCTTGTGCCTCCAAGCATAATACATCTCGCCCATTTCCAAATCACAAGTTTATTTTCATTTTTACCAAAATATTCTCAACCTTTAATGATGTCCGACAGAAAACATATTTTTGATCGAATTGCAATACCATTCTATCAACTTCTATCGCATGGCAAAGCATATGCAGTTACTAACCATATTTTACCCATCAACATTTCATAGAATGTCTAACCTTAGCTTAGGGCTCATCAAGGATCGCATATAAATGTAATTAAGGAAATCCCACAATAATGGAGGTTTATCTACCAATTTCCACAAGGTAGCAACTTTACAGAAAGTACACACATGCATAATAGTTTGACAAATCAAAATAAACAATGTAAAATATGGGATCAATATGATCAAAGGAGGGTGCCTGCCTATTTGCTCTTTGATGGGAAGGTTATCGGGATTGAAGTCAGAATCGTTATCGACGGACTCCAAAACATCGATGTCTATGCGAAAGGATGACAAATCCGTGACAAAACAAATAACGACGAATCCAATATGGAAAAAGGAAATCAGCTGCAAAAATGAATTGAACTCGCAAGAAAATGAGGTGATCTAGAACTAATGTTGGTACAACTAATTTCGAGGCTATATTTAGGTATTTTAGTGTGAGGTTTCCAAATTCGAGAAGCTAAGATTATTTAAACAAAAAGGAAATAAAACCTACAGAAAACCCGGCAATACCGACGCACACAGTGCGGTACTAAAAGATCGAGATGGCGATTAGAGGGGGGAGGTGAATGATCCCAATTACAAAATTCCCACCTCTGGGACAAGATTGATGCATTTTCCAACAACAAGTAAAAAGAACCACGTTAACTAATCACACCAAGCAGAGGAACCATCAAAAACCAGTATCAACCATGAATCAGTAGCATATCCCCCTAATAAAATTGCTATGAATAAAAATTCGTGGCTCATATAGTCAAGGGGATTTTTCCACTGGCACTCCTAGTTTTTGAAAGTCCACTAGAAAAGGAATTAATTCAAAATCACCTTTAAGAAAAAAGATATAAATAAAAAAAGATCTGCTACTTCTAAAAAGCAAAAGTGAATTTCTAGCATAAAAGAACCTCAAGCAAAAGGTGATCTCTCCAAATCTGTGACTCATTTGAATTTCAAAATTTTGTATGATGATATCAAGGAGTCACGCAACTACTGACCAAAAATCAGTTCAAGTTAACGCAATGAAAAATTCTGGTGAAAATAATAATCTCTACTGCACGAAGAACTCAGACAAAACATTTAGGGCTTGGGAAAACTTCCACAGCTCTTAAACCGTGGCACTTGAGCCTATGAAACTTTTATTACAAGAACCTATTGAAGCTAGCAATCCAACCCAACAAGAATCACTTTAAAATAATATCGGATGATTTTTTTCACAGGAATAATAAATTCTGCTGCGTAGAGAGAACATACTGAAAAGGAAAGAACAATCTTAAGCAAGCGAAGAGATCAGTTTCTAGCAAGATTGAATCAAGACTTGTCTAAAGGATTGGGATATGATCTAAAATAAGACTCATCCATCAATCACTTATCTTTGGCAAGACGAAGCAAAAGCAAGTAAAATGAGGGGAGTCAAATCAAACTTGCATGAATTTAAATTACGGGAAAGTAAATGTGTAATGTAAATACGGAATTTAAATTATATAAAGTAAAGACATAATATAAATGCTGAATTTAAATTCACAAGAATGTAAAGGAAATCTTTGTATTTTCTGGATCAAAGGTTTACAAAGCCTTACTTCATGTGGGCAAAGCTCAAAGGAGCAACTCAAACCTTTAAGAGGGGAGGCTACCCCTACCTCTCTATTTATAGTGTCCATGGATCATCCTCCACCTTTGGATGGGTTACTTCTATCCTAAGCTAACTCCCAAAAGCCAGAATTTGATCCCACACTTTACCTCTTGGGCTAACCCGAAACCCACTAACATAACGGGTTTTGCACGCTTCTCAAAGCGAACTAGACTTAACCACTACTCTATCCTCTACACCCACGATCCAGCGGCTTTCCTTGATCCGAGCAGTGTTAAGCTAGCGAGTCCACTGTTCCCTTGCCTCCATGACTTGCTTCAGCTTCATCTCTGGTCATCTTCCGGCGTTCCCTGGCCATCTGGACCTCCGACGCACCTCGCCTAGTCCCGGCCAATCTTCGCCTCACCATGGCCATAATTTGAAGCCCTGCAATTATCAAAGATAAGGAAACGCATCACGTAGCATTGTTCAACAATAATATGCAATAATCATCACAAAATCTTATATAGTTCATATAGCTGGTACTACTGCCTCCACAAGGCCGGTATATTGGCAAATCACACAAGGTCGCCTGAAGCTGACACAACTCAAATTGCTTTCTTTTGAATTCCAATTCAAATCAAATTCAAACCTGAGCACACCTTGCTCAAATAAAATCAAATACTCATCACAAATATGGATGGACCTCCAGATGGTCCTTCAATCTCCCCCTTGATCAGTATATTGGCAAATCACACAAAAGACATAAATTTGAGGTTGAAAATCAATGAAGAAAAGCAATTTGGTTGCAAAAAAAAAAATCATATTTTGTCTAATTAAAATAGAAAGCAAGTTCATGATCAAATAGATGAGAAGATTTTTTGAGTTCAACACAAGAAAGAACAAATTTTCAATAAGAGCGCCAAAACCAAGAAATCTCTCAGAAAGTTCAATATTACTCATGATCCAAATGCAAGGACAATTGTTCAGCATGATCATAAGAAAGCATTTTTTTAAAAAAAATAAAATTTTCTTCCCTCTAAGATGCCTTTTCTACGTTTTCTCCCCCTTTTGACAATATAGGCATCAAGAGAGCAATTTTTGGATGAAATGCAACCTAGAAGAGCTTTGAAGATTATGCAAGTGACCACTTAAATAAAGTATGACACCAAGCTACTCAAGTTCATATTATGTCATCTTAAGTCATATCCAAAGGTATATTTCAATTTTTGCTAACTAGCTCAAAAGAAGTTATGTTACTTTTGCATGATTTCAACAATAGCAACACTTAGCATAATTTCAAGACTAGAAGCAAAGCCAACATAAAGAGTAAATGGATATACTAGAGTTCAACATATTCAACACTTTTGGAAGCTACAAGACCATTAGAGAACCCTCATGCTCAAACATCTCTTTAAATGCAAATTTTTGACATTGACGTGCACAAAACTGTATAGAGAGTTAGGCCCAGTGAAGCACATCCTCGACTAGGAGCCATCGACAAACGCTTCCTAAGCTTCACTCTCTTCCACAAACCTTTGAGACTTAGAGTGTTTATCCTAAAGAAACACAACCTCGACTAGGAGCCATCAACATAGGTCTCCTAGGCGTCACTATCTTCCTCTAGTTTATTTTGCATTTTTTTTAATTTATTGACTCAAGCCTATCCGACCATCTCAAGCACGATGCTTAAAAGAGTGGTTTTGGTCATACACAATACACTCCAAGTTCATCCCAAATGCAATGGGAAGCAGTCTCGAGAGTGTAGAGTGTAACACATAGATTCATGAGCATATTGAGGATTCTAAAATGAAACAATATAGGTAACCCAAGTTGCTCTAGGGACTCTAGTAGAAACCCACTATTTCACTAAACATGGCATAAGCATCTAGTAAAGAAATATAGCAAGTAAATGCCAAGTTTCATCAAGTTTTCAAGAATGATTAATTTTAAATTTTGGCTAGTTTAACATGATACACCGGATTAGATATGACCTAGAGTAGCAACAACCTTCATGAAAGTAGCTAGGTGCAACATATCTCAAATTTATCAATAGCATAAAAGACAAAGCTTAGAAATTAAAAACAAGTCTATATGCAATGCAAGAAATCAGTTTCAAGAACTCCCCTTCAATATGTGAGTTAATTTTAAGCACAAACCTAACTCAATTTGAGTTATTAGCAATTTTGATTCCAAGAAATAAAGAGAAACTCAACTGAAACCAGAAAGACAAAAATGAGAAGAGGGAAACAAGAAATTGACAACTGGGTGATCTAAGAGCATAGAAAATATGGTAGAGACACTACAGCTCAGACTCGCTCTCATCTTCCCCATATGACTTACAAAGGAAAACTAGCTCTCAAACTACAGCCTAAGAGCAAACACAGACCCTGTCTACCCAGGGGGCCCAACACCTACTGGATCTGCAAGACAGTGAGTGAGCTCAACCGAGAAGAAGAAGAGAATGGCATCCTAATGCATAAGATGAGAAGTCCATGCCGAAGCATGCCAGAAGTCTAGGTGAAGTGGACTCAACAAAATGAAAAACAACCCAAAGATACCCAGAAGAAACAGAAAGGAAAGCTGAATATACACATATAAACATATAATACAAATCAGCTCCCCTTAAAGATATGCCATATGGGCTCATAATCCCAAGCTCCCCTCTCAAGGAAACAAACCTAGAGCTATCCAAAGGCTTGGTGAAGATGTCAGCCAACTGGAGGCCACTCTCCACAAACTGGAGCGCTATGTCACCCTTCTCCACATGGTCTCTAAGTAAGTGATATCGGATATCATTGTGCTTGGTCCGATAATGTTGCACTGGGTTCTTAGCAATGTGAATGGTAGATGTGTTATCACATAAAAGTGGAACACACTCTGCTGCTAACCCATAGTCTCGTAGGGTCGATCTCATCCAGAGCACCTGGCTACAGCAACTGGCTGTAGTGACATACTCGGCCTCTGCGGTGGACTGAGCAACTCTGGACTGCTTCCTAGAAGACCAAGAAACAAGAGAAGTGCCAATTAATTGGTAAGTGCCAGATGTGCTCTTCCTATCTATCCTATATCCAACAAATCATGCATCCGAAAAGTCTCTAGGGGACAGACAGGAGGAGGAAGACTACCAAATACCATAATCAATGGTAGCTCAAAGGTACCTGAAGATGCGCTTCACCACCTAGCGGCGAGAGGCGTAAGGAGAAACCTGAAATCGAGCACAAAGATATACAGAGAAGTGTATGTCAGGTCTCGAAGCAATGAGATACATAACGGAGCCGATCATGCTTCGATACTCCTTTTCATCAACTGGCTCACCATCCTCGTTAGGCTCAAGGATAGTAGTGGTGGCCATATGAATCATGACTGGCTTTTCCATCAGAAATATCAAAGCGCTTTAGGAGGTCTCGAGTGTACTTACCTTGATGCAAGAAAGTACCATCCCGAGTCTGCTTGATCTGGAAGCCAAGGAAGTAGCTCAACTCGCCCATCATACTTATCTCGAACTCAGTTGTAATAATATTGATTCTCTTAACTTTCCTTCTCTTAACTTACCTTTCTCTTAACCTTATATGTACAAAACAACTCTGAACTTCCCTTCTCTTAAATTTGCTTCTCTTAGCATTCTTTCCTCTTCTATGACCCTCTATGAGTTGTTGATTTACCAACTTGCCATTTCTATGATCTTTATTACAAGATAACATTCCCTCATTCGTTGTCACTAAATGGATCTTATGAGGCGCCCAACGTAGGAAAATAGAGGCGTGGTCCAAGAGGGCTTAGTAAAAGGCCCAGAGTTGATACACCATATCAACGGTCAAACTATAGGATGGGGCCCCTACTGCACCTCCTAAGGTTGTGGAGGCATTCCAGACATTGTGTAGGATCGTTGGGCATGAAAGTGTCCCCATGATATCCATTATGGAAGATGCTGAGAGATGAGGAGCATGACAACCTGGTGATAGAAATTTTCGCATCGTTCGAGCTCCTACAAGACGCCATGCACAAACTACAACGGTATGCATTGCTAGTGGCGGGAAAGGCATGGAAGAACTTTAAGAGCAACCTTGTCAGTAATTATATGAATAGGGAAATGACTCTGTTCCAGAAGTATGGGTTCATCACTGAAGACATGTGGGAACGATTTGTTGAGATGAAGATGATGGAAGAGTTTGTGCGTCAAAGTGCAGCGCACAAGACCGTCCAGTCAAAAAATACCCACCCACACAGACTCAGCTCCACTGGGTACATGGGCTAGATGGAGCAATGGGCAAGGGAGGACGATGAGGTAATCCAGAAGGAGGTCCTGCTTTCGTTTGACTCGCTCTTGGACCCGCGTGCACAAAACTGGGTAAGAGAGAGGTCATGTCCTACCTCTTCGGGCGGCATGTCCTTTGCCAACACCGCTGATGAGAAATTGTCTCAACGCCTAATATCATTGAGCATGGAATCTTCCTAGGGCTCTTTCACTTCAGACAGAGAGAAAGATATACTCTCCATGGCCTTGAAAAACAAGGAGCACTCGGGTCGCACTGTAACACCCCAACTTTTACTAAGCCCAGAATGTCACCAAACATAGATCATGACACATTTAATACCATAATTTAAGGTAAATTACAGCAAGTAATCATTTGGAATAATTGGAAATTTTGACAGCATCTCCTTTGTTTTTGCATGAAACTTAACAACATAGCATCATATCAATATGTAAGACAAACGAGATATCCATACGCAGCGATAAGGATAGCTAATCATCAACTAAAACATCAATAAGCATCGATAGCAAAATAATAAGCATCAATTTAACTCTAGGAAGTTAAAACAACTCCCCCACATGATATACATGAGGGAAACAACCAAACATACAGACCATACACTAATGATTATTGTAATACTTATTGTCGTGTCTCCAAAACAGGTGAATTAGCTAGATTATGATACTACGTGGAGGAGTGTAGCTAGATCCCTTTCCATACGCCGATTTCATTGTACCTAAATAAACAAACAACATAAAACACAAGCGTGAGTTCGAAAACTCAGCAAGCATATTGTAATGGACAACAAGATCATTTACAAGACAATAATACCTCACGTCACATATAACATTTCAAACTTGAACACATAACAACATCCTCATCATTTAATATGTATTGTAATGCAATGCAATGCAATGCTATGCTCATATCTCCTTGGAAACTCATACCGGTATGGTTGAGTACACACCCGTCGGTGTGCACCCTCTCCCCCCTTCCATCCCGAAGATGGAGGGTGCCTACTCCTCGCTTCCACCACCCACGGTAGATGGAATCACGATGTAGGACTTACTCTAATGGCTCTCCGGATTAGTCATAACTTTCTCACCGACCTTCCCGGATTAGTTAATGACTTTCTCACCGCCGGGCCATGTAACATGTCATGTATGCAAGCATGCCAACAATATATAAAACTCATATATTAACACATGGCATCATAACATCTTAAACATGCTCATCATATCATAGCAATCATTAAAACATGGCAAGTGGACATATATCATATAGACAATTTCATCTAGTCTCACAAGCAATCTACGATCCATAATTCAATACAACACACTTGCCTTCAAATCATGGCAACGGAGTGACGAGAGGTTGAGGGCACTCGAAGGCACACCACCTGCAAACACGTGCCACACACTTAATTCGACTCCTCAAAACAGTACCCACTACACCTAATACGCTAAATACTCCAAAACCCCGAAATCACAGATTTTGCCCCGTTCTGGACAGCGGCTTCGAAAAATCATAACTTGAGTTCTAGAACTCCAAATTGAATAAACGAGTACATCCTCGCGTAGCTTAGGAAATTTCCCAACTTTTTCTAGTTATAGGTAAAGACTGATTCGGACTCTAATGTTGTTTAATCTAACGTTGAACACGAACTGTCTCAATCTCGTCACAGATTTGATAGCGCTCGGTAAAACAGGCATAACTTCCAAACGGCTGGGCGGAATTTCAATTTCTTTATATGCACTGAAAGATATTGAAATTATCTACAACTTCCTAGAAGTCCGTATGGTCAGATTCGAAATCTAAATTAGTTTAATCTAATGTTGAAAACAGACTGTCCCAACCTCGACACAGATTGGACAGCGCCCACCAAAACGGCCATAACTTTCAGACCGTAACTCCAACAATTCTCAAAAAAAATACACAAAATAGGTCTTGACGATACCTACAACTTCTTCAACAGGAGGTCGGCCAAATTCCAACTCTAAAATTGCGAAATCGCACCCCCTAAAACGGACTCCAAATCTGCCCGAAACTGAGTACAATACGAACTCTAGTTCTTTTTAGATCTACTCCATGGCAGCACGTCCTCTTGATCTAACAACTCCAAATCTACCATGAGAACAGCACCTAGACCTTCCCCAAGGTTTCCCCATGGACATACCTTAGTCCGACGAACGACGAACACGAAGAATGCCTCTCGATCGCCCGATCTCGCTCCCACGCGACGTTGCCACCGGTTCTCCTCGTCGCGGATCCTCCCACCGGCGAGGGCAGCACCATGGCGTGGCGTGGCAGCGAGGGGAACGTAGCAAGGGTGGGGGAGGAGGCGCAAGGGTGAGGGAGGGGTGGCGGCTAGGGAGGTGGAGGCAATGGGGTGGAGGGGAGACAAGTGGGGGCTAGGGCTAGGGAGGGGACTTGTTTGGGGCGCAGGTAGGGCTAGGGCAGCAGTTTTGCTGTCCTAGACCACCTCCAAAAGGCCCAAATATGTCCCACCTTTGGCCCACATGGACCCCCCAAGCCCCGAACTCCCCCGGAAGGCCCAATTCCCCTCCGGAAAGGCCCAAAATCCCCCGGAAAGGCCCACACTTGCAGAAAACGGCGCAAAAACATGTTACAAGAGTCGTACCTTATGGCCGAGATCAAAAATGACTCATACCGTCATTCCGTAGTATCACATTCTACCTCCCTTAACTGGATTCGACCTCGAATCTTACACGTCAATTCTAAAACAATGTCCACTAGAGACTCATCTTCTTTGCGAACTCAACACACCCACGCAAAGACTCAAACAATAGCAATGACAACTCCATTCTCCAAATCCATCTATTAACAAGAGTGACTTGGCTTAGCTTAACTAAGCACAACTTGACATGATTCCTCATTTACTTCAATCTCTATCATGATTCATAAACTCCGAATGACACAATCACCTTGAAACACATCACTTTTTTATCATTAGTATTAAAACGGTCAACCGAGGTTCCAAACTAGAACCCCCCCAAAAAGACCATTTACGCAAAACCCCATCTCTCCCAATTATTTGACCTTTTTTTGCAAGGAATCAAAATTTACTAATGTCATCTTCGCCCATAGCCTACATCAACCATACTTTCCTTTCGACTGCCAACCACAATACCCTTTTCATTTTATCCTCTCCCAGGCATAACGCACACACAGGGACGTCTAGCTAATACAATGTCCACGACAAAGAATTTTAGATAAAACTTTCTTTAACATTTTATTACACACAACTATAATTTCAACCAAATTCAAACCACGACATCAACAACCTCCATCATCATCCACCCTCATACCACTAATGTCCAGCACCTAGCCCAAACTAGGACCGTAACTCACTACCAAATCTCAATTGGCACTTTTCCCAAGAGGATGTCGCCCTCACAAACAACGAAGCCCACGAGTATATGTAACACCCCAAAATTTTGCTTTCCTTAAATTCATGTGTGATGTGGCACTTTGGTGAATTTTTGGAATTTTCTGGAATTTATTTGGAATTATTTGGAATTTATTTGAATTTATTCCATTTTGAAATAATTAAAGAATTTAATTTTGCAAATAAATTTTTGTTGGAAATATTTTATTTGAGTCCAAAATGATCCAAAATATTTTCGGAATTTTCTGGAATTTTTCTGAGTCATTGCTATTTTTAATGAATTAAATGAATTACTAGAATTATTTTAAATATTAATCTTTGGAAAATCAACTCGGTCAAATCTTGTTCAACCAGGCAAAGTCGACTCAAGTCCAGAGCGATTGACTCGACCAGATCAACCTACTCCTAACCACTAATCAATCCAGTTGGATTAAGATCCAGCTACGAGATCACTGAGCCAGGCAGAAGCCGGTGTCCGGGACGGGACCCGGCCGATCGTGGCCCGTTGGTTGTGCCACGTGGGCGGCCACGATTTTCGTCGTCTTCACCGAGTCCGAAGCTCGACTCGCCGCCGCCGCCCGTGTAGCAAGTTAGGTCGCTTCCGTTTTACGCGACGCCGAGGTTATTTAATGCCCGGGGCATACCCGAGACCGGACCGTGATTCGCGCTCCCTTCTCTACTTCCACCGAGGCTAAATCGCCGCCGTTTAGCCGTGGCGAGTCGCCAGAAGCTGCGCCGCTGCTCCGCCACGGTCTTTAGCCGTTCTGGCTCGCTGGCCTCCCTGCGCCCGTTGACCTCCGACTCACCGCGACGAGCACCCGAAAGGACCCTTCATCTCGCCGAGCAACCCCAGGCCGCTGGGTTTCGGGCTGCCGTCGTCTTCAACTCGGCACCAGGCGCCACCGAAAGCCATCAGCCCTCGCGGTCTCGTACGGCACCGCCGGATCAGACGGACGGTTGAGGTGAAGTTCACGTGTTCCAAACCCGATTAGATCGGGCGTTGGATCAAGATCCAACGGTTACACTGGTCGCCACGCGCGTAGCATGCGATTATAGGATTAGATCTGGACCGTCCGATCTAGATCGAACGGCCCACGAGCATCGCAGTAGTTTCAGCGTGTTAAACCCTGGATCCAATCCGCGGGTTGATTTTCAAACCAACGGACGAGATTGCGCCACGTGTCGGGAAGTTGGACCGACGCGTCGGCGCCATCCAGCGTGCGTGCAGGACCTTGACACGCCGGGCCCGCGTGTCGAGGGCCCGCATGTCGATGGCTAACCGCTAAGCCCGGCGTCGGCCGATGACGCTACCCGAGTGGGCCCATATGCCGGGCCACGTGAGCCGTGGGACCGAGTCCACCGTGGACCCGAGCCGAGCGTGGACCGAGCCCATGGATCCTGGACGCCAGGCAGGCCAATCAGGAGCTGCCACTTGCGTGTCCATGCTGACGCAATAATTAATTTCCGAAGAAAATGATTTATTAATTCGAATAATGATTTCAAATTTAGATTCAAACTTCAAGCGCTTATAACTTTTATGCGTTTCAACTCCGATTTGAGTGATTCAAATTTCTAAATTTGTATAAAATTAAGATCTACCTAAATATGAATTTTATTTAATTTTTGGACTAAAGTTTTCTCTGTAAAATTATTTAATTGATTATTTAAGCTTTAAATAATCATAACTTTTGCGTTTAACTCCAAATTTAGCGATTCAGTTTCTAAAAATCCAGAAAATTATGTTCTCTCTGTTTATGGATTTTATTTGGAGTTTTGGGATCTTTTGCATAGTGTTCATTTGTGTATTTGCTATTTGCACGCTTTACGAGTAGACGTTGAAGTGCTTGGGAAGGATTCGAGGGAGAAGTGTTGACTCAAGGATCCAACTCAAGACCAAGAGCAAGTACTTTTTGAAGGCAAGTTGTGCTTTGACCATATTGATCCCATTTGAAATCTATTTTGATTTAAACTATTGCATGCTAGTTCAATTAGAAAGATACTTTGTTTAAACATGGGGTTAGATAAATACCAATTTGCTATATGACACCTTGATTACTTAAGTATGTGCCATGACCCTTTGTCACCCTAGTTGTGGTTTACTAGTTGGACATTATTAAATTGCCAACATGGGTTTAGATCGTTGTAGTATCTTTGCTTAGACCACTAAGTGCTCATAACATGATTTTGGATAATCAAATGCTAATATGGACTTAATGATATATTGAACCTGTTTTTGGAAAAGTATCATGTGAAGTTGATGGCACGTGGTGCATGGTAATCAATCGGGAGTTTGATAACAGCTGATCGGGGCATGTGGCAAGAGTAATGTCAGGTGGGCGGTGTGGCACCGGGATGATGATTTGGTTTTGGGTAGTCTTGCCCTGGTCACTCTAAGGACTTAACCTTGCAAGCCTTTGAACTGGTCATACTTGCAACCACATGGCTGGACAGATGGGGCGGCCCTAGTTGACTAAGTCGCTAAGGACTCACTTGTGGAGCCTCAGGGGTGTCGAGTTACACCTTTTGTGTGATTGTAGGGAGCGTATCGAGTGGTCGTGGCCGGATACCCATCTAACGGTGTGTTGGTCCCATACTTCGCCTTGGCTAAGGGAAGGATGGTGTGGAAACCTGGCAGGAGGACCACTGTGTTGTTTGAGGCTTCAAAGGCTTTATTCTGCAGGAACTTCGCCTTTGTGGTGTTTGACCTTGTATCTTGTGGGTAAAGTGCATAACCTCTGGCAGAGTGTAGAATCTATTTGAATAGCCGAGTCCACAGTCTTTGGACAATGCTGGGAATTACAGTCAAGGGTTAGACTTCTGAAACTAACTGGGATTTGAAAAGTTGGGTTGGTTTAACAATGAAGAGGATGGAAATGTGGTTTAGGATGGGAAAAATGTTTGTTAAACTTCTTGAAAAGTTATTTATGCTTTACTTATTTCTACTGCTTTCGAATCTACATTTATTACTTGTCAAAAAGTCACATCGCAAATATACCTTGAGCTATTCCTTTGTACCAAGCCATGCATATAGTATATTAGCTTGCATTCTGTGCATGACTTGCTGAGTACCAAGTACTCACCCTTGCCTCAACACAATACCAGTTGAAGAGGAGACTACGCGATTTGGAGGAGGATTTCCAAGAAGACCCGTCTACTTAGGGGATGCGAGCGATCTACTGTCTGTAGTATCTTGGATGGCGCCACGCAAGTTTATTTGATTTTCATTCTGTTATTTCTCTTTTAATAAGTTTCGCTTGCAAGGCATATATATTTGTATCTTGGCCATAAGGTCAAGTAACCCTTTATTAATAAAGTACTTTGATAGTATCGATTGGTATGATTGTGATATTTACCGATGTTAATCGTGTGCACTAGCGCGTTCTGGACTAGTGCTTTGAATACACAGAGGGTCCGGATTTGCAAATTCGGGTCCCGAAGAGGTATCGAGCCATACTTGATTAGGCTCAACCCTAAGCTAGAATGGTCGTAGTGAGGATAAAACCTATTTTCTAAAGCTGAAAATTTGTGAAGACAAGAAATGACATCTCGACTTATCCCTTCTCTCTTTTCTTGTCTCTGCTGAAATTTTCCTTACCTTGTCACAATTTAAAAATTCCGAGTTCTTCGTAAAGCACTCTTGTGACCAGGATGGAGGAAGAGTTCAACTACGTTGATCACGGGAGTTGGTCACTGCGCATGAACTTTGGCATATGCTGACTCTCGGGAGATTTTGAGAAGCCCCAATACCAAGTGGAAGTGATCAGGACAAGCGGGATTGATCAAGGCTTGTGATGTGAGGATTGAGGTACCGGCTAGGAAAAAGGGCCCAGGCAATCGTAGATACAGCACCGCCGGAGATCTACAATGCGGAATGGGTATCCAAGAAGTATCACGACGCGCAACGCGGCACATTACCCGTATCTACGCCCGAGAGAATTGAGAGTGCGGTGTTCCGTTATCATCCGCGCAGCAATAACCTTCTCGACCGAAGGAGATTCAGGATGAGGATGCCACGGTTACCGCTTGGCACGATTTGTAAATCGCCGCCAGGAGGATGTCTTGATAATACAAGCAAGGAGCTACGAAGGCCCGCAAGGAGATCACGGCGAGTAAAAGAAGCAGATGGCGGGAAGCTCAGAGTATGTGGCACACCTTCTACGAAGGATTGACGAGTTGGAGATGACTTTGTACGGACCAGACCCGGAGCCGATTGAGCTACACGAGCGATCCGGAAGGAATCAGATCTCGATGAGGACACTGCTTCTTCGGGACTACCAGAGGACACGCTGTCTTTGGACATGGCGTCGTTTGCGCCTTTATGCCACAAAGACCTGCACCCAGTAGTGGAGGTTTTCTCGATGAGTGAGCATAGGTTCTATAGTGAGACTCCTTCACAGAATCGGCGTCATAGAATAAAGAGTCACCCTTTAGGCGTTAGACTCGGAGAGTTAGTCTGATTTGGATTTGCTTTGTTTCTTGTGAAAGTGTGCATTATGTGTTGCAAGGCCCTTAGGCATTGTAGGCACCATACCAAGTTATTAATAATAAAGTTGGACCTTAAAGTTACCCCTTCGCTCATAAGTTCCATATTACTTGTCTATTCTTGTTTCCCTCATCTCTAAACCTAGAGTAAATCAGCAGAGATGGTGAACACCCGTGGGAACTTTGGAAGAATGGGAGTGGATAAGCGCCAAAAAACCCCAATGATGGAGCACCAAAGCACCGCCACTAGATATGCAGAATTTCGAGCGTTTCTTGCTGCCTGACTCGATTGATGCATGCTATGATGCAACAAATGCAAAGCACGTCCTTTGCTCAGCCACCGCTAATCAAGTTAATCGTGACCACGCCGAATACAAGGCTGTCGTGAGTTCATGAGGACTCACCCACCCACTTTCTCTGGGAATGCCAATCAGTTGGAGGCCGATGATTGGTTAAGATCAATTGAGAGAAAGCTACACATAGCTCAATGCATAGGAATGAGAAGGTACTTTACGCTTCTCATCGGTTGGAAGGAATACACGAATGGTGGGAGAACTTCGTGCCCACGCAGAGAACCCTCAAGATATCACTTGGGAAGAGTTCACACGTTGCATTCCGAAGCGATTATCCGTGCTCAAGGAATCATGGACCTTAAGAAGGAGGAGTTCAGAGTAATCCGAAGCAAGGTAATCGACCATGGCGACTACTCCGAACAAGTTCACAGCTAGCACGCTACGCACTGAGATGTAGCGACAGATAAAGCAGACGATCTCGTTTTATGAAGGGACTTAACTCCGGGATTAAGTAGGGTTGATCACCCACACCTTTCGATTTCCAAGAGTTGGTGAATAAGGCGCTTATTCTTGAGGACAAAAGCGCAAGGCTGGATGAGAACGGAAGCGCAGGATGCAACGGCAAGGATCACGTCAGAGGCACTTAGCGCTTGAGAGTTGCACCAAATCACTTCAGATTCCAACCGCAGAGTGCGACAAAGGACATCCAGACCAAGACCTGTCGGTGAGAACTACCAGGACCCCCGCTAGAAACGCTACTCGGTAGTCGGCAAAGGCGATGAGAACCAGCAGCATGTTAACGAGCCGTGACACTTTGCCAACAGCTTGTCCAAAGAAGACAGCGAGAGCGACCCCGTTCGCTTCAACCTAGGAACCACCCCAGCTAGGGCGCCAAACCTGAGAGCCACACCCAGGCCGTGGTGAGAGGCCGAGTCAACCATGTCACTGCTAGATGCATGCGGCAGAATGCTACGGACGTCGACCGGGTAAGTTATCGTTAACTGCACTGTGATTTTGTTTGACTCGAGCTTCAGATTCGTTTGTTTCGCAAGGCTTTGCTACTAGAAATGATTTAAGGATTGCAAGACTTAAGTGCATGCTTTTAGTTCAAACCACTGGTTAGAACTCCGAACGGAAGTAGGATGTTCCGGTGAGAATACTAATAGATGGAATAGAATTCTAGCAAACCTTATAATTTTGGGAGACCCACTTAGACATCATATTGGGAATGGATTGGTTATCCAAGCACAAGGTATTGGATTGTGACGAAGGACTATCTCGAGTTGAGAGCCCGTGTGGGAAGAAAGTGGAATTTCAAGCCAGCTGCCCGGTTAGAGAAGGGCGGTTGATGGTTTGATTTGCAAGGCAATCGGCATAGAGGATATTCCGGTAGTGAATGAGTACACAGGCGTTTTCCGAGGATCTACGGTATGCCGCGCAAGGACATAGAGTTTGTGATAGAGCTTGTACTGCATACAGCAATCGATAGCAAAGAGACCCTATCGGATGTCTGAGGAGTTGGTAGAGATGAAGAAACATTTGGAAGAGTTAATGGATAAAGGATTTATGGACCAAGTTCGTCCACGTGGGAGCACCCGATTTTGTTTGTCAAGAAGAAGGACGGGAGTTTCAGGGATGTGCATTGACTACCGTGCACTCAATGAAGTCAAGTGAAGAATAAGTATCGCTACCCAGGATTGATGATTTGTTTGATCGATTAAGAGGAGCCGGAGTTTTCTCCAAGATTGATCACGAGATCGGGTACATCGTTGAAGATCCGATGAGAAGATATTCAAGAAAGCCGCATTTCGCGTCAAGATATGGACATTACGAGTTTCTGATTATGTCCTTTGGGTCATTTAATCGCGCCACTTATTTCATGAATATGATGAATAAGGTGTTCATGGAATATTGGACAAGTTTGTCGTCGTGTTCATAGACGATATCACCGGTCTACTCCAAGACAGAGGATGAACATGCCGAACACTTGAGGCGAGTTTTGGAAAAGGCGAGGGAACAGCAACTTTTCGCCAAGTTCAGCAAGTGTGACTTTTGGAAGGACAAAGTGGAGTTTCTTGGACATGTAATGACCGCATGAAGAGGAGTCGCCGTGGATCCAAGCAAAGTAGAGCGGTGTTACATTGGGAAACAACCAAAGGCGGTGACCAGTTCGGAGTTTCCTTGGAATGGCAGGATACTACCGCGTTTCATCGAAGGCTTTTCGACGATTACTGAAACCTTACGCAATTGCTAAGAAGGAGAAGAAGTTTGCATGGACGCCTTGAGAATGTGAAAGGATTTCAGAGCTGAAGAAGCGATTGACATCACCGGTGTTAGTTCTACGGATGTTGCTCAAAGCTTACGATATTTATTGACGATCGCGCCAAGGACTTGGATGTGTCTTGTCTGAGAATGGAAAGGTCGTCGCTTATGCATCAAAGCGATTGGGCCGCATGAGGAAAATTATCCGACACATGACTTAGAGTTAGCTGCGTAGTGCATGCTTTGAAGATATGGCGTCACTATCCGATTGGAAGCAAGATGAGGTATATAATGGATCATAAGAGCCTTAAGGCATATTCACCACGATCGGATCTGAATGAGGCGAAGGAGATGGTTGGAGTTAATCAAGGACTATAATGTTGGAATCCATTACCATCCCTGGAAGGCCAACGAGTAGCCAGATGCTCGAGTCGGAAAAACCATACCGTGAGTACATTGCTAGCCACAAGTCAGGATGAGTTATGTAAGGATTTTCAAAATGAAGATTGAGGTTGTACCTAGCGGATTCTTGGCGCCTTGGAAGTAAAGCCTACTTTAGAGGATCAGATCCGAGAAGGGCGAGAAGGATGATGACAAGATCCGCAGATTAAGTCCATCAAGGAGGAAGGCAAGGCAGGACTTCAAATTGGATGAGCAAGGCGCGTTATGGATGAAGGATCGGATTTGTGTGCCGACAAGGAGGAGTTAAAGCGCTGATTTTGGAAGAAGCCCATGACTCCAAGTACTGATTCATCTGAAGCGCCAAGATGTATCAGGGATCTGAAGGAGAGATTGGTGGCGAGTATGAAACGTGAAGTTGCCGAGCATGTTGCATTGTGCGACGTATGCCAGAGAGTCAAGGCAATGCATCGAGGAGATCGCAGATTGCTGTGGCGAAGATACCTCGAGTGGAAGTGGGAGGAAATCGGAATGGATTTCATTGCCGGTTTTAGAAGACTCAAGGAGGTTATGACTCCATATGGGTTATAGTGGATCGCTTGACCAAAGTAGCCCATTTTATCCCCGTGAAGACCACCTACCGGAGATAAATTAGCGCACTGTACATGATTAGATTGTCTGCTTGCAGGAGTGCCAAAGAGAGATTGTATCGACGGTACCCAATTTACCTCAAGGTTAAGGAATAAGTTGCATGAAGCCATGGGAACCCGTTTAAACTTGATCAAAGACTTATCATCCACAGACGGATAGACCAGGCGAAAGAGTCAACCGTGATTCGAGGATATGTTGAGAGCTTGTGCATTGGCTTATGCTACCTCTTGGGATAAGAGTTTGCCGTATGCGGTTTAGTTACAACAATAGTTATCGAGGCTAGCTTACGGATGTCACCTTTTGAGGCCTTTGTATGGTCGACCACTGTCGGACGCCATTGAATTGGAGATGAGGCCGTGGCCGTGTCTTTGGGCCTGATATTCTTCAAGAGGCCGAGGAGCAGATCGCTATGATTAGGAAAGGTTGAAGGTAGCCCAATCACGACAAAGAGTTATGCCGACAATCGTCGCCAGATTTGAGTTTTGAACGGAAGACTTTGTATACCTCAGAGTTACGCCTCACCGAGGAGTTAAGAGGTTCCATGCCAAAGGGAAACTTGCACCCTGTTATGTTGGACCATTTAAGATTTTGAGCATGGAGTAAGTTGCTTATCAAATTTGGAGTTGCCTGATCGTTGGCGGGAGTACATGATGTATTCCATGTGTCCCGATTAAAGAAGTGTCTCAGAGTTCCAAGGCACAGATTAGAATCAATTGAGTTGCAAGAGGACTTGACTTATAAGGAGCATCCCGTGAGGATTCTAGACACATGATGGATCGAAAACTAGAAACAAGTCAACCTGTCAGAGTTCAGTGGAGCAAACCACGAAGAAAGTGGCTTAGACTTGTGAAAAGGATTTGAAGAAAGAGTTTCCAAACCTATTCCTTTAGTAAGCCACAGAATCTGGACGAGATTCTATTAAGGGAGGTTTGTAACACCAAAATTTTGCTTTCCTTAAATTCATGTGTGATGTGGCACTTTGGTGAATTTTTGGAATTTTCTGGAATTTATTTGGAATTATTTGGAATTTATTTGAATTTATTCCATTTTGAAATAATTAAAGAATTTAATTTTGCAAATAAATTTTTGTTGGAAATATTTTATTTGAGTCCAAAATGATCAAAATATTTTCTGATTTTTAATTTTTTCCGAGTCATTTGCTATTTTTAATGAATTAAATGAATTACTAGGAATTATTTTAAATATTAATCCGGAAAATCAACTAGGGTCAATCTTTCAACGATCGAAGTCGGACTGAGTCCAGGCAGAGCCAGTTGACTGATCAACCGCTCCTAACCACTAATCAATCCCAAGTTGGATTAGATCAACTGGTGAGATCCAGGCTCCAGGCAGAGCCTGCTGGGACCAGGACAGCCGTGATGCGTGTCAGCCGTTATTGTGCCATGGGCGACCCACGTTTCGGCTGCCTTCACCAGTCCGAGTGGACTCGCCGCCGCGCTTGGCCGCCCAGGGAAGTTAGGTTTGCCGCAGACCAGCCGAGGCTGTTAATGCCGAGGCATACTTGAGACCGTGATTCCGCGCCCTCCCTTCTCTACTTACTTAAAGGCTAAAGTGCCCGTTTAACCGTCTGAGCTCGCCGTAATTCTTGTGGCTCATACGCAGTCTTGCCAGCCTGGCCGCCCGCGTCCCCTGCTGCCGTTGACCTCGGATGGACTCATCGCTGACGAGCGCTGAAGGACCCTTCATCATGCCAGCAACCGGTGCAAGTTGGGCTCATCGCCGTTTTCAACCCGCAGCTGCGCCCAAGCCATCGGCCCTCGCGAGCTCGTTACCGCCGTCGGATCGATCGACGGTTGAGGTGAGTTCACGTGTTCCAAACCTGATTAGATCTGGCGTTGGATCAAGATCCAGCGGTTCCACAATCGCCACGCCGTAGCGGTCGCGATTATAGGATGATCTGGACCGTCCGATCTAGATCGAACGCCCACGAGCATCGGTAGTTTCAACGTGTTAAACCTGGATCCAATCCGCCGCAGTGATTTTCAAACCAGCCGACGAGATTGCGCCACGTTAATAGGAAGTTGGACCGACGCGTCGCGCCGTCCAGCGGCGTGCGTGTGGACCAAACGCGAACCCGCGTGTCGAGGGCCGCATGTCGGTGGCTTAACCGATAGCCCGCGCGACTGATAGCGTCACCCGAGTGGGCTCATGCGCCATGATCCGTGGTAGTGGGCCGAGTCCACCGTGGACCCGAATGGCGTGGACCATGGGCCGACTGACGGCGGCCAGCCAATCGAGAGCTGCCACGTGTCCATGCCGACGCAATAATTAATTCCGAAAAGAAAATGATTTATTAATTCGAATAATGATTTCAAATTTAGATTCAAACTTCAAACGCTTATAACTTTATGCGTTTCAACTCCGATTTGAGTGATTCAAATTTCTAAATTTGTATAAAATTAAGATCTACCTAAATATGAATTTTATTTAATTTTTGGACTAAAGTTTTCTCTGTAAAATTATTTAATTGATTATTTAAGCTTTAAATAATCATAACTTTATGCGTTTTAACTCCAAATTTGATCGATTCAGTTTCTAAAAATCCAGAAAATTATGTTCTCTCTGTTTATGGATTTTATTTGGAGTTTTGGGATCTTTTGCATAGTGTTCATTTGTGTATTTGCTATTTGCAGCTTTACGAGTAGACGTTGAAGTGGAAGGATTCAGAGGAAGTGTTGACTCAGGGATCCAACTCAAGACCAAGAGCAAGTACTTTTTGAAGGCAAGTTGTGCTTTGACCATATTGATCCCATTTCAAATCTATTTTGATTTAACTATTGCATGCTAGTTCAATTAGAAAGATACTTTGTTTAAACACGGGGTTAGATAAATACCAATTTGCTATATGACACCTTGATTACTTAAGTATGTGCCATGACCTTTTGTCACCCTAGTTGTGGTTTACTAGTTGGACATTATTAAATTGCCAACATGGGTTTAGATCGTTGTAGTATCTTTGCTAGACACCTTTCACGTGCTCATAACATGATTTTGGATAATCAAATGCTAATATGGACTTAATGATATATTGAACTGTTTTGGAAAAGTATCATGTGAAGTTGATGGCACGTGGTGCATGGTAATCAACTGGGTTTGATAAACGCTGATTTCGGCGGGAGCATGTGGCAAGAGTAATGTCAGGTGGGCGGTGGCACCGGGGATGATGATTTGGTTTTTCGGGTAGTCTTGCCCTGGTCACTCTAAGGACTTTAACCTTGCAAAGCCTTTGAACCGGGTCATACTTGCAACCACATGGCTTGGAATGGGACGGCCCTAGTTGACTAAGTCGCTAAGGACTCACTTGTGGAGCCTCGAGTGTCGATTACACCTTTGTGTGATTGTATGCGGGGAGCGTGTCGTGGCTGCACGGATACCCATCTAGCAGTGTGTTGGTCCCATATCGCGCCTTGGCTAAGGGAAGGGATGGTGTAGAGCACGAACCGGAGAGGACCACCGTGTTGTTTGAGGCTTCCAGAAGGCTTTATTCTGGAACTCGCCTTTGTGGTGTTTGACTTGTATCTTGTGGGTAAAGTGCATAACCTCTGCCAGAGTGTAGAATCTATTTGAATAGCTAGGAGTCCAGTCTTGTGGACAATGCTCGGAATTGATCGAAGGTTAGATTTTCTGAAAATAACTTGGATTTGAAAAGTTGGTTTGGTTTAACAATGAAGATGATGCAAATGTGGTTTAGGATGGGAAAAATGTTTATTAAACTTCTTGAAAAAGTTATTTATGCTTTACTTATTTCTACTGCTTTTGAATCTACTTTTATTACTTGTCAAAAATTTGTTCTGCAAATATACCTTGAGCTATTCCTTTGTACCAAGCCATGCATATAGTATATTAGCTTGCATTCTGTGCATGACTTCTTGAGTACCAGTACTCACCCTTGCCTCAACACAATACCGGTTGAAGAGGAGACTACGCCCGGCTTTCGGAGGAGGATTTCCAAGAAGACCCCCGTCTACTTAGGGATGCGAGCCGGTCAGTTGCTGGGCTGTGTATACCGGATGGCGCCACTAAGTTTATTTGATTTTCATTCTTTGTTATTTCTCTTTTAATAAGTTTCGCCTTGCAAGGCATATATATTGTATCTTGGCCATAAGGTCAAGTAACCCTTTATTAATAAAGTACTTTGATAGTATCGATTGGTATGATTGTGATATTTAATGATGTTAAGGCGTGTGTACTAGCGGCTTTCCTGGACTAGTGCTGAATACACAGAGGGTCCGGATTTGCAAATTCGGGGTCCCGACAGTATAGCTCTTAGATTATACTCAACAATAACCCGAGGCCCTTCTTATTCTCGCTCCTATCAATAGTGCAAAAGAAGTACGATTCTTTTGAATCCAAGTAGACCACATACAACAACTCGAATCTCAAAGCGCCACAAATCGCTTTGGAAAGAACCCGATAACATTGAAAGACCACCCTTTTGCTTTTCCTAAGTCAAGCCGCAAAGGAAAACTCAAATATCCAATCAACGCGATACAATTCGCATCGGGGAGCACTCAAACAAATAGAGACTCCACACAATTCTCTTGTGAAGTTCTCAACAACTAAAGACAACTCGACTCGCCTTCACCACAGCCAAACTTTTCACTTTAACCAAAATCAACATCTTGGAAGAGAACTGCCACAAAAACTCTCAAGAGAAAGGGAAACTCAAATCCCTTGCATAACAAAACCAAAATACCAGCATTTATCCATTCATTCATTTTCATGCTAGAGAGCAATGAAAAATCTCGATTCATAACACGAATGCGAATTCTACAAGAGCACTCCGGATTAGTCATATGTCTCTATATGACTTTCTCACCGTCCTGGCTCAACAACTCTTTTATGCTTATAAAAACGATGTCATGAATCTTTTTACCATTTATTCATCATGTAACCCACGATACCCATTAACCATTCACCAAGAGACTTCATTCTCCTTGTCACATGATTGACACCCAACAACATCGATGGTTGCTCAAATTTGCATAAACTACGGCGGCGTTAACGAAAAATACCATATCTCATCACAACCCAACAACCAACAGACGCAATGCGCGCATAAAACATCGCATTTTAACCAAAGCCAATAACAGAAGATAGCATCAACTCTCCAATCAAACATCTACGCCTAATAACCGCTACCAATTCTCTTAAAGAGAAAGGAAACACATTCCCAAAGCAGGGAACATTTTACCAACAAAAACACTTATGAAACAATCATAAGATTCACCTTTTGCAACGCTACTTAAAAACCACACACGTTTCCCAAATCAATCCAACTCTAGTCACGATAGAATTACAATTTAAGCGCTTAACTCAGGATTACCAAAGATAAATCAGTTGAACGCTAAAGAGAGCGTCCCACTCCAACGCTTTGGGTGTTAACCCATACTCATAGCATAGACTAAACAGATTAGCCCAAAGCGGATGTCATAATCACCCAAATCGAGAAGTCCAACAACATTTGCACACAAGCTACAACATCCGCTCTTGATAAAATCACTTTTCACTTTGTTCATATAACCACAATTGATTATATTACCAACGAACCGTAGACCATATCTACCGTATGACAACCAACAAGGAGAACCACGTTCTCACAACTCCAAAGACAATTAACTTATTAGTTAATCCAACATAAGACGCATATCAACAACTTCTTTTGGTCTACTAACCATGACGAACCATTATTCATGCAACTTATTATCCCAAGCGTAGCACACATCTCTTTACAATTATTCCGGCGTAATCAACAATTACCCTGGGTATAATCCCTAAGTCACATATTCCATATCACGATTCATTCCACCAATAATTAATACTAACCACGCGACACGATCTCCACTAGACATTCCTCATAAATACGGATCCCGCAGGACCTCTGTCAAGAATAATTCAACCTTTCCTACAATCATTCCATATATCCTCATTAATTGATTACACGAATTTTAAGTCATATTGTCGACCCACAATATTAATCGACCCACCGACTACAATAGGCAGAATTTCACACCATCTTCTTGCTATAACAAGTTCATCAACCGAGATATTCTATGCTAACGAATCTCAAACATCCATTAGATGCCTTTACCCGCATCACTTTGCACACACCACTAATCAACTTTCACTTTGGATCACCTGACGTCTCGTTTAATCATCTCTTATCAACACTATATTTTAGTTTATCTTTAAACAACAGCAAATTCACTTTAACCGAACCACTAGCTCATATCATCCGAAAACTCTAACTTCTCGTCATACACTTAACTTCTTAAACATTCACGTGAATCACGCACCCAACTCTTAAGGAAACCATAATTACTCCAGAAAAGAACAACACCCAAAACACCTTTCCTTAGGAAAGCTCAACCATAAATCACAAGAGAAGTCAACTCTTAAATTCCCAAATGCCGACACGCAACTATTCCACAACTCTCGAGATCAACAACTTCCACGAAGGAAGATGGTTGCACGAGGAAAAACCAAGCGATTAACCAAAATTTTTAGGCCATAACCCCAAACTTCAAACTTTCACGAAACAAACGGTTTTTCAAAGATGAATTCCCAAGCAAGTCATCATGGCAATCAAACACCACTTAGGCCCCAACAACAAGATCTGGCACAACCATAATAACTCTTTTAAACCTCGAAAAAGACAAACACAAGAATAAATTGAAATCTTTCTCCGTAAAGCAACCGATCAACCACATCCTTTCCGACAAAACCTTGACACCTAAATCCATGCGACTTAGATTTTTCATCGGAACTTCAATAACTTCCTTTCAAGTTGGAGAATGGTAACCCAAGAATCAATCTATAAGTTTCTCTATAAGGCAAACAACAAATCCAAGCGTTAAAAGCTGACAAGGCGACCAAAAGAGGCGCAACCCGAAATTCTTCTTTTGTCTTCAACCAAACAAGACAAAACCAAAACCACCAAAAGAACCATCGGTGAGTATCCAAAACCGAACACTTTTTCTTTTATTTCAACCAACCAAAAACCAACCAAAACCGTTCGTCAAAACGGCAAAGAAAAATTCGGAGGGTCAATCCACAACTCTACTACTCGACTCCAACCAACTACCCAATCTATGACAGAAAGGATAAGCACTCTCCCAACAGGAGGTTAAAAATCCATCGGTGATGGCACTACCCGGCCACACCATCAAACCCAACAATACTACAAACAACAGAAGGTGACCGAAACCCCTTTCGGCACCACAACCCACATAATCTCAATTGTATCAACACAATCAATTCTTTCATAAACATAGCAACATATATTACCAAATGTAACATTCAACATCAAAGCTTAAATACAACATTTAAGCGTAAAGCAACGGTACCCATACCCATTCCTACTGTGCAACAGAGTGTGTCAAGTTTTAAATTAATTATTCCACTTACACAAGTTTTAATGTTGCTATCCTATGGCAAAGTTTTAAGTAAAACCTAAGCCATGTTTCTAGGTTATCCCACTTCATATTTTAGTTGAACCTATAATTATGACACTAAATACACATTCCAGGGACCTACAGCCCGCTCTGATACCAACTGTAACACCCCAGCTTTTACTAAGCCCAGAATGTCACCAAACATAGATCATGACACATTTAATACCATAATTTAAGGTAAATTACAGCAAGTAATCATTTGGAATAATTGGAAATTTTGACAGCATCTCCTTTGTTTTTGCATGAAACTTAACAACATAGCATCATATCAATATGTAAGACAAACGAGATATCCATACGCAGCGATAAGGATAGCTAATCATCAACTAAAACATCAATAAGCATCGATAGCAAAATAATAAGCATCAATTTAACTCTAGGAAGTTAAAACAACTCCCCCACATGATATACATGAGGGAAACAACCAAACATACAGACCATACACTAATGATTATTGTAATACTTATTGTCGTGTCTCCAAAACAGGTGAATTAGCTAGATTATGATACTACGTGGAGGAGTGTAGCTAGATCCCTTTCCATACGCCCGATTTCATTGTACCTAAATAAACAAACAACATAAAACACAAGCGTGAGTTCGAAAACTCAGCAAGCATATTGTAATGGACAACAAGATCATTTACAAGACAATAATACCTCACGTCACATATAACATTTCAAACTTGAACACATAACAACATCCTCATCATTTAATATGTATTGTAATGCAATGCAATGCAATGCTATGCTCATATCTCCTTGGAAACTCATACCGGTATGGTTGAGTACACACCGTCGGTGTGCACCCTCTCCCCCTTCCATCCCGAAGATGGAGGGTGCCTACTCCTCGCTTCCACCACCCACGGTAGATGGAATCACGATGTAGGACTTACTCTAATGGCTCTCGGATTAGTCATAACTTTCTCACCGACCTTCCCGGATTAGTTAATGACTTTCTCACCGCCTTGGGCCATGTAACATGTCATGTATGCAAGCATGCCAACAATATATAAAACTCATATATTAACACATGGCATCATAACATCTTAAACATGCTCATCATATCATAGCAATCATTAAAACATGGCAAGTGGACATATATCATATAGACAATTTCATCTAGTCTCACAAGCAATCTACGATCCATAATTCAATACAACACACTTGCCTTCAACCGCGGGCAACGGAGTGACGAGAGGTTGAGGGCACTCCCGAAGGCACACCACCTGCAAACACGTGCCACACACTTAATTCGACTCCTCAAAACAGTACCCACTACACCTAATACGCTAAATACTCCAAAACCCCGAAATCACAGATTTTGCCCCGTTCTGGACAGCGGCTTCGAAAAATCATAACTTGAGTTCTAGAACTCCAAATTGAATAAAAGAGTACATCCTCGCGTAGCTTAGGAAATTTCCCAACTTTTTCTAGTTATAGGTAAAGACTGATTCGGACTCTAATGTTGTTTAATCTAACGTTGAACACGAACTGTCTCAATCTCGTCACAGATTTGACAGCGCTCGGTAAAACAGGCATAACTTCCAAACGGCTGGGCGGAATTTCAAT
Source organism: Rhipidocladum racemiflorum (assembly GCA_036346355.1). Lineage (NCBI taxonomy): Eukaryota > Viridiplantae > Streptophyta > Magnoliopsida > Poales > Poaceae > Rhipidocladum > Rhipidocladum racemiflorum. The sequence goes on from CM070578.1 coordinate 57,832,934, forward strand.
TTCTTTATATGCACTGAAAGATATTGAAATTATCTACAACTTCCTAGAAGTCCGTACGGTCAGATTCGAAATCTAAATTAGTTTAATCTAATGTTGAAAACAGACTGTCCCAACCTCGACACAGATTGGACAGCGCCCACCAAAACGGCCATAACTTTCAGACCGTAACTCCAACAATTCTCAAAAAAATACACAAAATAGGTCTTGACGATACCTACAACTTCTTCAACAGGAGGTCGGCCAAATTCCGACTCTAAAATTGCGAAATCGCACCCCCTAAAACGGACTCCAAATCTGCCCGAAACTGAGTACAATACGAACTCTAGTTCTTTTTAGATCTACTCCATGGCAGCACGTCCTCTTGATCTAACAACTCCAAATCTACCATGAGAACAGCACCTAGACCTTCCCCAAGGTTTCCCCATGGACATACCTTAGTCCGACGAACGACGAACACGAAGAATGCCTCTCGATCGCCCGATCTCGCTCCCACGCGACGTTGCCACCGGTTCTCCTCGTCGCGGATCCTCTCACCGGCGAGGGCAGCACCATGGCGTGGCGTGGCAGCGAGGGGAACGTAGCAAGGGTGGGGGAGGAGGCGCAAGGGTGAGGGAGGGGTGGCGGCTAGGGAGGTGGAGGCAATGGGGTGGAGGGGAGACAAGTGGGGGCTAGGGCTAGGGAGGGGACTTGTTTGGGGCGCAGGTAGGGCTAGGGCAGCAGTTTTGCTGTCCTAGACCACCTCCAAAAGGCCCAAATATGTCCCACCTTCGGCCCACATGGACCCCCAAGCCCCGAACTCCCCCGGAAGGCCCAATTCCCCTCCGGAAAGGCCCAAAATCCCCCGGAAAGGCCCACACTTGCAGAAACGGCGCAAAAACATGTTACAAGATTCGTACCTTATGGCCGAGATCAAAAATGACTCATACCGTCATTCCGTAGTATCACACGCACCCAAGTCCTAGGTGTTTTTGTTCCCTAGAAAATGGGATTCCCACAAAACTCCAACATGTACCAAAGTAGGAAAAGAAGCAAAGCCAAGTGCAAGGAATGGCTAGTAGCCCTAATTGAGGAAAGGGTTGAGGAATGGTGAAAAGTGCAGTTTGAAAGTTAGCTAAGAAGCTTTGAGGAAAGGATGGAGTAAATGGCGGCTATTGTGAGGCAGGCACGGAATGTGCAAGCCCAAGAAGCACAGGCGCAGTTCATCCCAACTAACCATTAGAGCAACTGCGCGTCCGCCCTTGATACTGACTTGGATGATGCCAGATTTCCTCCCGATGACACCTTGGTAATATACATGTTTGCAATGCACTACAGATAGACCTATTTGATATGTTATCTAATTAATTATGTACCTTTATGTAGGTGGCCACGGCATGCAATCTCCAAGTCAGGCATGCAAACATCTCTGTTCCCCTGTAGGCTGGTTGGGGGAGCGCGTATCCATCCGGTGTAGGGGTGTTTGTGCACAGTCGTACCTTAGATCTGAACTACGTGAAGGTCCATATTGATAGTGTACATGAAATTTGCAAGGCCATCATACTGCCGATGCCCCCAAACGGCGAGATCGTCACACTAGGGGATGCCATCGCCACATTCATCCAATGGCCCAAGAAGGACATCTCCTTCGATGCCCGCCTTGTAGCACCGAAGCTACAAGCACAACGAAGCCACTGACAGAGCCCACCAAATTGGCTACCATGATCCGAGAGGACATTATTGCAATTCAGGCCAAGTCGTCTCCTGTGAAGACGACATTTGGTAGATAGCGAAGCAAATCAAAAGAGATGACCATGTCAACCCATGACTTTCTGTTTGCCCCATTAGTGTGGCAATTCGAGATGGGACAGCCGTTCATATTGAAAGAGTGCCTAGAGACACTTACATTAGCCTGCATTAGATTGCAAGATTAGTGCATGGAACAAGCCATCAAGCCGGTGGCATAACAGGCATCGAGTATCTCGATCAGCTTCGAGGAGCATTTCTTACACCGATTTTTTGATGGCTTGTTCATGGTTGGATTAATTGACTTGTTCGATCTGTACAACTTCAACACCCTCGACGCATCACTCATGAAATACTAGACATTATAAGTGTGTGCAATCACGTTGTACATTTGTGTCCTACCTATAAATATCATATATATATGATCCTTGATTTTGTATATGTAGATAAATGATCATGGAAGCAAAAGCAAGGGAAGAGCCGGTGGGTTTCCTCAACCCACTCATGGTGTCCAAGCAAACCATGGATGAAAATTTACATGTCATCCATGAGAACGTGAAAAAGTATTGCTGGCTTAATGGGACAAAAAATACAAACTTTTACCCCACAACCCAAGGTAAGTGCTTCATCAAGTTACTATACTTGTTGATTTTTACTATGTAACATAGCTTGAAGTTAGGTTGAATGACCACGGTGACATAACTATGTAGGTTTCAATAAGTTCGACACGTAATTATAGCAAGACAAAACTGGGTAATTTACCTTGATTCCAAAAAGGGTTGCACCCACAACTTGGTGCCTATCAAAAGTTTACTCGACACAATGTTCTCTGTGTACAAAGCTCGTGGAGGGCCACACAAGAAGGACCCAGCGAAGCTAATACATATTTATAACTTTTCGGTATCCGCTAGTACGCAATAATCATTCACACTCCTTAATACTACCTTAAGAACTAATTAACCTATTATATTTTTGTAGTGTCACCAGCAGCAAAAGGCCACTAACCTATGTGGATTCTACATTTGGCAAAACATGCAACTCCTCATTGGTTGAAAGAAGACCAATGTCATAGAGGTTTGTCAATCTTGCAACAATTGTTTCCACTTATTAATTTATATAAACATAAGACTTTACTCTTTCATCAACAGGCTTGGCAATATGCTGAATCTACATTGGAATAGGCTGACCTACTACGTATTTGAGGACACTATGTCTTCTTTCCAAAAGGTGAATGCCACGCAAGCCTTGCCTGATGAGTTGTGAATTTTTAGATACCATTTGGATTAATTCGTGAACCTTGTGCTGTGAATTTGTGAGTTGTAGTTCTGAATTCAATTGTTTATATATGTGAGTTGATTTCTGAAATGGATACATTGTACATTGTAATGTGTGATCAAAGTTGATTTCTAAAATGGATGCGCTATATGTTGTAATATGTGATCCGATCAAGTTAATTTATGAAATGTATGTCATAATAATATGCTGTGATGCTTTGTAATATATTTTGTTTAAGAGGGCATGGCTACATTTCTTGAGACTATCCAATAAATCATAATTACTAAAAAAATTGAAAATCAACATTCTAGACGGTTCCAAATTAGAACCATCTGTGATGAGTTTTCACTGATGGTTGGAAAACGGTCTGTGATGACTATAAGTCATCACTAACAGTTTGATACAAACGGTTCACAAAACCATCTCTGATGAGATTTGTGACCCATCTGTGATGAGGGTTTGTGCAGTAGTGCTTTAGGTTGTTTGGAACAAAAACTTTATTATATGATATATCAATAACATGTGAAAGCTTAAATAAAGAACAGTAAGCCTACCAATTATTATTGGAATGCAGCTTCATATGAGCATGCATGTATATGAACAGAACCAGAGACATGAATATGGGTTTTTTTAAAATAATTGAATTTTTAAATAATATTACAAAAATAATACGTAAAAAATTGCACTAATATACCTTTGTCACCTTAGTGGCCAATTCGCGTCGTAGGGCTGTTCGAAAGCCTTCCCATTGTTGCTGTATTATTATATTCAGGGCTATTCGGAGAGGACAGTCGATGGGGGCAATGATCCTTGCTTTCACAGAGAAAACATGTAACCCCAGTCGTTGGGCAATCTCCAGGTCGATGATCCTCCTCACAATTCGGACAACTTTCATGGCATTCACTGTCACGATGTCCTTTCTCACCGCAACGTGTACATGCTATATGAATCCTAGGGCAATCCTTTGGTTGGTGTTGTCCCTCACAATTGGGGCAGCAAGGAATTGGGCATGTATAGCAATAATGTCCCATTTGGCCACATGTGAAACATGGGCCTCTTCCAAGTTGTCGCTTGGGCGGGCATAATTGGGCAGTGTGTCCCACTTCGCCACACTCGAAGCAAACAGTGACAACATTGTTCTTGCTAGGGCCAGCCATCCTATTAAAAGATATTGGTTAGCAAGCTACATGACTAGTAAGGGGGATATCCTAAGGGTAGATATAGGGACATTCTCTCCAAAAGATGACAATCGATTCAACATAAAAATCACTATAAGGACCATAAGGATAGCAGGCTATTTAATTAAAATTCTACGTGTATGCAGCAAGAAAACATGCATAACTTCCATCAAGCACAAGATGCAAAGGCCCTTGAGCCACGAATAGCATTCATGAAAGTAAATAATAGTTTTTCCAATGCAATCACACAAGTACAAAGCCTGTAGGCTAGTTGCAATTGCTTGGAACAAAAAATTCAGAATCCAACATACTAATGTAGGTTCAAGAACTAGCCTAGTGCATCCTTACTAAGGCATCCGAATCATCTGCTACATCCTCCATTCGATGAGCCCAGCAACCATTGCCTAACCATCCTTACGAGGCCTTCTGGGATATTCAACCATTGCATTTGAAAGGAAAGGTAAGTTTGGGAAATCACTTTGTAAAACCAAATGAACATAGGGATGAGATATAGAACTAAGATGGGTAAGAAATAAAGGAAATGCACATTACTATCAGTTCTGAAATTACTTGATAAGTAAAATAATTTTGACTCAAAACAAACTCTAAGCTACTCAGCCATGCTATGTTCTAACCTGCAGTCAGTATAGCTCTGATACCAAGCCTGTGGGGACCCGTCCCCGGGACTCTATTGATTCACTCAGTTGCATCTCACAGCTCAAGTAAATCAAGGGAACCTCGGGCGTTCCGCATATATGCCCGTGTTGGTCCCAGGAAAGTTCACTAACACGTGCGATAATGCATAATAGTTTGGATCACAACACATACACAATAACGGAAACTTAAACCTATTTACATATCAAAAGTAGGACTGCTGTCCAAAACGACATATTTAGAATTATTACATCAAAGTAGCAGCGAAAATCATAAAACAACAACAGAAGGCCAGCGTGGTATGCCCCAAACCCTCAGGCAACCAACTGGAGGCAAGAACGCGCATCTAGACGTTAGTGTCATCGAAATATGCCCGGTAAAAATTTCCAGGCAACACCTCATCCTCACCTACAACAAGTGGACAATCCGATTGAGTACAAAGAGTGTACTCGCACAATAATATATATGTAAATGTGAAGTTCTAGCTACATGTGGTTGCTATAACAAAGAAGGGCAAACAGGTAACTTTAGCATAAAGCAATATTGGGAATGAAAACATAGACATGTATAGATTGAAATTTGCCATTTGGTAAACATTTGCAAAATCTAATACATACTATAACATCATCATAAATAGATTCATCTCATGCCTCCAAGAATTCTCCAAACCACGAGTCCAACGCTCGTTTTCGTCTACACACACGAGTACTCCAATACTCGTGTCATTTTCCACACCCATCCCATTCTTACCAAGTCCTTAATACTTGCCTAGTGGCTAACACAACAAGCGATCGTCCTTGATCATGGACGCGGCTATTCAAATAGTTTAGACTCTGCAGAGGTACGACTTTACCCACACGACATGCCACACTCGTAAGCCAAGCTATTAACACAATTCCTTTGATGTGCCGGCCGAGGTAAACGTGACAAAACCATTTTCCAGTATGCATGGTAGTGCATATAAACCACCCGGGTGACTGTGACCCTTGATCCCGCGTGCCCAGTATGCATGGTAGTGCATATAAACCACCCGAGTATACCCGTTGTTGGATATCCTTGACTCCACAAAGTTTGAGGGATCCGAAGGACATTCCCGACACTCCGTAAAGTTCGAGGAATTCCTGCGGACATTCCTTGATGCTCCGCGAAGCTCAAGGAATTCCGAGTGCACGTAGTTTACATACCCTAGTCATACACAAGTACTTGGTTAAGCTGGTCCCATAAACGGCGTGTGGTTCGCACGATAGTTACTTGTGAGACGGCACCAGGATTTAATCCTTAAGGTCCTTAGCCAACATTACTACACAAGAACCACAATCGAACCATCATCATCATATTTAATTTGATCATTGCGACCGATGGACTAAGTCCATCTATCGCAGTTTCTAACGTTGTTCTAAGCATGGCTAAGCAGCAATTCACGAGAACCCATACATAATATTAAACCACCTAAGGCGACAATGGAATGTGAAAGGAACATGGCAAGGGGTTGATATGACAACATGGCAATAGCTAAACATTTTACCCAAAACATACTTGTAATTGAAAGTAAACATGCAATTGATAAAATAGCTTTGAACATAATTTGCAAATAATAGGATCAAGCATGCTCAAGTATTAAGTAGTGCATTTAGTGCCTTGCTACTCGTGCTTGAGTTCATAGACAACGTCGTATTCCGGGGTTTCTTCCGAAGCGTCGACACCTACGAAAAATCCAAGTTCAAAAGAACACCAATCAAGAAACAAACAATAAACCATGAGGAAGTATGCTCAATCATGTATGAAATGCATCATGAGGTGGTCTATTAATCATACTATGCAAGTAGGGATTGGTTGATTAGAGTTGAATTTTGAAACGAGACAATTCGGACTTCATCACCTATGGGCGGCAGTACCGGAGTTAGAGGTGCGGTTGTGCCGGAGCAGCGTTGTACTACCGGTACCAATACTGCGATAGTTAATTTCTAGTAGGGGGTGTTTTTGGTCCCCGCCGAGCGGCAGTACCGGACATTAGAAGCGGTAGTGCCGGACTCACGATACTACCAGCCCAATAATGGCGGTAGTTATTTTCCAGTAGCGATGTATTTCGGGATTTTTAGTGAAGCGGCAGTGCCGATGGTGTACGAACGGTAGTGCCAGCTAAGCGGTACTACCGGGAATAACACTACGGTAGTGCCGGACCGTGCGAGAAAACATGATTTTTGGCTTAACTTAGCCAAAACCAAAGATGGGCACCAACCTCTACGAGTTTTAGGGAAACTCGAAAATGCAACATAAAGAACACCTTGACCAAAAAAAACATTTAACCAAGATAGCAAACCACCAACCCAGACCAAAAGGTTTTATACACAAGCTCGGCATGAGACTCACCATAACCAGTGTCCCACTATCCTTAACATTTAAGCATTCCATAATCACTATTTACTTATCGAGAAAACCCATCTTAAATCAATCCATACTACCTCCTCAAGAACCCCACAAACCAACACATCATAAAACAACGTATTCTATATTTCAAACGTAGTACTTCAATGATACTTAAGCATGATCATCCTATCAATTTTTATACCATAAATACGTCAACATCTTGACAATTAAAACTTATTCCATTAACAAATGACTTCAACATACAAATAGTATCTACATAAGACAAAGTCGAAAATTATGATTCTAAGATATACCTTCTTTAGGATACAATTCTATATCATGCTAAAATATCCATGGTTCACTTCATCGCCACATGTTATAATAACCTCTATTTTACAATGGCTTCCAAAAAGTAATCCAAACAATTACCACCACTACTAAATCATCAATATCCATAAATAGGCATAATCATAAAAACAACTACATTGTTTTTAGTTACACTATCCATATACCATAACAAATTGTCACTACACAACATACTCCAACTATTAAAACAAATTTAATAGATTAGACCATCCCAATGCTTTAGAAATATCATAAACAGCAAAGCCTATGTCTTCACAATTGACATCGATACTAGCATCGTAGGAACACAACTGCATACTTCCAATTATACTAATGGTTTGCGACAACATAAATAGCAACTCTAATCAACTTCCAAATTAAAGTCACTAGTCAACACGATTAAATCTCTCTATTAATCCATTAGATTAGAACATCTTTAGACAACCAAAGAAAGTTTCTTTAACAATATCAAGTCTACATCATCTTAATGTTTTAACTATGCATTAGGGTTTAAAACTTTAAACATAATCGAGGGTCATAAGCACTTTCAAAGCAAGGCAACAGATTCTAAGCTTGTACATTAACATATTTATTCATTCTCATTATAGGGTAATCTGCAACACTAGAAGTTCATTTAATCTTAAGCTAAACACAAATATTACTTTTAACTGATTCAACTCACCAATTAACTTAAGAACAAATCATTTCCAATAACCACATTGTTACATACTACATGACATGCTAAACAACCATTTTTACTTTTGACAAACAAGATGCAACTCCACTTTTAAGGACAACCACAACTCATGAACCAGAACGAACACCGTTAGACAATTTCTCCTTTTCCATGCAAGGAAGAAAACAAAACTCTAACAGAAATGCAGGAGAGTTCCACTCTCAAGTTCCCAAATTTGCCCACAAAACTCTTCAAGAAATCTCAAGATCCAGACTTCCAAGAAGGAAGAAGGATGCACTAGGGAAAACAAAATGTTCAACCAAACCTTTTCCGATAAAGTTACAAAACTTAGCTCCACCCAACCTAAGGTCGGCACTAGGATAACTTCAACTCTTTTCTCAGATAGGGAGGACAACAACCACATATGTTTCCTCCCTAAGATAATCCACAATAACCAAAGAAACCGGTGTTAAAGCAAAGGCGACTAAAAGGCGCAACTCTAAACTCTTCTTCTTCGTTTCCAACCAAGGAAGACCAAAAACCACAAATCGCATACGGAATGATCCGCGAAAAATCCAATACCAAACATTTTTCTTTTAGTTTCCATCAACTAAAACCAAGAAAACCAACCAAAACCAACCGTCGAGCGGTGAAGAACATCTGAAGGAACCCACCACCAAACTCTTCTATTTGACTCCTGTCAACTACCCGATCTACGACAGAAAGGGTAAGCACTCTTCTCCTACAGGGGTTAATAGTTCTTCGGTGATGGCGCTAACCGGCCACACCGTCACACTTCACCCTTACAATGAATAAAGAGAGGTGACCGAAACCCTTCGGCACCACAACCCCACTTTAACATAATAACATGAACAATTCCATTCAATTCTTTCATAAACATAGCAACATACATAAACAAATGTAGCATTCAACATCAAGGCTCAAATACAACATTTAAGCGTAAAGCAACGATTCCCATACCCTTTCCTACTGTGCATCCATGTGTGTCAAATTTTAAATTAGTTATACCACTTTTGCAAGTTTTAATGTTGCTATCCTATAACAAAGTTTTAGTTAAGACCTAAGCCATGTTTCTAAGTTATTCCACATCACATTTTAGTTGTACCCTATAGCATGATACTAAAAATTCACATTCCAAGGACCTACAGCCCGCTCTGATACCAACTGTAACACCCCGGCATTTAATATGCCCGAATGCTACCAAATATAAGCTAAACAACAACTAAATACCACATTTAAACATAAATTCCAGCAAGGGTACATATGCTAAAAAACCGATATTTCGGCAGCATCTCCTTTGTTTTTCCATGAATTAACACAATATCAATATCATGGCAAGATATATCATAGCACACGACATCTAGAACATCAACATAAATGGACATATCATCGAATTACGCCATTAATACCACGCTCAACCGCTTCATAATTTATAACGAAGCAAATAAGGAATTGCAAGCATGCTAAATTAAACCATACATTAAGTTTAAGGCACAACTCTTAATATCATGTCTCCAAGTGATTAATTATGGACTATGATGGTGGAGCTACATGTAGAAGTGTAGCTAAACCCCTTTTTCCCGCATGCCGATCTCAAAGTACCTAAAAACAACATAAAACACAAGCGTGAGTTCGAAAACTCAGCAAGCATATTGTAATGGACAACAAGATCATTTACAAGACAATAATACCTCACGTCACATATAACATCTCAAACTTGAACACATAACAACATCCTCATCATTTAATATGTATTGTAATGCAATGCAATGCAATGCTATGCTCATATCTGCTTGGAAACTCATACCGGTATGGTTGAGTACACACCTGTCGGTGTGCACCCTCTCCCCCCTTCCATCCCGAAGATGGAGGGTGCCTACTCCTCGCTTCCATTCACCACGTGAATGGAATCACGATGTAGGTCTTACTCAATGGCGTTCCGGAATAGTCATAACTTTCTCACCGACCTTCCCCGGATTAGTTATGACTTTCTCACCGCCCTCGCCCCATCTCATGTCATGCATGCAACTATGCCAATTATCATATCTCATTTGTACATAAACATATGGCCTCTCATCATGACAAATATAGACACATGGCATCGAATCATGATAAGTATAAACACATAGCATCATATCATGATAATCGTACTCAATATATCATGGGAAAACAGCAAGCAAGGCAAGTGATCATAGCAAGTATTCAATCTTTCATCCAATATCAACAAGCAACCTACAATCCGCTATACATTACAACACACTTGCCTCAAATCAAGGGCATTTAAATGGCGGGAAGTAGAGGGCACTCCCGGTGTCACACCACCTGCACATAGGCATCACACACTCTCAATAATGCCCACAAAACAGTACACAAATCCCCAACTCACCCGACATTGCCCACTACTCGCATAACCTAAAAACAGAGGTTCTGTCCTGGCGAGACAGCAGCCTTGCAAAGGCCATAACTTGAGTTCTGGGACTCCAAATCGATTAAACGAGTACACCGTCGCGAAGCTTAGGAAATTTCCCAACTTTTTCTAGTTAGGGAAAGACTGATTCGGACTCTAAGGTTGTTTAATCTAACGTTGAACACGAACTGTCTCAATCTCGTCACAGATTTGACAGCGCTCGGTAAAACAGCCATAACTTCCAAACGGCTGGGCGGAATTGCAATTTCTTTATATGCACTGAAAGGTAATGAAATTATCTACAACTTCCTAGAATTCCGTACGGCCATATTCCAACTCTAAATTGGCGAAAATGCGAACCCTAGCTCGACTGCTCAATCTGCCAGAAAACAAAAACGTGGCAACATCTAGATCTAACCCAAATTACTCAAATCCAGCGCCTCCAATTGACTAAAAAACTTGATAAACTCCCTAATAACAGTACCTAGCTCATCCCCGAGGAGCCCCATGATCATACCTTTGCCCGACGCATGAAAACTCCAATCGATCTCCTCGCTCCTCGCTCCTCGCACCTCGCTCCTCGCTCCTCGCTCCTCGGATGGATCCATGAGGATGCAGGGGTGGGGAGGTCACCCTAGGGCAGCAAGGGGGGTGGAGGAGAGGTGGTGTGCAATGGGGAGCAATGGGGGCGCCATGGGGGCAAGAGATGGGGCGGCTAGGAGGTGGAGGGAGGAGGAAGGGTGGCGGCTAGGGTTAGGGGCGCATGGGGCAGGGGTGGACGCCCCAAGGGCTAGTGGGGAGCCCTTTTACCAGCCCCCACACCCAAACCTAGTCCGTTACGGAGACCTACTCCATCCCACCAAAGCCCACCAAGGCCCAAACTCCCCCGGGAAGGCCCAAAACCCCGGAAACGGCCCGGAAAGGCTATTAACCTCCATATCCTATAGTTTTAACCTTAATTACACATCTCATAATGTTATTAACCTTATCATGCACGTTAAATAAGGTTATGACACTCCGTGGTGTCACAACACTTCAAAAGGCCCAAAAACGCGAGTAAACCTCTAGCCGTAAGATTTTCTTCTCTAATTTCACAATCTGTAATGTCACACCAAAACGTAGTGTCACATGGAAGGGCTTATATAGGTGCCACCTTTCTCCCTTACATGTGGGGCAAGGTCCCACATGGCATAGAGTATGTGGGGGAGTGGGTAGAAGTGAGTAAAGTAAGAAAATACATGATAGGTATGTGCAGTTTTCAACATGGGGATGATAGGAAATGAGGGCAAGTGGGAGGAGAAACCAAGGTTGAGGTACTTATAGTTGCCCACTTCATTACTTACGTGTGGGGCTTTGTCCCACATGTCATGGTGAGGTAAGAAGGTGGGTAAGGGGTGAATAAAGTGAGGAAAAGTATGTGGTTAGGTGCAGGCCACTCTCTTTCTCTTGGTAGCATGGTCCACATGTCATTGAGTGGGTAGAAGTGAGAAAAGTGAAAAAAAGACAGTGGTAGGTGCATTCCACTTTTCTCTCACGTAGACATGGTCCACATGTTATGGACTAAGGGCAAGAGAAAGGTTGGTGTGATTGGAAATGATTTTTAAGATTTCATGAAATTAATCTCCCTTCAAATTAATGATTGATCACTTGTAAAATTTTAAACAAGTGAAGGTTTTATTACAAATATGAATGACTTGAATATGATATGCATGACTTAATAACTTAAGGAATTTTGAAATATTTGGGACTACATTAAAATGCTTTTGGCCACTGTTAATATTGAAATAAAATCCAAGAGTTAATTTAACAGCAACTAGTAACCAACCACATAAATTCTTCTGAATTGCAAAAGTTTAAAAAAAACCCACCAAAACTATAGAAAAACTCATTTTACTCGTTTGAATATAATTTTATTACAACTACCCTTTTTGGGCTGTTACATTAAATGCAACATGCAATGTGAAATATGGATATGTGACATTCACATACACGATAATCATAGCATGTGTAGTGTGCCCAGGTGGTGGTGTTGAGATGTGTGGATTAAATGATCCACACTGGATTACCATAGTCACATTGTGGTTGTGGAAACTCTAGTGTTATAGGTGCATCCTTACAAGAATTTCATGGTAGGTTCCGGCCTTTTTGGTGTCGAGACCCTCCCTTTTTCGTAAGGAATACTAGGGGGCCTTATATGCATACCGTACTAGTCCCATGATCAGTAGCTAGTACATGCATTTACAACATTGTCATCACATCCGTTGTAATACCGCGAAGCTTTGCTCCACATCTTGAGTTTTCAGCTGGGTGAGCGTGGGCCTGTCTGGCGGGTATTCTTTTTATGTTCTTTTTCTCTTTCTTAGGGGGGTCTTGTCTGCGAGTGTTAGGGTTAGATTAGGTGGTGTGGGAGGGTTTTTCTGAAAATTTCCCTCCCCACCTAACCTTATCTCTTGCCTCCTTTTCTTGTGGCTGGCTTTGCTTCTCCTAGCCGACTCCCCTACCCAACCTTTTGGCTGGTCCCCGCTCCAGGGCATCGCCCCCCTATATGCCCCCGCTCCAGGGCGTCGCCACCTTATGCTCGGCGCCCCTCCCCACAAGCCCGGCCGGCATCACTGCCCTCCTCCGTCCTCTAGCTCGGCGCCACCACCTTGGTTACCCTCCCTGCCGACTGCCTCCATGGCCGGCTCCTCTTCATTTCATGGCAAGGTTGGTGGATGTCGGGACCCCGAATTTGCAAATCCGGACCCTCTGTGTATTCAGGACTAGTCCAGGAACGCGCTAGTGCACACAGTCTTAACATCGGTAAATATCACAATCATACCACTCGATACTAGTAAAGTACTTTAATTAAATAGTCAAACTGGTTACTCGACCTTATGGTCAAGTTACAAATATACGCCTCGCAGGGCGAAACTTATTTAAGAGAGAAATAATAGCAGCAGAAAATCAAATAACTTCGTGGCGCCATCCAGTATACCACAGGCAACTGACTGGGCTCGCTCCCTAAGTAGACGGTTCCTCATGGAGCTCCTCCTCCAAAGCTGGTGTTGTCTCCTCTTCAACTGGTGTTGTATTGTGGCAAGGGTGAGTACTTGGTACTCAGCAAGTCATGCACAGAATGCAAGCTAATATACTACATGCATGGCTTGGTACAAAGGAATAGCTCAAGGTATATTTGCGATGTGACATTTGACAAGTAACATAAGTAGATTCGAAAGCAGTAGTAACAAGTATAGCATAACTAACTTTTCAAGGAGTTTAATAAACATCTTTCCCATCCTAATCCACATTTCCATCAACATCATTGTTAATCCAACCCAACCTTTCAAGTCCAAGTTATTTTTGAGAAAATCTAACCCTTGACTGTAATTCCGGAGCGATGTCCAATCCCGCGGACACGGCTATTCGAATAGATTGTACACTCTGCAGAGGTTATGCACTTTACCCACAAGATACAGTCAAACACCACAAAGGCGAGTTCCCGTAACAAAGTCTTTCGGAAACTTCTAACAATACAAGTGAGCTTCCCCGGTTATTGCACACTAACCCTTCCCTTAGCTAAGGCGAAGTTTAGGCCAATCAACCGTTAGATGGGTACCTGGCCTCAGCCCCGGTACGCTCCCCCGTACAACTTACACAAAGGGTGTAGTTGACCTCCTGAGGTCCCACAGGTACGTTATTAGCAACTTAATCAACTAGGTCCGTCCCATTACAGACATGTGGTTGCACGTTAGACCCAGTTCAAAGGCTTGCAAGGTGAAGTCCTTAGGGTGACCAGGGCAAGACTACCCGAAGAACCAAATCAACATCCCCAAAGGCCACAACCGGCCCACTGATCATTCTTGCCACATGCCCCGGTCAAAAACTATTTATCAAAACCCAGTTGATTAACATGCACCACGTGCCATCAACATCACATGATACCTTTCCAAAACAGGTTCAATATATCATTAAGTCAATATTAACATTTGATTGTCCAAAATCATGTCATGAGCACGAAAGGTGTCTAAGCAAAGATACTACAACGGTCTAAAACCCATGTTGGCAATTTAATAATGTCCAACTAGTAATCCACAACTAGGGTGACAAGGGGTCATGGCACATATTTAAATAAATCAAGGTGTCATACAGCAAATTGGTATTTATCTAATCCCCCATATTTAAATAAAGTATTTTCTAATTGAACTAGCATGCAATAAGTTAAATCAAAATTGGTTTCAAAATAGGATCAACATGGTCAAAGCACAACTTGCCTTCAAAAAGTACTTGTTCTTGGTCTTGAGTTGGATCCTGAGTCAATACTTCTCCTTCGAATCCTTCCGGCACTTCAACGTCTACTCGTAAAGCGTGCAAATAGCAATACACGAATAAACAATAGGCAAAAAGTGTCCAAACATCCAAATAAAATCCATAAACAGAGAGAACATAATTTTATGAATTTTTAGAAACTGGAATCGCTCAATTCGAGTTAAAACACAAAAGTTATGATTATTTAAAGTTTAAATAATCAATTAAATAATTTTACAGAGAAAAATTTAGTCCAAAATTAAATAAAATTCATAATTAGGTAGATCTCAATTTTATACAAATTTAGAAATTTGAATCACTCAAATCGGAGTTGAAACGCAAAAGTTATAAGCGTTTGAAGTTTGAAACAAAATCTGAAATCATTATTTCGAATTAATAAATCATTTTCTTTGTCGGAAAATCAATTATTGCGTCAGCGAGGACACGTGGCACCCTCTCGATTGGTCTGGCGACGCCGTAGATCCATGGACTTGGTCCACGCTCGGCTCCGGGTCTCACCGTGGACTCGGTCCCACGACTCCACGTGAGAGCGATGGTGGGACCACTCGGGTGACGTCATTCTTGGCGTCGGTAGGGGCTCGGCCGCAGTCGGCAGTGGGTCCCATGGGTGACGTCATTGCAGACGTCAGCGCTCGGCTGGGACAGCTGCTGACATGCGGGCCCGTCATGACGTCAGCGTGACGTCATGGTGCGATTTTTGGGTCGGTCGACATGCGGGCCGCGTGTCGATGACCCACACGCGCTGGCGCGGCGCGGCCTCGGCTCCGGACCGCGTGGCACGATCGTGTCCGTTGATTTGAAAATCAACGGCCGCGATTAGATCCAAGGTTAACACGTTGAAAACTACTCGATGATCGTGGGCCGTTCGATCTAGATCGGACGATCCAGATCTAATCCTACATTAACACTACTACGGCACGTGGTGATCGTGGGCCGTTGGATCTTGGTCCGACGGTCCAGATCTAATCGGGTTTGGAAACACGTGAACTCACCTCAACCGCACGATCAAAATCGGACGGCGCACAGAGCTCGCGGACGGCGATGGCGACACGGCGAAGCTGAGCCACCGGAGACTAAACGGCAGCGAGCCCGACGGCGTTTCGGGGTCTCTCCGGCGGAGTGGGAGGTACCCGCGGGTGCGCCTTGGCTTGAGGACTCCGGAACTGGGCTCCAACTCGGCGGAAGACGGCGGACGGCGGCGGGATGAAGCAAAAACCGTGGCGGAGCGGCGCTCAACTACGGCGAGCTATCGCGGCTAAACGGCGGCGGCTCTGCCTTGGTGAGTAGGGGCTACGGGTGCGCAAGGTCAGGGCCGACCTCGGGGTGTGACCCGGGCCTTAAATAGCCTCGGCGTCCGTGCCCGAGGCGGAACCCTAGATCTACACGGCGGCGGAGTCCAGCTCGGTTTCGGTGGAGACGACGACGCACAGCCGTCCACGTGGCACGATCGACGGTCACGATTGCGTGGGTGCGATCGGATCCGACCCAGACTCAGCTCGAACCGGTGCGGTCCAATTTAGACCGTTGGATCTCGATCCAACGGTTAGGATCTAATGGGGTTCGGTCAAGTCACGTGGCTCGGGTCGGACTCGGACTCGGGTCCGGTCGGATGAACAGTACTTGACCCGACTCAATTTCCAGCGATTTAATATTTAAAATAATTCCCAGAAATTCATTTAATTCATTAAAAACAGCAAAAGACTCCGAAAAATTCCAGAAAAATTCTGGAAAATATTTTGGATTATTTTGGACTCAAATAAAATATTTCCAGCAAAATTTTATTTGCAAAGTTTAATTCTTTAATTATTTCAAAATGGAATAAATTCAAATAAATTCCAAATAAATCCAAATAAATTCCAGAAAATTCCAAAAATTCACCAAAGTACCAAATCACACATAGATTTAAGAAAAGCAAAATTTTGGGGTGTTACAAACCTCCCCCCTTAACAGAATCTCGTCCCCGAGATTCAGGGCTTACTAAAGGAATAGGTTCGGAAACTCTTTCCTCAAATCCTCTTCGCGCTCCCAAGTTGCTTCACTCTCTGCGTGGTTGCTCCACTGAACTCTACAGAAGCGGGTTGACTTATTTCTAGTCTCTCGATCCATAGTGTCCAAAATCTTCACGGGATGCTCCTTGTAAGTCAAATCTTCTTGCAACTCAATTGATTCTAGCGGTGTCTGTTCCTCAGGTACTCGGAGACACTTCTTCAACTGGGACACATGGAATACGTCATGTACTCCTGCTAACGACTGTGGCAACTCCAGCTGATAAGCAACTTCGCCTCTGCGGCTCAAAATCTTAAATGGTCCAACATAACGGGGTGCGAGTTTCCCTTTGGCATGGAACCTCTTAACTCCCCTGAGAGACGTAACTCTGAGGTATACAAAGTCTTCTGGTTCAAAACTCAAATCCCGGCGACGATTGTCAAGATAACTCTTCTCGCCGTGATTGGGCTATCTTCAACCTTTCCTAATCATGGCAATCTGCTTTTCAGCTTATTGAAGAATATCAGGCCGAAGACACGGCGCTCACGGTCTCATTCCAATTCAATGGCGTCCGACAGGTCGACCATACAAAGGCCTCAAGAGGTGACATCGTAAACTAGCCTGGTAACTATTGTTGTAATCGAACTCGGCATACGGCAAACTCTTATCCCAAGAGGTAGCATAAGCCAATGCACTTGCTCTTATCATTTCCTCCCGAATCTGATTTACTCTTTAGGTCTGTCCATCCGTCTGCGGATGATAGGTCAGATCTTGAAGTTTAAACGGGTTCCCATGGCTTCATGCAACTTATTCCAAAACCTTGAGGTAAATTGGGTACCTCTGTCTGATACAATCCTCTTTGGCACTCCGTGCAAACAGACGATCCTGATCATGTACAACTCCGCTAACTTATCTCCCGAGTAAGTGGTCTTCACGGGGATAAAATGGGCTACTTTGGTCAAGCGATCCACTATAACCCATATGGAGTCATAACCTCCTTGAGTCTTAGGCAAACCGGTAATGAAATCCATTCCGATTTCCTCCCACTTCCACTCAGGTATTTTCAGCGGCTGTAGCAATCCTGCTGGTCTCTGATGCATTGCCTTGACTCTCTGGCATACGTCGCACAATGCAACATGCTCGGCCACCAGAATCTTTCCCTCAAATCCTGATACATTTTGGCACTTCCTGGGTGAATTGAATACTTGGAGTCATGGGCTTCTTCCAAAATCAGTTGCTTTAATTCCTTCTTGTTGGGCACACAAATCCGATCCTTCATCCCTAACGTGCCTTGCTCATCCAACTTAAAGTCCTCTGCCTTGTCTTCCTCCTTGATGAACTTAATCCTGCGGATCTTGTCATCATCCTTCTGTCCTTCTCGGATCTGATCCTCTAGGGTAGGCTTCACTTCCAATGCGGCCAAGAATCCGCTAGGTACCACCTCAATCTTCATTCTCTGAAAATCCTCACATAACTCATCCTGACTTGTGGCTAGAAACATACTCACGGTATGGCTTTTCCGACTCAAGGCATCGGCAACTATGTTGGCCTTCCCGGGATGGTAATGGATTCCAACATTGTAGTCCTTGATCAACTCTAACCATCTCCTCTGCCTCATGTTCAGATTTGATTGGGTGAAGATGTACTTAAGGCTCTTATGATCCGTATACACTTCACATCTGTTCCCGATCAGATAGTGACGCCATATCTTCAAGGCATGCACTACGGCAGCTAACTCTAGGTCATGTGTCGGATAATTTTCCTCATGCGGCCTCAACTGCCTTGATGCATAAGCGACGACCTTTCCATTCTGCATCAGCACACATCGAAGTCCTTGGCGCGATGCGTCACAATAAATATCAAAGCTTTGATTAACATCCAGTAGTACTAACACCGGCGCTGATGTCAATTGCTTCTTCAGCTCCTGAAATCCTTTCTCACATTCTGGCGTCCATGCAAACTTCTTCTCCTTTTTCAGCAATTGCGTAAGAGGTCTCGCAATTGTCGAAAAGCCTTCAATGAAACGGCGATAGTATCCTGCCATTCCAAGGAAACTCCGGATCTGTGTCACGGTCTTCGGCTGCTCCCAATGTAACACAGCTTCTACCTTGCTTGGATCAACGGCGACTCCTTCGGCGGTCATTACATGTCCGAGGAACTCCACCTTGTCCTTCCAAAAATCACACTTGCTGAACTTGGCGAAGAGTTGCTGTTCCCTCAGCTTTTCCAAAACTCGCCTCAAGTGTTCGGCATGTTCATCCTCTGTCTTGGAGTAGATTAAGATATCATCTATGAACACAACGACAAACTTGTCCAAATATTCCATGAACACCTTATTCATCATATTCATGAAATATCTTTGGTGCATTCGTTGCACCAAAGGACATAATCAGAAACTCGTAATGTCCATATCTTGACGAGAATGCGATCTTGAATATCCTCTGATCGGATCTTCAATCGATGGTATCCCGATCTTAGATCAATCTTGGAGAAAACTCCGGCTCCTCTCGGTGATCAAACAAATCATCAATCACGGGTAACGGTACTTATTCTTCACGGTGACTTCATTGAGTGCACGGTAGTCAATGCACATCCTGAAACTCCCGTCCTTCTTCTTGACAAACAAAACTGGTGCTCCCCACGGCGACGAACTCGGTCTGATAAATCCTTTCTCCATTAACACCTCAAGCTGTTTCTTCATCTCTACCAATTCTTCGGTGGACATCCGATAAGGTCTCTTTGCTATCGGCGCTGTACCAGGTACAAGCTCTATCACAAACTCTATGTCCCTGTCTGGCGGCATACCAGGTAGATCTTCGGGAAAAACATCTGGGTACTCATTCACTAATGAGACATCCTCTATGCTGATTGTCTTGGTACTGTTAACCATCATATGTCCATCTCTAACTGCAGTGGATTGAAATTCCACTTTCTTTCCACATGGGCTCTCAACTGAGATAGTCCTTCGTCCACAATCCAATACGGCCTTGTGCTTGGATAACCAATCCATCCCCAAAATGACATCTAAGGTCTGGGTCTCCAAAATTATAAGGTTCGCTAGGAACTCTATCCCATCTATTAGTATTCTCACCCCAGAACATCCTACTTTCGTTCGGAGTTCTAACTGTGGGTTTGAACTAAAAGCATGCATTTAAGCCTTGCAATCTCCAAATCATTTTTAGCAGCAAAGCTTTGCGAAACAAATGAATGCGAAGCTCCAGAATCAAACAAAACTGTTGCAGGTACTGAGTTGACTAGCAACTTACCCAGTATGACGTCCGTAGCATTCTGCAGTGCATCCGCGGTGACATGGTTGACTCGGCCTCTCACCACGGTCTGGGATGTGGCTCCTGGTGCTGGCGTCTTAGCTGGGGTGGTTCCCAAATTAAAGCGAACTGAGGCCACTCCTACTGTCTTCTTTGGACAACTGTTGGCAAAGTGTCCTGGCTCGTTGCAGTTGTAGCAGCGTCTCACTATTCCTTGCCGATCGCTCGAGCGGCATTTCTAGCGGGGCCGGGTGCAGTAGTTTTGATTGACGGTTTTTGGTGCTGGTGACGGTGTCCTTGTTGCATTCTGTGGCTGGAATCTGAAAAACTGATTTGGTGCAATTCTCAGACGCCGCTATGCGTTCGGGCGTGATCCTCGTTGTTGCATTCTCGCGCTTCTGTTCTCATCCAGTTCCTTGCGCTTGTCCTCAAGAATAAGCGCCTTATTCACCAACTCTTGGAAATCTGGAAAGGTGTGGGTGATCAATCCCACCTGCAATCTGAGTTAAGTCCCTTCATCAAACGACTGTCGGCTTTATCTGTCGCTACATCCTCAGTGCGTAGCGTGCCACCGTGTGAACTTGTTCGTAGTCGGCCACCGGCTGATTACCTTGCTTGATGCTCGAACTCCTCCTTCTTGAGATCCATGATTCCTTCAGGCACGTGATAATCGACGGAATGCGCCAGAACTCTTCCCAAGTGATGTCACGAGGGTTCACTTGCGTGGCACGAAGTTCTCCCACCATTCAAGCCGTTTCTTCCAAGCGATGAGAAGCGTAAAGTACCTTCTCATTTCCTATGCATTGAGCTATGTGTAGCTTCCTCTCAATTGACCTTAACCAATCATCGGCCTCCAATGGATTGGCATTCCCAGAGAAAGTGGGTGGGTGAGTTCTCATGAACTCTGACAGTCTTGTATTCTGGCGTTGTCCCTGATTA
This sequence comes from Rhipidocladum racemiflorum, assembly GCA_036346355.1. Classification (NCBI taxonomy): domain Eukaryota; kingdom Viridiplantae; phylum Streptophyta; class Magnoliopsida; order Poales; family Poaceae; genus Rhipidocladum; species Rhipidocladum racemiflorum. Next base: position 57,854,078 of record CM070578.1, read on the forward strand.
ACTTGATTAGCGATGGCCTGGCGGTGACATGCTGCATCTGTTGCATCATAGCATGAATCAACTGAGTCTGAGCAGCAAGAAAAGCTCCGAAATTCTGCATATCCAGTGGCGGTGCTGGTGCTCCATCATTAGGGTTTTCTGCTGGGCGAGAATCACTCCCATTGCCTCCAAAGTTTCCGCGGGTATTCACCATCTGCCGATTTGCTCTAGGTTTTAGAGATGAGAGGGAAACAAGAATAGACAAGTAATATAGAACTTATGCGGGGCGAAAGGTGTAACTTTAAGGTCCAACTTTATTATTTTAGTCAATAGTAACTTGGTATGGTTGCTTACAATGCCTAGGGGCCTTGCAACACATACTGCACACTCAGCAAGCAATGAAAATCCAAATCGAACTAACACTGGAGTCTAACGCCTAAAGGGTGACTCTTTATTCTATGACGCGACTCGGCGAAGGAGTCTCACTATAGAACCTACGCTCACTCATCGAGAAAACCTCCACGGCCTGGATACGGATGCTGCGGCATAGGCGCGAAACGATTGCCATGTCCAAAGAATCGTGTCATCTGTGGTAGTCGAAGAAGCGATGTCCTCCTCAAGCTCGGCTCCTCCGGTGCAGCTCGTGCAGCTCGAGCATTGGCTCGCTGCGTGCATACAAAGGCCGTCTCTAACTCTCCAATCCTTTGCGAAGGTGTGACACATACTCTTGAGCTTCCCGCCATCTGTTCTTCTCTTCGCCGTGATCTCCTTGCGGGCCTTCAGTAGCTCCTTGCTTGTATCATCGAGTACATCCTCCGGGCGACAACAAGTCGTGCCAAGCGTGTGACCATGGCATCCTCATCCTGAATCGCCGGGTCAAGAAGATTATTGCCGCGGATGATAACGGAACACCGTGCTCTCCAACTCTCTGGGCGTAGATACGGGTAATGTGCCGCATTGCTCGTCGTGATACTTCTTGGATACCCATCTGCATTGTAGACCTCTGGCGGTCAAAGTGTATCGGCGATTGCACTGGCCCTTCTTCCTAGCAGGCACCACAATCTTCACGTCACAAGCCCTGATCAATCCTGCTTGTCTGATCACTTCCACTTGGTATTGCGGCTTCTCAAAATCTCCGAGAGTCTGTAACATACGCCAAAGTTCCGCGGCGTGACCAACCTCCAGATCGACGTAGTTGAACTCTCCCTCCATCTGCCACAAGAGTGCTCACGTAAGAACTCAAAATTTTTAAATCGTGACAGGGTAAGGAAAAATTCAGCAAGAGACAAGAAAAGAAAGAATGGGATAAGTCGAGATGTCATTTCTTGTCTTGACAAATTTTTAGCTTTAGAAAATAGGTTTTAACCTTTCTACGACCATTCTAGCTAGGGTTGAGCCTACGGTCAACCTGGCTCTGATACCACCTCTGTCGGGACCCCGAATTTGCAAATCCGGACCCTCTGTGTATTCAGCACTAGTCCAGGAACGCGCTAGTGCACACAGTCTTAACATCGGTAAATATCACAATCATACCACTCGATACTAGTAAAGTACTTTAATTAAATAGTCAAACTGGTTACTCGACCTTATGGTCAAGTTACAAATATACGCCTCGTAGGGCGAAACTTATTTAAGAGAGAAATAATAGCAGCGGAAAATCAAATAACTTCGTGGCGCCATCCAGTATACCACAGTAATCGATCGGCTCGCTCCCTAAGTAGACGGTTCCTCGTGGAGCTCCTCCTCCAAAGCTGGTGTTGTCTCCTCTTCAACTGGTGTTGTATTGTGGCAAGGGTGAGTACTTGGTACTCAGCAAGTCATGCACAGAATGCAAGCTAATATACTACATGCATGGCTTGGTACAAAGGAATAGCTCAAGGTATATTTGCAGTAAACAGCATTTGACAAGTAACATAAGTAGATTCGAAAGCAGTAGTAACAAGTATAGCATAACTAACTTTTCAAGGAGTTTAATAAACATCTTTCCCATCCTAATCCACATTTCCATCAACATCATTGTTAATCCAACCCAACCTTTCAAGTCCAAGTTATTTTTGAGAAAATCTAACCCTTGACTGTAATTCCCGAGCGATGTCCAATACCGCGGACACGGCTATTCGAATAGATTGTACACTCTGCAGAGGTTATGCACTTTACCCACAAGATACTGTCAAACACCACAAAGGCGAGTTCCCGTAACAAAGTCTTTCGGAAACTTCTAACAATACAAGTGAGCCTCCCCGGTTATTGCACACTAACCCTTCCCTTAGCTAAGGCGAAGTTTAGGCCAATCAACCGTTAGATGGGTACTGGCCTCGGCCCAGACGCTCCCCGCACAACTTACACAAAGGGTGTAGTTGACCTCCGAGGTCCCACAGTGCGTTATTAGCAACTTAATCAACTAGGTCCGTCCCATTACAGACATGTGGTTGCACGTTAGACCCAGTTCAAAGGCTTGCAAGGTGAAGTCCTTAGGGTGACCAGGGCAAGACTACCCGAAGAACCAAATCAACATCCCCAGTGCCACAACTGGCCCACCTGATCATTCTTGCCATATGCCCCGGTCAAAAACTATTTATCAAAACCCAGTTGATTACCATGCACCACGTGCCATCAACATCACATGATACCTTTCCAAAACAGGTTCAATATATCATTAAGTCAATATTAACATTTGATTGTCCAAAATCATGTCATGAGCACGAAAGTGTGTCTAAGCGATACTACAACGGCCTAAAACCCATGTTGGCAATTTAATAATGTCCAACTAGTAATCCACAACTAGGGTGACAAGGGGTCATGGCACATATTTAAATAAATCAAGGTGTCATACAGCAAATTGGTATTTATCTAATCCCCCATATTTAAATAAAGTATTTTCTAATTGAACTAGCATGCAATAAGTTAAATCAAAATTGGTTTCAAAATAGGATCAACATGGTCAAAGCACAACTTGCCTTCAAAAAGTACTTGTTCTTGGTCTTGAGTTGGATCCTGAGTCAATACTTCTCCTTCGAATCCTTCCGGCACTTCAACGTCTACTCGTAAAGCGTGCAAATAGCAATACACGAATAAACAATAGGCAAAAAGTGTCCAAACATCCAAATAAAATCTATAAACAGAGAGAACATAATTTTATGAATTTTTAGAAACTGGAATCGCTCAATTCGGAGTTAAAACACAAAAGTTATGATTATTTAAAGTTTAAATAATCAATTAAATAATTTTACAGAGAAAAAATTTAGTCCAAAAATTAAATAAAATTCATAATTAGGTAGATCTCAATTTTATACAAATTTAGAAATTTGAATCACTCAAATCGGAGTTGAAACGCAAAAGTTATAAGCGTTTGAAGTTTGAAACAAAATCTGAAATCATTATTTCGAATTAATAAATCATTTTCTTTTTCGGAAAATCAATTATTGCGTCAGCGAGGACACGTGGCACCCTCTGATTGGTCTGCTGACGTCAGCCGATCCATGGACTTGGTCCACGCTCGGCTCGGGTCTACCGTGGACTCGGTCCACGACTCCACGTGAGATCGACAGTGGGACCACTCGGGTAGCGTCATTGCCGATGTCGTTAGCGGGGCTCACCACGGTGGACAGGTGGGTCCCATGGGTAGCGTCATTGCCAGGCGTCGGCGCTCATTGGGACATGGCGACATCGCGAGCGCCATGGCGTCGGCGTGGCGTCATGGTGCGATTTGGAGTGATCCGACATGTGGGCCCGGCGTGTCGATGACCCACACTGCGGCGTGAAGCGCGCGGCTTTCGGCTCCCGGACCGTTAGTACGATCGTGTCCGTTGATTTGAAAATCAACGGCCGCGATTAGATCCAAGGTTAACACGTTGAAAACTACTCGATGATCGTGGGCCATTCGATCTAGATCGGACGATCCAGATCTAATCCTACATTAACACTACTACGGCACGTGGTGATCGTGGGCCGTTGGATCTTGATCCAACGGTCCAGATCTAATCGGGTTTGGAAACACGTGAACTCACCTCAACCGCACGATCAAAATCGGACGGCGCACAGAGCTCGTGGACGGCGATGGCGACACGGCGGAGCAGGGCCACCGGAGACGAAAATGACGACGAGCCCGACGGCGTTTCGGGGTCTCTCGGTGAGTGGGAGGTACTGCGGTGCGCTTTGGCTTGAGGACTCGAATCGGCTCCAACTCGGCGGAAGACGGCGACGGCGCGGATGAAGCAAAACCGTGGCGAGCGGCGCTCAACTACGGCGAGCTATCGCGGCTAAACGGCGGCGGCTCTGCCTTGGTGAGTAGGGGCTACGGGTGCGCAAGGTCAGGGCCGACCTCGGGGTGTGACCCGGGCCTTAAATAGCCTCGGCGTTCGTGCCCGAGGCGGAACCCTAGATCTACACGGCGGTGGAGTCCGGCTCGGTTTCGGTGGAGACGACGACGCACAGCCGTCCACGTGGCACGATCGACGGTCACGATCGCGTGGGTGCGATCGGATCCGACCCAGACTCAGCTCGAACCGGTGCGGTCCAATTTAGACCGTTGGATCTCGATCCAACGGTTAGGATCGAATGGGGTTCAGTCAAGTCACGTGGCTCGGGTCGGACTCGGACTCGGGTCCGGTCGGATGAACAGTACTTGACCCGACTCAATTTCCAGCGATTTAATATTTAAAATAATTCCCAGAAATTCATTTAATTCATTAAAAACAGCAAAAGACTCCGAAAAAATCCAGAAAAATTCTGGAAAATATTTTGGATTATTTTGGACTCAAATAAAATATTTCCAGCAAAATTTTATTTGCAAAGTTTAATTCTTTAATTATTTCAAAATGGAATAAATTCAAATAAATTCCAAATAAATCCAAATAAATTCCAGAAAATTCCAAAAATTCACCAAAGTACCAAATCACACATAGATTTAAGAAAAGCAAAATTTTGGGTTGTTACAAACCTCCTCTTAATGTAATCTCGTCCCGAGATTCGGGGCTTACTAAAGGAATAGGTTCTAAACTCTTTCCTCAAATCCTCTTCGCTCCCAAGTTGCTTCACTCTCTGCGTGGTTGCTCCACTGAACTCTACAGAAGCGGGTTGACTTATTTCTAGTCTCTCGATCCATAGTGTCCAAAATCTTCACGGGATGCTCCTTGTAAGTCAAATCTTCTTGCAACTCAATTGATTCTAGCGGTGTCTGTTCCTCAGGTACTCGGAGACACTTCTTCAACTGGGACACATGGAATACGTCATGTACTCCTCGCTAACGATCGTGGCAACTCCGGTGATAAGCAACCGCCTCTGCGGCTCAAAATCTTAAATGGTCCAACATAACGGGTGCGAGTTTCCCTTTGGCATGGAACCTCTTAACTCCCCGAGAGGCGTAACTCGAGGTATACAAAGTCTTACGGTTCAAAACTCAAATCCCAAATGACGATTGTCAAGATAACTCTTCTGGCCGTGATTGGGCTATCTTCAACCTTTCCTAATCATGGCAATCGCTTTTCACCTTCTTGAAGAATATCAGCCCGAAGACACGGCCGCTCGCCTCATTCCAATTCAATGGCGTCCGACAGGTCGACCATACAAAGGCCTCAAGAGGTGACATCGTAAACTAGCCTCGGTAACTATTGTTGTAATCGAACTCGGCATACGGCAAACTCTTATCCTAAGAGGTAGCATAAGCCAATGCACATGCTCTTAACGTATCCTCCAGAATCTGATTGACTCTTTCGGTCTGTCCATCCGTCTGTGGATGATAGGCTGTACTGAAGTTTAAACGGGTTCCCATGGCTTCATGCAACTTATTCCAAAACCTTGAGGTAAATTGGGTACCTGTCTGACATACAATCCTCTTTGGCACTCCGTGCAAGCAGACGATCCCGATCATGTACAACTCGCTAACTTATCTCCCGAGTAAGTGGTCTTCACAGGGATAAAATGGGCTACTTTAGTCAAGCGATCCACTATAACCCATATGGAGTCATAACCTCCTTGAGTCTTCGGCAAACCGGTAATGAAATCCATTCCGATTTCCTCCCACTTTGTAACACCCCAAAATTTTGCTTTTCTTAAATTCATGTGTGATTTGGCACTTTGGTGAATTTTTGGAATTTTCTGGAATTTATTTGGATTTATTTGGAATTTATTTGAATTTATTCCATTTTGAAATAATTAAAGAATTTAATTTTGCAAATAAAATTTTGTTGGGAATATTTTATTTGAGTCAAAATGATCCAAAATATTTTCGAATTTTTCTGGAATTTTGAGTCATTTGCTATTTTTAATGAATTAAATGAATTACTAGGAATTATTTTAAATATTAATTCGCTGGAAAATCCAACTCGGTCAAGTCTTGTTCATCCGAAGCCAGGTCGGACTTCGAGTCCGACCCGAGCGATTGGCTCAACCAAACCCGACTCCCAACCCTAAGCGATCCCAGTAGCTGGATCAAGATCAATTTGAGATCCCGGAGCCGACCCGAGCCGTGTCGGGACGGACGTCGCGCCGGCGATCGTGGCTGCGTTGGTTGTGCCACGTGGACGGCCACGATTTCGTCGTCTTCACCGAGTCCGATTTGGACTCAGCGCCGCCACATGCGTAGCAAGTTAGGTTCCGTGCGCACGGTGACGAGGCTATTTAATGCGGGGAGCATACCGAGGACCGCCGTGATTCCGCGCCCTCCCTTCTCTACTTCACCGAGGCTAAGTCGCCGCCCGTTTAGCCGTCTTGAGCTCGCCCGTAGTTCGCTGCTGCTGCCCGCAGTCTTCTTCGTTCGCCGCCGTCGCCGTCCCCTGGCCGTTGACCTCGAGTCAGGACTCACGCGGCGAGACGCAGAAGGACCCTTCATCTCGCGGAACAACCCGGAACGCCCGTTGGGCTCGTCGTCGTCTTCAACTCCGCAGCCGTGGCGCCACCACGGCCATCGGCCCTCGCGAGCTCTCTGCCCACCGTCGGATCCAGATCGGACGGTTGAGGTGAGTTCACGTGTTCCAAACCCGATTAGATGCAGGCCGTTGGATCAAGATCAGCGGTTCCACAATCGCCCGCGTCGCGCGGTCTGCGATTATAGGATTAGATCTGGACCGTCGATCTAGATCGAGCGGCCTGAGCATCGAGTAGTTTCAGCGTGTTAAACCCTGGATCCAATCCGTTGATGTTCAAACCAACGGACAAGATTGCGCCACGTGTCGGGGAAGTTGGGCCAAGACGGTCGAGCGCCGATCGCAGGCAGCGTGCGTGTGGCCGACACGGGGCCCGGCGTGTCGAGGGCCCGCATGTCGATGGCTAACTCAGCCTAGCGTAGCCGGCCCGATAGCGTCACCGGTAGGCCCATGATCACGTGGTAGTGGGCCCGAGTCCGCGTGGACGAGCGGCGTGGACCGAGCCCATGGACCGGCTGACGTCAGCAGGCCAATCAGGAGCTGCCACGTGTCCATGCTGACGCAATAATTAATTTCCGAAAAAGAAAATGATTTATTAATTCGAATAATGATTTCAAATTTAGATTCAAACTTCAAACGCTTATAACTTTTGCGTTTCAACTCCGATTTGAGTGATTCAAATTTCTAAATTTGTATAAAATTAAGATCTACCTAAATATGAATTTTATTTAATTTTTGGACTAAAGTTTTTCTCTGTAAAATTATTTAATTGATTATTTAAACTTTAAATAATCATAACTTTTAACGTTTTAACTCCAAATTTGCGATTCCAGTTTCTAAAAATCGAGAAAATTATGTTCTCTTTGTTTATGGATTTTATTTGGAGTTTTGGGATGTTTTTGCCTAGTGTTTATTCGTGTATTTGCTATTTGCGCTTTACGAGTAGGCGTTGAAGTGGGAAGGATTCGAAGGAGAAGTGTTGACTCAGGATCCAACTCAAGACCAAGAGCAAGTGCTTTTGAAGGCAAGTTGTGCTTTGACCATGTTGATCCCATTTTGAAATCTATTTTGATTCAAATTAGTGCATGCTAGTTCAATTAGAAAGATACTTTGTTTAAACATGGGGGTTAGATAAATACCAATTTGCTATATGACACCTTGATTATCTAAGTATGTGCCATGACCCTTTGTCACCCTAGTTGTAGTTTACTAGTTGGACATTATTAAATTGCCAACATGGGTTTAGACCGTTGTAGTATCTTTGCTTAGACACACTCGTGCTCGTGACATGATTTTGGACAATCAAATGCTAATATGGACTTAATGATATATTGAACCTGTTTTGGGAAAAGTATCATGTGATGTTGATGGCGCGTGGTGCATGGTAATCAAGCGGGGTTTGATCCTTTGATTTCGGCCGGGGCATGTGGCAAGTGTCAGTGGGCAGTGTGGCAGGGGATGATGATTTGGTTTCGGGTAGTCTTGCTGGTCACTCTAAGGACTTAACCTTGCAAGCCTTTGAACTCGGTCATACTTGCAACCACATGGCTGGAATGGGGCGGCCCTAGTTGACTAAGTCGCTAAGGACTCACTTGTGGAGCCTCGGGGTGTCGAGTTACACCTTTTGTGTGATTGTGCGGGGAGGCGTGTCGTCGTGGCGTGGCCGATACCCATCTAACGGTGTGTTGGTCCCATACTTCGCCTTGGCTAAGGGAAGGGATGGTGTAGAGCACGAGGTAGAGGACCACTGTGTTGTTTGAGGCTTCCAGAAAGGCTTTGTTACGGAACTCGCCTTTGTGGTGTTTATTGTATCTTGTGGGTAAAGTGCATAACCTCTGCGCAGAGTGTAGAATCTATTTGAATAAGCCGAGTCCACGATCTTTGGACATTGCTCGGGAATTACAGTCAAGGTTAGACTTTACGAAAATAACTTGGTTTTGAAAAGATGGGTTGGTTTAACAAGGAAGATGATGGAATTATGGTTTAGGATGGGAAAAATATTTGTTAAACTTCTTGAAAAGTTATTTATGCTTTACTTATTTCTCTTGCTGAATCTACTTATATTACTTGTCAAAAATTTATTTGCAAATATACCTTGAGCTATTCCTTTGTACCAAGCCATGCATATAGTATATTAGCTTGCATTCGTGCATGACTTTCGAGTACCAAGTACTCACCCTTGCCCCAACACAATATCGATTGAAGAGAGAAGTACGCCCGACTTTGGAGGAGGAACTCCAAGAGGACCCGTCTACTTAGGGATCTTGAGCCCGGTCGGTTGCACATGTGGTATCTTTGGATGGCGCCACAGTTTATTTGATTTTCATTTCTTGTTATTTCTCTTTCAATAAGTTTTGCCTTGCGGGCATATATATTTGTATCTTGGCCATAAGGTCAAGTAACCCTTTTATTAATAAAGTACTTTGATAGTATCGATTGGTATGATTGTGATGTTCAGATGTTAAGGCGTATGTGCACTAGCGCGTTCTGGACTAGTCTTTGAATACCTGAAGAGGTCGGATTTGCAAATTCGGGGTCCCGACACACTTCCACTCGGTATTTTCAATTGTAGCAATCCTGCTGGTCTACGATGCATTGCCTTGACTCTCTGGCATACGCCGCACAATGCAACATGCTCGGCAACTTCACGCTTCATGCTCGGCCACGAATCTTTCCCTCAAATCTGATACATTTTGGCACTTCTGGGTGAATTGAATACTTGGAGTCATGGGCTTCTTCCAAAATCGCTTGCTTTAATTCCTTCTTGTTGGGCACACAACCGATCCTTCATCCCTAACGTGCCTTGCTCATCCAACTTGAAGTCCTCTGCCTTGCCTTCCTCCTTGATGAACTTAATCCTCGCGGATCTTGTCATCATCCTTCATCCTTCTCGGATCTGATCCTCTAGGGTAGGCTTCACTTCCAATGCGGCCAAGAATCCGCTAGGTACCACCTCAATCTTCATTCTCTGAAAATCCTCACATAACTCATCCTGACTTGTGGCTAGCAACATACTCACGGTATGGCTTTTCCGACTCAAGGCATCGGCAACTACGTTGGCCTTCCCGGGATGGTAATGGATTCCAACATTGTAGTCCTTGATCAACTCTAACCATCTCCTCTGCCTCATGTTCAGATCTGATTGGGTGAAGATGTACTTAAGGCTCTTATTATCCGTATACACTTCACATCTGTTCCCGATCAGATAGTGACGCCATATCTTCAAGGCATGCACTACGGCAGCTAACTCTAGGTCATGTGTCGGATAATTTTCCTCATGCGGCCTCAATCGCCTTTGATGCATAAGCGGCGACCTTTCCATTCTCAGTGATCAAAGACACATCCAAGTCCTTGGCGCGATGCGTCACAATAAATATCAAAGCTTTGATTAACATCCGGTAGTACTAACACCGGCGCTGATGTCAATCGCTTCTTCAGCTCCTGAAATCCTTTCTCACATTCTGGCGTCCATGCAAACTTCTTCTCCTTTTTCAGCAATTGCGTAAGAGGTCTCGCAATTGTCGAAAAGCCTTCAATGAAACGGCGATAGTATCCTGCCATTCCAAGGAAACTCCGGATCTGGGTCACGGTCTTCGGCTGCTCCCAATGTAACACAGCTTCTACCTTGCTTGGATCAACGGCGACTCCTTCGGCGGTCATTACATGTCCGAGGAACTCCACCTTGTCCTTCCAAAAATCACACTTGCTGAACTTGGCGAAGAGTTGCTGTTCCCTCAGCTTTTCCAAAACTCGCCTCAAGTGTTCGGCATGTTCATCCTCTGTCTTGGAGTAGATTAAGATATCATCTATGAACACGACGACAAACTTGTCCAAATATTCCATGAACACCTTATTCATCATATTCATGAAATATGCTGGTGCATTCGTCAGACCAAAGGACATAACTGTAAACTCGTAATGTCCATATCTTGACGAGAATGCAGTCTTCGGAATATCCTCTGATCGGATCTTCAACTGATGGTATCCCGATCTTAGATCAATCTTGGAGAAAACTCCGGCTCCTCTCAGCTGATCAAACAAATCATCAATCCTGGGTAACGGGTACTTATTCTTCACGGTGACTTCATTGAGTGCACGGTAGTCAATGCACATCCTGAAACTCCCGTCCTTCTTCTTGACAAACAAAACTGGTGCTCCCCACGGCGACGAACTCGGTCTGATAAATCCTTTCTCCATTAACACCTCAAGCTGTTTCTTCATCTCTACCAATTCTTCGGTGGACATCCGATAAGGTCTCTTTGCTATCGGCGCTGTACCAGGTACAAGCTCTATCACAAACTCTATGTCCCTGTCTGGCGGCATACCAGGTAGATCTTCGGGAAAAACATCTGGGTACTCATTCACTACTGAGACATCCTCTATGCTGATTGTCTTGGTACTGTTAACCATCATCTATCCATCTCTAACTGCAGTGGCTTGAAATTCCACTTTCTTTCCACACGGGCTCTCAACTGAGATAGTCCTTCGTCCACAATCCAATACGGCCTTGTGCTTGGATAACCAATCCATCCCCAAAATGACATCTAAGGTCTGGGTCTCCAAAATTATAAGGTTCGCTAGGAACTCTATCCCATCTATTAGTATTCTCACCCCAGAACATCCTACTTTTGTTCGGAGTTCGGAACCAGGGGTTTGAACTAAAAGCATGCATTTAAGCCTTGCAATCTCCAAATCATTTTTAGCAGCAAAGCCTTGCGAAACAAATGAATGCGAAGCTCCAGAATCAAACAAAATCAAGGTGTATCGAGTTGACTAGCAACTTACCCAAGACTGACGTCCGTAGCATTCTGCAGTTGCATCCGCGGTGACATGGTTGACTCGGCCTCTCACCACGATGCAGGATGTGGCTCTGGTCGGGCGTCTTAGCTGGGTGGTTCCCAAATTAAAGCGAATCGGGTCACTCCATCTGTCTTCTTTGGACAAGCTGTTGGCAAAGTGTCCTGGCTCGTTGCGCTTGTAGCGTCTCATCGTTTCCTTGTCGACTACCTGGAGCAGCGTTTCTAAGCGGGGCTGGGTGCAGTAGTTTTGATTGACGGTTCTTGGTGCTGGTGACGGTGTCCTTGTTGCATTCTGTGGCTGGAATCTGAAAAACTGAATTGGTGCAACTCTCAGACGCTGTTGCGTTCCCTGGCGTGATCCCTGCTGTTGCATTCTGCGCTTCCTGTTCTCATCCAGTTCCTTGCGCTTGTCCTCAAGAATAAGCGCCTTATTCACCAACTCTTGGAAATCTGGAAAGGTGTGGGTGATCAATCCCACCTGCAATCCTGAGTTAAGTCCCTTCATAAAATGAGACTGTCTGGCTTTATCTGTCGCTACATCCTCAAAAGCGAAGCGTGATACCGTGTGTGAACTTGTTCAGGTAGTCGGCCACTGGCTGATTACCTTGCTTCAGTGCTCTGAACTCCTCCTTCTTGAGATCCATGATTCCTTCAGGCACGTGATACTGACGGAATGCAGCCGTGAACTCTTCCCAAGTGATGTCCTAAGGGTTCACTTGCGTGGCACAGAAGTTCTCCCACCATTCAGCGGCTGTTCCTTCCAACTGATGAGAAGCGTAAAGTACCTTCTCATTTCCTATGCATTGAGCTATGTGTAGCTTCCTCTCAATTGACCTTAACCAATCATCGGCCTCCAATGGATTGGCATTCCCAGAGAAAGTGGGTGGGTGAGTTCTCATGAACTCTGGCAGTCTTGTATTCTGGCATTGTCCCTGATTAACTTGATTAGCAGTGGCCTGAGCAGTGACATGCTGCATCTGTTGCATCATAGCATGAATCAACTGAGTCTGAGCAGCAAGAAAAGCTCCGAAATTCTGCATATCCAGTGGCGGTGCTGGTGCTCCATCATTAGGGTTTTCTGCTGGGCGAGAATCACTCCCATTGCCTCCAAAGTTTCCGCGGGTATTCACCATCTGCCGATTTGCTCTAGGTTTTAGAGATGAGAGGGAAACAAGAATAGACAAGTAATATAGAACTTATGCGGGGCGAAAGGTGTAACTTTAAGGTCCAACTTTATTATTTTAGTCAATAGTAACTTGGTATGGTTGCTTACAATGCCTAGGGGCCTTGCAACACATACTGCACACTCAGCAAGCAATGAAAATCCAAATCGAACTAACACTGGAGTCTAACGCCTAAAGGGTGACTCTTTATTCTATGACGCGACTCGTGAAGGAGTCTCACTATAGAACCTACGCCACTCATCGAGAAAACCTCCACGGCCTGGATACGGATGTCGCGGCATAGGCGCGAAACGATTGCCATGTCCAAAGAATCGTGTCATCTGTGGTAGTCGAAGAAGCGATGTCCTCCTCAAGCTCTGGCTCCTCCGGTCCAGCTCGTGCGGCTCGAGCATTGGCTCGCTCGTGCATACAAAGGCCGTCTCTAACTCTCCAATCCTTTGCAGAAGGTGTGACACATACTCTTGAGCTTCCCGCCATCTGTTCTTCTCTGTCGTGATCTCCTTGCGGGCCTTCTGTAGCTCCTTGCTTGTATCATCGAGTACATCCTCCTGGGCGACAACAAGTCGTGCCAACTGTGTGACCATGGCATCCTCATCCTGAATCGCCTTCGGGTCAAGAAGGTTATTGCTGCGCGGATGATATCGGAACACCGTGTTTCCAACTCTGGCGTAGATACGGGTAATGTGCCGCATTGCTCGTCGTGATACTTCTTGGATACCCATCTGCATTGTAGACCTCCTGGCGGCAAAGGTGTGTATCGGGCGATTGCCTGGGCCCTTCTTCCTAGCAGGCACCACAATCTTCACGTCACAAGCCCTGATCAATCCTGCTTGTCTGATAACTTCCACTTGGTATTGCGGCTTCTCAAAATCTCCGAGAGTCTGTAACATACGCCAAAGTTCCGCGGCGTGACCAACCTCCAGATCGACGTAGTTGAACTCTCCCTCCATCTACCACAAGAGTGCTCACGTAAGAACTCGAAATTTTTAAATCGTGACAGGGTAAGGAAAAATTCAGCAAGAGACAAGAAAAGAGAGAATGGGATAAGTCGAGATGTCATTTCTTGTCTTGACAAATTTTTAGCTTTAGAAAATAGGTTTTAACCTTTCTACGACCATTCTAGCTAGGGTTGAGCCTACGGTCAACCTGGCTTTGATACCACCTCTGTCGGGACCCCGAATTTGCAAATCCAGACCCTCTGTGTATTCAGCACTAGTTCAGGAACGCGCTAGTGCACACAGTCTTAACATCGGTAAATATCACAATCATACCACTCGATACTAGTAAAGTACTTTAATTAAATAGTCAAACTGGTTACTCGACCTTATGGTCAAGTTACAAATATACGCCTCGCAGGGCGAAACTTATTTAAGAGAGAAATAATAGCAGCGGAAAATCAAATAACTTCGTGGCGCCATCCAGTATACCACAGTAACCGACCGGGCTCGCTCCTAAGTAGACGGTTCCTCGTGGAGCTCCTCCTCCAAAGCCGGTGTTGTCTCCTCTTCAACTGGTGTTGTATTGTGGCAAGGGTGAGTACTTGGTACTCAAAGACAAGTCATGCATGTAATGCAAGCTAATATACTACATGCATGGCTTGGTACAAAGGAATAGCTCAAGGTATATTTGCAAGAAACAAAGATTTGACAAGTAACATAAGTAGATTCAAAGCAGTAGTAACAAGTATAGCATAACTAACTTTTCAAGGAGTTTAATAAACATCTTTCCCATCCTAATCCACATTTCCATCAACATCATTGTTAATCCAACCCAACCTTTCAAGTCCAAGTTATTTTTGAGAAAATCTAACCCTTTGACTGTAATTCAGCGATGTCCAATACCGCGGACACGGCTATTCGAATAGATTGTACACTCTGCAGAGGTTATGCACTTTACCCACAAGATACGATCCAAACACCACAAAGGCGAGTTCAGTAACAAAGTCTTTGAAAACTTCTAACAATACAAGTGAGCCTCCCGGTTATTGCACACTAACCCTTCCCTTAGCTAAGGCGAAGTTTAGGCCAATCAACCGTTAGATGGGTACTGGCCTCGGCCTCTGACGCTCCCCCGTACAACTTACACAAAGGGTGTAGTTGACCTCCTGAGGTCCCACAGGTACGTTATTAGCAACTTAATCAACTAGGTCCGTCCCATTACAGACATGTGGTTGCACGTTAGACCCAGTTCAAAGGCTTGCAAGGTGAAGTCCTTAGGGTGACCAGGGCAAGACTACCCGAAGAACCAAATCAACATCCCAGTGCCACAACTGGCCCACCTGATCATTCTTGCCACATGCCCCGGTCAAAAACTATTTATCAAAACCCAGTTGATTACCATGCACCACGTGCCATCAACATCACATGATACCTTTCCAAAACAGGTTCAATATATCATTAAGTCAATATTAACATTTGATTGTCCAAAATCATGTCATGAGCACGTAGCAGGTCTAAGCAGTATACTACAACGGTCTAAAACCCATGTTGGCAATTTAATAATGTCCAACTAGTAATCCACAACTAGGGTGACAAGGGGTCATGGCACATATTTAAATAAATCAAGGTGTCATACAGCAAATTGGTATTTATCTAATCCCCCATATTTAAATAAAGTATTTTCTAATTGTACTAGCATGCAATAAGTTAAATCAAAATTGGTTTCAAAATAGGATCAACATGGTCAAAGCACAACTTGCCTTCAAAAAGTACTTGTTCTTGGTCTTGAGTTGGATCCTGACTCAATACTTCTCCTTCGAATCCTTCCGGCACTTCAACGTCTACACGTAAAGCGTGCAAATAGCAATACACGAATAAACAATAGGCAAAAAGTGTCCAAACATCCAAATAAAATCCATAAACAGAGAGAACATAATTTTATGAATTTTTAGAAACTGGAATCGCTCAATTCGGAGTTAAAACACAAAAGTTATGATTATTTAAAGTTTAAATAATCAATTAAATAATTTTACAGAGAAAAACTTTAGTCCAAAAATTAAATAAAATTCATAATTAGGTAGATCTCAATTTTATACAAATTTAGAAATTTGAATCACTCAAATCGGAGTTGAAACGCAAAAGTTATAAGCGTTTGAAGTTTGAAACAAAATCTGAAATCATTATTTCGAATTAATAAATCATTTTCTTTTTCGGAAAATCAATTATTGCGTCAGTGAGGACACGTGGCACCCTCTGATTGGTCTGCTGACGTCAGCCGATCCATGGACTTGGTCCACGCTCGGCTCGGGTCTACCGTGGACTCGGTCCACGACTCCACGTGAGACTGACAGGTGGGACCACTCGGGTGACGTCATTCTTTGGCGTCGGTGGGGCTCGGCCACAGTCGGACAGGTGGGTCCCATGGGTGACGTCATTGCTGACGTCAGCGCTCGGCTGGGACAGCTGCTGACATGCGGGCCCGCCATGACGTCATGGTGCAGTTTGGCTGGGTCGCTGACATGCGGGCCCCGCGTGTCAGTGACCCACACACGCGCGCGTGGGCGCGGCGGCTCGGCTCCCCGGACACGTGGCACGATCGTGTCCGTTGATTTGAAAATCAACGGCCGCGATTAGATCCAAGGTTAACACGTTGAAAACTACTCGATGATCGTGGGCCGTTCGATCTAGATCGGACGGTCCAGATCTAATCCTACATTAACACTACTACGGCACGTGGTGATCGTGGGCCGTTGGATCTTGATCCAACGGTCCAGCTCTAATCGGGTTTGGAAACACGTGAACTCACCTCAACCGCACGATCAAAATCGGACGGCGCACAGAGCTCGTGGACGGCGATGGCGACACGGCGGAGCAGGGCCACCGGAGACGAAAACGACGATGAGCCCGACGGCGTTTCGGGGTCTCTCCGGCGGAGTGGGAGGTACCCGCAGGTGCGCCTTGGCTTGAGGACTCTGGAACTGGGCTCCAACTCGGCGGAAGACGGCGGACGGCGGCGGGATGAAGCAAAAACCGTGGCGGAGTGGCGCTCAACTACGGCGAGCTATCGCGGCTAAACGGCGGCGGCTCTGCCTTGGTGAGTAGGGGCTACGGGTGCGCAAGGTCAGGGCCGACCTCGGGGTGTGACCCGGGCCTTAAATAGCCTCGGCGTTCGTGCCCGAGGCGGAACCCTAGATCTACACGGCGGCGGAGTCCGGCTCGGTTTCGGTGGAGACGACGACACACAGCCATTCACGTGGCACGATCGACGGTCACGATCGCGTGGGTGCGATCGGATCCGACCCAGACTCAGCTCGAACCGGTGCGGTCCAATTTAGACCGTTGGATCTCGATCCAACGGTTAGGATCGAATGGGGTTCGGTCAAGTCACGTGGCTCGGGTCGGACTCGAGTCGGACTCGGTCTCGGGTCCAGTCGGATGAACAGTACTTGACCCGACTCAATTTCCAGCGATTTAATATTTAAAATAATTCCCAGAAATTCATTTAATTCATTAAAAATAGCAAAAGACTCTGAAAAATTCCAAAAAAATTCTGGAAAATATTTTGGATTATTTTGAACTCAAATAAAATATTTCCAGCAAAATTTTATTTGCAAAGTTTAATTCTTTAATTATTTCAAAATGGAATAAATTCAAATAAATTCCAAATAAATCCAAATAAATTCCAGAAAATTCCAAAAATTCACCAAAGTACCAAATCACACATAGATTTAAGAAAAGCAAAATTTTGGGGTGTTACAGTGGACTGGTAAGATATCTGAATTTAGAACACTACTGATTACTGCATGAAACGCTCTGATGTTCCAAATGCTTGGTTACAGCATGTTGGTAGTGGCTTCGATTAGATTGCATAGAAGATGATGAACTTGATGCCATGCATTTGAGCTAGATGATTTCTTAGTTGATCTATGATGCAAACTTTGATTTAATCGCAAGATTGGATGGCAATGCAATGCTTGTGATCTGTGATGTGCTTGAATGATTGGAAAGATTGGGTTGGAAAAAGCAGCTATCTCACCATGAAATACAAATGCCTGGATAGCATTATATTGGATAGTGATTTCAATATTTGGTTTCTTTTGCAAATGGCCTTGAAGACAAGCCTTGTTGCTACGATGTTATTATGTTATTATACAATGACAATGTGTGGGCTCTATTTTACATGAGTTGGTATAGTCAGTGTACTTTTTGTTGTTAGATATTAGATGATAATTGGTTATCTTGGGGTTTAAATTGGTCCTTAGATAGTAGAATGCAATAGTACTACGGTGGACTGGGTGTTTGCTGTGGAGAATTTGCCATTCATGGCTTAGCTCAATGTTTTTGGTCATTCTCCAGTAAGTAAAATTAAGATGGATGACGGCAGAGTGTCACATTTGTGCTTTAGTTATCGCGCAAATGTTCGGTTTTAGTTCTGAATTACATGCAACATATACATAGAACTTGCTGATTTTGTGAAGCAAAGCAATTACCTGCCCCTATAGAGATAAGCTCCAACCGTATAACAATTCTTAGAAGTTTCATGAATTAATATATCCATTGAAACATGAAGAATGAATTTTGAGTATTGTTTTGTTCTCTAGGGTTGGAGGTTTCCATTACCGCAAACAGGACGTCAGTCTATTGACAAGGTTAAAGGCAAGTACATTGTGTTGTTGAGAATGGTTGTCTGTTAATATGTGATGCTCCCTATTTATTTATTGCTCTGTAGATTTAGATGAATTTTGGTTGATAATGGGCTTTTGGCAAGTTCGTTGTTTGAGGGGATGGGGATGACATGAGCTTGGTTTAAATGATTAAGTTGGTTTTCTTTTAGACTGTGTATATAAGAATTATTGGTGCTGTCGTATATGACCACATTGCTTTGTTTATTATCATATTGTTTTCTATGAATTAGATGCAATTGTGGGTTTGGATCGTGCTCTATACCTGTTATGATGAGAACGGGATCATGTGGTAGGGGATCATTTAGTAAGAATGATTGTCGGCAAACGAAAGGCAAGTATGTGAGTTGTTTCCTTTGGAAGTGCGTTATCGATTGCGTAGGTTGCAATCATATTCCGCATGAGACAGGCCCGGTCGGTGAGTGTCGGTGTTTCGTGCACCGGCAATACGAATTTTTGGTCAGTGGGGGGTCGCGCGCTCCCTCTCCCCGAATGGTCGACTCAAGGAGCCAAGTATGTATACTGGTTTGGGCCGAATGTCCCTACTCCAGTTCATGCAGAGGATGTGTATTGCTTCTGGGAGCAAGTGGATGCGGGGTGTTACAAGCTAGGGAGTGTTCTTTGAGTTTGTCCGATCGGTTTCGCGTCCGGTCGGTCGGGAACTTTCCCTTTCTCTCCTGTTCTGTTGCGGTGTGTTGCTATATCTGCTTTCGAGGTCCTACCTTTCCTTATATAGGCGGAAACGGCAGGTTACATGGGAGTTTAGAAAGAAAAAGAAAGGGTACTATACGCTTTGGAGTCTGTCCTCCTGTCTTGTCGCTTGCCAGGCCTTCGTCCACCCTCACGAGCCGGGTCAGTATACTCGCCCGAGAGGGTCGGTGGCTGCCTCAGTCGGAGGGATGACATATCGCTCGGTTCATCTGTCTGATGTCTGTGTTAATGCGTTTGACTCTTGGTGTTGCCTCGGGAGGGAGCATCCCACCCTGCCGTAAGCCAGGGTGACGGGACCAGTGCTTGACTTTTTGGCGGGTCTTCTGACATCCTCGGGAAGGGACCGCCTGCCCTGGTATGGGTGTCAGAGGTCATCATGTCTGTTGGGCAGTTGGCCGAATGCAGGCGGAGGGGCTCGGTGTCCCGACTGCTGGAGAAGGCGACCTTGGTTGGGTTGGAGCCACGTGCGTTCGGACTAAGCGAGGTCGGCTCGCGCCGAGTGCCCCGACCCAGGGGGTCGGAGCCACCCGAGCGTTCGGACCTGGGGGTCGGAACGCCCTAGGTTAGGCCCAAGTCGGGGCCAGGCGTCTTTTGGGGCCCATGGGCCCTTCGTCGGAGTCGGGCTTGGAGGAGGCAGCCCGCTCGTTGTTCTGGGCTGCTGGGGGTACCCATGGTACGTGTACTCGTCAGTAGCCCCCGAGCGCGTCACACCAGAGGAGGTCGGGGGTTTGCTGGCTGCGCCATCTGGTCAGATGGCGTCTGTCGGTCCATCTGGGTGCGCGCGAGCGCACCCGGTGGGTGTAGCCCCCGAGCCCCCGAGCGGGTCGGAGAGCCGGTTGGGGGGACACGTCGACATAGGCCCGAACGAGTGCGCACGATCACTCTCATTCAGTCTTCTTGCTCGGGTGCGCGCGAGCGCACCCTGTGGGTGTAGCCCCCGAGCCCCGAGCGGGTCGAAGAGCTGGTCGGGGGGTGAACTTCGAGTTGGATTGTGGCGAATCGGGTTGTCGGAGTACCTAAACGGTCATCTCGACCGGGTGCGCGCGAGCGCACCCGTTGGGTGTAGCCCCCGAGCGGGTCGGAGGGCCGGTCGGGGGACGAGCTTTGGTTGAAGGGGGCCTCGGAGGCTTCTTCGGATTGGGATCTTTGTAGCGGACTGTTCCCCTGTCGGACTTTTAGCTTGATGGAGGCATCCGTTTCGTCGGGGCGACGCTGGATACGTTTAGTGGGTCGGGCTCTTGCCGCGCCGATCTCAGCCTTCAGCTCGAATCCTTGCCCCGTCCGTCTCCTCAGGACTGCGATGGCTTAATTAACCCAGCGGCTGTACGGTCGGCCCCGGGGTCGGAGTCGAGGGGTGGCGCAACGCTTCATCCGAGGCGACGTCTTCTTGCCTTCCGCCACCCTGCCACAATTAGTGCGCAGCGGGGAGAACGGAAGGGCGCCGTCGCGTGTTACCGAGGCTCGGTGCAGCAGGGAGCGGCTGTTCGGATTTCAAGGCCTCGTGCATGCGTATAAGTAAGGCATGGGGGGAGCGCGAGAACGACCACGCCTGATGGTTCGCATTCGCCTCCCCACCTTACTCTCCGTCGGCCTCCTCCACCGCCCTGGAGTTTTCCGAAGAGTCGATGGTGTGCGGAGGCGACGGTTCCGACGGTGACCGGTGGGCTGGCAAGCGCCCAGCAGACGATGCCTCCTGGGACCAGGACCCCAAGAAACCCCGTCTCAACTCCGAGTCGGCCTCTGCTCCGTCGTAAATTTTCTTTGCCTCGGCCGTCGGATTGGCTTGGTTTCCTTCTTGGCTGATGATGGCTTGTTCTTCATCGTTTTTTCCCGCTTAGTGGTTCCGGCTTGGGGTCGGCCCCGCCCTCGGTGGCGCCCCCGCCAATTGTCGCGGCGGGTGGTGCGGCGGGTGCCGGGGTCGCTCCCCGGGCTCCGTCGCTCGCTCAGGGAGATGTCCCGGAGATAAGGGCCCGTGCGGCCCGTCTGTCGGCGGCGCTGGCGGGTCTGCAAGCCTCCCTGAGCGCCCAGGCCGCCATGGCCTCCGCCCAAGAGGTGGAGCTGACAGTGCAGCGGGCTCAGGCCCACGCTGCCGAGGCGGAGCTCGTCAGGGTGCGTGCAGATCTTCTCGCCATGCTCCGCCCTACCTACGAGAGCCTGGGGAGGAGTCTGGAACTGCTCGGAGTGAGGTTGGGCGAGCCCCTGGAGCGTACTGCCGCGCAGTATGCCTTCCACCTTACCCGGGTGGCGGACACTGTGGCGGGCGTGGCGGATTGGCTGCGTGCGGACACCTCCAGCGGTGGCTCTGAGGACGATGCCTCCCCCTGAAGATCCCCGGGGCGGCCGCTGCAAGAATGATTTTATCTGTTTGCACTTCGCTCCCCTCCCGCTTAGCTCTAAACAATATATGTATATATTATGGTGTCAGCCGGTCGTGGCGCTTGCCCTGGCTTTTATTCTTGTGAACTCTATGGTATTTTGGAGGGGCAACTATCGTGTTAGGCTGTCATCGGGGTGCGCCTCTATCCTATCCTATCTAAACAACTCGAGTATTCGGGCGCCTTTAGCTATGTTCTGGTAATCGTGCGCTCACTTTTCGTTGTAGTCGTACGTTGCCTTGGTCGGCGCGGGCGCCCGGGTGCTTCTTGCGAGGTTCTGGTGCCCGAGTGCTCATTTTACGTCGTAACTGGACGTCAGGCACCCCTCCCAGGCCCTCAGTTTGGCGGGGTCCGCCGTGGGAGGTGTGGCGGCTGTTTGTCCCACGTTTTATGCCCCATCCGCAGGTGTGGGACCTGGAGGGGGTGAGCGGACACGCGTTTGCCTATCGTTGACTTGAACACCGTGCTCATGTGAGTTACTATCGGGTGATCCGAGTGGGACCTGGCAATCTCCCCTATGGGGGGAGTCTATCTGAGGAGACAATTCCCGGCGTGGGTGCCTGGCCCACTGGGGGCGTCCCATTAGAAACTTTTCTTTACTCTACCCCGCATTGGTCTCCAGGTCGTCCGCTGACCCGGGGCGCAGCTGGCTGCCACCCGTCGATGGGCTCCGCGGGGTAGTGCGAAGTATGGTCTCGGATACGAGTAGGGACGATTGGGTCGTCCGCCGACCCAACTCGTGGCCCATCGAAGGCTCATCCCGTCCTCGCCCCTCGCTCAAAATCCTACTGGGGCGGCGCGAAATCCGCTTGGCGAGCCGAGCCTTGGGTGCCCACAGCGTTAAGGGAGACCCCGGGCGGGAGCCGTCGAGCTCCTCTGACGCCGTGGGGCTGGAATAGCCGAGCAGGCCTCGCGCGTCTGTCGGAAGACTTTGGGCCCACCTCCACCGGTGGAGGCCACGGAGCTGTGACGCGGCCCGATGCTGTCCTGTCAGCATTTAATGCGTAGTGGGGTATTGGTAATCGCGTCACTTACTGGCGGTTTTGGTAGTGGGTCAACAGGATCAGGAGTGACCGGTGGTTCGTGCGGCGCCTTGCCCAAAGTGGCGCGTGCCGAGCTTGGCGTCCGTCGGGTTCACGTCTGTTGGCGTTTATAAACCCGGGGTGGTAGGTACTGAGGCCGATCGTCCGCATCTGCTCTTTCTCGTCTTGTTGCCTGCTCCTGCCAAAGAAGAGACCGGGAGAGGCAGAGAGGGGAAATATCTCGGGAGAGTTTCCGCTTGCCTGTCTTTTAGCTCTAGGGGGAATGTCGTGGTAGGCGTGCTCCATCCAGCCCAGCCGCACGCTCGGCTTGGAGAAGAAAGGCTTCCTCCCTTCGTAGGGGGAGCTGTGGTGGGTGGTGCCGACGGGGGCCGAAATCCCCTCGCCGGGCGACGGTGAGATCGTGGTGCCTGCCTCCTTCTTCGAGCGCAGCTTCGGTCTCCCCCTGCATTCGTTCGTCTGCAGGCTGCTGCACTATTACGGGGTGGAGGTGCACCACCTAAACCCCAACGGCGTGCTCCACATTGCGGTCTTTATTATGCTCTGTGAAGCCTTTCTGGGGATCAAACCCCACTGGGGGCTCTGGAGGAATTTGTTCCAGGTTCGGCAGTGGAAGGATAAGCCGTCGAATGATGCTGCGCCCCTGGGTGGCGCAATCTTCCAGTTGCGACCCCGCCGTACGGCGGACTACATTGAAGTAAAGCTGCCGACGTCGAACCGGGGATGGCACCCCGAGTGGTTCTATGTTCAGAACCTGGGGGCAGTGCTCCAGCCTTCTCCGGCAGACTCCCTGAAACGAGGCCCCAATGGGGCTGGGGTCCCGAAAAGAAGAAGAAAAAGGTGGCATTCATCATCGAGCGGATCAGGGCCTTGCGAACGCAGGGCTTGACCGGCGACGTTGTCGTGCGCACATTCATGAGAATGCGTGTCCAACCGCTCATGAATCGGGTGCGCCCCATGTACGAGTACTCCAGTGCATCCGATGGCATGAGGATGGTCGAGGCGGAACTCCCGGCGTCGGAGCTCTCGGCTCGGGTTTCCACCGTTATTTGTGTGAGCGAGACTGAGGCAACAGGCGACATCCCCGTGCTGTTTTCGGTGCGCAACCCGCCGAACCTGGTAGGTCGGACGGTATCCTCCTTCCCCGCCCTTTCCTCCTTATCCTTCCGGAGCTCATCCGAGTATACCCTTGCAGGGGCTCGGCGGAATGGTCTCCCGGGCCTACCTACCGGGGGAGAAGGAGGCGAGGGTCGCGGCGCGCGCTATCGCCAACCAGTGCGACGCTGCCCGCCAGGAGCGGAGGGTGGAGAGGAGGAAGGCCAGGGCATCGAAAAAGAGGGAAGAGCGCGTGGCCAGGGCCGCACGTGGCGAGGAGGTCTCCGACACGTCCTCGAGCGAGGGCAGCTCGGGGATGGCTTCGAGCGAGAGTAGCAAGGAGGTCGGAGGGGCTCGGACGGCCCTGGCGACGGCGCCAGCCAAGGGGTCGGTGCCCTTGGGCCCCAGGAGGATGTCCCGTGTTGGGGGTCCCTCCTGAGGAGGCGGAGGGCCGACTTGCCCTTACGTGGGGGTCCGGCGAAGAGGGTGCGTCGGCTGCGCATCCGCTTGTCGTGGTAAGTGCTCCATTGGCTTTTGGTCCATCTTGTACTCGAGCCACCTCGTGTGGCCCCCCGACCAGTTGTCATGTGTAGGGTTTATTCGAAGGCGAAGGTGGTGGTGAGTCCGACCGCGGCCGCGAGGGGTCTCATACCGCTATTCCCGCTGGCGGGGCCTGTGAATTCGACCGAGGGGCCCGCTCACGAGGGGGTGCTACCGGCTCTGCCAGTCCCGACGGTGGAGCTGGTGGAACAGGAGGTCGCTCTTGCTGGGGAGCCCCGCGCGTGGGGGCTTCTCGGCGTCCCTGGTCGGAGGGGATGAGGAGGCGCTTCCGCCGCCGCCGTCGGGGGCACCGCCATCTAGCGCGAGCCGACTGTCGGAAGAGGCCCTGTGATGGGTTCTTGGTGGCGCGTTAGTGGGGGCGGTCCAGGAACCAATCGGGGCCGGATTAGACTCCCCGGATTGGTCTCTGGAAGAGAGGACTGTCGGGTCGGCGCAGTCGGGGGCCGTTCCAGAGTCCCTGCCCGCACTCACCTGGCCGGGCAGCGGCCCATCCGGACAGCCGTTACTTGTCCTGGACGACGTGGCGGAGAACAGGGAATGGACGGCCTTGCAAGAAGGCAAAAGGAGCGTGGAGGACGAGGTCGACCAGATCCGCAAGGGCCTCCTTCTCGCCCATGAGTCCTCTAGCAGGGTGCTAGGCTCTATCACCGGGGGAATTCGCCCAACCGGGACGGTAAGATCGAGAGCCTCGTCCCAGTGGTTTTGCGAATCGGGCCTATGCTTGACCGTTCTGGTGGTTTTTGCAATGCCTGCAGGTTCGGGCGATGGAGAAGTCGGCCTTCCTACGACACCTGTACGGCAACCTGGGCCTGGGCCAGGAATTTCTTTTTCCCCCTCTCCTCCCCATGCCTTGGTGGGCCGGCCCACCACCCCCCTTTAAGTGGCGCCCCTCCCCTTTGGCCGGCCACCTTCCCCCTTTACCCTAGGGCGCCTCCCCTTCCTCCCCCTAGCAGCCGCCACCCTCTCCTCTTCCTCCCCTGCGTGGTGGCTCAAGATCCACCACGAAACGCGAAGGAGAAAGCGAGAAGGGATCTGTGGAGGCGTGGAGGACGAGCAGATTTCAGATTCGGGGTTCATCGCGTGCTTTCCGTGGATTCTCGAGGAAGGACTCTAGGTAAATTTTTAGAATTTTACCCCCTGTTCTACCTAAGATTAGGAGTGTTTTAGATCTGGTGGTGTTTGGTTTGGATGGAATTTGATGGGGGAGAAGGGTAGTTGTTCACGTGGTGCTGTTTCTGAGAGGGGAGATTGTGTAGCGCGGATTGTTTCGCGGTTTAAGTGGCATAGATGATTTTTCCTGCAAAAACCTATAACTACAAAGTTGTAGACAACGTCGATACCTACCTTCTGTAATTTTTTCAGAATTTTTGGGCCGTCGGTCTGAGGGTTATCTCTGTTGGAAGATGACGAACAGAATCTGGAAACAGATTTCATCCACTGTGTTGGACGGTTGTTTGGGCATATTTAACAGCAGAATTGAAATTTTTGACCTTCATGAAAGTTGTAGATCTCGTAAATATCTAGCTACTGTAATTTTTATGTATTTTTATGAACAGTAGAAAAAAGATACGAAATTGGGAAGAGAGGGTGCTGCTGTTCGATCCGGACAGATCGGGGTTTTTGGCGTTTAAATGGGATCGGGGAGTAGGAAGCGTGTGTTTGAATTGTGTGATGAATTGTGATGTCGCTATGTACTGAAATAATGTTTGTTTAGGTGGTGCCACTGCTGGGCGTAACTAGGTTCTTCGCCCACGTCGGTAAAGGCAAGTGGAAGGAGTTGTATTGTTAATCTATACATTGTTGTTTGCTTCGCCTTCACTATAAACTCCAATTACAGCAATCATACATGGTTTAATCACTTGCTTTGAGGATTGCAATATCTTTACTGGTATTGTGATGTTGTGGTTTAGCTATGAATCAAGAGTAAGGTGAAGAATGATGTTGTTTATCTGATGAATTGTCTAAACATTTCATCTCTATGATATTTGTTTTCTATCCATGCTATATGATGATATGAAAACGTGTGGACTCAGTGGGAGAGGTTATGAATGAATTCATGCATTAAGCATTAACTGCATAATCATGCATTGGAAGTTTGTCGACGCCTTGGCGTCTTGGCCGTCAGTACAACACCGTGTGTTCCTGAGAAAGGGCACGGTGAGGAGGAACATGGCATAAGCATGTGCATCAATCATATGCATATTACTGAAGTGGTGTGGACTCTTTGATGTGGTATTGTATATGAGGAATGTGGAATGCTAGATATATGGTCGATGTGTTATTTGTATTAGTTGTTCCGCTTGCTGAGATTTACCCAATCTCACTACTTGATGTTTTAATGTTTTCAGGTAGCGCTTGTGAGTCGTAAGCATGAAGGGGGGGCTAGAAACACAATAAATTTTCTGATGTCATCACGACTCACATGATCTAGTGCTTTAAATAATTCATTAGTTGGATGAAATTTTATTACAAATAGACCCATTGTTGTTTCCTTTAAACTTGTTCTCGTTTATGGTTGTCCCTTTAGAGATGTGTTATGTTTATGGTTGATTCCTGGTTGATTTAGACTTGTTGTCTCTAGTATTGATGTCGTGATATTATTCCTATTTGAATTGCTTATCATGGACCTTGTTTTTATGAATTGCTTCCGTATTATCCTGTTTTAGGGGAAATGCTGTCGAATTTTTCTTGTACAACAGTTTAGATTTATGGGGTGTTACTGATTGGTATCGAGGCGGTCGTTGGTCCTTGGAATGTGTATTTTTAGTGTCATACTATAGGATACAACTAAAATGTGATGTGGAATAACTTAGAAACATGGCCTAGGTTTTAACTAAAATTTTGTCATTAGGATAGCAACATTAAAATTTGTGTAAGTGGAATCACTAATTTAAAATCTGACACACATGGATGCACAGTAGGAAAGGGGTATGGGTACCGTTGCTTTCCGTTTAAATATTGTATCTAAGTTTTGATGTTGAATGCTACTTTTGATGATGTATAATGCTATATTTATGATGGATTTGATTGAGTTGCTTCATTTGTGATGAAGTGGGGTTGTGGTGCCGAAGGGTTTCGGTCACTTCTTTTTGTTCTTAGTAAGGGTGTGGTTTGACGGTGTGGCCGGTTAACGCCATCACCAAAGAATTATTAAACCCTGTAGGAGGAGTGCTTACCCTTTCTGTCGTGGATCGGGTAGTGGACTGGAGTCAAATAGAAGAGATTGGTGGTAGATTCCTTCGAATGTTCTTTATCGTTCTGACGGTCGATCTTGGTTGGTTTTCTTGGTTTTAGTTGATTGAAATCAGAAGAAAAGTGTTTGGAATTTGGATTTTCGCGGAGTGTGCCTTCGGTGTTTCTTGGTTTTGTCTTCTTTGGGGTGAAGACAAAGAAGGGGAGTTTTGTGTTGCGCGTCTTTGGTCGCCTTTTGACTTTGACACCTGTTTAGTTGGTTGCCTTGCAAAGAAAGGTATAGCTTTTGGTTCTTGTGTGTCTTGCTCTGAGTTTAAAAGAAGTTATTGAAGCGTGTGTAAAAAGTTAAGTTGTGTCGATTTATGTTTTGTGCCTTTGTTCGTAAAGGTTTACTTGATCGCTTGGTTCCCTCCTGTGGGAGTCTTTAAGATTGAAATGTGTCTTGGAGTCATGTCCTATTGCAAATTTGAGAGTCAAGCCTCTTTGTGAGTTTTGGTTGAGTATTAAAAGAAAAATGCTGCAAATAAAGTAAGTATTCGTTTGACTGAAATTAATTGTTAAAAGTGAAAATTATTGTTTAGCATGTTATGTAGTATGTAACAATGTGGTTTATAGAAATGATGTACTCCTTAGTTAATTTGTGAGTTGAATCAATTAAGTGTAATTGTTACCTTTAGCTTAAGATTAAATGAACCTCTAGTGATGTAGAGTACCCCATAGTGGGGATGATTAAATGTGTTAATGTACATGCTTATAATCTATTGCTTTGCTTTAAAAGTGCTTATGACCCCCGATAATGTTTAAGGTTTTAAACCCTGATGCATGGTTAGAACATTAAGATGAGGTAGATTCTGTTATTGTTAAAGAAACTTTCTTTGGTTGTTTAAAGATGTTCTAATCTAACGGATTAATAGAGAAAATTTAATCGTGTTGACTAGCGACTTTAATTTGGAAGTTGATTAGAATTGCTATTTACGTTGTTGCAACCTACTAGTATGTTGTGTGGTGGTAATTTTGTTATCACCTATGTATAGGGTAGCCAAAAGTAATGTTGATGGTTGATGTTTATGCCCATTTGTTGTTATTGATGACTTGGTAGGGTTGTTAATTGTTGGAAACCATTGATCCAATAGAGAAAAGTGTAAAACTGTGGAATTATGTCGAGTTCATGTTGTGATGGGATGAACATTGGATAACAATCATGATGCAAGATTTTAACCTTAATGAATGCAAGTCTTTGAATCCTGTTACTTAATTTTATCTTGTAGAGATAATACTTATTGGTTGAAGTCATTTTATTGATTGAACAAGTTTTAATTGTCAAGATGTTGATGTATGGATGGTATAAAATTGATACGTTGATCATGCTTAAGTATATGTTGAAGTACTATGTTTGAAATATAGAATACATTGATATATGATGTGTTGGTCTGTGGGGATCATGATGAGGTAGTATAGAATGGAAGACGTTTTGTTAATCATCATAAACTGTATTTATAAATGTTGGGAAAGGTAACTAGAGAAAGAATTGGTTATGTAGCTTTTGGTTGAATTATATTGAGGCCTCTCGATGAGTAAATAGTGTATATTGAATGCTTAAATGGTAAGTATAGTGGAATACTAGATATGGTGGCTTTCATCCTGAGCATGTGTCTAAAACCTTTTGGACTGGTTTGGTTGGTTGCTATTTTGGTTGAATACTTTTTGTCGAAGTGTTTCTTCTGTTGTGTTTCAGAGTTTCCCTAAAACTCGTAGTGATTAATGCCAACCTTTGGATTTGGCTAACTTGTTTAGTTTGCACTATGAGTATGGATTTACACCCAAAAGTTTTTGAGTGGATCGCGCCCCTTCGCGTTCGCACTGCATTATCTTTGGAATTAATTTTAAGGAAGCAGATGGACATAGTGGGTTGTGTTGGAAACTCTTGAGATTTAATTTGTAACTCTTTTTTATTAGAGTTGGATTTATTTGCATGATGTGTGTGACGTTTGCGAGTGCTTCAAAAAGGTGGATTATATGAGTGTTTCATAAGTGAATTTGGTTAGTGAAGAGTTCTCTTTTGGGAATGAATTTCCCTTTCTTTCGAGAAAAAAAATTGTGGCGGTTGTTTGTGCAGATGTTTGATTTTGGAGTCGATGTTCTTTTCCAAAATGTTGATTTTGGTTAAAATGCGATGTTTTGCAAGTTTAGCTTTCTATCATTGGTGGGTTTTGATACGATGTGGTGCCTTATTGTTAACTATGCTGCCGACATAGTTTATATGAATTAGCGCAATCCTCGGTGTTATTCGAGTTTTATGCATGTGTTACAGAGGAAGAAGTCATCTTGTAAATGACTATTCGATAGTGTTGTTACATGATGAATGAATGGTGAATAGTAAACATGGCATTGTCTATAGATGTTAAATGATAAAAGAGTCGTTGAGCCAGGTCGATGAGAAAGTCATATATGGATATATGACTAATCCGGAGTGCTCTTGGAAAGCTGCATGCATGTCCTGAATCGAGATTTCAATTGCCTTCTAGTACGGGAAGTAAGAACGAATATCTTCTGAAATGTTGGTTGTGGTGTAAGAGATCTGAGCTTTCTTTGCATTTGGCTTAGGAAAAAAAAAAGAGTACTCTTGGGTTGTTGCCGAATTCTTTCCAAAGTGGTTTTTAGCGCTTTGGAGTTCGAGTTGTTGGATGTGAATCATTTGGGGATCATGGGTCTTGGTTGAGCTTCCTCAATGATTCTACCCTTGGTTCTGATTCTTTGAAAGGAAGAATGCGAGGGCGAAACCTTCTAAGAAAGAGGAATTTAGTGTGGGTTGGTAATGACCTAAGATATTAGATGTTGCTAGTAGATGATCGTAAACAGTTTAAAAGTGAAGAGTAAAGGAAGGTTGTGTATGACTCAATCCAAACCTTCTTGGAGAATTGGGTCATTGATGTGTACCTATGTGAAAAGTTTAAATTATTAGTGGACCACTTGGTGGTTGCTAGTAATTGTTTTTCCTTTTCAGAGTGTATTGGACCTTTCTGTCGCTGAGGTTGAGCGAGGTTGTGTCAACCATAGCGATTTTGTTCGGTTGTTACTGTCTCTTGCGGGTTTAAGGACCCTGGTTGTAAAGTAGGCCTTTCCTTTTGGTGGTAGTGTTGGGTATTGGTTTTTGTTGAAGATCAATTTTTTTGCAAGGTTCTAACCTCGTTTGTTCAAATAGTTGGTGGTCTTGGAGTGTATGTCTCACCTGGTTTGTCGTCGTATTGAATACGGCGAACCACGAGAGGGTTGTGGTGTGAAAACACGTTTGTGCGTGGGAGATGAAGAGGGTTCTAGAGACTGGTACCGTTTTTCTTCTGGAGAGTAGTTGGAATAAGGAGTGCGAGACCGTTTCTTTCATGGTCTATTTGGGAATTGAAGTGAAGGTGGAACCGTGAGAGGTTGCACTCTGTTGAGCTAAATCAACATTTTCTTTCTAGTGTTGGTTTTGAGAACTCGCTTGTCGTTTGTTCCGGTTTGAGTCTTTGTGTGAATGTTTTGTGTTGCAAAGAAGTCTTTTGTCCCTTGGGGACTTTGTTGTTGATTTTGGTGTGTCTTTGATTCGGGGACGAATCCTTTTAAGGAGGGGAGAGTGTGATGCCTTAGAATTTGGGAGTTACCGTAGGGGGTTTTCTCCCTTGTTTCGATTTCGGAAGGAATGAAGGAAATGTTGGGAGATGAAATAATTAAAGAATATGCAGCAATTTAATTATTAAAAATTGGAGTTTTGGGCTAGTTTCCGCTGGGCTGAGGCAACCTGGGCCTGGGTCGGGAATTTCTTTTTCCCCCTCTCCTCCCTATGCCTTGGTGGGCCGGACCACCACCCCCCTTTAAGTGGCGCCCCTCCCCTTTGGCCGGCCACCTTCCCCCTTTGCCCTAGGGCGCCTCCCCTTCCTCCCCCTAGTAGCTGCCACCCTCTCCTCTTCCTCCCCTGCGTGGTGGCTCAAGATCCACCACGAAACGCGAAGGAGAAAGCGAGAAGGGATCTGTGGAGGCGTGGAGGACGAGCAGATTTCAGATTCGGGGTTCATCGCGTGCTTTCCGTGGATTCTCGAGGAAGGACTCTAGGTAAATTTTTAGAATTTTACCCCCTGTTCTACCTAAGATTAGGAGTGTTTTAGATCTGGTGGTGTTTGGTTTGGATGGAATTTGATGGGGGAGAAGGGTAGTTGTTCACATGGTGCTGTTTCTGAGAGGGGAGATTGTGTACCGCGGATTGTTTCGCGGTTTAAGTGGAATAGATGATTTTTCCTGCAAAAACCTATAACTACAAAGTTGCAGAAAACGTCGAGACCTACCTTCTGTAATTTTTTCAGAATTTTTGGGCCGTCGGTCTGATGGTTATCTCTGTTGGAAGATGACGAACAGAATCTGGAAACAGATTTCATCCACTGTGTTGGACGGTTGTTTGGGCATATTTAACAGCAGAATTGAAATTTTTGACCTTCATGAAAGTTGTAGATCTCGTCAATATCTAGCTACTGTAATTTTTATGTATTTTTATAAACCGTATAAAAAAAGATACGAAATTGGGAAGAGAGGGTGCTGCTGTTCGATCCGGACAGATCGGGGTTTTTGGCGTTTAAATGGGATCGGGGAGTAGGAAGCGTGTGTTTGAATTGTGTGATGAATTGTGATGTCGCTATGTACTGAAATAATGTTTGTTCAGGTGGTGCCACTGCTGGGCGTAACTAGGTTCTTCGCCCACGTCGGTAAAGGCAAGTGGAAGCAGTTGTATTGTTAATCTATACATTGTTGTTTGCTTCGCCTTCACTATAAACTCCAATTACAGCAATCATACATGGTTTAATCACTTGCTTTGAGGATTGCAATATCTTTACTGGTATTGTGATGTTGTGGTTTAGCTATGAATCAAGAGTAAGGTGAAGAATGATGTTGTTTACTGGATGAATTGTCTAAACATTTCATCTCTATGATATTTGTTTTCTATCCATGCTATATGATGATATGAAAACGTGTGGACTCAGTGGGAGAGGTTATGAATGAATTCATGCATGAAGCATTAACTGCATAATCATGCATTGGAAGTTTGTCGACGCCAGCATGCGCGACCGTACCGGTACAACACCGTGTGTTCCTGAGAAAGGGCACGGTGAGGAGGAACATGGCATAAGCATGTGCATCAATCATATGCATTTTACTGAAGTGGTGTGGACTCTTTGATGTGGTATTGTATATGAGGAATGTGGAATGCTAGATATATGGTGGATGTGTTATTTGTATTAGTTGTTCCGCTTGCTGAGATTTACCCAATCTCACTACTTGATGTTTTAATGTTTTCAGGTAGCGCTTGTGAGTCGTAAGCATGAAGGGGGGGCTAGAAACACAATAAATTTTCTGATGTCATCACGACTCACATGATCTAGTGCTTTAAATAATTCATTAGTTGGATGAAATTTTATTACAAATAGACCCATTGTTGTTCCCTTTAAACTTGTTCTCGTTTATGGTTGTCCCTTTAGAGATGTGTTATGTTTATGGTTGATTCCTGGTTGATTTAGACTTGTTGTCTCTAGTATTGATGTCGTGATATTATTCCTATTTGAATTGCTTATCATGGACCTTGTTTTTATGAATTGCTTCCGTATTATCCTGTTTTAGGGGAAATGCTGTCGAATTTTTCTTGTACAACAGTTTAGATTTATGGGGTGTTACAGTTATCCGAACCCTCGGCGGACTTTGCGGTCACAGTCGGGCGATAGCCGTCCACTGATGTGGTCTTAACTTGCAGAGCTACAAAGGAACCTCAACGGCATCGTGGAGTCGCGAAGGTTGGCGGTGGAGGAGCGCGACGTGGCGATTACGTCGCGGGACGCGGCCCTGTCGGCTCAACTGATAGCGGAGAGGGGGTTGTCCGAACTGACAGTCGAGCTGAGGACCCTTCGAGAGGTCGGCCAGACTGTGTGCGACCAGGTGCAAGGGCTCATCCTGGGCTCAAGCTCCCTCTCCTCCGTGCTGGCCAGCGTGCCGGAGCATGTCGAAGCTTCGGTGAGCGAGGCCGTGGCGCCCGGTGCTTCCTCAGCACTGGTCAATGCCATCTCTTACTACGATGGTATCAACCTCGAGACTGTTGGAAGCGGAATCGCCGGGAATTGGACCGACGAGGAGATCGACGGGTTTGAGTCCCAGGTTGACCCGTACGCCAGGGAGATCGCTGAGAGGATTTCGCCGCGGAGCGTCCTCCATCGAGAGCAAGGAGATAATTAGTTTTTGTTTTTTGTAGGGTGATGACTTTGTGTAAAAAAGAGTCGCTTGTGGCCTTGGCCTGCTGGGCCACTCTTAGTTTCCCTTTGCTCATCCCGCGTTTCTCTTCTCTCTCTCTCTCTCTCTCTCTCTCTCTTTGATGGTGCTCACTTCGTAGGATAGAAGTGTTTCCGACCGGCTTTGGGTTGCCCCGCTCGGTTATTTCCTTCTTCCACGAAGTGCCAGCTCGCGACCGTGGCTGTTAGGGCGTAGGTCGTGGCATTCGGGTCGAAAGGGTTACCGCGAGGGGAAACGTATGGTCGGTCGGGCTCAATGACTCGTGCGGGCACGAATGGCCCCCAAGTGGTGCGCGGGGACTGGGCCATAGTCGGCACGCACAGCTTTGAGCAAGGAGGCTGGGTAGAAAAAAGGCGACATAACAGAAGGAGTTAAGGGATAGGGATGTCTTAACTTTTTGACGCCCGAGCTTCTGTTAGGGTTGGTGCAGGGCGCGTTCGAGATCCGGTAGAAGACGTTTCTAGGGATAAAACTTTCTCAGCTTCTCGATATTCCACGCGTTGGGGAGGACGTTGCCCTCGGCATCCTTCAGGCGAAAGGTGCCGGGTCGGAGGACCCTCGTGATGGTGAAGGGGCCCTCTCATGGCGGAGAGAGCTTGTGTCTGTCTTTGCTAGACTGAACTTGACGCAGAACCAGATTGCCAACGTCGAACGATCGGCCGCGGATTTGGCGACTGTGGTATCGTCGTAGGGCTTGCTAGTATTTGGCTGATCGCAGGACCGCCACGTCGCGTGCTTCGTCGAGTTGGTCGATGGCGTCTTGTTGCGATTCTAGCCCCCGAGTGGCGTCGAAGGCTTGCACCCTTGGGGCGCCATACTCCAGGTCGGTGGGCAGCACGGCTTCGGCACCGAACACCATGAAGAATGGCGTGAATCCTGTTGACCGGGTCGGTGTGGTTCGCAAGCTCCACAGGATGGAGGGTAGCTCGGCTGCCCACCGTCCCGCGAATTTTTTCAGTCGACTGAAGATTCGGGGCTTGAGTCCCTAGAGAATCATGCCGTTGGCCCGTTCCGCTTGGCCGTTGGCGCGGGGATGCGCTACCGCTGCCCAATCGACGCGGATATTGAAGTCGTCGCAGAATTCGGGGAACTTCTTCCCTGTGAACTGCGTTCTGTTGTCGGTGATGATAGATTTCGGGACTCCAAACCGGTAGACGATGTCGCGGAAGAAGTTCGCCGCTTGCACTGAGGTGATGGTCACGAGCGGCTTGGCCTATATCCACTTGGTGAACTTATCCACCGCGACAAGCAGGTGAGTGAAGCCCCCAGGCGCCTTTCTGAAGGGCCCAACCAGGTCGAGTCCCCATACCGTGAACGGCCACGTGATAGGGATCGTCTGTAAGGCTTGCGCGGGGAGATGGGTCTGCCGGGCGAAGAATTGATATCCTTCGCAGGTGCGGACGATTTGCTCGACGTCGGCCACGGCGGTAGGCCAGTAGAAGCCTTGTCGATAGGCTTTCCCCACTAGGGACCGGGGAGCGGCATGATGTCCGCAAATTCCACCGTGGATGTCGAGCAGCAGCTGTCTTCCTTGGTCGTTCGGGATGCATCTTTGGAGGATTTCGGAGGGGCTCTTCTTCTACAAATCATTGTCGATGAGAACAAAGGATTTGGCCCACCGTGCGAGGCATTGAGCCTCGGTTGGGTCGGCGGGGAGCGAACCATCTGTCAATCGGTCGATGAAGGGCTGTCGCCAGTCGGAGTTGACTGAGAGCACATTACGGTCCGATCCAGGCGGGTCCGTACCCACCCGATCGACGGACGGGACGGTCACTTTCAGGGGGTCGAATGTGGCTTCAATGGTCGAATCCAACCGGATGGATGGTTTGTGGAGGTCGGAGATGAAGATCCCGGGTGGAACTGGACCTTTGCTGGAAGCGAGGTTGACCAAAGAATCGGCCTCACCATTGTGCCGTCTATAACTGTGGTGGAGCTCGAAACCTTTGAACTTCTCCTCGAGCTTGCGCACCTCCAAGAAAAAGGCCGCCATTCGCGGGTCGCGAGGCTCCGTGGCCTTCATGACTTGGTTGACGACAAGCTTCGAGTCCCCGTGCATGTAGAGTCATCGGGCGCCGAGGTCGGCAGCGATCCGGAGACCGTTGAGCAAAGCCTCGTACTCAGCGACATTGTTGGTCGCGTCGAAGAGCAGTCGGATGGCGTACTGGAGCTTGTTCGCGAGTGGGGAAACAATGACAACTCCGGCACCCGCCCCATTCTTGGTGTAGGACCCATCGAAGTACATTGTCCAGTACTCGGGGTCTTCGAGCGCCGGCGGGGTTTGAGCCTCGGTCCACTCGGCGACGAAATCGGCTAGTACCTATGACTTAATCACCATCCTGGGGATGAACGATATGTCGAGGCTGTTGAGCTCGAGTGCCCACTTAGCAATCCTCCCGGTGGCTTCGCGGTTGTGAACGACCTCCCCGAGCGGAGATGAGGTCACCACCGACGCCGGGTGTCGATCAAAGTAATGTGCGAGCTTTCTTTTTGAAATGAGCACTGCGTAGAGTAGCTTCTGCACCTGCGGGTAGCGGACCTTGGTTTCGGAGAGCACCTTGCTGATGATGTACACCGGGCGTTGTACCTTGAAAACGCGGTCCTCCTTCTCTCGCTCTACAACAAGTGCCACGCTGATGACCTGGGTCGTGGCGGTGATATAGAGGAGCAGAGGCTCTCCCGATACCGGGGGGACCAATACCGGGGGCGAATTCAGGAACGCCTTCAATCGGCTGAGGGCTTCCTGCGCTTCTGGTGTCCAGCTAAAGTGGTCGGAATTCTTCAGCAGCTTGTAGAGCGACATCCCTCGCTCGCCTAGTCGAGACATGAAGCGACTTAGGGCTGCGAGGCACCCCGTTAGCCTCTGGACCCCTTTTAGACTGCTGATCGGCCCCATCTTCATGATAGCAGAAATTTTCTCCTGGTTGGCTTCGATACCGCGCTCGGAGACGATGAAGCCGAGCAGCTTCCCTTTTGGAAATCCGAAAACGTATTTCTCGGGGTTGAGCTTTAAGCGGAACCGCCGGAGGTTCGCGAAAGTTTCTTCTAGGTCGGGGACGAGGTCATCGGCTCTCCTGGTTTTTACGACGATGTCGTCGACATATGCCTCGATGTTACGGCCTATTTGGTCGGAGAAGCACGTCTGCATACACCGCTGATATGTAGCACCCGCGTTTTTCAGACCAAACGGCATTGTGACGTAACAAAACGAACCATGCGGGGTGATGAAAGAAGTCGCGAGCTGGTCGGATTCTTTCATCACGATCTGGTGGTAGCCTGAGTAGGCGTCCAGAAACGAAAGGGATTCACACCCCGCGGTGGAATCGACAACTTGGTCGATTAGGGGCAATGGAAACGGATCTTTTGGACATGCCTTGTTCAGGCTCATGTAGTCAATACACATTCTCCATTGCCCACTTTTCTTTTTTACAAGGACAGGGTTTGCTAACCACTCGGGGTGGCGCACCTCTCTCATAAACCCTACGGCCAAAAGTTTGGCTATCTCCTCCCCTATGGCCTTGCGCTTTTCTTCGTCGAAACGGCGCAAGCGTTGGGCGACCGGCTTAGAGCCTGGTCGGATGTTCAAGGAGTGCTCGGCAACCTCCCTCGGGATTCCTGGCATGTCTGAGGGTTTCCATGCGAAGATGTCCCGGTTGGCTCGGAGGAAGTCGACGAGCGCGCTTTCCTATTTGGCGGGGAGCGTGGCACCGACCCGCACAGTCTTCGCGGGGTCTTTGGGATCGACCGCGACCTCCTTCGTATCCTCGGTGGACTTGAAGGAGCTTGACCCCGACTTGCTGGAGTCGGGGGCAGACTCGGGGACCTTCTCTCGAAGGTCGGCAAGCTCAGCGGACGCAATGACCGCCGACTCTAGCTCGCAACTGCTTCGTTCGCAGTTGTAAGCGAGCTGGAAAGATGAGGCTATGGTGATTACTCCCTGCGGCCCGGGCATCTTCAGCTTCAGATAGATGTAGTTGGGATCGCCATGAACTTGGTGTAGCACGGTCTCCCCAAAATGGCGTGGTAGGAGCCGGGAAAGTCCACCACCTCAAACGTGAGGGTTTCGGTGCGGAAGTTTTCCGGGCCCCCGAAAGTGACGGGTAGGTCGACCTGCCCGAGCGGGTGAGCCTGTTGGCCAGGGACGACGCCATGGAAAGGGGCCTTGCTTGGTCGGAGACTCGAGCGAGGGGTTCCCAGGGCGTCGAGGGTCTCAACATACAGGATGTTGAGGCCACTGCCACTGTCCATGAGCACCTTAGTTAGGCTCTTCGTCCCCACGATGGGGTCGACGACGAGCGGGTAGTGTCGACG
Source organism: Rhipidocladum racemiflorum (assembly GCA_036346355.1). Classification (NCBI taxonomy): domain Eukaryota; kingdom Viridiplantae; phylum Streptophyta; class Magnoliopsida; order Poales; family Poaceae; genus Rhipidocladum; species Rhipidocladum racemiflorum. The sequence goes on from CM070578.1 coordinate 57,892,108, forward strand.
ATCGGTTTCGCCGGCAATAAGATTTGTGATTCTAGGGGATTTGTGCGGGATCTGAGCTTGATGGCAACACAGGATGCGAGGGCAATCTGTTTTAGACAGGTTCGGGCTCTCTCGGAGGAGATAATACCCTAGTCCTGTGTTCTTGGATATATGAGCTTCCTCTTTCCTTCTTATTTCTCCCTCCTCCCCTTATATACTGGGGGAAGGATACATGATAGATGGGCGTCCCCGGGCCCTGAACATGGTCGCCTTGCCGACATGCACGTTCTCCTTATCGGCTTTGGCGCACTACGTCTTGGAGAGGTGGTTATGCTTTTCCCGACCCACGCCTGCCACTCCGTCAGGTTTCGGCGCCTGCAGGCTCTGTGAATGTCAGGTTGCATGCTTCGCTTCTGGCGGGTTGTTCGGGCATGGCGCGAAGCTTCCCCGAAGGATCGGGAGTTGCCTTGGGGAACAAGTCGAAAACCTCCACCGGGCCCGTCGTGGCGCTTCTGGGCTTTGGGCCTACTTCTCCTCCCGTCTAGCCCAGTCGAGTATAGGCCCCGCCTGCGGGACCCCTATCTTAGACATCCCACAGCAGCCCCCAAGTGCTTTAGGATCGGCTTTCCGTCTCTTATCCTGTCATGAAGATTATATGGGAAAAAAGATCGTAAAGAACTTGTGATGTGAGGCCACCGTGGTTGGTTGGCTCGTAGCCGAGTGGTACCCGCGCCCGTTTACGGTGCGCGGCAACCGGCTCGTCGCTCAGCTGGCCCTCATGGGGCATACCGTAGTCCTTTGGCTCGTGGCCGAGTGGTACCCGCGCCCGTTTACGGCACGCGGCAACCGGCTCGTCGCTCGGCTGGCCCTCATGGGGCGTACCGTAGTCCTTTGGCTCGTGGCCGAGTGGTACCCGCGCCCGTTTACGGCACGCGGCAACCGGCTCGTCGCTCGGCTGGCCCTCATGGGGCGTACCGTGGTCTTTTGGCTCGTGGCCGAGTGGTACCCGCGCCCGTTTACGGCGCGCAGCAACCGGCTCGTCGCTCGGCTGGCCCTATGGGGCGTACCATGGTCTTTTGGCTCTTGGCCGAGTGGTACCCGCGCCCGTTTACGGTGCGCGGCAACCGGCTCGTCGCTCGGCTGGCCCTCATGGGGCATACCGTAGTCTTTTTGGCTCGGGGCCGAGCGGTACCCGCACCCATTTGCGGCGTGCGGCGATTGGATTGTGAGGCCCAATCGACCCTCATGGGGCATACCTTGGTCATTTAGAGTAATGCCTGTGCCCGCTTACGGCGCACTGCTTCAGACTCTCATGGAGCGCATTCTCAAGACCGGTTTAATGAAAATCCTCCCACGGTACCCAATCACGCTGAGGAGCAGTGACCAGCAATTGGCCCCAAATTATGGGGCGCACCGCTTGAGGATGTTCGGAAAGTGCCCAGCCCCAAGCTTCCGTGGCGGCCGGCGTTCAGGCCCATCATGGGGCGCACTTTATCCCAAACTTCGAACCAGACTTGACACCTGGTCGCGTTTTGCGCGACTCAGCTATCGGCCCAACATGGGGCGTGCCCTAGATCTGGCCCAGAATCGAGCGCGAAGGCCTTTGTTTTTCCCGCCGTAAGGCGAAAATTAAAGCTTATTCCTTATAAATGAGGGGAAACTTACTAGGCGGAGATATCTTTGCCCTTCGCCCACCACGGTTGAGAAATCTTTAAGTCTCCTTTGGCGATTTGGGCGACTTAGGGTTTCAAGTTTCGCGCCCAAGATCCTCGGCGGTTCCTCCCACCAGGTCTCCATTACCAAGATGTCTTGTTCTTTGGAACCCCTATCAGCGTCGGGGGGTGACGCCGACCCTGCGACCGCGGGGTGGGAGACCTTCATCACCACGACGTCCCGCTTGGAGGAGCTGGTCGCCGCCGACGCCCTTCCTCCGCTGGAGTTGATCTCCGCCCGTCCCGCCGCAGGTGACCCTTACCCCACACCTCTGGAGAATGAGATCGTGGTGTTCGAGTCCTTCTTCTGGCGAGGATTTAGCGTTCCTGGGAGCGCCTTCTTCCGAGGGCTCCTTCATTTTTACGAAATCGAGCTGATCAATTTGAATCCCAATTCCATTCTTCACATTGCTATCTTCGTTCAGCTTTGCGAGGCGTATCTTGGGATACGCCCTCATTTCGACTTGTTCCGCTCCCTCTTCTTGCTCAAACCTCATCCGAACCGAGCTGCTCCCAGCGTCATTGGGGGCGCCGGGCTCCAGCTGCGAGAGGGCTTGAAGAAACAGTACTTCGTAATCCCCCTCAAGACTTCCCTCAAAGGTTGGAGGCGGGAGTGGTTCTATTGCGCCAATGTTGATCCTTTTCTCGCCCCTTTCGCTGGCCGCACCCCTAAAGCTTCCCAATGCTGGAGCGATGCCCCGGATGGCGGCGGTTTGGACCAAGTCTCCGAGCTTTTGGCATGGATAAGCGATCTGAAGAACCGGGGGCTGACGGGCCCCGGGATCGCGATCAGCTTTGTCAAGCGCCGGGTGCAGCCCCTAAAGGAGAGAATCCATTTGGGGTTCCAGTACGACGGGCCTCAGGATCCTACCCGGGAGGCGGACACGTCCTTGTCGAAAGAGGCATTGGCGGCGTGGGTAGTTGACCTCTTCGTGCCTGGCACTATGATCACCAACAGGGGCTGCCCTCGCAAATTTTCGGCGGAGAGGCCTCCTCCCGTGAGTGCACCACTCTCTCGAAAAGACTGTCCCATGATTTTTTGCACGATGTGTGATTCTCGACAGGTGCGATCGTTCCTTTTCAGAACGCGTCCCTTCTTCTCTGATGCTCTGGTCGTCGGCCTTTCTCGGCTGAGGAATGCTCAGGCCAAGCGAGCGGCTGACACCTCGGCCGATGAGCTGCGCCGGGAATCAGCGGAGGAAGCTGCTGGCCTTTCGTCAGCCGGGCCTTCGACCTCCGGCGTGCCGGATCACGAAGCCTGAGCCACAACCTTACATCTCGTGGGCAGCCCCGGTGCCAGTCGGTCTGGCTCCCCTCCGAGTGGTGCTGGGTCTCGGATGAGACCTGGAATGAAATTCAAGAAATCCAGGAGGTATTCTTTTGGGCGATCCTTGTCTTTTTGTTATTGCATGTGCTGAGGTGTTTTCCCTTTTTGCCGATTCAGGACTCCTACTATGGACATCCTAGTGGAGGGGTCTCCTGAAAAGGAGCCCCAAGCACGGGCTTCTCCAAGGGGAGCCCCCCCTGCGTCGGCCAGGTCACCCTCGCCGTCGACTGCCGGGGCGTCGCCACCTGGTGCTGGCGGCCCGACCGTTGAACCATCAGGTGGTCTGTCCGCCGATGAGATTGACCCGGCACCGCCTCCCGAAGTGGAGGAGGTGCCTCGAGAGCCACCGCCGCTCGGTCCTCTGCCGAAGCCTCCGAATCGGACCGTATGGTGGGAGGGGGGTTCCGACTGGAACGGGATGGAAGAGGACAATGAGATGGAGAGAGCGGCTCGGACGGAGCTTTACGAGCTCACCGTCAGGTGTAGCACGCTCGTCAGGGTGAGTTTCTTGTCTTGATCTGTTGCTGCTTGGCTTCTCCTCGAGATTCCGCCTGTTACCTAGGACATGGGGGAGCGCTCGGAGCAGCGGTCGCAATTTTTTCGGAAGGTGCTCCTGAAGCTCAAGGAGCACCAGAAGTATCAGGACAAGCTCAGCGAGATCAGCAGCGACAGATGGAAGGAGGTCCACGGGCTTGAGGACCAATGTATGGCGATCCGGGAGGAGAAGGAGAAGCTTGAGTATGTGCTCGAAGGTGAGATCCTCCCCTGGACTCGGTTTGGACATCTTTTTGGATAGTTGGAAAGGATGATGACGCTCTTGTGTTTCAGAGCGCGATTTGACCATTGCTGAGCTGAGAGCCCAACTGGAGGCTTCAGAGAGTTCTGGCCTCGAAGCTCGAGTCGGTTTGGAGAGGATGCAGCGGGAGCTGAAGGGTAAATTTCTTTGACTTGGATTGAACGTACTTGGCGTCGGGTGTGTTGTTGATGGCAGTTCAGCTTTGTTGCAGAATGCAAGGAGAAGATGGCCGCTGCCGAACGGGGCCAGACTGAGCTGCGCGTCGCCTGCGAGCCAGTTCTGCACCTTCTGCGTATTGAAGGAGTTGAGCCGGGCCAGGGGGACGACGCTGTTCCGCTTCTCTCTGGAGGAGCCGATAGGATCAGAGCTTATGCCAAGGAGTCCGCGACCATGAGTGCGAACCAGGCATTGGCAGTGGTCAAGTCTCATTATCCGAGAGTTGACCTTGAAGCTGTGAAAGAAGGTTTTGCCTGTGATGAAGACAAAGCCAACGCGCTCCTCGAAGAGGTCTCCGGTACATCGCAAGCCTTGTTAGAGAATCTTGAATTCTGACTTCGATGTGAACCTTAATGCCGAGTGCTGGCCCTCCCCTCCTTGTTTGAAATATTATGTTTTCTCACTTGAATATAATTTGTCTGTATTGTCCTCTGCTAAGTGGGCTCCAGACCTCTTTCACTCTTTCCCCTTTATGCGAGTTGCTAGAATATAGGCCCACGGCCTTTTGGCCCCCGTTGCGCCTTTCTGGGTGGCTTTCAGCCGACTGGTATGGCTCCCAAGCGCCAGGGTCTTGGCCCGTGGCCTTCTTGCCCCAGACACGCTTTTTCGAGAGGCTGGCGTGCAGCTCTCGAGCGTTGGGACTTACGTTGTGGCCACCTGGCTGAGTGGTTTAGCCCCCAGGCTTGCGTCGTCGCTTCCTAGCTCACAGCCCCCGGACTTTTCGCTTAATTGAGCGAAGTAAGCGGGAAGGCCGAATGAGCTTGAACTGCTCGTGACAGGTGTCTGGCGAAACGTCTCTTAATTTTGTTCAATGTGCTGATCTTCTTTGGCACTCTGAACAAATTGTCAGTCTTGCGGCGTCGCTTCGTCTTTTACGTTTTTGAATGGCATCACCTCGGTTCCGAAGCCATGTACAGTTTATAAATGGGACGTCACCGCCCTTGAGCGATCGTCCCTTTCTTCTTCCTCTTTCTTCCCTCCCAGCCTTCCTCCATGGCTAACATGAGAAGATTCGTTGGCCCCTACGTGGCATTCTTCCGCCAGCGATTCTTCGGGCTGCTCCATAGCTGGGAGGAGGCGGAGTTTTGGGAGGAGCTCGACTTCGCCACTCTAGAGGCGAAGGAGGAGGAAGGAGCCGCCAGCGACGCCGCCGTAGTGGCCACCTTGCTGGAGGTGGCTCCGGGGCTCCACGAGGTGGCCGAGATCATCACGGAGATGATCGGGCGCGAGCGCCGCGACGACCTAGCCATCAGGACTCTCGTCCGCCTTATACCACCCCTTTGGGTGGTTGAGGACAAGGTCCTAGCGGCGCTGCGTCGCGCGCGTCGCGTCTGACCTCGACGACCCCTCCCCCGGGCCTCCCAATGCGTAAAGCAGCAAGAGCAAAGAAGAAGAGGATTGGCAGGAGCCGCCTTTTTTAGCGCGAGAAAATGAAAAAGAAAGTCAGTAATGTAAATTACTAATACTATGGAACAAAATGTGAAATCTTGCCCAATCTATGCCGTCATATTTATTCCGAGTTTAGGGTTCCGCCTGATCAACCGTTCTAGTCAGTTGCTCCAGCGCCAACAACGAGGCGTTGGGGCTCGAGCTTTTGACAGCTAGAAACTCACGACTAGGCGAATCTCGGTTAAATTTTGGCGCTGCGAATTGTAGTCCCCGAGTGGTTAGTGCTTTCAGGCTCTACCCTTCCCGTTATGCGCGCTGGTATAAACCGCCGGAGTTTTGTGCTCGTCGCGATTTTTATTTCCGTGCGTTTTGTACCGGCGCGACCAGGGTTAGGTGCTACACCAGTCGGGTAATAACCACTCGGGACTAGCATTACATAGTAGAACTTCAGAAAATAAGATGGATCACCACTTTATTCAGTATGTGAGAGTCGGGTACATAACTTATGCGTAGAAGCGACGGAGCTGTTCGGCGTTCCAAGTATTCGCCAAAATCTCGCCATCTTCACGTCTAAGTCAATAAGCACCCGGCCGGACCGTCTTCTCCACAATATAAGGACCTTCCCAAATTGGAGAGAGCTTGTGCTTGCTTTTTTGGTTCCTCCTCAGGACCAGATCTCCTTCTAAAAAGGTTCTACTTCTGACATTGCGAGAATGGTAACGCCGAAGTCCCTGGAGGTACTTAGCCGACTGGATGGCTACAACGTTCCGAGCCTCCTCGAGTTGATCAAGCTCCACCATTCGGCTTCCCTCGGACTCGGCTTCGTTGTAGTTCCGAACCCTCGTGGATTCGAATCCTAGTTCGGTCAGCAGAACCGCCTCTGCGCCGTAGACCAGGAAAAAGGGTGTTTAGCCAGTTGCTCAGCTGGGAGTGGTTCTGAGTCCCCAGAGTACCGACGGTAACTCCTTCACCCATCGGGTAGCGTATGGTTTGAGGCGATCGAAGATCCTGGCCTTGAGGCCTTGGAGGACCAGACCGTTAGCCCGCTCGACCTACCCATTGCTTCGTGGATGAGCCACCGAGGCGAAGCAGATCTTGATCCCGACGCCTTCGCACCATTCTTGAAATTCTTCATTCCTGAATTGGGTGCCATTGCCCGTGATGATCCGGTTGGGCACTCCGAATCTAACCACGATATCCTGGAAGAACTCCTTAGCCTTAACCGCAGTGATAGTGGCGACTGGTTTGGCTTCGATCCACTTGGTGAACTTGTCAATAGCTACGAAAAGGTAGGCGAAGCCACCTTGAGCCTTCTTGAGCGGGCCCACTAAATCGAGCCCCCAGACCGCGAAGGGCCAAGAGATGGGGATAGTTTGCAGCTCCTGCGCCGGCAAGTGTGTCTACCTTGCATAGAACTGGCAGCCCTCGCAAGTTCGAACGATCTCCTTGGCATCCGATCGCTGGTTGGCCGTAAGAAGCCCTATCGGTAGGCTTTCCCAACCAAGGCGCTTTGACGCGTGATGGCCACACATCCTCGAGTGGATTTCTTGGAGCAGCTCTCTTCCCACTTGTCCCGAAATGCACTTTGAGGACACTGAGGCACTCGTCCGAAAGAGCTCATCGCCCACCACCACATAGGATTTGGCTTGTCGGGAGACGCGCTCTGCCAGAGCGGTTGCTTCTGGCAGTTTGTCCTTCAGGAGATAATCAAGGTACGGGGCCATCCAGTTGGGATCAATGAGCAGGACTCCGGTCCCAGGATCCTTACTTGGCTCCTGTCGTTTTGCAACGGTTGGCTCGTAAAGAACCTGGACGAAGATACCACTCGGGACATCTGCCTGAGTGGCTCCCATTTTAGCCAACTCGTCGGCTGCCTCATTATTGCGACGGAGGACATGAACCAGCTCCAGACCGTCAAACTTGCCTTCCAATTCTTGGACTCGCTGGCAGTATGCCGTCATAGTCTGGTCTACGCATGACCAGTCCTTCTGTACTTGGCTCACCACCAACTGGGAGTCACCCCGAACCGCCAGCCGTCGGATTCCGAGTGATGTGGCGATGCGGAGCCCATGGATGAGAGCCTCGTACTCTGCGGCATTGTTCGAGGCCGGGAAGTGAATTCGAAGGACATACTTCAACCTATCGCCCTTAGGCGAGACAAGGAGAATTCCCGCCCCTGCCCTGCCAAGCATGAGAGATCCATCGAAGTGCATGGTCCAATATTCTGGCTCTTCTTCCGTGCGGGGAGCCTGGGATTCGGTCCACTCGGCCGTAAAGTCGGCCAAAACCTGAGACTTGACGGCGGTGCGCGGCTTGAACGAGACGTCGAAAGCTCCAAGCTCGGCTGCCCACTTTGAAATTCTTCCAAGAGCTTCGATTATGGAGGACCTCTCCCACGGGAAAGAAGTCACTACCAAATCGAGTGTCCTTGGAAATAATGCTTCACTTTCGTGACGAGATCAAAATTGCGTCTGCAGCCTTACGGATTTGAGGGTATCGCGCCTTGGATTCGCCAAAGACTTCCGACAAAATAAACCGGCGTTGCACGCCGGCGGTGTCCAGATTCTTCCCGTTCCACAACTATCACGGCGCTGACTACACGAGTTGTTGCCGCTATGTAGAGCAGAGAGGTTCACCTAGCACCGCGAGACCAGAGTGGAGGGGTGGAGAGGAACACCTTGAGTTCTTCAAAGGCTTGTTGTGCCTCGCCATCCATTCAAAGCGGTCTTGTTTCTTGAGGAGCTTGAAGAAAGGCATCCCCGAACTCCCAGCGGAGATAAACCACCAAGCGCTACCATGCACCACTGTAACCTTTTGGACATCTTTTGGTGGCGGCGGGACCATCCTTATGATGGCCCCGATTTTCTCCGGGTTTGGCTCGATCCCGCGATGAGAGACAATGAACCCGAGTAGTTTCCCGGAGGAAACTCCGAAAATGCACTTCTTAGGGTTTAGCCTCATCTGGAACGCCCTCAGACTTGCGAACGTCTCGGCTAGATCAGAGGTGAGGCTGTCTTCTGTCTTGGTTTTAACCACTATATCATCCACATATGCTTCCACATTGCGTCCAAGCTGATGGTGAAAACACTGCCAGATCGCCAATGATAAGTTGCGCCAGCATTCTTCAGCCCAAACGGCATGGTGATGTAGCAATATGCTCCGAGTGGGGTGATAAACGAGGTCTTCTCGCAATCCTCCTCTCGAAGCTGGATTTGATGATAGCCTGAGTAGGCGTCCAGAAAACTAAGTAGTTGGGATCCAGCGGTGGAGTCTACCACCGATCAATACGGGGAGACCGAAGGGATCTTTCCGGGCAAGCCTTGTTGAGGTCGGTGTAATCAACACACATGCGCCAGCTTTTATTCTTCTTTTGGACAAGTACAGGGTTTGCCAACCAGTCGGGATGATACACTTCTTTGATGAAGCCTGCGGCTAGCAGCTTTGTAATCTCCTCCCTGATGGCTTGTCGACGGTCTTGGGCGAATCGTCGCAGCCTTTGCTTGACTGGCCTGGCTGATTGGTTTACATTTAATGCGTGCTCGATCACCTCCCTGGGGACTCCGGGCATGTCCGACGGCTTCCAGGCAAAGACGTCTCTATTTGCCCGCAGGAAAGTGACGAGCGCATCCTCCTATTTGTCTCCGAGCCCTGTCCCGATCAAGGCGGTTCGCGATGGATCGGATGGGTCGAGGAGGATTCTTTTGGTACCTTCCTCGGGGCCGATCCCGGGGTTTCGCGCTTTGCGGGTAGGGACGCTGCCTTCCGGCTTGTCGGAATCTGCTTCTCGCCGAATCCCCTCCCGACCCGGTCGCGCCTCCAGGGACTCGGCCATTTCGCAGCTTTCCTTGTGACAGGAAAAAGACTGCCTCATGTCACCACGTAGAGCGATGATACCACTCAGCCCCGGCATCTTCAATGTCAGGTATGCGTAGTGAGGTACTGCCATGCGCTGGTCTCCCCAAGATGGCATGATATGCTGTTGCGAAATCGGCCACCTCGAAGCCAAGGTTCTCTGTCCGGTAATTTTCCCTTGCGCCGAAAGTGACCGGCAGAGTGATTTGTCCGAGTGGTGTCGCAGAAGTTCCAGGTATGACACCGTGGAAAGGCGACGATCCGCGCTTTAGCTCCGACCGCGGAATCCCCATATCGTCAAGGGTTTTGACAAAGAGGACATTGAGCCCGCTCCCACCGTCGATCAATACCCTCTTGAGCTTGATGCCGCGGACGACGGGCGCCAAGACAAGAGGATACCTGCCGGGGAATGGGACATGATCTGTCGATGATCGGTTTTAGATAGGTTCGGGCTCTCTCGGAGGAGATAATACCCTAGTCCTGTGTTCTTGGATATATGAGCTTCCTCTTTCCTTCTTATTTCTCCCTCCTCCCCTTATATACTGGGGGAAGGATACATGATAGATGGGCGTCCCCGGGCCCTGAACATGGTCGCCTTGCCGACATGCACGTTCTCCTTATCGGCTTTGGCGCACTACGTCTTGGAGAGGTGGTTATGCTTTTCCCGACCCACGCCTGCCACTCCGTTAGGTTTCGGCGCCTGCAGGCTCTGTGAATGTCAGGTTGCATGCTTCGCTTCTGGCGGGTTGTTCGGGCATGGCGCGAAGCTTCCCCGAAGGATCGGGAGTTGCCTTGGGGAACAAGTCGAAAACCTCCACCGGGCCCGTCGTGGCGCTTCTGGCCTTTGGGCCTACTTCTCCTCCCGTCTAGCCCGGTCGAGTATAGGCCCCGCCTGCGGGACCCCTATCTTAGACATCCCACAGGTAGCGTCCTGGATGTGGGATGTGGTCGGGGTGGTCAGTCCGATCAAACGTGATCGAGGACTCGGACCACCAAAGGTAGCTAGGTACGGCGGGGTCCACTGCGTGGACCTCGCGAAAGGCGAGTTTGAGCTGCCACTTGTCGGAGTAGGACGCTGGTCCACCGAAGATCATGAGGCAGCCATCGAGTTGTGGGAACTCGTCGATCGCCTCCTTGTCCTTGCCTCCATCGTCCGGCGCCAGATCACGCTTCTTCCCCTTGCTCCGTGATGTCGTTGGGTTTCCGGAGAGGAAGCGCCTCAGGACTTCGCAGTCCCGGTACTTGTGTTTGACGGGATAGTTGTGGTTCGGGCACGGGCTATCCATCAATTTCTCGAAACGGTCAGGTGCCTGCCGTGCCTGCTGCTTGGCAGGTCGGTCGGCGACGGCGACCATGCGGCCTTCACGACCGTGCTTCCCCTTTCGCTTCCGCTTGCTGGTGCGGTCGGAGGCGGTGTCAGCTTCATCGCGAGGTGCTTGCTTGGCCTTCTTCTTGTCGAAGATGGCCCCCACCGCCTCCTCGCCGGAGGCATGGTTGGTGGCGATATCGAGGAGCTCCTTGGTGGTCCTGGGTTTGGCGCAACCCAGTTTGTGCACCAAGGCCTCGCATGTTGTGCCGTAGATGAACGCCCCAACGACGTCGGCGTTGCAGATATCGGGGAGCTCATTGCACTACTGGGACAAGCACCAGATGTAGTCCCAGAGCATCTCCCCTGGCTGCTGCTTGTAGCTTTTCAGGTCCCAGGAGTTGCCAGGACGCTTGTATGTGCCCTGGAAGTTACCGACGAAGAGGTTCATCAGGTCACTCCAACTCCCGATGGTGTTGGCGGGCAAATACTCGAGCCAGGCCCGAGCAGAGTCCGCAAGGTAGATGGGGAGGTATTGGATGATGAAGTGATCATCAACCGCTCCCCGGCTCGGCATGCGAGCCGGTAGTCTTCGAGCCAAACACTGGGGTTTGTCGCCTCTGTGTATTTGACCACGTTAGCTGGGGCCACTACGTCAGTATGGGCCTATAGTAACACGTATATGTGCTACTATAGGTCAAAAAAAGTGTTACTGAGTCCTATTGCAACATATTTGTTTAGTGTTACTATAGCCTATGTTACTATAGAAGGGTCTATTGTAACATGTAACAAGTGTTCTTGTATATAAAAAAAGATGTTGCAACCATGCTCTGACAACATGTATCAAATGTGTTGCTATAATTTGCAGTAACACCTTTTTAGCAAGAACAACATAATGTAGCGTGTTGCCATAGACCCTAGTAACACCTTATTTTTACTAAGGCAACATATTAGCATGTGTTTCTATAGACCTAGTAACATTTTGAGATACAATAATTGAACTTAGTAACACCTTTTTTGAAGCGACAACAACACAATGTTGAGCTCCTAAAATAAATTTAAATATATTTTTTGTGAATGTACAAATTCATGTTTCATAGAATATCTTTTGATAAGCATAACACATTGTACAATATAAACACACAAATGACCATAAGTGCAACAATCATAACATATTCTGCTTTCAACTCATCACCTAAACTAGTAGTTATTTCCTCAACATACCTTGCAGGTTGTCCTCTCTTGGCAATAATTGTTTTAAGTGTGTCTACAATTGCGGAGGTTTAATATATCTTAGTGTTCCTCATAAAGCCCTCATCAGAACAATCTTCCAGCGTTAGGTGCATGAGAATCACCTTTGGTGTAATGTTGATGAAAGTTTACGTCCATAGGATACAAAGCATAATGTCGATTCTCACTTTTTCCCATTGCCACAATGGATAGCCTAAGCTTGGTGTAAACGTAAGAACATAGATCAGTTCGGAAGCTATTGTTCATACCTCAAATACATAGGAATATTCCTCCCTCTTTGAGCCTTTGATGGTAGAATTCTTCTTGAAGAACAACAATTTTCTGTGAAGTAAATCCTTACTTAAAAAGCAGAAATTTTAACAACGAAAAACTCATAGTAATGCTATTTATGTAACTATGCAATTAAAGCTTGTTAATTTTTATTAGATCGAGAGCAAACATGCAGCTCACTCCTCTGAGTTTCTAAATCTTGATTGGTCCTTTTCATTTGGACATCAATGAGGCGAGAAAGAGAGAGCAACATCGGTTAATCAATGTAACTATAAGCAGGATAAAAGCGATTCTCAGGGCGACAAGTAGATACCTCCAAGCGTAAAGCTTGACATCACTTGCTAAATTAGAGCAATGTTATGTGTCTGAAAATGTCAAAAAAGTTAAAAAAGAATTGTAGGAAAGATAAAGTGGAGCCAGAAAAAAATCATGGTATCATGCTTAGTCTGAGAAAAAGTTAACAAATTTTCTACATAGACTCCATTCCTTATATCCTCAGACTGCACATTAGTTGTTTCATGCTTAGTACAAATAATGGTATCCTGCTGATAAGTCATTTTCACTTGAAGCAACTTGACATCAAAGCTTCTTGGAAGATTTGTGGATGAAGGATCAAGAAGATCATAATTTGTTCATTGTAAATCTCCAAAAAGAACACTTGCAAGCTTCTCATCCCTCCTACTCTCTTCTCCTGCAATTTTGTGTTGAACACAAACAAATTTGAGATTTGTACCATTATGAGATACTTGATCATCTAATCAGAAATAACTAATGTATTTTGCATTTATGAAGCTGAAAGAGAGGAAATAGTTTAGTTTTTACAGCTCAGATTCTACCAAAAATACGTGGTGTCATCCACAGTCTGGACTAGAGCGATTGTATCTCATGGCCATGTCTGAAGATCAAACAATTTTCATGAGTTAAACACATAATTTATGCAAGTTTTTGTTCTAGAACTAGACAAAAACCTATGTTGATTAGAGTATACATTACGACTACTATATGGTATTGTTTCATACAAACAATTAATTTTCCATTAGATGCATCTATATATACGAAACTTGATCACTCTATCCCCTCTGTACATGATATATAGATTGGAAGCGATTCACTTTGATTGTGAGATATGACTATGAGGTGGCGACAATGTGCTCGAGGCTTAGTTACTACATCATGATTGGGCTCCTCAAGATCTATTTGAGTAACAAGAGATGCTTTGTTGTAATCTCTAATTCTTTTCAAGTATGTTATATTATTTTGTATAACCATGTTGAAGATTTAAGCATTATTTTCTGTAATGCCCAATTTGTTAATATCTTTTGGCTATTCTTGTCTTGAAATTGCCCAAGTTGAGAATGAGTTCTTTTATCGATACTCTATATTTTTGGATAAGCCCCTAGGTATGTTGATGCCATACATTGAATTCAATAAAATTCTTCTATATATTCTAAAGTATAAGTAGTTCCATCAGAAATCCCTTAGTATTGCAGAGATCTTGATGAAAAATGAGCGGATGTATGCCTTTGCTGGTGATTTGCCTCTCTTTGTGCCCATGAGGAAGCTCATAGATGAAAATGTTAGCACCAGTTGAAAGAAAAGTACAATGACAAAGATGTAGAGGCCCAAAATGTGAATCATAGTTTGAGACTAGAGTAAAATTATAGACATCACAGGTATCCAATTTAATTGTAAGTAAAAATTAACCTAGGACTACACCTTGTTTCATCACGGCTATATTACTAGTTAGGACATAAACTCATGCTCATTGCATGAAGCTAAATTATCGAGGGTGAATGAATTGAGAATAGGGGTAAGAAATTTTATTATAAGAAGTGATTTATCCTAGTATTATGAGAATAAGGTAAGCCATTCGGGTTATACATTGGTAAAATTTTAAATTTGGGGACTTTAAATACAATACGTAAACATTGCAATAACTATGACTAAAGTGGTCAATGATCAAATTCCTCAACTTTTGAAGATTGCATAGTTTTTATGGTGAAGAGTTTGGTTTCAATTAAACATGTTAATACCTAAATGAAACGAAATAGAATTCCAGGAAGCTTAGCAAAATTACCTCCTAAAAACGATAGCCAAATCCAAGGCTTCATGATACAAATCTTTTGATTAGCAATCATAAAAAATGCTTGACTCGTAGTGGCAATCGGACTTACCCTTATTCAATTGATCACGAACAAACATCATGAAAGCACTCAAGTTCGGAGGAGGGAGCGGGGCGGCGGATGGGGTGGGGAAGCGGGTATCGGATGGAGGGGTGGAGGAGAGAGTGCGGGCGGTGATGGAGGGGCGGAGGAGAGGTAAGGCGTTGGATGGAGAGTGGAGGAGGAGCGAGGGTCGGTGGCGGATGGAGGCGGAGGAGAGGCGCCAGCGCTGGATCGATGGAGGAGAGGAGAGGAGGGCCGGCGGATGGAGAGGTGAGAGAGAGTGAGGCGCCCGAATGGAAGCGCCTTTGGAAGGATGGAGGAGCCCGGCGGATCGGTGGAGAATCGCGGATGGAGAGGGTTAGGGATTTGGGAGGCGCGAGGAGGGTTAGGGATTAGGGAGGCGCAGCCAGATCTGCGAGATTTGGGGAGGAGAGTGCATACTGTGCGGATTGAGGCGCGTGGGATAACGTGGTCTGCATGTCGTTCCACCAAACAAGGTAGCGCCTAGATTGTTTCATTTCGCCTATTTCATCTAAATGCTCGGCACCATCTTACACAAAATTTTCTCCGGTGTTTATAAACACCAAGGTAAACCCTAGTAAAGGCGTATATAAGCGCCATACTAGTATGTGCCAAGGTAAATCTTGCAACACTTTTCATAACTCATTAAGTCTGTGTTACAACATATCTTTGTAACACAAATTATATGTTACTACAAAATCTCTTTGTAACACATTGTTCAATGTGTTACGCGAATGTGTTACAGAAGATATGTTTTGTAGTAGTGGGCCCGGAACCTGGCCGGGAAATCTGCGTTGCGGACGGTGCGAGTGAATGCCCGCGGTCCTGGGCCATCGGGGTTTGGGCCGTGGGCGTCGCGCCGCCCGCTATCCGCGACCTGAGACCGTTCTGCTGGGTCGGCAGGCCTTCTCCGCGCCTCGAGGGTGGCGTGGAGATCGCGGTTGTCCCCCAGGTGGTGACGCACCAGAGTGTATGATGCCTGGGGTCGCCTGGGCCGCGACGCCTTCTTTGCCGGGCTCTGCTGGTCCCGTGAGGACGAGCGATCTGGGCGGCTCGAGGTCGTGCCCGAGTGGTGGGAACCAGATCCCTACGCGTGCTGCACGGCAGCACGTTCCACCAGCCCCCAGATGTTTTGGTACGTGACTTTGGCCTCCGGGTCCGTCGGCTAGGGAAGCCCTCGGAGTAGCATCGCGGCTGCGGCAACGTTCTGGCTCGCGTGGGGGAAGAACGGAAGATCGTCCGGCCCTTCGGCGAGCTGGAGATGTACCTCGCGTGCGCGTGCGCGTGCGCATGCACCAGATACAAGCAGTGGGTCGGACCCACGCCGCTCCAGGCCGGCCTGGAGCTTGTCGAGCTCGGCCTCACGGGCCTCGAGCTCCTCACGCTGCCGCCGGATTTCCGCGCGGCGAGCTTGGAGGCGCGTGGGGCTCTCACACCGGTCCTAATGGTCCCGCGCTTTGATGTGCGGGAGGAGAGTTCCGGGGCTCGCGGGGGTGGCGATTAGGTCCCCTACGCCCACCATGTTGCACTCGCGAGAGTGGAGCCAGTGCGGGGGGTGCTCCTTATCAGAGCTAGAGCCGTGGCTGGAGGAGTCTTCTAGCAGGTCGTGGAGGGAAGCTGGGACGTAGCCGGTCATTACCACGAGCCGGGAAACCATGGATGGCGGGGCCGCCGACCGGTGCGGTGCGCGTGCGGCACCGCCAAGGGCGATGCCATCGTGGTGTGGCTCCGTAGTCGAGGCTCGTACGGAAGTCTCGAGGCGGAGGTTGCCGAGAATGTCGGCGACCGCGTCCAGGCTCGTGAAGGGAGCCCAGTCCCGGATGGCGGCGGGGATGAGCACGAGCTCTCCCGTGGTGGTGACGACGAAGTCGAGGGTGCCGAAACGGATCCAACCCCTCGATGCTGGTGCGCCGTCGCGTAAGAAAGAAGCCATCAGGGATGCAGATGGGGATCTGGAGACGATGACGTGGATGACGCGTGAAGGTCCCCTACCTGGCGCGCCAACTGTCGGTGTTTCGTGCACCGGCAATACGAATTTTTGGTCAGTGGGGGGTCGCGCGCTCCCTCTCCCCGAATGGTCGACTCAAGGAGCCAAGTATGTATACTAGTTCGGGCCGAATGTCCCTACTCCAGTTCGTGCAGAGGATGTGTATTGCTTCTGGGAGCAAGTGGATGCGGGGTGTTACAAGCTAGGGAGTGTTCTTTGAGTTTGTTCGATCGGTTTCGCGTCCGGTCGGTCGGGAACTTTGCCTTTCTCTCATGTTCTGTTGCGGTGTGTTGCTATATCTGCTCTCGGGGTCCTGCCTTTCTTTATATAGGCGGAAACGGCAGGTTACATGGGAGTTTGTAAAGAAAAAGAAAGGGGTACTATACGCCTTGGAGTCTGTCCTCCTGTCTTGTCGCTTGCCAGGCCTTCGTCCCCCCTCACGAGCCGGGTCAGTAGACTCGCCCGAGAGGGTCGGTGGCTGCCTCAGTCGGAGGGATGACGTAGCGCTTGGTTCATCTGTCTGATGTCTGTGTTAATGCGTTTGACTCTTGGTGTTGCCTCGGGAGGGAGCATCCCACCCTGCCGTAAGCCAGGGTGACGGGACCGGTGCTTGACTTTTTGGCGGGTCTTCTGACATCCTCGGGAAGGGACCGCCTGCCCTGGTACGGGTGTCAGAGGTCATCATGTCTGTTGGGCAGTTGGCCGAATGCAGGCGGAGGGGTCGGTGTCCCGACTGCTGGAGAAGGCGACCTCGGTTGGGTCGGAGCCACGGGTGTTCGGACTAAGCGGGCTCGGCTCGCGCCGAGTGCCCCGACCCAGGGGGTCGAAGCCACCCGAGCGTTCGGACCCGGGGGTCGGAACGCCCTAGGTCAGGCCCAAGTCGGGGCCAGGCGTCTTTCGGGGCCCATGGGCCCTTTGTCGGAGTCGGGCTTGGAGGACGCAGCTCGCTCATTGTTTCGAGCTGCTGGGGGTACCCATGGTACGTGTACTCGTCAGTGAGAAAGTCATAACTAATCCGGTGAGGTCGGTGAGAAAGTTATGACTAATCCGGAGAGCCACTAGAAAGTCCTACCTCGTAGTCCTATCCATCGTGGTGGATGGGAGCGAGTCATTAAGAGTAGGCCCCTCCACGGGATGGAAGGGAATGAGAGGTGTTGAGAAACGTGGTATGCTACTCTAGCACAAATTAAAATTTCTACCGCAAAACCAGAAAAGCTACTCGTAAGAAGGTGATCATAGATCAATTACCACTAGACGCTCAGTTGCGGAATCCTTCGTGCGTTGATGTAGTGGATCGTTCTCGGTGTGGATCATCCTCGCTGCGGATCATCCTCACCGCCGATCGTCTTCTCCACGCTGCAGTAGCAGCAGCATCACCACAGCAATCCACACATCCGGGGATGGAACGCCGTGCGTCAGCATGCAAGCACCATGTCGCTCGGCAGGGGGGCAACGAGAGGTGGAGGCTAGGGTTCTGGATGAAAGAGATGTGTGACACCCACCCTTCTCCTCTCCTTATATAGCCACGTGACGAAACCCTAAGCCAGGGCCCATCAGCGTGTTAAGCCCACGAGGTCTATTAATTACAGATCCAATCCGAATTAATGCGTCCCAGCCCATTAAGTGTGTGACCCTGTAGGTTCATGCACATTTGGACATAGATTCGGAAAACCTTTTTCTAATCCAATAGTTGGTAGCGACTCCTTGCAGAGCATGCCAACTCCCAAACGCATATGATCAAGAATGTAATAATCCCTTTGCCAAACTATATGAAGATCGAACTCAAGGTGAGAAGAATGTCATCCTTTGACAGTTCAATCCATCTCTCGTATCCGTGATATATTAATAAGTTGTGATTGACTTCTCAATCACAGCATGGCCATGCACTTCCTTAATCATATCACACGAGTGGCCTAGACATATATCTCCGTTACACTGGAGTGGCAAATTCCATCTTGACTGCTCACTTCCCTCTGCATGTTTCATAGTAAACATGAAAGCTACCTTTATAACTATCAAGGTTAGGAAATAGTGTTTGGTAACCCCAAGGTAAACTATTACATATGTAGAGAATGTGACAATCTCAGGTCTAAGGATCATATATCTACTATGTATGAGATACACTAATGACACACAAGAATGTAACATTCTCGCAGTGTCTCATTGTGGGTCTATCTAACCCATGTTCTTCAACATGTGTTCACAATGTATTGATGATATCTCCATATCCCATGATCTATGAAACATGATCATTGATCAGTACATGTGCTGATCTATTCATCGTTGTCCAGTACGATGATATTCGATCAGAGATACTTACATAATTATATCAATGAGTAGAGAGTTTCATAAGCAAGTCACATACTTACTGATCAATATAATGATATACATTCATTGGACCAATAATCATATTATTATTCATAAACATAGTCATCTTACAATCATCTATATGACTGCCTCAAGGGCATAACACTAATAAGAGGGTGCACATCGACGGGCATGCCCTCTTTATATCGGTATAATTGATGAAAAGGTGCATGAGCATGAATGCATTCATCATTGCATTGCATTGCTAATGGTATACTACTGAGTAATGTGACAAAGGGGTTACGATGTTGAGTTGTGGACTTAATTAAAGATGGGTAAGGATCATGATATTACCGGTTTTTCTCCCATGTCTACTTGCTGAATTCAATTAAGAGTTGTTAGTATGTTACTTCTTAATAAATTAATTTTGGCTATGTTTATCCCTTTGGTGTACTTGCTGAGTCTCGACTCACACTTGTTTGTTTATTGTTTGTACGTAACTCGAAGCCGACATGCATGGATGGGAGTAGTGGCACGAACACGTGTTGAATCACCGTAGTTTCATATTGATGTGTCGCTTCTAATCTCATTGAATTCATGTTTTGTAATTAATTTGTGGTAGTTGTTTATGTGCTTAGTTGGGTCATGGCAGTTAGTTGATACCATGACCCATGTTTGTGCTTGGTTGGGTACCTTTAGTTGCTGTTGATGTTGTTATATTAATTGCTATCTCTTGTCTGCTGAGTGGATGTCCTAGTTTTAGGGGAGGTGCTGCCGAAATTTCTAATAATTTCTGTAAGTTGCTAAGTATTTAGCTTGCTTTGCTAAATTATTCTAGCGTCTGGTGCTAGTTGGTGTTTGAGGGTGTAACATTCAGCGCACGTGTGGTGCTGGGGTCTTACATCCGTGCACAAGATCACAATACATTAATGGTACATTGTTAATACAATAAGGCCTTAAAGGCCAAACAGAGTGCAACAGCAATAACAAAGTCCATATGTATGCCTTGGCCCAAAAGATTCCATAGGCAATTGACAACGATGAGCCTAGAAGAACTCATCATTGAAATCCCCATAGCCTATGACAAACTATGATCCTTGGGGATCGTGGTTTCTTTGCCTTCTAAATATCAACAAGCAAGGGTGAGTACATTTGTACTCAGCAAGACTTCTAGTGTATCATAATACAAATAGATGTTTGGCTACTTAACTAGACTTCTAGTGGTCATAATTAAAAATAGATGATTAGCTATGTTAAAGGAAATGGCTATCCTACCATGTTCTTTTGCATAAAGTGTGATTTAGTCATGAATAACAACTGTATACAACAAACAGAGTTTGTATGGAGAAATTGACAAGTATATAGCATAAATTATGAACAACTCACAATCCTCCATGATTGTGATCAACGATACATTCCCTACCATCACTTAGCATAAAATTTGAAACAAAGCTTTTCAACAATTTTTTCAATTCAACCCATTTTATTAAAAACACAAATTCTAACTAGTGTTAGTGCACCAAGTCACTCATGATTGCAAGCACGGCTTTTCGAAAAGGCTTACACTTAGAAAAGGCGCACATCTTTATCAACAAGACATGACTCTCTAGTTGCTGCTATTTTCACACTTCCTTTGGTGTGGGGTAGAGAGATCACGACAAGAAATGTTACATCATCTAGACCTAACTTTACCAACCCTATGATGTTTGACCCTTACTATGGTGGTGGAAATTAAGTGCATACAAGTCATAATCACAATGATGGTTTAAATTCTATCATAACCATTCCCCCCCCATAGCAAGGCATGCACCGTTGTATTGATAAATGTTATTCCCAATACCTCATTTTGGGCACTCCTTCAAGCAAACATATATGGAATGCAAGTACTACTTCGGCCTTGCAATTTGCAAAGTAAGACCCGAGCAATTTAATATGTTAAAGCCACCCATAATAGCAGTTGTAGCTACAATGAATATCTTGGATTTTACAACAATACATTTAGTCCTTAATCCGACCTAGGCAAGAACTCCTCCTACACTATGTGCAAATCCATGCACTTCATAAATTATATAAATAATTCACCTGCATCAAATTTTAGTTTTATATTTGATTTTATATCAAAATACCCCCATACCATTTCCTCAAATATGTCAAAATTCCTATGGGCATCCGGAAACATGGATTAAATCTCACTCATGCATTGGACTAGAAGGGACACCCATACTCTCCTTAAGTGTATGCTTATTGTCCTCAAATAGTCCCATGCACAGAATGTTATCCTGATGACCCTCACTTAGACAAATATGAGCCACCCGAATAGCATTGTGCATACTTACTCATGAGAGAATTGTGATTCTTTTCCGAAGAACCATATCGAGATTGAGATAAATTGTATCACATGCTAGCCACCTCAAAACCTTGGTACTGCCCACACCCACCAAGGGGTGTGCATCGCAGTACGCAAGGAATGACGGTCGTTCGTGTTCACGCGTCAGACGGTTGAGAAGAATTCCATCTACTTAATATTACATGTCCATGGTCGACCGGCCAAATGTAACACATAAGAGTAAATTGAAGTGAAAAATAAAGTAGAAACAAAAGTAGGATAGTAGTATGCCCATCCAAACCCAGAGGTGACCAACTGGGGAAAAGCTCATCTCATCCATCCAAGTAGTCGTTTGTCCCGTGAGCGAAGTGAGTGTCATCGGGGATCTCTTCATTACCTTCATCTAAACATTTTAATTAGAGCAAACGGTGAGTACACATATGTAATGACAAAAATTTAGTGTATAAAAATAATTATGTGATGCATGGTTAATTCAAAGGAATAAGCTTCTACCCTATGTTTCAATTTTAGCATAAGGAAGATTTTATTTGCAAATGTTTAGTTCAACAAACGGTAATGAAATTGTAAGGAGCATTTAATATGAAACTAATAATAGTAAATAGAGATTATTTTCATCCTTTTGCGACCCTCCATGGCCACGAACAGTGAGAGAACACAACACAACCCAACGCAACTTAAGTTCATCATCAACTCGCTACAACACATTTTCCAACATCTTTGCAAAAACAAAGCTATACTTGACATTACTTTCCCAAGTTGCTCATGATCGTGAGCACGGCTAATTAACTAGATTTAAATATCTACATAGAGTGTACACTTTACCAACATGACACATTCTAGTAATCATATCCACCATGCTACGTGATATCTATAGTACCCATTTTGCTATATCGTGATGAAACTGTTCAATTCGCTAGTGCCTAGCCTTGCACTAGCTCTGGTGATGTCTAACCCTTGCTATGGTGGTCAAAATCTGACCCACACACATAGTACTAATGATGGTTTACACCCCATCGCGTCCTATGAAAATCCATACCTGCACACACAGTACTAATGATGGTTTACGCCCCATCGCGTCCTCTACCCCATAGCAAGGCATACACCATTGTATTGGAATGCTTTGGTCCCAACGCCTCACTAAAGGGAGTACCTACGAATGATACTATACACTCGGTTCGTCCTTACTACTTCGGCCTATCAAAATGCAAGGCTAAACCCCAACTACTTTATTTAGTTAAGGCTATCCTATAATAGCACATGTGGTTGCACAAATTGACCTAGGTGATATCATCAAGTTCAGTCCTTAAGTTGACTCAGGCGAGAATCTCCCTTATCTATGTGCAAGTCCATCCCTTGCACAACTAGTTATGAAATATATCGCCTGTGTCTAAATCTTAAGTTTTATTTTTATTTTTTTACCAAAATATCAACAACATTTAATCATATCCAACATATTTCAAATTTGATCAAGTAGCATACCCTTCCTTTCAACTTCTATAGCATGACTAGGCATATGCAATTAATACTCTATTATTCCCATTTCACATCTCATAGAATGTTTAAACCTAGCCTAGGGTTCAACAAGGTTGTCATATCAATAATATTAAGGAAATCCCATCATTTTTGGAATACAACTATTGATCCCCACAATATAGTAGCTTCACATAAATTACACGCATACATAATAATTTGATAAAAACAACATTGAATATGGGAGCAAAATGATCAAAAGAAGGTGCTTGCCTTGTTGCTCATCGTGAGGTAAGTATTCAGTTTGGCTTTTTGCTGCTCTCGTGTCATGGCTTAGGTGATTCAAAAATCTTTAGAAAATTTTGTGTAAGTATAACATTGAATAAAGTTTAAATGCACTTAGTTTCCCTTAGTTTGCTTGAGTAGATTTCTAATGAAAATTCATTGAAATTTGCTTTTTTTATCTTTAATCAAAATTTTAGAGCATTTGCATTTTGAGTAAAAATCTTAAATAATTCATATTTATTCATTACAGATGATGTATTATTTTATAAAAATTATTTCCTTAGTTAGGTTATTTGGGATTTTTAGAAATTTCATTAGAATGGTCCAGGTTTGGTTAAAAAGGAATTTAATAAAGCAAATAATTGTTGGAATGAATAAATTCAATAGAAAATTTCCAAGATGCACCTGGAGGCATATTAATTTACTTTATTCCATTTTGCATTTTCTTAGGGTGTTACAAGCCTACCCCTTATATTAATCTCATCCTCGAGATTAGTTAGACTTGCTAAAGAAGTATGGGAATTCGGCTCTAAGGTGGTCTTTGCGTTCTAAAGTGGCTTCTTCTTCAGTGTGGTTACTCCACTAAACTTTGAGAATATTTACGGTTTGATTATGAGTAAGATGCTCGGCTTCATCAAGGATGCGAGTTGGATGCTCACGATAAGAAAGGTTAGGTTGCATGTCAATGGTGTCCAAATGAGTAAGCTCAATGGGAGCTCGAAGACACTTCTTTAGCTGGGACACATGGAATACATCATGTACATTCGAGAGTTGAGGCGGTAGTTCAAGTTGGTACGCCACTTCGCTTCTTTTTGTGAGGATTTGGTCTGGACTGATATATCCAGGGCCAACTTTCCGCGAACTTAAAATCATCAAGTGCCATGTAGCGATGAGACTTTGAGGTAAACAAAATCGTTCACTTCAAAGCTCAACTCACGAAGGCAGTTATCGGCATAGCTCTTTTGTCGCAATTGTGCCTCTTTTAACTAATTTCTTATAAGATTGACATGGCCTTGGCTTCATGGATTATGGTTGGTCCAAAGAATTTTTTTACCCTCTTCAGACCAAAATATAGGTGTTCTACACTTCCTTCCATGGAGTCCTTCGAAGGGTGACATTTGGAGACTTGCTTGGAAGCTATTATTGTAAAAGAATTCAGCAAACGCTAAGCATTTCTCTCAATTCCTGCTATAGAATAACTGCAAGCTCTCAACATGTCCTCCAAAATCTAATTTGTTCTTTTAGTTTGTCAAACCATTTGTGGATGAAAGGCCATACTAAAAAATAGCTTAGTTTCGAGGAGCTTGTGTAAGCTCTCCCAGAAAAAGGATGTGAATTGTGGTCTGCGGTCTGAAATGATGACCTTAGGAACTCCTTGAAGTGGAACAATATTGTCCAAGTAGAGTTCTGCAAGATTGGCTCCGCCATAGGTGATATGTACTAGAATAAAATGCACTGCCTTAGACAAACGATCAACAACAACCCATATAGAGTCATGTCAGTTCGATGTTTTCGATAAGCCGATGATGAAGTCCATGCCAACATCATCCCATTTCCATTATGGAATTTGTAAGGTTTGAGGCATTCCTGTGGGTCTCTCGTGCTCTGCTTTTACACGTTGGCACATGTCGCAAGCTCGAGTGCTAGAGGTGGGTTTTAGTACTTTGTAACTTTTACCGATGACTTTAGTAGATATGGATATATCTACTTAATGAGGCATAAATCTGAAACCTTTAAAATCTTCAAAGAATTTCAGAACGAAGTACAAAATCAACTTGGCAAAACTATAAAACACCTATGATCAGATCGTGGTGGTGAGTACTTGAGCCAAGAGTTTGGTGATCATCTAAAACAATGTGGAATCGTTTCGCAACTTACTCTGCCAGGAACACCTCAATGGAATGGTTTATCCGAATGACGAAACCAAACTTTGTTAGATATGGTTCGGTCAATGATGAACCAAACAGATCTACCATTATCCTTCTAGCGTTTCTCTCTAGAGACAGCTGCATTCATATTGAATAGGGTCCTATCAAATTCCGTTGAGAAGACGTCATATGAGATATGGACAGGGAGAAGTCCCATGTTTTCATTTCTCAAGATATGGGGATGTGAGGTTTATGTAAAATATTTACAACCAGATAAGCTTGCATCTAAATCAGAAAAATGCTTCTTTGTGGGGTATCCTAAAGAAACAAAAGGATATTACTTTTACAAAAGAAACGAGAATAAAGTTTTTGTTGCTCAAAATGGTGTCTTTTTGGAGAAAGAGTTCTCTTAAAAGAAATATGTGGGAGTGATGTGCGACTTGATGAAGTTCGAGAATCACATGAATATGTTCAAGCCACACCTGAACCTTCACAAAATGTACAAAGTGTTGTAGAACCTTTGGAAGAGACACCAGCCCCACGTAGGTTGGGAAGGCCGCTCCATGAACCAATAAGATATGGATATGATATTATTGTTGGACAATGATGAGCCCACGACTTATGAAGAAGCGATGATGGACCCAAAATCTAAAAAAATAGCTTGGAGCCATGAGATCTAAAATTCAATCCATGCATGACAATCAAGTTTGGAACTTGGTTGATCCTTCTCTTGGTGTAAAGACCATACAATGCAAATGGATTTTCAAGAAGAAGATAGATGTGGATGGAAATGTTCAGATCTATAAGGCACGGTTGGTGGCAAAGGGTTTTAAACAAGTTCAAGGAGTTGACTATGATGAAACTTTCTCATCGGTAGCTATGCTTAAGTCTGTCCGGATCATTTTAGCTATTGCTAGATATTTTTATTATGAAATATGATATATGGACATCAAAACAGCTTTCCTTAATGGGAATCTATCTGAGGATGTATACATGATACAACCTAAAGGTTTTGTTGATCCTAAATATGCTGAATGGGCATGCAAGCTTCAAAGATTCATTTATGGGTTGAAGCAAGCATCTCAGAGTTGAAACATTCGTTTTGATGAAGTAGTCAAAGGGTTTGACTACATCAAAAATGAAGAAAAGCCTTGTGTTTACAACAAGGCTAGTGAGAGTGCACTTGTGTTTCTGATCTTGTATATGGATGATACATTATTGATCGGGAATGATATTCATATGCTTGAAGATGTTAACACTTCATTGAAGAGAACTTTCTCAATGAAGGACTTGGGAGAAGCAGTTATATCTTGGGCATAAAGATCTATAGAGATAGATCAAAAATGTTGATTGAATTAAGCCAGGAAATGTACATTGACAAAGTATTGAAGAGTTTAAATATGCATGAATCCAAGAGAGGTTTGATGCTAATGTCACATGGCTTCAGTCTAAAAAAGAATCAGTGTCCTTCGACAACTGATGAGAGAGACATGGTGAGCAAGATTCTATATGCTTCGGCTATTGGGTCTATTGTGTATTCCATGATCTGTACGCACCCAGATGTCTCATATGCTCTAAGTGTCATGAGCATATACCAAATGGATCCCGGTGACGGTCATTGGATAGCTGTGAAAAACATCCGAAAGTATTTGAGAAGAACTAAGGTGTTTCTAGTTTTTGGAGGTGAGGAAGTACTAGTTGTAAAGGGTTACACCAACGCAAGATTCCAAACCGACAAAGATGATTTCAGATCGCAATATGGGTTTGTGTTTACACTAAATGGAGGAGCGATGGCTGGAAGAGTTCCAAGCAAAGCATGGTGGCTGACTCTACAATAGAAGCGGAGTACATTGCGGCTTCAGAGGTCGCAAAAGAAGCTATGTGGACCAAGAAGTTTATCTCATAGCTTGGTGTGGTCACTAGTTCTTCTAGTCCAATGGACCTCTATTGTGATAATAGTGGTGACATTGTACAAGCAAAAGAGCGTAGATCACATCAGAAGTCCAAACACATACTCCAATGCTTTCACTTTATTCTCAAGATTGTGTATAGAGGTGACATGAAGATATGCTAAGTACATACGGAAGCTAATGTGGTCGATCCGTTGATGAAGCCACTGGCACAGCCTAAGCATGAGGCACACACGAGGTCTATTGGTATTAGATACTTAATTGATTGACTCAAGTGCATGTGGGAGATTGTTAGTGTTATGCCCTTGAGGTAGTCGTATAGATGATTGTAGCATGACTATGTTTTTGAATAATAATATGATTATTGGTCCAATGAATGTATATCATTATATTGATCAGCAGGTATGTGACTTTCTTATGAACCACTTTACTTATTGATATAATTCTATAAATATCTCTGATCGGATATTGTCATATAGGACATTGATGAATAGATCTGTACATGTACTGATCGATGATCATGTTTCATAGATTATGGGATATGGAGACATCATCAATACATTGTGAACGCATGTTGAAGAACATGGGTTAGATAGACCCGTAATGGGACACTAGAGAATGTTACAATCTTATGTGTCATCAGTGTATCTCATACATAGTAGATGTATGATCCTTAGACCTGAGATTGTCACATTTCCTACATGTTTAATAGTTTACGTTGGTGTTACCAAATATTATTTCCTAACCGGATAGTTATAAAGGTTGCTTTCATGTTTACTATGAAACATGCAGAGGGAAGTGAGTTGTCAAGATGAAATTTGCCACTCCAATGTAACGAAGATATATGTGTAGGCCACTCGTGTGATATGATTAAGGAAGTGCATGGCCATGCCGTAATTAAGGAGTCAATCACAACTTATTAACATATCACATATACGAGAGATGGATTGAATTGTCAAAGGATGACATGCTTCTCACCTTGAGTTCAATCTTCATTTAGTTTGACAAAAGGATAATTACATGAGTACTTTTGATAGGTTCTGTCTAATTTGATCATATGTGTTTGGGAGTTGGCATGCCCTGCAAGGAACCGCTACCAACTATTGGATTGGAAAAGAGTTTTCCGAATCCAAGTCCAAATGTACATAAACCTATAGGGCTACACACTTAACGGGCTGGGACACATTAATTCGGATTGGATCAGTAAATAATGGACCTCGTGGGCTTAACGCGCTGATGAGCCCTGGCATAGGGTTTCACCCTGTGGCTATATAAGGAGAGGAGAAGCGTGGGCATGAGAGAGGTTTTTTCGCCTGAAACCCTAGTTCTACCTCTCGTTGCCCTTGCTGAGCGACCTGGTGCTTGCACACCGATGCACGGCGTTCCATCCCCAGATGTGTGGCCTGTTGTGGTGACGCTGCTGCGACTGTGGCGTGGAGAGGATGATCCGCTTCATCGATGCGACGACTGTGGCGTGAAGATGGCGATCCGCTTCATCGACGCGACGACTGTGGCGTGAAGAGGACGATTCACTTCATTGACACAACGACTGTGGACTGAAGAGGATGATCCACTACATCGACGCACGAAGGATTTCGCAATGGCGCGTTGTAACACCCCAAAATTTTTCTTTTCTTAAATTCAAGTGTGATTTGGCACTTTGGTGAATTTTTGGAATTTTCTGGAATTTATTTGGATTTATTTGGAATTTATTTGAATTTATTCCCTTTTGAAATAATTAAAGAATTTAACTTTGCAAAGAAAATTTTGTTGAAAATATTTTATTTGAGTCCAAAATGTTCCAAAATATTTTCCAGAATTTTTCTGGAATTTTTTCTGAGTGTTTTGCTATTTTTAATGAATTAAATGAATTTCTGGGAATTATTTGGATTATTTAATCGCTGGAAAACCGAGTTGGTTTGTACTGTTCATCCGACCGGACCCGAGTCCGAGTCAGACTTGAGTCCGACCGAGCGGTGATTCGGTCGGTCGATCGCTAACCCTAACCATCTCGACCGTCCGATCAAGATCGAACGGCCGAGATTGAGCCACGTCGCCTAGCCCGAGCCCGACCGAGCCAGCCAGCTCGCCCGAGCCAGACCCGCGCCCAAACCCCCGCACCATTGGATCTTGATCCAACGGCTGACGTTGAGCCACATCAGCCAATCTGAATCCAATTCGGATTCCGCCGCCGCAACGGAGTGGGCCTCGGTTTCCGCGCGTTTCACGGACGCCGAGGGCCCTATTTAATACGCCGCCGCCGCTGTCGTGTTGCCGATTTCCGTGCGCACCCGTAGCCCTAGCCCACGCCGCCTGAGCCGCCGCCGTTTGCCCGCGCGAGCTCGCCGTAGTTGGCCGTGCGTTCCGCCGCGGTCTTGCGCCGTTTCCGCCGCCGTTGAGCCCAGATCCGGAACCGCGAGGTTAAGCCGCGTCGGTGAGTACCACTCACTTCGCCGGAGAGGCCCCGCAACGCCGTCGGACGTGTCGCCGTCCTCGTCTCCGGTGACCTTGCTCCGCCGTGCGCCATCGCCGTCGATCGAACTCCCTCCACCGTCCGATCCAGATCCAAGGGCCCAAATCGCGCCACGTCACCCCGGTAAGTTTCCACGTTGAAATCCTCAGATCTATTCCCAACCGTTGGATTTAGATCCAACGGCGTAGATTGTGCCACGTAGCCTTAACCGCACCGTACTAGATCCATTCTTAGCCGTTAGATCTAGATCAAACGGCTAGGGTTAGCCACGTTGTAATCTCCAGATTGGATCTTGACCATTTGATCAAGATCGAACGGTCCAGAGCAGCCGAGTAGTTTTCCGACGTGTGAACCCAGATCCAATCTGGGCTGTTGATTTTCAAATCAACGGCCGAGATCTAGCCACGTGGCCGGGAGGCCGACCGTCGCGGTCAGCGCGGTCAGCGCCCGCGCGTGGGAGCGTGTCTCTGACACGCGGGACCCGCGTGTCAGAGGGCCCACACATCAGCCGCGCCCACGCGGGCGTGAACACGAGCCGGCGGGGTGGGCCCGCTGTCAAGAACACGCCACGCTTCTGGCGTGCGTGGACCGGGTCCATGCACCGGAGCCGACGTGGCCGCTCCAGAGAGCGCCACGTGGCATGATGACGTCATGCCGACGTCATCGTGGGGTTCGGCCGGTGCTGATGTCAGCAGGACTGACGTGGACCAATCAGGGGCTGACGCGTGTCAATGCTGACGCAATAATTAATTTCCGAAAAAGAAAATGATTTATTAATTCGAATTATTGATTTCAAAATGGATTCAAACTTCAAACGCTTATAACTTTTGCATTCTAACTCCGATTTGAGTGATTCAAATTTCTAAATTTGTATAAAATTGAGATCTACCTAATGATGAATTTTGTTTAATTTTTGGACCAAAGTTTTTCTCTGTAATATTATTTAATTGATTATTTAAACTTTAAACGGTTATAACTTTTGCATTTAAACTCCGAATTTGACGATTCCAGTTTCTAAAAATTCATAAAATTATGCTCTCTCTGTTTGTGGACTTTATTTGGATGTTTGGACACTTTTTTGTCTACTGTTTATTTATTATTTGCTATTTGCACGCTTTACGAGTAGACGTTGAAGTGCCCGAAGGCTTCGAGGGAGAAGTGTTGACCCAGGAGCCAGCTCAGGACCAAGAACAAGTACTTTTTGAAGGCAAGTTGTGCTTTGACCATGTTGATCCCAATTTCAAATTAGTTCGATTTAAACTATTGCATGCTAGTTTAGTTAGAAAATACTTTATTTAATTATGGGAAATTAGATAAATGCCAAATTGTTGTATGACACCTTGGTTAATTAAATATGTGCCATGACCCCCTTGTCACCCTAGTTGAGGATTAAATAGTTGGACATTACTAAATTGCCAACATGGGAATTTAGATTGTTGTAGCATATTGCTTAGACCTGCTACGTGCTCATGACATGATTTTGGACAATCAAATGTTAATATTGACTTAATGATATATTGAACCTATTTTGGAAAGGTATCATGTGTTGTGATGTTGATGGCACGTGGTGCATGGTAATCAACTGGGGTTTGATAAATAGTTTTCGACCGGGGCATGTGGCAAGAATGATCGGGTGGGCCAGTTGTGGCACCGGGAACATCGATTTGGTTCTTCGGGTAGTCTTGCCCTGGTCACCCTAAGGACTTAACCTTGCAAGCCTTTCAACTGAATCAAGCGTGCAACCACATGTCTGTAATGGGACGGACCTAGTTGATTAAGTTGCTAATAACGTACCTGTGGGACCTCAGGATGTCAACTATACCTTTTGTGTAGTTGTACAGGGGAGCGTACTGGGGCTGCGGCCAGGTACCCATCTAACGGTTGATTGGCCTAAACTTCGCCTTCGCTAAGGGAAGGGTTAGTGTGCAATAACCGGGGAGGCCCACTTGTGCTGTTAAAAGTTTCCGAAAGACTTTGTTACGGACACTCGCCTTTGTGGTGTTTGGCTGTATCTTGTGGGTAAAGTGCATAACCTCTGCAGAGTGTAAAATCTATTCGAATAGCCGTGTCCGCGGTATTAGACTTCGCTCGGGAATTACAGTCAAGGGTTAGACTTTCTTGAAAATAACCTGGTCTTGAAATTTGGTTTAATAATGATGTTGATGTAAATGTGGATTAGAATCGGGAAAGATGTTTATTTAACTCCTGGAAAAGTTATTGATGTTATACTTATTTTTACTGCTTTCGAAACTACTTATGATACTAGTTAAATGCTCTTTACTGCAAATATACCTTGAGCCACTCCTTTGTATTAAGCCATGCATGTAGTATATTAGCTGCATTCTGTGCATGACTTGCTGAGTACCAAGTACTCCCCCTTGCCGCAATACAACACCGTTGAAGAAGAATCTACACCAGCTTTGGAGGAGGAGCTCCCAGAGGAACCGTCTAATTAGGGAGCGAGCCCAGTCAGTTGCCTGTGGTAT
Organism: Rhipidocladum racemiflorum; assembly: GCA_036346355.1. Lineage (NCBI taxonomy): Eukaryota > Viridiplantae > Streptophyta > Magnoliopsida > Poales > Poaceae > Rhipidocladum > Rhipidocladum racemiflorum. The sequence continues at coordinate 57,923,525 of CM070578.1, forward strand.
ACTGGATGGCGCCACGATGTTATCTTACTTTTTCCGCTGCTATTATTTCTCTTTTAATAAGTTTCGCCCTGCGAGGCGTATATTTGTAACTTGACCTTAAGGTCAAGCAACCAGTTTGATTATCTAATTAAAGTACTTTATTAGTATCGAGTGGTATGATTGTGATATTTACCAATTGTGAAATCATGTGCTGAAAAATTGGCTTAGAATTGAATTTGCAAAATGTGCTTGTGCTTGTGTTTGACAATTTTCCAAGAAACAGTAAGTTTCGCTTTGGCGCCGGACCAAGCTTAAAGAAAACAGTAAGTTCTGCATGTACGACGGACCAATTTCTTTGGTCGATCATGAGCAACTTTTGAGGATTGATTTCGCATGTACAACGGACCGATCTTGTTGGTCCGTCGTGAACGTGTTTTGCTCGGTTTGGATGTTTTGCAAGAATTGAATTGAGTTTTTGGTTTGACCTTGAGATTATGAAATTGGTGAGAATTTCATGATGCTTGTTTTGAAGTGGACTTTATGCAATGCTCGTGTGAGTATTTGCATGGATTGATGTGAGTCAAGTCGTGGACTTGTGCTCGGAATTGTTTTGTGGTTTGTTCATGTGCAGGTATTGCTCGAAGACGAACGTGGTCGATGACGGGACCGGAACTAGGTTCATGGAGGAGCTGAGGTTCGGGACTAGGTTCAGGGAGGAACTGAGGTCTTGGTGGTCAAGGATGTCATGCGGGACGTTCGGGCTAAGAGAATGGTGCACATGAAGAATGGTTAGTCACGTGAGAATGGCAGGAGGTCATTCGCGTGCAAAGTGTTAGTCACGTGAGTATGGCAGGTGGCCATACGCGTGCAAAGTGTTAGTCACGTGAGTATGGTAGGGTTGCCATACATGTGCAAGAGTTGTACTCGGCCACGTTGGGCCAAGTAGAGTTGTGTTGGATACAGATTCCTTCTAGGGAATAGGAATTGTATTCAGAACTCATTGTGGGTTGGTCCTTTAAATAGGAGGGGCTGTCTCCTGTTGAAGGGCATCAAGCCTTGAGCAAGTTTTAGGGTTTGTACTCTTTTGATGAGAGTACTTTAGACAAAAGAAATAAAGATCAATTCTTCCAAGATTTTTGCGTGCTACAGTAACCACGTTGCTACAGTGTTTTTCTGTCTTGGTTCTTGTTTGCTTGCTTGCTCTAAATCTAGATTGGTTTTTGATCCTTGAGTGTCATCTTGATTTGATCCATCAAAAACCTTTCTAGGGTATTGATTTAGAGTTCCTCAAAGTCTAGTTGATTAAACTTTTGTCGGTTCTGTTAAAACTTTCAAGTTTACGTTAGATTAATTCTCGTCAAGTTCTGGATCAGCAAGCTTGCGAAGCTCATAACTTTTGATCCATAAGTCCGATCGAGCTAATTCTTTTTGGGTTTGATTCGTATTGGAATCTAGTTTCTTGTGTCCAAATTTCAGATCGTTTAGACGGTTGGATCTCCAGGAATTATCATTTTACCAAGCGTCTATCAATCTATTTTTGTTGATTACGAGGCAATCTTTTGAATCCGAGTTGGGGTGTTCTTCCAGTAAATCAAAAATTTTGTTTTAGCTTCCGCATAATCATTCACCCCCCCTCTGATTGCTATATTCGTATACTTCGATCCTACAAGTGGTATCAGAGCAAGGTTTTTCTAATCTATCTTAATCGGTGACTAGATCAATGGATCATTATTCGACAAAACCATGTGTGTTCGATGGTGTTGATTTTCAGTTTTGGAAGGCCAAGATGGAGGCGTTCATCCAAGCACAAGGCTTCACAATTTGGGAGAAGGTCTACAAGCCATATGAAGTCCCTGCAAACGACAATGTCAACGACACCAATCGCACACATGTTGAAGCAAACAGCAAGGCGCGCAACTTGATCATCCAAGGTTTGGGACGCAGCGACTTTGACCGTGTGATCCATCTCAAATCTGCATATGAGGTATGGAAATCTCTTTGTGATTACCATGAGGGTTCTAACACTATTAAAGTAAAGCATCAAGGGAGGAGAAGGACAACGACAGAAGAAAAGAGAAGAAGAAGTTCTCTCCAAGTGATAGAAAGAAGAAGAACTTCATCAACCGCAAAGTTGTCCATCGAGTTCTTTCCGCTCTTGAACAAGTCAATTTGAGCGATGTGGATTCGGAGAGCAGTGAGGACGATGCAACTCCAAGCAAGCATGAGTTGACGGGGTTGTGTCTCATGGCTAAAAGCAGCAACAGCTTTACTGAGGACGACCACGACAGCGACTTCAATGAGGTAGATCCTTCTTACGATGAATTAGCTATTGCTGTTGCTCGACTTGGTAAATTGCTTGATAAACGTGACAAGAAAATTAAGAAACATGATTTTGTTGTTGAGTCATTGAATGCTGAAATTGCTAGACTTAAAACCTTGATTCCTGATGATGATGCTTGCAAATCATGTGACTTAATTTACAATGAGCTTACTTTGCTTAGGAAAGAACATGTTACCTTGTTAGAGCAAATCAATGCTGAAAATGAGAAAAATGAGAAACTTGTTAAACATGCTAGTTGTTCTACCATTGATTTACATGATACAACTCCATGTTCTATATGCTCCATACTAGAATTGAAGTTGCATGATGCAAATGCTAGGGTTTCTCAAATGATAGAAGATTTGCTTACACATGAGGTTCTTTCATGCTCAACTTGTCGCATAAGCAAAAGGAAAAGTGGGCGTTCCTGTAATAATTGTTTAACTCTTTCTCGAAAAATTGATTACTTGGAAAAGTCATTAGAGCGTTTCACTAAAGGAAAGAAAAACCTAAACATGATCTTGGATCAATCAAAAGTCAGCACTCATAACAAAGGTTTAGGTTTTGATTCTTATGCTCATCATAAATCACATGCTCCCACTGTTGTCAAAACACTTGAAAGTGGAAAATTTGAAATTATCAATGAGCCTAAGAAAAGCTGTCTTTAAATCTCTTTGGTCTTTTATCTTCTACTATGATGAATACAAAATGTGCTTCTCTTTGTTAAAGCAAAACATCATTTTAAGTACACTTGCACTCATTGTGGTAGAGATGGACATTTAGTAGACTTTTGCTTTAGACTAGCTAAACAACAAAAGAGAGAAAGGTTTAATGCTAGGTCTAATTTCAGACAGGCACGCTTTGTTTCTCATTATGTGCCTAGGGTGATGCAAACACCTTTTGTTGGTAAGAACACGGGAAAAGACAAATCTATCTTTGTGCATAAGAATGCTCGTGTTGTGCCCTCTTGTTGTGCGTCGTGTGTCTCAAGATCGGATTCCTAAACATCTTATTTCTAACTTGATGCGAGACCTCGACACTTTCTGCTTCTATGTAGGCTTCTCACGCGAGGAGGGAGAACATGTGGCTAGTGAATTTCGGATGCTCACTTCATATGTTTAGTGATAAGATTTGGTTCTCCTTTGAGCATCTCGTGCTAAAAGTGTTATCTTTTGAAGATGCTTCTTCCACCTCTGTTTTCGCAAAAGGCACTAGTCCAAATGATGCAGGTATAGGTGCATATGTTCAAGGGGAGAGTGTCTTTGTTCATAAAGATGATGATGCTGTTGAGGATGAGATAATTGGAGGTTTACATGAGAGACTCTTCCCACGTGCTTCACATCAACAAACGGTCAAGTGAATTTTCAGGTATCTCCATGGTACTCAAGATTTTGGCATTTGGCTTTTTGCTTCCTTATGCATTAGTTTAAGAGCTTATTCTGATGTTGACTTTGGAAGATGTTGAATTGATTTGGTTCGTGCCACCTCTTGAGTAATCCTCTTTCTTGAGCATTTGATATTGGATTTCACTTTCTTAGAGATCATGTTGAAAAAGAAAATATTGTGCTTCACCATGTGGATACTGAACATCAATTGGCAGACATTTTCAAAACCCTTGTCTTCTTCTCGTTTTGCTTTTATTCGGGGAGAACTTGGGATTGTTCATCCAATGGGTTTGTTTTGAGGGGGAGTTTCCTTGCCAAGTTCTTTCACTTGATGAGCTCACTTTATCATACTTCTTTATATGTTATGTAATTGAGCTAATATATGATAATCTAATTATCTCACTTGAACTAAAAATGACATTGTGGAATTCCCTGGACTGATTGCCTATAGCTAAATACTCTGTGATATCTTACTCTTCTAGGCTTGTTATTGAATCTTCTTGACAAATTTGGGCTATGAAGCAAGTGTGTTTTCAGCTTTACTCTTTCAAAAGACCTTTTAATCTCCTTGCATGTTTACAATCAAAAAATAAAGGAAAAGGGAATCAGTTAAAAAAAAGGGTTGTTAAAAGCAAAAACCTCAAGTTATGTGCTTCAGGATGCTTTCCCTAAAAGATAAGATGTATGCTTCAAGCATGCCATTCCCTCAAAAGACAAGATGTATGCTTCAAGCATGCCACTCCAAAGAAATAAAAGAAGTATGCTTCAAGCATGCCACATGTCGTTTACTGTTTAAAGATTAAATTGGTCTACTAGATTGGAGTTGAAACTACTTGCTCGCCCTGATTTGTTAGTTGCTTCAACTTTGAGCCTTTTTCTACTAAAGGTTTTGCTTAGTACTTGGCTATAGTTGACTGAATTGAGGTTGAGATGCATGTCATTCCCTAACTTGTTAAAATCACATCAAGATCATGTATTTTGCATAATATATGATATATAAGGTTATATGATCGAATGAGCTCATCTTTTTCTATCTTGGCACTCCCTTGTTTCTCCTTGTGAAATCATTGTTTCAGAAAAATTTTTGAACATGTTCTCTCTTTTGTACTCTTGATGAATCCATTGTCAAAGGGGGAGAAAATTAGGAATTGTTGAAAAGATTAATGAAAAAGGGGGAGAAGAAAAAGGGGGAGTTGTTTATGGAATTTTGGGAGAAGTTTGGAGAATTTTGGAATTTTTGAGCACATTGCATTTTCACACACATTTTCCTTCTCAGGGGGAGATTTTGTTTTGCTTTTTGGTCAAAGGGGGAATTATGTGTTTTCTTACTTTGGTCTTTGATCCCTTGGATTTCAAAATCTTTTGTAAAGTGAATGCCAAATGTTCAATTCTAAGTGGTGTTGCCAATGTTTTCATCAAGGGGGAGATTGTGAAATCATGTGCTGAAAAATTGGCTTAGAATTGAATTTGCAAAATGTGCTTGTGCTTGTGTTTGACAATTTTCCAAGAAACAGTAAGTTTCGCTTTGGCGCGGACCAAGCTTAAAGAAAGCGATGAAGTTCTGCATGTCACGACGGACCAATTTCTTTGGTCAGTCGTGAACGGCTGTTTGAGGATTGATTTCGCATGTACAACGGACCGATCTTGTTGGTCCGTCGTGAACGTGTTTTGCTCGGTTTGGATGTTTTGCAAGAATTGAATTGAGTTTTTGGTTTGACCTTGAGATTATGAAATTGGTGAGAATTTCATGATGCTTGTTTTGAAGTGGACTTTATGCAATGCTCGTGTGAGTATTTGCATGGATTGATGTGAGTCAAGTCGTGGACTTGTGCTCGGAATTGTTTTGTGGTTTGTTCATGTGCAGGTATTGCTCGAAGACGAACGTGGTCGATGACGGGACCGGAACTAGGTTCATGGAGGAGCTGAGGTTCGGGACTAGGTTCAGGGAGGAACTGAGGTCTTGGTGGTCAAGGATGTCATGCGGGACGTTCGGGCTAAGAGAATAGTGCACATGAAGAATGGTTAGTCACGTGAGAATGGCAGGAGGTCATTCGCGTGCAAAGTGTTAGTCACGTGAGTATGGCAGGTGGCCATACGCGTGCAAAGTGTTAGTCACGTGAGTATGGTAGGGTTGCCATACACGTGCAAGAGTTGTACTCGGCCACGTTGGACCAAGTAGAGTTGTGTTGGATACAGATTCCTTCTAGGGAATAGGAATTGTATTCAGAACTCATTGTGGGTTGGTCCTTTAAATAGGAGGGGCTGTCTCCTGTTGAAGGGCATCAAGCCTTGAGCAAGTTTTAGGGTTTGTACTCTTTTGATGAGAGTACTTTAGACAAAAGAAATAAAGATCAATTCTTCTAAGATTTTTGCGTGCTACAGTAACCACATTGCTACAGTGTTTTTCTGTCTTGGTTCTTGTTTGCTTGCTTGCTCTAAATCTAGATTGATTTTTGATCCTTGAGTGTCATCTTGATTTGATCCATCAAAAACCTTTCTAGGGTATTGATTTAGAGTTCCTCAAAGTCTAGTTGATTAAACTTTTGTCGGTTCTGTTAAAACTTTCAAGTTTACGTTAGATCAATTCTCGTCAAGTTCTGGATCAGCAAGCTTGCGAAGCTCATAACTTTTGATCCATAATTCCGATCGAGCTGATTCTTTTTGGGTTTGATTCGTATTGGAATCTAGTTTCTTGTGTCCAAATTTCAGATCGTTTCGACGGTTCGATCTCCGGGAATTCTCATTTTACCAAGCGTCTGTCAATCTGTTTTTGTTGATTACGAAGCAATCTTTTGAATCCGAGTTGGGGTGTTCTTCCAGTAGATCGAAAATTTTGTTTTCGCTTCCGCATAATCATTCACCCCCCCTCTGATTGCTATATTCGTATACTTCGATCCTACACCAATGTTGAGACTGTGTGCACTAGCGCGTTCCTGGACTAGTGCTGAATACACAGAGGGTCCGGATTTGCAAATTCGGGTTCCAACACGCGTCTAGTGGTAATCTGATCTATGATCTCTTTCTTGCGAGTAGCTTCCTGGTTATGCGATAGAAATTTTATTTTGTGCTAGCGTAGCATACCGTGTATCTCAACAATTATATATTTAATTAATTAAATCTCATCGGTATTAAATTTAATTTAGTAACATTTATACCTTCTGTTTGTTGAAAAGCTGTCATTCATTATTCATACAGCCACGAGTTAATCATACAACAAAGTATATTACTTAAATCCGATAGCTTCCAAGTTAAGCTAAAGCTAGATAGTTAACCCGAGGCATACTTCCCATGTACGACAGGAACATTAATTAAACAAACCAAGCACATACGACAAAGACATCATCAATGAAAAAGCAGTACAACGGCAATCAACTAAGTCGACAACTGGTCGTCACGCCAGTCCAACAGAGTTCATAGTTTATTTACAGAATTGTGTCCTTCAAACTTAAAAAATTGATCTTAAAACAACACGAAGTACTTGACAGTGCAAAGCAGTATCTTGTTCTTTGCTTGTACAAATACAGGAGATTCTTTCCGATCTTCAAATATCGCCTACATGCTTATGCTAGTGGTTTCTGGACTGTCCTCTTCTAGGGAGTAGTTGGGAGGGTTACGATAGATGGACCTATATACCAAACTAAACCTTATCACAAGAATGAGAGTTACAAGCACAAATAGCTCGGATTTGTGCTATGCTCGTGACTTGTATGTGGCCCAGCTTGGACTTGAGAGAATAATCGCTACGTACTACATAACAGTACATCATTGTCGGGTTCAAAACGCCATCACTGCTGGTTATGGGAGCCGGCAGTGATAATCCCGATTATCACTGCCGGCTCAGGAACCGGTAGTGATAATAGATATCTCTGCCGGCTCACACAAAAACCCGACAGTGATAATAAATATCTCTACCGGCTCACACCAAATCCGGTGATATATATATATATATATATATATATATATATATATATATATATATATATATATATATATATATATATATATATATATATATCATCGGTTATTGGACGAACCGGCAGTGAGGTTCTTTCCGACAAGCCAAATGTTTTTATTGCTTATTTTCTTTGCATTATATATTTTGAAACAAATATTTTCTATAATGTGTTAATGTAAAGTATCGTTAAATCATAATTCAAATATGGTAACATATCCTGTGCACACAGGGCTTCCCGTGTACACACTGTGCACACCACCTAATAAAAGTTATGAAAAACTCTTAAAAATATTTGTAAATGTACTTCGTAGATTACTCTACCTATGTATAAAATTGCATGTTCAAATTCTCACTATTTATAATTCATCTAGCAATTTTTACTATTTAAAAATCCATATAACAATATTTCATTATTTAAAATAATTACAATTATGCATAATTATCCATCTAGCAATTTTTATTACTTAAAAATCCACTACATCACTAAAATGGATAAGAATTATAATTTATTCAATAATTTAGTTAGATCTTAATTTGAGCACTACCGACCTAAAATGTTTACACCATACAATCAGCAATTATCAACATCTATAGCACTCTATAAAGTAAAATTTTACTACAAATATAACACAGATCAAGTTAGTAACCTCGAAGAGAAATACGAGACAAATTTTAATACAATTTTCAGCGGCAACTCACCAAGATAATTACTACCGAGCAAAACAGAGCTCCTCTTTGTTCTGCTTGGTCGGAGAAGATGTCGCCTCGAAAAGAAATACAAGAAAAATATTAACACAATTTTTCGGCAGCACCTCGCCAAGAAAATAACAACCGAGCAAACAGAGCTCCTCTCTGTTCTGCTTGGCCGGTGAATGTGTCAATCGGGGCAGCTATATAAATACCATATCACTGCCGGCTATATGCAGAACTGGCAGTGATAAGGTCAGATTACGCGGGAAAATTCAGATGCACGGGAAAATACATATCACTGCTGGTTCAAGAGTAAACCCGACAGTAAAAGTTCCAATATTACTGTCGGTTCTAAGTAGAACTGGTAGTGATACGTCACTACCGGTTTTGGGTATAAACTGGTAGTGATAGTGTGTTATCACTGCTAGTTGGCTATCCAAACCGGCAGTGATACGTTTTCTGCGCAGCGAATCTTACGAACCGGCAGTGATATTTTATCACTGACGGCTCTAGCCCAACCGACAGTGATATGGCGGAGATGACTGCCTGTTGTGTAGTAGTGAATGCCCAAAAGAAGGCAATAATCTTATAGAAAGACATCTTTTACTTAATTAGACGTGAGACAGCTAGCTAGCCGCTTATATATATGAAAATCATTCCATACCACTGGGAGTACGTACTCCCACTCTCAGTATACCGCTTAAATGATGTTGTTATATCTCTTTATCATTTTGAGTATACTCTAATACTAATTATAGGATACTCCAAAGTGAGTTGCATGAAAAAAATTTTTTATCAAAATCCACCATTTATAGCATAATTTTTTTATGTACTCCTTTTACATATGAAAAAGGGTATATACAAAAAAATAAAGGGCTTCGATGAAGAACATTTAAGTGTGTGTGTGTCGGTGGGTGGGATAGTATGGACACTGATTTTGTATGATTGAAGTGAGCTTACTCGAGTGATCATGTGAGATTATGTGAGTGCCAAGTTAAACATGATACCAGTGGAGATTCTCTGCTGGGCCCTATTTGGTAGCTACTTGCTGTTTATTGCCTCAAACAGTCTTAGTTAGCTCAGAATATATGATATATTAAGTAAAATATTAATGAATCATCATTAAACCCACATTAATGCCCGATCGCTTACTTGAATTTACTCTTATTGTGTCCCCTATGACTCAGCATATGAATCTTATCTACTGGGCACATCGTTCTCACTCTCTCTGAGGAAAAAGAACATTTAAGTGCATCTGTTATAAAAGATTACATCAAATAATAGGGCACTGGATTCTTTTTTTAGGGGTACAAGGGTGGCTGGGTGGGTACGCGCTGTCCCACTGAATAAGGATGTGTGTACCCATTTTTATTACTGATGAACATATATGCCTATTCGACTCCGGTCGAAAGCGGGCGTGCTGAGTAGCGCTTGATCCAACTTAGCTAAGCTCAGTTCTCAGGGCCCTAGATTCATAGTTCCTTGGGCAATTCCCTATCTTGTTGTCTTATTTATATTTTTCTCCAACGCTATTAGTACAATTTATTACAATTTCCTACTAACATGTGGGGCAAAACCAGACCTGTTGGAACTCATCTTACTTGTAAAGTAAATGAAGATAGCGACTAAAACCAAACTCAAACTTAATATAAACAAACAAATTAAATAACTTGTTCGGAGAATCTTCCTTTATTTTATTTTTATGATATCAATGGTTATGTATAGTGTAATTAGCTTGGGTTAATGTTCATTGAGTTCATGCATTTTGATGAAATTATAATATTAAGCCACTATGTTTCAAACAACGCACAAAATTATCCTATATGTGAGGACAAACCGTCACTGCCGACAATTTTGTGAGTATTGTACAACTTTAGATATTTGGAGACTTCTATCATGGGCAATAACAAAGCCTTTCTTTTCCTTGTTGGAGATATTTAAAATATTTTAATTCTAAATCTTATTAGAAGGCAAATATTACAAAAAAAACTATAGATCGATGTATAAATAAGTAGGCAATAAATTATACATTAAAATATGCGCAAGAATAGAATATAACAAGGTCGATTTGTCACATGAACAACTTACAGTTGTGCTTGATCAATGAAAGGAAGCAGTGTAGACTCATTGGTGGAAGTACTTGACGTCGAGAAAGAAGCTGAGTGTTTGCATAGATGCACTACCCAAAACCTTATTACTGCTTCGTGTAGGTTATATGTATACACTATTACAGAATGGTACAACACTATCTCTTCATCTATTTCGGTTCCCAACTTTTTAGGAAAAAACCGATCGTGATAAAAGATCTGGCAAGGGTGCCATAATTAGAGTGAAATCATCACAATCGGTTCTAATGATAGAACCGATTGTGATGTATGGGCACAATCGGTTCTAACATTAGAACCGATTGTGATGAGCCATGCATATCACAATTGGTTTTTATGTGGAAACCGATTGTGATGTGCACATGTAAATCAAAATCGGTTCTTAGGTTGGAACCGACTGTGATGTGCATTTTCATATCATAATCGGTTTCACAATCGGTTCTTACCTAAGAACTAATTGTGATGTGCCTTAATAGGTTTTATACCCTCAGGTTGAACTCTCCTCTGTTTTTGTGAGCCCCCGGATCGGCTATCCGGAATCCCCTGTGTATTTCTGTACTAGTCCCAGATCAGTAGCTAGTACACACAGTCAAACAGTGATGAATCAACAGCCATAACACGATTTCATATAACCAAATAATAATAACACCAAATAAAAGCAAAGACCTTATGGTCGAGGTTTACCATTACGGCCTTAACAGGCTGAACAACTTGAACAACTGCAGCGGAAGAAGATAACACCAAGTGGTGACCCATCCATATGCCCACAGGCAATCGAGTGGGGTACGCGTCCTAGTCCTTGGAATTTCCTTTGATAGCTTCCTTCACTTCTGAGATATGTTTAGAATGTAGCACGTGAGTACATAAAGTACTCAGCAAGTCTGGGAAAATGCATAATGCAGGCTATCCAAAGATGGCATATTATGGTTCTTTTGCACAAAGCAACACTTTCAAAAACTTTACCTGTAATATTTTCATAAAGCCATTTTTACAATTATTTGTACCATTGAAATTATTAATAACTCTAGTGAAGGTTCTAGCCACCAATCACTAGTATACAGGCTCTATCCGCCACAACTCAAAAAGATCAGGGTTCAATCCATCCTCATGGCTCTGTCTACCATGGTTCACAAAACAGGTTCAATCCACCTACCTGGCTCTAGCCGCCAGGAGCACACCCGAGAGTTCTAACCACTCCCGGATCCCAAATCATCAATTTTTAAAACAAATAAACAAAGTCTACCAGTATGAAAGCATTCTTCGCTTTGCCCTTGACCGTAGGCATGGCTATTCGAATAGTTTTAACTCTGCAGAGGTGTACAGCTTTACCCACAAGACATGATATTCCCTTAGTGCCATGTACAATTAACACACTTCCTTAGGTGTGCCGGCAGGGATATCATAACAAGGCCTTTACAATGTATACGCCTAACCCGACCCACCCGCTGAGGTTTCACCGCTGTTAGGGTTCTATCCACCCAGTACAGAAGCCCCCTCTTGCGCCATGTGAGAAAACAGTCTTGCCTCTATCCGGCACTCATATTCCACCAACTGGTGAGTCTAAGTTAGGTTTCTACAAATTATTCAGCCAGGTTGTGCCCACTTTGACATATGGTTGTACGGTAATGCTTAGAATGGAGACAGTCATAAGCGTCGGTCCTTAACTTACTTGGGGTGGTACGTGCACAAACCAGGTCCAGTGCTCTATCCGCACCCGCTAGACCAACCATTCCGCCCAAGTCTAAAACATTTTTCATTTTATTTTTATTTTGTAAACCAACGGCAATACTCTTTGCCTATAACTTCCAACACAAGTTTTCTAGAGTTATAAGAAATTCCCACCCATAGGTGCATACTGACCGATTGCGAGTCTAAGCATTTCTACCGAACTGTTCTATTCCACCAATAACTTATTTATAATTTTTATTACTGAACGTTGATAAAAATTAATTATTATAATCCATTCTGTAACCTCCCGAATCATGAAGCCACCAAGATCTCACATTATTATCATTGCATTATATAATCCAGCCCAAATTAGTACTCCAACATATAGAGTCTTTGATATATGCGATCATGACTCCAAAATCATGCTAAGCTACTGTCATTATTGTATATGACATAGTCTCCTTAAAATATAAGTCTCCTTGTTGATTACCCATCATCCATACATCAATTAATCTTGTAAACTACTTGATCCACCAAGAATAATTCATAATCTCATCCCCAAGCATCTTTTAACAAAGATTCCTTAAACCAAGATTTTATTGACTCGTTGACTATAATGATTTCCATACACAGTGACACCAGATCGACTAAACAAATCACACATAATCCAAATTATTCATAATTCCACATAAATGGTTATCGCGAGACCATATTTCACAAAATCATCCACTAAACCACCGAGTATGATCCTCAATATTATCCACTTACTCCATCAAGTATATTTGATAATACCATTGACTAAATCATCGAGTATCATTCTCAATATCACCTATTGTAACCCTTCACATTGTCATCTCTAAATCACATAGTATGCTTGTTAAAATCCACCGAAATATAATTCACCACTTATTTTATTTGATCCACAAGTATGACTCTCAATATTATTTATTTAATTTTACCGACTATTATTCTTAATATCATACATCTTTCAATATTCCCCCAATCCATACCAATTATATTGCGAACTGCCATCACAATCCAACTCCTTAATAGTTCAACTATCACCATTCATAGATCAATTTCATAATGACTACCCCCACATCATCACTAATATCCATCTAACTCCAATTTGCATTCCATACCATTTGTTCCATCTAAAATGTCTTCCAAATAGTCTTTTCCCCTAATTAAAGAATATTTTTCCAAAAATATTTATTATGGTGGGTTATTGTACTAGGGCGACAAAGGATCATGGATAACAATATCAAGGAGGTATGAACAACAGGTATAACTAATAGCCTAACGTTAACATCATCATTTTATATAAATAGCAATGCAATTGGTAAAACATTATAAAACATTTATAAATCATGGGTTCAACATGCGTCAAGGAGACTTGCCTTCGGTCGTAGTGTGGGTCTCACAATCTTGCGGTTCGGCAACAGTGTTGACGGTTCCGGCGAACTTCTTCGGCTATGCGCAAAACGGTACAACCAAATAAATAAACTAAAATAAATAAAATCCAAAAAGTTATAAAAGTTATACTGGCAGGTAGATATTGAATTTAGGAATTTGAACGGAGTGAATCGGAGTTCGGATGCAAAAGATATCAGCGTTTGAATACTGGAAATGTTGGAAAATAGGAAAATGAGGAATATTTCGGAATCTTTCTTTTTCCAGAAATTTTTGATTTTCTTCTCTCAATGTCAGGTGGGACCCTCATGTCATTGGCTCTAAGGTTCTTCTCCAATGGCATGGAACAGAGGAGCTAGTGGGACGGGGCCATCGCCAGGGCCTGGAGGCGCGGCGGCCGACGGCAGGTGGGGAAACGGGACGGCGGCGGGCTGGAGACGCCGGGGAGGAGCAGCGTCGGCCGGAGGCGGGCCGTAGAGGCGGCACGGCGACGGGCGCAAGGACAACGACAGCAGCGCATGGTGGCCGCCCGGAGGAGAGGGGCTCGGGACCGGGCGGTGCAAGCTCCGGATGTGCACGGCCAAGGGGAAGCCGGTTAGGGGGTAGACGCGGGGCGGGGAGGTCCGGGGCGGTGGCTCCATGTGCAGGCTCAACCGGTCGGCATGGCACACAGCGCGGGGACAATGGGGTGGCGCTCGGCCACGAGGCAGGCGAGCACGAGCTGCGCCCGGGTACGACGGAGCTAACCGGCTGGGCGGCTGGGGCTGCGGCGGATCGAGGTGGCGGCGCGACGAAGTACATAGCCAGCGGTCGGAGGCGCGCGTGGAGGGGCTAGCTCGGCGGTGGGAAGTGGTGGCCAAGGCCGGGAATAGATGTGGCCGGGGCTGGGGAACGTGATGCACACCTCGAGGCGGCCGGAGGATGGTCGAAAAGGCAGTGGCACGGACGAATTCGGCCGGCGACCATGAATAGTGATCCCAAAATAATAATAAAATTTTTGGAATGCGCATTCAAGAAGAGGAAGTGAGCACCGCGTAGGTCTCAACGAGACGAACTCAACGGTGTGGTCGGATTCGAGAGTAGCTCATCGGATTGGGAGTAATCGACAAAAAACCGAGCTCCCAACGAAGATTTCAACGGTGAAATTCGTCGTCGTCCTACAACGAAAAGTGAAATTAGTTGAGGGCTTTTGCTCGGGACGTCGACGCGAACATAACGACACGATCGGATTGGAGTTTGGCTCACTGGATTGGAAGATGACACGGGGATGTCAACGGATGACGCTCGGCTTCGGTTTTCTCTCGATCCCGGCCGAATGGAGAGGAGTGGCTTCGGGAGAATGAGGGCACGGGCAAGAGGGTTCCAACACGAACATTTGAGAGGTGGAAGTGCTCCAATCCATGAAGAAACGGCCGAGTAATTGCGGATTGAATGCATTTCAGTTTTTGGTTGATTGCGTCGATTCCGGCGGGATTCGGGATAAATGGAGGTGGGGAATGATATCTCCTCGTCGTTATCTTTCCAACACAACCGGCGGATCATGATTTGGTGGAGTAATGAAAGAGTTATGGAGGTTTAAAGTGAGGGTTTTCATGGAGGAGAGAGAAGCTCATCTCTGTATCGTGCTGGCCAGAGGAGGAAGACGCGGCTACAGTAACACGACGCTACAGTACCGCCACATGGCGCCTCCTGGTTGGTCGGTAATTACGTAAAACCAACGCCCTAAAGAAAAAAATAGCAAAAAGGGTCTAAAAATTCTGGAAAAATTCCTCAAAATACTAGGGAATATTTGAAACCCAATAAAATTGGTTTCATGGAATTTGAATGAAATTTGGAATTTAGAAAATTCCAGGACGATTAAAGGCTTATTTCGTGTTGCGGTTAGGATTTCCGAGCAACCATAGTTTCCAAACCTTCTTTAGCTATCCTAGAGTCTATCCTAAAAGTTTCCAGGAAGGATTCATGAGTTTCGGAGTTTTTTGGGCGTTTTTGGATTTTTCGCCTGGCGGAGATCACGGCCCTGTTTGCATCGGCCGGCCGAGGCGACCGGGCAGGGGGTAGAGCCCTCTCTGCTGCCCGTTGCCCAGCCACCTCAGCACTTCTAGTGTCTTCCTATCAAAGCCTCCTCCCCCAGCCGACTCCCTCCCTCTCACTTCACTCCCTCTCACTCTCACCCTCACCCTCTAGCTCTCCCTCTCTAGCTCTCTCTCCCATGGAGCTCTCTCCCTCTCTCTCAAGCTGTTCCTCTCCCTAAAACTCTCTCTCTCTGGTGTTCTTGAGCTCGAGGAGAAGCAAGCCACGGAGGAGATCGCCGTTCTCAAACCCTAGCAGCAATCTGTGGTAAGTGGATCAAGTTCTAGTAAACTCTGCTGCGATCTGAGTTCTCTCCTCTAGTTCATGTTTCCTTTACTCCTTGTTGTCCTAGTTGGAACCCTAGGAACCCTAGTTGTATTGATCAGCCTCTAGTCAACTGAGTTCTAAACCTAGGTTAGGTGCTAGAGTTCTTTTTAGTGCGAAATCTAAGATCAGAAACCCTAAATACGTTTTTATCGGATATATTTGGTTAAATGTCATTTTCGTAGCTTTTGGAAGTAAACCTTGAAACCCTAGTTCCAAAAGCTACGAAAAGGACACTAGAATGTATTCGACGTCGTTAAAGTCCGAGTTTCGCGAAAAGAATCGAGTTTGAATACGATTCGGGGTGAAAGTCGGAATTTAGCATGAATTAGGACTCTAGAGTTTCTCGAGTTAGAAATTAGGCCAAACAAGGTCGGAACCTCGGGTGGTTTGCGTAAATGGGTCCTTGTCATCTCGGAGAACCCATCCGTTCAATCGCCGCGAAATTCCGAAGTCGTTTGTGCGAAAATCCTTTTTCTGGAAAATTCAGTCGACCTGTGGCCGGCACTACCGTAGTGGTGAGTCCGGTACTGCCGCTCAGGCCGGCACTACCGACCCTTGTGGCCGGTACTGCCGGGTTTAGGCCAGCACTACCGCTCCCGCAACGCCGGTAGTTATTTTCCAGAGAGGTCCTCTTTTAGGATTCGCAGCCGCCGGTACTACCGACCCTTGCGGCCGGTACTGCCGACTGTAGAGCGGCACTACCGGGATTTGTATGCTGGTACTGCCGGTCTCCAGTTCAAGTTTGGTTTTCATTAAGTTTTTCTCTCTCGTGTTCGCTTATTGGTTGTTGTCCGCTTCTTTGAGCTTTTTGCCTTGTTCTCGTTGGATCTTAATCGTTTTCTCGTTATTTCTTTTGTCGCGCTTTTGTTTAGATGTTGACGCCTCAGGAGCAGTAGGCGAGGATCCGGACTTCGACCCAGAGGACACGCAAAACCCAGAGCAAGCAGGCAAGCACCCCCTTTGAACATATTGCTCCTATAATTGCAAAAGTACTTTATGATTTGCAAAACTATTACGCATTCATATGATTATTACAATTATTTAAATGGTGGGAATAGGTAGTTACCCTAATGGTTGGATGGCTTATCTTAATCTTGTTGCTACCCTAAAATCCTTGAGTAACCCTAGTTTAAGGTTAGACGCTATAATAAGTGTCGTCAGGGGTTATATGTCTAATAGTTGCATACACTTAGCCCAGCTTTAGACTGATTGAATAATGATCAGTGGATTCAGTCAATCAAAGATTTTCGATACGTTATTAGGATTTCGGAAATGGTGATTTCGGAGAAACAAAGGCTATGTTGGTAAAAGATGAAAAAGGAAAAGGTGTACGGTGATTTATGCCGGACGGATGATGGGAGGTCTCGTCTGTGCAATCCTAAGGACTGAACTTGACGTTTTTAACCAAGTCCTTTCATGCAACCACATGTGCTAGTATGGGATAGCATAAACCCAGTACAGGAGTTGGAATTTGATCTTGCGCCGTGGTAGGTCGAAGTAGTTGGGCAATACCGACGTGCTGGTGTTGCTTAGAATACTCCCTCACCACGCGCAAGTGTTGGAGACTTTCGTGAAACAACGGTGGATGCTTTGCTGAGGGTAAAAGGCACGATGGGCTGTTAGCCATCGTTGGATGCGGGTGGGTGAATCAGGTTTGGAGTTTAAGGTACCCAAACACCTTAATTGGGGGGTACTCTCGCTGGCAGGGTACTCTGTGTGGGTGTGTGGAGCCCCCACCCAAAGCAAAGAGCGCACATCGCCGGGGCTGACACAAGACTAGATGCCGACAATTGGAAGAGTTTCGTCACAATCTAGCAAAACGGATACGGTATGTATCGCGTGGCATGGTTGACATGATTGCTAGAGCGTGTCGTGTGGGTAAAGTGTGCATTCTCTGCAGAGATTAATCAAACTAATCGATTAGCCGTGCTCACAGTCATGAGCATCTTGGGTATTTGCTGTCAAGTATAGAATTTGGTTTTGATTTCTGAAAAGGATTTGAAATCGGTAGATCTTTTAAATGTTGGGCTGTATCATGCAAATGTTGAGTCGATGAACTCAGAGATCGGTTGGTTTGGTGATTTGATCAAGCTGGTGGTGATTCCTGATGCCATGTGATGGTATGATGGTTATGTTGAAGGAAATGATTCCTGATGCCATGTGATGGTGGTGTTGGTTATGTTGGAGGAATTTGGGAGTTGAATGAAATGTACAATTACATTATGTATTGCTTTACTCTCATTTACTAAATGCTTTATAAACTGTGCAGTATTCCAATCTATTAGTCTATTACAAATAACTTCAGCTTCATGCAAAACTGAACTAGAATAGCAACCATCTTCATTGACTAGCCTGCATTATTATTATACTTGCAAACAATAAAGTCTTGCGAGTACATACGTGTACTCACCGTTTGCTCTGAAAATTTGCGTGAGAAGCAGAAGATGCAGGTGAGGAAGAAGGTGACCAGGAGTTCAGTGACCCAGACGCGGGTGGTGCGTTTGACGGCTAGCGGAGTTAGTTGCTCGCCGGTTGCCTGTGGGAATGGAGGCACACCGCGGCCGCTTTACTTTTGTTTCTCTGATGTTTTTCTCTTCAGTTTACTTTAAGATAATCGGCATTTTGTAAATAGAAACAAGTTGTAATATTAATATCTATCGCTGTGATATACTACCTCTGCCCTTAAATTGCGTTCGCTTGGATGAGACTCTACCTTCTCAACATGTGACACTAGCCTACTGATCCAGGGACTAGTGGTTATCATATGGTTGCGGGAAGCTCAAATTGGAACCAATTGGATGGCATGTGACCTCATTAGTTGAGTATCGTGCTGACCAAGTGGTTTCAATCTGAGTCTGTCGTGATGCCGTGATCGTTACGTTACTGGTTGCGTGATTATCCAGGCCAGCGCAATGATAATGGAGTATCACCGCATCAGACAGAGCCCCCAGTGTGTGGTATCAGAGCAAAGGTTAGTAATTGATAGGATTAAGGAAGAGTCTTTTCCCTTAAAAGTTATTTTGATTATGCACTCCTTAATTGTGAAAACATAGAATTCTGATCTTTTCTTTTCTGTAACATCTCTTCTGGTTTTGAGCTTCAAACGAAATTTTCCTCTTAACTCGTCTTTCAAAGTCAGATTTCCAGGGCAAAAGCAAATGGGGTATTCGGTTCGATCTATTTTCCCGATCCTATTCGAAATTTAAGTTAGAATTATTTGGGAAGCTTATCCACTTCAAAAGATAGTTAAGAATTGAGTAATGATAAGGATAAGGCTTAAAATCGTGAGTTTCTTTTATTGGTTCGCTGTTGGGTTATTTTCTTTTCGTTTATTTAATTTCTGTTTATTTTGAATTTCCGTTTGTTGAGGATGTCACTAATCTGTTTCCCTTCTTAATCTTAAGATGTCTGGATGTTGGGAACCCTGCTATTTCATGTCTACGATTCTAGAGGGCTCAGTTCAGGCTACCCTCTGGGAGATGATGCAGCGTGCTGGCTTTCCTGAGCCGCCAGGGTACTTAATCTCACGTGCTGGACTTAATCCCGCTTCCTCCCTGTATGTGGCTGAAGTTTCCATTCTCGGGCGCCACGCAGGGGAGCAAACCCGTCAGTATCATGGTACAGCGCCAAGTCCTCTTGCAGCTCTACTCGATGGAGCATATATTGCAATTTTGAGGCTTCGCTTTGATGTACCGGAGATGGCTCAGTTGTTTCCTGTTTGTCCCTCTCGTGAGCCGGACAGCCAAGAGAACCTGTATGTGCCAGATTATCCACTGTTGGATCCTGTGCAGATTTGGCAGACTGGGCTAGTGAGGTCCCTTGATCGATATTTGCTTTGTCTCCGTGAAGAATTGTTGCTCGCTCGACGCCGTATCTCTAAGTTAGAGAGTAACAAGGCGCCCTTGGTTAGCTATGGTTTCTTTACTACTGGGATGATCTATGGGGAGAATGACGATCTCGAGCCTGATGAGGAGTTACCCCGTCCTTATGGATCTTATCATCGGGTCTCTCGCAGTGCCAGGATGTCTGTTCGAGGTAGCAGCCGTCGCCGTGTTTCGGCTGCGGCGCCTAGTGCTTCGCGATCGCCATGCCAGGACGTAACCTGCTGTTTGGTGGACGCGAGTACGAGTTGATGTTTCCCGCAGAGTCAACTGCTTCCTCTGTAGCCCCAGGCACCTCAGATGTCCCTGCTGCGAACGGTGGTCGTGTCTAGGATTAGATCCTTATCCCAATAGGTAGATGGATCTACAGCTCGCTTTTGTTGTAATTACGAGCTGGTGGAAGAAACCTTTTGTTGTAATTACTCCCGTGGAACTGGTGGTAGTTGATGTCGGTGGTGTTGTAAATAACCCCCTGTAGCGCGAAGAGACGTGCTAAGTTATCATCTGTGAATCTATCGCCCTGCAATCCTTTCATTGTGATACGTATTTTGAATTTTGTATTGCTATGTGATGGATTGTGCTTGAGTTTCGCAATTGTTGTGCAAATCCCCGCGTTCTTCGATGGGCTCTTGTGGTACTTGTCTCTAAGTCTTTGTGTCAACAGGATGCCGCCGAAGAGACGTGTTGATCGTTCGGTGATGACCCGGGGTGTTGCTCAGAATAGCCAAGAACCAGTTGTAGCAATGCCGAATCCGGAGCGTCATGATCCACCTTTGGCCAGATCCCGTAGCCAAGGATCTCATCACTCTAATGAGCCAGTAGGTAATCGGGAGGCATTGCTTAGTCATCACGATGCCCAAAGTGAAGAGTTACCTCCACCTCTGTCAATGGCCCAAGTTCTTGTTATGCAGACCCGCTTGTTGGAGCGGTTGGTGCAGAATTCCGAGAACCTTGGTGCCGCTGCTTATGGTGGTTTGGCAGCAATGCAACCCCAATCGAGGTTGGCCGAGTTCCAGCGAACTCGCCCGCCAAACTTCTCATCAGCAACCGATCCTCTGGACGCAGACGATTGGCTTCGCGATGTTGAAGATAAACTCGACCTCGTGAGGTGTACTGATGAGGAGAAGGTTCAGTACACTGCTTACTATCTCCAAGGCGCAGCAGCAGCTTGGTGGGGTAGTATTAAGGCAATTCGTCCGCCTGGTCAGGTCATGACTTGGGAGGATTTTAAAGGAGCCTTTCGTGTAGTGCACATTCCTGCTAGTCTGATGGAGATAAAGAAACGAGAGTTCTATGATCTTCGTCAGGGGTCTATGTCAGTGATGGACTATCTGCATAAGTTCAATTATCTGGTTCGCTATGTAGCAGATGAGGTCCTGAGTGAAGCCCGAAAAGTCTCCCTGTTTCGTCAACATCTCAACGAGGAGATTCGTCATTCGCTCACACCACTTGACATCCCCAATATGCAAGTGCTTGTGGACAAGGCGATTTGTGTAAAGGACAGCGGCAAGGCAGTTTTGGAGAGCCGGAAGCGTAAGTGGATGGCTCGGAAATCTGCCGGTGCCGGTACTTCGAGACCGCGTTCTGGGCAAACCATCAGTGCTCAGTTCGTGGCATCGCCGCCTCCACGATCTCAGAGGAACTTTCCCCAACCTGTTCTGTCTACGGCTCAACCTTCTGGCCGCGGAGGACAGATTCGTGGAGGGCAGGACAGGATGGCCGCACTCACCTGCTATGCTTGCGGTGAGAAGGGACATATCTCTACTGTTTGTCCGAGTAAACGTCCTGTTGCTGCTCGACCTCAAGTTCCAAGCGGTCCGATTCGCCCGCAAGGTTCTGTAACCGGGCGCGGTGGACACCTAGGAGGGCGTTCTAGCCAAAAAGTAGCCCCGAGTCAAGTCCGTGGTCGACTTAACCTAGTGACCGCGGAGGAGGCCAGTAATGCTCCAGATGTGGTAGTTGGTATGTCATATACTCAGTACCCACTTCGGTTTTATTTGATTCGGGCGCTTCGCATTCTTTCATTTCTTCAAAGTTTGTTTTGAAACATAAGGTTGAGACTAACAGATTGTGAGATCCAATGTTAGTCTATTCTCCTGGTTCGGTTATGCGAGCTGAGCGCATATGCCTTAGAGTACCCATAGTGATCAATGAAGTTCTATTTTTGGGAAATCTGATTCAGATTGATACCCCTGGACTCAACGTTATCCTTGGGATGGATTGGTTATCTCAAAATCAAGGACATATTGATTGCGCAAATCGTTCCATTTCTCTGGTGAATTCGGATGGAATCCAGACTAAGTATTACTCCAGATGATCAAATGTGCTTAAGGCTTCTTTCCATTCGCTTTCTGTGCCGGAATTAAGTCAAGTACCAGTGGTCTGGGAGTATCCTGATGTGTTTCCTGAAGAATTGCCGGGATTGCCCCCAGATCGGGATATGGAGTTCGTTATTGACTTGCTGCCTGGAACAGCACCATTGTCCAAACGTCCGTATCGGATGCCCACTGATGAGTTGTTGGAGTTGAAGAAACAACTCAAGGAGCAATTAGCTAAGGGTTTTGTTCACCCTAGTTCGTCTCCATGGGGTAGTCCAGTGCTCTTCGTCAAGAAGAAAGATGGTAGTTTACGCATGTGCGTGGACTATCGATCCTTAAACGAAGTCACTATCAAAAATAAGTATCCTCTTCCTCGGATTGATGATTTGTTTGATCAATTAAATGGAGCTCGAATCTTTTCTAAGATTGACTTGAGACTGGGGTACTTTCAACTCAAAATTCGACCGGAAGATATCCAGAAGACTGTGTTTACTACTCGTTATGGTTTGTACGAGTATACAGTAGTTTCTTTTGGACTCACCAATGCACTAGCCACATTCATGAATCTCATGAATAAGGTATTCATGGAATACCTAGATAAATTTGTGGTGGTGTTCATTGATGACATTCTTATCTATTCTCGGAGTGAGCAGGAGCATGAACTCCATCTGCATTTAGTGCTTGATAAACTGCGTAAACATCAGCTGTATGCCAAGTTCAGCAAATGTGAGTTCTGGCTCAAAGAAGTTGCCTTCTTAGGCCACGTTCTCTCAGAAGGAGGTGTTCTTTGTTGATCCCATCAAGGTGAAGGATGTACTTGCACGGGAACAGCCACTGATCGCAATTCAAGTCCAAAGTTTTCTTGGGCTAGCCGGGTACTATCGGCGATTCATTGAAAACTTTTCCAAAATTTCCAAGCCGATGACTGAGTTACTCAAGAAGGAGAAGAAGTTTGAGTGGACGTCAGCTTGTGAAGTTAGTTTCCTAGAGTTGAAGCGAAGGCTTACGACAGCTCCAATTCTTGTCTTGCCTGATGTGCACAAAAACTTTGACGTATTCTGTGATGCTTCACGTCAGAGTCTTGGTTGTGTGCTGATGCAAGAAGGAAAAAGTCGTGGCGTATGCTTCACGCCAACTGAAACCTCATGAAGCCAATTATCCGACTCATGATCTAGAATTGGCTGCCGTAATTCATGCTCTTAAGTAATGGCGTCATTATCTCATCGGAAACCGAGTTGAGATATTTACCGACCATAAGAGTCTGAAATACTTTTTCACCCAACCAGATCTAAACTTGAGACAACGTCGATGGTTGGAGCTAATCAAAGACTATGATTGTAACACCCCAAAATTTTGCTTTTCTTAAATTCATGTGTGATTTGGCACTTTGGTGAATTTTTGGAATTTTCTGGAATTTATTTGGATTTATTTGGAATTTATTTGAATTTATTCCATTTTGAAATAATTAAAGAATTTAATTTTGCAAATAAAATTTTGTTGGAAATATTTTATTTGAGTCCAAAATGATCCAAAGTATTTTCCAGAATTTTTCTGGAATTTTTCTGAGTCATTTGCTATTTTTAATGAATTAAATGAATTACTGGGAATTATTTTAAATATTAAATCGCTGGAAATTCAACTCGGGTCGAGTACTGTTCATCCGACCGAGTCGGAACCCGAGTCGGACTCGAGTCCGACCCGAGCCAGTTGACTCGACCAAACCAGCTCCTAACCCTAAGCGATCCCGACCGTTGGATCAAGATCCAACGGCTGAGATCCGCCCGTACCGGTTCGATCGAGTCCGGCTCGGACCCGTGCGCGCCTGGCAATCGTGGCCGTTGATCGGACACGTGTACGGCCGCGGGTCGTCGTCTTCGCCCGAGTCCGGATCGGACCATGCCGCCGCCGTCCTCCGCCGCATCCGTTAGGGTTACGGATTGAGCGCGGAAGCCGAGGCTATTTAAAGCCCGGGTCCTGCCCCGAGAACCGCCGTGACCCCGCGCTACTTTTGCCCTAGCTCGCTAAACCCTAGCAGCCGCCGCTTGCCCGGGATTGCTCGCCGGAGTAGCACGCGTGAGACACCGCTGTTTTTCGTCGATTTCCGCCGCTGCCGCCGCTCTCCGACGACATCAAGCCCAGGACCAACATCCCCACGTCACACCACGCCTGGGAGTGCCAATCTTCACGTCGGAGCTGCACGGATACGCCGCATGGGAGGTCGCCGCTACGCCTCCGGTGCCCAAGTCTCGCCGCGCCATCGCCGGACTCGCGAGCTCGGTGAACCGTCCGATCCAGATCGAGCGGTTGAGGTGAGCCCACGTTCTATCCCAAACCCTGGAAACCAGATCGAATGCGGACCGCTGGATCAAGATCCAACGGCTCGATCCGCGCGTTAACCTAAACGAGTAAAGCCTAGATCCAACCGGGCCGTTGATTTTCAAATCAACGGCCGAGATTGCGCCACGTGTGCCTAACCGCACTCCACGCTGCGTGTGAGCGCTGTCTCGACACGCTGGCCCCGCATGTCGATGGGCCCACACGTCACCGCGTATGCGTGAGACCGCGACCGACAGTGGGTCCCATCCGCCCGATCTCGAAAGCCGTGGACCGGGTCCACCGTGGACCGAATCGCCGCCGTGGTCGAGCCCATGAGCCGGTGACGCCACCACCAATCAGGAGCCGACGCGTGTCACGCTGACGCAATAAAAGGATTTTCAAAAAAAAAAGAAAATGATTTATTAATTCGAAATATTGATTCAAATTTAGATTCAAACTTCAAACGCTTATAACTTTTGCGTTTCAACTCCGATTTGAGTGATTCAAATTTCTAAATTTGTATAAAAATGAGATCTACCTAAATATGAATTTTATTTAATTTTTGGACTAAAGTTTTTCTCTGTAAAATTATTTAATTGATTATTTAAACTTTAAATAATCATAACTTTTGCGTTTTAACTCCGAATTTGACGATTCCAGTTTCTAAAAATCCAGAAAATTATGTTCTCTCTGTTTATGGATTTTATTTGGAGTTTTGGGATGTTTTGGCCTATTGTTTATTTGTGTTTTGCTATTTGCACGCTTTACGAGTAGACGTTGAAGTGCCGGAAGGATTCGAAGGAGAAGTGTTGACTCAGGATCCAACTCAAGACCAAGAGCAAGTACTTTTTGAAGGCAAGTTGTGCTTTGACCATGTTGATCCTATTTCGAAACTTATTTTGATTTAAACTATTGCATGCTAGTTCAATTAGAAAGATACTTTGTTTAAACATGGGGGTTAGATAAGTACCAATTTGCTGTATGACACCTTGATTATTTAAGTATGTGCCATGACCCTTGTCACCCTAGTTGTGGATTACTAGTTGGACATTATTAAATTGCCAACATGGGTTTAGACCGTTGTAGTATACTGCTTAGACCTGCTACGTGCTCATGACATGGTTTTGGACAATCAAATGTTAATATTGACTTAATGATATACTGAACCTGTTTTGGAAAAGTATCATGTGATGTTGATGGCACGTGGTGCATGGTAATCAACTGGGGTTTGATAAACAGTTTTCGACCGGGGCATGTGGCAAGAGTAATCAGGTGGGCCAGTTGTGGCATTGGGGATGTTGATTTGGTTCTTCGGGTAGTCTTGCCCTGGTCATCCTAAGGACTTAACCTTGCAAGCCTTTGAACTGGGTCTAACGTGCAACCACATGTCTGTAATGGGACGGACCTAGTTGACTAAGTTGCTAATAACGTACCTGTGGGACCTCAGGAGGTCAACTACACCCTTTGTGTAAGTTGTACGGGGGAGCGTACCGGGGCTGAGGCCAGGTACCCATCTAACGGTTGATTGGCCTAGACTTCGCCTTAGCGAAGGGAAGGGTTAGTGCGCAATAACCGGGGAGGACCACTTGTATTGTTAGAGGTTTCCGAAAGACTTTGTTACGGGAACTCGCCTTTGTGGTGTTTGACTGTATCTTGTGGGTAAAGTGCATAACCTCTGCAGAGTTTAGAATTTATTCGAATAGCCGTGTCCGCGGTATTGGACATCGCTCGGGAATTACAGTCAAGGGTTAGATTTTCTCAAAAATAACTTTGGTTTGAAAGTTGGGTTGGTTTAATAATGAAGATGATAGAAATGTGGTTTAGGATGGGGAAAATGTTTATTGAACTTCTTGAAAAGTTATTTATGCTTTACTTATTTCTACTGCTTTCGAATCTACTTATATTACTTTTCAAATGTCATTTCGCAAATAAACCTTGAGCTATTCCTTTGTACCAAGCCATGCATATAGTATATTAGCTTGCATTCTCAGCATGACGTGCAGAGTACCAAGTACTCACCCTTGCCTCAACACAACACCAGTTGAAGAGGAGACTACGCCAGCTTCGGAGGAGGAATTCCAAGAGGATCCGTCTACTTAGGGATGCGAGCCCAGTCAGTTGCCTGTGGTATACTGGATGGCGCCACGATGTTACCTTCGTTGTTTTTCCGCTGCTATTATTATTTTTCTCTGAATAAGTTTCGCCTTGCGAGGCGTACATTTGTAACTTGGCCATAAGGTCGAGTAACCACTTTGGTTATTTTAATAAAGTACTTTGATAATATCGAATGGTATGATTGTGATATTTACCAATGTTAAGACTGTGTGCACTAGCGCGTTCCTGGACTAGTGCTGAATACACAGAGGGTCCGGATTTGCAAATTCGGGGTCCCGACAGAGGTGGTATCAGAGCCATACTTGACTGTAGGCTCAACCCTAGCTAGAATGGTCGTAGTGAGGATAAAACCTATTTTCTAAAAGCTAAAAAAATTGTCAAGATAAGAAATGACATCTCGACTTATCCCCTTCTCTCTTTTCTTGTCTCTTGCTGAAATTTTCCCTTACCTTGTCACAATTTAAAAATTCCGAGTTCTTACGTAAAGCACTCTTGTGACAGATGGAGGAAGAGTTCAACCACGTTGATCCTGGGAGTTGGTCACGCTGCAGAACTTTGGCATATGCTCTGAGACTCTCGGAGATTTTGAGAAGCCCCAATACCAAGTGGAAGTGATCGGACAAGCGGGATTGATCAAGGCTTGTGACGTGAGGATTGAGGTACTGCTAGGAAAAGGGCCTGTGCAATCGCCCGATACACCGTGACCGCCAGGAGATCTACAATGCAGATGGGTATCCAAGAAGTATCACGACGAGCAATGCGGCACATTACCCGTATCTACGCCAGAGAATTGAGAGCACGGTGTTCCGCTATCATCCGCAGCGATAACCTTCTTGACCCGAAGGCGATTCAGGATGAGGATGCCACGGTTACACAGTTGGCACGATTTATCGTCGCCCAGGAGGATGTACTAGATAATACAAGCAAGGAGCTACAGAAGGCCCGCAAGGAGATCACGACAGAGAAGAACAGATGGCGGGAAGCTCAAGAGTATGTGGCACACCTTCTACGAAGGATTGACGAGTTGGAGATGACCTTGTACGGACCAGACCCAGAGCCAGTACTCGAGCTACACGAGCCGATCCAGAGGAGTCAGATCTCGATGAGGACACTGCTTCTTCGACTACCACAGAGGACACGATCATTTGGACATGGCGATCAAGTTACGCGCCTATGCCACAAAGACCGTACCCTGTGCCGTGGAGGTTTTCTCGATGAGTGAGCATAGGTTCTATAGTGAGACTCCTTCGCCGAGTCGCGTCATAGAAGAAAGAGTCACCCTTTAGGCGTTAGACTCCAGAATTAGTTCGATTTGGATTTGCTTTGTTTGCTGAGTGTGCAAGATGTGTTGCAAGGCCCTTAGGCATTGTAAGTGACCATACCAAGTTATTAATAATAAAGTTGGACCTTAAAGTTACACCTTTCGCCCGCATAAGTTCCATATTACTTGTCTATTCTTGTTTCCTCTCATCTCTAAACCTAGAGCAAACCGACAGATGGTGAACACCGTGGAAACTTTGGAAGCAATGGGAGTGGTTCTCGCCAGCAGAAAACCCCAATGATGGAGCACCAAAGACCGCCACCGGATATGCAGAATTTCGAGCTTTTCTTGCTGCCCAGACTCGCTTGATGCATGCTATGATGCAACAAATGCAGCACGTCCTCGCTTAGGCCACCGCTAATCAAGTTAATCATGGACAACACCGTAATACAAGACTATCGAGTTCATGAGAACTCACCCACCCACTTTCTCCGGAAATGCCAATCCATTGGAGGCCGATGATTGGTTAAGATCAATCGAGAGGAAGCTACACATAGCTCAATGCATAGGAAATGAGAAGGTACTCTACGCTTCTCATCACTGGAAGGAACAAATTACCGAATGGTGGGAGAACTTCGTGCCACGCAAGAGAACCCTCAAGATATCACTTGGGAAGAGTTCACATCGCATTCCGACAAGATCACGTGCCTCGAAGGAATCATGGACCTTAAGAAGGAGGAGTTCAGAGCATCAAGCAAGGTAATCAGCCGGTGGTCGACTACGAACAAGTTCACACAGCCTAGCACGCTACGCACCGAGGATGTAGCGACAGATAAATCCGCATACCTCGTTTTATGAAGGGACTTAACTCAGGATTGCAAGTAGGGTTGATCACCCACACCTTTCCAGATTTCCAAGAGTTGGTGAATAAGGCACTTATTCTTGAGGACAAGCGCAAGGAACCGGATGAGAACAGAAGCGCAGGATGCAACAAAGAAGGATCACGCCAGGAACGCAATACCGAGAGTTGCACCAAATCAATTCTTCAGATTCCAACCACGACGCGACAAGGACACCATCCTCAGCACCAAGACCTGCCAATCGTAACTACTGCACCCGGCCCGCTAGAAACACTACTCGTGCAACAAGAAGGAACAAGTGAGACGCTGCTACAATCGCAACGAGCCAGGACACTTTGCCAACAGCTTGTCCAAAGAAGACAGCAGGAGTGACCCGATTCGCTTCAATCTAGGAACCACCCCAGCTAGGACGCCAAAGACCAGGAGCCACACCCTGCATCGTGGTGAGAGGCCGAGTCAACCATGTCACCGCAGAGATGCACCGCAGAATGCTACTGACGTCAGATCGGGTAAGTTACTTGTTAACTCAAGACTGCACAGCTTTTGTTTGACTCGAGCTTCAGATTCGCTTGTTTCGCAAGGCTTTGCTACTAGAAATGATTTGAGGATTGCAAGACTTAAGTGCACGCTTTTAGTTCAAACCCTGGTTCGAACTCCGAACGAAAGTAGGATGTTCCGGTGAGAATACTGATAGGTGGAATAGAGTTCCTAGCAAACCTTATAATTTTGGAGACCTGCACCTTAGACGTCATATTGGGAATGGATTGGTTATTCAAGCACAAGGCTGTATTGGATTGTGGACGAAGGACTATCTCGATTGAGAGCCCGTGTGGGAAGAAAGTGGAATTTCAAGCCACTGCAGCTTAGAGATGGACAGCTTGATGGTTAACAGTACCAAGGCAATCGCATAGAGGATGTCTCAAGAGTGAATGAGTACCCGATGTTTTTCCCGAAGATCTACAGTATGCCGCTACAGGGACATAGAATTTGTAATAGAGCTTGTACTGTACACAAAGACCGATAGCAAAGAGACCCTATCGGATGTCCACCGAGGAGTTGGTAGAAATGAAGAAACAAACTAGAAGAGTTAATGGAGAAAGGATTTATCGACCGAGTTCGTCGCCGTGGGGAGCACCGGCTTTGTTTGTCAAGAAGAAGGACGGAAGTTTCAGGATGTGCATTGACTACCGTGGCACTCAATGAAGTCACCGTGGAAGAATAAGTATCCGCTACCCAGGATTGATGATTTGTTTGATCAGCTTGAGAGGAGCCGAGTTTTCTCCAAGATTGATCTCGAGGTCGGATACCATCGCTTGAAGATCCGATCGTAAGATATTCAAGACTGCATTCTCGCCAAGATATGGACATTACGAGTTTACGGTTATGTCCTTTGGGCCGATTTAATGCGCCAGCTTATTTCATGAATATGATGAATAAGGTGTTCATGGAATACTTGGACAAGTTTGTCGTCGTGTTCATAGACGATATCCTAATCTACTCCAAGACAGAGGATGAACATGCCGAACACTTAAGGCGAGTTTTGGAAAAGTTGAGGAACAAAGAACTTTTCGCCAAGTTCAGCAAGTGTGATTTTTGGAAGGACAAGGTGGAGTTTCTTGGACATGTAATGACCGCAGAAGGAGTCGCCGTAGATCCAAGCAAAGTAGAAGCTGTGTTACATTGGGAGCAGCCGAAGACTGTGACCCAGATTCGGAGTTTCCTTGGAATGGCAGGATACTACCGCCGTTTCATTGAAGGCTTCTCGACAATTGCGAAACCTCTTACGCAATTGCTGAAGAAGGAGAAGAAGTTTGCATGGACGCCAGAATGTGAGAAAGGATTTCAGGAGTCAAGAAGCGATTGACATCAGCACCGGTGTTAGTTCTACCGGATGTTGCTCAAGGCTTCGATATTTATTGTGACGCATCGCGCCAAGGACTTGGATGTGTGTTGATGCAGAACGGAAAGGTTGTTGCTTATGCATCAAGGCAGTTGAGGCCGCATGAGGAGAATTACCCGACACATGACCTAGAGTTAGCTGCCGTAGTGCATGCCTTGAAGATATGGCGTCACTATCTGATTGGAAACAGATGTGAAGTGTATACGGATCATAAGAGCCTTAAGTACATATTCACCCAATGACTCGAATATGAGGCAAAGGAGATGGTTAGAGTTGATCAAAGACTATAATGTTGGAATCCATTACCATCCCGGGAAGGCCAACGTAGTAGCCGATGCTCTGAGTCGGAAAAGCCATACCGTGAGTACGTTGATAGCCACGAATCAGGATGAGTTATGCCTGGAATTTCAGAGAATGAGGATTGAGGTGGTACCCAACGGATTCTTGGCCACATTGGAAGTAAAGCCTACCTTAGAGGATCAGATCCAGGAAGGACAAAAGGATGATGACAAGATCCGCAGGATTAAGTTCATCAAGGAGGAAGGCAAGGCAGAGGACTTCAAGTTGGATGAGCAAGGCACGTTGTGGATGAAGGATCGCATTTGTGTGCCTAACAAGAGGGAGTTAAAGCAATCGATTCGGAAGAAGCCCATGACTCTAAGTACTCAATTCATCCCGAAGCGCCAAGATGTATCAGGATCTGAAGGAGAGATTCTGGTGGCCGAGTATGAAACGTGAAGTTGCCGAGCATGTTGCGTTGTGCGACGTATGCCAGAGAGTCAAGGCAATGCATCAGAGACCAGTAGGATTGCTACAACCGCTAAAATACCTGAGTGGAAGTGGGAGGAAATCGGAATGGATTTCATTACCGGTTTGTCGAAGACTCAAGGAGGTTATGACTCCATATGGGTTATAGTGGATCGCTTGACTAAAGTAGCCCATTTTATCCCCGTGAAGACCACTTACTCGGGAGATAAATTAGCAGAATTATACATGATCAGGATTGTCTGTTTGCACGGAGTGCCGAAAAGGATTGTATCGGACAGAGGTACCCAATTTACCTCAAGGTTCTGGAATAAGTTGCATGAAGCCATGGGAACCCGTTTGAACTTCAAGATGCCTTATCATCCATGCAGACGGACAGCATCGAAAGAGTCAACCAGATTCTGGAGGATATGTTGAGAGCTTGTGCATTAGCTTATGCTACTTCTTGGGATAAGAGTTTGCCGTATCTTGAGTTCGATTACAACAATAGTTATCAGGCTAGTTTACGATGTCACCTTTGAGGCATCAGTATGGACGACTGTCGGACGCCATTGAATTGGAATGAGACCATGGCGCCGTGTCTTTGGGCCTGATATTCTTCAAGAGGTCAAGAGCAGATCGCCATGATTAGGAAAGGTTGAAGATAGCCCAATCTCGGATGTAAGAGTTATGCCGATAATCGTCGCGAGATTTGAGTTTTGAACGAGAAGACTTCGTGATACCTCGTGAGTTACGCCTCGGGGAGTTAAGAGGTTCCATGCCAAAGGGAAACTCGCACCCCGTTATGTTGGACCATTTAAGATTTTGAGTCGCAGAGGCGAAGTTGCTTATCAGCTGGAGTTGCCACAGTCGTTGGCAGGAGTGCATGATGTATTCCATGTGTCCCAGTTGAAGAAGTGTCTCCGAGATCCTGAGGAACAGACACCGCTAGAGTTAATTGAGTTGCAAGAGGACTTGACTTATAAGGAGCATCCTGTGAGGATTCTGGACACAATGGATCGAGAAACTAGAAACAAGTCAACCCGTTTCAGAGTTCGATGGAGCAACCATGAAGAAAGCGAAGCGACTTGGGAGTCGAAGAGGATTTGAAGAAAGAGTTTCCAAACCTATTCCTTTAGTAAGCCCTGAATCTCGGGGACGAGATTCTATTAAGGGGGGGAGGTTTGTAACACCCCAAAATTTTGCTTTTCTTAAATTCATGTGTGATTTGGCACTTTGGTGAATTTTTGGAATTTTCTGGAATTTATTTGGATTTATTTGGAATTTATTTGAATTTATTCCATTTTGAAATAATTAAAGAATTTAATTTTGCAAATAAAATTTTGTTGGAAATATTTTATTTGAGTCCAAAATGATCCAAAGTATTTTCCAGAATTTTTCTAGAATTTTTCTCGAGTCATTTGCTATTTTTAATGAATTAAATGAATTATCGGGAATTATTTTAAATATTAAATCGCTGGAAATTCAACTCGGGTCGCATCTTGTTCATCCGACCGAAGTCGAACCCGAGTCGGACTCGAGTCCGACCGAGCCGCTTGACTCGACTCAAACCAGCTCCTAACCCTAAGCGATCCGGACCGTTGGATCAAGATCCAACGGCCGAGATCCGCCTGCACGGCTCGATCGAGTCCGGCTCGGACGCGGCGCTGGCAATCGTGGGCCGCTGATCGGACACGTGTACGTCGCGGTCGTCCGTTTTCGCCGAGTCCGGATCGGACCATGCCGCCGCCGCTCCTCCGCCGTGATCCGTTAGTGGTTACGGATTGAGCGAAGCCGAGGCTATTTAAAGCCCGGTCCGCCTTCGATAACCGCCGTGACTTCGCGCTACTTTTGCCCTAGCTCGCTAAACCCTAGCACCGCCGCTGTTCGGGATTGCTCGCCGGAGTAGCACGCTGCGTGAGACACCGCCGTTTTTGTCGATTTCGCCCGCCGCCGCTCTCCGACGACATCAAGCCCAGGACCAACATCCCCACGCCACACCGCGCTGGGAGTGCCAATCTTCACGCGTCGGAGCCGCACGGATACGCCGCGTGGGAGGTCGCTCGTCGCCTCCGGTGCCCAAGTCTCGCGGCGCCATCGCCGGACTCGCGAGCTCGGTGAACCGTCGAGATCCAGATCGAGCGGTTGAGGTGAGCCCACGTTCTATCCCAAACCTCGAAACGGATCGAATCTGGACCGTTGGATCAAGATCCAACGGCTCAGATCCGCCGCGTTAACCTAAACGAGTAAAGCCTAGATCCAATCTGGGCCGTTGATTTTCAAATCAACGGCCGAGATTGCGCCACGTGTGCCTAACCGCACCCACGCGTGTGAGCGCGTGTCCCTGACACGCGGGCCCCGCATGTCAGTGGGCCCACACGTCAGCCGCGTTTGCGTGAGACCCCGCACTGACAGGTGGGTCCCATCTGCCAGTCTCACCCGAGCCGTGGACCGGGTCCACCGTGGACCGAATGGCGCTGGCCGAGCCCATGAGCCTACCGACGCCACCAGCCAATCAGGAGCCGACGCGTGTCACGCTGACGCAATAAAAGGATTTTCGAAAAAAAAGAAAATGATTTATTAATTCGAAATATTGATTCAAATTTAGATTCAAACTTCAAACGCTTATAACTTTTGCGTTTCAACTCCGATTTGAGTGATTCAAATTTCTAAATTTGTATAAAAATGAGATCTACCTAAATATGAATTTTATTTAATTTTTGGACTAAAGTTTTTCTCTGTAAAATTATTTAATTGATTATTTAAACTTTAAATAATCATAACTTTTGCGTTTTAACTCCGAATTTGACGATTCCAGTTTCTAAAAATCCAGAAAATTATGTTCTCTCTGTTTATGGATTTTATTTGGAGTTTTGGGATGTTTTGGCCTATTGTTTATTTGTGTTTTGCTATTTGCACGCTTTACGAGGAGACGTGGAAGTGCCTAAGGATTCAAGGAGAAGTGTTGACTCAGGATCCAACTCAAGACCAAGAGCAAGTACTTTTTGAAGGCAAGTTGTGCTTTGACCATGTTGATCCTATTTCGAAACTTATTTTGATTTAAACTATTGCATGCTAGTTCAATTAGAAAGATATTTTGTTTAAACATGGGGTTAGATAAGTACCAATTTGCTGTATGACACCTTGATTATTTAAGTATGTGCCATGACCCTTGTCACCCTAGTTGTGGATTACTAGTTGGACATTATTAAATTGCCAACATGGGTTTAGACCGTTGTAGTATACTGCTTAGACACCTACGTGCTCATGACATGGTTTTGGACAATCAAATGTTAATATTGACTTAATGATATACTGAACCGGTTTTGGAAAAGTATCATGTGATGTTGATGGCACGTGGTGCATGGTAATCAACTGGGGTTTGATAAACGATTTCGGCCAGGGCATGTGGCAAGAGTAATCAGGTGGGCGGTTGTGGCATTGGGGATGTTGATTTGGTTCTTCTGTAGTCTTGCCCTGGTCATCCTAAGGACTTAACCTTGCAAGCCTTTGAACTCGGGTCTAACGTGCAACCACATGTCTCAGAATGGGACGGACCTAGTTGACTAAGTTGCTAATAACGCACTGTGGGACCTCAGGAGGTCAACTACACCCTTTGTGTAAGTTGTAATGGGAGCGCATCGGGCTGAGGCCAGGTACCCATCTAACGGTTGATTGGCCTAGACTTCGCCTTAGCGAAGGGAAGGGTTAGTGCGCAATAACCGGGGAGGACCACTTGTATTGTTAGAGGTTTCCGAAAGACTTTGTTACGGGAACTCGCCTTTGTGGTGTTTGACTGTATCTTGTGGGTAAAGTGCATAACCTCTGCAGAGTTTAGAATCTATTCGAATAGCCGTGTCCGCGGTATTGGACATCGCTCGGGAATTACAAATAAGGGTTAGATTTTCTCAAAAATAACTTTGGTTTGAAAGTTGGGTTGGTTTAATAATGAAGATGATAGAAATGTGGTTTAGGATGGGGAAAATGTTTATTGAACTTCTTGAAAAGTTATTTATGCTTTACTTATTTCTACTGCTTTCGAATCTACTTATATTACTTTTCAAATGCTGTTTACTGCAAATAAACCTTGAGCTATTCCTTTGTACCAAGCCATGCATATAGTATATTAGCTTGCATTCTGCATGACTTGTCGAGTACCAAGTACTCACCCTTGCCTCAACACAACACCGCTTGAAGAGGAGACTACGCCACTTTCGGAGGAGGAATTCCAAGAGGATCCGTCTACTTAGGGATGCGAGCCCGGCCGATTGCTCGTGGTATACTTGGATGGCGCCATGATGTTACCTTCGTTGTTTTTCCGCCGCTATTATTATTTTTCTCTGAATAAGTTTTCGCCTTGCAGGCGACATTTGTAACTTGGCCATAAGGTCGAGTAACCACTTTGGTTATTTTAATAAAGTACTTTGATAATATCGAATGGTATGATTGTGATATTTACCAATGTTAAGACTGTGTGCACTAGCGCGTTCCTGGACTAGTGCTGAATACACAGAGGGTCCGGATTTGCAAATTCGGGGTCCCGACAATGATTTGGGAATTCATTATCATCCAGGAAAAGTTAATGTGGCAGCTGATGCCCTTAGTCGCAAGCTACACACTAGTAATGCCTTGTCGGGTGTTTATCAACCCCAGTTACTGGATGAGTTTCGTAAACTCAACTTGGAGATGGTAGGGGAAGGATTTGTGGCTACATTAACCCTACTACCTACCCTTTAATCCCAAATTCAGGCTGCTCAGTTGAAAAATGAAGGAGTAGCTAAGATCAAGTGCAACTTGAAAGAAAGCGCATCATCGGAGTTTTTAGAACGAGTTGATGGTCTGATAATGCGTGGATATCAAATTTATGTCCCGAATGATCAGGAGATCAAAGAATTGATCTTGAAAGAAGCTCATGAGACTCCGTTGTCAATCCACCCTGGAAGCACTAAAATGTACCAAGATATTCGAAAGAAGTTTTGGTGGCCTGGTATGAAAAGAGATATCGCCGCATACGTCGCTAATTGTGACGTGTGTCAGCGAGTTAAAGCAGAGCACCAACGACCAGCTAGAATGCTCCTTGAAGGTTATGGAGTGGAAATGGGATGAGGTCGGAATGGACTTCATCACTGGCCTGCCAAAATCAGCTAATGGCCATGACTCTATTTGGGTAATCATCGACCGGTTAACCAAAGTTGCTCATTTTATACCGGTTCGCGTTACCTACAATGGAGCTAAACTTGCAGAACTCTACCTGAATCATATTGTCCGACTACATGGAATTCCTAAAACCATTGTGTCTGACCGTGGACCCCAGTTCACTTCGCGGTTCTGGAAGAATTTGCATGAACTCCTAGGGACTAAGCTGCTCTTCAGCATAGCTTACCATCCCCAAACGGATGGACAGACTGAAAGAGCAAATCAAGTCCTTGAAGACATGCTCAGAGCTTGTATTCTTTCGTATAACTCGAAGTGGGAAAAGTGTTTAGCATTTGCTGAGTTTTCCTATAATAATAGTTATCAAGCAAGCCTTCAAATGTCTCCGTTTGAAGCACTGTATGGAAGAAAATGCCAAACTCCTCTCTTCTGGTCCGAAGTCGGTGAAAGAAAGTTCTTTGGATCCACAGTGATTCAGGAAGCTGAGATGCAAGTCAGGCTAATCCGCGATCGGTTGAAAGAAGCTAAGTCTAGACAAAGAGCTATGCTGATAATC
This sequence comes from Rhipidocladum racemiflorum, assembly GCA_036346355.1. Classification (NCBI taxonomy): domain Eukaryota; kingdom Viridiplantae; phylum Streptophyta; class Magnoliopsida; order Poales; family Poaceae; genus Rhipidocladum; species Rhipidocladum racemiflorum. The sequence goes on from CM070578.1 coordinate 57,960,545, forward strand.
GCCGCCGTGATCTGAGCTTCAATGTAGACGATTTTGTCTATCTTAAGGTGTCGCCGTTACGTGGCACGAAGCGATTCCAAGTTCGCGGAAAGTTAGCGCCGAGATACGTCGGTCCGTATCGCATTCTTGCAAGGAAGGGTGAAGTAGCTTATCAGTTGGAGCTTCCACCTCAACTTGCGGATGTGCATGACGTGTTTCATGTCTCTCTGTTGAAGAAGTGTCTTCGAGTTCCTACTGAACTCACTCCTCTGGACGCAATTGAACTTCAACCAGATCTTACATACCGTGAATATCCAATTCGCGTTCTGGACGAAGCTGAACGACTTACTCATAATCACGTAATCAAAATGCTTCGAGTTCAGTGGAGTAATCACACCGAAGAAGAAGCAACCTGGGAACGTGAAGATCGTCTTCGATCCGAGTTTCCATCTTTCTTTTCTGAATCCTTGTAATCTCGAGGACGAGATTATTGTAAGGGGGTAGAGCTGTAACATCCTGAGTTTGTACTTGCCTTTTTAAATGTTAATTATCCTTTGAGAGTTATTTGGAATTCAATTTGGAGTTAATTGTGCTTGGATTTGTTTGCTTGATCTGTTTCGTTTTAGTTTTTGCTCCAAAATCTTATTTCGTGTTGCGATTAGGATTTCCGAGCAACCGTAGTTTCCAAACCTTCTTTAGCTATCCTAGAGTCTATCCTAAAAGTTTCCGGGAAGGATTCGTGAGTTTCGGAGTTTTTTGGGGGTTTTTGGGGTTTTACGCCTGGGCAAGATCACCTACTGGCTGATCGCCTGGCCGAGGCGACCGGGCAGGGGGTGGAGCCCTCTCTGCTGCCCGTTGCCCAGCCACCTCAGCACTTCTAGTGTCTTCCTATCTAAGCCTCCTCCCCCAGCCGACTCCCTCCCTCTCACTTCACTCCCTCTCACTCTCACCCTCACCGTCTTGCTCTCCCTCTCTAGCTCTCTCTCCCATGGAGCTCTCTCCCTCTCTCTCAAGCTGTTCCACTCCCTAAAACTCTCTCTCTCTGGTGTTCTTGAGCTCGAGGAGAAGCAAGCCACGGAGGAGATCGCCATTCTCAAACCCTAGCAGCAATCTGTGGTAAGTGGATCGAGTTCTAGTCAACTCTGCTGCGATCTGAGTTCTCTCCTCTAGTTCATGTTTCCTTTACTCCTTGTTGTCCTAGTTGGAACCCTAGGAACCCTAGTTGTATTGATCAGCCTCTAGTCAACTGAGTTCTAAACCTAGGTTAGATGCTAGAGTTCTTTTTAGTGCGAAATCTAAGATCAGAAACCCTAAATACGTTTTTATCGGATATATTTGGTTAAATGTCATTTTCGTAGCTTTTGGAAGTAAACCTTGAAACCCTAGTTCCAAAAGCTAGGAAAAGGACACTAGAATGTATTCGACGTCGTTAAAGTCCGAGTTTCGCGAAAAGAATCGAGTTTGAATACGATTCGGGGTGAAAGTCGGAATTTAGCATGAATTAGGACTCTAGAGTTTCTCGGATTAGAAATTAGGCCAAACGAGGTCGGAACCTCGGGTGGTTTGCGTAAATGGGTCCTTGTCATCTCCGAGAACCCATCCGTGCAATCGCCGCGAAATTCCGAAGTCATTTGTGCGAAAATCCTTTTTCTGGAAAATTCAGTCGACCTGTGGCCGGCACTACCGTAGTCGTGAGTCCCAGATCGCCGCTCGCAAGACTACCGACCCTTGTGGCCGGTGATCGCCGGGTTTAGGCCAGCACTACCGCTCCGCAACGCCGGTAGTTATTTTCCAGAGAGGTCCTCTTTAGGATTCGCAGCCGCAGACTACCGACCCTTTGCGGCAGATCGCTAATCAGAGAGCGGCACTACCGGATTTGTATGCGATGCTTGCCGGTCTCCAGTTCAAGTTTGGTTTTTGTTAAGTTTTTCTCTCTCGTGTTCGCTTATTGGTTGTTGTCCGCTTCTTTGAGCTTTTTGCCTTGTTCTCGTTGGATCTTAATCATTTTCTCGTTATTTCTTTTGTCGCGTTTTTGTTTAGATGTTGACGCCTCAGGAGCAGTAGGCGAGGATCCGGACTTCGACCCAGAGGACACGCAAAACCCAGAGCAAGCAGGCAAGCACCCCCTTTGAACATATTGCTCCTATAATTGCAAAAGTATTTGATGATTTGCAAAACTATTACGCATGCATATGATTATTACAAGTATTTAAATGGTGGGAATAGGTAGTTACCCTAATGGTTGGATGGCTTATCTTAATCTTGTTGCTACCCTAAAATCCTTGAGTAACCCTAGTTTAAGGTTAGACGCTATAATAAGTGTCGTCAGGGGTTATAAGTCTAATAGTTGCATACGCTTAGCCCAGCTTTAGACTGATTGAATAATGATCGGTGGACTCAGTCAATCAAAGATTTTTCGATACGTTATTAGGATTTCGGAAATGGTGATTTATGCCGGACGGATGATGGGAGGTCTTGTCTGTGCAATCCTAAGGACTGAACTTGACGTTTTTAACCAAGTCCTTTCATACAACCACATGTGTGTAACACCCCAAAATTTTGCTTTTCTTAAATTAATGTGTGATTTGGCACTTTGGTGAATTTTTGGAATTTTTTGGAATTTATTTGGATTTATTTGGAATTTATTTGAATTTATTCCATTTTAAAATAATTAGAGAATTTAATTTTGCAAATAAAGTCTTGTTGGAAATATTTTATTTGAGTCCCAAATACCCTAAAATATTTTCCAGAATTTTTCTGGAATTTTTCTGAGTATTTTGCTATTTTTAATGAATTAAATGAATTACTGGGAATTATTTTAATTATTAAATCGCTGGAAAAATCAGCCGGGTCGGTTACTGTTCATCCGACCGAGTCGGAACCCGAGTCGGACTCGAGTCCGACCCGAGCCACGTGACTCGACCGAATCAAGTCCAAACCCTAACCCTGTGAACCGTTGGATCAAGATCCAACGGCCGAAATCGCGCCGCACCGATCTGATCGGATCCGATCGCGCCCGAGCCAATCGTGGCCGTTGATCGCGCCACGTGGACGGTCCTCCGTCGTCGTCTCCGCCCCAGTCCGAGCCGGACTCCGCCGCCGCGCCCGCCGCCGTGAGGTTCTAGGTTTCCGTTTTCCGCGCGGAAGCCGAGGCTATTTAATGCCCGGATCCCACCCCGAGGACCACCTTGACCTTGCGCAGCCGTTGCCCTAGCCGTCGCCGCGATGCCCTCGACGCACTGCAATCGCCGCCGGAGTTGTAGCACTCCTCCGCCGCGGTTTTGCTTCGCCGCCGTCCGCCGTCCCCCGCCGCCGTTGACCCCAGATCCGGACTCACCGCGACGAGACGCACCCGAAGGGACCTCTCACCTCGCCGGAGCACGCCCGAAGCGCCGTTGCCGTGGTCGTCGTCCCCAACCCCGGCAAGCCAGCGCCGCCGTGAGCCATCGCCGTCGCTCGAAGCTTCTCAGCCGTCCGATCAAGATCCAACGTCCCAGATCACGCCACGTCATCTCACGGTGAGATCCCAATCCAAAACCCTAGATCAAATCTTGACCGTCCGATCTAGATCCAACGGTCCAGATCAAACGCGTTAACCCAAACGCGTGAAACCCAGATCCAATCTGGGCCGTTGAAATTCAAATCAACGGCCGAGATGGCACCACGTGTCGGGAAGCCTGACCGCCACGGTCAAGACTTCGCGTAGGACGCCGACACGCCGCCCGCTGTCGGGCCGACGTGACCAACCCGCACCATGACGTCACGCTGACATCATGGCGGGCCCGCATGTCAGCGGTTGTCCCAGCCGAGCGCTGACGTCAGCAATGACGTCACAGTGGGTCCCACTCACAAAGACTGGCCGAGCCTCGCCGACGCCGAAGTGACGTCATCCGGCGCGCACTCCACATGTCGGGCCTCACGAGGAGCCGTGGACCAAGTCCACGGTAGACTGAGCCGAGCGTGGACCAAGTCCATGGTCGGTGACGTCGCCAGACCAATCAGAGGCTGCCACGTGTCCTCACCGACGCAATAATTAATTTTTGAAAAAGAAAATGATTTATTAATTCGAAATAATGATTTGATTTTGTTTCAAACTTCAAACGCTTATAACTTTTGCGTTTCAACTCCGATTTGAGTGATTCAAATTTCTAAATTTGTATAAAATTGAGATCTACCTAAATATGAATTTTATTTAATTTTTGGACTAAAGTTTTTCTCTGTAAAATTATTTAATTGATTATTTAAACTTTAAATAATCATAACTTTTGCATTTTAACTCCAAATTTGACGATTCCAGTTTCTAAAAATTCATAAAATTATGTTCTCTCTGTTTATGGATTTTATTTGGATGTTTGGACACTTTTTGCCTATTGTTTATTCGTGTATTGCTATTTGCACGCTTTAAGAGTAGACGTTGAAGTGCCGGAAGGATTCGAAGGAGAAGTATTGACTCAGGATCCAACTCAAGACCAAGAACAAGTACTTTTTGAAGGCAAGTTGTGCTTTGACCATGTTGATCCTATTTTGAAACCTATTTTGATTTAACCTATTGCATGCTAGTTCAATTAGAAAATACTTTATTTAAATATGGGGGATTAGATAAATACCAATTTGCTGTATGACACCTTGATTATCTAAATATGTGCCATGACCCCTTGTCACCCTAGTTGTGGTTTACTAGTTGGACATTATTAAATTGCCAACATGGGAAATTAGACCGTTGTAGTATGTTGCTTAGACCTGCTATGTGCTCATGACATGATTTCGGACAATCAAATGTTAATATGGACTTAATGATATATTGAACCTATTTTGGAAAGGTATCATGTGATGTTGATGGCACGTGGTGCATGGTAATCAACTGGGGTTTGATAAATAGTTTTTGACCGGGGCATGTGGCAAGAATGATCAGGTGGGCCAGTTGTGGCACTGGGGATGTTGATTTGGTTCTTCGGGTAGTCTTGCCCTGGTCACCCTAAGGACTTCACCTTGCAAGCCTTTGAACTGGGTCTAACGTGCAACCACATGTCTGTAATGGGACGGACCTAGTTGATTAAGTTGCTAATAACGTACCTGTGGGACCTCAGGAGGTCAACCTACACCCTTTGTGTAAGTTGTACGGGGGAGCGTGCCGGGGCTGAGGCCAGGTACCCATCTAACGGTTGATTGGCCTAAACTTCGCCTTAGCTAAGGGAAGGGTTAGTGTGCAATAACCGGGGAGGACCACTTGTATTGTTAGAAGTTTCCGAAAGACTTTGTTACGGGAACTCGCCTTTGTGGTGTTTGACTGTATCTTGTGGGTAAAGTGCATAACCTCTGCAGAGTGTACAATCTATTCGAATAGTCGTGTCCGCGGTATTGGACATCGCTCGGGAATTACAGTCAAGGGTTAGATTTTCTCAAAAATAACTTGGATCTGAAAGGTTGGGTTGGATTAATAATGATGTTGATGGAAATGTGGATTAGGATGGGAAAGGTGTTTATTAAACTCCTTGAAAAGTTATCTATGCTATACTTGTTTCTACTGCTTTCGAATCTACTTATGCTATTGTCAAATGCTGTTTTACTGCAAATATACCTTGAGCCACTCCTTTGTATTAAGCCATGCATATAGTATATTAGCTGCATTCTGTGCATGACTTGCTGAGTACCAAGTACTCACCCTTGCCACAATACAACACCAGTTGAAGAGGAGACAACACCAGCTTTGGAGGAGGAGCTCCAAGAGGAACCGTCTACTTAGGGAGCGAGCCCAGTCAGTTGCCTGTGGTATACTGGATGGCGCCACGAAGTTATTTGATTTTCATTGCTACTATTTCTCTCTTAATAAGTTTCGCTTCGCGAAATCATACATTTGTAACTTGACCATAAGGTCGAGTAACCAGTTTGACTATTTAAATAAAGTACTTTACTAGTATCGAGTGGTATGATTGTGATATTTACCGATGTTAAGACTGTGTGCACTAGCGCGTTCCTGGACTAGTGCAGAATACACAGAGGGTCCGGATTTGCAAATTCGGGGTCCCGACAATGTGCTAGTATGGGATAGCCTAAACCCAGTACAGGAGTTGGAATTTGATCTTGTGCCGTGGTAGGTCGAAGTAGTTGGGCAATACCGACGTGCTGGTGTTGCTTAGAATACTCCCTCACCACGCACAGGTGTTGGAGACTTTCGTGAAACAACGGTGGATGCTTTGCTGAGGGTAAAAGGAACGATGGGCTGTTAGCCATCGTTGGATCCTGGTGGGTGAATCAGGTTTGGAGTTTAAGGTACCCAAACACCTTAATTGGGGGGTACTCTGTGTGGGTGTGTGGCCCGGGGGTACTCTGTGTGGGTGTGTGGAGCCCCCACCCAAAGCAAAGAGCGCACATCGCCGGGGCTGACGCAAGACTAGATGCCGACAATTGGAAGAGTTTCGTCACAATCTAGCAAAACGGATACGATATGTATCACGTGGCATGGTTGACATGATTGCTAGAGCGTGTCGTGTGGGTAAAGTGTGCATTCTCTGCAGAGATTAATCAAACTAATCGATTAGCCGTGCTCACAGTCACGAGCATCTTGGGTATTTGCTGTCAAGTATAGAATTTGTTTTGATTTCTGAAAAGGATTTGAAATCGGTAGATCTTTTAAATGTTGGGCTGTATCATGCAAATGTTGAGTCGATGAACTCAGAGATCGGTTGGTTTGGTGATTTGATCAAGCTGGTGGTGATTCCTGATGCCATGTGATGGTATGATGGTTATGTTGGAGGAAATGATTCCTGATGCCATGTGATGGTGGTGTTGGTTATGTTGGAGGAATTTGGGAGTTGAATGAAATGTACAATTACATTATGTATTGCTTTACTCTCATTTACTAAATGCTTTATAAATCGTGCGATATTCCAATCTATTAGTCTATTACAAATAACTTCACTTCATGCAAAACTAAACTAGAATAGCAACCATCTTCATTGACTAGCTTTGCATTATTATTATACTTGCAAACAATAAAGTCTTGCGAGTACATACGTGTACTCACCGTTTGCTCTGAAAATTTGCGTGAGAAGCAGAAGATGCAGGTGAGGAAGAAGGTGACCAGGAGTTCAGTGACCCAGACGCGGGTGGTGCGTTTGACGGCTAGCGGAGTTAGTTGCTCACCGGTTGCCTGTGGGAATGGAGGCACACCGCGGCCGCTTTACTTTTGTTTCTCTGATGTTTTTCTCTTCAGTTTACTTTAAGCTAATCGGCATTTTGTAAACAGAAACAAGTTGTAATATTAATATCTATCGCTGTGATATACTACCTCTGCCCTTAAATTGCGTTCGCTTGGATGAGACTCTACCTTCTCAACATGTGACACTAGCCTACTGATCCAGGGACTAGTGGTTATCACATGGTTGCGGGAAGCTCAAATTGGAACCAATTGGATGGCATGTGACCTCATTAGTTGAGTATCGTGCTGACCAAGTGGTTTCAATCTGAGTCTGTCGTGATGCCGTGATCGTTACGTTACTGGTTGCGTGATTATCCAGGCCCGCGCAACAGTAATGGAGTATCACTGTACCAGGACAGGAGCCCCCACAGATGGGGATTTCCAGTAGAAAAATATATAGATTAATTCGGTTTATGCTTTTAAATATATTTTCAAACTTCGAATTGCTCATTCTTGCTCATACGAACTACAATTGAGGTCATTCTAGAGCCTAAAAATTTGTAAAATTGAGCTCTATTTAATGGTGAATTTTATTTGATTTTTGGAGTTTTGTTGCTCTCTATTTTTGGTATTTATTTATTTATCCATTTCATGTAGACGTTGACGTGCCAGAAGGTTTGAAATAGAAGTGTTGACCCAAGGAGTTGGTCCATAGCATAACCAAGATCTTTTACAAGGCAAGTTGTGCCTTGATCATGTTGATCCCATGTTTTAAAATTATGTTATTTCAAATTATGCATGCTAGTTTAATTAAAAGTGATTGCAATTAATTTGAGAATTAGGTAATCAACCTACTTGGATTATGTCACCTTGTCACTATTATTTGTATGCCATAATTCATTTTTCACCCTAGGATTGTTGTTATTAGTTGGAAGCTATTAATTTGCAAACATAGATTTCTAGATCGTGACTAGTTTGCTTAGACATACAACGCATTATTGATATAATTTTTGAAATACAAGCTTAATATTGATTAATTGATTATGGAACGTATTTCTGAAATGGTGCGATGTTGCCACATGACAATGTTGATATGTAGAGGCATGTGTGGATCTACATGGATGTTGAGTTGTTGGCATGTGTTGCACAATAATCAACTGGGGTGGGAAATGTTTAGATTGGGGCAAGTGGCAAGAGGCTTTGCACCAGGTGGGCCTGTGTGGCAATGGGTTGATGTGTGTTGTGAGGGTTGTGTGCAATTAAGGACTTAACCTTGCAAGCCTTTAAACTAGGAAATGTTGAGAGAAGGAAGTCTTGCTTTGGTTAATTAAGGACTTAACCTTGCAATCCTTTGAACTGGGCCATATATACAATCACATGTCTGGAATGGGACAGACCTAGTTGAATAAGTTACTAATATCTTGCATGTGGTACCTCAGGGTGACGGTTACATAGGAATGTAGCTGTACGGTGCAGCGTACCTGTTCTGAGGCTTGATACGCATCCAACACTATGTGTCGGTCCTATACTTCAGCTCTGTGTGAGGGGAGTGATAGTGAAGGCAATGCTGGAAAGGTTCATATGTTATGATAGCAGTTTCCGAAAGGCTTTGTTACGGTTATTCACCTGTGTGGTGAGTGATTGTATCTTGTGGGTAAAAGTGTATAACCTCTACATAGTGTCAAAACTATTCGAATAGCCATGTCCGCTGGTATTGGACAAAGCTCGAAGATATAATCAAGGGTTAGATTTTCATAAAATGAACTTAGGGTTTGGAGGAGGTGGTTGTTGGAAAACATGTACTGGTTTAAGGAGTAATGGTTTACATGGAAAATAACTGTGAACTTTATTATCGTTATTATTTGTTTTATTGTTTTAAAATTTATTGTGACTATTGGTGAATGCTGTTTATTGCAAAATAACCACTTAGCCATTCATTTGGAATAAGCCATGCATGTAATTATTAGACTTACATTCTGTGCATGACTTGCTGAGTGCTTTATGTACTCACCCCCTTGCAACAATACTAAAAGATCGAGATGGCGATCAGAGGGGGGTGAATGATCCCAATTTCAATATTCCCACCTCTTGGACAAGATTGATGCATTTTCCAACAACAAGTCGAAAGAACCAAGTTAACTAATCACACCAAGCAAAGGAACCCTAAAAAATCAAGATCAACCATGAATTAGCTGCACATCCCCCTAATAAAATTACCATGAAAAAAATTCGTGGCTCATATGATAAGTACCTTTTTAACTCGTTAGGAGGTACTAAGATGAAGGGAGATGATAAGTACCTTTTTAACTCCTAGAAAGCTTCTTCGGCCTCCTTAGTCCACTCGAATCTCTCTTACTTCTTGAGCAGTTGGAAGAAAGGCAACCCTCGTTCGCCCATCCGGAAGATGAATCGACTGAGGGCTGCGATGCATCCCGTGAGTTTTTGCACCTCCCTTAGTGTTCACGGTGAACACATTTGGTCGATGGCTTCGATCTTGTGCAAGTTGGCCTCAATGCCTCGACTAGATACCAGGAAACCGAGGAGTTTTCCAGACGGAACGCCGAACATGCACTTCTTGGGGTTTAGCATCATTCGATACTTCCTGAGATTGTCGAATGTTTCCTCGAGGTCGTCTATCAGTGAGCTTTAGGTTTTTTATTTGACTACAATATCGTCGATGTATGCTTCTACATTGCGCCCAATTTGGGTGTTTGTAACACCCCAAAATTTTGCTTTTCTTAAATTCATGTGTGATTTGGCACTTTGGTGAAATTTTTGGAATTTTCTGGAATTTATTTGGATTTATCTGGAATTTATTTGAATTTATTCCATTTTGAAATAATTAAAGAATTTAATTTTGCAAATAAAATTTTGTTGGAAATATTTTATTTGAGTCCAAAATGTTCCAAAGTATTTTCCAGAATTTTTCCGAATTTTTCTCGAGTCTTTTGCTATTTTTAATGAATTAAATGAATTATCGGGAATTATTTTAAATATTAAATCGCTGGAAAATCAACTCGGGTCTAGTACTGTTCATCCGATCGAAGTCGGAACCTCGAGTCGGACTCGAAGTCCGACCGAGCGATTGGCTCGATCAAACCCGACTCAAAACCTAATCAATCCCAACCGTTGGATCAAGATCCAACTACCGAGATCCGCCTGCATCTTGGTTCGAGCCGATCCGGCCCGGATCCGATCGCGCTCGCGCGATCGTGGCCGCTGATCGTGCCACGTGGGACGGGCCGGCGTCATCGTCTCCGCCGAAGTCCGAAGCCGGACTCCGCCGCGCCCGCCGCCGTAGAATTAGGTTTCCGCCTCGCACGGACGCCGAGGCTATTTAAAGCCCTGGTCACGCCCGAGGTTGCCCTCATCCTTGCGCACCCGTTTCCCGAGCCATCTACTTTGAGCCGCCGCCGTTTGCCGGCGAGCTCGCCGTAGTTGGAGGAGGTGACCGCCGCGATTTTGTTCGATTCGTCGCCGTCCGTCATCTTCCGCCGAGAAGGAGCCTGATCCTAATCCCCGCGTGACAAGACGCACCGGCGGGAGGACTCATCTCGCCGGAGCAACCGGGCGCCGTCGGGCTCGTCGTCGTTCTCGTCTCCGGTGGCAGCTCCGCTGGCGTCGCCATCGCCCTCGCTGAAGCTCACGTGGACCGTCCGATCTTGATCGTGCGGTTGAGGTGAGTTCACGTGTTCTAAACCGGTTAGATTCGACCGTTGGATCAAGATCCAACGGTTCACAATCGCCACGTGTTGTAGTAGTGTTATTATAGGATTAGATCTGGACCGTCCGATCTAGATCGAACGGCCCACGATCATCGAGTAGATTCAACGTGTTAACCCTGGATCTAATCGCGGTAGCCGAATTTCAAATCAACGGCGGGATTGCGCCACGTGTCGGGAAGATGGACCGACGCGGTCAGCGCCAGACGCTGCGTGTGAGCGTGTCTCGACACGCTGGCCCCGCATGTCGAGGGCCCACACGTCGGTAGCGTTTGCGTGAGACCTCGCGACAGCAGTGGGTCCCACTGTCGCCTCACCCGAAGCCGTGGACCGGTCCACTGTGGACTAAACCGCGCCGTGGTCGAGCCCATGAGCCGGCTGACGTCAGCCAGCCAATCAGGAGCTGCCACGTGTCCATGCTGACGCAATAATTAATTTCCGAAAAAGAATGATTTATTAATTCGAATAATGATTTCAAATTTAGATTCAAACTTCAAACGCTTATAACTTTTGCGTTTCAACTCCGATTTGAGTGATTCAAATTTCTAAATTTGTATAAAATTCAGATCTACTCAAATATGAATTTTATTTAATTTTTGGACTAAAGTTTTTCTCTGTAATATTATTTAATTGATTATTTAAACTTTAATAAATCATAACTTTTGCATTTTAACTCCGATTTGAACGATTCCAGTTTCTAAAAATCCAGAAAATTATGTTCTCTCTGTTTATGGATTTTATTTGGAGTTTTGGGATGTTTTTGCCTATTGTTTATTTGCGTATTTGCTATTTGCACGCTTTACGAGTAGACGTTGAAGTGCCGGAAGGATTCGAAGGAGAAGTGTTGACTCAGGATCCAACTCAAGACCAAGAGCAAGTACTTTTGAAGGCAAGTTGTGCTTTGACCATGTTGATCCTATTTCAAATCTATCTTGATTTAAACTATTGCATACTAGATCAATTAGAAAGATATTTTGTTTAAACATGGGGTTAGATAAATACCAATTTCTTTGTATGACACCTTGATTATTTAAGTATGTGCCATGACCCTTGTCACCCTAGTTGTGGTTTACTAGTTGGACATAATTAGATTGCCAACATGGGTTTTAGACCGTTGTAGTATACTGCTTAGACCTGCTACGTGCTCATAACATGATTTTGGACAATCAAATGTTAATATTGACTTAATGATATATTGAACCTGTTTTGGAAAAGTATCATGTGATGTTGATGGCACGTGGTGCATGGTAATCAAGCGGGGTTTGATAAATGATTTCGACCGGGGCATGTGGCAAGAGTAATCAGGTGGGCGGTTGTGGCATTGGGGATGTTGATTTGGTTCTTCGGGTAGTCTTGCCCTGGTCACTCTAAGGACTTAACCTTGCAAGCCTTTGAACTGGGTCATACTTGCAACCACATGGCTGGAATGGGACGGCCCTAGTTGACTAAGTCGCTAAGGACTCACTTGTGGAGCCTCAGGGTGTCAATTACACCGTTTGTGTGATTGTACGGGGGAGCGTATCGTGGCTGTGGCCAGATACCCATCTAACGGTGTGTTGGTCCCATACTTCGCCTTGGCTAAGGGAAGGGATGGTGTAGAGCACGAACCGGAGAGGACCATCTGTGTTGTTTGAGGCTTCCGAAAGGCTTTGTTACAGGAACTCGCCTTTGTGGTGTTTGACTGTATCTTGTGGGTAAAGTGCATAACCTCTGCAGAGTGTAGAATCTATTTAAATAGCCGAGTCCACAAGATCGACAATGCTCGGGAATTACAGTCAAGGGTTAGATTTTCTGAAAATAACTTGGATTTGAAAGTTGGGTTGGTTTAATAATGAAGATGATGGAAATGTGGTTTAGGATGGGGAAAAATGTTTATTAAACTTCTTGAAAAGTTATTTACGCTTTACTTATTTCTACTGCTTTCGAATCTACTTATATTACTTTTCAAATGTTTCATCGCAAATATACCTTAAACTATTCCTTTGTACCAAGCCATGCATATAGTATATTAGCACGCATTCTGTGCATGACTTGTCGAGTACCAAGTACTCACCCTTGCCTCAACACAATATCAGTTGAAGAGGAGATCGCACCAGCCGGAGGAGGAATTCCAAGAGGATCCGTCTACTTAGGGATGCGAGCCCGATCGATTGCTGTGGTATACTGGATGGCGCCACGATGTTACCTTCGTTGTTTTTCCGCTGCTATTATTATTATTTTTCTCTGAATAAGTTTCGCCTTGCGAGGCATACATTTGTAACTTGACCCTAAGGTCGAGTAACCAGTTTGGTTATTTAAATAAAGTACTTTATTGGTATCGAGTGGTATGATTGTGATATTTACCAATGTTAAGACTGTGTGTACTAGCGCGTTCCTGGACTAGTGCTGAATACACAGAGGGTCCGGATTTGCAAATTCGGGGTCCCGACAGTTTTCAAACAATTTTGTATACATTGTTGATACGTAGCTCGTGCACACTTCAGCCCAAAGGGCATCTTTACATAACAAAACACACCCAACAGGGTGATAAAAGATGTTTTCTCCTCATCCTCTGCGGGCATGCTAATTTGGTGATACCCCGAGTAGGCATCTAGAAAACTTAGCAGTTCGCATCCCGCCGTTGAATCTACAATTTGGTCGATGCGGGGGAGGGAAAGGATCCTTGGGACATGCTTTGTTAAGGTCGGTGTAGTCGACGCACATCCTCCACTTACCGTTAGCTTTTTTTACGAGGACAGGGTTCACCAGCCACATGGGGTGTCAAACTTTTCGAATGAAGCCAGCCTTTAGGAGTTTGCCGATCTCTTCTTGGATGGCCTGCTTGCGATCTTCCGCAAACCTGCGCTGCTTCTAGACCACCATGTATCCATTTGCACAAGGCGAGAATTATTTGACAATAACAAGTATATCGACATATTCCCAAACCAGTTTTAAAAATACAAAACTACTTATTGTGGGATATCACCAAGTGATGTCCATGATCGGGGGACACTACTATTAGAATATATTTACACTCTGCAGAGGTTGTGCTGCTTTTCGACATGACATGATCATCTCGTAATGTCAGCCATGACATGCTTCCTTTGGCTTGTGACTAAGTGATCATGACAAAGTGTTTACATTGCCAATTATCGCAATCGCCACCCTATGATCTGCATCTCAAGGTGTGGAGTGCACTCCACCCTTAATAACTCATAGTTGTGTTAGTAAGCTTTGCGTACCTCGCAAAAGCCCCTACGAACATGGACGTCCTATACCCTGCTTACACTAGCCCGATTTCCACCTATTCAAAAACTGGGGCCACATGTTAGCGACTCATTACACTTAATTGTGCTTAACTAACTTATCAATTGTCATTGACACTAACTATGGGCCCACATGTCATAGAGAGATAACGTAGGAGTGAGCTAAGTATAGCGAAAGGAAAGGGTACGAGATGTGGCAATGAAGGAAAGGGTACAAGATGGGGCACATTAGCTCACATACTTGCCGAACATGGCTCATAAGCAAGGAATCAACAAGAGGCTCACCAAAATGCCATGAAACGTGGGTATTGGTGAAGACAGCGTAAAACAGGGCAAAGGCCAGTTTCCAAGGCTTCACTAGAAGAATAAGGAGATTGAGTGAGGCGTTTTCATTGTTAGCGTATGGGACACAAGATGATGCCATTAACACAGGGCAAAACTCAGTAGAACAGCAAAAACACAGAAGAGTTGCACAGCGGGTTCACCAAACTACGAGGCAACACGCGCGAGTCGGTGGCGAGTAGGGGTGGCAATGGGGACCCGTTCCCCGATCCCCGGCGGGGAATTCCTCTATTAGGGGACGGGTATGGGAAGATATCGTCCCCCGCGGGGATGGAAACGGGGAAAATGATTCCCCCATCGGGGATGGTGGGGACGGGGACGGGGAATTTCTTTCCCATTGGGACGATTGGGGACCCGAATTTAGTTTAGTCCAATTAAATTGTTAGATTGCAAACATATTCTCTAGCCCATCATAATCACATTTTCATAAACGGGACAACATAATTTTCAATGAATGCATGCATTCTTTTTTTTTTGCCTGTTAATATAATTTTAGAGTTAAAATGGCTATAAGAGCTCTTCTCTTGTCTGAACTTTTCGCGGGGATGGGTCCCCGACGGGGCCCCGATACCCGAACAGGGATGGGGACGGAGGGATTTTCTCCCCCGAGACAGGGAACGGGGACGGGGACGGGGAAAATTTCATGTCGCGGGGACGGGGATGGGGAGGCACTCCCCGGCGGGGAATGCCCCGTTGCCATCCCTGGTGGCGAGGCACAGGATAGTGATCAGCGTAATGGCTCTCCTCGTGGGCACAAACGCTGTGGTCTGATGAGTGGGTCCAGTGTGTCTGAGAGAGAGAGAGAGAGAGAGAGAGAGAGAGAGAGAGAGCAGAGAATGCCTCAGCTGAAATCCACTTTCCTGTGGAAGAAATGGCATGGTTTCGGTCGACTGCAGTTTGAAAATACAATTTTACAACATTAATTTTTTCGAAAGGAGATACAAAAACTCGGTCCTAAGGTGGACTTCTCACAACCAAGTTTCCTTACCCCCTGGTATGGTTGTTCCATTGTACTTTGCACATTCTGATGGTCTGACTACTAGTATATATGATGCTCAGCATCTTAGAAAATCTGGATTGGGTTTTTTTGGGTAAGTAAGGTCTTTATATAACTTGATCTTTTCCGAAGAAGTTTGTTCGGTGACGGACTCGTAGGCACTTCCTAAGCTGGGATACATGGAATATAGTCATGCACATCAGAAAGCTTGGGTGGAAGCTATAATTAGTATGCTACTTCTCCTTCCCTTGTGACCATTCGATACGGTCTGATGAATCGTGGGGCTAACTTTCCATGAACTCAAAAATGTTTGGAACCTTGGAGTGGTGCGACCTTCAAGTACACTTGGTGACCTGGCTCATAGCTTAACTCTAGGCGATGATGACCGGTTTAGCTCTTTTGCATGGACTGCACCTCGGCCTTGGTTATGGATGCTGTGAAATCATGTGTTGAAAAATTGGCTTAGAATTGAATTTGCAAATGTGTTTGTTCATGTGTTTTGACAATTTGACAAGAAACAGTAAGTTACGCATTAGCGCCGGACAAAATTCTCAAGAAACAGTAAGTTTCCCATCTGCGACGGACAGTGTTTTTGGGTCTGTTGTGAACATGTTTTTGAGCCCATGACCGAAGTCATTTTCACATGTACAACGGACTAATTCTTTTTGTCCGTCGTGAATGGACTTTTTCTAGGGTTTTACTTTTGTGAAACCGAGCGTGGCACGTTTGCGCCGGACAAGCTTCTGGGGTCCGTAATGAACTTGTTTTGAGCTCATGACCGAAGCCATTTTTGCATGTACAACGGACCAACTTTGTTTGTCCGTTGTGAACGTGTTTTTCCGCGTTTGGTTGGCTTCTTGGAACAGAAACTTTTCCTTATACAACGGACCAACTTTGTTTGTCCGTCGTGAATGCGTTTCGCTCAATTAGGGTTTTGAAGCGATTTGGATTTGAATTTTGAATGTGAATTTGAAATTTGTAATGATTTCATGATGCTTCTTTTGAAGTGGACTTTATGCAATACTCATGTGAGTAGTTGCATGGATTGACATTGAGTCAAGTTGCGGACTTGTGCTCAGAATAGTTTTTGTGGTTTGTTCATGTGCAGGTATTGCTCGAGGGCGAATGTGGTCGATGACGGGACCGGAACTAGGTTCATGGAGGAACTGAGGTTCGGGACTAGGTTCTGGAGGAACCGAGGTCTTGGTGGTCAAGGATGTCATGCGGGACGTTCGGGCTAAGAGAATGGTGCACATGAAGAATGGTTAGTCACGTGAGAATGGCAGGTGGCCATGCGCGTGCAAAGTGTTAGTCACGTGAGTATGGCGGTGGCCATACTGGCGTGCAAAGTGTTAGTCACGTGAGTATGGTAGGGTTGCCATACAGCGTGCAAGAGTTGTACTCGGCCAGGTTGGGCCAAGTAGAGTTGTGTTGGATCGGATTCCTTCTAGGGAATAGGAATCGTATTGAGAACTCCTTGTGGGTTGGTGCTTTAAATAGGTGGGGGTCTCTGTTGAAAGGCATCAAGTAGAGCTGAGCGCATCAAGCTTTGAGCTTGGTTTTAGGAGTTTGTACTCTTTTGATGAGAGTATTTTAGACAAGAAATAAAGATCAATTCTTCCAAGATTTTTGCGTGCTTCTGATAACCACGTCGCTCTGGTATTTTGTTTTGGTTCTTGTTTGCATGCTTGTTCTAGTTCTAGATTGGTTTTTGTTCTTCAAGTTTTATCTTGATTTGATCCATCAAAAACCTCTTTAGGATATTGATCTAGTGTTTCTCAAAGTCTAGTTGATCAATCTTTTGTCGTTCTTGTTTAATCTTGAAGTTTTGATTAGTTTGATTCTCGTCAAGTTCTGGATCAGCAAGCTTGCGAAGCTCATAACTTTTGATCCGTAAGTCCGATCGAGCTGATTAATTTTGGGTTCGATTCGTATTGGAATCTAGTTTCTTGTGTCCAAATTTCAGATCGTTTCGACGGTTGGATCTCCGGGAATTCTCGTTTTACCAAACCTCTGTCATTCTGTTTTTGTCGAAAACGAGGCAATTATTTGGTTCTGTTTTGGGGTGAACTTTTAATAGGTCAAGAATTTGGTTTTAGCTTCCGCACAATCATTCACCCCCCCCTCTGATTGCTATATTCGTATACTTCGATCCTACAAGTGGTATCAGAGCAAGGTTTTTTTAATCTATCTTAATCGGTGATTAGATCAATGGATCATTATTCGACAAAACCTTGTGTGTTCAATGGTGTTGATTTTCAGTTTTGGAAGGCCAAGATGGAGGCGTTCATCCAAGCTCAGGGATTCGCAATTTGGGAGAAGGTCTACAAGCCATATGAAGTCCCTGCAAACGACAACGTCAACGACACCAATCGCACACATGTTGAAGCAAATAGCAAGGCGCGCAACTTGATCATCCAAGGCTTGGGACGCAGCGACTTTGATCGTGTGGTTCATCTTCGATCCGCATATGAGGTATGGAAATCTCTTTGTGTGTAACACCCCGGCATTTAATATGCCCGAATGCTACCAAACAAAAGCTAAACAACAACTAAATACCATATTTAACATAAAATTCCAGCAAAGGTGCATAGGCTAAAAACCGAGATTTAAAGACACCTCCTTTGTTTTATCATGAATTTAAGGAGCAGCAATAATATGGCATTATATGGCAATAAGAGAAACATCTAAAACAGCAATAAATAGAGTCTTAACGACAATAAAAGACTAACATCAAGCTCTTAAAGTTCCAAGTGTCAAACAAACAATAGAACTCTCATTAACCAAGCTAAGACTTAATTTAAAGGCCATCACACGCAATTTATTATCCAACTAAATGAATTGACTTGGGGAAACATTAAGGTGAAGCAACGTGTGAGAGTGTGACTATTCCCCTTTCCCGCATGCCGTTCTCATGGTACCTAAAACAACAAGAAAACACAAGGGTGAGTTCGAAAACTCGGCAAGCATCTTGCAATGGACAACAAGCATAACAACAAGTCAATAACATCTTTCATCATGTATAACATCTCATTCATGAATACTTATCAATTTGTATGCGATGTAATGCATTGCTCCTGACCCTCTGGAACCTCATACCGGTATGGGAAGTACACACCCGTCGGTGTGCACCCTTTCCTCCCTTCCATCCGAAGATGGAGGGTGCCTACTCGCTTCCAAACACCACGTGGATGGAATCACGACATAGGACTTACTCAATGGCGTTCGGATTAGCCATAACTTTCACACCGACCTTGCCGGACTAGTTAAGACTTTCTCACCGCCCTCGCCCTATCTCATGACATGCATGCAACCATGCCAATTATCATATTCAATTCACATATTAACACATGGCATCATAATATGTTAAACATGCTCATCATATCATATCAATCATTAAAACATGGCAAGTGGACATATATCATGTAGGCAATTCCATCTAATTTCAACATGCAACCTACAACTTGCTATCCATCACAACACACTTGCCTCAACCACGTGCAGCGGATTGGCGGGAAGAAGAGGGAACTCCGGGGTCACACCACCTGCACATAGGCATCACACACTCACAATCATAACCTCAAAACAGTACACACGCCCCCATCTAACCCGACATTGCCAACTACTCGCAAAACCTAAAAACAGAGGTTCTGTCGGCGGGACAGCAGCCTTACAAAAGGCATAACTTGAGTTCTGGGACTCCAAATCGAATAAACGAGTACACCGTCGCGAAGCTTAGGAAATTTCCCAACTTTTTCTAGTTATAGGGAAAGACTGATTCGGACTCTAAAATTGTTTAATCTACAGATTACCACAATCTGTTCCAGTTACGTCACAGATTTTTAAGCGCTCGGTAAAACAGCCATAACTTTCAAACGGCTGATCGGAAATTAACGTGCTTTACGTCCACGGAAAGATAATTAAATTATCTACAACTTCCTAGAAGTCCGTACAGTCTGATTCGGATTCTAAATCGACGGAAACTCGAACCCTAGTTCGACTGCTCAATCTGCCCGAAAACAGAAACGTGGACAAGTTTAGATCTAACCCAAATTACTTCAAACCAGCGCCTCCAATTGATCTAAAAACTTGATAAACACCCTAATAACAGTACCTAGATCATCCCCAAGGATCCCCAAGATCATACCTTTGCCCGATGCACAAAACTCCAATGAATCTCCTCGCGAATCGCTCCTCGCTCCACGTTACTCGCTCCTCGCTCCTCGCTCCTCGCTCCTCGCTCCACGGGATGACTCCACAAGGTGCAGGGTGGGGAGGCCACCCTAGGGCAGCAAGGGGTGGAGGGGAGGTGGTGTGGAGGTGGAGGAAAGGGAGGGTGCGACGGTTTGGGGGCTAGGGCTTAGGGAGGGGAGGGAGGAGAGGGGCGCAAGAGGGGGAGGTGGGGGCGCAATAGGCTGAGATGGGGCGAAAGGGGGCAAGGGGAGCCCCTTTTAACAGCCCTCAACCCAATCCTAGTCCGTTCACGGAGTCCTAATCCATCCCACCAAAGCCCACCAAGGCCCAAAACTCCCGGGAAGGCCCAAAACCCCAAAAGCGGCCGAAACGGCCGGAAGCGTTATTAACCCGATCCTTATGATCTTAACCTTATTTCCAAATCTCATACTGTATTGAACCTTATCCGGCTCAATAATAAGGTTAAGACACTCCGAGGTGTCAGATTCGTCCCTCCTTCAACAGGATTCTACCTCTAATCTAAACGCACCAACACGAAACCCATCAAAACCAAAGGTCGAATTTTCACATCACATACAGGCGAACAGCTCGGGATACCTCTCGCGCATGCGAGATTCCAGCTCCCAAGTCGCTTCTCTCTCGGTGCGATGTGACCACAGACCTTGACAAACTTAAGCGTCTGTTCTTCATCACTCGCTCTGAAGTCCCGAATATCCACAGACGGGACTCGAAGGTGAGGTCCTGCTCAAGCACTAATGGTTCCAATGGAACCACCAACTCGGATCATGCAAGTATTTCTTCAACATCGAGACATGGAACACATCATGCACACCTTGCATGGATTAGGTAGCTCTAGGCGATAGGCCAACCTGCCAACTCGGGCAAGGATAGGAAAAGGCCCAACATACCTTGGGTGAGCTTTCCTTTCGTGCCAAAGCACCACACCCTTGGTGGGAGATACTCGCAAGAATGCGTTATCACCCACCTCAAACTCCAAGTCTCGCCGCCTCACATCGGCATAGCTTTTCATGCGCTCTGTGCTGCGAGAAGGTTCTGCCGAACCTCCGACACGCGATCAACGATCTGCTGAACCCAATCCGGCCCAAGAATAGCTCTCTCGCCCACAGCATCCCAACAAAGTGGCGATCTGCACTTCCGACCATACGATTACCTCATAAGGAGCAGCAGGATCTTTGGAATGGTAGCTGTTATTGTAAGCAAACTCTGCAAGGGGCAAATGGTCTTCCAGCTACCCTCCCAAGCCATCACACAGGCCACGAGCATGTCCTCCAAAGTTTGGATGGTACGCTCAGATCGCCCATCTGTCTGAGGGTGAAAAGCGGTACTAAGGCAAAGGCTGCGTACCCAAAGCACTCTGCAAACTCTCCCAGAACTTGGAGACGAACTTCGCATCCCGATCAGAGATAATGGTCTTGGGTACACCATGCAATCTCACAATCTCCCGCACATAGATGGGAGCCAACTCGCTCATTGAATTGGTCGTGCGGATGGGAATGAAATCTTGAGACTTGCTTTGAGACGGTCCACCACAACCCAAACAGCATCCTTCCTCGTGGAGAACGAGGTAGACCAACCACGAAATCCATGGAGATGTCATCCCATGGCCACACAGAACCTCCAAAGGCTGCAGCGAGGCCGGGGACGCTTATGCTCGACTTTGATCTTCACGGCAAATCCCACAAGGCGCCACGTACTTGGCAATATCCACTCTCATCCTTTTCCACGGTAAATTCTTCTTCAAGTCCCTGTACATCTTGGTCTCTCCAGGATGGACCGTGTCTGGTGCGATGAGCTTCTCTCAGAATGTCTTCTTTCACTTGAGATTTACGGGCACGCGCCTGACGGCCACGAAACCTCAAAACTCCCGCATCATCAACGGTAAAGTCTCGACTTGCCATCCTCAAGGCGTTTCCTCACTGCTTTGGAGCAAGCGATCATCTTCTTTGTGCCTCCCGCACTTTTGGCTAGAAATCGTGACTCAAGAATCAATTGAGTTTCAGCTTGCACGGTCCCCGCAAAGCGATGGGAGACTCCCAAACGCTCAAAATCAACAACAAGACAATCAACAACAGGGGCATTGTCTTGCGATCGAGAGCGTCGGCCACCACATTTGCCTTCCCGGATGATCTTTTGGATCGTGAGGTCATAATCCTTTATCAACTCTAGCCACCTCCTCTGCCTCAAGTTCAAATCTTTCTGAGTAAAGATGTACTTGAGGCTCTTGTGATCAGTGAAAATATCACAAGACTCGCCGTACAGGTAATGCCTCCAAATCTTCAATGCAAACACCACGGCGGCTAGCTCAAGATCATGCGTGGGATAGTTCTGCTCATGCTTTTTCAACTGCCTCGAAGCATAAGCAATCACCTTGCCCTCTTGCATGAGCACACACCCAAGTCCCAATCGAGAAGCATCAGAATAAACAGTGAAGCGCTTCCTGGCTCGGGAAGGGTAAGAACGAGAGCGATCACTAACTTCTCCTTCAAAGTGCGAAAGCTGTGTTCACACTCTGCGATCCACTGGAACTTCATCCCTTTACGAGTCACCGTGAAAGTGGGTTGGCAATGATAGAGAAATCCTGCACAAAACGCCGATAGTAGCCAGCCTACCCAAGGAAACTACGCACCTCTTTGACATTGGAAGGCCTCTTCCAATCCAAAGCTCTTTGAGACTTTGCTAGGATCTACCGATATGCCCTCTGGATTGATGATGTGGCCAAGAAAACCCACTTACTGAAATCCAACTCGCACTTTTTCGACTTAGCAAAGAATTGATTCTCCCTCAGGGTACTCAAAGACAAGCCTCAAGTGTCGCTCATGCTCCTCTTACGATTTAGAGTAAATCGAGAATGTCATCGATGAACACTACCACAAACTCATCAAGGTACTTGTGTAGCATCTTGTTCATCGCCTCCATAAAGACAAAGGAGCATTAGTTAGTCCAAAAGACATAACTTTAAATTCATAATGCCCATACCTAGTGGAGAAAGCAGTCTTCTCAATGTCTGCTCCCTCACACGGATCCGATTATACCCCGCTGAAGATCAATTTTGGAGAACACCTTTGCTCCCTTGATTGGTCAAAGCAGATCCTCGATGCGAGGCAAAGGATACTTGTTTTTGACTGTCACTTGGTTAAGAGCACGATAATCAATGCACATACGCCAACTTCCATCCTTCTTCGAGACGAAGAGGGCGGAGTGCTCCCCATGGCGTCGCTACGCCGAATGAAGCCTTTGGCCATGAGATCCTCCAATCGCTTCTTCAACTCGTCTTGAAAAGGTCGAGCCAAGCGGTATGGAGAGATAGAAATAGGTCGAGTGCAGGAGCAAGATCAATACGAGACTCCACATTCCTCACAGGAGGTAGACCAGGCAACTCGTCAGGAACACATCAACGAACTCCTTCACTACAGAAATCTCCTCAATGGGAATCGAGGAAGATGGCTTCTCGAGACAAAGTCATGAGGAAACCCAATAGCCTCAAACGCCGACCAGGAAAACAAACTAGTCAAAGCAAAGACGGGCCGGAGGGTATACCACCCTGAAAGGTCAACTCTTCACGGACGGGCCTGCAAGGAAGCTGTCTTCCAGAAACAACAGATCTTAGCACGCGATGCGATGCAGCCGATCCATGCCCAAAATGACATCAAAAGGAGCCAACTGGATCACCATGAGATTGGCAAAGAAAACCTCATCATCAATGGCAATGGTGCAACCAGGGCAAACCAAAGAACTAGCAATCAACCCCAGGAGAAGCGACTAACACGGACTCGAGAAATCCGCTGAACTCCCAACTTAGCTCTACTAGCAAACTCCGGCGACACAAAAGAGTAGGATGCTCCGAATCAAATAGAACAAAGGCATCAACGGAATCCACGAGCGAGTACACAGAAACCACCTCTGGATGCCGGTGACTCGGCGGTCGGCAAAGCGTACACTCCTGGTGGCGCCGGGACGAAGGAGCCCGACTCGGTGATGCCCCATCAAGGCTGGGGCGGAGGAGGCAGCGAGGAGGAAGCAGGCACGTGCCGGGCACCGATGCGCCGCTGGTGGCGCCACGCAAAGGGTGGCCGAGAAAGCGAGCGACCATCATGTGCACCGATCCTCTAGAAGACGGCTGGAGTGGGAGGAGAAGGCACCGTCTCCCACTTGATGATGCTACCGGGTTCATCCGGCAGACTCGCCCCATATGGCCGGGCTTGCCACAGTGGTTGCAACTCCCACCCAACCACACTCTGAAGCACGGTGCTCGCCACCGCACTTGAAGCACTTCATGCCTGCCCGGGCACGGGGCGAACAACCGCTCGCGAAGAAGACGATCGGGCGACCCCATCTTAGCCCACGAGGAGGAGCCTGTCCTCCCTTGAACTTCTTGAAGGTGGGACGCCGAGAGGACCCACCTCCTCCACCAAAGGTCCTCTTCGCCCCCTTGGCCGCAGGAACCCTGAACCTCCGGGTTACGCTTGTCCCGGAGAGCTCCAACTCGAGCTCCATGCCCTTCGCTTGCTCCACCACAGCGAAGTCACGAGTGCAGATCGCCCCATGACAACTCTGAACTCCTGGTTGAGGCCCCTCACGGAACCTCCTAGCTTTCTCCGATCGTCACCGCCACAGTAGTCTGAAGCGCACCACGCTGTTGAACTCCTTCTCATACTGCCACCGACCTCTTTCCTCGGGAAAGAGTGGTCGAGTAAGCTCCATCCTCTCAAGGAAAGACTGCAGGTGGAACTTGGCTCGAAGCGAGCCACAAAGTCCTCCCAGTGATCGACCCAGATCGGGGTTCTAGCGGCCAGAACCCCTCCCACCAGATATCGGCTTGGCCCTTCAAATTGAAAAGCCACAAAGCGAGTCCTCTGAACCGAGGTCAACTCTAGGACCTCAAACCGCCTCTCCATGTACCGCAGCCAATCTGCGGATGGATCGGCGTGCTGCTCCATCGAGTGTCAAGGCGGAGGGACATCCACTCCCGGAGACTCATCCTCGGCTCCGGTGCAGCGGGGCAACAACGAGGGCCCAGCTGCGGGGGAGGCACAACAAATAGGGGCTGCCCGCAATGGCCGGGCGCAGCTCTGAATCTCCCTCTGCGAGCCTGGACTAAATCTTCATTGGCGGCGGGCACCCCCCCGACCGCACTGGTGGGAGCTCCTCTGAGCTGGCCCACGAGCATTATGCGAAATGCTACCCTCGACAACAGACTCCTCAACTCCCTGGAGCCTCGCCTTGGCCTCCACGACCACGGCGTCCACGGCCTCTACCCCTCGGCATGGCTGCTTAGACAGACAACCACCCAAACACCAAAGCACACAATCAAGATCATAGATCAAACATCATCATAAGCATATTCCTTTTTCACATAATCAAGCGCGATGCATTGATGAACCAAAACCCATCCTCTTGTGCAACCAAGTGTGTCGATTTTAGATTAGTTATACCACTTTTACAAGTTTTAACGTTGCTATCCTATAACAAGGTTTTAGTTAGAACCTAAGCCATGTTTCTAAGTTATTCCACATCACATTTTAGTTGTACCCTATAGCATGACACTAAAAATTCACATTCCAAGGACCTACTGACCGCTCGATACCAATTGTAACACCCGGCATTTAATATGCCGAATGCTACCAAACAAAAGCTAAACAACAACTAAATACCATATTTAACATAAAATTCCAGCAAAGGTGCATAGGCTAAAAACCGAGATTTCGTGACACCTCCTTTGTTTTATCATGAATTTAAGGAGCAGCAATAATATGGCATTATATGGCAATAAGAGAAACATCTAAAACAGCAATAAATAGAGTCTTAACGACAATAAAAGACTAACATCAAGCTCTTAAAGTTCCAAGTGTCAAACAAACAATAGAACTCTCATTAACCAAGCTAAGACTTAATTTAAAGGCCATCACACGCAATTTATTATCCAACTAAATGAATTGACTTGGGGAAACATTAAGGTGAAGCAACGTGTGAGAGTGTGACTATTCCCTTTTCCCGCATGCCGTTCTCATGGTACCTAAAACAACAAGAAAACACAAGGGTGAGTTCGAAAACTCAGCAAGCATACTGCAATGGACAACAAGCATAACAACAAGTCAATAACATCTTTCATCATGTATAACATCTCATTCATGAATACTTATCAATTTGTATGCGATGTAATGCATTGCTCCTGACCCTCTGGAACCTCATACCGGTATGGGAAGTACACACCCGTCGGTGTGCACCCTTTCCTCCCTTCCATCCCGAAGATGGAGGGTGCCTACTCGCTTCCAAACACCACGTGGATGGAATCACGACATAGGACTTACTCAATGGCGTTCCGGATTAGTCATAACTTTCTCACCGACCTTGCCGGACTAGTTAAGACTTTCTCACCGCCCTCGCCCTATCTCATGACATGCATGCAACCATGCCAATTATCATATTCAATTCACATATTAACACATGGCATCATAATATGTTAAACATGCTCATCATATCATATCAATCATTAAAACATGGCAAGTGGACATATATCATGTAGGCAATTCCATCTAATTTCAACATGCAACCTACAACTTGCTATCCATCACAACACACTTGCCTCAACCACGTGCAACGGATTGGCGGGAAGAAGAGGGAACTCCCGGTGTCACACCACCTGCACATAGGCATCACACACTCACAATCATAACCTCAAAACAGTACACACGCCCCCATCTAACCCGACATTGCCAACTACTCGCAAAACCTAAAAACAGAGGTTCTGTCCCGGCGGGACAGCAGCCTTGCAAAAGGCATAACTTGAGTTCTGGGACTCCAAATCGAATAAACGAGTACACCGTCGCGAAGCTTAGGAAATTTCCCAACTTTTTCTAGTTATAGGGAAAGACTGATTCGGACTCTAAAATTGTTTAATCTACAGATTACCACAATCTGTTCCAGTTACGTCACAGATTTTTAAGCGCTCGGTAAAACAGCCATAACTTTCAAACGGCTGATCGGAAATTAACGTGCTTTACGTCCACGGAAAGATAATTAAATTATCTACAACTTCCTAGAAGTCCGTACAGTCTGATTCGGATTCTAAATTGACGGAAACTCGAACCCTAGTTCGACTGCTCAATCTGCCCGAAAACAGAAACGTGGACAAGTTTAGATCTAACCCAAATTACTTCAAACCAGCGCCTCCAATTGATCTAAAAACTTGATAAACACCCTAATAACAGTACCTAGATCATCCCCAAGGATCCCCAAGATCATACCTTTGCCCGATGCACAAAACTCCAATGAATCTCCTCGCGAATCGCTCCTCGCTCCACGTTACTCGCTCCTCGCTCCTCGCTCCTCGCTCCTCGCTCCACGGGATGACTCCACAAGGTGCAGGGGTGGGGAGGCCACCCTAGGGCAGCAAGGGGTGGAGGGGAGGTGGTGTGGAGGGGGCGGAAAGGGCGGGGGGGCGCACGGGGTGGGGGGCTCGGGCGTAGGGGAGGGGGAGGGCGGAGAGGGGCGCAAGAGGGGGAGGTGGGGGCGCAATAGGCTGAGATGGGGGCGCAAGGGGGGCAGGGGGAGCCCCTTTTAACAGCCCTCAACCCAATCCTAGTCCGTTACGGAGTCCTAATCCATCCCACCAAAGCCCACCAAGGCCCAAAACTCCCCCGGGAAGGCCCAAAACCCCAAAAACGGCCCGGAAACGGCCCGGAAACGTTATTAACCCCCGATCCTTATGATCTTAACCTTATTTCCACATCTCATACTGTATTTAACCTTATCATGCTCAAAAATTAAGGATACGACACTCCGAGGTGTCACATTGTGATTACCATGAGGGTTCTAACACTGTCAAAGAGGTTCGCCAAGATATTTACAAAAAAGAATACATGCGTTTTGAGATGAAACCTAGTGAATCTGTAGATGACTTCTTTGCATGTTTCAATAAAATTCTTAGCAATCTACGTACTGTTGGAGTTAGCTACACTGATGCTGAAAATGCTCGACAATTGCTTAGTGCTTTGGACATGTCAGTGTGGGAGATGAAAGTAACATCTATACAAGAATCTACTACCATGAGCACACTCACATTAGATGTTCTTTACTCTAAGTTGAAAACTCATGAGTTGGATGTTCTTGCCAGGAAGGGTAACATTAAATCAATTGCTTTGATCTCTAACCCTAACATGTCAAATGCAAATTCTTCTTCTAGCTTTGCCTTGTCTTCCATGTCTTCTTTAACAGATGAGCAACTTGAAGAGTTTCCTGAAGAAGATCTGGCACTACTCTCTTCTCGCTTTAACAAAGCTTTGCAGAATGTGAGAATGAGAAAGAGAGGTGGTCCTCCAAGATGCTATGAGTGTGGTGACCTCAACCATATTCGCACAAATTGTCCTAAGCTTGCAGGAAAAACATCAAAGGAGGAGAAAGACAACGACAGAAGGAATGAGAAGAAAAGGTTCTCGTCAAATGATAGGAAGAAGAAGAGCTTCATCAACCACAAGGTGGTTCACCGAGTTCTTTCCGCTCTTGAACAAGTTAATTTGAGCGATGTGGACTCGGAGAGCAGCGAAGATGATGCAACTCCAAGCAAGCATGAGTTGACGGGGTTGTGTCTCATGGCCAAAAGCAAATGACTTCACCGAGGGCGATCATGACAAATGACTTCAATGAGGTAGATCCTTCTTACGATGAATTAGCTATTGTTGTTGCTCGTCTTGGTAAATTGCTTGATAAACGTGACAAGAAAATTAAGAAACATGATTTTGTTGTTGAATCATTGAATGCTGAAATTGCTAGACTTAAAACTTTGATTCCTGATGATGATGCTTGCAAATCATGTGACTTAATTTGGAATGAGCTTACTTCGCTTAGGAAAGAACATGCTTCCTTGATTGAGAAAATTAATGCTGAAAGTGAGAAAAATGAGAAACATGTTAAACATGCTAGCTGTTTCACTGATGATTTGCATGGTTTAACTTCTTGTTCTAAATGCTCAACTCTTGAATTAAAATTAAAAGATGCAAATGCTAGGGTTTCTCAATTGACTGATGATCTGCTTACACATGAGGTTCTTTCATGCTCAACTTGTCGTAAGCAAAAAGGAAAAGTGAATGTTCCTTGCAATAATTGTTTAACTCTTTCTCGAAAAGTTGATTACTTGGAAAAGTCATTAGAACGTTTCACTAAAGGAAAGAAAAACCTAAACATGATCTTGGATCAATCAAAAGTCAGCACTCATAACAAAGGTTTAGGTTTTGATTCTTATGCTCATCATAAATCACATGCTCCCACTGTTGTCAAAACACTTGAAAGTGAAAAATTTGAACTTATCAATGAGCCTAAGAAAACTGTCTTTAAATCTGCTGGTCTTTTATCTTCTACTATGATGAATGCAAAATGTGCTTCTACTGTTAAAGCAAAACATCCTGTTAAGTACACTTGCACTCATTGTGGTAGAGATGGACATTTAGTAGATTTTTGCTTTAGACTAGCCAAACAACAAAAGAAAGAAAGAACTAAGGCTAGGTCTAATTTCAGACAGGCACGCTTTGTTTCTCATTATGTGCCTAGGGTGAAACAAACACCTTTTGTTTCTAAAAACACGGAAAAAGGCAAATCTGTTTTTGTGCATAAGAATACTCGTGTTGTGCCTACTGTTGTGAGTCGTGTGTCTCAGTATTGGATTCCTAAACATCTTATTTCTAACCCCAGTACCGAGGCCTCGACAATTTCTGCTTCTATGTAGGCTTCTCACGCGAGGAAGGAGAACATGTGGCTACTGAATTTCGGATGCTCACTTCATATGTTCAGTGATAAGTTTTGGTTCTTCTTCACTCGTGCATCTCATGCTAAAAGTGTTGCCTTTGGAGATACTTCTTCCACTTCTGTTTTCGCAAAAGGCACTAGTCCAAATGATGCAAGTACAGGTGCATATGTTCAGGGGGAGAGTGTCTTTGTTCATAAAAGATGATGATGATCTTTGTTGAGGATGAGATAATTGGAGGTTTACATGAGAGACTCTTCCCACATGCTTGTGTGTGCTTGTTTTCAAGCTTCCCACGTGCTTCACATCGACAAGCGTTCAAGTGAACTTTCAGGTATCTCCATGGTACTCAAGATTTTGGCATTTGGCTTTCTGCTTCCTTATGCATTAGTTTAAGAGCTTATTCTGATGTTGACTTTGGAGGATGTTGAATTGATTTGGTTCGTGCCACCTCTTGAGTAATCCCCTTTCTTGAGCATATTGATATTGGATTTCACTTTCTTAGAGATCATGTTGAAAAAGGCAACATTGTGCTTCATCATGTGGATACTGAACATCAATTGGCAGACATTTTCACAAAACCTTTGTCTTCTTCTCGTTTTGCTTTTATTCGGGGAGAACTTGGAATTGTTCATCCAATGGGATTGTTTTGAGGGGGAGTTTCTTTGCCAAGTTCTTTCACTTAATGAGCTCACTTTATCATATTTCTTTATATATTATGTAATTTTGCTAATATATGATAATCTAAATTGTTCCACTTGAACTAAAAATGATATTGCGGAATTCCTTGGTTTGATTGCCTATAGCTAAATACTCTGTGATATCTTACTCTTCTAGGCTTGTTATTGAATCTTCTTGACAAATTTGGGCTATGAAGCAAGTGTGTTTTCAACTTTACTCTTTCATAAGACCTTTTAATCATTTTTGCATGTTTATAATCAAAGAAAAATGAAAAGAAAAGGGAATCAATAAAAAGGGGTTGTTAAAAGCAAAAAACCTCAAGTTATGTGCTTCAGGGTGCTTTCCCTAAAAAGATAAGATGTATGCTTCAAGCATGCCATTCCCTCAAAGATAAGATGTATGCTTCAAGCATGCCACTCCTAGAAAATAAAAGAAGTATGCTTCAAGCATGCCACATGCAACTTATTGATTAAAGATTAAATTGGTCTACTAGATTGGAGTTGAAACTACTTGCTCGCCCTGATTTGTTATTTGCTTCAACTTTGAGCCTTTGTTTTTCTACTAAAGGTTTTGCTTAGAACTTGGCTATAGTTGACTGAATTGAGGTTGAGATGCATGTCATTCCCTAACTTGCTAAAATCACATCAAGATCATGTATTTTGCATATTATATGATATATAAGGTTATATGATCGAATGAGCTCATCTCTTCCTATCTTGGCACTCCCTTGTTTCCCTTTGTGAAATCATTGTTTCAGAAAAATTTTGAACCTGTTCTCTCTTTTGTACTCTTGATGAATCCATTGTCAAAGGGGGAGAAATTTGGGAATCGTTGAAAAGTTTAAGAAAAAGGGGGAGAAGAAAAAGGGGGATTTGTTTCTGGAATTTTGGGAGAAGTTTGGAGAATTTTGGAATTTTTGGGCACATTGCACATTCACACACATTTTCCTTCTCAGGGGGAGATTTTGTTTTGCTTTTTGGTCAAAGGGGGAATTCTGTGTTTTCTTACTTTGGTCTTTGATCCTTTGGATTTCAAAATCTTTTGTAAAGTGAATGCCAAATGTTCAATTCTAAGTGGTGTTGCCAATGTTTTCATCAAGGGGGAGATTGTGAAATCATGTGTTGAAAAATTGGCTTAGAATTGAATTTGCAAATGTGTTTGTTCATGTGTTTTGATAATTTGACAAGAAACAGTAAGTTACGCATTAGCGCCGGACAAAATTCTCTAGAAACAGTAAGTTTCCCATCTGCGACGGACAGTGTTTTTGGGTCTGTTGTGAACATGTTTTTGAGCCCATGACCGAAGTCATTTTCACATGTACAACGGACTAATTCTTTTTGTCCGTCGTGAATGGACTTTTTCTAGGGTTTTACTTTTGTGAAACCGAGCGTGGCACGCTTATGCGCGGACAAGCTTACGGGTCCGTAATGAACTTGTTTTGAGCTCATGACCCGAAGCCATTTTGCATGTACAACGGACCAACTTTGTTTGTCCGTTGTGAACGATGTTTTTCCGCGTTTGGTTGGCTTCTTGGAACAGAAACTTTTCCTTATACAACTGACCAACTTTGTTTGTCCTTCGTTAATGCTTTTTCGCTCAATTAGGGTTTTGAGCTATTTTGATTTGAATTTTTAATGTGAATTTGAAATTTGTAATGATTTCATGATGCTTCTTTTGAAGTGGACTTTATGCAATACTCATGTGAGTAGTTGCATGGATTGACATTGAGTCAAGTCGTGGACTTGTGCTCGGAATTGTTTTGTGGTTTGTTCATGTGCGGTATTGCTCGAAGAGCGAATGTGGTCGATGACGGGACCGGAACTAGGTTCATGGAGGAACCGAGGTTCGGGACTAGGTTCAGGAGGAACCGAGGTCTTGGTGGTCAAGGATGTCATGCGGGACGTTCGGGCTAAGAGAATGGTGCACATGAAGAATGGTTAGTCACGTGAGAATGGCGAGGAGGTCATTCGCGTGCAAAGTGTTAGTCACGTGAGTATGGCAGGTGGCCATACGCGTGCAAAGTGTTAGTCATGTGAGTATGGTAGGGTTGCCATACTGGCGTGCAAGAAGTTGTACTCGGCCAGGTTGGGCCAAGTAGAGTTGTGTTGGATCTGATTCCTTCTAGGGAATAGGAATCGTATTCGAACTCCTTGTGGGTTGGTGCTTTAAATAGGTGGGGTCTCTGTTGAAAGGCATCAAGTAGAGCTGAGCGCATCAAGCTTTGAGCTTGGTTTTAGGGTTTGTACTCTTTTGATGAGAGTATTTTAGACAAGAAATAAAGATCAATTCTTCCAAGATTTTTGCGTGCTACAAGAACCACGTCGCTCTGATTTTCTCTGTTTTGGTTCTTGTTTGCATGCTTGTTCTAGTTCTAGATTGGTTTTTGTTCTTCAAGTTTTATCTTGATTTGATCCATCAAAAACCTCTCTAGGATATTGATCTAGTGTTTCTCAAAGTCTAGTTGATCAATCTTTTGTCGTTCTTGTTTAATCTTGAAGTTTTGATTAGTTTGATTCTCGTCAAGTTCTGGATCAGCAAGCTTGCGAAGCTCATAACTTTTGATCCGTAAGTCCGATCGAGCTGATTCTTTTTGGGTTCGATTCGTATTGGAATCTAGTTTCTTGTGTCCAAATTTCAGATCGTTTCGACGGTTGGATCTCCGGGAATTCTCGTTTTACCAAACCTCTGTCATTCTGTTTTTGTCGAAAACGAGGCAATTATTTGGTTCTGTTTTGGGGTGAACTTTTAATAGGTCAAGAATTTGGTTTTAGCTTCCGCACAATCATTCACCCCCCCCTCTGATTGCTATATTCGTATACTTCGATCCTACAGATGCTATACAAGGCACTTATCTTTATTTGGTCCTGGACTAGTTGAGGGGTCTCCTACACTTTCTTCCATACAAAGCTTCAAATGGTGCCATCTGTAGGCTTGCTTGATAGCTATTATTGTAGGAAAATTCTACATATAACAAGCACTTCTCCCGGATTGGTCCATAAGATAGAACGCGGACTCTAAGAATATCGATCTTCCAAATTTTTATTTATGTGCTCAGTTTGGCCTTCATCAGGGGTGATATGGTGTACTAAAAGATAATTCCATGCCCAAAACCTCCTGTAAGCTTCTCCAAAAGTGGGAGGTAAATTGGTGACCTCAATCGGAAACTATCCCTTTCGGCACTCCACGCAAACATACTATCCTGGACATGTACAGTTCAGCCAAATTTGATCCATTGTCCCATGTAATCACTAGTATGAATTGAGAAACTTTGGGCAATCGATCTACTATAACCCTACTAGCACCAAAATTTGTCATGTATCTGATTTCGTTAGAATCAGTAGTATGGTTATGTTCTTAAGGAATATATTGGATTATGAAAGTCATAAGCCGATACGTGTCTATCGGTTCATAACCGATATTGATCTTGAAAGGAAATATCGTAGATAAGCTGAAGTTGATACCGACAGTTCAAGGAGACTGAGGAAGACACGATCGGACCAGAAGCTATAAAAAGAGAGACGATGGGCAGCGTCGAAAGGAACCAATCAAACAAACTTGTTCTACTTTTTACTTTAATTTTCGTCGACTAGGAGTAGTTTTTATCATTGTAATCTTTCTTCTGTAATTCACTCAATCAATAAAGTTGTGCATCACCGATTATTGGTTCTATCGACTTACACCAAATCAGGTTTGTATTTTCTCCGATTTTGTTGTGCATTGCCTTCTTCGAAAAAAAAAACAACCTTTACCCCCATCTAATCAACTCAATCAGGTTGATTAGATCTATCGGTTATTTTTGTCTAAATTGGCTTAAATGAGCTAATTAGATTTTGTCCCCATTGAAATATTAAATTGGCTTAGTGGCCAATTGATTTACATATCATCCTCTTACCGATTGTAGGATCAAATCAGCTGGCACGTTCGCACCCGAAATTAAACCCGGTGTTTTCGTGTGTTGACTATGATCAATCCATGGTCAAGTTTTTGGCATCAACAAACCCATATTGAATCATGTCATTTTTGCAATCTCGATAATCATGTGATAAAGCCCATTTCGACTTATTCCCATTTCCACTCTGGTAGTTGCAATGGTTGCAAGTGTCTGTTGGGTCACTAATGCTCAACCTTGACCCTTCAACACAAATGACATTCAACAACAAACTTTGCTATCTCCCTCTTTATTCCAGACCCAAAAACTATGCTTATGTCTTGATATATTTTTGTATTACACAGGTGTAGCGTTTATGGTGTTTCATGAGCCTCTTTAAGAATTAATGTTTTAAGCTCCTTATTTCTTGGTACCACTAAGAACTTCCTATACCAGATGGTACCTTTCTTATCAACAAAAAAATCTATAACCACACCTCTCTTCATACTATCCTTTATTTTCTCAATATTCTTACTCCCTTTGTGAGCTATCTAAATTTGCTCTTCTAAGGTGGGTTTTACTTTCAATGTAGCAACAAGTCCTTCTTGTACCAACTCTAAGTTAATACATTGAATGTCTTCATGTAGAGACGATTGTTTATGCTTGATCACAAGGTTGTTGCAACTGGACCTTCGACTCATGGCATCAGCCACTACATTTGCTTCTGCAGGGTGGTAATGTATTCAAGGATTTTAATCCTTGATCAACTCTAACCACCTTCTCTATTTGATGTTGAGTTCTGATTGCGTGAACATATATTTTAAGCTCTTGTGCTCCATATACCTTTCTTCACCTCGATGCCCTCACCGTCGTCATCTCGTTGATTCTTACACTTATACCGGGATGCGTTGCACACCGAACATACATGCAAGTCTGTGTACTCTTTATGGAAGAGGATATAGTCATTCAGATATGCATGTATTCTTTCTACTTCCATTCCCAAGGGACAAATAACCTTCTTAGCTTTGTATGTGGTTGTCGGCAACTTGTTTACTTTCGGAAGCATATCCGCTAATAGAGCTAATAGCACCGTGAAACTCTTGTTGGATAAACTGTTGCTTACCTTCAATTTCAATAGTTCAAGCATGGGTGATAACCTCATGTATTTTGACTTGTACCTCGGGAACAAAGGTGTCTCCGAGTCATCCGTCAATCCCCAAAATTTACAATACTCTACGTCATCACGGTTCCCTTATGCATCACACAACATTTGATCTTGTCATCTTGCAACCTATCCTCATGGGGAGCATAATCGATATCATCCAGCATATCATCAACTTCAACAGTGATGTTAGTACTACCTGCTTCCTGTATAAACTGCTCTTCACCGTGACTAGTCCAACGCGTATACCCCCTTTTGAAACCCCATAGAATCAAGTGTGCCTCGATTTGGGCTGAGTTACCATATATTCTCAAATTGTCGCAGTGAATGCATGGACAGGACATAAATTGGACCCCTTATTAAGCATATCCTCATCTTCAGCACTTCTAAAAATAAAGACGCCATTAATGTACTCAGCACTTGCAAAGTTCGCGGCATACATCCAGCTTCGGTCCATCTACGTACACTACCTATATAACAATATATAAGTATTAAATAATGAAGTACACTAGAGTGCATGCACAAGAACACATTCTCAATTAAATTGGAGCACAAATTAATTATCTAGCTAAACCAAGTGCATAACTTCAATTTTCTCTTTACCAAACTAGCTACCTCTTGGATCACAAACAACAAATGGATCTAGCTAGCTACAAGCTATATCTAAAACCACTTATGCACTATTTAACTTAATTTAATGCTCCAAGACTCAATTAAATTGTATATATATATATATATCTTCAAATTCTCATATATCTCTTTATCAAACTAGCTAGCTTCTAACATGCATAAAAAGGAACAAAATGAATATTCAATTCTCTCGTTACCTAGCTAGCTCTACATCAAGCTAGATCTAAACAATATCTTCATCAACAAACTAGCTACATCAAGCTAGATCTAAACCATATCTTTCTCACCAAGCTAAATCTTTACCAATTACTACTTGAGAACACAAAGAACAAATGGATCTACACCAACCTAGATCTAAACCATATCTTCAAATATTGTATCTCTTTATACCAAGTTAGATCTTCAATACTCTAGTGTACTTCACATAATAAATTACAGTTTTTGGATAGAACTGTCTGTGATGAGTATAATGCAATAAAGCAATAGAACCAATCACTAACCTTAGACCACCGAGAACAAAAGGATCTATAATCACTCTTCCAAATCCATAGTCTCTTTGCACCAAATCGCCTCATAATCGCACCCACATAATAAATTGCTTGTGAAAGCCTAAGTGTGTCAGGGGCCTTGCGGCTCTTTGTACTTATTTCACGGAGATGGTCATCACAGACAGTTCCAGCTAAAAACCATATGTGGTAATATCTCCTCACAAATAGTTCTAACCAAAAACTGTCTGTGCGACATCACTAACGGTTTTTGGATAGAATTGTATGTAATAGGTGCCATCATCACAGACAGTTCTATCCAAAAACTGTCAATGATGATAAGGGCACTCATCACTGACCGTGCTATCCAAAAAACATCAGTGATGAGTGTCCTTGTCATCATTGATGGTTTTATGGCTAGAACCATCTGTGATAAGCTCCTCATCACTGACCCTTCTATCCAAAAACCGTCAGTGATGAGTACCATTATCATCACTGATGATTTTTGGCAAGAAAGTTCAGTGATTATGGGTGTAATATAAGCCTTTTTGACATAGTGTAGCTTCAACGACTATTCGATCATAGCAAACAGGATTGCCATCCATTATTTTAATTTCTATTATTGGCCCATAGGGGTTCCTAGTTGGCAGAGACCGGAAGACTTGTAGTCGACGTCGCCCTTCTCCGTGTGGATAGTTGTGTCAAATCAGGATCGATGGAGAGGAGGAAAGTAGGGAGAATAGGGAAGGAGATGTGGCACCACGTGGGTTATTCGGGATACAAATACGGGACGGATATGTGACGGATTCGGGTTAAAAATGGATAAAGTTATAGAATAATACATGCACACATAGAGCAATATTTACATAGGAAAAGTAATCATCTAAATTTTCAAAGTATTCCTTGACTCTTAACTATATGTGGCCCTAAAAGAAACATTCCTAAGTCTTAATAGTAACCATTCTTAAGTGAAAAAAATTTACAGGATGGCAAATTTTCTTGCATGCTTATGAGCATACCTAGAGATGCTAATTACAAATCTTTTTCATTCAAAGATGCTTTTGCACCATTCACAATATCAATCGTTTCTTGTGGCTACTTGAGACGGATTCAACTGAAAATCAAGGGCAAACAGTCAAACATTTCCATAAATTAGCAAGAATAAAACACGTGGATAGAGATTATTAAATAATGTGATTCAGTGTGTAAGTTGATGAACACACCGATGGACTATCATCACGGAGCAACTGCATCAGATGCATCTTAAATGACTCCAGATGAGAAGGTGAGAATAGAGCAAATATTTCAGAATTTTGTCAAATCATAGGTTAGGGAAGAAAATAGACAAAAAGACTAATTTACAAGCTAAACAATCATCTGACTTGGTCCTTAAATAGAGTTGCACACCACTACACTTAGGGATGAAAATGATTAGTAATGGATGTTCCGTTTCTGTTTCCACATTGTCTACTGCTAACGGAAATGAAATCGAAAACCCCAGAAATAGATATGGAAACAGGTAGTAACGAAAATGAATACGAAATGAAATGGAGTGGATACGGAAATGAAAGCAAAAAATTGCACAAGAACGTAGTATAGAATCACAATATACATGACCACAAGAACAATGTAAATCATAGTTTTATGTTCACTAGTATCACTAGAAAGTTTTTTTTATCAAGTTTGTCAGCTGAAGGCTCGTTATTTTCTCCCATATCAGACCATCATGTCCTCCTCCATATCATTATCATCGACATCCCCTTTATCCACCAACTACAAAGGTGTAACACCCTAAAAGTTGTATATTATTGTTCCATGTTCATTTATGATTTTCTAAGGTTTATCCTGGATTTTTTGTAGTTTAAAAATACCATTTAGCTACTTTTAGATTTATAAATTTCATTTATTCATAAAAAATAAAAATAAAATTATTGTAAAAATAATTTTCCTATGTTAAAAATGTTTCAAAGTAATTTTGAGAATTTTTCCAAAATTTTTGAACTCTATTTGATATTTTATATAAAGCCATTTGTATCTATGAAATTATTTTAATTCAAAAATAAATGTAAATTCTCCATTCTCCTTTTTGGGTCAAGCCTATTTCCCTTTTTGGCCCATTTCTATTTTTAATTTTTTTGTTTCACTTATACGTAATTTATGTTTCTGTTTTCGTTTTCGTCGAAATTGGCTCTCCCGTTTCTGTTTCCATTTTCGATAAAAAAATTTCTTTTCCATTTCCGTACCAGTATTATCCATTTTCATTTTTCTGCGGAACCGTCGGAAACTTTCTGTTCCACTTTCAACCCTAACTACACTACCTAGTATCTAGAATGATAGCAAAAGAAAAAGGTCAAAGATGCCATGTCGGGACCCGAATTTGCAAATCCGGACCCTCTGTGTATTCAGCACTAGTCCAGGATCACGCTAGTGCACACAGTTTCAACATCGGTATATATCACGATCATACTCAACGAAATAGTAAAGTACCTTAATTAATTAACCAAAATGATTGCTCGACCTTATGGTCAAGTTACAAAGATACGCCTCGCAGGGCGAAGACTTATTAAAAGAGTAACAACTGCAGCGGAATAAAATAGATTTCGTGGCGCCATCCAGTATACCACAGGCAACTGACTGGGCTCGCTCCCTAGTTAGACGGCTCCTCCTGGTATTCTTCCTCCAAAGCTGGTGTCGACTCTTCTTCAACTGATGTTGTATTATGGCAAGGATGAGTGCTTGGTACTCAACAAGTCATGCACAGAATGCAAGCTAATATTCTACATGCAGGGCTTAATATGAAGGATGGGCTAACAGGTTCATTTGCAGTAAAGTAGTATGAGTAAATACACTAATAGATTGCAAAGCGGTAAAACATTAATGAATAAAGTACTTTCACAATGATCTCACAAATAAAGCATTTCCCAATCCTAGGTCCAATTTGTCATCCCAAACCAACCATTCTTCCGAAGTCAAGTCATTTTTATGAAAGTCTAACCCTTGACTGTAATTCCAGAGCAATGTCCAATGCCGCGGACTCGGCTATTCGAAAATATTTTACACTCTGCAGAGGTTATGCACTTTACCCACAAGATACAACCAAACACCACAAAGGTGAGTGTCCGTAACAAAGTCTTTCGGAAACCTCTAACTGTACAAGTGGGCCTCCCCGGTTATTGCACACTAACCCTTCCCTTGGCAAAGGCGAAGTCTAGGTCAATCAACCGTTAGATGGGTACCTGGCCGCAGCCCCGGTAAACTCCCCCGTACAACTACACAAAAGGTATAGTTACACCCCGAGGTCCCACAAGTAAGTTATTAGCAACTTAATCAACTAGGTCCGTCCCATTACAGACATGTGGTTGCACGCTTGACTCAGTTCAAAGGCTTGCAAGGTTAAGTCCTTAGGGTGACCAAGGCAAGACTACCCGAAGAACCAAATCAACTTCCCCGGTGCCACAACTGGCCCACCCGATCATTCTTGCCATGTGCCCCGGTCGAAACTATTTATCAAACCCCCAGTTGATTACCATGCACCACGTGCCATTAACATCATCATCAATAACACATGCCACTTTCTAGTAATATGTTCCATATCTCATTAAGTCAAGGTTAACATGTAATTGTCCAAAATCATGTCATGTATACGTGGCAGGTCTAAGCATTATACTACAACGGTCTAAATACCCATGTTGGCAATTTAATAATATCCAACTAATAATCCACAACTAGGGTGACAAGGGTTCATGGCACATAATTAAATAACCAAGGTGTCATATTGCAAGCTGGCTCTTATCTAATTTCCTGGAATTAATTAAAGCATTTTCTAATCAATATAACATGCAATAGTTTAAATTAAATTAATTTCTAAAAGTAGGATCAACATGGTCAAAGCATAACTTGGCTTCAAAAAGTACTTGATCTTGGTCTTGAGCTGGCTCCTGGGTCAAAACTTCACCTTCGAAGCCTTCGGGTACTTCCACGTCTACTCGTAACGCGTGCAAATAGCAATAAATAAATAAAATAGTACATACACATTGCTCAAAAGTTCAAATTAAGTCCATAACAGAAAGGGCATAATTTTACAAATTTTTAAAAATTTGAATCGCCCAAATCGGAGTTAAAATGAAAAAGTTATAATTGTTTAAAATTTAAAGAATCTATTAAATAAATATTGTCGGTGTTTCGAGCACCGGCAATACGATTTTTCAGTCTTAGGGGAGATCGCGCGTTCCCTCTCCTCGAATGGCTTGGCTCGAGGGAGCCCAAAGTGTATACTGGTTCGGGCCGAATATCCCTACTCCAGTTCGTTTGCTATGTATATGCCCTTTCGAGGTACTACAACCGCTGCTTACAAGGGGAAGCTAGGGTTTGGTTCGTTGTCCAAACACCCTTCCCGAATATGTTCTTCTATCTTCTTTATTTCATTTGTTTTTTTTCTTTTTCCCTAGGGCCTCGTCTCCCTTATATAGGCGGGAGCTGCGGGTTACACGGGAGTTCCTCTAAAGAAAGGAAAAAAGGAGCCAGGGTGTTCTATCTCGGCGTTCAGTCTTCGGCCTTCGGCCTTGGCGTCCGACCGGCCTCCACCTCCCCGCGCGCTTGGTCAGTAGGCTTGCGGTGGAAGGCTTCGCCCTGTGGAGGAACGTGACGCACCGTCACGCACGCTTTGTCAGGCGGCTGGTTTTAATGGCGAATGACCCTTGAGGCCTTGGGTGGAGACGTTCCCTTCTGTTCCGTATCAGAGCGATGGGACCGGAGCCTGGCTTTGTCAGGCAGCTCCCCTGACACCTTGGGAAGGAACCACCTACCCTAACATGGACGTCTCGGGATGTCGCGTTTGGCAGAGCAGGTACTTGAGTACCGGCGTTGTGTGCGCGGTAGTGCCGGTCTGGCAGACAAAAGTCTGAAAATTCTGAAAATTTCAGATTTTCAAATTTGACTTTGGGATATCTTTAAATTGGTACTTCCTTTTTCAAGAATTCTTTTTGGAAAAAATTCTTGCTATCCCAAAGCATCTTTTTGCAAAATTTCAACTGTTTTTTGAAATTATTTGAAGAGTTTTCCAGTGGTATCAGTTTTGAGCTGAATTTGGTTGCAAGGGGGTTTGTTCTTTTCAAGTGATTCCTTTTTACCCCTTTGCTTGTTCTCAAAGTTTCTCAGCTCTGATACCTTTCTAAATCTTTGTGGTTTAGATTTTCTTGTGTTTGCATTTGCTCTGATACCTGTCAGTGTTTATTGCTCTAATACCCTTTAAGCTTATCGACTTTTCTTTCAAGTGGTATCATTGGCTATTTGATCTCAACAAGTGGCATAATTCTTGATTGATGTCTAGAAATGGTATCAAGCCAACAAGTGGTATCATTGAGGATAATGTTTATTCCTACATATGATATCCTTGTTTATTTGCAATTCAATATCACAAGTGGTATCAATGTATTCTATTGTTTCCTACAAGTGGTATTCATTGCCCCTTTGTAGCATTGCTTCGATACCCACATTCTCTTTGTTTGGATTCTCCTTAAGCTTAAATTGTAAGTTCATTCGCTTAAGAATTCTCGGTGTGAGATTCTTTATGAATTGAATTACACATAAAGGAGATTTCCTTCGAGCATTGTTCTTCATTGAAATCTTTCGAATGCTCTTTATTGAAAGAAGATTTTCTAGCACAACACTTGAGATAGATTTTAAAATGATATCTTTTTCTCAAGTGACTTGTGTGTTGGGTTTATCATATTACCCAATTAGGCAAAATTCAAGATTCTTCAAGAGAATCATGATGTTTATTGTAAAGCCTAATAAAATGAGGTTCGGTATTTGAATTAGTCTCAAATAACCCGTGTGATACCCTTACTTTACTCTTTGAGCTTAATTTTACAAAGTGGTATCCAAACTCAAAATATGGCCTCTTTTAAAATTGGTTTGCTCTTTAAGGTCATATTTCAAAATTTGCAAACCTTCTTGACTTTGTGCAATTGGTATCAAGTTTTAAAATTGGTATCAATCTCAAGTTTGCAAAAATCTTTTATTGCATTTATTCCTTCAATTCTTTGCCAAGGTCATGTGATTTCTCGATAATCCTTTTATGACTTTCATGTGATTTCTCGATAATCCTTTTATGGTACTCGTGTTTACATGTGGTATCTCCTTTTTGGATTGGTTTTCCATTTTTGGTGTTTAATGCCAAAAGGGGGAGAATTTGAGTGCTATTAATTCCTTGCTTGCCTTTTTGGATGATTTGAGTTCTTTGCCTCTTTGAAAAAGGGGATTGTGCCAAAAAGGGGGAGTAAAGGGATTACAGGGAGTTGCCAAAAGGGGAGAACTTCTGCATCTTGTGCGAAAGTTTGTAAATTTGGTTAAAGTGGTATGAGAACCACCTCCCTATGTTAGTGGTATGAAAGCCACCTCCCCTGTGTTTAAAATTGCCTTATTTGCAAAGTGCCTTATCTTCAAAGTGTGGTATGAGAGCCACATTCTTTGGTTTCTTGTTTTTCTTTGGTATAAGAGCCACCTTCTTCTTTTGTGTTTAGATTGTTTTATTTGCCAAGGAGTGTTTATTGCAAAAGGGAAATTTGTTGCCTTCAAATTTAATCGCCTATTAGTTTTGATCTTCAAAACCTTTTGCATCATTTTTCATCGAAATAGTGAATTAATAGTGGATTTGTCATCAATCACCAAAAAGGGGGGGATTGTAAGTTCAAGCTCCATTTGGTTTTGGTGATTGGTTTAGATTAATGAT
This sequence comes from Rhipidocladum racemiflorum, assembly GCA_036346355.1. Lineage (NCBI taxonomy): Eukaryota > Viridiplantae > Streptophyta > Magnoliopsida > Poales > Poaceae > Rhipidocladum > Rhipidocladum racemiflorum. The sequence goes on from CM070578.1 coordinate 58,003,478, forward strand.
TAATCTTTGTTTAATGACAAATCTAATCTTATTAAGACTAACATGCTTTAATGAGTTATATTCAATAGTCTCGTATTTGGATGGAAAATGGAAAACCCAAGGTATGTATGCATATTCATTCTAGTATTAATTGCATACTTTGGAATCAAGTTTAAGTATGAATTTTCCATTGCATTAACCACAAAATGTGCATTATGTTCTCCAATCCATATATTACATGGATGCACATATTTAGGGGGAGTTCACACTTTAACTTGATGTATCGATGTATTGATCTATTCTTCACTCCATATATAAAGGATCAATACATTGAAACATATCAATTTAAATGAATGTTTAAATTGAGTTTATTTGTCTTCTAATCATCAAATAACATTGCATCATGTGTTGATGATGATCTTGTGATTGATTAAGGACAAATGAATAATTCTTGAGTATTATGAAGCATTAGTTGCGTCATGTGCTCAAGACACATCTAAATTCATTTAGTTGACTTAGGTTGTGCTCAATTGGTGTAAGTGGTATCCATTATGTGTTAATGGAGTGCTTAGACGATTGAGACAACCATGCATCTTGGACTAACCGTTTTCATAAGTGATGATTGAGCCAGGTTAGTTCCAAAGGTTGAAAAGAAGAAGGTTCATCAAGAAGAGATGAACAAGTTAATAAAGCTGGGTGAAGATCTTGAAGATAAGATGATTGAAGATCATAAAAGACTTCAAGAGACAGCCAGAGTGATGATCCCGGGGGTACAAGTTGATTGAAGATCTTAAAGACCCCAAAGGGGATTGCTTGCGGTGGCTAAGGTATAACTAGATAGGCTAAGGATTTTCCTAGCTTTGTGTCTAGTTTTAGCACCGTACTATTAAGAGGGGTTGAGTATTTGCTTTAAGCTTCATCATGTGGTGATGATCTCAATCCCGTAGTCACTCAAGCTCAAATCTTAATTGGATTTGGTTTTTGCATGGAGCTAACCTTTTAGCATGTGTTGCGAATGGGTGAAGCTTGTGCTTGGTTTTTGCATAAGCTCTATTTGGCATTTGTTGCAAATAGGTCAAGCTTGTGCTTGGAGTTTTTCGCATTGAGCTTCGATTTGCATTAGTTGCAAATAGGATAAGCTAATGCGTTGGCTTTTGCGTGAAGTTCATTTGTTTGCATGTGTTGCAATAGATGAAGCTTCATGCTTTGATTTTGTTTTTCAAACAAAATCCTAATTGTGTTTATTTGGATTGCTTGGAGCTATGTTTGCACGGGTTGCAAAAGGAGAGAGCTCAAGCAAGTGTTTAGTGCATGGAGCTAAAGAATTGCAGGAGTTGCAATTAGAGAGTTCATGCACTCCGATTCGATTTGATTTAGTTTGAAGTTTGCTTGGAGCTATGATTGCACGGGTTGCAAAAGGAGAAAGCTCAAGCAAAGTGTTTGATTTGGTTTAGTAGTTGCATGGAGCTAGAGAATTGCAGGAGTTGCAATTAGAGAGCTCATGCACTCAGTTTCGACTTAGTTTAGTGCATGGAGCTAGAGAATTGCAGAAGTTGCAATTAGAGAGCTCATGCACTCTGTTTTGAGTTGATTTGGAGTTGGGATGAGGCTATGGATTTGCAAGTGTTGCAAAAGAGAGATAGCTCATTCTTTGAGATTTAATTGTTTATTTGCGAGTTCGTTGTGCGAATAAACGGGAGGTCTATGGGTTCCGTCCTGAAAGCATGTGATACTTGCACCGTGGTTTTTGCAAGTCCGTTTGGTCGTGGTTTGACCATCACATGGCTAAGAGGATAAACCTTATAGACTTCGGGATTTATTTGCTTAATACGTTCTTGCAAATATAATCTTTGAGACGTTTGCGAGGTGTGTTTGTCGCAAACGATTTAGAGTTTGGTTGAATTCTTTGAGCATGGTTTTGTGGTGTTGCAAAAGTGTTTTGCAACTAATTGTGATCGTGGTTTGATCACCTTTTGGCTCAAAGAGTTGTCGGTTGAAGTTTTGGAGAAAAGTTTTTTTAGCGAAAAACTGGTTTTTCTCCTGTGGCCGGCACTCTGAGGCGAGGGCGGCAAGATCGAGGCCGGCAAGATCGCTTATGGGAGCGATCGCTGGCTCGATCGGCACTACCGGCCCTATAGAGTCGGTAGCTGTTTTCCAGAGAGCGGTGTGCACTGAACATCGGGCCGGCACTACCGCCTAGTGGGGCGATCTTGTCGGAATCGTGGCGAAGACGGGGTTGAACCGGTAGTTATTTGACGTAAGCAGGTGTTGTGTTTTGCCTAAGGTCGGCAAGATCGCCCGGTGGGGCCAGATCGTTGCCTGAGCGGCACTACCGCGTTTTTGCCTGTGGTAGTACCGGATTTATAGCCGTTAGCCGACCGTTGGGGCTGAGGGCAGCACTACCGGCCCTATGAGTGCGGTAGTGCCGGTTTTGCCGATTTTTCTGTGATTTTGACCCCAACGGCTAGTTTTGGCTTGAGAGGCTATATAAGACCCCTTGGGGGCAAGGGCATGTGGTTGCTGGTGTTTTTTGGTGTTCTTGAGCAAGGTTTGAGTTTGTGTCGGGACCCGAATTTGCAAATCCGGACTCTCTGTGTATTCAGCACTAGTCCAGGAATGCGCTAGTGCACACAGTCTTAACATCGGTAAATATCACAATCATACCACTCGATACTAATAAAGTACTTTAATTAAATAGTCAAACTGGTTGCTCGACCTTATGGTCAAGTTACAAATATACGCCACGCAGGGCGAAACTTATTAAAAGAGAAATAATAGCAGCGGAAAATAAGATAACATCGTGGCGCCATCCAGTATACCACAAGCAACTGACTGGGCTCGCTCCCTAAGTAGACGGATCCTCTTGGAGCTCCTCCTCCAAAGCTGGTGTAGTCTCCTCTTCAACTGGTGTTGTATTGCGGCAAGGGTGAGTACTTGGTACTCAGCAAGTCATGCACAGAATGCAAGCTAATATACTATATGCATGGCTTGATACAAAGGAATAGCTCAAGGTATATTTGCGAAACAAAGATTTGACAAGTAGCATAAGTAGATTCGAAAGCAGTAGAAACAAGTATAACCTCAATAACTTTTCCAGGAGTTTAATCAACATCTTTCCCATTCCTAATCCACATTTCCATCGACATCATTGTTTAACCAAACCAACCTTTCAAGTCCAAGTTATTTTTGAGAAAGTCTAACCCTTGACTGTAATTCCCGAGCGATGTCCAATACCGCGGACACGGCTATTCGAATAGATTATACACTCTGCAGAGGTTATGCACTTTACCCACAAGATACAGTCAAACACCACAAAGGCGAGTTCCCGTAACAAAGTCTTTCGGAAACTTCTAACAGCACAAGTGGTCCTCCCCGGTTGTTGCACACTAACCCTTCCCTTAGCTAAGGCGAAGTTTAGGCCAACCAACCGTTAGGTGGGTACCTGGCCGCAGCCCCGGTACGCTCCCCCGTACAACTTACACAAAGGGTGTAGTTGACCTCCTGAGGTCCCACAGGTACGTTATTAGCAACTTAGTCAACTAGGTCCGTCCCATTACAGACATGTTGTTGCACGCTTGACTCAGTTCAAAGGCTTGCAAGGTTAAGTCCTTAGGGTGACCAGGGCAAGACTACTCGAAGAACCAAACCAACATTCCTGGTGCCACAACTGGCCCACCTGATCATTCTTGCCACATGCCCCGGTCGAAAACTATTTATCAAACCCCAGTTGATTACCATGCACCACGTGCCATCAACATCACATGATACCTTTCCAAAACAGGTTCAATATATCATTAAGTCAATATTAACGTTTGATTGTCCAAAATCATGTCATGAGCACGTAGCAGGTCTAAGCAGTATACTATACGGTCTAAAATCCCACGTTGGCAATTTAATAATGTCCAACTAGTAAACCACAACTAGGGTGACAAGTGTCATGGCACATATTTAATTAATCAAGGTGTCATACAGCAATTTGGCATTTATCTAATTTCCCATATTTAAATAAAGTATTTTCTAATTGAACTAGCATGCAATAAATTAAATCAAAATAGATTTCAAAATAGGATCAACATGGTCAAAGCACAACTTGCCTTCAAAAAGTACTTGCTCTTGGTCCTGAGCTGGCTCCTGGGTCAATACTTCTCCTTCGAATCCTTCCGGCACTTCAACGTCTACTCGTAACGCGTGCAAATAGCAACAAATGAATAAAACAGTAGACAAAAGATGTCCAAACATCCAAATAAAGTTCATAAACAGAGAGAACATAATTTTATGAATTTTTAGAAACTAGAATCGTAAAATCCGGAGTTTAAATGCAAAAGTTATAGCATTTTGAAGTTTAAATAATCAATTAAATAATATTACAGAGGAAAACTTTAGTCCAAAAATTAAATAAAATTCATCATTAGGTAGATCTCAATTTTATACAAATTTAGAAATTTGAATCACTCAAATCGGAGTTGAAACGCAAAAGTTATAAGCGTTTGAAGTTTTGAAATTCAAATCAATTATTAAACCGAATTATTAAATCATTTTCTTTTTTGGTAAATCATTTATTGCGTCAGCGTCGACACGCGTCAGCACCTGATTGGTCCACGCGGTCCTGCTGACGTCAGCATCGGATGGCTCCCGTGATGATGTCAGCATGACGTCATCAAGACACGTGGCATCACCCGGGTGTTGCCATGTGTCCCGGTCCACGGGCTCGGTCCACGCATGCTGGCCAGTCCACGGTGGATCTGGTCCACCGGATCGGGCGGTCGCTGACATGCGGGCCCCGCTTGTCAGTGGCACGTTCCCACGCGCGCGGTGCGGTGGCCTGGGCTACGTGGCACGATCCGAGCCGTTCGATTTGGATCGGACGGTCCAGATCTAACCCTAAGATTACAACGCAACTAACCCTGGCCGTAGGATCTAGATCTAACGGTTTAGATCTACCGTAGGCTAACACAGTTACCGGCACGTGGCGATCGTGGGCCGTTGGATCTAGATCCAACGGTCCAGATCCGATCTAGGTTCTACGGTTCGGGGAAACACGTGAACTCACCGTTGCCGTCCGATCTGGATCCGATGGTGACGAAGCTCGGAGACGGCAATGGCACGCGGCGGCGCGGGGTGGCCGGAACCGAGGACGACGACCAAGCCGACGGCGCTCCGGGGCTTCTCCGGCGAGGTGAGTGGTACGCACGGGTGCGCCTTGACGCGGGGAATTTGGATCTAAGGTTAACGGCGGCGGAGAACGGCGGACGGCGGCGGGCGCGGGCAAGAACCGTGGCGGAAGGAAGAGGCAACTACGGCAAGCTCGCACGAGTGAACGGCGGCGGCTCAGGCGAGATGGTTTGAGGGCACGGGTGCGCACGGAAGAAAGGAACCCGGCGGTGGCGGCGGCGCAATAAATAGTGCCCTCGGCTTCCGTGAATCTCGCGGAAACCGAGGCCCACTCGCGGGCGGCGGCGGAGTCCGGCGGGGACTCGGATGAGGTGACGTGGACGCTCATGGGCCGTCCACGTGGCGCGATCGACGGCGGAGATGGCTCGGGCGTGGCCGTGCCCTACGCGGATTGATCCTGACCGTTGGATCTTGATCCAACGGTCCGGATTGATCCCGGGTTGGAGTCAAGTGCGATTTACGCACGCGGCTACGTGGGCCAACGTGGGCCGTTGGATCTCGATCCGACGGTCCACGGGGTTAGGGTTCGGACGCGGTTCGACCGAACCGTGCGACGCGGTCGGGTCCGGGTCGGACTCGGACTCGAGTCTGACTCGGGCTCGGTCGGATGAACAGTACAAACCCGTTCGCATTTTCCAGCGATTAAATATTCAAATTAATTCCCAGAAATTCATTTAATTCATTAAAAATAGCAAAAGACTCAGAAAAATTCCAGAAAAATTCTGGAAAATATTTTGGAACATTTTGGACCCAAATAAAATATTTCCAACAAAATTTTATTTGCAAAGTTAAATTCTTTAATTATTTCAAAATGGAATAAATTCAAATAAATTCCAAATAAATCCAAATAAATTCCAGAAAATTCACCAAAGTGCCAAATCACACATGAATTTAAGAAAAGCAAAATTTTGGGATGTTACAAACCTCCCCCCCTTAACAGAATCTCGTCCCCGAGATTCTGGGCTTACTACAGAATAGGTTTGGAAACTCTTTCTTCAAATCCTCTTCGCGCTCCTAAGTTGCTTCGCTCTTTGCATGGTTGCTCCATTGAACTCTGCAGAAATGGGTTGACTTTTTCCTCGTCTCTCGATCCATTGTGTCCAGAATCTTCAAGGGGTGCTCCTTGTAAGTCAAATCTTCTTGCAACTCAATTGACTCTAGCGGTGTCTGTTCCTCAGGTACTCTGAGACACTTCTTCAACTGGGACACGTGGAACACGTCATGCACTGCTGCTAATGACTGCGGTAATTCCAACTGATAAGCAACTTCACCTCTGCGGCTGAGAACCTTGAATGGTCCAACATATCTCGGCGTGAGTTTTCCTTTGGCATGGAATCTCTTAACTCCTCTGAGTGGGGTGACTCTGAGATACACGAAATCTTCTGGTTCAAAACTCAAGTCTCGGCGACGGTTGTCAGCATAACTCTTCTGTCGTGATTGGGCTATCTTCAATCTCTCCCTGATCATGGCAATTTGTTCCTCGGCTTCTTGAAGAATATCAGGTCCAAAGACACGACGTTCACCCATCTCGTTCCAATTCAACGGTGTTCGACAAGGTCGACCGTACAGTGCTTCAAATGGCGACATTTGCAAACTGGCTTGGTAGCTGTTGTTGTAACTGAACTCCGCATACGGCAGACTCTTATCCCAAGAGTTAGCATAAGCCAATGCACACGCTCTTAACATATCCTCCAGAATCTGATTGACTCTTTCGGTCTATCCATCCGTCTGTGGATGATAGGCTGTACTGAAGTTCAAACGGGTTCCCATGGCTTCATGCAGCTTATTCCAAAACCTTGAGGTAAATTGGGTACCTCTGTCCGATACAATCCTCTTTGGCACTCCGTGCAAACAGACGATCCTGATCATATACAATTCTGCTAACTTATCTCCTGAGTAAGTGGTCTTTACGGGGATAAAATAGGCGACCTTGGTCAAGCAATCCACTATAACCCATATGGAGTCATAACCACCCTGGGTTTTTGGCAAACCGGTAATGAAGTCCATTCCGATTTCTTCCCATTTCCACTCAGGTATCTTCAACGGCTGTAACAATCCTGCTGGCCTCTGATGCATTGCCTTGACTCTCTGGCATATGTCGCACAGCGCAACATGCTCGGCAACTTCACGCTTCATGCTCGGCCACCAGAATCTCTCCTTCAAATCCTGATACATCTTGGCACTTCCTGGGTGAATTGAATACTTGGAGTCATGGGCTTCTTCTAGAATCAACTGCTTCAGCTCCTTTTTGTTCGGCACACAAATGCGATCCTTCATCCATAACGTGCTTTGCTCATCCAACTTGAAGTCCTCTGCCTTGCCTTCATCCATGATGGACTTAATCCTGCGGATCTTGTCATCATCCTTCTGTCCTTCTCGGATCTGATCTTCTAGGGTAGGCTTCACTTCCAATGCGGCCATGAATCCTTCTGGTACGACTTCAATCTGCATTCTCTGGAAATCCTCACATAGCTCGTCCTGACTTGTGGCTAGCAACATACCCATGGTATGGCTTTTCCGACTCAGAGCATCGGCAACTACGTTAGCCTTTCCTGGATGGTAATGGATTCCAACATTATAATCTTTGATCAACTCTAACCATCTCCTCTACCTCATGTTTAAGTCTGATTGGGTGAAGATGTACTTAAGACTCTTATGGTCCGTGTATACTTCACATCTGTTTCCAATCAAGTAGTGACGCCACAACTTCAGAGCATGCACTACGGCAGCTAGCTCTAGGTCATGCGTTGGGTAATTCTCCTCATGTGGCCTCAACTGCCTTGATGCATAAGCGACGACCTTTCCATTCTGCATCAGCACACATCCAAGTCCTTGGCGCGATGCATCACAATAAATATCAAAGCTTTGATTAACATCCGGTAGGACTAACACCGGCGCTGATGTCAATCGTTTCTTCAGCTCCTGAAAACCTTTCTCACACTCCGGCGTCCATGCAAACTTCTTCTCCTTTTTCAGCAATTGCGTAAGAGGTTTCGCAATTGTCGAAAAGCCTTCAATGAAACGGCGGTAGTAACCTGCCATTCCAAGGAAACTTCGGATCTGGGTCACGGTCTTCGGCTGTTCCCAATGTAACACAGCTTCTACCTTGCTTGGATCAACGGCGACTCCTTCTGCGGTCATTACATGTCCGAGGAACTCCACCTTGTCCTTCCAAAAATCACACTTGCTGAACTTGGCGAAGAGTTGCTGTTCCCTCAGCTTTTCCAAAACTCGCCTCAAGTGCTCTGCATGTTCATCCTCTGTCTTGGAGTAGATTAGAATATCATCTATGAACACAACAACAAACTTGTCCAAATATTCCATGAACACCTTATTCATCATATTCATGAAATATGCTGGCGCATTCGTCAGACCAAAGGACATAACAGTAAACTCGTAATGTCCGTATCTTGACGAGAATGCGGTCTTCGGAATATCCTCGGATCGGATCTTCAACTGATGGTACCCCGATCTCAGATCAATCTTGGAGAAAACTCCGGCTCCTCTCACCTGATCAAACAAATCATCGATGCTGGGTAGCGGATACTTATTCTTCACGGTGACTTCATCGAGTGCACGGTAGTCAATGCACATCCTGAAACTCCCATCCTTCTTCTTGACAAACAAAACTGGCGCTCCCCACGGCGACGAACTCGGTCTGATAAATCCTTTCTCCATTAACTCTTCAAGCTGCTTCTTCATCTCTACCAATTCCTCGGTGGACATCCGATTAGGTCTCTTTGCTATCGGTGCTGTACCAGGTACAAGCTCTATCACAAACTCTATGTCCCTGTCTGGCGGCATACCAGGTAGATCTTCAGGAAAAATATCTGGGTACTCATTCACTACGGAGACATCTTCTATGCTGATTGCCTTGGTGCTGTTAACCATCAACTGTCCATCTCTAACGGCGGTAGCTTGAAATTGCACTTTCTTTCCAAACGGGCTCTCAACTGAGATAGTCCTTCGTCCACAATCCAATACGGCCTTGTGCTTGCATAACCAATCCATTCCCAAAATAACATCCAAGGTCTGGGTCTCCAAAATAATAAGGTTCGCTAGGAACTCTATCCCATCTATTAGTATTCCTACCCCAGAACATCCTACTTTCATTCGGAGTTCGGAACCAGGGGTTTGAACTAAAAGCATGCATTTAAGTCTTGCAATCTCCAAATCATTTTTAGCAGCAAAGCCTTGTGAAACAAACGAATGCGAAGCTCCGGAATCAAACAAAACTGTTGCAGGTACTGAGTTGACAAGTAACTTACCCAGTACGACATCCGTGGCATTCTGCAGTGCATCTGCGGTGACATGGTTGACTCGGCCTCTCACCACGATGCAGGGTGCTCCTGGTCTTTGGCGTCCTGGCTGGTGTGGATCCCAGATTGAAGCGAACTGGGGTCACTCCTGCTGTCTTCTTTGGACAACTGTTGGCAAAGTGCCCTGGCTCGTTGCAGTTGTAGCAGCGTCTCACTGTTCCTTGTTGACTGCCTGAAGCGGCGTTTCTGGCTGGGGCTGGGGTCTGATAGTTCTAATTGACGGGTCTTGGTGCTGGTGACGGTGTCCTTGTAGCATTCTGCGGCTGGAATATGAAAAACTGATTTGGCGCAATCCTCAAGCGTTGCTGCGCTCCCTGACGCGATCCCTGATGCTGCATCATGCGCTTCCTGTTCTCATTGTGAGGACCCCCCCTTCCTATACCGTACTATACGCCGTCTACTGTAGCGTATAGCACCGTATAGCAACAGGAAGCCTCGACACCGGAGATCTAAATCTAAAAATTCGATCGACGGGATCGAACCCTTAACCGGACCGGTGCTGTGCGCATCGATCTTTGGATCCCTGGATCAGTAGCCCAGTATCGCGTACCAACAACACGAGTATCAATGCACGGAAGAATAAACTACGATAATTTACATAACTGGGTGTAAATCTTACACGAGTACAATCTGAGAATCCAAAAGAAGTAAGCGGCAGCGGAAACAAAAGAAAGACAACCAGCGCGGTGGCTGACCACCCACAGGCTCTTGGCGGAGGGAGGGACTCTGGCCGCAACACTCGCGAGAAGGGGCTGCGCCATCATCAGGGACATCATCATTACCTTCCTCTGTGGAAAAGGGTTAAGCGACAGCGGTGAGTACACGTATGTACTCGCAAGACTTTAGTGTATGGAAATATAAATAAATGCAGGCTGATTCAACGGATAAAGCTTCTACCTTGGGTTAATTGCGAGAAAATTTGGATTTAAAATAGTTCATCGAAAAGTAATACTTAATTTGAAAGACAGCAGTTTGAATAAAACATATTCTGATGTATGTAACAACTGAGCTCCACAATTGCCACCATCCATGGTACTTAGGCGGGATACGAATCGACATCCATACATACTCATAATCCCATCGAGAATCATATACACATATCCACAATTCCATCAAGTACCATTCCACCACATACTTTATACCGACTCAAAATAGATTTTCATTTTCAAAACCAAACCAAATCTCTATACTTGATATGATTAGAGAAGATTGCTCATAACAGTGAGCACGGCTAATCGATTAGAATTATTTGATACTCTGCGAGTTTGCGCACTTTACCCAAACACAACTCGGACTTGCATCCCTGTCATCCAGGTACACGCGATACACGAGGTATCCGATATACAAGAATGATCTATTCTTTCCCATCGTTGAGGTTATAGCCACACCCGGCACCGGTGACGACAAATCCACTACTATGGCGATAAGAGGCCAACCACCACTCGGCGACCACGGAATACTCATCGTGACGACGGCGGGTGTTGGCGCGGCATTACCCCATAGCAAGGCGTACACCGTTGTATCAACAAACATGAGCTGGGCGATTCCCTGTTGCAAAAGTACAAGCGCACACGAAGGCGCATCTGGCGGGTCGTGAGGACACACACCGCGCTTATTTGCTCAACACGAGGAAAAGGTCCACTCTTGACCTACCAACAGGCATGGCTATCCCCTCACACTTCAAGTACTAGAATAGGCTGCCCCATCCCAGCATTCTTGCGGTTGCACGGTGTTCAATTCAAAAACCGTCACAAGTTCGGTCCTTATATTTTTGCCTAGTGACTCAAGCGGGAACTCCACTTAACTCGCCAACCAATCACCACCATGTTTAACTAGCACATATTATACCTCCGCCAAGTCTAATTACCAACTAGACACTTCACATTTTTACCAATATACCTTTACGATTCACATTTCCAAAACTTTTCCAAAACCAATTACATTTATCATAATTTTGAGCATTTGGTAAGTGACTTTGCTCACCTCTATTGCAGTGTCTAGCGTATGCAATTACTAAATCGTTTATACCCAAGTGACATTTTATTAAATTGTCTAACCCTACTAAGGTTATCAATGATCTCAGGGAATTAAATTGAAAACCACCAAATCAGGGTATATCTACCATTCCCACAAACTAGCAATTTCTTGAATATAAACAATGCATATAGTTTGAGAAATCAAAGTAGACATCGTGAAATATAGGTTTCAAGATGGTCAAAGGAGGTGCTTGCCTTGTTGTTGCACTTCGGTGATGTCAGGGATGATGCTCGGGTTGTTCGTGGCTTGCGACTCGCTAACCTCTAATCGGTCAAAGCAACAAAAGCAGCGAAAGAAATACAACTTAGCAAAAGAAAGTTTTAAATGCACCATGAAGTGCATGCAATACACAAGAATGAAGTACAACCAAGAAACCCTGAAGAAAGCGGCGCTTTTCGGACAACACAACACGGCCGGACGAAACAGCCTAACCGGACGGTCGGGTTTTGCATCCGGACGGTCCGGATAGGCGGACACTCGGACCGTTTCGTCCGGATACTCGGACAATCGGACACTCGGACCATATGCCGGATACTCGGTCCTAGGGCATTTGGTCCAACTTCGGCGAGAGGCGGAGACCTTACCACTCCCTACAACTTCACGCGCGACCCGATCGACTTTCGTACACCTAGCGAACCGGAAGGAGCTCGAACTAGCCGATTCTACGAGAAAGCGTCGCTAACCCGCCAAACCTCTAACTCACACCAACAACTTCTTAAATCAACATTACTACTACCCGATCTACCACTCTAGCATACCACATTCACTAATCCAAATCCCATTTTCAACCCTAGAACCACTACACCCAAAACCCTAGAATCCAAGTTCAACCTAGCCTCCCAAATCCAAACCTAAGTCCTAATCCCACCATGAGCGACTCTAGAACCCAAGAATCCTTGAATCAAACCCTAAGAGAAAAGCTTACCTCCAAGGAAGATGGAGGAGGAGCAGCCGGGTGGAGGATGGGGAATGGCGGCTTGGGGAGGAGCACTAGAGATGGAGGAGTCAGGGGAGGGTCACCGGCCGGTGGCTCATTGGAGAAGGAGCTCGGGGTGGTGGAGAGAACACCAAGGAAGTGGGGAAACCAAAGTAGAAGAAGAAAGAATGGAAGGGAGCCACGAAATGGGACTTTTATACAAAACCCACGCCAATACAGGACTCTCAGGACTCAACCGGAGACTCGGGTTGGGGTCTTCAGTAACACTAACCGGACACTCGGACATTGGTCGGACACTCCGGGTTGGACCTTCGGCCAGCCCAATCCGGACACTCGGACTTTGTCGGACATTCGGGTTGGATCCGGATCTCGAGTGTGGATCAGGATACTCGGACATTCGAACTTTTGAACTTGGGCCTTGGCGGCTAACGCTTCGGGGTTGATTACTAATTGTCCCAAAGTATTTTGGAAGTTAATGAGTCACAGGCACTTGCCCAACCTAATTGAATTTACTTATGGCGAAATTACTTAAGTTGAAGGGTTCTTTACGATCCCAAGCAAGTATGTTCACTCAAGACACGAAAATACACAAGCACAGTGTATTATTGAGCAGCGTTTGAGTACAAATGTCACAGTGGCTTGAGTATAAAAATACTCGGGATATTACAGTCTACCCCCCTTACAAAAATCTCGTCCTCGAGATTGCTAATCCTCTCGAAGAAAGTCGGGGTATTCTGCTGAATATGGTCTTCACGCTCCCACGTGGCTTCATCTTACGAATGGTTGCTCCTTTGGACCTTGAGCATCTTGATAACATTTGCGAGTGTGGCCTTTCGGTGTCTCGAGAATACAATTTGGATACTCTCGTCACGAAGATCGGTGCAAATCAAGATGGTCCAATTGGGTAACTTCGATGGAACCGAAGACTCTTCTTCAATTGGGACACGTGGAACACATCGTGAATGTCAGAAAGATGTGGCGGTAGCTCAAGCCGATAAGCCACAACACCAACCTTCTCAAAAATCGGAGCGGACCGATGTATCGCGGGGCTAGCTTCCGCGGACTTGAAATCTGCGAGTACAGCGGAGTGGTGAGACCTTGAGATAAACAAAGTCACCCACCTCAAAACTCAACTCGCGGCGTCGGCGATCGGCATAGCTCTTACGGCGAGGCGAGCTTCTCTCGGCCGGTCTCGAATCAAGCTAACTTGCCTTCGGCCTCTTCAATCATGGCTGGCAGAAGAATTGCCTCTCACCAACCTCGGACCAAAAGCAGTGGTGTTACGCACTTCTTGCCATAAAGAGCCTCGAAAGCGACATCTGAAGGCTGACTTGATGATTGTTGTTGTAGGAGAACTCAGCAAATGGCAAGCATTTCTCCCACGACTTCTTTGTAGCACAGCACACAAGCCCTTAGCATGTCTTCAAGGATTTGGTTTGCCCTTTCCGTCTGTCCGTCAGTTTGGGGATGGTAAGCAGTACTGAAGGATAGCTTAGTGCCAAGAATGGACTGCAAACTCTCCCAAAATCTGGAGGTGAACTGCGAACCACGGTCGAGAGATTATGACTTTTGGAACTCCATGGAGCCGAACAATATTACGCAAATAGAGTTCCGCTAGCTTGGCTCCAGAATAGGTGGTATGAACTGGGATGAAATGAGCTACCTTGGTCAGACGGTCAATTATCACCCAAATAGAGTCGTGACCGGTGGAGGACCTTGGTAGGCCGGTAATGAAATCCATCCCAATCTCTTCCCACTTCCACTCAGGGATCTGCAATGGTTGAAGTAATCCGGCTGGCCTTTGATGTTCAGCCTTGACACGCTGGCACACATCTGTCGCCACATGAGCGCGATCTCCTTCTTCATACCTGGCCACGAGGTACTGCGAAGGTCTGGTACATCTTGGTGCTTTGCCGAGGATGGGCGAGAGAGAGGAGTATCATGAGCTTACGGCGGGATCAACCCCTTGATCTCAACATTATCGAGGACATACACTGCTTTGCCCATGCAAGATCAGCCCATTGGACTTCACGAGAAAAACACGGAGATCGCCATTTTGATCCAGCTGGCGTCTAATCTCAATCACAGCATCATCTTGTAGTTAATTTGCACGAATCGAGACTCTAGAGTGGGTTATGCGGCTAAAGCGAAGCGTAACCATACTCAACCACTTCTAGATTGAGCTTACGAAACTCTTCAACCCGGTGAGGCGGCCAATGACACCCAAGGCATTCACGGTGTGCGGCTTGCGGCGAGGGCATCTGCAGCCACATTCGCCTTGCCAGGATGGTAATGAATACCCAGATCATAGTCTTTGATCGGCTCTAGCCATCGTATTTGTCTCAAATTCAGATCTGGCTGCGAAAAAAGAAGTACTTTAAGCTTTTGTGGTCGGTGTAGATCTCACATCTGTTTCCTATGAGATAATGTCGCCACGGCTTGAGAGCATGAACAACATTTGCAAGCTCCAAATCATCGTCGGGTAATTGGCTTCATGAGGCTTTAGGTGTCGAGAAGCATAAGCAACCACTTTGCCCTCTGCATCAACACACAACCAAGTCCAAGGCGGGATGCATCACAATAGACATCGAAGTTCTTGTGAATGTCGGGAAGGACCAACAGCTGGTGCGATGGTGAGTCTATTCTTGACTCTGGCTGGACTCACAACCAGGTGACCACTCATATTTCTTCTCCTTCTTGAGTAAGCGTTGTCATTGGTTTAGCAATTTTGGAGAAATTCTCGATAAGCCGGCGATAGTATCCGGCAAGACAGAAAACTCCGAATCTCGGGGACATTGCGGGGCTGCTCCCAATTGAGTCGTCTTGTACCTTGCGTGGATCAAGCTGCTACCCCACCTTACGACGGGACATGCCCCGGAAACTCCACTTGCTTGAGCGAACTTCGCACTTCTTGAACTTGGCATACAAGCGATGCTCGCGAAGCTTGCTAAGCACCATATGCAAGTGAAGTGCGTGCTCATCATCATCCTTAGAGTATATGAGGATGTCATCAATGAACACCACCACAAATCTATCAAGGAACTCCATGAAGACTTTGTTCATCGATTCATGAAGGTGGGTGGTGCATTGGTGAGGCCAAGCGAAACAAGCTGTGTACTCGTCTGAGGCCGTAGCGAGTGGTGAATGCGGTCTTCACGATATCCTCAGGACGGATCTTGAGCTGAAAATAGCCGGATCTCAAGTCTATTTTGGAAAACTCGAGCTCGCCTAATTGGTCAAACAAATCATCGATCAGGAGAGGATACTTGTTCTTGTGATGACCTCATTCAACGGCCATTAATCAACGCACATGCGAAGAGTGCCGTCTTTCTTCTTCACAAGCAGTAGGCTGCCCAGGAGAAGAAGCTGGGACGAATGAACCCCTTCTCTAAGCTGCTCCTTGAGCTGAATCTTCAACTCGATCAGCTCATCGGCGAGGCATCTGTCTGGACGCTTAGAAATTGGAGAAGTGCCAGGTAAGAGATCGATGATGAACTCCAAATCGCGATCGGTGGCAAACCTGGCAGCTCATCGAGGAACACATCGGGTACTCACATATCACCGGCTTTGGTCCCGTAACGGAAAGAGCAGCGAGCAAAGGCTGTTTGCCTTCTTTGGAGCGAGAAGAAAAGGTAACAGCAATGCCATCGGGGTTGACTAATGAAAGCGGATCTCTGGCACAATCAATATGCTGATGCTTGGACAGCCAGTCCATACCGAGAATCACATCAAGACTGGCGTCTCAATGTTGATAAGATCACCCGAAATTCTACCCCATTGATCTCAATTCTAACCCCTGGACTCACAAGCTCGGCGGTCAAAGCGGATCGAGTGAGCGGATCAACAAGTACTTCTCGAGGTACAAAGAAACAGACCTCATCTTTGAACAACAAAGCTGTGAAGAAATAAAGGAATGCGGCGCTCGAGTCAAATAATACTAAGGCGGAGTGCGGAATGAGCAGATAACGTACCCAACACCACATCTGGAGGCTGCTGCTTGCCTCCTCTGCGGTGGCTACATTCGGCGACCATGGCGGGGCTGAAGCTGCCACGAGGCAGGGCGTCTGTTGCCCACTCCCACGCCCACAGGCCCGACCACAGGGGCGGTGGTGCACCACTAATTTGTCGCTGCTGCTTTGCTGCTCGGACGAGCAGCGAAGTGGCCCTTACAGCGCGAGAGAAGCAAGTGATATGGCCAAATGGATTAGGACCCCAAGCTGCATCTTTGGCGGCTAGGTAGCTGCCAGAACTGCAGGCGGGGCGAGGAGGTAAGCCACGAGACCTCTGGCGCGGCGAGAAGGTGGAAGCAGGCCCGAGTGAAAGTCACGGAGTCTGGAAGGTCCGATTGGCCGGCATTGAGCTGCCCACTTGCGCTTGCGGCTCTCCATAAGCGCCTTGGCGCCATCCTCAATGCTAATGGCCTTGCCCACCAAGACCTGCAGGCTAGGAATGTCATGGCCGTGGTGAAAGCGGATCTCCTCGGTGAGGTGCTCCTTGAACAATGTCACTCTCCTAGCCTCGGTGGTCACCTCATCGACAACATAGCGTGACAAATGGTTGAAGCGGTGGAGGTAGTCCATCAACGCCATAGACCCTGGCGAAGGTCGTAGAACTCCGCTTCTTGATCTCGATCAAGCCCATTTGGAACATGGAAGGAGCGAAAAGCGGGTCTTGAACTCTGCCCATGTGGTGACTTTGATCTGCGAGGCGAAACGACCCTGAAGGCTGCTCCACCACGAAGGCTGCCGGTCCACTGGAGGTAGTAGGCGGTGTCTTGAACCTTCTCCGCATCGGTGCAACCGACTAACTCCAACTTCCCCTCCATGTCGCTAAGCCAATCCTCTGCCTCCATCGGATCTGTAGCTGAAGAAAAGCTCGGCGGTCGAGTTATTTGGAACTCAAACAGCAGAGGCTAGCTGCTTCTTGGTATTCTTGCCTTACTGACAGCTGGACCATCGACTCCATGGTGAGTCTGCCCGCATAACATGAGTGCAGCCATATCGGGAGCGAGGAGGAGGTGGAGGAGCTCCTCACTCTGGGCATGTAGTGAGGCCAGGCCCGGTGACCCACCGGTAGGGACCACATTGTTGGGCCCCGCTCCCAACTGCCTTTGCCACGCTCCCGACATCATCAATTTCTTTGGAGCGCCTGGCTATTCTCCTTCGGGAGGCATCTGAAATGCAGTTGAGTCAACTAAGCTGTGCAAATCAAGTGCGAGAATGATTGATCCCAAAGGATGCACTCATAAACACAAACACACTACAAGCATTCATTCAAAGAAGCATAAGAACCAATTCAAAAACCAACTCGGAAGCGACAAATAACCCTAATTACAACCACAAACATCTATCCTTAACCCATTCTTAGCTAAAACCGCATTCCTCTTAATCCTTTTGAACAAGATAGAAGAAGGAAACAAATTTTTGAAATTTGGATTAAGATCAGATTCATTTTGAAGAGTAGATAAGCGAAAAGCTATAGAATGGACAAGAATAGCATTCTACACTTTGAAAATAGAGTTTTGTACTTCAAAATAAATTTTGAGAAGAAAAATCTGTCCCTAAGTCTAACGTCCAGGCTAACTAAGTCCTCCTGCGGTCAATGGCTCGATACCAACGCTGTGAGGACCCCTTCCTATACCGTCAGTCGCCGTCTCTTGTAGCGTATAGCACCGTATAACAACAGGAAGCCTCGACAGAAGATCTAAACCTAAAAATTCGATCGGCGGGATCGAACCCTTAACCGGACCGGTGCTGCGCATCGATCTTGGATCCACTGGATCGGTAGCCCGATATCGCGTACCAACAACACGAGTATCAATGCACGGAAGAATAAACTACGATAATTTACATAGCTGGGTGTAAATCTTGAACACGAGTACAATACGAGAATCCAAAGAAGTAAAGCGGCAGCGGAAACAAAAGAAAGACAACCCGGCGGTGCTTTGACCACCCCAGGCTCTGTGGAGGGAGGGACTCTGGCCGCAACACTCGCGAGAAAGGGGCTCGCCATCATCAAGGACATCATCATTACCTTCCTCTGTGGAAAAAGGGTTAGCGACAGCGGTGAGTACACGTATGTACTGCAAGACTTTAGTGTATGGAAATATAAATAAATGCAGGCTGATTCAACGAGGATAAAGCTTCTACCTGGGTTAATTGCGAGAAAATTTGGATTTAAAATAGTTCATCGAAAAGTAATACTTAATTTGAAAGACAGCAGTTTGAATAAAACATATTTCTGATGTATGTAACAAGCGAGCTCCACAGCTGCCACCATCCATGGTCGCGAATCGGGATACGAATCGACATCCATACATACTCATAATCCCATCGAGAATCATATACACATATCCACAATTCCATCAAGTACCATTCCACCACATACTTTATACCGACTCGAAATAGATTTTCATTTTCAAAACCAAACCAAATCTCTATACTTGATATGATTAGAGAAGATTGCTCATAGCAGTGAGCACGGCTAATCGATTAGAATTATTTGATACTCTGCGAGTTTGCGCACTTTACCCAAACACAACTCGGACTTGCATCCTGTCATCCAGGGTACACGCGATACCACGAGGTATCCGATATACAAGAATGATCTATTCTTTCCCATCGTTGAGGTTATAGCCACACCCACACCGGTGGCGACAAATCCACTACTATGGCGATAAGAGGCCAACCACCACTCGGCGGCCACGGAATACTCATCGTGACGACGGCGAATTGTTGGCAGCGGCATTACCCCATAGCAAGGCGTACACCGTTGTATCAACAAACATGAATCGGAGCGATTCCTGCTGCAAAAGTACAAGCGCACACGAAGGCGCATACGGCGGTCGTGAGGACACACACAGCGCTTATTTGCTCAACACAGGAAAAGGTCCACTCTTGACCTACCAACAGGCATGGCTATCCCTCACACTTCAAGTACTAGAATAGGCTGCCCCATCCCAGCATTCTTGCGGTTGCACGGTGTTCAATTCAAAAACCGTCACAAGTTAGGTCCTTATATTTTTGCCTAGTGACTCAAGCGGGAACTCCACTTAACTTCGCCAACCAATCACCACCATGTTTAACTAGCACATATTATACCTCCCGCCAAGTCTAATTACCAACTAGACACTTCACATTTTTACCAATATACCTTTACGATTCACATTTCCAAAACTTTTCCAAAACCAATTACATTTATCATAATTTTGAGCATTTGGTAAGGACTGACTTTGCTCACCTCTATTGCAGTGTCTAAGCGTATGCAATTACTAAATCGTTTATACCCAAGTGACATTTTATTAAATTGTCTAACCCTACTAAGGTTATCAATGATCTCAGGGAATTAAATTGAAAACCACCAAATCAGGTATATCTACCATTCCCACAAACTAGCAATTTCTTGAATATAAACAATGCATATAGTTTGAGAAATCAAAGTAGACATCGTGAAATATAGGTTTCAAGATGGTCAAAGGAGGTGCTTGCCTTGTTGTTGCACTTCGGTGATGTCAGGGATGATGCTCGGGTTGTTCGTGGCTTGACTCGCTAACCTCTAATCGGTCAAAGCAACAAAAGCAGCGAAAGAAATACAACTTAGCAAAGAAAGTTTTAAATGCACCATGAAGTGCATGCAATACACAAGAATGAAGTACAACCAAGAAACCCTGAAGAAGCAGCACTTTCGGACAACACAACACGGCCGGACGAGCGGCCTAACCGGACGGTCGGGTTTTGCATCCAGACGGTCCGGATAGGCGGACACTCGGACCGTTTCGTCCGGATACTCGGACAATCCGGACACTCGGACCATATGCCGGATACTCGGTCCTAGGGCATTTGGTCCAACTCGGCGAGAGACGGAGACCTTACCACTCCCTACAACTTCACGCGACCCGATCTACGACTTTCGTACACCTAAGCGAGCCGGAAGGAGCTCCGAACTAGCCGATTTTACGACGTCGCTAACCCGCCAAACCTCTAACTCACACCAACAACTTCTTAAATCAACATTACTACTACCCGATCTACCACTCTAGCATACCACATTCACTAATCCAAATCCCATTTTCAACCTAGAACCACTACACCCAAAACCCTAGAATCCAAGTTCAACCCTAGCCTCCCAAATCCAAACCTAAGTCCTAATCCCACCATGAGCGACTCTAGAACCCAAGGATCCCGCGAATCAAACCCTAAGAGAAAAGCTTACCTCCAAGGAAGATGGAGGAGGAGCAACGCCGGTGGAGGATGGGGAATGACGGCTTGGGGAGGAGCACACCGAGATGGAGGAGTCAGGGAGGGTCACCGGCCGGTGGCTCATTTGGAGAGGAGCTCGGGGTGGTGGAGAGAACACCAAGGAAGTGGGAAACCAAAGTAGAAGAAGAAAGAATGGAAGGAGCCACGAAATGGGACTTTTATACAAAACCCCACGCCAATACGGACTCTCGGACTCAACCGGAGACTCGGGTTGGGGTCTTGAGTAACACTAACCGGACACTCGGACATTGGTCGGACACTCCGAGTTGGACCCTTCGGCCAGCCCAATCCGGACACTCGGACTTTGTCGGACATTAGGTTGGATCGGATACTCCGAGTGTGGATCCGGATACTCCGGACATCCCAGAACTTTTGAACTTGGGCCTTGACGGCTAACGCTTCCAGGGTTGATTACTAATTGTCCCAAAGTATTTTGGAAGTTAATAGGGTCACAGGCACTTGCCCAACCCAATTCGAATTTACTTATGAGCGAAATTACTTAAGTTGAAGGGTTCTTTCTGATCCCAAGCAAGTATGTTCACTCAAGACACGAAAATACACAAGCACAGTGTATTATTGAACAGCGTTTGAGTACAAATGTACAGTGGCTTGAGTATAGAAATACTCGGGATATTACACTCATCCAGTTCCTTGCGCTTGTCCTCAAGAATAAGCGCCTTATTCACCAATTCCTGGAAATCTGGAAAAGTGTGGGTGATCAATCCGACCTGCAATCCTGAGTTAAGTCCCTTCATGAAACGAGACTGTCTGGCTTTATCTGTCGCTACATCCTCAGGTGCGTAGCGTGCAAGCTGTGTGAACTTGTTCAGGTATTCGGCCACCGGCTGATTACCTTGCTTCAGTGCTCTGAACTCCTCCTTCTTGAGGTCCATGATTCCTTCAGGCACGTGATATTGACGAAACACAGCTGTGAACTCCTCCCAAGTGATGTCCTGAGGGTTCTCTTGCGTGGCACAGAAGTTCTCCCACCATTCAGCGGCTGTTCCTTCCAACTGATGAGAAGCGTAGAGTACCTTCTCATTTCCCATGCATTGAGCAATGTGTAGCTTCCTCTCAATTGACCTTAACCAATCATCGGCCTCCAACGGATTGGCATTCCCAGAGAAAGTGGGTGGATGAGTCCTCATGAACTCTGACAGTCTTGTATTCTGGCGTTGTCCCTGATTGACTTGATTAGCAGTGGCCTGAGCAGTGACATGCTGCATCTGTTGCATCATGGCATGCATCAACTGAGTCTGAGCAGCAAGAAAAGCTCCGAAATTCTGCATATCAACTGGCGGTGCTGGTGCTCCATCATTGGGGTTTTCTGCTGGGCGAGAACCACTTCCATTGCCTCCAAGGTTTCCGCGGGTGTTCACCATCTGTCGATTGCTCCAAGGTTTCAGAGATGAGAGGGAACAAGAGTAGACAAGTAATAGGAAAAACCTATGCGGGGGAGAAGTGTAACTCAAAATCCAACTTTATTAACTAATGATATTAATAACTTGGTATGGTTGCTTACAATGCCTAAAGGCCTGCAACACATACTGCACATTCAGCAAACAATGAAAATCCAAATCGAACTAACACTGGAGTCTAACGCCTAAAGGGTGACTCTTTATTCTATGACGCGACTCGGCGAAGGAGTCTCAACTGCAAAACCTATGCTCACTCGTCTAGAAAACCTCCACGGCCTGGGTACGGGTGCTTCGGCATAGGCGAGAAACGATCGCCATGCCCTGCAACTGTGTCAACTGTGGTAGTCGAAGAAGCAGTGTCCTCCTCAAGCTCCGGCTCCTCCGGGTCTGGCTCGTGCAGCTCGAGTACTGGCTCCGGCTCTGGTGCGTACAATGCCGTCTCTAACTCTCCAATCCTTTGCAGAAGGTGAGACACATACTCTTGAGCTTCCCGCCATCTGTTCTTCTCTGCAGTGATCTCCTTGCGGGCCTTCTGTAGCTCCTTGCCTGTATCATCGAGTACATCCTCCTGGGCGATAACAAGTCGTGCCAACTGTGTGACCATGGCATTCTCATCCTGAATCGCCTTCGGGTCAAGAAGGTTATTGCTGCGCGGATGATATCGGAACACCGTGCTCTCCAATTCTCTGGCGTAGATATGGGTAATGTGCCGCATTGCTCGTCATGACGCCTCTTGGATACCCATCTGCATTGTAGACCTCCTGGCAGTGCAGTGTATCGGGTGATTGCCTGGGCCCTTCTTCCTGGCAGGTACCACAATCTTCACGTCACAAGCCTTGATCAGTCCTGCTTGTCTGATTACAACCACTTGGTATTTTGGCTTCTCAAAACCTCCGAGAGTCTGCAGCATACTCCAAAGTTCTGCAGCGTGACCAACCTCAAGATCGATGTAGTTGATCTCTCCTTCCATCTGTCAAAGGATACTTGCGTAAGAACGCGGCACTTTAAAACCAATGTGAAAGACAAAAAGAACTCAGCAAGGGGTATGAAGAAGAAAGAAAAGGGTAAGTCGAGAATTCATTCATTATCTTGGCAAATTTTATCTTTTAGAAAATAGGTTTTATCCTCACTACGACCATTCTAACTATGGGTGAGCCTACAGTCAGTATGGCTCTGATACCACCTCTGTCGGGACCCGAATTTGCAAATCCGGACCCTCTGTGCATTCAGCACTTGTCCAGGAACGCGCTAGTGCACACAGTCTTAACATCGGTAAATATCACAATCATAACACTCGATACTAATAAAGTACTTTAATTAAATAGTCAAACTGGTTGCTCGACCTTATGGTCAAGTTACAAATATACGCCACGCAGGGCGAAACTTATTAAAAGAGAAATAATAGCAGCGGAAAATAAGATAACATCGTGGCGCCATCCAGTATACCACAGGCAACTGACTGGGTTCGCTCCCTAAGTAGACGGTTCCTCTTGGAGCTTCTCCTCCAAAGCTGGTGTAGTCTCCTCTTCAACTGGTGTTGTATTGCGGCAAGGCTGAGTACTTCGTACTCAGCAAGTCATGCACAGAATGCAAGCTAATATACTATATGCATGGCTTGATACAAAGGAATATCTCAAGGTATATTTGCAGTAAACAGCATTTGACAAGTAGCATAAGTAGATTCGAAAGCAGTAGAAACAAGTATAACCTCAATAACTTTTCCAGGAGTTTAATCAACATCTTTCCCATTCCTAATCCACATTTCCATCGACATCATTGTTTAACCAAACCAACCTTTCAAGTCCAAGTTATTTTTGAGAAAGTCTAACCCTTGACTGTAATTCCCGAGCGATGTCCAATACCGCGGACACGGCTATTCGAATAGATTATACACTCTGCAGAGGTTATGCACTTTACCCACAAGATACAGTCAAACACCACAAAGGCGAGTTCCCGTAACAAAGTCTTTCGGAAACTTCTAACAGCACAAGTGGTCCTCCCCGGTTGTTGCACACTAACCCTTCCCTTAGCTAAGGCGAAGTTTAGGCCAACCAACCGTTAGGTGGGTACTGTCACAGCCCCAGACGCTCCCCCGTACAACTTACACAAAGGGTGTAGTTGACCTCCTGAGGTCCCACAGGTACGTTATTAGCAACTTAGTCAACTAGTTCCGTCCCATTACAGACATGTTGTTGCACGCTTGACTCAGTTCAAAGGCTTGCAAGGTTAAGTCCTTAGGGTGACCAGGGCAAGACTACTCGAAGAACCAAACCAACATTCCTGGTGCCACAACTGGCCCACCTGATCATTCTTGCCACATGCCCCGGTCGAAAAATATTTATCAAACCCCAGTTGATTACCATGCACCACGTGCCATCAACATCACATGATACCTTTCCAAAACAGGTTCAATATATCATTAAGTCAATATTAACGTTTGATTGTCCAAAATCATGTCATGAGCACGTAGCAGGTCTAAGCAGTATACTATACGGTCTAAAATCCCATATTAGCAATTTAATAATGTCCAACTAGTAAACCACAACTAGGGTGACAAGGGTCATGGCACATATTTAATTAATCAAGGTGTCATACAGCAATTTGGCATTTATCTAATTTCCCATATTTAAATAAAGTATTTTCTAATTGAACTAGCATGCAATAAATTAAATCAAAATAGATTTCAAAATAGGATCAACATGGTCAAAGCACAACTTGCCTTCAAAAAGTACTTGCTCTTGGTCCTGAGCTGGCTCCTGGGTCAATACTTCTCCTTCGAATCCTTCCGGCACTTCAACGTCTACTCGTAACGCGTGCAAATAGCAACAAATGAATAAAACAGTAGACAAAAGGTGTCCAAACATCCAAATAAAGTTCATAAACAGAGAGAACATAATTTTATGAATTTTTAGAAACTGGAATCCTCAAATTCGGAGTTTAAATGCAAAAGTTATAGCATTTTGAAGTTTAAATAATCAATTAAATAATATTACAGAGGAAAAATTTAGTCCAAAAATTAAATAAAATTCATCATTAGGTAGATCTCAATTTTATACAAATTTAGAAATTTGAATCACTCAAATCGGAGTTGAAACGCAAAAGTTATAAGCGTTTGAAGGTTTGAAATTCAAATCAATTATTAAACCGAATTGTTAAATCATTTTCTTTTTCGGTAAATCATTTATTGCGTCAGCGCCGACACGCGTCAGCACCTGATTGGTCCACGCGGTCCTGCTGACGTCAGCACCGGACGGCTCCCGTGATGATGTCAGCATGACCTCATCAAGACACGTGGCATCACCTGGGTGTTGCCACGTATCCCGGTCCACGGGCTCAGTCCACGCGTGCTGGCCGGTCCACGGTGGATCTGGTCCACCGGATCGGGCGATCGCTGACATGCGGGCCCCGCTTGTCAGTGGCACGTTCCCACGCGCGCGGTGCGGTGGCCTGGGCTACGTGGCACGATCCGAGCCGTTCGATTTGGATCGGACGGTCCAGATCTAACCCTAAGGTTACAACGCAACTAACCCTGGCCGTAGGAT
Organism: Rhipidocladum racemiflorum; assembly: GCA_036346355.1. Classification (NCBI taxonomy): domain Eukaryota; kingdom Viridiplantae; phylum Streptophyta; class Magnoliopsida; order Poales; family Poaceae; genus Rhipidocladum; species Rhipidocladum racemiflorum. Next base: position 58,029,140 of record CM070578.1, read on the forward strand.
CTAGATCTAACGGTTTAGATCTACCGTAGGCTAACACAGTTACCGGCACGTGGCGATCGTGGGCCGTTGGATCTAGATCCAACGGTCCAGATCCGATCTAGGTTCTACGGTTCGGGGAAACACGTGAACTCACCATTGCCGTCCGATCTGGATCCGACGGTGCACGAAGCTCGGAGACGGCAATGGCACGCGGCGGCGCGGGGTGGCCGAAACCGAGGACGACGACCAAGCCGACGGCGCTCCGGGGCTTCTCCGGCGAGGTGAGTGGTACGCACGGGTGCGCCTTGACGCGGGGAATTTGGATCTGGGGTTAACGGCGGCGGAGAACGGCGGACGGCGGCGGGCGCGGGCAAGAACCGTGGCGGAAGGAAGAGGCAACTACGGCAAGCTCGCACGAGTGAACGGCGGCGGCTCAGGCGAGATGGTTTGAGGGCAGGGGTGCGCACGGAAGAAAGGAACCCGGCGGTGGCGGCGGCGCAATAAATAGTGCCCTCGGCTTCCGTGAATCTCGCGGAAACCGAGGCCCACTCGCGGGCGGCGGCGGAGTCCGGCGGGGACTCGGATGAGGTGACGTGGACGCTCATGGGCCGTCCACGTGGCGCGATCGACGGCGGAGATGGCTCGGGCGTGGCCGTGCCCTACGCGGATTGATCCTGACCGTTGGATCTTGATCCAACGGTCCGGATTGATCCCGGGTTGGAGTCAAGTGCGATTTACGCACGCGGCTACGTGGGCCAACGTGGGCCGTTGGATCTCGATCCGACGGTCCACGGGGTTAGGGTTCGGACGCAGTTCGACCGAACCGCGGCGACGCTGGTCGGTCCGGTCGGACTCGGACTCGAGTCCGACTCGGGCTCGGTCGGATGAACAAGATAAACCCGTTCGCGTTTCAAATGATTAAATATTCAAATTAATTCCCAGAAATTCATTTAATTCATTAAAAATAGCAAAAGACTCAGAAAAATTCCAGAAAAATTCTGGAAAATATTTTGGAACATTTTGGACCCAAATAAAATATTTCCAACAAAATTTTATTTGCAAAGTTAAATTCTTTAATTATTTCAAAATGGAATAAATTCAAATAAATTCCAAATAAATTCCAGAAAATTCCAAAAATTCACCAAAGTGCCAAATCACACATGAATTTAAGAAAAGCAAAATTTTGGGATGTTACTGTTTGTGGGTGGGTTTGCATGGTTTTGCCTCTTCCAATTCGGTTTCGAGCTCAAAAATGATCCTAATTGCATGAGTGGCAATTAGAGGGAGATTGAGAGGACCCTAGTTGCATGAGTTGTACTAGGTGATCACCGGAGACGCGGAGATGCGATCGGTGAAGCTTGAGCGGAGTGCTCATCCTATTGCTCTTGGAGGTGGTGGCCTCCTAGACGGCGTCGGTGCGTCGTGCGCGGGAGCTCTCAAGGATTGTGAGAAGCCCCGGCGAAAGATTGTAAAGGTTGGTGCTTAGCCTACCCGGCGGGGTGAAAAGCAACCATAGTGGATTCGAGGTGAAGGCTCAAGTGAGTGGGCCGGTCCAAAGTGAGTTGGACTTCCTCAACGTGGAGTAGGAGGGTTTGCTCCGAACCACGGTAAAAAGTTTTGTGTCTCTTGCCCTTTTACATTCAAGCATTTACTTTATTGCAATATTATCAATTGCTTGATTGTGAATAGAATTGCTTAGTGTAGTTTGCTTGATCAACCTAGCAATTCTAGCTTAGAGACATAACTTAGTTTGTGCACTAGTGAGCCTAGTTGATTTAGGCTTTAATTGTCAAAACCTCAGTCTTCCGCTTGCGCATATTTATTGTGTAGGTTTTGACATAGGGTTGATTAGAGGCGATCCTCGATTAGTGAGTAGAATTTTTATAAACGCCTATTCACCCCCCCCTCTAGGCGCATCCTCGACCCTACAAGTGGTATCAGAGCCACGGTCACTCTCATTTTAGGCTTTACCGTCTAGAGAGTAAAAATGATGGAGACTAGAGGTTTAGTGCACTCTCACGATTCACCCATGCTTGATGGATGCAATTATGACTCATGGAAATGCTTTATGATTTCGCATTTTAAATCCATGAGCCCCCAAATATGGTGGATCGTAGATGTAGGCTTTTCTCTTCGTCTAAACGAAGTTGCTCCAACTAAAGGAGAAGAGAAATGCTTACATCTCGACGCTCAAGCTACTAACGTTTTATTTAACTTTGTGAGCGTAGATGTTTTCAATCAAATTTGTAATCTCAAGAGCGCTCATGAGATGTGGATCAAAATTCAAGAGTTATATGATTCATCCACATCATCAATCGAAGATTGCATTGATGAAAGCATCCCGGTAGAAGAACCCTCAACTTCTATCTCAAGTGATGATGAGGACGCCTCAACCTCCACCTCGAGCAACGACGATGAACATTCACTCATATCAAGAATCCATTGCTTTATGGCAAGAGGTAAAATGGAGGTAAGTGATAGCGACGACGAGGAAGGTGAACCCTCTTACGATGAACTATTCAATATGCTAGAGGAGCTCAATGAATTTCTTGGGAAGGAGAAACAAAAATATAAACTTTTGAAGTTGGAGCATGACTCACTTCAAAAGGATTATGATTTCCTAAAAGAAAATCATGAAAAAGTCCTTCTCAAGGAATTCACCGAGTCTAGGGTGGATATTGATACTCAATGTAATTTAGTAGATGAATTGCCTTGCACAATTTCTATTCCAAACAATTCATCTAACGGCTGATCTAACGCTACAACGTGGGTTAACCCTCACCGTACGATCCAGATCTAACGGCTGAGATCTACCCTAGCACGGTGCGGTTACGGGCTACGTGGCTTAATCTAAGCCGTTGGATCTAGATCCAACGGTTGAGAATAGATCTAAACACCGAGATGTGGATTTACATAGGGGTGACGTGGACGAACCTCGGCCGTGCGATGAAGATCCAACGGCTGACGGAGCTCGCGGGGTCGGCGATGGCACGGCGGAGCAGAGGCTGCCGAAGACGAAGACGATGACACGGGGAACGGCGTTGCGGGCGTGCTCGGCGAAGTGGATGGTACCCTCCGACGTAGCTCAACGTGGCGGTTCCGGATCTGGGCACCCACGCGGCGGAGAACGGCGGAAAACGACGGAAACCGCGGCGGACCTAACCTCCAACTTTGGCGAGCTTTTGCGGGCTGGCTGCGGCGGCTTGGCCGGCATGGGTTGGGGCAAAAGGTGCACACGGAAGAGGGCTTCACGTTGGCGGCGGTGGCACATTAAATAGGGGCCTCGGCTTCCGTCAATCTCGTGCGAAACGAGGCCCACTCGGCTGCGGCGGCGGAGTCCGACGAGGACTCGGAGAGGTGACGTGGTTGCATCGCAACCGTCCATGTGTCCGCGATCGACGGCTCAGATCGCACGGGCGCGGCCGAGTCAGATCTGGTTCCCACGTGGGCGACGTGGCGCAATCTCGGCCGTTGGATCTCGATCCAACGGTCGCGCGGTTAGGGTTAGGTTGGGCTCGGGTCAGACTCGAACTCGAGTCTGACTCGGGTTCGGTCGGAGGAATAGTAAAACCGATTCGATTTTTCCAGCGATTTATTATTCAAAATAATTTCTAGAAATTCAAATAATTCAAGAAAAATAGCAAAATAATCAGAAAAATTCTAGAAAAATTCTGGAAAATACTTTGAGACATTTTGGACTCAAATAAATTAGTTCCAACAAAATTTTATTTAAAACTTTAATTCTTTAATTATTTCAAAAGGGAATAAATTCAAATTAAATCCAAATAAATTCCAGAAAATTCCCAAAATTTACAAAAGTGCAGAATGATATTCAAATTCATGAAAAGCAAAAATTGGGGCGTTTCCTATGGAGTCGACAACAGCGTTAGCAGCACCGTCAACTCCAACACCCTCATCGACCAAGTACCTGCCATCGGGTCCCAGATCGCATTTGGAATAATTTTTTACCAGTGGGGACCTGGAGGCAGGCTCGAGCACCTTGGCATCATCGAGTCTCGATCTTGGGACCCAAGCTGAGAAGTGTCCTTTCTATATTTCGATCCTATGGGAGATAATCTCCTAAAGTGCATCAAAACAGATAGCGACTCTTCATGCAAGGTTGAGGACAAAGAAAGAACCACAGCAGTAGTAGTCAAGCCGACCGCTACATGTACGTGGCCAGGAACAACAATACCACCTTTACGGAAAAATCTCAAGAGAAGACTACCCAAGTAGAGGCAGCGGGCAACTTATGGGGATACTTGTGGACCCACTAATAGCCTTCACGGCCAACACCACCGCCCCAGGCACGACGGACCATCGATGAGACACCAACGTCATCACTGCGGCCGGGATGACGGCCAATCTGACAAAGCGTTTTGATCTGGTCAACTTGGCGACGCCTCACCCGGGGGCGATAGTTGCCAAAAAGGTGCAAGACCTACAAGGACGCAACCACCCTAACAGGTCCAATGGTGTCACAGGATCAACCTCTCAACGGCATCACGGTAATGATGTCTTTAGCACCCCTTAAGCTAACATCCAGTGCACCCACACGCTGTTAAAGACACTCCCTCCATCGGGTCCAGAGAACCCGATGACCCCTGTACTCGACCAGATGAGAGCACTTCTTGGTGCGGCGCAGGCTCAGGCTGCTCGAGTAACCAACTTGAGACTAGGGCGCTCCCATCACTAGGGCGCATCAAGTCGCAGACCGCGGCCCTTGTATCGTAGTTACCCAAACTCAAGAACGGTGGCAGCCGCGTCGAGCCATCATACCTCTGGGACGCTCCGGCACAACAACTACCCGAAGCGCCCAGAGGATCTCCGAGACTGCATTCCCCACAACCGATGGGACTTGCGCCTCGTACTACGCGATTGACGGGAAGAACGAGACCGCGAAGAGCGAGAAAGGGAGAGTTTTTCTCCTCAGAGATGTCCCAGTGAATCCTTTCAACCAGCTGGTCGATCACCGGCCAGAACCAGTAGTCCTCGACCAAACAGAAGATATCACCAGCGGCAGACATTGCCCGATGATATTGACGAAGGATGCCAGGCTTTTACTCCCGAGTTCCGAGCCGTCAGATGGCCGGACAAGTTCAAGCCAGGTCCTGTCGAAAAGCACTCTGGTAAGATTAACCCAGTTGAATGGCTATAGATCTACACTACTATCATGAGGGCTGGCGGCGGGAACGAGAAGGTGATGGCAAATTACTTGCTCACTACCCTCAATGGTGCGGCAAGATCCTGGCTACTCAACCTCCCTCCCCAGTCCATATCCACATGGGCGGAGCTACGGGCATAGTTCGTCGCCAACTTCCAGGGCACATATGAATGCCCCGGAACCTGCAGCGATTTGCATCGGGTAACTCAAGAACCTACCGAGTCGTTGCGTGACTTCATCAGGCGCTTCAGCAGCAAGCGCAACATGATCCCTGACATCTCTAACGAAGTCGTAATTATGGCCTTCGAGAACGGAGTCAAGGATTGTGAGCTTAAAGGGAAGCTTGCCACTCGAAAGATTCGAACGACTCGCGAGTTGTTCGAGTTGGTTGATAAGTATGCCATCCGTGCTGAGGCTCGCGACTTCCTCGATGACCCCAAGTATGAGCACGACAAGCCTGAGTCGTCCAAACAAGGGGCCAAGAAGAACAAGAACCACGAAGAAAAATGAAAGAGTGATTCTACCGTGGCCGCGGTCGACAGGAGCAAAGCACAAAACCTCGATGATGACAAGGGCTGGAGCCGCGGTGGCAAGAAATACTGCCCCATTCATCGCTCAGATAAGCATGACTTGAATGAATGCCAAGTCATTAGCAAGAAGATTGGAGAGAGACTAAAAGCAGCCCTGGCCGAACGCGGTCTCGAGCAAACAAAGGAAAAGGCCAACGAAGACGAGCCCGAGTATCATGAAGCTGAGCACAAGGTGGCCCATATCTTCGGAGGATCTGCTACGTATGAGTCCAAACGACAGTACAAGGCAGTCGAAAGGGAGGTTAGTCTGATAACTCCGCCTTTTCCTTGATTCCTCAAATGGTCAGAGGCACCCGTTACTTTCGACCAACAAGATCACCCGGCATTGCTTGATGAAATGGCCTTTCTCACGACAGTTGTTGCACAAACGTGTCTTGTGAGATCTATTCGTAAGTGCAATGTTGTCCTTCTTGGAAATTGGTACTTGCTGCTTCACAAGGCATCTTCTGACATAATGACCTTGCTCACCACACCAAAAACAAAGTGGTGGTGACAACATAATACCATCTTCCTGAGGTAGACGGACAGGGTCAGAATGTTTCTTCTTCAATTCCGTAGGCGACAAAACAAGTGTGGATGATAGTCCACCTCGTGTTGCTAACTCTTGAGCAACAACTGCTCGGAATTTATCCTAGTGATGTTGAGTCACTACAGCCACTATTTGGCAAGGCCCCGATTTCAAAGTTCGACTCCAGCGGCGATGGGATCCTACGCCGAAGTTTTGGGTGATCCAGAGTATCCGGATAAAATTGTCCGGAATGTCTGGATAGAACCCGGAGTATCCGAATAAGTTATCCGGAGTGTCCGAACTGGGTCTACCCGAAAGCCCTAACCCGGAATGTCCGGATTAAATGTCCGGAGTGTCCGGGTTAATTCTAGTGAAGACCCCAACCCGGAGTCTCCGAGTTAAACATCCGGAGTATCCGGACTTTGCGCGGGTTGGGTATAAAAACTCCGATTTTCTTAGCTCCTCACTCATTTCTTCTTCCACTATTTGCTCCCCACTACCCGTGCGTTTCCTCCTCCACCTCAAGCTCGTCTCTGGTGAGCTCCCCACTCCGGCAACCTCACGTGCTCCTCCCTGGTGACTTCCTCACCCCGACGTCCTCAAGCTCCTCTCCAAGCCGGTGTCCTCCTTCCCCTACCCGGTTTCCTCTCCATCTTCTTCGTCCTCCTTGAAGGTAAGACCTCTTCTTGGAGATTGGGTCCTTAGTTCTTGGGTTCTAGGGCGTCCATGGGGGTGGATTTGGGGCTTGGACTTGTAGATTGAGGTTTGGGGGTAACTTTGGGGTGTTAGGGTTTTGGTGTGTAGTTGGATTTGGGGTTGGATTAAGCGGTGCTTGGGATTAGAGTGAGAGATCGGGGGTAGATGATGCCGTTCTAAGCATTTGATTAGGTTTGGTTGGGGGTTTTAGAAGTGAGCGTCATTTCGTCGTGTTCGGGCTAGCTTGGAGCTTCTTCGGCGTAGCCACGTGTAGAAAAGTTATAGATCGGGTCCTCGCGGTGTCGTAGAACTTGGCGGCACCTCGATCCCTCGAGTCGTTTGGGCGGGTTGCGCGGCGTCCGGAGTGTCCGGACAAATTGCCCGAAATGTCCGGCTTATCCGGACTATCCGGATTAAATATCCGGATTGTCCGGGTTTGCCTGGTTTGTTTCGGTGGGGAATGCATTGTTTTTCATTTCTTTTGCATTGCATGCATCTTATTCATGCATGATATTCGTGTAGAGAACGAGACCGCGGTGACCGATGTGACCGTGGTTGAGGGGATTGCCGAAGAGCAACTTGTGGTCGATACTCAAGCAGAGGCATCTGGCAAGCACCTAAGCATGTTCAACCCTATGTGTAAATTATTTTTGTGAATAAATTGCTTATTGGATGATTAAGTTATGCATTAGGAGTTGGATGGTGGGATTGGTATTAGAACCAAGTTGTTGCACATACACCCTTTGATATTGTTGAACACCTCCCTTGGAGCTAGTATATGGGTAAATATATTGTGTCCACGCTTAATTGCTTAGGTGTCGGGTATGGGCCAAGCGGTGGATGGTTCCATCGCTTGAGATCATTACACTTCACAGTATGGGGTCACAGTGCTTATGATTATAAAGAGAAATGGAAAATGAAATGAGACCGGGTGAGAAAGTTGGGGCACTTGGGTGTGGAGACTCAAGTGTGGTAGTCTCGCCTGTGTCAGTTGAGGACCGATCCGTTGTTTGCTATGTTGATCGAGCACATCTTGTTAGTCGCATGCCGGAATGGGACGGTAAGCTATTCTTTCATCGCATGCTATTCGATAGGGTGTGCACTCATGCAGTTGGGCATGGTTGAGGGCGAGGCTTAGGCCGACTCTCGAGGGCCAAGCCGGGCTTGGGCCGCTCGAGGGGGTGCTAGGTGCTCGGACCGCATGAAGATGGCCCAATGAGTATGAATGGATGGGAGGAGAGTTGACATGAGGTTTCTTGTGGCACATGTCGTGCGATTGATGATCCCCTGCAAGGTGAATAAGCGATTCGAATTACCGCGCTCTCGGATATGAGCACGCTCGCGTCATCCGACATTTCAACGTAGTAATAACTTGAACTTGATAATAGTTGGATATGGTGGTGATACCTGTTTATGTTGACACTTGCTTTATTTTAATTGTAAAGTTTCAGATTTCACTCTAGTAATAGGTGCTGTCCACAAATGTTATAAAATTTGTAAATGGAGTGGTGGAACGTAATTAAACAACAAAGTTAAGCTTTTCCACACTTTTTACCACGAAGCTTGATTCCTTGCTACATCCAAATGCATGTTCTTTCGAGTCGGTCATATATGGACCACGGGTAAGTCTTGCGAGTACCTTCTGTACTCATGCTTCTGCTTTGTGGTTTTCAGGTGAGGATCCGGGCGGATGTGAGTTCTGTCCGTACTGCCTCTCGGTGACCGGGCGGGGCACCAAGTAGAGGCTACTTACGCCGTCGTACACGCCCAGAATTGTTCAGAGGCAGGACACTTCCGGAGATGTTTTACTTTTGAGTTAATTTGGTAGCCGTGTATTCTTTTGTTGTATAGTTAGCTGTAAGTATGTTGTGTCTAGGCTCGAATACTTGTCTCCTTTGCGGTTGAACCTGGATGTATTTTGATACTACTCTCATGTTTATGTATCCTCCTATCCTTGTTACTTTGTGCGTTTGTGGTAGTGGTGTGGTTGTTGGGGTTTTGTCTTCGTGCCGTTGCTGTTGTTTGGTTTTGCTTCCGCGTTGCGTGTCTGGTGGTGGGGGTTTTCGGGTTCGTTGCCCCCTTTATGCAAATTGAATTGATATGACGTTGTAAGCCGGTATGCGGGGCGATCCTGGGCGAGTTCGGGTCACATACCGGGGGAATACCGGGATTGTTGTCGAGTTATTCGAAGGGTCTCACCGTTGTCTTAATTGGGCTTGGGTGCTAACACTGCGATTGTTGTTGAGTTATTCGAAGGGTCTCACCGTTGTCTCAATTGGGCTTGGGTGCTAACACTGCGAGCGCCATCGACGGTCCGTTGTTAGCCTCCAAATCCGATGGGGTCGACCGAGTCTTCAAATAACCCGAGAACGGTCTGGGCGGCTCCTGTCACTATTGGATTCAAGGGACATTGGGATGAGCAATGATCATGGCCTTCACAAAGATAGCAAGTGATATTGCGCATAGGGCATTCTCCAGGTGGATGGCTTCCTTCACAGCTGGTTGATTGCATGCTCATCGGCGGTGTGTCCTATCTCTCCACATCGGATGCATGCACAAACTTCTAACTTGTCTAGATGATAACACTTCAAAGAACAATGTCCCGATATGGTATTGGGTGCAAGGGTTGTACTCCTCTCTGAACTTGCGGTAGTCACACTATCATCTGATGACGCAACAAACTGACGAAGGGCAGTGGCAAACTACAACCAAGTGATTTCTTGTGGTATCTTGTGGGCAGCACGATGGTCCTTCCACCACTCCAAGACAATTCCTACCGACTGGCGGCCAGCATACAAAACTATCTCGTCTCCTTTAAACTAAGCGAGGAGTAGCTTCTTCTCAATGACACGCAGCCAATCCTCTGCCTCCATAGGTGAAATATTCCCAGGGAAGATAGGCGGGTGAGTCATCATAAACTCCAAAAGTCTTGAATATGGATGAGGTTCTCGAATAGATGCAGGCATCCCATTGTCATGAGACTGCTGATCGACCAAGTTGTGCATCTGTTGCATCATCATCTGCATGAGCTGAGTTTGGGCAGTGACAAACTGATCCAACTACTGAATTGTCGCAGTTTGTGCGGTGGACTACTACTGGTCACAATCTGCTTTGTCACTAACACTAGCAGTAGCAACTGTACTGACTTGAACTGCCTTAGAATCACTGCTGTAGTTGGTCTTTTCCATCTGTTGATCACTCCAAGGTTTAGATAAGAGGGAAAAAGCATAGATGAGGTTCATGAATCCTATTGCGGGGGAACAGGTTTAACCTAATAACTTAAACAAACATTATTAATATCTTGGTATGGTTGCTTACAAAAGCATAAAAGCTTGCAACGCATACTGCACACCCAGCAATCAATGAAGAACCAAATTTCCTAGGCACATAATAATCTAGCATCTAAATGGGTAACACTGTTATGTTAAGAGACGCGACTCTCACACACGAGTCTCAACTGGCTGCTAAAGCACTGGTTCTTCAAGCTTCTGGGACACTTCATCGCTCCACTCCTTTCTTTGAGCTCGACAATTCCCTCACGCTCTTCTGGTTCAGCAGAAGGACACTTAGTACTTTCTTCTTAAGTGTGAAACATCGTTAACTATTCAGAACAACTAAGGTAAGATTTTCGTTTAAACCGGTGGAGAAAGATAGAAATTTCTGCAAAGAGGAAAGAATAGAAGAATAAGATAAGTCAAGGATTTATTATTCTTTCAAGTTAAATTTTCTCTTTAGAAAATAATTTTAAAACTCCTAAAGATGGCCAATCTATCTAGGGTCAAGACCTACAGTCAGTATGGCTCTAATACCACCTCTGTCGGGACCTAAATATGCAAATCTGGACACTTTGTGTATTCAGCACTAGTCCAGGATCACACTAGTGCACGCAGTCTCAACATAGATGAAATATCACAATCATACACAGCGGAATAATAAATAAAGACTTCATCTATTAATATGGAACTATTGAACGACCTTAAGTTCAAACTTACACTTGTGAGGCCTTGATGGCTTCAACTCAAAATATATATAAACAGCAGCGGAACGAAGAACGTCGGTGATTCCCATCAATATGCCATAGGCAACTGATAAGGTTCAACTCCTAGATATTCGCCTTCTCGCGGAACTCCTCCTTTGAAGATGTAGACTTCTCCTCAACTTGTGATTGTTTGTTGCAAGGGGGTGAGTACTTAAAACACTCAGCAAGTCATGCACAGAATGCAAGTCTAATAACTATATGCATGGCTTATTCCAAATGAATGGCTGAATTGGTTATTTGCAATAAAGCAGTATTCACAAATAACATAATAGATTGTAAAGCGGTAAAACAAATAACAGTAGTAATAAATTTCACAGTTATTTCACAAGTAAACCATCCCACGTCCTTAACCACTTCTCACTTTTCCACAGGCAACCTGCCTCCAAGCCCAAGTTCAATTTTATGAAAAACTAACCCTTGACTGTAATCCCCGAGCATTGTCCAATACCGCGGACACGGCTATTCGAATAGTTTTGACACTCTGCAGAGGTTATACACTTTACCCACAACATATAATCAACTCACCATGTCAGCCGTGAATCGCCATACAAGAGTATGCGAATGAGCGAGCATAACAAAGCCTTTGCAATGCTCCTTCTAGACCCAGTACTGCCCGCTGAGGTTCCAACACTGAAGGGTTACACCACCACAACAGGGCCCCCCTCTTGCGTCATGTGAGTCTACCCGTACACCAGGAACCCACACCAACCACGACAGTACCGTAATCTAGACATCACAAATTAGTCAGCTAGGTCTGTCTCATTCCAGACATGTGGTTGTATGTTTGGCTCAGTTCAAAGGCTTGCAAGATTAAGTTCTTAATTGACCAAGGTAAGACTTCCAGAAAAATTCAGAAATACCATTAATCCATACCACCACTTTCCTTTATCTAAAACCAAAAATGAGACTGCCCAAATGCCACACCTGGACCACCATAAACATTCTTGCCACTTGCCTCGGTCTAAATCATTTTATCACCAAGATAATTACCATGCACCACCTACCATCAACATCATCAATAACACATGTCACATCTTTCATAAACACGTTCCATATCTCATTAAGTCCAAAGTTAACATTTGATGCTCCAAAACAATGTCATCGGCACGTTGTAAGACTAAGCATACTACATTTGATCTATCATCCCATGTTGGCAATTAATATAATGTCCAACTATTAATCCATAACCTAGGGTGACAAATGATTCATGGCATACAATTATTAAACAAATTATTCATGGCATACAATTATTAAAAACAAAGTGGCATACATTAAATAGGTCGCATAGCTATTCCCAAAATTAATTAAAAGCATTTTAATTAAACTAGCATGCAGTAATTTAAATCAACATAAGTTCAAAAGTGGGATCAACATGGTCAAAGCACAACTTGCCGGCCCTTGCGATTTTTACTATTATTTACTCTTTATCTTTGATTCTTGTTGCTCGATCTTCAATTCCTTGATCTTCAGCTCCTTACAACGACTTCCGGATAATACATCTAACGATAAAGAAACACCAATACAACAAAACTCAAAAGACAAATCAAATAAACTCCAAATTTGAGAATGGATAGTATTGGATCACAATGCCTTAGATGAATTTAGGAACTTGAATGGATTAAACCAGAGATTCGGACAAAAGAGAACAGGCTTTCAAAAAACACACCGAAAAGAGAAAGACTAATAGCTGAGAAAGAAAAAATAATATTCCAAAGAATATTTCTTCTGAACTTATTAACTTGATTAGATAGATATTGACATATGGGCTCTCGATCTATAGACCGGGTCCATAAAGATATATTAGTTTACAATGAACTAAGTTGATGCTCGATGTTGACTTTTGTTGACTAAACAGATACACAATCAATCAAAAGAAAGATAGATGATAGATTAGTTATGGGCACAAGGATATGACACATGGACAATGGTCTATCGACCAAGTCCACGAATGATTTCTAGGTCAATAGCAGATTATATTTTCAGGGATAAGACATGGACAAGTGGGGTCGACATTCACTGCGATTCGATCTGGGGTTCAGTCATACATTGATGAAGATGTTTAACAATGATAAGGTAGTGATGACTTGATTACGAGGTAGCGATGCCGATGTGGAATAAGATAGAGCGCAAATATTTTACTACAGTTGACACGACAAGGACTGCAATGACAGTAACACGACTCGCGATGAACTCGGTCCATCGAACCGGTCTTAGGTTATGGTTTTGGTTCGGCCACGTTGATGGTATAACGATGCGGCTAGGTTGACATATGATGGGATTAGATCACATCAAGGTGATAGAAAAGACGATGACATCGCACTAGGGCTTTTATTTGTATGCACGCATGCGAAGACAACGAAATGATGACATAACACTCATGCAAAGACAAGGTGTCGACTGTCAGCGCAATGATATGGCAGCGAGGTCAAGCATGGCTCAAGAATAATCTGCAGGCTGTAGGGTTCACATGTTAGGACGCATCGTCAACGACATATTAGATCTAGGGTTTTGTTAGGGTTTAAGCGAAACGACTCATAGATATATCCACTTGGTATAGGGATAGGATGGGTAGGGTTGGCTCTGCGATAAAAGATTACCAAGGATGGCTAACCGAAACACAAACCGATAACCAAAGAAACAAGATCGACAGACGACGGTTAGATACTAAATTATGGCTTTGATGGCAATCGGAGACCAAATGAACTCTAAAGATGGGCAAAATAGATAATAATGACCTACTGGACAATATGACACGGCCAAGGCGAACTAAGATTGTTGGCGGCAAAAGACGGCGCGTGGCTCTGATGAAAGGCGGCGGCTAACGAATATTAAAAATTTCAGATGATGGAACAGCAAAGGGATGGTGAGCACCGCGTAGAATGCGATGAAATGAACTCAATGGTATAGGCAGATTCGGTGGCGACCCACCGGACAGATCACAAATTACCGATAAACGGCTTTTGAAGCTAATAGATCAAACGGTCATAACTATTAAAATAATGCATGAAACCTAACCAAATTTTACAGAGAGCTATATAGGACCCTAAGGCACATTATGACGTGAATGGATCTAACTTTTACCTTCTGGATCAATGGGGAACGCGCGACGAAGTTTTCTGCTATCTGTACGCAGTTTGCTATGGAAAGATTGAATTTTCTGCAGAAATCCTGTGGACAAAAACCTTGAGTTAAGGTGAGCACCGTATAGAGGACATCAAGATAAGTCTACAGTGAAAAAATCACGGTCAAATTTGCAAAAACAAAGGAGAACGGGCGACGTCAAGATTAGAGATTAGAACTGCCGTAATTTTTGATTCTGTGGGTGAAACTGCACCAAATTTGGTGGAGAGGTAGATGGGAGTACATGGCTCAAAGTGACGTGAACGGATTTTGGAAAAACTCACCGAGATGACTAGGAACGTGATGCCAAGTTGCGGCCATTGCAGGCTGCGCACTGGAGAGACGTGGCGGCAGCTCGAGGGTTTTGGAGGTGTCTTTGAGGTTGGATATGCGTGGAGGGGGTCATGACACTCTTATCTAGGCTTGGGAGCCGTGCCATGTAAGGAGGCTCAAAGAAAAACGAATTCGAATGGAAAACGGCTTAGATGGAACACTTGGCGCTTGACCCGCTACTGTTCACAGCATTTTCCAGCGATTTTCTAATTAAATTAAACATAGATATTTATTTAATTCATTTAAGGCAATAAAAATATCAGAGAAATTCTAGAAAATATTTTGAGACATTTTAAACTCAAATAAAAATATTTGCAATCAAATATTTAATTAATTCCATAAAGGACTTTATTCAAATAAATGCCAAATAAATCAAAATAAATTCTAAAAATTGTAAATACACATTAAATACAAGAAAAACAAAAATTAGGATGTTACACCGATGTAATACAAAGATTCAATTATTCGGAACGGGTCTAGAATCCGACCGGATATCTAGATTGCATCCTGAATCCAATTCCAGCTAAATCTTGATTCAAATTGAAGAGATAAAATCCGACCAACCAACTACAAATTCGATTCTTCTTCGGCCCATGTTTGATGGATGGGACCCACCGTCCCACTGACGCACGATTCAACGCACAAGTCAGAGCACGGCAAGTGCGGCGAGCAGATCACGAGGGCCCAATAATTCCTTTGACCAGCCCGACGATCTCTCTTCCAATAGCCTTACTGGAGCGGGTTAATCGGCAAAAGCTCAACCTTAACCTCATCTAAGCACCCGTCGTGATCTGCATTCGTCGAATTTAAATTAGCGAAAGATCTCAGTCACCTCTGCAAACATACCCACCTATCGTTCGTTCGTTCGAATAAATTCGGATTTTATTTGGGACATAAAATCGGATATTCATGCTTTTTTTCGGATATCGAAGCCAAATCAGGATAATTTTTGTTGGTTATAGAAACGGATTCGAGATAAAACTATCCGTTTGATTCGGAGCTATCCAGAATTTTAATACGATATTATTCGATAAATTTATTTCAGATATCTGAATATCAGTCCAATAGGTACCAAGAAAATTGAACTAGAAGTGTTCAGTCAATCATCATTATGCTGATCTCTAAAAAAATGTTTATGGTCGGTTTAGCAATGCTGAGCCCAACTAGTACAGGGCCTGTCGGCCACCAAAACACTCACAACGCTTCAACGTTTCACCATGGTGGAGAGAGAGAGAGAGAGAGAGAGAGAGAGAGAACTTCAACGTTTCTCCATGGTGGATGGTATTGCTAGCTAGCTGTAACCAGCCGCCCCAACCAGTTGAGCAGAAAGCAAATGCACCATTTAGATTGCGATATCATTTTTCCAGGTTTGGTTCCGCGGATTAACTGGGGTAAATTGTGATATTGCACTGTATAAAATTAATATGGTGTGAATGATGTAAGTACATAAGGGCATCTGCAATGGTGTAGTCAACTACTAGCTATAAAAAATATACATAACATCTATAGATAGCTAATAGACAACCTCTTTAATGGACCAGCTATAGCATTGTCTACAAAATTAAATATGTGTCCATATGTAAGAGGTGATAAATGTTTTGGAATCAGCTATAGCCTAACTATAAGTTAGTAGTCAGTCTGTATCTCTCTCTTCTTTTTCTATCATCCACCTAAGCAAAATGCTGAGTTGGCACCCTTATAGTAAGCTGAAGTGGCACCATTGCAGATGCCCTAACTACCCTCTTACTTGCCTAGAGTAGGCCAGAGAAATTTGCTCACGAGGCCTTTTTTTCAATATTGAAACTATTTTTTATTTTTAGAAAATAAAAAAATCAAAATAAGATAAGAAAAATAGTAAATGAACCGAGAATAATTCCAACTAATTTAGGCAATTACGTTTAAATATAAGGAGCTTTTAAAAATTCTTTTGAGTTTAATTATTGCAGTCAAATTTGATTGTTCAATTCCTAATGAGTTGCATTTTGAACATGTAACACATGTTCAAAATGAGTTGCATTACGGATTGTTCAAATTTTGAACATGTAACACATGTTTAGGCAATTGCAGTGTGTTCGCGCTTCCATCATTACGGATTGTTCAATTCCTAATGAGTTGCATTTTGAACATGTAGTACGATTGATTGATTCTTTTACATGCAACACATGAGTTCTGTTTTTGTGCGATATCCAATTAAATATCCGTGATCAAGACTATCCGCATTTAGCTTGATATGTATTCGCTTCATATTCGTGACCGAGATAATCCTCATTCGTATTCGTGTCCGGCATATCTGTATTCGACTCCGATTCAAAGAGAGAAAAAATGTGTAATAGGTTTCAAGATGAACAATATTCGTCCATATTCGCTTCCATTGCATCCCTGGCTAAGGCGTTGCTTAAAAAAAGTGTGTGAGAGAGAGATATCAGTACATGTTTGGAACACATTATTTTTGTATGAAGCTATCTATAGTTTCTACAGAAATCATGTGGATTTCTCTCACACTGCAAATAGACCAAATAAGATATTCCCTTGATTCAAAAATACATATTGTTTTGGATATCGATACGGTCTCTAAAACATAACTTTTATTATTAATTTCTATTTTAATATATTATTAAAACCCAATAAAATTATAGAGACTTTTTACCATCGTACCAAAATATATATTGAGAATTTTTGGTACCTCTTAGTTAAATTTCGGTAGCTCCCAGGGTTGGTAAAAAAAAGTCAGATTAATAAGAAACATAATTAACTAGGCTAAGCATCTCCAATATTTCCCAAAACTTATTCCCAAAATCATTTTTTAGGAACAAATGAAAAAAATTACCGCTCCAACAGTTACCCTATCGGAATCCCAATCTCTCTGCACGTCCAAAAACTCCGGCTGAAGTGGCCAGATATTGGATGCTCATGTGCTTTCCCAATCTCTATTTTTGAGGGGGGAAATGGGAACTGTTGAAGAATGGCCTTTTTTTAAAAGCCCAAAAACTTTAGAAAACTCCTAATCCAGGATAATTAGAAGTCAAATTATAGAAAACTGTTGGAGATGTCCTCCTCGAAATTGTACGACGTCCGTTACCAAAGAGATGCCCTTTTAGAATGCACATAATCAAAATTTAAAAACTTTTACTACTAATGTTCGTAATTAGTTTTGTATTTTTCATATAAGAATGATATTGTTGATTTTTCGTAGAATACTTTTTGCATGGTTATATTTTCCATTCCAACATTACATATATAGAGTGTGTAATCGCAAAAGTCAAGCGGCGGCCAAACCAGTCAAACATTTTCGCAGAACGCAACCGCAAAGTTGCAAATTAACCACCTTAAAACACACGCAGACGGCAGATCTGCTATCCAGACGACTAGAGCAGAGGGACGCAAGCTTGGAGCAATGGCGAGCACACCATTCTTGCGTCGTCTCCTCTTCTTCTTCGAGGTGGCCGTCGCTGTCGTCGCTCTGCTGCCGCCTGGCTGCCACGCGCGCGTGTGCCCGCCGTGCGGCTCGACGGCGGTGCCGTACCCGCTGAGCACGACGGACGGCTGCGGTGACCCGGCCTACAAGGTCCGGTGCGGCGCCAACACCCTCTTCTTCGACGCGCTCAACGGCACTTCCTACCCTATCACTTCCATCTCCCCGGCGGCGCAGAGCCTCGTGGTCTCGCCGGCGCCCTTCCTGTCGCAGAGCGCCTGCGTGTCCGTGGGCGCACCGGCCGCCCAGGGCGTGGAGCTGAACTCGTCGCTGCCGTTCAACGTAAGCTCGTCGAACACCATCATGCTGCTCAACTGCACGGCGGCGCTGCTGCAGTCGCCGCTCAACTGCTCGTCCAACTCGCTCTGCCACGTCTACGCCAACGCCACGGGCTCGACGGCGTCGGCCTGCGCGCCGCTGCCGCTGTGCTGCACGTTCGTGGCGGGCGGCTCGTCGACGTCGTACAGGATCCGCGTGTCGCCGCGGTACTGCAGCGCGTACCGGAGCTTCGTGGGGCTCGACCCGGCGCAGCCGCCGGCGACGTGGGGAGGGCGCCTCGGGCTGGCGCTGCAGTGGGCGACCCCGAGGGAGCCGCTCTGCCGCACGCAGGCCGACTGCGAGGATGGCGCCAACGCCACCTGCGCCGACGACCCGCTTGCGCCCGCCGGCGCCGGTGCGGTCCGGCGCTGCTTCTGCGTCGCCGGACTAGCGTGGAATCCCCTTGCCGGCGAGTGCCAGCAGAGTACGTTGGTTAATTTCGCCGATGCTGCTCTTCAAGTACACGATTACGCACACCACTTAACTGAATTAAACTGCTTTGCTTTGTCATTTGCTTGTGTTCTTCGTGCAGATCTCACGGAATGCCAGAGAAATGGAGACTGCGGGGGATCCAGCCATGCGCCTCTTATTGCAGGTGATTGCTTCACTCTCATCGCTCCATGCATACAATCTGCTCTCTCCAGTTGAACTCTCTCGCAGAGGACTTACTGATTTCCTTCCAAAAGAAAAATTTTCCTTACAGACGACTGATGCGAATCAACAAGTTCTAGTTAATGGAAGTAGGTAGTAAACAGCGAATTTGTGGTGTCAACTGTGCCTGGCTGTGCTCATCTTATGTGTTTGATCGAATAGAACCAAGGAAAAGTAGGTTTACGTCAGCATCGACCTGGGTCCCACGCACCGATGGTCAACTTTAGGGGCTTACTGCGTGTGAGAAGCATTGACCAGTCAGAGTCAGCCCTCCATAAAAACGCCGGCCGTTGTTATCTTCTAGTACAGTGCAAGCATATGTTGCAACTACGACCCTCAGCTGGTTTCGTCCCTTAGTACCGGCGAAGACTAGTTTTTTCAGTGTATTTTGACCTCAATAGAACTGAGGTAACAACCACCCAAGAATCTTTAAATCCAGTCGGTCGAATCTGTCCCTTCTAAATTTAGTCTCTCTCAGTTTTAAGGTATATATGTATAACAATTTACAATCAGTATATACCTACAATCAAACTGAAATACTTGTTTTGGATCATAATGCCTATGCACCATGATGCTCTAGGTAAGTGTAATATATACATATATATATACACACACGCAAACCCCAATTTACACCCTTAATTTTCTAAATAGTCTATTTAACACCTCAGTTAAGAAACCGGGCATTTAACCCCAAATTTATAAAATAGTGTTAATTTACACCCTAAGGTGGTTCTAAAGGGCATTTTCGATGATTTAGATCCACTTAAAATGGTTTTTGCCATATTAGCAGCTGTATCATCGAGTTGTGATAATGAGATGCAATTGAAAGGTATTTACATCGATATCGACCTCCTTTTCACTTTGTATACGTCATCTTTCTTTTCCTCGTCATTATTTCTCTTGTTTGTATCAACAAAACCAAAAATCGATTGCTCTGTTCATTGTTAAGCAGAGAATAAAACATGGAAACCGTGATACACACGACACGACTACTTTTGAATCAGCTAAATTGTTTTGGTTGGTCGATCAGATTGAAGAGTTGATTTGCAATGCAGGGCTCGTGTGCGGCCTGGGCGGCGCGCTGCTGCTGGCCGCCGCGGGGATGTTCGCCTACCGACGGCGGCGGCGCATGCGGCTGGCCCGGGAGAGGCTGGCCAAGGACCGCGAGGAGATCCTGAACGCCAACAACACGAGCGGCCGCACCGCCAAAAACTTCTCCAGCCGGGAGCTTAAGCGCGCCACGGCCAACTTCTCCGGCGACAACCTCCTCGGTGCCGGCGGCTACGGCGAGGTTTACAAGGGCGTGCTCGCGGACGGCACCGTCATCGCCGTCAAGTGCGCCAAGCTCGGCAACACCAAGTCGACGGACCAGGTACTGAACGAAGTGCGCGTGCTGTCGCAGGTCAACCACCGCAGCCTCGTCCGCCTCCTCGGCTGCTGCGTCGATCTCGAGCAGCCGCTCATGGTGTACGAGTACATCCCCAACGGCACGCTCGCCGACCACCTGTACGGCGTAATGCGTCTGCCCCCGCTCCCGTGGCGCCGGCGCCTCGCCATCGCGCGCCAGACGGCGGAGGGCATTGCGTACCTGCACTTCTCCGCCGTGCCGCCGATCTACCACCGGGACATCAAGTCGAGTAACATCCTCCTCGACGAGCGGCTCGACGGCAAGGTCTCTGACTTCGGGCTCTCCCGGCTGGCGGAGCCGGGGCTGAGCCACGTCTCGACGTGCGCTCAGGGGACGCTCGGGTACCTTGATCCGGAGTACTACCGGAACTACCAGCTCACGGACAAGAGCGACGTATACAGCTTCGGCGTCGTGCTGCTGGAGCTGCTCACCTCGCAGCGCGCGATCGACTTCGGACGAGGTGCCGACGACGTCAACCTTGCCGTGCACGTGCAGAGGGCGGCGGATGAGGAGCGGCTCATGGACGTCGTGGACCCGGTGATGAAGGATGGCGCCACACAGCTGGAACTCGACACCATGAAGGCGCTCGGGTTCCTGGCGCTGGGATGCCTCGAGGAGCGCCGGCAGAACCGGCCGTCCATGAAGGAGGTCGCCGAGGAGATCGAATACATCATCAACATCGAGGCTGGTGCCGCCGCCGTCGAGCAACAGAACAGCGCATGATCGATGGTTAATTACTATAATTAGCTGTGATAAATCCATCTCATGATATGTACTTTTGGCATGTTCTGGTTTCTCTATGTACTCTCCGGTTGATATCGATTTCCTCAACACGACTGCATAGGGATGGCAAAAATACCCGTGGGTCCGGGTACCCGTGGGTACCCGACCCGATGGGTCCGGGTCCGGGTCCAAATTTGGACCCACGGGTATGTTATTTCGGTCGGGTCGGGTTCGGTCGGGTCCGGGTCTCATTTTGGACCCGTGGGTACTCAGACCCGGACCCGACAAGAAAATATCCATTGTATAAAATAGAATTGTAGATAACAAATATCATCTATTGTTGCTTTGTTATTATATGCATGTAGTCTATTTCTTAATCCGAGTAATGAAGGAAAATATTTGTCTTAAATTTAATCAAATCCTATAAACTTTAGCTACTCGAACAAATGAAAATAGAATTATATTTTCGGGTCCGGTACTGCTTCGGTCCGGCACTACGGTCCGAGTCCGGTCCGAGTTTGGACCCGTGACTAACTTCGGGTCCGGGTCCGGGTCCAAACTTCGGGTCTCGGGTCCGGGTCCACGGAGGTTGGACCCGGAGGTACCCGGACCCGTTGCCATCCCTACGACTGCAAATAGTAGAATTTTTTTTATAAATAATTTTTTATTTTATTTTATTTTGTAGTATTTAAATTTATTTATTTATATTTTTTATTCGGAAGATTCCAATAAAGTAAAATAAAATTTTAAATTTAAGTTAAGTTATGAAGATTTAGATTATACAATAAAAATCTCTACAATTTTTTTAAAATAATAATTTTTTATACGTAAAATAGAAAAATATACTTAGTTTTTTTTTGTTGCAAAAATAGCCATCAGCAGCCAATGGCAATTGGTGCGATTGATCCGACGCCACCGTTCTAGACAACCAAGCCGTTATCACGTAAATTTCAGAAACGCTTAAGCCTTTTCGGTAACCCGTAAAATATCATGTTTAAATGTAATTTTTAGGAACAACGAACCAGATTTACTCTGTGATATATGGACTACCATATGCTTCAAAAAATATTTTATTTACACATTTCTTTGCATCTAAATTCTACTAGTGTTATGACCCTAAGTATTATAGTCGATAACAATGAAACGCTTAAGCCTTTTTCGGCACCCCGTAAAATATCATGTTTACATGTAATTTTTAGGAACAACAAACCAGATTTGTTCTTTGATATATGGACTACCATGTGCTACAAAAATATTTTATTTGCACATTTCTTTGCATCTAAATTCTACTAGTGCAATATTTTTATGAACAACGAACTAGATTTGCTCTTGATATATGGACCGCCATATGCTGCAAAAATATTTTATTCACACCTTTCTTTGCATCTAAATTCCACTAGTTTCTGGACTATAGGGATGAAAACAATCTATTAATCTAGGGTATAGAAAGTTATGGCCGTTTTAAGTTGGTGCTGTCCAGGAGGCCGAATCCGAGTAGATCTTGTGCATTTGAAGAACTGGCTTCATGCTTGATGTTTGGAGGTTCTTCTCCTTGATTCCTAAGGAAAATAAGACCATCACAAGAATTAAATAGTATTCCATTCATTAAATTATTTGTATGCAACCCGAGGAACATATTCACCTGGTAATTGAATTAACGTGCGCGAGCTCGAGTAATTGGTCCTTGTATTACATCATTGATTTCAATTGGATTTGTAGGCATGGTCTTATCCATGGTAGTGATGTCCTCATCATTTGAAGTGAAAAGGAAGAAAGAACCGGTGGGTTTCCTCAACCCACATATATTCTTGAGCCAAACAATGAACTAAAATGCTACTTACATTGAGGATTACGTGATAGAGGCATCGCTGGCTCAAAGCGATAAAGAATACATATTTCTACCCTACAACCCGTCGTAAGTGTTGCACTACATGGTATACTTTTATTTGTACTTTACATGCAACTCAAAGTTAGGTTGAGTAATTATGGCTTTATTCTTGTGTAGATTTTACTGGGTTCTAATTGTATTTGTATCAAGAAAAAACTGGGTTAGCTACATTGATTCCTTACGTAAGGGTAGCCACGACTTGAGGATTATTGAAAAACTACTCAACAGGTAATCATATTTTCTCTATAGATAACTCTCCTGTAGCTCGTGGAATAGTTGAGGCTAACTTTTTTGGAATCATATGGCGTTCAATGTTTATAGAGCTCATGGAGGGACACACAAGAACTCGTCGAAGCTGAAACATAATTTTGACTTTCTAGTAGCCGCTAGTACATAATAATCCTATATCACATCATAATAATGCCTCTCGAACTAACCAATTCTATTTTCGTAGTGCGCCCAGCAGGGATAGGAAAATAACCTATGTGTCTTCTATGTTTCCCATAACATGTGAACCCTCTATGTTTCCCATAACATGTGAACCCTCGTTGGTACATAGAAGATTAGCAATGTAGCTACGTTGAAAAAGACCCATATGAAGGCATTTTGAGAAAGCTTGTCTAATTTCTTGATGCGTGAGGTCAGCTCCAGAAGGCACATTCCACGCTGCGTAATTTTTGAAAATTGAACATTCTATTCATTAATTGAATTTGTAAATTGTAATTGCCCATTCCATTGGTTAATACAATATTTGAGTTGAATTCTGAAATGGGTGTGTAATCTTTGATATATTGGTTAATATAACATTTGAGTTGATTTATGAAGTGGTTATGTAATCTGTGATGTGTAATCTGCTTGTGATATAATCTGCTTGCGGTGTGTGTGTAATCTGCTTGCGGTGTGTGTGTGAGGGTGCACCCTCATCACAGTCGGTTCTGGCCTAGAACCGACACTGACGAGTGCCCCTCACCACTGTCGGTTCTAAGCTAGAATCGACACTGTTGGCCACGTTTCTAAAAATAATTGGTTACGTACACATATCACAATCGGTTTTTCCATCATAAGTTAGGAACCGACACAGATGAAGCGATAGTGATGTACCATTCTGTAGTAGTGGTATGTCACTCTTTTGTGAATCAAAACTCGAATCGGCAATTATCAGGAATAAGGATTATCAATACAAAGTAACGTTAAGCTCAATGTGTTAGCTATTGTCAGTGTTTTCTGCTGACCATTTGACGAAATAATTACCAGTGACCGATGGAATTCTTAAACCAAAAGTGGTGAAGCGGATTTATCAGGAATATCCTTATTTTGGCAACAAATTTATGATTTACTGATAAAAAAAAAAGAAAAGTAAGAGATATTGTCCTAGCCCAGGTTCAAACTCGGCACCTCTAATTAATGTGTGAAACCAGCTACACCACCGAAATTTGTTTCTGGCTTCCATCGTCTTGTATTATGTATTGTTATAACCACATCAGTTATAACTAGGCAGATATGCGCGCTGCGCTGCGCCGTAAAGAATTTCGTTTGTTCGATATAGTTAAAGTAAATAAATACGTTGGTAATTATGTGGTGCAGAAGGAAGTTAAAGTAAATCTATAATCATGACAACATTAATACATCAAAAGACCAATGGAATACAGAAGTTATTTTCATGGTTAAATAGCATGTAATGACAGAATCATGAACGATAATAACTGGTTGAGATGATAGATATATTACTAAGGACTAATATAGGTAGTCATATATTGGAGTATTTCTAGTAAGACATCGATACACATGGTAATGATTGGATAGCCAATAAAAAGCCAAAATAGTTGTATTAAACGGAGCAATCATACAGTAGGCAGTTCATACATGAGTGTACAGTGGGGATTAATAAAAGCGCAGAGGCTAGTTCTATAAGCTGCACGAAAGCCATAGCACAGTCTTCTGCAGTAATTTGCTATCGATCGATTGTGCTCATACAAAAATAGGATTTGTAGAGGTCTATGTGGTACGTTGATTTGTTTGTACCACTAGTTGCAGTAAATAGCGGCGTGTTCATTGTTTTCGCCGGTCTTTAGGAAACTTTTAGATCTGGGATCTTTTGTAACCGATGAGCCGTTGCAGATCTGATAAGCACAATATCGTAAGCTGGCAGAAGACTGTCATTGCAGGCAGCGATATTGTAACAGGCTAAGTATAAGATAGCACAGAACTTTAAAATCAAACTAATGAAAATCTATGTGAGTGAGTGGGTGAAGGGATGGCACAAGACATACTGGTAGGAACAGTGCACATTTTACTGGGATTTTTTTTTTTTTTTGTAAAAATGACTGGAGGCCATGTGTAAATAAGGGCTACCATTTTTTTAGTGCTATAAATAATTCATTAAATCAGGTAAAGGTAAGTATACTAAAATAGAGCTGAACAAAAGTAATCTATAAGGCACTAACATTAGAGGGCAATAAGTAGCAATAACAGGAGCATACATAGAACGGCAGATAAAAGCAAATAGCTGGAGTGGTGTCATATTGTGTAGGCTGTTTCATTGTAGTAAATTGAACGGTTATCTTTAATTAACAGTTTTAACACTGGATGTATTAAAGCATTAAACATTCTATATTTTTAACGTGCTTCTATCTAGGATGTAATGAAATCGGAACAAAAAGAGTTTGTAGCAGCAAGGTATAGCGCTGTACTAAAGGATTGTGTGCCAGTCGGTAATATGTTATTAATAACGAGATGTTGTTATTAATAACGAGATGTTGTTTGTGTCTTTGCAAATGCATGAAGTGATCAGACAATGCTGAAAATAGATTCATAATATGAATTGGGCACATGTGCAGAGTAAAAGTAATTAATACACGAAGAAGTCTGAAAATTTGTATACGTAATTTAGATAAGGCATTGAAGTTTGCTAAAGTTTGTCTGCGTCTGTCCTGTAGGAATGTGGGCTATAATGTAGTGTATTGATCGTTCGATCTGGTATGCTGGATGTGGAGGAAAATGTTTGCCGCTAAGAGAGTTGTTGGTAATAGCAGTACGAATCCCAAAAAACATTTAGTAATAATTAAAAACTATCGATAAAATAGTGTAGGATAGCATTGTTTTGTTTTGTTTTTTTTTTAATGGAAAGCAATGCGATGAAAATTCTAATTTGTGGTAAAGCAATGCTACTTTGTGTTGTAACACAGTCTGCGCGCTTACATTTGAGCGACTAACAGATGGATGTAAAGATTTGAACATAGTGGGTTAATAGAACTGAGAGATAAAAAGTATACTAAGGTAAGCAGTTGGAAGGACGTTGATTTAGGTTACCATTATATAGGACGAAACATAATAAGAGAATATTGCGGGCTGAAAGTAAATGGATGGGCTACAAATTTAGCTGAGAGCATATAGATTCAAAATTTGCATTGGTCTTCGGATAGCTGATCTGTAATGCAGGCAATAATCTGAAAAAATGAAAATTTGTTATGTTAGTGTGAAGGACGCGGAAACAGGCTAGTTTTTTGTAAAGCAATAAATACAGGCAGATTGAATGAGTAACCAATACTTTAGATGTGTTTTGGGATTTAGTTTTATTAAGTATGGAACTGTATAATGCAGCGTGGGATGTAGTATAGTATTGTAGAGTGATATGTTGTATGAGATGGTAGCATTAGAAATCAGTGGTGTTGAGGATAGAATATGTAAAGAGCAAGCTATATTCTGTATCGGAATAAGAGCAACAATTTGCAGCGTGGCGGTATCTTCACAGCATTGTGGTAAGGCCTGACATGTGCAGAAGAAAAGCAATAATAAGTATCGTTAGTAAATTCATCGGAAGAGCATCAGGTAAGCTGGTAAGGAATATGTAACATAAAAAGAAAGCAACAAACGGCATAGGATTAAAGATTAGATGGAGAACGGTGGCCAACATGTGTTCTCTGATGCGTGGGCTGTACATGGAGGTAAATAATTTAATTATCAGTGGCATAGCAAAAGTATTATGGTAAAAAGTGTGCATCTTATTTTTTTCCTATGGCTTGAAGGAAGGCCTGTGGGTGTGGTATGCATAAAAGGACTGTGTTGAAAGATGGGAAAATATATCTAAGATAGAAGTAACAGGCAACAATCGCACAGTTGTATGCACACATCGAAAAAGGAAGGCCAACAGTATGAGAACAGAGATGGTGCAGTAACAAAAAGGATATTCACAAAAGGCTATGTGCAAATGTAAAGCATGTAGATCAAACTGTAAGTGACAGTAGGCATACCTGTAAGGTATGTTAAAGGAAAGTGAGAACTTCTTGATAGACTATATTTTTTTTGTTTCAGCACAGAGAGTTCCATGTTTATCTTCAATTAATATTTTTAATCCTTCCCGTAATGTAACACGCGACACTGCAGCATACAGCTGCCCGTGTGAGAAAACCGGATTTCGTAGATAGATTGCAACCTTGTTCGGAGTCTATCCTTGGCTTTTGTTAATAGTCATGGCATAAGATAACATTCTTGGGAATTGTCATTTGCAAAGTGAAAGGCCATCGATGGCTTGTTATACAACCGAACTAACACCTGCACTGATAAGGCAGACGATAAGCTGTGGCAAATGGTATGCGCAAAGTGCATAAGTTTACCTTTTAAGTATGAGGCATACTCTTTAGAAGGAGGAAAAGACAGCGCCCTGATGGAGACAGGAATAGGAGCAGTATCAGCGCCTATATAACAAACATGGAAATAGTAAGCAAACATAGCGGGGATGAAGCAGGCGTAATAGAGCAAGAACACACATTAACGCTGTGCTAATAACAACCACAGTGAAGGAATCAAAACTGCACGAGCGTAAGCACGCTATAAGGTAAACAATACGTCTATAAGCACAGCGGGAAAAATCTGGAGCAGGAAACTAAATAGGACACAGGAAAAGAGAAAGGAATCACAGCGAGCACGAATCAAGTGTAATGGAGTAGGAATTTATATTAGCATGGCGCAAATAGCGACTATGATAAAGAAACCAAACCTGTCCTAGCATAAAGACGATAATAAGGTAAACAATACTTGAGGAAGCACAGCGTAAACAATCTGAAATAGCAAAGTAAATATAAGCAGTTCACGGCAAGAACGAGCCAGCGGGTTAAGAAAAAGCTGATGAAGAAACAAAACCGTCTTGGCGTAAGAACGGTATGAGTTAAATAACCTCCTCCTTTTTCTGTTGTGAGCCGCATCAACCGAACTAATCAACGGACAAAAGCTATCCCCTGTATGCAAAAATGGCAAATCTAATAGAAAGCCAGATGATAATCTAGGTATGGGTAAAGAGTGCAGCAAAGGGCGAAGGAATGACATAACCATGCGCCGCTTCTGGTTCTAAGCAGACAAAGAAGGAGCATTCGACGATGTAGGAGGCAACAACAACAGTGCTGTGGTGGACGATGCAGCCGAGACTCTGTATGAAGCGGTGCACGGCAGCACACGTCGTGAGCAAGCGCGGCGACGCGTCGGAGGAACGGATGGAGGGTTGGTTCGCCTGGACCTGGTGACAGCGGCAGCTGAGGGGGCGAGGTGAGACTGTTGGAGGGAGCAGCGGTGGCGCGGACGGTGTAGGAGGACATGGGCAAGGGCTAGCACGGCCATGCCAACAGCACCGTCTTCCGCCTCCGGTCCTGGCGCCGCGCCCATGCTAAGAATCGGCCTCGTGACCTCCGCGCCCTCACCGCCATCGGGGGACGGTCCATCGATAACACCTCCACAGGGCCAGGTTGGGGGTAAGGTTTGGAGTGGAGGCGGGGAGAACAGGAGCAGAAGGGGCGGAGGCCGAGCCCCGCTAGGCGCTGTGCCGGTGGGAACCGAACCGAGCAGCCGTACATGCCGTGGGCGAGGACCCGGACGCAAATACAGCGAGCGAGGAGGTTTGCTCGGCGCGAAGGGATGACGTGGACGCCGTGAGCACTCGCGAAGGCCACGCTCTTTATGATATGTAGTATTCGATGCCATCCCATTAATTATTCCAACTTGGAAAGTGCTGTGCATACCAACAGCTCATGTACGATAGGAGTATATCTTTGCGACAACATTGGCCTCACATGCATGCTCATTCATGCTCTCTCTCTCTCTCTCTCTCTCTCTCTCTCTCTCTCTCTCTCTCAATTAGTGCTGCCCAGTGCCGAATACCATGAGAGAAACCAAGGCTTATCCTACGAACGGTCTAATTAAATTGAGCAATGTGTTAGGAAACCGGATTCGTATCCGATATGGACTCTTCCTTATCTCTAAGCAGAACCGCTATATATAGGAGGCAGGGGGTCACCCCATTGTACACAAGCGTACAGAATAATAAAGCAGGCCTGTTCCTCCTTGAAAGGATCGGTAAGGCCTAGAGGGGGGGGTGAATAGGCAATTTTAAACAAATTAAACCAGACAGACTAAACAGTTTAAAGATAAGATCTAAGCAAACACACAGAATAAGCACCAACAGACTAAGAACAACTTAAGCAATAGTGAGAACAAGAAAAAGACAAACTATCACACAGAGACAAGAGATTTTTCACCGAGGTTCAGAGAGAAATCTCCTACGTCCCGTTAGAGCACTTCCTCGAAGTATTGCTCCTCCGAACTCACAGAGGCGATCTTGGATTTTCACTATTGTAACTCTTTTTACCACTTTGGTGAGGTGAGTCAAAACCTCTTCACAATAATAGTGGCCTTCCACAAACACTGATTGGACAGTCGCACTAAAATCACCGACAAACCGTCTAGGCAGCTAGTTCCAAGAGTAATAGACCATCCACAAGCCCTGTCTCTTGGTTCACTAGAAACAACTGCGAAACTAGACTTTCTTGGAGCCGTAAGAGTGTAGGATTTTGTTTTTCGAATGGAGCTTGATCTCTTTTTGGAATTTTGGCTTTCGGATGCTAGATGTCAAGAGATGGCAAAGTTCTGTTTTGGAAGAGCCTCTGAAGCTGTTTAAATAGGCTCTGAGGAAGCAAATAGCCGTTATTTGCAGGTAGCCGTTTGCCAATGTCGATCAAGTGACAACACGAAATGATTGTATCGACAAGGGTTGACAAAAATATGCAAGAGGATCAAAGAACTACGGACCCAAACCAGTGAAAAGGCATTTACGTCGGACCAAGAAAGTTGGTCCGTCATTACACATGCTTTGAGCAAATCTTTGATCCGTTGGGAGAGTTTAAGAACAAGTTTACAACGGACCCAAAAACTTGGTCCGTCGCGGAAGGAGAGCTTCTTGGTTATACATCAACAAAGGAATTGGATTGAACACGAAACCAGTAAGTTTAATGTTTACAACGGACCCAAAAGGTGGTCTGTTGTAAATGGAAACTTTTGGTCCGTTGTAGCTTAAAAGCACTTGAGAGATTTTCAAGGAAAACACAAGCAATGAGACCCAAAAACTTGGTCCGTTGTAAATGGGAAGCTTCGGTTTGAGTTCAGTTAGAGTTTGATTTGAAAAGGATATGAACTCAAACAAGGTTTATTAAAGGAATCTGAAATGATTTAACTTAAGCCCCAAATAGATTTTAAGCAGAAATCCTAGGAACCAAGAATTGAACTTGTGCATAGTCCCTCTTTATAGTACAGTTGAAACCCGAAAAGACTTATCTAAAAAGACTTGAAAAGACTTATGAGCTAAAGGACTAAGAATAATGAAACCTTAATCTTGATCCTCTTTTCTGAAGAAATCTGATAAGACTGATTTAGTTGATCATCAAGCACCAAAACCCAACAAATAATTTAAACAAATTATTAGGGGGCCTAGATGCTTTCACTCCTCATATTGTGTCTCTCTTTCTCCCTGTCTATTCTCCACTTGAGATCTATTAGGCAACCCCGGACTATTCGATAGCGAGGTTGTCTAACACGTTATCAGCACGAAGCTCTACCGGAGAAAGATTGAAAAGTGAGAAAAAGACAAGAAGTGAAGGATCGTCGACAACGACGAACGACTACTACCGGCGATTGATCGCCCGATCCGATCTGCAATCAACTCGCCATCAAGCCGGCATCCACTCGGATTGCCGAAAGAAAAAGTCCTACGCGACTCTATCCTACGCGATAGCCTACCGAAGAATAGATTGGAAAGGTGAGAATCGGTAAGAATCAGGCGATTACATCTAATCGCTTGTTTTTATTTCTAACACGCGCATATACGTGGCACGAAGCTACAAATTCGCGGTGTTTTCTAGTACATGCATCTACAGGACACGATTGCAGAACTGGCACGAAGCCATCTATTGTCGTGCACGTTGCCTACGACACGCAGTCGCCGGCGACGCCTGACCGGCCATGAAGCGCCCCCAGTGGCACGAAGCCCGAAGCCGCTGTCGCGAGCTCGAAGACCAGGCACGTGACCGGCCAAACACCCCAGATGCTTGAAGCATCGCCACCGCCCTCTGCTGACGGCCGGCGTGATTGAAGAAAACGGACTGGCTCGAAGCCATGTTCGCTCGCGTTCTCAGCCCACGTCTGGCCATGGCTCGAAGCCACCCCAGCCTGCAGGCCACCGCTGCCCGCGACGCGCAAAGCCGCCTTGAAGCCGGCGGCTGGCTCTGCAGCAACGCGCGCCGCTAACGCTTGGGGCCGGCCGCCGCGTCGAAACCGGCTTGCCGCGCCGACTGCGTTGCCTCGCAGGCTGTCGACGCCACCGCCTCGCATACTCTGGCCGTCCAGAACGCAGCTGCGCCCGCCGCGCCGAATCGTGTACCGCGCCGTCGCACCGGCCCGCGTGCCTCTCTGGCCTCCCCGGCCGCTGCAGCCCCATCGCGCGTCCCTTCGGCTTCCGCTAGTTCGACCTCGCCTGGACGCTGGCACACGAAGCCCCGCGCACCTCGCCTGGACGCTGGCACACGAAGCCCCGCGCACCTCGCCTGGCCGCTGGCACATGAAGTCCCGCCGGTGCCGTCGCTTTCCCCGGCCCACATCGCAAGCCCGAACGGCTCCGGTCCTTGCGCGGCGCCCGAACGGCTCCGGTGCCGAACAAAGGCTGCACAAAGCAGCTTTGCCTTTGCTCGTTGCGCATGGTCACCATGCTTGGCCGATGGCATCAGATGGATATGCTCCATTGGACATGCAGTCCAATACAATGAGGACATGAAGTCCTTTATTCCCTGGACATGAAGTCCATTTAAAAATCAGATTGAAGTTTGGTTGAATGGCGCACGGGGTGGGGGGCAAGGGGAAATTACCCCTTTGCCCCCCGGCATTTTTATCTTTCTTTTCAATTATTTTCTGTTTTTCTTTTCCAGAAAGTGATTAGAAATTCAGAAAATTGATTAGAAAATCTGGAAATTACCAGAAAAATATGAAAATTATCAGGAAAATCCAAAAAAAAAAATTTTATGGCTCTGTTTGAATTTGTACTCAGCCTTATTTTCTGCATTTATGAATTTTTGTATGAATTTTTGCAATAATTGCCCCGTTTAGAATATCGGAAATTCCTGAGAATTTATTTTCCGAATTTACGAATTTATGAATTATGTCATGTTGATATTTGCTGAAATTCAATTTCCTGTTCTGAAAAATGCTTGGAAATTAGCAGAAATTATGAAAAGTGTTAGGAAAATTCCAGAATTTCTTATACAACAGTTTATGAGAACATGAGTGGTTGGGATTTGATTTTGGTAATGAATAAACAGATATGAGACAATTGGTGTCTAGGAAAACACACATGAGGCTTGGTTCTTTAATTGGCACCCGGAAACGGGAAGTGCTCCCTCCCTCATGTGAGCCCTAGGGGCAGGTTGACCTGGCCAAGAGTCAAATTAACAGAGATATTCATTACCTGTTTTCGTTCCCAGCCAACAAGAATTATATAAGTTGTAATTAGACTTATGCCATGTTTAATTCATGTTGCAATTTATTTTACATTATCAAGTGATCTTTGGAAAATTGCTGTATAATTAACAGAAAATTGCCAAATACTAAGAAAAATTCGGAAATTTCTGAGAATTTATTTCCGCATTTATGAATTTATGAATTGTGCAATTATTGTTTATTCTGAATTTATGAATTGTGCAATTATTGTTCTGTTTTATGCATTGTATTTATTGCTTTAATTCAGTTCATTAGAAATTGAAGCACGCCACACGAAGTGGCCATCGGCGTGCCAAGAAGGCCGACGTGTATGGAACTGAATGCGCCGCGCGCATGAAACCGCGCTAAACTGATCGCACGAAGCCGATCGCGCATATGAATCTGATCGCTTGCACGAAGCTGATCACCTGCATGCACGAAGCTGTATTTTATGAATATTTATGAATCTTGCAGTTATGAATCATGTATTTATACTTATGAATCTTGCATTTACCTTGTATTTATGAATTCCGTATTTATGAATTTTGTACTTATGAATACTGCATTTATCTTGTATTTATGAATTTCACAATTATTGCTTTCTTTTAGTTTACTGGAAACTCATGAGAATTTAATTATGCATCTGGCAGCCACTTCCTATTAGATTGCACGCAGTAATCTAATGGAAGAACCTTGTGAATATGAAAAGGTCTGGCATCGTCAAACGTGAGTTTTTGAAGAACTGACATGAATTGTCAGAATTATCTCACATAGACATCAGATTGCATAATGAATAGTAAGCTCTCGAAGAGCATACTTTTTCTCATGAATAGAATTACAATTTATTCTTTATTCCAGTATTCTTTCTTTACAAGCAATTTTTTTTGAATTACTTAGCCACTTTATGATTAGAATTATTTTTCTTTTCATCTAGAAATCGTGTAGCGCCCAATGGAGGAAATATGCATTGTTGATAGTGGCACAACAAATACCATCTTAAGAGAGTCGAAATACTTCCAGACGATCACGAAGAACGCTGGAAGGATTACGACTATCGCAGGAAGCGATACGCATATAATAGGCTCAGGAAGAGCCACAATTATATTGCCAATGGGTACAACTTTGGTAATTGAAGAAGCCCTCTTGTACCCTGAATCAACCCGCACTCTCTTAAGTTTCAAAGATATCCGCGCCAATGGGTTTCACGTAGAAACCAATGAAGAAAATGGCAAAGAACACTTGTGCATTGTGAAGCACGCGGAATATGGAAAGATGGTACTAGAAAAATGTCCCTCATATGAATCAGGTTGTACTACACGAAAATCAATGCACACGCATGATATATACTTCTTTGAAGACTGTCTTTAGAAGCTCTGAATTATTTGCTTTATGGCATTGTAGATTAGGTCATCCTGGTCTTAGATTGATGAGAAATATAGTTAACAACTCACAAGGTCATGGCATTAATGTTAAGAATTTCTCGAATCACGAAGATTTTGTGTGCCATGCATGTGCCACCGGGAAATTAATAACTAGACCCTCTGTTATGAAAGTGCAACATGAAATCCCTGCATTCCTGGAACGCATTCAAGGGGATATTTGCGGTCCGATTCAGCCCTTGTCAGGGCCGTTTCGATACTTTATGGTGCTCATTGATGCTTCCTCGAAATGGTCGCATACATGTTTCTTTGTCAACAAGGAATCATGCATTCGCAAAGTTGATCTCGCAGATCATCAGAATTAAGAATGCTTTTCCTGATCATCGCGTGAAGTCCATTCGAATGGACAATGCCGGTGAATTCACTTCCAAGGCATTTGATGATTATTGCACAGCAACGGGAATAACTGTTGAGCACTCTATACCGCACGTCCATACGCAAAATGGGCTAGCTGAAGCACTAATAAAAAGGATTAAGTTCATTGCCAGACCGCTCTTGCAGAGTTGTAACTTGCCCAACACTTGTTGGGGACACGTGATCTGCACGCAGCAGCACCCATCAATTACAGACCATCGGCCTACAACATCCATTCACCTATGCAATTGGTGCAAGGGGTTATCTTGAAGATTTCTCATCTTAGAAAATTTGGTTGTATGGTATATGTACCTATACTACCCCCACAACGGACTGCAATGGACCATCTCCGCAAGTCTGGGATATACGTTGGTTATGAGAGTGTATCTATAATCAGGTTTTTGGAACCCATGATGGAGACTTACACACGGCCGATTCGGATTGCATCTTTGACGAGGACCATTTCCGTCATTAGGGGGAGAGAATCAACCATTGGATGAAAAATGCCGGAAATAGTATGGCATTCCACTTTGGGATCCGCGCATGACCCTCGCACTAATGAAGCAAATCAAGAAGTCGGAAGATAATTGATTTGCAGAATTTAGCAAATGAACTGCTCGATCAT
This sequence comes from Rhipidocladum racemiflorum, assembly GCA_036346355.1. Classification (NCBI taxonomy): domain Eukaryota; kingdom Viridiplantae; phylum Streptophyta; class Magnoliopsida; order Poales; family Poaceae; genus Rhipidocladum; species Rhipidocladum racemiflorum. Next base: position 58,064,233 of record CM070578.1, read on the forward strand.
TTTGTGATCTCAAGAGCGTGGTTAAGTCGCATGTACCAGCAAAAAATGCACCAGAGAGGGTGGAAATACCTAAGAAAGCAGAAGGTATCCCTCATCCTGTTCAGAGGCCTCAAAGAAAAAGAACATGAAATCTGGCTTCTCAAACCCAAAGTACCGGAGACGTCTGGGAAAAGCGGCGAGAGGACTTACCACACCAATCACAAAAGTGCCCCAAAGCAAGAAGGAGCCAGTTGAGACCTGGCCTTTGGAAAGAAGCCTGTGGAAAAGGCAATTCCAGATCTGAACCTTCCATTGGAAGAAGCCGTAGGAAATAATGTGTGCGCACACATTGGCGGAGAAAAACTAAAGGAACTTGCTCTGGAATGGGAAATAGCAATGAAGAGCAAGTAGAAGTGCACGAAGCACCCCATGATGAAATGGCCATAAACTTTGTAATAACGGGAGAATCGATGAATAGAGCAACAGCCAATGTCGATGCATACTTTGCAAAGAAGATTGCCACGATCATTAATCATGATCCCGAGCCCGCATCTCTCGCAGAGTGCAAGAAAAGGCTCGATTGGGAAGATTGGAAGAAGGCAATCACTGCAGAGTTAGTTTCTCTAAACAAAAGAGAGGTGTTTGGGCCTGTGTGCCGCACGGCTCCCCATATAAACCCCGTGGGGCACAAATGGGTTTTTGTTCGGAAGAGGAATGAAAAAAATGAAGTTATAAGGTACAAGGCAAGGCTTGTCGCTCAAGGTTTCACTCAACGTCCTGGGGTTGATTATGAAGAAACCTATTCTCCGGTCATGGGTGGAATTACCTTTAGATACTTGATCTCAATGGCAGTCAACTTGAAGTTGAAAATGAAGCTAATGGATGTTGTCACAGCATATTTGTATGGAAACTTGGATTCGGAGATTTATATGAAAGTACCGGAAGGTATCCCTATCCCGAACCAAGACAGAGCAAACAGAAACCTATACAGTGTGAAATTGGAGAAATCACTGTATGGGCTAAAACAGTCAGGAAGAATGTGGTACAATCGTTTGAGTGACTTTCTCTGCAAGAAAGGCTACACGAACAGCGAAGATTGTCCATGTGTATTTATACAACGATCCACGAATGGATTTTGTATAATCTCCGTCTATGTAGATGACTTGAACATCATTGGGACGGATGAGGAAATTGAAGAAGCATGCACATACTTGAAATCTGAGTTTGAAATGAAAGACTTGGGTAAAACCAAGTTCTGTTTAGGCTTGCAGCTTGAACATGTCCAAGGCGGAATCTTGGTACACCAAGCATCCTACACGCAGTAAGTGTTGGAGAGCTTTGGCTTTGAAAAGGCATACCCATAAAGACCCCAATGGCTCGGAAGGTCATTCCAAGCAGACCTAGACCAGACAGGCCTAAAGAAGAGGGGAGGAAGTCCCGGGAGCGGAATTCCCATACTTGAGTGCAATTGGAGCGCTCATGTACCTTGCGAATAGCACTAGGCCGGACATTGCGTTCGCCGTGAATTTGCTAGCGTGATGCAGTCTGAGAACCCACCAAAAGGCATTGGAAAGGGGTGAAGGACATCTTCCGTTACCTTCAAGGAAGCAAAGACCTCGGCTTGTTTTATAGAAGAAACAATGAATTGAATTTAGTTGGCTACGCCGATGCTGGGTACCTATCGGACCCGCATACTGCAAGTCACAAACTGGGTATGTTTTCCTTTGCGGTGGAACGGCAATTTCTTGGAAGTCGTCTAAGCAGACTCTTGTCTCGACGTCGACTAACCACTCAGAAATCATTGCATTGTATGAAGCCTCTCGGGAATGTGCATGGCTTCGAAGAATGGTTCACCACATCCAGAAGTCATGTGGTCTGAACATGGAACAAACCCCCACTATTATTTATGAAGATAATGCAGCTTGTGTTGCACAAGTACAAATGGGATATGTGAAGAGTAACCTTACAAAGCATATCAACCCCAAGTTCTTTTATGCTCATGAAATGCATAAGATGAACGAGATAAAGATACTGCATACTAAGTCGTGTGAAAATCTCGCAGATTTATTCACTAAGTCACTCCCAGCATCTTCCTTTGAAAGATGTATTAGAGGAATCGGGATGATGAGGCTTAGAGAAGTGCAGATTTCAGGGGGAGATTTTTCACATACTCCTACATAAATCTCAACCATGAAGTTTGAGTACCCAACGTAAATCTTGAAGATTAACATTGAAGTTTGGGTGGATTGTAATCTTTTCATTAAGTAAGTTTTTCATTTAAGTTTTCTTAAATAAGGTTTTTGATGATGCAATCCGTGCAACACAGAAATCGTGAGCTATTTACTCTTTCTCCAATTATTTTTCCCACTGGGTTTTTATGGAGTTTTAATGAGGCATATGCATCTCGCAGTGAAGAGTCCAAGGGGGAGTGTTAGGAAACCGGATTCGTATCCGATATGGACTCTTCCTTATCTCTAAGCAGAACCGCTATATATAGGAGGCAGGGGGTCACCCCATTGTACACAAGCATACAGAATAATAAAGCAGGCCCGTTCCTCCTCATATTGTGTCTCTCTTTCTCCCTGTCTATTCTCCACTTGAGATCTATTAGGCAACCCCGGACTATTCGATAGCGAGGTTGTCTAACACAATGAACTGCTGAATTACATGATCTTACAAGTTTCTTTGGCAGTTAGATTGTTAGGTATACGACGTAATTAATGGAAGCACGGATTAGTATGTAAGTGGGATTTGTGGAGCGGTGGTCACTCTTAACAAGGAAGGGGTGATTTGACGAGGTAAGCGGTGGAGCAATAAGGGCAGTGGATTTTGGTTGCATCTGATCTCATGGAAGAGGTAAGCGGTATATAAATCCCTTCAACCAAGTAGAAATTAAGCACAGTGAAATTAACGACGCAGTCGTAATGATATCGATCGGCACTGTTGTGCCATTGTCTTGCTGTATGTTTTAGTAGAAACGACGAACAAGACGCATAGACCGTGTAGTTCACTCCAAGGAACAAAGCGAATTAGTAGTTAATTTGAAATCTATCCACGAATAAACCGAGAAAACATCACGATTTCTTCTAGCGGTGACACAGGAAGAGACAACACAATTGCATTCCAAATTCCAATGTTATCTACATAGCTCTGCACGCCTACAAAGATATCTCGTCCGGCTCACTTGCCCAGCCAATACCAAAATCTTTGCATGTCATCACTTCACCTGATTTACACCAAGAAGATCAGAGCTGAGCAGCCGCAGCAATTGATCAGTCAGCATGAAGAAGAAGAAGACGACGGCCGCATCCAAGTACCTGTGCCTTGCACCCATCTTCTCGTCCTGCGTCCCGTCCGGTAAGCAGCCCTCCGGCAATGACGCCAAGAACCGCCTCAGCTTCTCCTTCCCGGACAGCCTCCCCGGCGGCAAGGACCAGCGTCAGCAGCAGCGGCCGGAGGAGCAGCACTCCGACAGCATCATCGACCCGGCCGCCTCGATCGTCGCCCGGAAGGACGGCCGGCACCACCACTGCACCGTCATCGTGGGCACCATCTTCGGGAGCCGCAGCGGCGGCGTCACCTTCTGCGTGCAGCGCGACGCCGCCGTGCCGCCGCCCTTCCTCTTCGAGCTCTCCGTCCCGATGCAGTCCCTCGCTGCCGAGATGGGCTCCGGCCTTCTCCGCATCGCCCTCGAGTGCCACCGCTCCAGCGGCAAGTCCGGTGCGGCCGACGACGGTAGCAGCAACGGTGGCAACGGTACGGGTGGCAGCTCAAGGAATGTTTGGAAGACATCATGCAACGGGCGGGACGTGGGGTACGCCGTGCGGCGGCGGCCAATAGACAGGGACCGGCGCGTGCTGGAGAGCATGCGGATGATGACGACCGGCGTAGGGGTGCTGCCACCGGCTGAGGCGCCGCAAGGGATCAGCGAGGGAGGGCCGCAGGACGGCGGCGGCGGGGAGGTGCTGTACATGAGGGCGACATACGAGAGGATCGTGGGCTCCAAGGACGCCGTGTCGTACCACCTCATCAGCCCCGGCACCGCCGGCAGTAGCCCGCCGCAGGAGCTCAGCGTCTTCTTGCTGCGAACCCGGGGTGATTAAGATTTACGAGCTGCATATTACCGGCGGCACAGTTGGGGTTGATGCTGTGGAGTGTGTAATGCGTACTGCTGTGAGAAAAAGGAGTGATCTTGTACAACTAGTATTGTACCCCTGTTGTCTAGTATGTAATGCTTTACTGTAATGGTACTGTAATAGTGTAATGCATGGTGCATGGTTACCAAATGGGAGTGTATAGGTGTCATCCAGATGTTTTTGTTTTAGCTAACATTCAAATGTTGGACCGTTCGATACCCATCGGGATATCACTGGGCCGTTAGATCAAATCATACGATCGGATGTAATCGATACTCCCGAATCTCAACAATGATCTGATGATCTTAGATCTGGGTGATTTCAGTAATAAAAACATGCAGATGATGTTTATCAAATCTCTATTTGTAGGAAGCCGCGTTTGGAGTTTGAGAAACCATACTAGAGGGATGACGACGTGAGTCCAGGACCCCAATTTTTTGCCTTTAAGCCTATGGTTTTTTAAAACCTTATAATTAGCAAAAGCTAATCTTTATACTATCTCTATTCTTTTATACTTGTTGTTTTGATTATCGATAGGGTCTACAAAATATTTCTTCAACCATTAATTTTTCTAAGTGTATGTTAAAGAAAATAATAAAATTATAATGATATAGAAGTATACTTGTACGACGATCTACTAATACAATGTTCATGTGATAAATCAAAATACTTTTATGTATATTTGTAGTCGAAGTTTTGAAAAGTTGACTACACACATTCTAAAATGACAAATAAAAAACAATGGCGGTTTATGAATTTTTGTTATATCATACATAGTTTACTTCAATATTTAACACTAATTGTTATATGCGTAGCATAGATAGATCGAAACTAGATGTACAATAAGAACCGTACGAATGCTGAGTACTTTAATGGAGTCTCTACTTTTAGAAGAGTTGTCGATGAGGATATATTTAATAAGGGGGTGCAACTTATGTTTTGTCCATGTATTGATTGCGAGCATCTGATGATATTTCGAAACTCAACGCAAATCGAAACAAACTTGATTCTAAGGGGATTCAAAAGGGAGTATACATGTTGAACCAGTCATGGTGAAGAGCAGATTATATAGGAATGTAGTATTAACATCGCCGACAAAGTCGACGATATGCCGAATGATATCGATTGTAATTCCGATGAGAATAATTTGCACAACGACAATCTGGATTACATGCTGCATGATGCAGAAGGGATCCCTAATGAGAGAGAGTATGGTAAATTATGAGGATATCATAATTTCTCATCCCAATTATTCCTTCCAACCGCAAAGTATGTTGTGTTTTTTGGGCATCAGTGGTTTTTTTTACCTTTGAGACAACAACAGAGAAGAGTTCAGGCCAAAGGTTATAATCTACTGGAGAGGCACACCATGGTCGGTTTCGAGATCATATGTACTATCAGGATCGATTCTAACATCAGAAACTGATCGTGATGACCATCGTTATCATTATCAGTTCCGAGGTTAGAACCGATGGTGATACATATAACATCACTATTGGTTTTGAGGTCATCACTATCGGCTCATCACTACCAGTTCTGAGGTCAGACTAATAGCAACATTTTGCACCATATTTATGACCCACGCTGAATCATATATCACTATCGATTTTTTTCTAAAAAGTTGGGAACCGACCTAAATGAAGATATATAGTGTTGTATCATTCTGTAGTAGTGGGGCATGGCTAGCATTTCTTGGGCCTAACCAATAAACAGAAATAGCTTCAACAATACAAAATTATAATATCACAAACAGTTCCTTAGAAAAAAATTGTCTGTGGTACATCTCATATCACTAACGGTTGGAACTATGAGCCGTCTGCGATAATATATGTGGGGTTCACCCGAATTGAGGCCAACCAATCGGCGCAACACTCGTGCTTCTGCCAACCGGTTGGAACCAATCCGAGCTTCCCGCATATGTGTCCGGTGCATTTTCCCAAGTTCAACGCCTAGCACCCACATATTTGGCACTCGAGATGATTCATCACTCATACACATAAGAACATAACATAAAAGTAGTGTGGGAGTTATTACATTCGCATAATATTACAAGTTCCCGGCCGACCGGCAAAAATATACAACAAAAGAGTAAAGTGCAGCGGAATAAAAATGAGACCCAAAAGGAGGACTACGGTATGCCATCCAACCCAAAGGCATCTGATTGGGGGAAAGCCCAATTAACCATCCAAAAACTCATTTGACCCCGGTTCGAAGTAAGCGTCATCAGGAACGTCCTCATTACCTTCTTCTACACATTTTTAAGTTGAGCAAATAGTGAGTACACGTATGTACTCGCAAGACTTTAGTGTATGGAAGTAGTTACGCATGTAAGGCTGTTCAATGGAAGAAGCTTCTACTCTCGGTTTAATTTTCAGCATAAAGCAAGCTTCATTTGTAACCATGCAATTTGGTAAACGTCAATAGTATTGAAATGAGCATTTGAATAGAAACTACAAGTAATATGTAAAGTATTTGAACATCCATCCATGACCCTCCATGGCCATAAACAACACTCAGAACTCAACCAACCCAACAATACCATATACCAACACACCATAACACCATTTTTCCCAAGTTATTTTGCAAAACCAAAACCAAAACTAAAACGTTATACTTGACATTATGTTTCCAAGCTGCTCTTGACCGTGAGCATGGCTAATTGATTAGATTTAAATCTCTGCAGAGAGTGTACACTTTACCCACATGATATATTCTAGCAATCATGTCAACCATGCTACGCGATACACAAGTATCCGTTTTGCTAGGCTATGATGAAACTTTTTGTCTAGCTAAAGCCTAACCTTGCACTAGCCCGAGTATGACCATCCTTGCTATGGCGGCAGAAGTCACTGGTTGTACATTTTAGTACTTCCGATGGTCCCGCTAGCCATCGCCCTCGTTCTCCCCATAACAAGGCATACCCGTTGTATTGGAATGCTTTGGTCCCAACGCCTCGGTGAAGGGAGCACCTAGAATGACACCACTCACTTGGTTCGTCCATACTCTTCGGCCTACCAACGTGCAAGGATTAAAATTCAACTAGCTTACTATGTTAAGGCTATCCCATACTAGCACATGTGGTTGCACCAATTAACTGAGTTAATAGCATCAAGTTCGGTCCTTAGGTCGACTCAGGCGAGAATCTCCCCTTAGCTACGTGCAATTACCAAACTCGCACAACTTAAATCTATCCCCTTGTACCGTACAAGCGGCCGCTTGTACGGTGCAAGCCAACTATTGCACTTTCAGTTATACATAACTCGCCCGTGTCCAAAGTATAATTTCTTTCCATTTTTACCAATATACCAGTATCCTTTACTGCCATAAACAATATTTTCAACATTTCATAAAGTTTCAAGCCTATCATTCTACCCATATCTAAAGCATGACTAAGCACAACATTTATATTCGAATATAACCAAGTGTCATTCCATAACATGAATAACCCTATGTAACATCCCAATTTTTGCTTTTCATGAATTTAAATGAAATTTTGCACTTTGGTGAATTTTTGGAATTTTTTGGAATTTATTTGGATTTAATTTGAATTTATTCCCATTTGAAATAATTAAAGAATTAAAAGTTATAAATAAAATTTTGTTGGAAATATTTTATTTGAGTCCAAAATGTCTCAAAGTATTTTCCAGAATTTTTTTGGAATTTTTCTGATTATTTTGCTATTTTTCTTGAATTATTTGAATTTCTAGAAATTAATTTGAATATTAAATCGCTGGAAATTAGCCGAGTGGGTGTCGGGACCCCGAATTTGCAAATCCGGACCCTCTGTGTATTCAGCACTAGTCCAGGAACGCGCTAGTGCACACAGTCTTAACATCGGTAAATATCACAATCATACCACTCGATACTAATAAAGTACTTTAATTAAATAGTCAAACTGGTTACTCGACCTTATGGTCAAGTTACAAATGTACGCCTCGCAGGGCGAAACTTATCAAGAGAGAAATAATAGCAGCGGAAAAATAAGATAACTTCGTGGCGCCATCCAGTATACCACAGGCAACTGACTGGGCTCGCTCCCTAAGTAGACGGTTCCTCTTGGAGCTCCTCCTCCAAAGCTGGTGTTGTCTCCTCTTCAACTGGTGTTGTATTGTGGCAAGGGTGAGTACTTGGTACTAAGCAAGTCATGCACAGAATGCAGGCTAATAGACTATATGCATAGCTTGATACAAAGGAATAGCTCAAGGTATATTTGCGATGCTTGACATTTGACAAGTAGCATAAGTAGATTCGAAAGCAGTAGAAACAAGTAAAGTATAATTAACTTTTCCAGGAGTTTAGTAAACATCTTTCCCATCCTAATCCACGTTTCCATCAACATTATTATTAATCCAACCCAACCTTTCAAATCCAAGTTATTTTTGAGAAAATCTAACCCTTGACTGTAATTCCTGAGCGATGTCCAATACCGCGGACACGGCTATTCGAATAGATTCTACACTCTGCAGAGGTTATGCACTTTACCCACAAGATACTGATCAAACACCACAAAGGCGAGTTCAGTAACAAAGTCTTTCGGAAACTTCTAACAATACAAGTGGTCCTCCTGGTTGTTGCACACTAACCCTTCCCTTAGCTAAGGCGAAGTTTAGGCCAACCAACCGTTAGATGGGTACTGGCCTCGGCCAGGTCGCTCCCAGTACAACTTACACAAAGGGTGTAGTTGACCTCCCGAGGTCCCACAGGTACATTATTAGCAACTTAGTCAACTAGGTCCGTCCCATTACTGGACATGTGGTTGCACGTTAGACCCAGTTCAAAGGCTTGCAAGGTGAAGTCCTTAGGGTGACCAGGGCAAGACTACCCGAAGAACCAAATCAACATCCCAGTGCCACAACCGCCCACGATCATTCTTACCACATGCCCCGGTCAAAAACTATTTATCAAACCCCAGTTGATTACCATGCACCACGTGCCATCAACATCACATGATACCTTTCCAAACAGGTTCAATATATCATTAAGTCAATATTAACATTTGATTGTCCAAAATCATGTCATGAGCACGAAAGGTGTCTAAGCAAAGATACTACAACGATCTAAACCCATGTTGGCAATTTTAGTAATGTCCAACTAGTAATCCACAACTAGGGTGACAAGGGGTCATGGCACATATTTAAGTAATCAAGGTGTCATACAGCAAATTGGTGTTTATCTAATTCCCCATATTTAAGTATTTTCTAGTTGAACTAGCATGCAATAAGTTAAATCAAAATAAGTTTCAAAGTAGGATCAACATGGTCAAAGCACAACTTGACTTCAAAAAGTACTTGTTCTTGGTCTTGAGTTGGATCCTGAGTCAATACTTCTCCTTCGAATCCTTCCAGCACTTCAACGTCTACTCGTAAAGCGTGTAAATAGCAATACACAAATAAACAATAGGCAAAAAGTGTCCAAACATCCAAATAAAATCCATAAATAGAGAGAACATAATTTTATGAATTTTTAGGAACTGGAATCGTTCAAATCGGAGTTAAAATGCAAAAGTTATAATTATTTAAAGTTTAAATAATCAATTAAATAATTTTACATAGAAAAAATTTAGTCCAAAAATTAAATAAAATTCATATTTAGGTAGATCTCAATTTTATACAAATTTAGAAATTTGAATCACTCAAATCGGAGTTGAAACGCAAAAGTTATAAGCGTTTGAAGTTTGAAACAAAATCTGAAATCATTATTTCGAATTAATAAATCATTTTCTTTTTCGAAAATTAATTATTGCGTCAGCGAGGACACGTGGCAGCCTCTGATTGGTCTGCTGACGTCAGCCGGTCCATGGACTCGATCCACGCTCGGCTCGGGTCTACCGTGGACTCGGTCCACTACTCCACGTGTCGCTGACATGTGGGCCCCACATGTCAGTGTCACGCACGCAATTAACCCGTGCGGTCCAACTCGCTGACATGCGGGTTTCACCGTGACGTCGGCGGTGACGTCATGGTGCGGTTCGGTTGTCCGTGACACGCGAGCCCCGTGTCGAGAACACGCGCCACGCGTGGCGTGGCTTGGGTACACGTGGCACAATTTCGGCCGTTGATTTGAAAATCAACGGCACAGATTAGATCTATGCTTCACGCGTTTGGGGTGAACGCGGTCAATCTGAGCCGTTGGATCTTGATCCAACGGTTGGAAACGATCCTAACCCGTAACGTTATCCACAGTACAGGCGACATGGCCGATCGTGGGCCGTTGGATCTTGATCCAACGGTCCAGATCTAATCTGGATTCTAGGGTTTGGGGGAGAACGTGGGCTCACCGTGACGGTCGGATCTTGATCCAACCACAGCGAGCTCGGGGGCGGCAATGGCAACGCGGCGGCGCGGGCTCACCGGACGCGAGGACGGTGACCAAGCCGACGGCGCTGCGGGGCCTCTCCGGCGAGATGAGTCCTCCCTTCGGGTGCGCCTTGGCCTGAGGGTCTCGGGCCAGGCTCGTGGCGGAGGGCGCGAGCAGCGGGGCGAAGCAACAATCGCGGCGGGGAAGGAGACAACTCCGGCGAGCAATTGCGGGGCAACGGCGGCTAGGGTTAGGGTATGTGGGGCAATCGGCGCCGGGGAAAGAAGCGAACCTCGGCGCAAGCCCGGCATTAAATCTTGCGGCAACGCCGAGATCCCGCGAATCTGTGGCGGAGCCGTGCAGACGGCGAGTCCGCCCCGGACACGGCGAGATGAGCGTGGACGCACGTGGGCCGATCCCACGTGGCGCGATCGACGGCGAGATTGGCTCGGCGCGCCGTGCTGGCGGATTGATCCTGACCGTTGGATCCTGATCCAACGGTTCGGATCTGATCTGAGTTAGGGTTGGTTCGGTCGAGTCAGCTGGCTCGGGTCGGACTCGAGTCCGACTCGGGTTCCGACTCGGTCGGATGAACAGTAACCGACCCGGCTGATTTTTCCAGCGATTTAATAATTAAAATAATTCCCAGAAATTCATTTAATTCATCAAAAATAGCAAAAGACTCAGAAAAATTCCAGAAAAATTCTGGAAAATATTTTGGAACATTTTGGACTCAAATAAAATATTTCCAGCAAAATTTTATTTGCAAAATGAAATTCTTTAATTATTTTAAAATGGAATAAATTCAAATAAATTCCAAATAAATCCAAATAAATTACAAAAAATTCCAAAAATTCACCAAAGTGCCAAATCACACATGAATTTAAGAAAGCAAAATTTTGGGGTGTTACAGTGGGTTTGTTCTGTTCATCCGACCGAGTCTGACCCGAGTCAGACTCGAGTCCGAGCCCGACTCGAACCGGACTCAAGCCTGACACAGCCCTAACCGCTCCACCGTTGGATCTCGATCCAACGGCCGAGATTGCGCCACTTACCCTCTCCGTGTCCTCGTCGGACTCCGCCGCCGCAACCGAGTGAGCCTCGTTTCGCGCGACTTTCACGAAAGCCGAGGCCCCTATTTAATGCGCCGTCGCCGCCATTGTGAAGCCCTCTTCCGTGCGCACCCGTAGCCCTAACCCACCGAGCCCGAGCCGCCGCCTTTCACCCGCTAGAGCTCACCGAAGTTGGATTTGTGCTCCACCGCGATTTTTCGTTGTTTCCACCGCCGTCCACCATCCTCCGCCGTCACCGAGCCCAGATCCGGAATCCTCGTGTCGAGACGCACCCGTGGAGACCACTCACCCCACCGGAACCGCACCGCAACGCCGTCGGGCTCGTCATCATCTTCGTCTTCGGCAACCTCTGCTTCGCCGCGCCATCGCCGGAACCGCGAGCTTTCTCCACCGTTGGATCTTCATCGAACGGCTCAGGTTCGTCCACGTCACCCCGTGCGATTTCACGTTTAGGTTTTCTAGATCTAATCCCAACCGTTGGATATAGATCCAACGGCTTAGATGAAGCCACGTAGCCGTGAACTGCACCGTGCCTAGATTGGATCTCAACCGTTAGATCTAGATCATACGGTTAGGGTTAGCTGCGTTGTAACGTTAGATGCACTCTCGGCCGTTCGATCGAAATCGAACGGCGCAGATTGAGCCACGTGTCGCCACCCGGGTCGTGCCACGCCACCCCACGGTGAGGCGAAACCCGATCGGATCTAGACCGTCCGATCTAAATCGTACCGTCCAGATTAACCGTGTTGCACCGCAACGTGTGGAGTTAGATTCGATCTGGGCCGTTGGATTTCAAATCAACAGCGAAGATCTAGCCACGTGTCCGGGAGTTGGACCGGCGCGGTCAGCCACGGTCATCGCTGACGTCACGCGTGACGTCAGTGTGGGGCCCGCGTGTCAGCGGGACAGCCAACCGCACCATGACGTCACCGCTCACGCCACGGTGGGGCCCACGTGTCAGTACCGTCAGCCGAGCGTGGTGACGTCACCGCTGACGTCATCCGAGGGGTCCCACATGTCAGTGAGACACGTACTCATGGGCGGGGTCCACAGTGAGCCGGACCCGAATCGTGGACCTAGTCCATGGACCCGCTGACGTAATAATTCGATTTTTCAATAGAAAAATAATTCGGTGGAAATTCAAATCCCGTGCTGACGTCATAAATCCGGATTTTTCAATAGAAAAATAAATGAATTAATTCGGTTTATTGATTTATTTGAATTTTCAAAATTCAAACGCTTATAACTTTTGTGTTTTAACTCCGATTTGAACGATTCTAATTTCTCAATTTTTATAAAATTGAGATATAATTAAATATGAATTTTAATTAATTTTTGAATATGAAATTTTATCTATTTATATTTAATTAGTAGATTCTTTAAACTTTAAACGATTATAACTTTTGCATTTTAACTCCGTTTTGGGCGATTCAAATTTCTAAAAATTTGTAAAATTATGCTCTTTCTGTTTGTGGATTTTATTTGAATTTTTTAGCAATGTGTATGTATTGTTTTATTTATTTATTGCTATTTGCATGCGTTACGAGTAGACGTTGAAGTACCCGAGGGCTTCGAAGGTGAAGTGTTGACCCATGAGCCAGCTCAAGATCAAGAACAAGTATTTTTTGAAGGCAAGTTATGCTTTGACCATATTGATCCCATTTTTGAAATTAATTTGGTTTAAATTATTGCATGCTAATTTAATTAGAAATTGTTTAAATTATTTCTGGGAATTAGATAAATGCCAAATTGGAGTATGACACCTTGACTATTTAATTATCTGCCATGAACCCTTGCCACCCTAGTTGTGGAATTTATATAGTTGGACATTATTAAATTGCCAACATTGGGTAGACCGTTGTAGTATATTGCTTAGACCTGCTACGTGCACATGACATGATTTTGGACAATCAAATGTTAATGTTGACTTAATGAGATATTAAACCTGTTTTGGAGAAGTATCACGTGTTGTGATTGTTGATGGCACGTGGTGCATGGTAACCAACTGGGTTTGGTAAATATATTTAGATCGGGGCAAATGACAAGAATGATATGGTGGGCCATGAGTGGCACCGGGGATGTCGTTTTGGTTCTTCGGGTAGTCTTGCCTTGGTCACCCTAAGGACTTAACCTTGCAAGCCTTTGACCTGAGTCAAGCGTGCAACCACATGTCCGCAATGGGATGGACCTAGTTGAGTAAGTTACTAATAACTTGCATGTGGTACCTCGAGGTATCAACTACACCTTTTGTGTAGCTTGAAAGGGGAGCGTACTAGTGCTAAGGCATGGTACCCGTCCAACAGTGTGTCGGTCCCATACTTCGCCTCCGTTAAGGGAAGGGATGGTGTATGACATAAGCCGGAGAGGTTCACTTGTAAAGTTTGCAGTCTTCTGAAATGCTTTGTTACGATCACTCGCCTTCGTGGTGTTTGACTGTATCTTGTGGGTAAAGTTGTAACATCCCAAAATTTTGCTTTTCTTAAAATCATGTGTGATTTGGCACTTTGGTGAATTTTTGGAATTTTCTGGAATTTATTTGGATTTATTTGGAATTTATTTGAATTTATTCCATTTTGAAATAATTAAAGAATTTAATTTTGCAAATAAATTTTTGTTGGAAATATTTTATTTGAGTCCAAAATAATCCAAAATATTTTCGAATTTTTGGAATTTTTCGAGTCATTTGCTATTTTTAATGAATTAAATGAATTCTGGGAATTATTTTAAATATTAAATCGCTGGAAAATCCAACTCGGGTCATCTTGTTCATCCGAGTCGGACTCGGAGTCCGACCGAGCAGTTGACTCGAACCCACTCCTAACCCTAATCGATCCCAACCGTTGGATCAAGATCCAACGGTGAGATCCGCCCGGAAACCGCCGGCCGTGTTCGGACCGGACCGATCGCGCCGTCGCGATCGTGGCCGTTGAATCGCGACACGTGGGCGGCGCCACGATTCGTCGTCTTCCGTAATCGAAGCCGGACTCCGCCGCGAGTGCGCGCCGTGACCGATTAGGGCTCATGCTGAGCACGCCTCCGGGGCTATTTAATGCCGGATCGTACCGAGGACCGCCGTGACCCGCGCACTTCTTGCCTAACCCGCCGAGCTCTAGCCGCCGTAGGTTCGCGGAATCGCTCGCCGTAGTTGCGTGAAGCGCCACCACGGTCCTTGCCTCGCCTCGCGCGCCGTCCGCGTCCTCGCCGCCATTGACCCCGATTGAAACCCGGCCGGGCGCACGAAGACACCCTCCATCTCGCCGAGCACGCCCCAACCGCCCGTTTGGGTGGTCGCCGATCCTCGGCCGGCCGCAACTTAACTCGTAGTGAAAGCCATCGCCGCCGAGAGCTCCACTAACCGCCGTCAGATCAAGATCCAAAGGCCCAGATCGTGCCACGTCGCCGGTGAGTTTCCCGTTGAAAATCCTAGGTCTAATCCCAACCGTTGGATCTAGATCCAACGGCCCACGATCGATCACGTGCGCCCCAAGCACATGAGGCCAAACTCAATCCCGGTAGCCGGATTTCAAACCAACGGCCACGATTGTGCCAGCGTCGAGGAAGCCGAATCGCGCCCAGCGCGCGTGCGTGGTCAGCGACACGCGGAGGCCAGCGTGTCGGCCGGCGATGCCGTGGCGTCACCCATGGCGTCATCGGTGGGACCCACCTGTCGACAGTGGTGAGCCCGTGACGTCGGCAATGGCGTCACCGAGTGGGCCCACATGTCGATCTCACGTGGAAGCGTGGGCCAGAGTCCACGGTGGACCCAAGCCGAGTGTGGACCGAGCCCATGGACGGTGACGCCAGCAGGCCAATCAGAGCTGCCACGTGTCCATCTTTGACGCAATCAGTCATTTCCGAAACAGAAAATGATTTATTAATTCGAAATATTGATTCAAATTTAGATTCAAACTTCAAACGCTTATAACTTTTGCGTTTCAACTCCGATTTGAGTGGTTCAAATTTCTAAATTTGTATAAAATTGAGATCTACCTAAATATGAATTTTATTTAATTTTTGGACTAAAGTTTTTCTCTGAAATATTATTTAATTGATTATTTAAACTTTAAATAATCATAACTTTTGCGTTTAACTCCAAATTTGAGCGATTCCAGTTTCTAAAAATCCAGAAAATTATGTTCTCTCTGTTTATGGATTTTATTTGGAGTTTTGGGATCTTTTTGCATAGTGTTCATTTGTGTATTTGCTATTTGCACGCTTTACGAGTAGACGTTGAAGTCTGGGAAGGATTCGAGGGAGAAGTGTTGACTCGGATCCAACTCAAGACCAAGAGCAAGTGCTTTTTGAAGGCAAGTTGTGCTTTGACCATATTGATCCCATTTGAAATCTATTTTGATTTAAACTATTGCATGCTAGTTCAATTAGAAAGATACTTTGTTTAAACACAGGGGTTAGATAAATACCAATTTGCTATATGACACCTTGATTACTTAAGTATGTGCCATGATCCCTTGTCACCCTAGTTGTGGTTTACTAGTTGGACATTATTAAATTGCCAACATGGGTTTAGATCGTTGTAGTATCTTGCTTAGACACTGCTCGTGCTCATGACATGATTTTGGATAATCAAATGCTAATATGGACTTAATGATATATTGAACCTGTTTTGGAAAAGTATCATGTGATGTTGATGGCACGTGGTGCATGGTAATCAAGCGGGGTTTGATAAGCGATTCGGCCAGGGCATATGGCAAGAGTAATCAGGTGGGCAGTGTGGCATTGGGAGTGTTGATTTGGTTTCGGGTAGTCTTGCCCTGGTCACTCTAAGGACTTAACCTTGCAAGCCTTTGAACTGGGTCATACTTGCAACCACATGGCTGGAATGGGGCGGCCCTAGTTGACTAAGTCGCTAAGGACTCACTTGTGGAGCCTCGGGTGTCGATTACACCGTTTGTGTGATTGTGCGGGGAGCGTATCGTGGGTGTGGCCGGTACCCATCTAACGGTGTGTTGGTCCCATACTTCGCCTTGGCTAAGGGAAGGGATGGTGTAGAGCACGTCTGGAGAGGACCACTGTGTTGTTTGAGGCTTAGAAGGCTTTGTTATGATCGCTCATTCGCATACTCTTGTATGGCGATTCACGGTGACGTGGTGAGTGGATTGTATCTTGTGGGTAAAGTGCATAACCTCTGCGAGTGTAGAATCTATTTGAATAGCCGAGTCCACGATGCTTGGACAATGCTCGGAATTACAGTCAAGGGTTAGATTTTACGAAAATAACTTGGATTTGAGAAGTTGGGTTGGTTTAACAAAGAAGATGATGGAAATATGGTTTAGGATGGGGAAAAATGTTATTTAAACTTCTTGAAAAGTTATTTATGCTTTACTTGTTTCTCTGCTTTGAATCTACTTATATTACTTGTCAAAAACATTTCTTTGCAAATATACCACTGAGCTACTCCTTTGTACTAAGCCATGCATATAGTATATTAGCTTGCATTGTGCATGACTTCCGAGTACCAAGTACTCACCCTTGCCCCAACACAATATCAGTTGAAGAGGAGATTACGCGGCCTTGGAGGAGGAACTCCAAGAGGACCCGACTACTTAGGGATCGAGCCCGGTCGATTACTGTGTGGTATCTGGATGGCGCCACAGTTTATTTGATTTTCCGCTATTATTTTTCTCTGAATAAGTTTAAGCCCCTCACGAGGCATATATTTGTAACTTGGCCATAAGGTCGAGTAACCGATTTTATTACTTTAATAAAGTACTTCTATGGTATCGATTGGTATGATTGTGATATTTACCGATGTTAAAGACTGTGTGCACTAAGCGCGTTCTGGACTAGTGCTGAATACACAGAGGGTCGGATTTGCAAATTCGGGGTCCCGACAGAGGTGGTATCGAGCCATACTTGACCAGTAGGCTCAACCCTAGCTAGAATGGTCGTAGTGAGGATAAAACCTATTTTCTAAAGCTAAAAATTTGTGAAGACAAGAAATGACATCACGACTTATCCCCTTCTCTCTTTTCTTGTCTCTTGCTGAAAATTTCCCTTACCTTGTCACAATTCGAAAATTAGAGTTCTTACGTAAAGCACTCTTGTGACAGATGGAGGAAGAGTTCAACCACGTTGATCTGGGAGTTAGTCACGCCATGAGCTTTGGCACATGCTACAAACTCTCGGAGATTTTGAGAAGCCCCAATACCAAGTAGAAGTGATCGAGACAAGCGGGATTGATCAAGGCTTGTGACGTGAGGATTGAGGTACTGTCGGGAAGAGGGGCCAGGCAATCGCCGATACCTTTGCCTTGCTAGAAGATCTACAATGCGAGATGGGTATCCAAGAAGTTTCACGACGAGCAATGCGGCACATTACGGTATCACGCCAGAGTTGGAAAGCACGGTGTTCCGTTATCATCCGCGCAGCGATAACCTTCTTGAGCGAAGGCGATTCAGGATGAGAATGCCACGGTTACACGGTTGGCACGATTCGTCCGTCGCCAGGAAGATGTACTAGATAATACAAGCAAGGAGCTACGAAGGCCCGCAAGGAGATCACAGAGAGAAGAACAGATGGCGGGAAGCTCAAGAGTATGTGGCACACCTTCTACGAAGGATTGACGAGTTGGAAATGACTTTATGCGGACGGACCAGAGCCAAGATTACTCGAGCTACACGAGCGAGATCGGAGGAGTCGATCTCGATGAGGACATCGCTTCCGACTACCACAGATGACATAGTCGCTGGACATGGCGATCGTTTCGGCGCCTATGCCGCACATCCGCACTCCAGGCCGTGGAGGTTTTCTCGATGAGTGAGCTTAGGTTCTATAGTGAGACTCCTTCGCCGAGTCGCGTCATAAAATAAAGAGTCACCCTTTAGGCGTTAGATTCGAGAGTTAGTTCGATTTGGATTTGCTTTGTTTCTTGAGTGTGCGGTATGTGTTGCAAGGCCCTTAGGCATTATGTGACCATACCAAGTTATTAGTAATAAAGATGGACCTTAAAGCTACCCCTTTCGCCTGCGCATAAAGTCCATACTACTTGTCTATTCTTGTTTCCCTCTCATCTCTAAACCTAGAGCAAATCAGCAGATGGTGAACACCCGTGGGAACTTTGGAAGCAATGGGAGTGGATCTCGCCCAGAAAACCCCAATGATGGAGCACGGCCGCCCTTTGGATGTGCAGAATTTTGGAGCATTTCTTGCCGCTTTCAGACCAGTTGATGCATGCTATGATGCAACAAATGCAGCACGTCCACCGCTCAGGCCACTTTGCCAATCAAGTTAATCGGGGACCACGCTTGAGAATACAAGGTGCCGGAGTTCATGAGGACTCACCCACCCACTTTCTCTGGAAATGCCAATCCATTGGAGGCCGATGATTGGTTAAGATCAATTGAGAGGAAGCTACACATAGCCCAATGCATAGGAACTAAGAAGGTACTTTACGCTTCTCATCAGTTGGAAGGAACAATGCCGAATGGTGGGAGAACTACGTGCCACGCAGAGAACCCTCAAGATATCACTTGGGAAGAGTTCACCATTTGCATTACAAGATCACGTGCCTGAAGGAATTATGGACCTTAAGAAGGAGGAGTTGAGCAGAAGCAAGGTAATCAACAGTGGCCGACTACGAACAAGTTCACCACGGCTAGCACGCTACGCTTTGAGGATGTAGCGACAGATAAATCCAGGCAGTCCTCGTTTTATGAAGGGACTTAACTTCGGGATTGCAAGTAGGGTTGATCACCCACACCTTTCCAGATTTCCAAGAGTTGGTGAATAAGGCGCTTATTCTTGAGGACAAGCGCAAGGCTGGATGAGAACGAGGAAGCGCAGGATGCAACAAAGAAGGATCACGTCGAGGAACGCAGCGCTTGAGAGTTGCACCAAATCAATTCTTGATTCCAACCACGAGAATGCAACAAGGACACCATCCCAGCACCAAGACCCGCCAATCGAGAACTACCAAACCCCAGCCCCGCTAGAAACGCTACGAGGCGATCGAGGAACAGGTGAGACGCTACAAGCGCAACGAGCGAGACACTTTGCCAGATTGTCCGAAGAAGACAGCAGAGGCGACCCGGTTCGCTTCAATCTAGGAACCACCCAGCTAGGACGCCAAAGACGGAGCCACACCCAGACCGTGGTGAGAGGCCGAGTCAACCATGTCACGCGGATGCATTGCAAAAATGCTACGGACGTCGATCTTGGGTAAGTTACTTGTTAACCCGTACTGCAGGCTTTTGTTTGACTACGGAGCTTAGCATTCGTTTGTTTCGCAAGGCTTTGCTACTAGAAATGACTTAAGGATTGCAAGACTTAAGTGCATGCTTTTAGTTCAAACCCACAGTTCCGAACTCGAGCGGAAGTAGGATGTTCGGGGTGAGAATATTAATAGATGGAATAGAGTTCCTAGCAAACCTTATAATTTTGGAGACCCGGACCTTAGATGTTATATTGGGAATGGATTGGTTATCCAAGCACAAGGCTGTATTGGATTGTGGGCGAAGGACTATCTCGATTGAGAGCAGTGTGGGAAGAAAGTGGAATTTCAAGCCACTGCGATTAGAGATGGACAGTTGATGGTTAACAGTACCAAGGCAATCGGCATAGAGGATGTCGGTAGTGAATGAGTACCCGATGTTTTTCCCGAAGATCTACGGTATGCCGCGAGACGAGGACATAGAGTTTGTGATAGAGCTTGTATGCACAAGACCGATAGCAAAGAGACCCTATCGGATGTCAACCGAGGAGTTGGTAGAGATGAAGAAACTTGACTAGAAGAGTTAATGGAGAAAGGATTTATAAGACCAAGTTAGTCGCCATGGGGAGCACCAGTTTTGTTTGTCAAGAAGAAGGACGGGAGTTTCAGGATGTGCATTGACTAACGTGCACTCAATGAAGTCAACTAGAAGAATAAGTATCAGCTTCACTGGATTGTTGATTTGTTTGATCATTTAAGAGGAGCCGTAGTTTTCTCCTAGATTGATCTGAGATAGGGATATCATAATTTAAAGATCCGTTAAGAAGATATTCCGAAGACTGCATTCTCGTCAAGATATGGACATTACGAGTTCTGATTATGTCCTTTGGATTTAACGAATCGCGGCTTATTTCATGAATATGATGAATAAGGTGTTCATGGAATATTTGGACAAGTTTGTCGTCGTGTTCATAGACGATATCCTAATCTACTCCAAGACAGAGGATGAACATGCCAGAACACTTAAGGCGAGTTTTGGAAAAGGCGAGGAACAGCAACTTTTCGCCAAGTTCGGCAAGTGTGATTTTTGGAAGGACAAGGTGGAGTTTCTTGGACATGTAATGACCATGAAGGAGTCGCCGTAGATCCAAGCAAAGTAGAAGGCGTGTTACATTGGGAGCGGTAGAAGGCGTGACCAGGTCGGAGTTTCCTTGGAATGGCAGGATATTACCGCCGTTTCATCGAAGGTTTTTCGACAATTGCGAAACCTCTTACGCAATTGCTGAAGAAGGAAAAGAAGTTTGCATGGGCGCTTGAGAATGTGAGGAAGGATTTGAGAGTGAAGAAGCGATTGACATCAAGACCGGTGTTAGTTGGGATGTTGCTCAAAGCTTCGATATTTATTGTGACGCATCGCGCCAAGGACTTGGATGTGTCTGATTGAGAATGGAAAGGTCGCCGCTTATGCATCAAGGCATGAGGCCGCATGAGGAAAATTATCCGACACATGACCTAGAGTTAGCCGCGTAGTGCATGCTTTGAAGATATGGCGTCACTATCGATTGGAAACAGATGTGAAGTATATACGGATCATAAGAGCCTTAAGTACATATTCACCCAATCGGATCTGAATATGAGGCAAAGGAGATGGCTAGAATTGATCAAGGACTATAATGTTGGAATTCATTACCATCCGGGAAGGCCAACGTAGTAGCCGATGCTCTGAGTCGGAAGAGCCATACCGTGAGTGCGTTGCTAGCCACAAGTCGAGGATGAGTTATGTGAGGATTTCGGAAAATGAAGATTGAGGTTGTACCTAGCGGATTCTTGGCCGCCTTGGAAGTAAAGCCTACTTTAGAGGACCGGATCAGAAGGACGGAAGGATGATGACAAGATCCGTAGGATTAAGTCCAAAATGGAGGAAGGCAAGGCAAAGGATTTCAAGCTAGACGAGCAAGGCACGTTATGGATGAAGGATCGCATTTGTGTGCCTAACAAAAAGGAGTTAAAGCAAGCGATTACGGAAGAAGCCCATGACTCTAAGTACTCGATTCATCCTGGAAGCGCCAAGATGTATCAGGATCTGAAGGAGAGATTCAGTGGCGAGTATGAAGCGTGAAGTTGCCGGGCATGTTGCATTGTGCGGCGTATGCCGAGAGTCAAGGCAATGCATCGAGAGACCAGCAGGATTGCTCTGGTGAAAATACCTCGAGTGGAAGTGGGAGGAAATCGGAATGGATTTCATTACCGGTTTCTTAGAAGACTCAAGGAGGTTATGACTCCATATGGGTTATAGTGGATCGCTTGACTAAAGTAGCCCATTTTATCCCCGTAAAGACCACTTACTCGGGAGATAAATTAGCGAGTTGTACATGATCAGGATTGTTTGTTTGCACGGAGTGCCAAAGAGGATTGTATCGGACGAGGTACCCAATTTACCTCAAGGTTACGGAATAAGTTGCATGAAGCCATGGGAACCCGTTTAAACTTCAAGATCTGACCTTATCATCCACAGACGGATGGACAGACGAAAGAGTCAACCAGATTCTAGAGGATATGTTGAGAGCTTGTGCATTGGCTTATGCTACCTCTTGGGATAAAAGTTTGCCGTATGCCGAGTTTAGTTACAACAATAGTTATCGGCTAGTTCTGAGATGTCACCTTTTGAGGCCTTTGTATGGTCGACCACTGTCGACACCATTGAATTGGAATGAGGCCGTGGCGAGCCCGTGTCTTTGGGCCTGATATTCTTCAAGAGGTGAGGAAGCGGATCGCTATGATTAGGGAAAGGTTGAAGATAGCCCAATCTCGACAGAAGAGTTATCTTGACAATCGTCGCCGAGATTTGAGTTTTGAACCGTAAGACTTTGTATACCTCGAGTTACGCCTCTCGGGGAGTTAAGAGGTTCCATGCCAAAGGGAAACTTCGCACCGTTATGTTGGACCATTTAAGATTTTGAGTCGCAGAGGTGAAGTTGCCTACCGGTGGAGTTGCCACGATCGTTGGCGAGAGTGCATGACGTGTTCCATGTGTCCCGTTGAAGAAGTGTCTCCGAGTTCCCGAGGAACAGCACCGCTAGAGTCAATTGAGTTGCAAGAGGATTTGACTTATAATGAGCACCCTGTGAGTATTATAGTCAAAATGGATCGAGAAACTAGAAACAAGTCAACCCGATTCTGTAGAGTTCAGTGGAGCAACCATGAAGAAAGTGAAGCGACTTGGGAGCGCGAAGAGGATTTGAAGAAAGAATTTCCAAACCTATTTCTTTAGTGAGCCCTGAATCTCGGGGACGAGATTCTATTAAGGGGGGGAGGTTTGTAACATCCCAAAATTTTTCTTTTCTTAAAATCATGTGTGATTTGGCACTTTGGTGAATTTTTGGAATTTTCTGGAATTTATTTGGATTTATTTGGAATTTATTTGAATTTATTCCATTTTGAAATAATTAAAGAATTTAATTTTGCAAATAAATTTTTGTTGGAAATATTTTATTTGAGTCCAAAATAATCCAAAATATTTTCCAGAATTTTTCGGAATTTTAAAGTCATTTGCTATTTTTAATGAATTAAATGAATTATCGGGAATTATTTTAAATATTAAATCGCTGGAAAATCAACTCGGGTCAAGTACTGTTCATCCGACCGAAGTCGGACTCGAGTCCGACCGAGCGATTGACTTCGACCGAACCCACTCCTAACCCTAATCGATCCCAACCGTTGGATCAAGATCCAACGGGTGAGATCCGCCCGACCGGCCGTGTTCGGACCGGACCGATCGCGCCGTCGCGATCGTGGCGTGATCGCGACTGCGTGGGCGGCCACGATTTCGTCGTCTTCCCAGAATCGAGCCGGACTCCGCCGAGTGCGCTTGCGTGACGATTAGGGCTCGCCGAGCACGCCTCCGGCTATTTAATGCCGGATCGTACCGAGGACCGCCGTGACCCGCGCACTTCTTGCCCTAACCCGCCGAGCTCTAGCCGCCGAGGTTCGCGAATCGCTCGCCGTAGTTGCGTGAAGCGCCACCACGGTCCTTGCCTCGCCTGCCGCCGTCGCGATCCTCGCCGCCATTGACCCCAGATTCGAAACCCCGGCCGGGCGCACCGAAGACACCCTCCATCTCGCCGAGCACGCCCCAACCGCCGTTTGGGTGGTCGCCGTCTCGGCCAGCCGCAAACTCCGCCGTAAAGCCATCGCCGACCGAGCTCCACCAACCGTCCGATCAAGATCCAAAGGCCCGAGATCGTGCCACGTCGCCGGTGAGTTTCCCGTTGAAAATCCTAGATCTAATCCCAACCGTTGGATCTAGATCCAACGGCCCACGATCGATCACGTGCGCCCCAAGCACATGAGGCCAAACTCAATCGGTAGTCGGATTTCAAACCAACGGCCACGATTGCCACGCAGCGTCCAGGAAGCCGAGCGTCGCGCGCGGCGCGTCGTGGTCACCGACACGCGGGGCCGCGTGTCGGCGACGATGCCGTGACGTCACCCATGACGTCATCGGTGGGACCCACTGCCGACCGTGGCCGAGCCCGCCGACGTCGGCAATGACGTCACCCGAGTGGCCCACATGTCGATCTCACGTGGAGTGGACCGAGTCCACGGTGGACCCAAGCCGAGTGTGGACCGAGCCCATGGACCGGCTGGCGCAGCCAGGCCAATCAGAGCTGCCACGTGTCCATCTTTGGCGCAATAATTAATTTCGAAAAGAAAATGATTTATTAATTCGAAATATTGATTCAAATTTAGATTCAAACTTCAAACGCTTATAACTTTTGCGTTTCAACTCCGATTTGAGTGGTTCAAATTTCTAAATTTGTATAAAATTGAGATCTACCTAAATATGAATTTTATTTAATTTTTGGACTAAAGTTTTTCTCTGAAATATTATTTAATTGATTATTTAAACTTTAAATAATCATAACTTTGCGTTTTAACTCCAAATTTGTGATTCCAGTTTCTAAAAATCCAGAAAATTATGTTCTCTCTGTTTATGGATTTTATTTGGAGTTTTGGGATCTTTTTGCATAGTGTTCATTTGTGTATTTGCTATTTGCACGCTTTACGAGTAGGCGTTGAAGTCTGGAAGGATTCGAGGGAGAAGTGTTGACTCGGGATCCAACTCAAGACCAAGAGCAAGTGCTTTTTGAAGGCAAGTTGTGCTTTGACCATATTGATCCCATTTGAAATCTATTTTGATTTAAACTATTGCATGCTAGTTCAATTAGAAAGATACTTTGTTTAAACCGGGGTTAGATAAATACCAATTTGCTATATGACACCTTGATTACTTAAGTATGTGCCATGATCCCTTGTCACCCTAGTTGTGGTTTACTAGTTGGACATTATTAAATTGCCAACATGGGTTTAGATCGTTGTAGTATCTTTGCTTAGACACACTACGTGCTCATGACATGATTTTGGATAATCAAATGCTAATATGGACTTAATGATATATTGAACCTGTTTTGGAAAAGTATCATGTGATGTTGATGGCACGTGGTGCATGGTAATCAAGGGGTTTGATAAATGATTTCGGCCAGGGCATATGGCAAGAGTAATGTCAGGTGGGCGGTGTGGCATTGGGAGTGTTGATTTGGTTTTTCGGGTAGTCTTGCCGTGGTCACTCTAAGGACTTAACCTTGCAAGCCTTTGAACTGGGTCGTACTTGCAACCACATGGCTGGAATGGGACGGCCCTAGTTGACTAAGTCGCTAAGGACTCACTTGTGGAGCCTCGGTGTCGATTACACCGTTTGTGTGATTATGCAGGGGGGCGTATCGTGGTCGTGGCAGGTACCCATCTAACGGTGTGTTGGTCCCATACTTCGCCTTGGCTAAGGAAGGGATGGTGTAGAGCACGTCTGGAGAGGACCACCTGTGTTGTTTGAGGCTTAGAAGGCTTTGTTATGATCGCTCATTCGCATACTCTTGTATGGCGATTCACGGTGACGTGGTGAGTGGATTGTATCTTGTGGGTAAAGTGCATAACCTCTGCAGAGTGTAGAATCTATTTGAATAGCCGAGTCCACTCATCTTGGACAATGCTCGGGAATTCTGATCAAGGGTTAGATTTTACGAAAATAACTTGGATTTGAGAAGTTGGGTTGGTTTAACAAAGAAGATGATGGAAATATGGTTTAGGATGGGGAAAAATGTTATTTAAACTTCTTGAAAAGTTATTTATGCTTTACTTGTTTCTCTTTGCTTCCGAATCTACTTATATTACTTGTCAAAAGCTGTTTCTTTGCAAATATACTGAGCTACTCCTTTGTACTAAGCCATGCATATAGTATATTATCTTGCATTCTGTGAATGACTTGATGAGTAAAAAGTACTCACCCTTGCCCAAACACAATATAAGTAGAAGAAGAGATTACGACCTTGGAGGAGGAACTCCAAGAGGACCCTACTACTTAGGGATGCGAGCGGTCGATTGCACTGTGGTATCTTTGGATGGCGCCACAAGTTTATTTGATTTTCATTTGCTATTATTTTTCTCACGAATAAGTTTAAGCCCTACGAGGCATATATTTGTAACTTGGCCATAAGGTCGAGTAACCAGTTTTATTACTTTAATAAAGTACTTCTATGGTATCGATTGGTATGATTGTGATATTTACCGATGTTAAAGACTGTGTGCACTAGCGCGTTCCTGGACTAGTGCTGAATACACAGAGGGTCCGGATTTGCAAATTCGGGGTCCCGACAAAAGTGCATAACCTCTGCAGAGTGTAAAATCTATTCGAATAGCCGTGTCCGCGGCACTGGACATTGCTCGGGGATTACAGACAAGGGTTAGACTTTCATGAAAACAACTTGGACTTGGAAAGTTTGGTTGGGTTAAATGATGACGTTGATGGAAATGTGGATTAGGAAAGGATAAGTGTTTACTTAACTCTTGGAAAAGTTATTGATATAATCCTTTCCATTTACTGCTTTCGAATCTACTTATGCTACTTGTTAATTGCTGATTTACTGCAAATGTACCTGTTAGCCTATCCTTTGCAATAAGCCATGCATATAGAATATTAGTTTGCATTCTGTGCATGACTTGCTGAGTACCAAGTACTCACCCTTGCCACAATACAACATCAGTTGAAGGAGAAGCGACGCCAGCTTTGGAGGAAGAACTTCAGGAGGAGCCGTCTACTTAGGGAGCGAGCCCAGTCAGTTGCCTGTGGTATACTGGATGGCGCCACGTTGATACTTTTATTCCGCTGCAATTTATTTCCTTAATAAGTTTTCGCCCTATGTGGCGTACTCTTGTAACTTGACCATAAGGTTGAGCAACCGGTTTGGTTATCTTAATTAAAGAACTTTATTACTATCGATGTGTATAATTGTGATATTTACCGATGTTGAGACTGTGTGCACTAGCGTGATCCTGGACTAGTGCTGAATACACAGAGGGTCCGGATTTGCAAATTCAGGTCCCGACACCCTAGCCTAGGTGTTAACAAGGTTCACATGGCAAAGTAATTAAGGAAATCCCACAAATTTCGAATATAGCTACCATTACGCACAACATAGCCACTTTATAGAATTTACACGCGTCTATGATAGTTTAATAAAAAAAAGACATCGCAAAATATGGGATCAAAATGTTCAAAGGAGGGTGCTTGCCTGTTTGCTCTTCATCAAAATCATTCTCGAGAATATAGTCAGGGTCGTTGTCAACGGACTCCGACACGTCGTCAGCTACGCGTTCGAACGATAGAAACCGCGGCAAAAGCAAACAACAACAAATCAAAATAGGGCAACAGGAAATCAGATGCAAATGACAGATTAGACTCAACAAAAGAACAAAGCAGTTACCGGAACAATTCATTCATTTGCTAGCATACTAATTCCAAACACAACAAGTTAATGAGGTTCTTTCACGTTAATACTATATCCATTCTTCCAGCTTCAGAAATGCTAAATTTGTGTAACTTAGTAATTATATAATCGAATTCAAGAAGCTAAAATTGTTTGGATTAACAAAATTAGAACTAACTATTCAAGTAATGCGCTATTCGCGACCATATAACTTAGACCTATTGTGCTAATAGGATTCAGATGCAAAGCAAGTTATTATTCAAATGTTTTTCTACAACATGGTGGTGCACATACTATAGAGTGATCCTGGGCTAATCTTCCTTAAATTTGCATTTAGACGAGAAGTTCTACAGATGACTGAAAAAGCTTAAGTGATCACATTTGCACAGGTTAAAGTTATGACTTACATGATTAAATTGTGGTGGCAACTAAATAAATTATCTACTCAATATTTAAGAACTGCTAGGGAAGGTATACAGAAGTGGCTTAAGTTGGTTTTACTACATCTTGAAGTCTATTGCAAGGTTAATAGCTTAATTGAGCATGAAAACTTTAATATTCCATTTTTCCTTAAGAAGCATGAATACGAAATCGAATTCTTGAGCAAGTAAAAATAATGAGCAAATCTAAGAAAAGTCATACAACAGCATGAGTAGGATATTTTAAAGTCCTAGGAACAAGTTTAAAAGCATTTGGAACAAAATTTCACAAGTTAATATCATTTCGGCAAATCTATGCATTGAATTACAACCATGATAGCATTCAATGTAAATCAAGTCCAAATTCAAAAATTTTCACATATTTAAATAGGTTACTGTCCAAGTATTGCAATGGAGTTGGTTTCACTCATTTTGGAGTTGTTTTGCAAAATTTTTACATTATGCATGAATTAGGCCTAAAGCAAATAATTGAGCTCATTTTCTGTACAATAGTCCAAACTAAAATATTTTTGCATATTCATAAACTTCATGATTTTATACAAATTTAGAAAGTGGTTTCATCTAATTTGGAGCTACACAGCAAAAGATATACACAATTGAATTGGAATCGGCCAGGAAATACAAGGAAATAGGAAAATACGTTTTCCAAAAAGGAAAACGCATTTCCCCAGCACGCACAGGCTCCTTAGCCACTTGGTTAGCCTGGTAGCCGGACCCCACCGGTCAGAGGGCCTACGCACGCGTGCCTATGACCGCTGGGCCAGCGCGCTAGTGGCTCGAAGCACAGCCGCTCGGGGCGGTTCGCCGGCAACTGTAGCAATGGCGGAGGAGGGCCGGCGACCACGGGGAGATGGAGAGGGCGGAGAGGTGAACCTGTGGGGGAATTCGGTTGAGGCCGAAGGGCAGCGAGGTGGTCTTGCGGCGAAGAAAGGCGGAGCTTGGCGGTGGGAGCTGCCGGCAACGAAGGAGAAGGGGAGTTAGGCCTGGGCACGGAGGAAAAAACGATTAGGGGAAGAGGATGACCCAGATGGAGTACCTCGGAGGGGTGGAGTAGCAGCGGAACGGGCCGGCGCCGTGAGACCGAAGGCGGAGAAGAAGGAATCCGCGGTGGCGGCGCTATGAACCTTGGAAGCTGAAAAGGAGTGAGGGAGAGTGATCAGTGAAGCTCCAAGATGCTAGAAATCTGAATGAATTGAAGCATTGCATCACCAGTCACTTAGTTCGCAATTCCCCCCGCCATTCGGGTGCTCTCAAGAGGAATGGCGGTGAAGGGAGGTGGCTTACAGCGAGGGTGAGCGAAAGGAGGGGAAATGGTGGAGGTTGAGCCAGTTTTAAGGCGGCCCAGATGGAGAGGGCGAGACCACAATGCCCGGCATGGGATGCGATGCGGATGAGGCTCAGCTGCTGCAGCCGTGTGGTGCCAACTTCCTGCGTGAGGCATGGCCGGGAGAGAGAGAAGACGACGGTGGGGCGACTACGTGAGGTCGGGCACGGTAGCAAGCTAGACAGAAGATACCACATATTTCTAAAAAGTAGATCTAGAAAATACCACATATTTTCTGGAAAGTGATGAACAGAGGGAAGAATAATAACGATGGGCTTGATGACGAAATGGAAGCAGCGCAGTAGCGACCGGCCGTAGAGGAAGTAGTCGATGCAGAGGAAGCTCGAGCGGTCGCGCAGTTGCGCTGCCCAGAAACCTTATTGCCACCCCCATGCAGATTCTCGCGGTGGCAACGGTTCGGAGATCCCGCTCTCCCTGCCTCGCGGTGCACGCCGAGAGGAAGGTCGGTCAAGAACGAGCGCAGCACGAAGACGCAACACGGATCACAATGGATGAACGCGAGTTCCAGAGAAAAAAACTTGCTTTAGTCTGGACGTCTCTAGATTTTATAGCCTCGCACCAGTAACGGTCATTTAAACGCTAGTAAACAGGATTTAATCCAAATGACTGTTTCTATTAGAAACTGACGCCATTATCATGGCTGTTTCAATTCTCAGAAATCGAAATTTAAAAAGGGTTTAAACGTGCCAGAATTTAATCCACCGCACGGTGACCCATGACGTCGCAAGTCACAAGTCACGCGGGAAAAATACGCGGAAATACGCCTTATATTTGGGACCAACACTGCTATCATTGACGAGGTCAAGTCTTTCTTATCTAGTTGTTTCGATATGAAAGACATGGGTGAGGCAGATGTAATTCTAAATATTAAATTGATCAGAACCGAGAATGGGATTACTTTGAGTTAGTCCCATTATGCAGAAAAATTATTGAGCCGCTTCGCCTTTGAGAACTGCAAAGTAGCCCCAACTCCCTATGATGCAAGTGTAAAACTTCGCAAAAATAACGGAATAGGGAAAGATCAATTAAAATATTCACAAATTGTAGGGTCCCTTATGTATTTATCTGGTGCAACGAGACCTGGCATCTCATTTGCTGTGAGCAAATTAAGCCGGTTGGTTTCATATAATTTGGAACAAAAATAACGGATTAGGGAAAGGTCAATTAAAATATTCACAAATTATAGGGTCCCTATGAGACATGATATTGCTCGTTATGTGGCTGAGTGCGATGTCTGCAAGAGGGTGAAGGCTGAACACCTTAAGCCAGCTGGCACTCTTCAGCCATTGCCCATTCCAAGTTGGAAGTGGGAATACATTAGCATGGATTTCATCACCGGGCTGCCAACGACTTCTTCGGGTCATGACTCGATCTGGGTTGTAGTCGACCGGTTGACGAAGTCTGCACACTTTTTAGCCGTTCGCACTACCAATCGAGCCATCAAATATGCGGAGCTGTACATGTCCCAGATTATGTGCCTTCATGGAGTGCCGAAGCGAATAGTTTCAGATCGGGGCTCTCAGTTCGTCTCCCGATTCTGGAGAAGTTTGAACGCGACGTTGGGCACCAAATTGCTCCACAGCTCATCATATCATCCGCAAACTAACGGACAGACCGAGCGGGTCAATCAGATCCTCGAGGACATGTTGAGGGCTTGTGTTCTGTCTTATGGGAAGAAGTGGGATGAGTGTCTTCCATTTGCTGAGTTTGCTTACAACAACAGCTACCAAACCAGCATCAAAATGTTTCTGTTTGAAGCACTCTATGGTCGTAGCTGTCGGACACCCATGAACTGGTCTGAGAGTGGGGAACGACCGTTCTTTGGGCCGGATGTGGTTAAGGATGTAGAAGAAAAGGTGAAGACCATTCAGGAGAACCTGAGAGTAGCGCAATCCCGGCAGAAGAGCTATGTTGACCACCGTAGGAGACCCCTCTCCTTCGAGGTTGGCGATCATGTCTATCTGAAAGTGTCCCCTCTCCGGGGCACCCGTCGATTCGGAACCAAGGGAAAGTTGGCACCTCGATACATAGGACCTTTTCGGATCCTTGAAAAGCGTGGTCAAGTGGCATATCAGCTGGAGCTTCCTCCCTCTCTAGCAATGGTCCACAACGTCTTCCACATATCTCAGTTGAAGAAGTGCCTCCGTACTCCCTTTGAGTCACTGGAGGTGGATGAACTTGAAGTCCAACCTGAACCTGATCTGTCTTATCAAGAGCATCCTATTCGGGTTTTGGATGAAGCTGAACGCAAGACCCGTCGACGGACTCTCAAGTTCCACAAAGTTCAGTGGAGCAATCAAACTGAGGCATGTCGGTTAGAGTGCAACTACGCTGTCTATCTGTATTCCATCCTGTTTGTGCGCTTGTCATGAATCTCGGGGCGAGATTCCTTTAAGGGGGGAGGGTTTGTCAAGGCCCTCAACTTTAGATTTCTGGGACATCCGGAGTATCCGGATTTAATGTCTGGAATATCCGGACACAACCCGGAATGTCCGGATAAAATGTCCGGAGTATCCGAGTTAGAGCTACCGAACACCTCAACCCGGAGTGTCCGGACTAATTGTCTGGAGTGTCCGGGGTGTTCGGATTTGTTTTACCGAAGGCCCCAACCCGGAGTCTCCGGGTTAATTGTCCGGAGAGTCCGAACTGTGCGGGGGTTTTGTATAAAACTCCATTTCGTGGTTCCCCACTCATTCCTCCTTCCACCCATTGCTCCCCACTACCCGTGTGAGCTCTCCTCCACCCAATCCTCGTCTCCGGTGAGCTCCCCTTCCGGCGACCTCCCGTAGTCTTCCCTGGTGGCTTCTCCACCCCGGTGACCTAGAGATCCTCTCCAAGCCGGCGTCCTCTTCGCTCAACCCGGCTTCCCCTTCCTCTCCTTCATCCCCCTTGAAGGTGAGACCTCTCCTTGGAGTCCATTTGTGGTTCTTGGGAGGTCGTGAGAGTAGGTTTGAGGTTAGGTTTGTAGATTTGGGGTTAGGG
Organism: Rhipidocladum racemiflorum; assembly: GCA_036346355.1. NCBI lineage: Eukaryota > Viridiplantae > Streptophyta > Magnoliopsida > Poales > Poaceae > Rhipidocladum > Rhipidocladum racemiflorum. Next base: position 58,096,475 of record CM070578.1, read on the forward strand.
TAACCTTGGGGAGAGTTAGGGTTTTAGGTGGGTGGTTGGTTTGGGGTTGGTTTGGGCAATGTTGGATGCTAGGGTTAGAGATCGGGGTTAGATAATGTCATCCCTAGCGTTGGATTGGGTTCTTGGTTGGAGGTATTAAGAATGAGCCTTAATCGTCGTGGGTTGAGCTAGCTCGGAGCTTCTCTGGCTCGACCGCGTGTAGGAAAGTCATAGATCGGGCCTTCGTGGTGCCGTAGGTCTCGGTAGCACTTCGAATCCTTGGGTAAGTTGGGCAAAATGCGCAGGGTCCGGAGTGTCCGGACCTAGCTGTCCGGAATGTCCGGGTTAGCCAGACTATCAGGATATTAAACCCGGACTGTCCGGGTTTACCTGGTCTGTCCGGCGGGGGAACTCCATTGTAATCTATTTTATTGCATTGCATACATCTCATTTATGCATTGTATTCGTGTAGAGAACGATCCCGCGGTGACTGTTGTGACCGTGGTTGAGGGGATTGCCGACGAGCAACTTGTCGTCGATCCGCAAGCAGAAGCACAAGGCAAGCACCTATGCATTTTGAACCACTTGTGTAATTTACTTTTGTGAATTAATTGCTTATTGGACGATTAAGTTTTGCATTAGGAGTTGAAATGTGGGCTAGGCTAGATCCTAATTGTTGCACATACATTCCTTTGTACTTGATGAACACCTTCCTTGGAGCTAGTATAAGGGTAATATAATGTGTCCATGCTTAGCCTTGCTTAGATGTCGGGTACGGGCCAAGTGGTGGATGGTTCCGCCGCTTGTGATTGTTCTATGACACAGTACTCGGGTTACTGTGGTAACGATGGTGAGTAGAAATGGAAAAATGAAATGAGACCGGGCGAGAGAGTTGGGCACTTGGGTGTGGAGACCCAAGCGCGGTAGTCTTGCTTGTGTCAGTTGAGGACCGATCCGTTGTCTGCCCTTTGATCGAGCACACTTTGGTTGATCGCATGCCGGTATCGGACGGTAAAGCTATTCTTTTGTCGCATGCCGTTCGATGGGGCATACACCTCATGTGGTTGGACGTGGTTGAGGGCGAGGCTTAGGCCGACTCTCGAGGGCCAAGCCGGGCTTGGGCCACTCGAGGGGGTGCTAGGTGCTCGGGCCGCATGAAGATGTCCCCAACGAATTGGTATGGGTAGGAGGATGGTTGACAGGATGTTCTTTGTGGCACGTGTCGTGCGGTCAATGCTTCCCTGCAGGGTTAATTAAGCGATTCGAATTGCCGCGCTCTCGGATATGAGCACGCTTGGTCATCGCACATTCAACGTAGTAATAACTTGAACTTGAGGTTAGCTGGTGTGGACAAGGATACTGACGAGGATACTTGTTCCCAATGCTACTTGTTGTAATGAAGTGTTAAATTCCAAAGTTCACCCTAGCGATAGGCGCTTGTTCAAAAACGCTATAAATTGTGAAACTGAGTAGAGGGATTAATTTAGTAACAAAGTTAAGCTTTCCGCACTTTTTCCTTCAGCTTGTTCCCTTGCTACATCCAAATGCATACTTCTTGGAGTCGGTCATATATGGACCACGGGTAAGACTTGCGAGTACCTTCCGTACTCAGGCTTTTGCTTTGTGGTTTTGCAGGTGAGAATCCAGCGGGGTGTGAGTTTTGCCCCTACTACCTATCGGTGACCGGGCGGTGCACCGAGTAGAGGCTACACCGTCGTCGTACACGCCCGGGAGTGTTCGGAGGCAGAACACTTCCGGAGATGTTCTACTTTTGGGTCTAGTTTAATAGTTGCGTACTCTTTTGTTGTATAGTTAGTTTTAATCGATGTCTTAACTGCTTGGAGTACTTGTTGCCTTTGTAGTTGACTTCTGTTATGGCTTTGCCCTCTTTGCTTGTGTCTTTCCCTTCCTGTCCTCGTGGCCTTCGTGCCCTGTTGTTGTTGGGGTTGGGGTCGTGGGGTTTTGTCTTCGTGCCGGGGTTTTGTTTGGTTGGTTTTTGCTTCCGCGCGTGTCTGGTTGTGGGGTCTCCGAGTTTGTTGCCACCTTTATGCAAATTGGGTTGATATCTCAGTGAAACCGGTATGCGGGGATCCCGAGCGAGCTTCGGGTTGCATACCGGGGGAATACCAGTGTTGTCGTCGAGTTATTCGAAGGGTTCTGAAGTCCGTCTCAATTGGGCTTGGGTGCTAACACCGCGAGCGCTTCCAGCGATCCTTTGTTAGCCTCCAAACCCGATTAGAGTGACTAAACCTTCTAATAGCCTGAGGACGATCTGGGCGCCTCCTCGCAAGGCTGGTATAAGAGCAAGGTGCATGAAGACGAACCCAAAACCTGACGATCACTTAAGGAATTGATTAGGATTGTCATAAATGCATTAGGTGGAAGTTAGTACTTATACCCCGCCTTATGTATATGTACTGTGAGTATGGGTTGCGTTGGAATCGTGCATTCCATGTCATATCATGCATGTGCCATGCCATTTGCATCGTAAGCTGTGTTCTGAGTGTGTTAGACTTGTCGGACTCCAGTGTGGAGTGCTACAGTCTGACATGGGGTTAGTTTGTGGGTTTAGTTAAATTTAGACCTATCCTTTCCGTGAGGGTCTAACTCTTGTTGTCTAATTTGATTGACGACAGCATGAGAACCCGCGGTGGTATGGGAGGTGATGATGGCGCTGGGCGATCGCAGCCCGACCATGGCGATCCGCCTCCTCCTCCCAACCTGTTGGATGTTCTGATGCGGTCGGAGCAGAACCAGTAGACAACCAACCGCATTCTGGAGATGCTGGTCCAGAATCAGGCTGCTCCGGGTGGCCGCGATGAAGGGCGAGGCCGACCCAACGGCTACCTGGACTTTCTGCACACTCAGCCGCCGACGTTCTCCAGGGCCAGTGATCCGTTGGAGGCTGACGATTGGCTACGCACCATGGAGCAGAAGTTTGCACTCATCCATTGTGAGGATCTCCAGAAGGCGCCTTTCGCAACGCAACAGCTTCAAGGTCTTGCTGGTGCATGGTGGGCCAATTTTCTGGTGATGCAGCCAGCCGGTCATCAGGTGACCTGGGCGGAGTTCCGTGAGGCCTTCCGGGCGTACCACATCCCAAAGGGACTCATGGATATCAAGAAGCAGCAGTTTCTTGCCCTCAAGCAGTTGAGCAAGTCAGTGATGGACTACTCCCGAGAGTTCAATTACTTGGCTCAAGATATCTGAGGAGGAAGTCGACACTGATCAGAAGAAGCAGGATCGTTTTATGAGTGGACTGACGGCAAAGATGCAGGATAAACTCTCAGTCTGTGACTTCGCCGACTTCAATGCTTTAGTGAGTCAGGCGATTACTGTGGAGCACAAGATGAGAAGCCATCAAGATGAGAAGAAGCGGAAAAGGGCGGTTCAGTACTCAGCTGGTGGCAGTTCACAGCGGGCCCAAGTGGCTCTTCCACCACCGAGGGCCCCTGTTCCTGTGCCTTCCTTGCCGGTTGGAGTGGTCCGACCTCCTGTTGCTGCTCCTCGACCTCCACAGCCACGGCCCGGAGTGCGAGTGGTGACAGGCTCTGGACGGGGCCCATGCTACAACTGCGGGCATACGGGGCATTTCATCCGCGACTGCCCATTTCCGAGGCGGGGCATCAACTCTAACGCCCCAAGGCCTCAAGGCGCGACTGCACCACCTCTACCTTCACTTCCTGCGCCTACCCGTGGCCAAGTCAACTACGTCGATGCTGAGGCGATTCCCGAGGGCACCACCATGTTGACTGGTACGTTATGCATTGAAGGGCATGCTGCCAGGGTTTTGTTTGATTCGGGGGCTTCTCATTCCTTCATTAGCAAAGATTTTGTCATGCAACATCGGATGGAAGTGAGCTGTGGCCGTACCTCGTTCCTAATTGAAGCACCGGGTTCGAAGTTTTCTGCCAATCGTGTGGTCCAGAAGGCCACCGTGCAGATCCAAGGGGTTCTTTTCCTGGTCAACCTGCTGCTCCTCGACCTTCGTGGAATAGATGTTATCTTGGGTATGAACTAGTTAGCGCGGCAGCAGGCCATTCTAGATTGCTCTCGTCGCTCCATCACACTCAGGGGACTGAAGGGCGACTTGCTGACTCTACTCCTAGATGATGGCAAGATCGCTCTTTACTCCTTGAATGGCACGGAAGTTGAAGAGCTCGAGTCCATTCCTGTGGTGTCGGAGTACCCGAACGTGTTCCCGGTGGAACTGCCAGGAATGCCGCCCGATCAGGATATTGAGTTCGTTGTTGAACTTCAACCTGGGACTGCCCCAGTTTCCAAGCGGCCGTATAGAATGCCACCCAATGAGTTGGCTGAACTGAAGACTCAGCTGAAGGAACTGATGGACAAGGGGTTCATTCGCCCGAGCTCCTCACCTTGGGGATGCTCGGCTCTCTTCGTGACCAAGAAGGATGGTTCTCTTCGCCTCTGTGTCGATTATCGTCCTTTGAATGCAGTCACTGTCAAGAACAAGTACCTTCTGCCTCGGATCGATATCCTGTTTGATCAGCTTGCTGGTGCACGGGTGTTCTCCAAGATTGACTTGAGGCTCGGGTACCATCAAATCAAGATTCGGGTTGAGGATGTCCCAAAGACAGCATTCTCCACCCGATATGGGCTATATGAGTACACCGTCATGTCATTCGGTCTGACGAACGCACCGGCGTATTTCATGTACCTCATGAATTCCATTTTCATGGGGGAGCTCGATTCTTTTGTGGTCATATTCATTGATGACATCCTGGTCTACTCAAAAGGTGAGGAAGAGCATGCCAGGCATCTTCATATTGTTCTCGGAAGACTTCGGGAGCATCGCCTGTATGCCAAGTTCAGCAAGTGCAAATTTTGGCTGAAGAAAGTGTCTTTTTTGGGGCACGTCCTTTCCGAGCAGGGTGTTGTTGTCGACCCAAGTAAGGTACAGGACATCGTCAAATGGGAGTAACCCAAGACAGTCACCGAGATTCGCAGTTTTCTTGGGCTTGCGGGCTATTACCGCCGATTCATTCAGGACTTCTCAAAGATTGCCAAGCCCATGACTGAGCTGCTGAAAAAGGGTGCTGAATTCAGATGGTCAGTGGGCTGTGAGCGAGCGTTCCAGACTCTGAAGCAGCGCCTCACTACAGCTTCCGTCCTCACACAACCGGACATCCACAAACCGTTTGCTGTTTATTGCGATGCATCAGGCATCGGCCTTGGCTGTGTGCTTATGCAAGAAGGCCGGGTTGTTGCTTATGCCTCTCGACAGCTGAAGCATCATGAAGAGCACTACCCCACCCATGATTTGGAGCTTGCAGCGGTGGTCCATGCTTTAAAAATTTGGCGCCACTATCTCCTGGGGAACAAGTACAACATCTATACCGATCACAAAAGTCTCAAATACATCTTCACTCTGGCAGATTTGAATATGAGGCAAAGAAGGTGGCTTGAGCTGATCAAGGACTATAGTCTGGAAGTCCATTACCACCCGGGGAGAGCCAATGTGGTGGCTGACGCGTTGAGTCGCAAGGCTCAATGCAATTGCCTCATTCTTGAACCCCAAAGTGCCACTCTCTGTGCCGAATTTCAGAAACTCGGCTTAGAAATGGTTGAAGAAGGATTTGTGGCTAATCTGGAGTTGAGTTCCACATTGTTGGATCAGATTAGGGAAGCACAAAAAGGGGGCAGTGGCGTTGCCGAAATATGCAGCAAACTGAGTTCCGGCCAAGCCACTAACTTCCACCTTGATGACCGTGGAACTTTATGGTTCGGTGAGTGCTTGGTCATCCCCGAGAACCATGAATTGCGAAGAAAGGTTCTTGATGAAGCCCACAACTCCTTGCTCACGATCCATCCGGGCAGCAACAAAATGTACCAAGACTTGAAGCCGAGATTTTGGTGGGCTCGCATGAGGCATGATATTGCTCGTTATGTGGCTGAGTGCGATGTCTGCAAGAGGGTGAAGGCTGAACACCTTAAGCCAGCTGGCACTCTTCAGCCATTGCCCATTCCAAGTTGGAAGTGGGAAGACATTAGCATGGATTTCATCACCGGGCTGCCAACGACTTCTTTGGGTCATGACTCGATCTGGGTTGTACTCGACCGGTTGACGAAGTCCGCACACTTTTTAGCCGTTCGCACCTACTATCGAGCCATCAAATATGCGGAGCTGTACATGTCCCGGATTATGTGCCTTCATGGAGTGCCGAAGCGAATAGTTTCAGATCGGGGCTCTCAGTTCGTCTCCCGATTCTGGAGAAGTTTGCATGCGGCGTTGGGCACCAAACTGCTCCACAGCTCAGCATATCATCCGCAAACTGACGGACAGACCGAGCGGGTCAATCAGATCCTCGAGGACATGTTCAGGGCTTGTGTTCTGTCTTATGGGAAGAAGTGGGATGAGTGTCTTCCATTTGCTGAGTTTGCTTACAACAACAACTACCAAACCAGCATCAAAATGTCTCCGTTTGAAGCACTCTATGGTCGTAGCTGTCGGACACCCATGAACTGGTCTGAGAGTGGGGAACGACCGTTCTTTGGGCCGGATGTGGTTAAGGATGCAGAAGAAAAGGTGAAGACCATTCAGGAGAACCTGAGAGTAGCGCAATCCCGACAGAAGAGCTACGCTGACCGCCGTAGGAGACCCCTCTCCTTCGAGGTTGGCGATCATGTCTATCTGAAAGTGTCCCCTCTCCGGGGCACCCGTCGATTCGGAACCAAGGGAAAGTTGGCACCTCGATACATAGGACCTTTTCGGATCCTTGAAAAGCGTGGTCAAGTGGCGTATCAGCTGGAGCTTCCTCCCTCTCTAGCAATGGTCCACAACGTCTTCCACATATCTCAGTTGAAGAAGTGCCTCCGTACTCCCTTTGAGTCACTGGAGGTGGATGAACTTGAAGTTCAGCCTGAACCTGATCTGTCTTATCAAGAGCATCCTATTCGGGTTTTGGATGAAGCTGAACGCAAGACCCATCGACGGACTCTCAAGTTCTACAAAGTTCAGTGGAGCAATCACACTGAGGACGAAGCTACTTGGGAGCCTGAAGATCGTTTGAAAGCCGAGTATCCCGAGTTCTTCCAAGCCGTGTGAGTACCCGTGTTCAATTCTTCGTGATTCCCGGCATGTCAGTTAGCGTGCAACTACGCTGTCTATCCGTATTCCACCCTGTTTGTGCGCTTATCATGAATCTCGGGGCGAGATTCCTTTAAGGGGGGAGGGTTTGTCAAGGTCCTCAACTTTAGATTTCTGGGACATCCGGAGTATCCGGATTTAATGTCCGGAATATCCGGACACAACCCGAAATGTCCGGATAAAATGTCTGGAGTATCCGAGTTAGAGCTACTAAACACCTCAACCCGGAGTGTCCAGACTAATTGTCCGGAGTGTCCGGACTAATTGTCTGGAGTGTCCGGGGTGTTCGGGATTTGTTTTACCGAAGGCCCCAACCCGGAGTCTCCGGGTTAATTGTCGGGAGAGTCCGGACTGTGCGGGGGTTTTGTATAAAACTCCATTTCGTGGTTCCCCACTCATTCCTCCTTCCACCCATTGCTCCCCACTACCCGTGTGAGCTCTCCTCCACCCAAGCCTTGTCTCCGGTGAGCTCCCCTTCCGGTGACCTCCCGTAGTCTTCCCCGGTGGCTTCTCCACCCCGGTGACCTCGAGATCCTCTCCAAGCCGGCGTCCTCTTCGCTCAACCCGGCTTCCCCTTCCTCTCCTTCATCCCCCTTGAAGGTGAGACCTCTCCTTGGAGTCCATTTGTGGTTCTTGGGTTCTTGGGAGCTCGTGAGAGTAGGTTTGAGGTTAGGTTTGTAGATTTGGGGTTAGGGTAACCTTGGGGAGAGTTAAGGTTTTGGGTGGGTGGTTGGATTGGGGTTGGTTTGGGCAATGTTGGATGCTAGGGTTAGAGATCGGGGTTAGATAATGTCATCCCTAGCGTTGGATTGGGTTCTTGGATGGAGGTATTAAGAATGAGCCTCAATCGTCGTGGGTTGAGCTAGCTCGGAGCTTCTCTGGCTCGACCGCGTGTAGGAAAGTCGTAGATCGGGCCCTCGTGGTGCCGTAGGTCTCGGTAGCACTTCAAATCCTTGGGTAAGTTGGGCAAAATGCGCAGGGTCCAGAGTGTCCGGGTTAGCCGGACTGTCCGGATATTAAACCTGGACTGTCCGGGTTTACCTGGTCTGTCTGGCGGGGGAACTCCGTTGTAATCTATTTTATTGCATTGCATACATCTCATTTATGCATTGTATTCGTGTAGAGAACGATCCCGCAGTGACTGACGTGACCGTGGTTGAGGGGATTGCCGATGAGCAACTTGTCGTCGGTCCGCAAGCAGAAGCACAAGGCAAGCACCTATGCATTTTGAACCACTTGTGTAATTTACTTTTGTGAATTAATTGCTTATTGGACGATTAAGTTTTGCATTAGGAGTTGAAATGTGGGCTAGGCTAGATCCTAATTGTTGCACATACATTCCTTTGAACTTGATGAACACCTTCCTTGGAGCTAGTATAAGGGTAATATAATGTGTCCATGCTTAGCCTTGCTTAGATGTCGGGTACGGGCCAAGTGGTGGATGGTTCCGCCGCTTGTGATTGTTCTATGACACAGTACTCGGGTTACTGTGGTAACGATGGTGAGTAGAAATGGAAAAATGAAATGAGACTGGGCGAGAGAGTTGGGCACTTGGGTGTGGAGACCCAAGCGCGGTAGTCTCGCCTGTGTCAGTTAAGGACCGATCCGTTGTCTGCCCTTTGATCGAGCACACTTTGGTTGATCGCATGCTGGTATGGGACGGTAAAGCTATTCTTTTGTTGCATGCCGTTCGATGGGGCATACACCTCATGTGGTTGGACGTGGTTGAGGGCGAGGCTTAGGCCGACTCTCGAGGGCCAAGCCGGGCTTGGGCCGCTCGAGGGGGTGCTAGGTGCTCGGGCCGCATGAAGATGTCCCCAACGAATTGGTACGGGTAGGAGGATGGTTGACACGAGGTTCTTTGTGGCACGTGTCGTGCGGTCAATGCTTCCCTGCAGGGTTAATTAAGCGATTCGAATTGCCGCGCTCTGGGATATGAGCACGCTTGGTCATCGCACATTCAACGTAGTAATAACTTGAAGTTGAGGTTAGTTGGTGTGGACAAGGATACTGACGAGGATACTTGTTCCCAATGCTACTTGTTGTAATGAAGTGTTAAATTCCAAAGTTCACCCTAGCGATAGGCGCTTGTTCAAAAACGCTATAAATTGTGAAACTGAGTAGAGGGATTAATTTAGTAACAAAGTTAAGCTTTTCGCACTTTTACCTTCAGCTTGTTCCCTTGCTACATCCAAATGCATACTTCTTGGAGTCGGTCATATATGGACCACGGGTAAGACTTGCGAGTACCTTCCGTACTCAGGCTTTTGCTTTGTGGTTTTGCAGGTGAGGATCCAGCGGGGTGTGAGTTTTGTCCCTACTGCCTATCGGTGACTGGGCGGGGCACCGAGTAGAGGCTACACCATCGTCGTACACGCCTGGGAGTGTTCGGAGGTAGAACACTTCCGGAGATGTTCTACTTTTGGGTCTAGTTTAATAGTTGCGTACTCTTTTGTTGTATAGTTAGTTTTAATCGATGTCTTAACTGCTTGGAGTACTTGTTGCCTTTGTAGTTGACTTCTGTTATGGCTTTGCCCTCTTTGCTTGTGTCTTTCCCTTCTTGTCCTCGTGGCCTTCATGCCCTGTTGTTGTTGGGGTTGGGGTCGTGGGGTTTTGTCTTCGTGCCGGGGTTTTGTTTGGTTGGTTTTTGCTTCCGCGCGTGTCTGGTTGTGGGGTCTCCGAGTTCGTTGCCACCTTTATGCAAATTGGGTTGATATCTCAGTGAAACCGGTATGCGGGGATCCTGGGCGAGCTTCGGGTTGCATACCGGGGGAATACCGGGGTTGTCGTCGAGTTATTCGAAGGGTTTTGAAGTCCGTCTCAATTGGGCTTGGGTGCTAACACCGCGAGCGCTTCTAGCGATCCTTTGTTAGCCTCCAAACTCGATTAGAGTGACTAAACCTTCTAATAGCCTGAGGACAATCTGGGCGGCTCCTCGCAATACCCTCCGGTATTAGAAGGGTATAGTGATTCAAATTGGATCTCTGATGCAGATGAGATCAAAGCTACAAGTGGCTATGTGTTTACACTAGCGGGTGCTGCAGTTTCATGGAGGTCATGTAAACAGACTATACTGATGCGGTCAACCATGGAAGCTGAACTTGTAGCACTAGACACAGCCGCTTTTGAGGCTGAATGGCTAAGAGAGCTTCTGTTGGACTTGCCATTGGTTGAGAAACCAATCCCGGCGATCCTAATGTACTGCGATAATCAAACAGTATTGATCAAGGTTATGAGTGCTAAGGATAATATGAAGTCCTCCAAACATGTGAAACGTAGGCTTAAATCTGTCAGAAAATTGAAATGCTCCGGAGTTATAGCTGTCAATTATATATGCACTGAGAAAAATCTGGCAGACCCTTTTACAAAAGGGTTAACAAGAAATGCGATTTCTATTGCGTCGAAGGACATGGGAATGAGGCCCATTTGAGTTACTTCACAATTGTAACCCATCCTTTTGATCGGAGATCCCGTGAATTAGGTAATGGGAAAAACAAGTTGTGGTTGTAACATGAGAGTACACTAAATCTACCCATGTTCTAAGTACTCTAATCTGTATGGAAGGCTGATTTAAAATCTTAATGTATTCTAGTGTCCTAATGAGAGGAAAAGGTATCGGCCTACAGGATACATAAAATGAATACACCTACTTGAGCCCAACTGTGAGGTCGCAGTTCACGAGAAAGGGGCATTCTCTAGAAAGCTCATGAGAATATTAGGGAGCATGACCATTTAACACTCCGTTGAGGTGAAGTTCTTTGGCAGCCTAGTATCAGTTAAGATTTCGGGTGAAACCTAACCACACAAAGCTGTGAATTCAAGGCTGAGTCCATTCATTAGCTGTGGGAGGATAGATCTCGTTATTCTAGGTGAAAGTTCAACCCGTATGGGACTTGCACCGAAACACTGATATATTAAACGAAGATTCAGCACAATGATCAAACTTTTGATTCTTTGTCTGCTTCGGCATTGGTGGGGGATTGTTAGAAATAAGGCCAAAGTGGCCCATTTATCTCTAATGCCAAAGCTACAAAGAATAATACCATATTGCTAGTTGAGAGAGGAGAATACCAATTTAAAAGGGAGAGCTCCCACCATGCCTTGTAATAAGGCAGATGGAGGGTGAGGAGCATGGCTAAAGTCACACGCACGCGCGCGCGCGTATTTCGCGAATTACCGCGTATTTTTTCCGCGTGACTTGTGACTTGCGACGTCGCAGGTCGCCGTGCAGTGGATTAAATCCTGGCACGTTTAAACCCTTTTAAATTTCGGTTTCTGAGAATTGAAACAGCCATGATAATGGCGTTAGTTTCTAATAGAAACAGTCATTTGAATGACCTGCAGTTTACTAGCGTTTAATGGTATTGTAACGGTCAATTATTGACCATTACTGGTGCGAAGCTATAAAATCTGGAGACGTCCAGACTAAAATAAGTTTTTACTCTGGCACTCGCGTTCATCCATTGTGAACTGTGTTGCGTCTTCGTGCTGTTCTCGTTCTTCACCAACCTTCCTCTCGGCGTGCACCGCGAGGCAAGGAGAGCGGGATCTCCGAACCGTTGTCGCAGCGAGAACCTGCACGGGGGCGGCAATAAGGTTTCTGGGCAGCGCAACTGCGCGACCGCTCGAGCTTCCTCTGCGTCGACTACTTCCTCTACGTCCGGTCGCTACTGCACTGCATCTTTTTCGTCATCAAGCCCATCGTAAGAATTCTTTCCTCTGTTCATCTCGTACACATCATTTCTAGATCTATTTTTCAGGAAATATGTGGTATCTTCTGTCTAGTTTGTTGTGTTTGATTATTTTGGAATTATGTTTCATATTCAAATCTGAAATCAAAATAATACCTAGATGTTCAACAGCCTTGACCTGACTGAGTGGATGCAAGTTAAGTTGTTTGGTTGCTTGTTTGTGCATCTTACGGGCCTGCATTAGAGTCTAGAGAGAAGCCCAATTTCTGTGTTTTCACCATCCTGTATGAGTGGGTGCAATTGAATCTACCTGGCCAGGATGAATAGGTAACCAAACATGTGTCTAATAGATACAGTTACATCCATTCATACGATTCAGACACCATGCAAACAACCAAACACACCTGTACTGATCCCTGGAAGCCTGTGTACAAGTGGTTGGAATCTCTTGAGATGGACCAGCTGGTTACTTCGAAGGAGACATCGGACTGGCTTATGGTGAACCCGCAGATAATGGACAGGCTAGTTGAGAAGCATTCGAAGTATCATTCGATACACTGCAACCAGAGGATGCACTTGAAGCTACCAAACATCTACGCTTGCTTTTACTTGGATGAGCGCCACTTGAAGTTCACTTGATTTGAAAAGTATCGAAGTTTAGGTCCTGTTTGGTATGGCTGAAGCTTTTATGAAAAGTAATTTTTAACTGAGCTGCATGGCTGAAGGGCTGCACGGCTGGGCTGAAGAGGTTTGGTGTTTGTCTGTCTGGTTTTTTAGTATAGCTTTTAGGTATAAGAGATGCGGGTTGGGAATAAGGGTGAGGGTGGTGCGGTTTGGGATTTTACACTTGGTCGGACGGGGTAATTTTCTTTGAACTCTAGTGTAAAGTCATAATCCCAACTCATCGAAGCCGTAGGAAGCTACCTCAAACTAGCTTTCGGCTTTTAGCTTTTTCTAGTACAAATGAGCTTCTGGCTTCTGACTGCGAAAAAACTAGCTGTTTGGAATAACTTCTGGCTTCCAGAGAACAGAAGCCGAAGCTGAAGCCGTTCCAAACAGGGCCTTAATGTGTCTCCAAGATTGGTATCGTTGGAAAATGCAACAAGGTAATTGATCAAATCTATTCTTTTTAACGGATTGATCAAGCTATTCTAAATCAATATGCCTAATGAATATTATTGTCTATTGTCTTTTATTTTGCAGCTGCTGATATAGCACCCGTCTTCAGATTCAGATTGTAATGTAGCAAGCTGAATTTGTTTTCCTTTTCTGTATGTGTACTACAGATTGTCCAATGCACATCTAAAATTAATCTTTTGTAGGAGATTCATATGGAGTTAGGTGCTCTGGAAACCGGACTATGGATGGAGTTATGACAAGTTGGTCTAAATTTACGCAGCATGCATGTTAGTTGTGAACCGTATTATTTATTTCCTACTCTGTGTTTTCGTGATTGGAACATGGAAATCTAAAACTGGGCTATGTAACTAATGTGCTAAACTTGGCTATGTGATGTGCTGTGATCGTGATGTGAGTTAAAATTTGTGTAGCTATGCCATTTCTGAAACTTAGCTATGTGATGTGCTGTGACCGTGATGTGCTGAAATTTGGCTATGTGGTGTGCTGTGACCACAATACTACAGGAATATACCACAATACTATGTGGTGTGCTATGTTATAACGAGGTTAAATCTACGAGATGTACATTCCTTTCTCGCACGGTCTTCTTAGACCTTCACGTGTGTACCCGGTCCTTATATCCTCCACACAAACTACTTCATGATCTAACCAACCCACATTGGTATATATTGGCAAACAACTAATATTTTGAAGAAAATTTATAATTTAAACTATCATGCAATAGGTTAAAACAAAATAGAATTTGTGAAACTGGGTTCAAAATTATCAAGGCACAACTTGCCATGGAACAAATCCGGATCTTCTTCTTGAATCAACTCTTCACCTTCGAACACTCGCAGCACTTCAATATCTACATGAAATGAATAGTGAAATACAAAATAGAGACAAAACCAACTCTAAAAATCAAATAAATTATAATAGAGTGTAGAGCTTAATTTAAGATAAATTTAGAAATTTGGACAAACTCAATCAGAGTTCATATGAAAGAGAATAGACTCTTGAAAGATTCATTAGACAAATTAATACTGGAAAAAGAAAGAGAAAGGAAAATATTCGAATAATATACCTATTTGAGAGACTGATAAGCAGGCTCAACTAGATTTTTTATTTTCCAATTAAATCCCAAAATTCCATAAATTTACCAAAGGCTGACATGTGGGCCCATGGTCTTTGGACCAAGTGCACGAACAATATGCTTGGTTCATGATGCACCTGGCTCATAGGCTTGACTCATTGACATGGGGACCCCATATTTTAGAGACACAGTTCATGATGAATTGAGTCTACCTGGATGGGAAAACTTGAATTCTAGCTAAACCATGGCGAAACTAGACGGTTAGGGTTTGGGCATTGGATGAGGAAACCTAGGTGACTCTGGTGCTCTCATTATACTAGCCTCGGCATGCATGTAGTGCCAGATACATGAAAAAGTTGGCGGCATGCATTCTCCTCGGAGACGAAGAACAGTGCCAACTGACAGGTGGTCCCCGCATGTCAGTGGCACAAGCAAAGTGAAGGGGGCATGTGTCACATGATAGGAGACACGGTGCAGTGGGCTGGGCTAGGCTGCAGCACCACACGTGTGGAACTGGGTTGACCGTGTTGGATTTCAGCCCAAACATATTTCTAGCATTTTTATTTGCTTTTCTTTTTAGAAAATACATCAAATACAAATGAGCTCCAAATAAATAGAAAATTCATTCCAAAAATTGCCAAAAGAATTCTATAAAATACTTTAGAGCATATAGAACTCAAATAAATTAATTTTGACAATTTTCCACTTGATCATCAGTCATATTAAATCCTTTTTGAATTGAGAAAATTCTAAATTATGCTTTAATTGGCAATAAAAATTGAGAATTTTTTTGGAGGGCTAAAATGCACAAAAGTATTTCAAATATGCAAAAGTTGGGAAATTACACTCCTCTCCTTCAACTTTTTGTGATTCACAATTTAGCTCGATGTTTTTCTGTTTGCACCAAAATTTGGAAAGGATGATCTCGTGGTGACCGATTTTGATAAGGGATATGTCGGCTATAGCAAGTTGATACCATTTCGGATTGGAGGACCGCGATTCAAAGGAAACTGAGTCCGATACGGGTAAGATAAGAGATTGAGTCGGATACGATCGGACTTAACATGGTAAGTAGAGATTGAGGCCGATACGGGTGATTGAAGAACCGAGGAGGATACGTTCAGGCCGAGTGCTATATAAGAGGACTAGAGGCGAGAAGGAAAAGGCGTCCAGAGCCAACCCACAAACACGCTTTACTTTTCCCTTATTTTCCTGTCAACTAGGAGTAGCCACTTTAGTTTGTAATCTTTCATCTGTAATACTCTTTGATCAATCAAGTTGCGCATCGCCGGTTATTAATCATTGTTGTTTTACGCCATACTTGGGTTCGCCTTTTCTCCGATTTTGCTGCGCATCGCCTTCTTCGGGAAGAAACGTCCTATTTGCCCTCATCTGGTCAATCTCATCGGATTGATTAGATTTATCGTTCGGCTATCTGCGTCGGCTTGTATTGGCCGGCAAAGATTCAAGTTTTACCAGATTTCTACATCGGTTCTTCCGGCTGATACATCGACGTATTGTCTAGCCGATTGCGCCACTAGATTTCTAGATCGGATCCTCTAGCCGATCTGTTGACGTATCCTCTTGCCGATTACAGGATCAAATCGGCTGGCACGCTCTGCAAACCCGACGTTTGTCTCGTATGTTCGAGGCTAAGAACCTTGCCTCACGTTTTTAGCGCGAACATATTTTGGCACGCCCGGTGGGACTAATCAGATGGCCGTAGGAAAAACTATCCCTCCGGCCGACGTCGACACTGAAGCCATCATCGTCCCAACGCTGGACGATCTTACCCCAGAACAGCGGAAGGAGATTGAAGACCGAAAAGCTGCGCTGGAAGAGATGATGCTAGGGTGCTATCAGAAAACCCGATGGGGGGTTACGCAGAAGACCGCTCTCCCAACGCTCATCGGCAACAACAGCATCCCGACCAAGCCGGTAAGCCGATACATGCCGACTCAAGCTGAGTTATCGGCTATGATTGAATAATCTATGCATCATGCATTAACTAACCAGTCATCGGCCTTGGTTACAACTTTAAAGCCGATGATTGAAAACAACGTCAAAACAATTGCCCAGGAATTGGCTTCATCTAGGGGACTGCTAGACCCCTTACAACCACTCCCATCGTACCCCGTTTTCTCCATAGCACAAAACGCCAGTACGACAAAAGGGTCGGCTCTGACACCTGCGATGATGCCAACCCAACCTACGATATTGGCACCCAGTGCTCATTTGGATGGGATTACGCACTACCACGCATACATCGATGATGCGAAGTTAGGACAAACGACCAACTTGCCATCGGTGATTCCGGCCAACGCTTTCGTCCAATCGGTTCCCTAGCCGATTGAGTCAGTGAGGGTTCCTCAATCTCAAGGGCCGATCCCGCATAGGATAGTCCCATACACCGAACCCTTTGTTCCTATACCTGATTCGCCAGCCATAAAGAGAGATGAGAACAACCAATCGCTTCAATATCAGCCGGTTCAGCCTAGCCGACAATCCGAGTTTACACTCGGGGGGCAGAGTGCCAGTTGCCACAATTGGCAGAACTCTAACGTCCAGTCGGCCCGAGCTAGCCGACCACCCGAGTTTGCACTCGGGGGGCAGGATGCCAATTTGCATAATTGGCATAACCTCAATCCACCATCGGCTCGATTTAACCAATGGCACGAGCTAGCACTCGGGAGGCAGGATGCTAGTTACGTTGATTGGCAAAACCTTGGCACCATGTCGGCTGGTGGTGTTAATTGGGCCGACCAGATTTGTACCATACTAAGGGACCAATTCGGCCTACAGCCAAAAGGCAAGACCATCGGCTATAAAAAGTCGTACCCCGATTACATAGATCGGATGGCTTACCCACACAATTATAGATTCCCTGATTTCGCCAAGTTTTCAGGAGATGACTCTGTTTCCACCCTTGAACACGTCGGACGGTTCATGGCCCAATGTGGCGAAGCCGCTCGGTCCGACGGGTTAAAAATCAGGCTATTCCCTTTATCATTGTCGGGGACCGCTTTCACGTGGTTCACGAACTTACCCCCAAATTTGGTCCATTTTTGGAACGATTTGGAAAGCCGATTCCACGAATATTTCTTTTCTAGTAGTTCTGAACTCAGAATTTCGGACCTTAGTTTAGTCCGACAGAAATTCGGCGAACCTGTGTCGGACTATATCAGAAGATTTAGAGATGTGCGAAATCGGTGCTTCAGTGTCACACTACCTGATGACCAATTAGCCGATTTGGCTTTCCAAGGGTTAATTCCCATATTAAAAGAAAAATTCGACGGACAAGAATTCGCTGATTTAGGTCACCTCCTGCACCGAGTATCGGCTCAAGAAAGTCGTTTCTCCAATAATAATGGCTTCCAAGATGAATTCAAGAGTAATGGAGACAATATACAATCGGCTATAGAAAATGGTCGATTACAATTTTCGGAAGAGCCGACGATGCAGCTGAACGTCAATCCTTTTCCTATCAACATGATCCAATGCTCACGCAAAGGAAAAGAACCGATGGGCGAAGATAATAAGCTGACTCAGCGAGTCGATAGTCAAGCAGGCGTCCATGGCGAGACGATAAAAATAACGATTGGCTCAATGCAAATAGAAGCCTATCGGGACGGCCAGAACTCTAGGACCATCAAGTCAAAGGGAGAATTGCAAGTCAGGAGATGGTATAAGACTGAGAGACCTTCACCAAAAAGGGCAGCGACCAGGCCTAAACCAACATTCTCTCAGCTCCTAGAAAAGTACGAGAGAATAGGCCATCAGCGAAAACAGCGTCCTCATCGGCTAGATAATTTATATCGGCCAAACAACGAGAAAGAAGCCCATCGGCAGTGTCCCTTTTGGCAGTTCTGTTGGGAAAGAAGAATGGCATTGCCGACAGCGCGATCTTGTCCAATGCAGCACCCCGGAGGGAATTGGCCAAGGCGATCGGTCAAAGACAGAGTATCCAGACCGGTGCACAGTCGATCAAAACCGGAGAATAAGAAGCCGATTCATGAAAGGCTACCCACGTCAAATCAAGGCAAGTCCTCCGAAGCCCCAAGTTCTCCGGGATCCGACAGCGCTCCCAAGTCTTCGGAATCTAGCGACGAAACCAGCAATCTGGCCGGAAAAATCCAAAAGCCGATTGAACCCAAGCCAAGATGGTGCCCCTCTGGTCTTAGTCGATCGCAGCGCAGACGGCTCCAACGCTTAAAGACATAGGAAGTGAAGGAAGTCGACGACGTAAAGCCGACATGATTTTTGGAAGACAACAAGTTATCTTCCAAAAATGGGGGGCATATGTTTGCACCAAAATTTGGCAAGGATGATCTCGTGGAGACCGATTTTGATAAGGGATATGTCGGCTATAGCAAGTTGATATCGTTTCGGATTGGAGGACCGCGATTCAAAGGAAACTGAGTCCGATACGGGTAAGATAAGAGATTGAGTCGGATACGATCGGACTTAACATGGTAAGTAGAGATTGAGGCCGATACGGGTGATTGAAGAGACCGAGGAGGATACGTTCAGGCCGAGTGCTATATAAGAGGACTAGAGGCGAGAAGGAAAAGGCGTCCAGAGCCAACCCACAAACACGCTTTACTTTTCCCTTATTTTCCTATCAACTAGGAGTAGCCACTTTAGTTTGTAATCTTTCATCTGTAATACTCTTTGATCAATCAAGTTGCGCATCGCCGGTTATTAATCATTGTTGTTTTACGCCATACTTGGGTTCGCCTTTTCTCCGATTTTGCTGCGCATCGCCTTCTTCGGGAAGAAACGTCCTATTTGCCCTCATCTGGTCAATCTCATCAGATTGATTAGATTTATCGTTCGGCTATCTGCGTCGGCTTGTATTGGCCGGCAAAGATTCAAGTTTTACCAGATTTCTACATCGGTTCTTCCGGCTGATACATCGACGTATTGTCTAGCCGATTGCGCTACTAGATTTCTAGATCGGATCCTCTAGCCGATCTGTTGACGTATCCTCTTGCCGATTACAGGATCAAATCGGCTGGCACGCTCTGCAAACCCGACGTTTGTCTCATATGTTCGAGGCTAAGAACCTTGCCTCACGTTTTTAGCGCGAATAGTTTCATTTTCAACAAGATGGAAATCACTATATGTTCACCTACCTCGTTCTTTCTCTTGTCGTTTCTTCGGTTGTTCAACTAATCAAATTTTTATTTGTACCTTTACACTTAAAAGAATAGATATTTTCACGTCCATTATGCATTGCTGCTTCATCGATTGCAAAGGTATATATACTCAATAACCAGCTGTGACAAATTGTCATAGGTACCATCTCAAAAATAATTTCATCATAATAGCTTCTAAATCTTAAATAGTACCTTAAACATGCGTTGAACCTTTACATCCCCACAATTACTAAAACAATGAACATGGTATGGATGAGGATGTTTAAGCATTATTTTCATATTAAGCTTCTCGTGTATTTTCATACTAGTAAGTAATTGCAACTACCACCATCAATGATCAATTTGATTACCTTGGCACATACCTTAGCCAGGCGTGGGCCATGTTTTATAATACAAATCTTCGACCTTCTCTTCATGACCATATGATATAGACGACCATATGATGAGGACATAGTGGATGGAGCACTCTTCTTAATTTTCACCTGCTGTACTAGCTATATTATTGTCGTAGAAGAAGAGCGAACATTAGTAAAAACCGGATTGACATGAGTGGAAGAGATACCTTTTCCCAAATGAAAGGTGAAGTCGACAACCTCAAATTGAAGAATGATGCTCGGGGCTGATTTTGCTTCATCCAACAATTGCCTTTCGGTTTTGGTCACCAACTCAGGGTGTTGTTTAGAGCATCTCCAAGAGATTTAAGGCTTTAAAGAAATGTTCGCTCCAGCAATAAGGCTCTAAAACCCAACTACCATCTAATTAGATAGGGCCGAATCACCGACTTGCTAAATATAGCTACTCGCTGATCAGGAGTCCTAAAATAATTTGCTAAATTTTAACAATTTAGGGTTCTTGCTGGAGTTGATCTTTTCCTCTAAAAACCTTATAATTTAAGTTAGGGCCATATTTATAACCCCTCTAAGAGATGCTCTAAGGTTGAATAGCGCAATGCGCTTGAACTTCTTGTTGAGACCTGACCCTACAAGATCACTCAAAAAATTGACCGCAAAAAAATTTCAATTTACCGGTCGATTTCTGAGAAAAATGATCGATTTTTTATTTTTTTTTTATTTGCTTTTGAAACGTTTGATTTCAAAACCGTTCGACTTTTAACGAATTTTGCTTAATTTTCACGGCCCTAATTCAGTTTGAGTCTTGATTTTCGCCCCTAATTCAGTTTGGTTGACCTGGTCGTAGGTTGCTCGCATCCAACATGCTAAAAAAAAATAATTAACCTCGTTGTTTGTAACCGAAGCTAGTGCACTTTGACAACTGATAAGCACAAATAATTAACTAATCGATCCCTCCTGATAAAAGGAATCAAGGTAACAGAGTCCAGTCTGTCATCCCAACCCACCCACTGGAATATGACAAAGGATTATATCACTGAGGCACCTTGACAACCGATAAGCATAAACAACCAAGATGGCACATGAACAGCTCAAATTAGGGCATTCGGAAGCCTCCAAAACGAAACCACCCACAAACTGCATCAATAATTTCAACACCCTCTATTATCATGAAGCAAGTATGGCTCAGCACCAACATGCAGAAGCAGAAGCAGAAGCAGAAGCAAATCAGCAATATAGAGTATAGACTAAGCAAGGGGTAACCAAACGACATTTGCATCCTATATAATCTGCACTGTATGATCCCAGATATACTGCAGGTGCAGCAGCACGCAGCTTCCAGAACGGAAATGGAACGAATCCCCCGACACACACGCCTAGCTTTCGATTCAGAAACACGGAGCAAACTGTGTGTGATGTTCACGCGACAACGATACAAGAAGAGTAGAAATTTGCCTCCACACCATTTGATGCCACTACGCTCGCTCTACCGACGATTCGATTCCCGCTCCTGGATGTCTACGATACGACGACGAACGCCGGATCACATTTTAGGTAGAGCAGCACGCCCTCTTGGAATTCCCCGCGGCGCTGTCGATGCTGATGGTTCTGCCCTGGGACGGCGGCGGGGAAGCGGCGGCGGCTGCCTCCTTGGCGGCCAGCGCCTTCTTGTTCACAATGCCGTAGACCTCCGTGATGATGGTCCGGAAGGCTTGCTCGACGTTGACGGCCTCCATGGCCGACGTCTCGAGGAAAAACAGCCCCTCCTTCTCGGCCAACGCCTTGCCTTCGTCCTCGGAGACGGCTCGTAGGTGCGTCAGGTCGGACTTGTTGCCGACCATCGTGATCACGATGCTGGAGTCGGCGTGGTCGCGGAGCTCGCGGAGCCACCTGTGCGCATTGTCGAAGCTCTGCCTCTTGGTGATGTCGTACACGAGCAGAGCCCCCACGGCGCCCCTGTAGTACGCGCTTGTGATGGCGCGGTACCTCTCCTGCCCGGCCGTGTCCCAGATCTGAGCCTTTATGGTCTTGCCCTCCATCTGCTAACAACAGTAGTTTAGTTTCCACAATGATGCATCCAAGAATTGCTGGACCAACAAATTCAGACAAACAAACCTAGCGAAGTTGTACTTGGTATTGAGATCACAAAGTTAGAATATTCAACCACAAGGGAGGCTGGTCTAGTGCAATAATAAATATGGGATGGCAATGCCATCATGCCAGGACATTTTCCGGATCAGAAGAATTGCAATGCTGGAGAAGCAAGAGAATAAACCAAGACAAGAGAGATCTTAAGATGACAGGTTTGCTTCACCTAACACTCTGCCGAGGACAGACAGGATGCCACATACATACCAGAGGCAGTAGCTGGCATATCAACCCATCAGTCTGTCCATCAACCAACCAATGATGTGATCCAGGGGACCAAGGCAAATCTAGCATGCAAGAAATTTTCTCCACCTCAGAGGAAGAGGACGGATTTGAGGTCACAGCGAAATTGGCAAGGCCAAAAGCAACCGATGGAACATTGCATTTGCTATCTGTGAACAGATGATCCGATTCCAATCTGAAGCAGAGCTCCTTCCAAACGATCCATCCATCCATCCATCCATCCGTACAAGAGAGAAGAACGCATCAGGCGCGTCGCATTACGAAACAGGCAGCAACATCCATCTCGGAGGGTGGCAGATGCAATCAAAGCGACCAAGATCAAGAAGAGCAAGATCCGGTGGGTTGGGGCCGAGACGAGACCATCCACGGACGGACGCACGCGCGCGTGTAGAAAAGCTGCAGATCGGAACAACCAGGGAGGGGAGGGGAGGGGAGGGGAGGGAATGCGGCGCGGGTGGTGACCTGCAGGGACTTGGTGGCGAACTCGACGCCGATGGTGGACTTGGAGTCGAGGGAGAAGTGGTTGCGAGTGAAGCGGGAGAGGATGTTGGACTTGCCGACGCCGCTGTCGCCGATCAGCACCATCTTGAACAGGTACGAGTACTCGTGATCCACCCGCCCGCCCATCTCCGACGAGACCAGCAAGGTTCCCTCCTTCTCCTTCGTCTTCTTCTTCTTCTTCTTCTCGGGAGCCGGGAGGAAAAGGAGGCAGGGGACGAAGAGGAGGAGGAGGTGGGTGGGCAGGGAGGGGGAGAAAAGTAGGGAGGAGTGGTGGGTGGTGGGACAGCACACGCCCAACTAACCCAAGAAAACGGAATTCAGAGCCCAGCGTTGCAGAGATGGTTTCTTGTGGTGTCAGGATGATAAATCTTCTGCTCTCGCTTCTGTTCCTTACTTCCATGTGGTGTCAGGACGATTTCTTGCTGGTGAATTGGGAGATTCTTTTCTCTCCCCGCTCTACTTGAATTTATTCGGAGCATCTCCGAGAGGTGCGCTAAATATGGCTCTAACTTGAATTATAGAGCTTTTAGGGAAAAAGATCAACTCCAGCAAAGATGGTTAAAATTTAGCAAATTGTTTTTAGGACCCTGGGCCAGTAGCTATATTTAGCAACTCTGTGAGCCTTAAATCTAATTAGTTGAGGTCTTATATTGAAGTTTAGGGCTCCCTTTTAGGAATCTCTCTTGGAGATGCTCTTACTCTCAACTTTTTAACTTTCGCTTGGCTCTCCAGTGTCTTTCCACCGCCTTTAAAAACTCTCTAACAAAAAAATAAAAAATTGTATAATAACAAACAAATTAACTTATATAATTTATCCCAACAAGTTCTCTTCCCTCTATGCATAGTGTGCAACAGAAGTACAATTCAGACAACGGAGCTAAAGCTCGATAAAAGAAAAATAGCAGTTTTGCATTTTAATCGCCAAAGTTATGGTTAATTACGGCCGGCTATGGGAATATTGCTTTAAGGAACCTGAGTTTCCTGTAATTCCAAAAAATATTTAATAAACTCTAAAAATTTATATTAAATCCGAGAAATTGATCTTCTCGGTATATAGGCTTTCGTAAATTATTGAACCTTAGACATAGTACATATTGCAAAGCTCCATATCTCTGTGTTCATATTTTTCTAGCATAATTCTATGTTTATATATGTATGTTAAATCTATTGTTTTGTTATACACTAGCTCTGAAAATTGTTTGATTATTAGTAGAAAATTATGAAAAACACTTGGAAAATTTTACATAATTATTTACTGAATAGATATAGACCAAACATTTTTTATTCAACTATAAGCATGAAATATAATATTTTATCATTAGTAAAATTCTATATTGCTTGCATATAAGATATGTCAGACATCATAAAGAGGGAATTTTCTATGCTAACCCTGAATGGCAGCAATTACCCCACCTGGGAAATGGATGCCAAGATTAACTTCACAGCTCGATCTCTTGGAGCTGCTATAACTCAACTTGAAGTTGACAACCTTGCTCTTATTGAAGCCGCCAAGTGTGCGGCCCTGCACTTCCTGAGGTACCATCTCCATCCGGACTTGAATGCCAAATATTTAGTGGAAGAGGACCCACTAGCACTATAGAATTCCCTAAACGAATGATATAACTAGCAAAGATCCGCTCTGCTGTCAGAAATACATAGTGAATGGACCCCTCTACACTTTCAAGATTTTAAGACCATGGCAGCATACAACTCTATCATGCACAAATTTATCACCAAACTGACATTCTGTAACTAGAAAATTATAGCTACTGAAATGATAGACAAGACATTATGCACCTTCCATCGCAATATGAGGATACTGCAGCAATAGTACCGTCATGCTAAGTACCAAAAGTACTCTGAGCTTATCTTCATTTTGCTAAATGCAAAAAGCACGATGAACTCCTGATGAAGAATTAGCATGCCCTCCCTAATGGGACACATGCTATGCCTGAAGTATATGCAAATGCTCAGCAAGTCAGCAATAGCCATAGCCACGACTAAGCCAAAGGCATAAATGGAGTAATGAAATAATGGCAGAACAGAGAAGGGAAGGGGCAAGTCCCAATGGAAAGGTAAAGGTAAAGGATCACGGAGCTTCTAAAAGCAAAACCCAACCAACAAGGCCACAAACCCTACACAACCCTACTTTAGTTGTCAATACAGTGGCCATTGGTCATGCATCTGCCGCACCCCGAAGTATTTGGCAGACCTTTACAAGCAATCCATTGAAAAAGTCAAAACGACCAAGGGAAACAATGTTGAGGTACACTTCACTGTTCAACCTGTTGTTGGCACAGATGCTAAGAAGTGCGAATAAATGTTTCAAGGAGTCCCATAATGACATCCGCGACTTACATGGAGACCTGAATTAGTCTCCTAAATATTCCTTTGTTTTGATAGTCGATGTCACATTTTCCTTTTTGAGTCTCATTAAGAATCTCTTTTGTTAGTTTAGTGTTTAAGTTTCTGAATGAATATTGGTCTACACTTCTGTTGAGCGATTATCATTTAAAGTTAAATAAAGTGTTATTTCCTATGGCACTTGTTTAATTGTGCTATGCTTGTTATATATTTTTACAATATGTTCCTGATGCAATAATTATTTGATTGAATTCATTCCTTTAATATAGAACATCGTATAATCCATGGCGGAGGAGGAAATATGTCTTGTAGAGAGTTGCATCATAAATTAAATTCTTAGAGAGACTAAATATTTCTAAACTTTGAAAAAGAAAACTAGAAATACTATGACCATTGCCAGAAGCTATGCACTCATAGTTAGCACTGGAAAAGCCATAATAGTCCTTCCTATAGGTACTCGTATAATAATAGAGAATGCCCTATTATACCCTAAGTCCAGCCATACTCTGTTCAGTTTTGAAGACATTCGTATGAATGGTTTCCATATGGAGACATAAAATAAAGATTGTACAAAATATCTACTCATGATTAAGTTTAATGGCTGAATAAACATGTGGTTGAAAAACTTCCCTCATTCTCCTCTAGGTTATACCATACATATATAAAACTTGAAGATTATGTTGTGATGAAAACTATACTTAAAACCTAGAAATACTTAAGATCTGGCACGATCGACTAGGTTGAATATGATGAGAAGAATATCAATCATTATTGTGGCCATAGCATTAAAACTACAAACTTCTCTAGACCTGAAAACTTTTTATGCCCTACTTGTGCTAAAGGGAATCTCATAATTAGGCTATCTTATCTAAAAGTGAAGGAAGAATCATTGAGTTTTCTAGAGAGAATTTAAGGTGATATTTGTGGACCTATTCATCCCCTATCAGGCCCCTTCAGATACTTGATGTATTGATAGATGCTTCTACTAGATGGTCCCATGTATATCTCTTCTCTACTCAAAATCATGCTCTTGCTAAATTAACTTTCCAAATTATTAAATTAAGAGCCTCCTTTCTAGAATAAAGGATCAAGTCTATTCGATTCAATAGTGCTGGTGAGTTCACCTCAAAGCATTTAATGATTATTGTATGGCTTTAGGCATTAGCATAGAGCATATAGCACCTCATTTCTACACAAAAAATAGCCTTGCAGAGTCATTAATTAAAAAATAAAATTTATTCCTCAGCCACCTATGCAGAATTGTAGATTACCCACCAGCTGTTGGGGCCACACAATGCTACACTCCGCCTCCCCCTCCACCTTGCACCCTCGTCCTCCGGCTATCCCTCCCCCTCCTACCCCTCTCCTGGTGGCATTGGCGGTGTCGATGGCCGGGGCAATCGTGGTCGCGGCACGCGAGCGAGGAAGCATACCACGGTCAATGAGCATGGCACGGTCGAGTGTGGCTGTGGCTGAGCGAGCGACACTAATAATCCCTTCTCCCCCACCACCGCGCCCTACTGCGGGCCACTGTGCCCTACTGAGCAGGTGAGTGGGTGCTAGCAGTAGGCATGGCGATGATATGTGCGTGCTCTCCTACCACGTGCCCTGCCGTTGCCCTAGTCACATGCCCTTTTGCATGTCGACGTGTCATGCACATGCCGGTGTGTCACGAGTTGTCCATGCCATGATGTGGACTGCTCACACTGTGGTGGGCCATGCCGGCCTAGGCAAAGAGTCTACTATAATATTTCAAGTATTACATGTACAAGGGGTGGCTTATATAGCCAAAGAGTCCTAATTGTAGTAGACTTGGACTAACAACATATTTGGATAAAACCAAAAGAAATAGTAAGTTAAGGTATTTGAGTTATCTCCAACAAAAACATTTCGAGCAGGTTTGGCATACTGCAATAACATCTAAACCATATTCGTACCTATCTAATATAGCTTTATGCATCAATCGAAATATTGAAGGCTCCGATTAAGGTTCCAAAGCAAAAGAAAAAAAAAACCATTTTCCCCTTAATTTTCTACCGTGGTTGACGGTGAGCGTTCGATATACTATCCTATGATTTACAATGGATAAGCAATGTAGTACACTGAGATTTAAACCTGGCTTAAACCTGCAGGTTGTGAAGTTTAAGATGTTCAAGTATGGAGAAGATTAATTTCGTGTATATACAAGAATTCTACGATGGGATTCTTTTTTTTCCCTGTGGAATTAATCTATATTCAGATTCAAATGCCTATATAGTTGTGTACACATTTCTCTACTATTATAAAGCAGCAGTTGGTGGCAGTGGTGAGTTCTACCCACGTCATTAATTGCCCTGCTTAATTGCCCTACTTAATTGCCCTGCTTAATTGCCCTACGCAAAAAACGAAGCGTTGCTTTAATTAGCCACAAAAGTGATACCGTTAGATTCATATTTGAAAGTATATATTTTGTTGTAATTATGATTTTGCATGTATGAACAAATTAAATAAAAAAAATTAACGATTAAAGTTCAGTTTTAAATACTGCACGTAATAAATCCGTGCAGTATTAGATTAAGATCTAAAATAATCCGTTCACCGTCTAGTCCTCGAACCAAACACCTTGATTAGCGGTTGGCGTTGGGTTTGACTGTTGGTGCGCTCCATTGATTGGCCGGCCCATTGAAAGGGTCGCTATTGACGAGGAGAGGGACAGGTCGTCCGAAATGGAAACTATAATTATTTTGGTTTTAATCATCGCGTCAATTAATCCCATAGAGTACTCGCTACAGTCATAAATAGTTGTTATTTTTGGATAGAGAGATACAATTTGATTGTCAATATCTTTTTAAATATTTAAATTAGATATATAAAACTCATATACATATATATATATTTGTCTCGAAAAATACTTCTATAATACTATATTTTTATTAGGTTTTATAGAAAATATTGTAATAGAAGTTAATAGTCAAATATGTGTTTTAAATACCATGTAGCTAGATATCGAAAATCATATATATTTGTGACAGAAAAGAGTAGATAATTAATAAACATTAGAGCTAAAACTGGTATGGTTAAACTACCTCAATCTTCCGGTGGTATGCATTCTAGCTAGGTGTATACGTTGCGAAAGGGAAGTTAGACAGCCTATAATTGTCGTCGTAATGCTGTTGGCATTACAACCATTTATACACGAATTCATATCCTCTGCCATTCAGTTATAATGGCAATGTGATATTGCTAATCAAAATTGCTAACTTGAGAATGCTCGCGCTAAATCTTTAGGGGGTGCTTGGATTAGGGGTATTTCATTGGAATGTTTTAGGATTTAGTTCAAATTTGAACTAAATCCCAAAACCTCCCAAGAAATTACCACTCATCCAAGCAGGGCCTTAGTGAGTGCGTCTTTCGATGTAACATTTGGCAGCATTTCACTTATTCTCCCACTTTCTTTCCCCCTCAAAGACTCTCATCGCGATACTTGGCGGCATCCCTTTCATCCCACTTTTCTCCCCTAATCCATCCTCCTCGAACTCCAAAAAACTTTTGTATTCAAATTTCGCTCTAAATTTTTGAATAATAAGTATTTTTAACCATGTTTGAATCAAATTTTTTGAACTGAAAGTTTGTTGAGTCAAAATTTTGAGCGAAAGTTTTTTTGAGTTTCAACTTTTCGAAACAAAATTTCTCGAGGCGAAACTTTTTGACCCGAAAGTCTTTTGAGTCGAAACTTTTCGAACCGAGTTTTTTCTAATGCAGTCACCTGCTACAGTCGAGATGATCCAGCTGTTGTATGTTGTACACTGCAATAGGCAGCATCGATCCAAAGTCTGAACAAGAACCACACTGCAGGCTCATTAAAGAAAGAAGAAACTTTGAGTAGCAACAAGCAGTGCAAAACGAATCAAATTAATTAACATCACTAATCAAGTGACGACTTTGACCAAAGGGTTCTTCCTCTTTCGAGTACTATCAGTACGAGCTCTCTAGCGCGAGTGCAAGTACAGGTCCGTAACTGTGTAACAAAATTACCCATTTCCTCCATGGGCAAATATGGTCACTAGGCACAGGATCAAATTAGCGCATGTATGTGGTGAAGAGATGACTAAACATTGACTGTTTTAACCGATTGCAGTAGCTTGCAGGCTGCCCAATGGATGCTGCTCCTTGGAGGCACCTTTCAGGTACTACAAGTACAACTAGAAGTACCTTTTAATCTTATAGAGTAAATGCATGGTTTGTTCTTGTTTTAAAAAAAAATTAATGGACAAATTGGCCCCTCAAATCTGGTAAAAGGGTTTGGTCCTCCAATTTAAAAGGGCCAAATTGATCACTGAGGTTTGTGTTGGTAAGAATCCTGTGTAGACAACTTCCTTGTATAAAGTTTTCATACTTAGCTAGCTGACATACTTAGCCTTTCCATGTATTGAGCTTACCATGTATAGACTGTTGTAATCTTTATATTGATCAATGAACCTGTTCGCGCTAAAAACGTGAAGCAGGGTTTCTAGCCTCGAACACACTGTTGAACATCTAGGTATTATTTTGATTACAGATTTGAATATAAAACATAATTCCAAAATAATCAAACACAACAAGATAGACAGAAGATACCACAAATATTTTCTAAAGAGTAGATCTAGAAAATACCACATATTTTCTGGAAAGTGATGAACAGAGGGAAGAATTCTTACGATGGGCTTGATGACGAAATGGAAGCAGCGCAGTAGCGACCGGCCGTAGAGGAAGTAGTCGACGCAGAGGAAGCTCGAGCGGTCGCGCAGTTGCGCTGCCCAGAAACCTTATTGCCGCCCCCGTGCAGGTTTTCGCTGCGGCAACGGTTCGGAGATCCCGCTCTCCTTGCCTCGCGGTGCACGCCGAGAGGAAGGTCGGCGAAGAACGAACAGCACGAAGACGCAACACAGGTCACAGTGGATGAACGCGAGTGCCAGAGCAAAAAACTCCAATTCGATGCCGACGTCTCTAGATTTTATAGCCTCAAGATCGAACGGTCAATAAATTGACCGTTACAACACCATTATACGCTAGTAACTGTTGTCATCAAATTACTGTTTCTATTAGAAACTGACGCCATTATCATGGCTGTTTAAAAAGGGTTTAAATGTGCCAGGATTTAATCCACCGCACGGCGACCCGCGACGTCGCAAGTCACAAGTCACGCGGGAAAAATACGCGGTAATTCGTGAAATACACGCGCTCGCGTGCGTGTGACTTTAGCCATGCTCCTCACCCTCCATCTGCCTTATTACAAGGCATGGTGGGAGCTCTCCCTTTTAAATTGGTATTCTCCTCTCTCAACTAGCAATATGGTACTATTCTTTGTAGCTTTGGCATTAGAGATAAATGGGCCACTTGGGCCTTATTTCTAACAATCCCCCACCAATGCCGAAGCAGACAAAGACTCAAAAGTTTGATCACTGTGTTGAATTTTCGTTTAATATATCAGTGTTTCGGTGCAAGTCCCATACGGGTTGAACTTTCACCTAGAATAACGTGATCTATCCTTCCACAGCTAATGAATGGACTCAGCCTTGAATTCACAGCTTTGTGTGGTTAGATTTTACCCGAAATCTTAACTGATACTAGGCTGCCAAAGAACTTCACCTCAACGGAGCGTTAAGTGGTCATGCTCCCTAATCTTCTCATGAGCTTTCTAGAGAATGCCCCCTTTCTCGTGAACTGCGACCTCACAGTTAGGCTCAAGTAGGTGTATTCATTTCAGGTATCCTGTAGGCCGATACCTTTTCCTCTCATTAGGACACTAGAATACATTAAGATTTTAAATCAGCCTTCCATACAGATTAGAGTACTTAGAACATGGGTAGATTTAGTGTACTCTCTTGTTACAACCACAACTTGTTTTTCCCATTACCTAATTCACGGGATCTCCGATCAAAAGGATGGGTTACAATTGTGAAGTAACTCATATGGGCCTCATTCCCATGTCCTTCGACGCAATAGAAATCGCATTTCTTGTTAACCCTTTTGTAAAAGGGTCAGCCAGATTTTTCTCAGTGCGTATATAATTGACAGCTATAACTCCGGAGTATTTTAATTTTCTGACAGATTTAAGCCTGCGTTTCACATGTCTGGAGGACTTCATATTATCTGTGAAATCATGTGCTGAAAAATTGGCTTAGAATTCAATTTGCAAAATGTGTTTGTGCATGTGTTTGACAAGTTGACAAGAAATAGTGTATCTTTTTCTTGTGCCGGACCAAATTCTCAAAAACAGAGAGTTTCCCTTTTGCGCCGAACCGATTTTGTGTTTGCGCCGGACCAAGTTTTTTGGTCTGCCGTGGACGTACTTTTGAGCTCATGAGCCGGACTCAATTTTCCAAGAAACCAGTAAGTTTTGCATGTACGTCGGACCAATTTCTTTGGTCAGTCGTGAACGGCTTTGAGGATTGATTTCGCATGTACGACGGACTGATTTCTTTTAGTCTGTCGTGAACGTGTTTCGCGGAATGATTTCTTCTTGAAACCGAGACTTTCACTTGTACACGGACCGATTTTGTTGGTCCGTTGTGAATGGTTTTTGAGTGACTTTTTCATGTGTACGCGGACCATATTTTTTGGTCCGTCGTGAATGGCTTTTGCTTTCGATTAGGGTTTGTGCAAATTTGGACTTTGAATTTTGATTTGTTTTTGAGATTATGAAATTTGTGAGAATTTCATGATGCTTGAAGTGGACTTTATGCAATGCTCATGTGAGTAGTTGCATGGATTGACATTGAGTCAAGTCGTGGACTTGTGCTCGGATTTGTTTTGTGGTTTGTTCATGTGTGTATTGCTCGAAGACGAATGTGGTCGATGACGGGACCGGAACTAGGTTCATGGAGGAACCGAGGTTCGGGACTAGGTTCAGGAGGAACCGAGGTCTTGGTGGTCAAGGATGTCATGCGAGACGTTCGGGCTAAGAGAATGGTGCACATGAAGAATGGTTAGTCACGTGAGAATGGCAGGAGGTCATTCGGCGTGCAAGTGTTAGTCACGTGAGTATGGCGGTGGCCATACGCGTGCAAAGTGTTAGTCACGTGAGTATGGTAGGGTTGCCATGCTGGCGTGCAAGAGTTGTACTCGGCCAGGTTGGGCCAAGTAGAGTTGTGTTGAATCTGATTCCTTCTAGGAATAGGAATCGTATTCGAACTCCTTGTGGGTTGGTGCTTTAAATAGGTGGGGGTCTCTGTTGAAAGGCACCAAGTAGAGCTGAGCGCATCAAGCTTTGAGCTTGGTTTTAGGGTTTGTACTCTTTTGATGAGAGTATTTTAGACAAGAAATAAAGATCAATTCTTCCAAGATTTTTATGCTACAAGAACCACGTCGCTACGGTGTTTTCTGCTTTTGGTTCTTGTTTGCATGCTTGTTCTAATTCTAGATTGGTTTTTGATCGTTGAGTTTCATCTTGATTTGATCCATCAAAAACCGTTCTAGGGTATTGATTTAGAGTTTCTCAAAGTCTAGTTGATTAATCTTTTGAAGATCTTGTTTAATCTTGAAGTTTTGATTAGATTAATTCTCGTCAAGTTCTGAAACAGCAAGCTTGCGAAGCTCATAACTTTTGATCCGTAAGTCCGATCAAGCTGATTCTTTTGGGTTCGATTTGTACTGGAATCTAGTTTCTTGTGTCCAAATTTCAGATCGTTCCGACGGTTGGATCTCTAGGAATTCGCGTTTTACCAAACCTCTATCATTCTGTTTTTGTCGAAAACGAAGCAATTATTTGGTTCTATTTTGGGGTGAACTTTTAATAGATCAAGAATTTGGTTTTAGCTTCCGCACAATCATTCACCCCCCCTCTGATTGCTATATTCGTATACTTCGATCCTACAAGTGGTATCGAGCAAGGTTTTTCTAATCTATCTTAATCGGTGATTAGATCAATGGATCATTATTCGACAAAACCTTGTGTGTTCAATGGTGTTGATTTTCAGTTTTGGAAAGCCAAGATGGAGGCGTTCATCCAAGCTCGTGGATTCGCAATTTGGGAGAAGGTCTACAAACCATATGAAGTCCCTGCAAGCGACAACGCCAACGACACCAATCGCACACATGTTGAAGCAAACAAAGAAGGCGCGCAACTTGATCATCCAAGGCTTGGGACGAGCGACTTCGATCGTGTGATTCATCTTCGATCCGCATATGAGGTATGGAAATCTCTTTGTGATTACCATGAGGGTTCTAACACTATTAAAGAGGTTCGTCAAGATCTTTACAAAAAGAATACATGCGATTTGAGATGAAACCTGGTGAGTCGCTAGATGACTTCTTTGCACGTTTCAATAAAATTCTTAGTAATCTTCGTCTTTGTTGGAGTTAGCTTTGATGATGCTGCTAATGCTAGACAATTGCTTGGTGCTTTAGACATGTCTATTTGGGAGATGAAAGTTACATCCATTAGAGAATCTACTGTCATGAGTACACTTACCTTAGATGTTCTTTATTCCAAGTTGAAAACTCATGAATTAGATATTCTTGCTAGAAAGAATGATCATAAATCAATTGCTTTGACATCTCAATCTAGCATATCTCATAATGGTGCTGCTTCAAGCTTTGCTCTATCTTTCTTGTCTTCACTAACCGATGAACAGATTGAGCAATTCCCAGAAGAAGACTTGTCACTACTCTCTTCTCGCTTTAACAAAGCTTTACAACATGTGAGAATGAGAAAGAGAGGTGGTGGTGGCTCTCCAAGATGCTATGAGTGTGGTGATCTCGACCATATTCGTCCAAACTGTCCTAAACTTGCAGGTAAAGCATCAAGGGAGGAGAAGGACAACGACAGAAGAAAAGAGAAGAAGTTCTCTTCAAGTAATAGAAAGAAGAAGAACTTCATCAACAGCAAAGTTGTCCACCGAGTTCTTTCTGCTCTTGAACAAGTCAATTTGAGCGATGTGGATTCAGGGAGCAGTGAGGACGATGCAACTCCAAGCAAGCATGAGTTGACGGGGTTGTGTCTCATGGCTAAAAGCAAAGAATACTTTATCGAGGGCGACCACGACAAATGACTTCAATGAGGTAGATCCTTCTTACGATGAATTAGCTATTGCTGTTGCTCGACTTGGTAAATTGCTTGATAAACGTGACAAGAAAATTAAGAAACATGATTTTGTTGTTGAGTCATTGAATGCTGAAATTGCTAGACTTAAAACCTTGATTCCTGATGATGATGCTTGCAAATCATGTGTCTTAATTTACAATGAGCTTACTTTGCTTAGGAAAGAACATGTTACCTTGTTAGAGCAAATCAATTCTGAAAATGAGAAAAATGAGAAACTTGTTAAACATGCTAGTTGTTCTACCATTGATTTACATGATACAACTCCATGTTCTATGTGCTCCATACTAGAATTGAAGTTGCATGATGCAAATGCTAGGGTTTCTCAAATGACGTAAGATTTGCTTACACATGAGGTTCTTTCATGCTCAACTTGTCGCAAGCAAAAGGAAAAGTGGACGTTCCTGTAATAATTGTTTAACTCTTTCTCGAAAAATTGATTACTTGGAAAAGTCATTAGAACGCTTTCACTAAAGGAAAGAAAAACCTAAACATGATCTTGGATCAATCAAAAGTCAGCACTCATAACAAAGGTTTAGGTTTTGATTCTTATGCTCATCATAAATCACATGCTCCCACTGTTGTCAAAACACTTGAAAGTGGAAATTTTGAAATTGTCAATGAGCCTAAGAAAACTGTCTTTAAATCTTTGGTCTTTTATCTTCTACTATGATGAATGCAAAATGTGCTTCTACTGTTAAAGAAAAACATCATGTTAAGTACACTTGCACTCATTGTGGTAGAGATGGACATTTAGTACACTTTTGCTTTAGACTAGCCAAACAACAAAAGAAAGAAAGAGCTAAGGCTAGGTCTAATTTCAGAAAGGCACGCTTTGCTTCTCACTACGTGCCTAGGGTGATGCAAGCACCTTTTGTTGCTAGAAACACCGAACAGGCAAATTTGATTTTGTGCATAAGATCGCTCGTGTTGTGCCTCTTGTTGTCCGTCGTGTGTCTCAAGATCGATTCCTAAACATCTTATTTCTAACCCCATGCATCGAGACCTCGACACTTTCTGCTTCTATGTAGGCTTCTCACGCGAGGAGGGAGAACATGTGGCTAGTGAATTTCGGATGCTCACTTCATATGTTCAGTGATAAGATTTGGTTCTCCTTCACTCGTGCATCTCATGCTGAAAGTGTTGCCTTTGGAGATGCTTCTTCCACTTCTGTTTTCGCAAAAGGCACTAGTTCAAATGATGCAGGTACAAGTGCATATGTTCAGGGGGAGAGTGTCTTTGTTCATAAAGATGATAATGCTGTTGAGGACGAGATAATTAGAGGTTTACATGAGAGACTCTTCCCACGTGCTTGTGTGTGCTTGTGTGCTTGTTTTCAAGCTTCCCACGTGCTTCACATCGACAAGCTATCAAAAGGATTTTCAGGTATCTTCATAGAACTCAAGATTTTGGCATTTGGCTTTCTGCTTCCTCATGGATTAGTTTAAGAGCTTTTTCTGATGTTGACTTTGGAGGATGTTGATTTGATTTGGTTCGTGCCACCTCTTGAGTAATCCCTTTTCTTGAGCATATTGATACTGGATTTCACTTTGTTAGAGATCATGTTGAAAAAGAAAATATTGTGCTTCATCATGTGGATACTGAACATCAATTGGCAGACATTTTCACAAAACCTTTGTCTTCTTCTCGTTTTGCTTTTATTCGGGGAGAACTTGGGATTGTTCATCCAATGGGTTTGTTTTGAGGGGGAGTTTCCTTGCCAAGTTCTTTCACTTAATGAGCTCACTTTATCATATTTCTTTATATGTTATGTAATTGAGCTAATATATGATAATCTAATTGTCTCACTTGAACTAAAAATGACATTGCGGAATTCCCTGGACTGATTGCCTATAGCTAAATACTCTGTGATATCTCACTCTTCTAGGCTTGATATTGAATCTTCTTGACAAATTTGGGCTATGAAGCAAGTGTGTTTTCAACTTTACTCTTTCATAAGACCCTTAATCACTTTTGCATGTTTACAATCAAAGAAAAAGGAAAAAGAAAAGGGAATCAATATAAAAATTTGTTAAAAGCAAAAGCTTCAAGTTATGTGCTTCAGGCTTGCTTTCCTTAAAAAGATAAGATGTATGCTTCAAGCATGCCATTCCCTCAAAGATAAGATGTATGCTTCAAGCATGCCACTCCTAGAAAATAAAAGAAGTATGCTTCAAGCATGCCACATGCAACTTATTGTTTAAAGATTAAATTGGTCTACTAGATTGGAGTTGAAACTACTTGCTCGCCCTAAGTTGTTAGTTGCTTTAATTTTTTAAAGCCTTGCTTTTTCTGCTAAGATCTTGCTTAGAACTTGGCTATAGTTGACTAAATTGAGGTTGAGATGCATGTCATTCCCTAACTTGTTAAAATCACATCAAGATCATGTATTTTGCATATTATGTGATATATAAGGTTATATGATCGAATGAGCTCATCTTTTCCTATCTTGGCACTCCCTTGTTTCTCCTTGTGAAATATTTGCTACAGGAAAATTTTTGAACCTGTTCTCTCTTTTGTACTCTTGATGAATCCATTGTCAAATGGGGAGAAATTTGGGAATCGTTGAAAAGTTTAAGGAAAAAGGGGGGAGAAGAAAAAGGGGGAGTTGTTTGAGAATTTTGGGAGAAGTTTGGAGAATTTTGAAATTCTTGGGCACATTGCACATTCACACACATTTTCCTTCTCAGGGGGAGATTTTGTTTTGCATTTTGGTCAAATTGGGAATTCTGTGTTTTCTCTTTTTGGTCCTTGATCCTTTTGATTTCAAAATCTTTTGTAAAGTGAATGCCAAATGTTCAATTCTAAGTGGTGTTGCCAATGTTTTCATCAAGGGGGAGATTGTGAAATCATGTGCTGAAAAATTGGCTTAGAATTCAATTTGCAAAATGTGTTTGTGCATGTGTTTGACAAGTTGACAAGAAATAGTGTATCTTTTTCTTGTGCCGGACCAAATTCTCAAAAACAGAGAGTTTCCCTTTTGCGCCGAACCGATTTTGTGTTTGCGCCGGACCAAGTTTTTTGGTCTGCCGTGGACGTACTTTTGAGCTCATGAGCCGGACTCAATTTTCCAAGAAACCAGTAAGTTTTGCATGTACGTCGGACCAATTTCTTTGGTCAGTCGTGAACGGCTTTTTGAGGATTGATTTCGCATGTACGACGGACTGATTTCTTTTAGTCTGTCGTGAACGTGTTAGCCAGGAATGATTTCTTCTTGAAACCGAGACTTTCACTTGTACACCGGACCGATTTTGTTGGTCCGTTGTGAATGGTTTTTTGAGTGACTTTTTCATGTGTACGCCGGACCATATTTTTTGGTCCGTCGTGAATGGCTTTTTGCTCGATTAGGGTTTGTGCAAATTTGGACTTTGAATTTTGATTTGTTTTTGAGATTATGAAATTTGTGAGAATTTCATGATGCTTGAAGTGGACTTTATGCAATGCTCATGTGAGTAGTTGCATGGATTGACATTGAGTCAAGTCGTGGACTTGTGCTCGGATTTGTTTTGTGGTTTGTTCATGTGCAGGTATTGCTCGAAGACGAATGTGGTCGATGACGGGACCGGAACTAGGTTCATGGAGGAACTGAGGTTCGGGACTAGGTTCAGGAGGAACTGAGGTCTTGGTGGTCAAGGATGTCATGCGAGACGTTCGGGCTAAGAGAATGGTGCACATGAAGAATGGTTAGTCACGTGAGAATGGCAGGAGGTCATTCGCGTGCAAGTGTTAGTCACGTGAGTATGGCAGGTGGCCATACGCGTGCAAAGTGTTAGTCACGTGAGTATGGTAGGGTTGCCATACGCGTGCAAGAGTTGTACTCGGCCAGGTTGGGCCAAGTAGAGTTGTGTTGGATACAGATTCCTTCTAGGGAATAGGAATCGTATTCAGAACTCCTTGTGGGTTGGTGCTTTAAATAGGTGGGGTCTCTGTTGAAAGGCACCAAGTAGAGCTGAGCGCATCAAGCTTTGAGCTTGGTTTTAGGGTTTGTACTCTTTTGATGAGAGTATTTTAGACAAGAAATAAAGATCAATTCTTCCAAGATTTTTGCGTGCTCTGAGAACCACGTCGCTCTGTTGTTTTCTGTTTTGGTTCTTGTTTGCATGCTTGTTCTAATTCTAGATTGGTTTTTGATCGTTGAGTTTCATCTTGATTTGATCCATCAAAAACCGTTCTAGGGTATTGATTTAGAGTTTCTCAAAGTCTAGTTGATTAATCTTTTGAAGATCTTGTTTAATCTTGAAGTTTTGATTAGATTAATTCTCGTCAAGTTCTGAAACAGCAAGCTTGCGAAGCTCATAACTTTTGATCCGTAAGTCCGATCAAGCTGATTCTTTTTGGGTTCGATTTGTACTGGAATCTAGTTTCTTGTGTCCAAATTTCAGATCGTTCCGACGGTTGGATCTCTAGGAATTCGCGTTTTACCAAACCTCTATCATTCTGTTTTTGTCGAAAACGAAGCAATTATTTGGTTCTATTTTGGGGTGAACTTTTAATAGATCAAGAATTTGGTTTTAGCTTCCGCACAATCATTCACCCCCCCTCTGATTGCTATATTCGTATACTTCGATCCTACAAGTGGTATCAGAGCAAGGTTTTTCTAATCTATCTTAATCGGTGATTAGATCAATGGATCATTATTCGACAAAACCTTGTGTGTTCAATGGTGTTGATTTTCAGTTTTGGAAAGCCAAGATGGAGGCGTTCATCCAAGCTCAGGGATTCGCAATTTGGGAGAAGGTCTACAAACCATATGAAGTCCCTGCAAACGACAACGTCAACGACACCAATCGCACACATGTTGAAGCAAACAGCAAGGCGCGCAACTTGATCATCCAAGGCTTGGGACGTAGCGACCCGATCGTGTGATTCATCTTCGATCCGCATATGAGGTATGGAAATCTCTTTGTGATTACCATGAGGGTTCTAACACTATTAAAGAGGTTCGTCAAGATCTTTACAAAAAAAGAATACATGCGATTTGAGATGAAACCCGGTGAGTCGCTAGATGACTTTTTTGCACGTTTCAATAAAATTCTTAGTAATCTTCGTGCTGTTGGAGTTAGCTTTGATGATGCTGCTAATGCTAGACAATTGCTTGGTGCTTTAGACATGTCTATTTGGGAGATGAAAGTTACATCCATTAGAGAATCTACTGTCATGAGTACACTTACCTTAGATGTTCTTTATTCCAAGTTGAAAACTCATGAATTAGATATTCTTGCTAGAAAGAATGATCATAAATCAATTGCTTTGACATCTCAATCTAGCATATCTCATAATGGTGCTGCTTCAAGCTTTGCTCTATCTTTCTTGTCTTCACTAACCGATGAACAGATTGAGCAATTCCCAGAAGAAGACTTGTCACTACTCTCTTCTCGCTTTAACAAAGCTTTACAACATGTGAGAATGAGAAAGAGAGGTGGTGGTGGCTCTCCAAGATGCTATGAGTGTGGTGATCTCGACCATATTCGTCCAAACTGTCCTAAACTTGCAGGTAAAGCATCAAGGGAGGAGAAGGACAACGACAGAAGAAAAGAGAAGAAGTTCTCTTCAAGTAATAGAAAGAAGAAGAACTTCATCAACAGCAAAGTTGTCCACCGAGTTCTTTCTGCTCTTGAACAAGTCAATTTGAGCGATGTGGATTCAGGGAGCGGTGAGGGCGATGCAACTCCAAGCAAGCATGAGTTGGCGGGGTTGTGTCTCATGGCTAAAAGCAGCAACAGCTTTTATCGAGGGCGACCACGATAAATGACTTCAATGAGGTAGATCCTTCTTACGATGAATTAGCTATTCTTGTTGCTCGACTTGGTAAATTGCTTGATAAACGTGACAAGAAAATTAAGAAACATGATTTTGTTGTTGAGTCATTGAATGCTGAAATTGCTAGACTTAAAACCTTGATTCCTGATGATGATGCTTGCAAATCATGTGTCTTAATTTACAATGAGCTTACTTTGCTTAGGAAAGAACATGTTACCTTGTTAGAGCAAATCAATTCTGAAAATGAGAAAAATGAGAAACTTGTTAAACATGCTAGTTGTTCTACCATTGATTTACATGATACAACTCCATGTTCTATGTGCTCCATACTAGAATTGAAGTTGCATGATGCAAATGCTAGGGTTTCTCAAATGACAGAAGATTTGCTTACACATGAGGTTCTTTCATGCTCAACTTGTCGCATAAGCAAAAGGAAAAGTGGACGTTCCCTGTAATAATTGTTTAACTCTTTCTCGAAAAATTGATTACTTGGAAAAGTCATTAGAACGTTTCACTAAAGGAAAGAAAAACCTAAACATGATCTTGGATCAATCAAAAGTCAGCACTCATAACAAAGGTTTAGGTTTTGATTCTTATGCTCATCATAAATCACATGCTCCCACTGTTGTCAAAACACTTGAAAGTGGAAATTTTGAAATTGTCAATGAGCCTAAGAAAACTGTCTTTAAATCTGCTGGTCTTTTATCTTCTACTATGATGAATGCAAAATGTGCTTCTACTGTTAAAGAAAAACATCATGTTAAGTACACTTGCACTCATTGTGGTAGAGATGGACATTTAGTACACTTTTGCTTTAGACTAGCCAAACAACAAAAGAAAGAAAGAGCTAAGGCTAGGTCTAATTTCAGAAAGGCACGCTTTGCTTCTCACTACGTGCCTAGGGTGATGCAAGCACCTTTTGTTGCTAGAAACACGGGAACAGGCAAATTTGATTTTGTGCATAAGACTGCTCGTGTTGTGCCCTCTTGTTGTCCGTCGTGTGTCTCGATCTTGGATTCCTAAACATCTTATTTCTAACCCCTTGATCGAGACCTCGACACTTTCGCTTCTATGTAGGCTTCTCACGAGGAGGAGAACATGTGGCTAGTGAATTTCGGATGCTCACTTCATATGTTCGATGATAAGATTTGGTTCTCCTTCACTCGTGCATCTCATCTTGAAAGTGTTGCCTTTGGAGATGCTTCTTCCACTGCTTTCGCAAAAGGCACTAGTTCAAATGATGCAGGTACAAGTGCATATGTTCAGGGGGAGAGTGTCTTTGTTCATAAAGATGATAATGCTGTTGAGGACGAGATAATTAGAGGTTTACATGAGAGACTCTTCCCACGTGCTTGTGTGTGCTTGTGTGCTTGTTTTCAAGCTTCCCACGTGCTTCACATCGACAAGCTATCAAAAGGATTTTCAGGTATCTTCATAGAACTCAAGATTTTGGCATTTGGCTTTCTGCTTCCTCATGGATTAGTTTAAGAGCTTTTTCTGATGTTGACTTTGGAGGATGTTGATTTGATTTGGTTCGTGCCACCTCTTGAGTAATCCCTTTTCTTGAGCATATTGATACTGGATTTCACTTTGTTAGAGATCATGTTGAAAAAGAAAATATTGTGCTTCATCATGTGGATCTTGAACATCAATTGGCAGACATTTTCACAAAACCTTTGTCTTCTTCGTTTTGCTTTTATTCGGGAGAACTTGGGATTGTTCATCCAATGGGTTTGTTTTGAGGGGGAGTTTCCTTGCCAAGTTCTTTCACTTAATGAGCTCACTTTATCATATTTCTTTATATGTTATGTAATTGAGCTAATATATGATAATCTAATTGTCTCACTTGAACTAAAAATGACATTGCGGAATTCCCTGGACTGATTGCCTATAGCTAAATACTCTGTGATATCTCACTCTTCTAGGCTTGATATTGAATCTTCTTGACAAATTTGGGCTATGAAGCAAGTGTGTTTTCAACTTTACTCTTTCATAAGACCCTTAATCACTTTTGCATGTTTACAATCAAAGAAAAAGGAAAAAGAAAAGGGAATCAATATAAAAGAAATTTGTTAAAAGCAAAAGCTTCAAGTTATGTGCTTCAGGCTTGCTTTCCTTAAAAAGATAAGATGTATGCTTCAAGCATGCCATTCCCTCAAAGATAAGATGTATGCTTCAAGCATGCCACTCCTAGAAAATAAAAGAAGTATGCTTCAAGCATGCCACATGCAACTTATTGTTTAAAGATTAAATTGGTCTACTAGATTGGAGTTGAAACTACTTGCTCGCCCTAAGTTGTTAGTTGCTTTAATTTTTTAAAGCCTTGCTTTTTCTGCTAAGATCTTGCTTAGAACTTGGCTATAGTTGACTAAATTGAGGTTGAGATGCATGTCATTCCCTAACTTGTTAAAATCACATCAAGATCATGTATTTTGCATATTATGTGATATATAAGGTTATATGATCGAATGAGCTCATCTTTTCCTATCTTGGCACTCCCTTGTTTCTCCTTGTGAAATATTTGCTACAGGAAAATTTTTGAACCTGTTCTCTCTTTTGTACTCTTGATGAATCCATTGTCAAATGGGGAGAAATTTGGGAATCGTTGAAAAGTTTAAGGAAAAAGGGGGGAGAAGAAAAAGGGGGAGTTGTTTGAGAATTTTGGGAGAAGTTTGGAGAATTTTGAAATTCTTGGGCACATTGCACATTCACACACATTTTCCTTCTCAGGGGGAGATTTTGTTTTGCATTTTGGTCAAATTGGGAATTCTGTGTTTTCTCTTTTTGGTCCTTGATCCTTTTGATTTCAAAATCTTTTGTAAAGTGAATGCCAAATGTTCAATTCTAAGTGGTGTTGCCAATGTTTTCATCAAGGGGGAGATTGTGAAATCATGTGCTGAAAAATTGGCTTAGAATTCAATTTGCAAAATGTGTTTGTGCATGTGTTTGACAAGTTGACAAGAAATAGTGTATCTTTTTCTTGTCTTGGGACCAAATTCTCAAAAGCAGAGAGTTTCCCTTTTTGCCGAACCGATTTTGTGTTTGCGCGGACCAAGTTTTTGGTCTGCCGTGGGCGTACTTTTGAGCTCATGAGCGGACTCAATTTTCCAAGAAACCAAGAAGTTTTGCATGTACGTCGGACCAATTTCTTTGGTCGATCGTGAACGGCTTTTGAGGATTGATTTCGCATGTACGACGGTGATTTCTTTTAGTACATCGTGAACGATGTTTTCGCGGAATGATTTCTTCTTGAAACTGAGACTTTCACTTGTACACCACCGTACCGATTTTGTTGGTCCGTTGTGAATGGTTTTTTGAGTGACTTTTTCATGTGTACGCCGGACCATATTTTTTGGTCCGTCGTGAATGGCTTTTTGCTCGATTAGGGTTTGTGCAAATTTGGA
Source organism: Rhipidocladum racemiflorum (assembly GCA_036346355.1). NCBI lineage: Eukaryota > Viridiplantae > Streptophyta > Magnoliopsida > Poales > Poaceae > Rhipidocladum > Rhipidocladum racemiflorum. The sequence continues at coordinate 58,139,461 of CM070578.1, forward strand.
CTTTGAATTTTGATTTGTTTTTGAGATTATGAAATTTGTGAGAATTTCATGATGCTTGAAGTGGACTTTATGCAATGCTCATGTGAGTAGTTGCATGGATTGACATTGAGTCAAGTCGTGGACTTGTGCTCGGATTTGTTTTGTGGTTTGTTCATGTGCAGGTATTGCTCGAAGACGAATGTGGTCGATGACGGGACCGGAACTAGGTTCATGGAGGAACTGAGGTTCGGGACTAGGTTCAGGAGGAACTGAGGTCTTGGTGGTCAAGGATGTCATGCGAGACGTTCGGGCTAAGAGAATGGTGCACATGAAGAATGGTTAGTCACGTGAGAATGGCAGGAGGTCATTCGCGTGCAAGTGTTAGTCACGTGAGTATGGCAGGTGGCCATACGCGTGCAAAGTGTTAGTCACGTGAGTATGGTAGGGTTGCCATACGCGTGCAAGAGTTGTACTCGGCCAGGTTGGGCCAAGTAGAGTTGTGTTGGATCTGATTCCTTCTAGGGAATAGGAATCGTATTCGAACTCCTTGTGGGTTGGTGCTTTAAATAGGTGGGGGTCTCCTGTTGAAAGGCACCAAGTAGAGCTGAGCGCATCAAGCTTTGAGCTTGGTTTTAGGGTTTGTACTCTTTTGATGAGAGTATTTTAGACAAGAAATAAAGATCAATTCTTCCAAGATTTTTGCGTGCTACAGTAACCACGTCGCTACAGTGTTTTCTGTTTTGGTTCTTGTTTGCATGCTTGTTCTAATTCTAGATTGGTTTTGATCGTTGAGTTTCATCTTGATTTGATCCATCAAAAACCGTTCTAGGGTATTGATTTAGAGTTTCTCAAAGTCTAGTTGATTAATCTTTTGAAGATCTTGTTTAATCTTGAAGTTTTGATTAGATTAATTCTCGTCAAGTTCTGAAACAGCAAGCTTGCGAAGCTCATAACTTTTGATCCGTAAGTCCGATCAAGCTGATTCTTTTTGGGTTCGATTTGTACTGGAATCTAGTTTCTTGTGTCCAAATTTCAGATCGTTCCGACGGTTGGATCTCTAGGAATTCGCGTTTTACCAAACCTCTATCATTCTGTTTTTGTCGAAAACGAAGCAATTATTTGGTTCTATTTTGGGGTGAACTTTTAATAGATCAAGAATTTGGTTTTAGCTTCCGCACAATCATTCACCCCCCCTCTGATTGCTATATTCGTATACTTCGATCCTACAAGTGGTATCAGAGCAAGGTTTTTCTAATCTATCTTAATCGGTGATTAGATCAATGGATCATTATTCGACAAAACCTTGTGTGTTCAATGGTGTTGATTTTCAGTTTTGGAAAGCCAAGATGGAGGCGTTCATCCAAGCTCGAGGATTCGCAATTTGGGAGAAGGTCTACAAACCATATGAAGTCCCTGCAAACGACAACGTCAACGACACCAATCGCACACATGTTGAAGCAAAGCGACAAAGCGCGCAACTTGATCATCCAAGGCTTGGGACGTAGCGACTTCGATCGTGTGATTCATCTTCGATCCGCATATGAGGTATGGAAATCTCTTTGTGATTACCATGAGGGTTCTAACACTATTAAAGAGGTTCGTCAAGATCTTTACAAAAAGAATACATGCGATTTGAGATGAAACCCGGTGAGTCGCTAGATGACTTTTGCACGTTTCAATAAAATTCTTAGTAATCTTCGTCTTTGTTGGAGTTAGCTTTGATGATGCTGCTAATGCTAGACAATTGCTTGGTGCTTTAGACATGTCTATTTGGGAGATGAAAGTTACATCCATTAGAGAATCTACTTGTCATGAGTACACTTACCTTAGATGTTCTTTATTCCAAGTTGAAAACTCATGAATTAGATATTCTTGCTAGAAAGAATGATCATAAATCAATTGCTTTGACATCTCAATCTAGCATATCTCATAATGGTGCTGCTTCAAGCTTTGCTCTATCTTTCTTGTCTTCACTAACCGATGAACAGATTGAGCAATTCCCAGAAGAAGACTTGTCACTACTCTCTTCTCGCTTTAACAAAGCTTTACAACATGTGAGAATGAGAAAGAGAGGTGGTGGTGGCTCTCCAAGATGCTATGAGTGTGGTGATCTCGACCATATTCGTCCAAACTGTCCTAAACTTGCAGGTAAAGCATCAAGGGAGGAGAAGGACAACGACAGAAGAAAAGAGAAGAAGTTCTCTTCAAGTAATAGAAAGAAGAAGAACTTCATCAACAGCAAAGTTGTCCACCGAGTTCTTTCTGCTCTTGAACAAGTCAATTTGAGCGATGTGGATTCAGGGAGCAGTGAGGACGATGCAACTCCAAGCAAGCATGAGTTGACGGGGTTGTGTCTCATGGCTAAAAGCAGCAACAGCTTTACTGAGGACGACCACGACAGCGACTTCAATGAGGTAGATCCTTCTTACGATGAATTAGCTATTGCTGTTGCTCGACTTGGTAAATTGCTTGATAAACGTGACAAGAAAATTAAGAAACATGATTTTGTTGTTGAGTCATTGAATGCTGAAATTGCTAGACTTAAAACCTTGATTCCTGATGATGATGCTTGCAAATCATGTGTCTTAATTTACAATGAGCTTACTTTGCTTAGGAAAGAACATGTTACCTTGTTAGAGCAAATCAATTCTGAAAATGAGAAAAATGAGAAACTTGTTAAACATGCTAGTTGTTCTACCATTGATTTACATGATACAACTCCATGTTCTATGTGCTCCATACTAGAATTGAAGTTGCATGATGCAAATGCTAGGGTTTCTCAAATGACAGAAGATTTGCTTACACATGAGGTTCTTTCATGCTCAACTTGTCGCAAGCAAAGGAAAAGTGGACGTTCCTGTAATAATTGTTTAACTCTTTCTCGAAAAATTGATTACTTGGAAAAGTCATTAGAGCGTTTCACTAAAGGAAAGAAAAACCTAAACATGATCTTGGATCAATCAAAAGTCAGCACTCATAACAAAGGTTTAGGTTTTGATTCTTATGCTCATCATAAATCACATGCTCCCACTGTTGTCAAAACACTTGAAAGTGGAAATTTTGAAATTGTCAATGAGCCTAAGAAAACGTCTTTAAATCTGCTTTGGTCTTTTATCTTCTACTATGATGAATGCAAAATGTGCTTCTACTGTTAAAGAAAAACATCATGTTAAGTACACTTGCACTCATTGTGGTAGAGATGGACATTTAGTACACTTTTGCTTTAGACTAGCCAAACAACAAAAGAAAGAAAGAGCTAAGGCTAGGTCTAATTTCAGAAAGGCACGCTTTGCTTCTCACTACGTGCCTAGGGTGATGCAAGCACCTTTTGTTGCTAGAAACACGGGAACAGGCAAATTTGATTTTGTGCATAAGACTGCTCGTGTTGTGCCTACTGTTGTCCGTCGTGTGTCTCAAGATCTTGGATTCCTAAACATCTTATTTCTAACCCGATCACGAGACCTCGACACTTTCGCTTCTATGTAGGCTTCTCACGAGGAGGGAGAACATGTGGCTAGTGAATTTGGATGCTCACTTCATATGTTCGATGATAAGATTTGGTTCTCCTTCACTCGTGCATCTCATGCCGAAAGTGTTGCCTTTGGAGATGCTTCTTCCACTTCTGTTTCTTAAAAGGCACTAGTTCAAATGATGCAGTACAAGTGCATATGTTCAGGGGGAGAGTGTCTTTGTTCATAAAGATGATAATCTTTGTTGAGGACGAGATAATTAGAGGTTTACATGAGAGACTCTTCCCACGTGCTTGTGTGTGCTTGTGTGCTTGTTTTCAAGCTTCCCACGTGCTTCACATCGACAAGCTATCAAAAGGATTTTCAGGTATCTTCATAGAACTCAAGATTTTGGCATTTGGCTTTCTGCTTCCTCATGGATTAGTTTAAGAGCTTTTTCCGATGTTGACTTTGGAGGATGTTGATTTGATTTGGTTCGTGCCACCTCTTGAGTAATCCCTTTTCTTGAGCATATTGATCTGGATTTCACTTTGTTAGAGATCATGTTGAAAAGAAAATATTGTGCTTCATCATGTGGATCTTGAACATCAATTGGCAGACATTTTCACAAAACCTTTGTCTTCTTCTCGTTTTGCTTTTATTCGGGAGAACTTGGGATTGTTCATCCAATGGGTTTGTTTTGAGGGGAGTTTCCTTGCCAAGTTCTTTCACTTAATGAGCTCACTTTATCATATTTCTTTATATGTTATGTAATTGAGCTAATATATGATAATCTAATTGTCTCACTTGAACTAAAAATGACATTGCGGAATTCCACTGGGTGATTGCCTATAGCTAAATACTCTGTGATATCTCACTCTTCTAGGCTTGATATTGAATCTTCTTGACAAATTTGGGCTATGAAGCAAGTGTGTTTTCAACTTTACTCTTTCATAAGACCCTTAATCACTTTTGCATGTTTACAATCAAAGAAAAAGGAAAAAGAAAAGGGAATCAATATAAAAGGAAATGTTAAAAGCAAAAGCTTCAAGTTATGTGCTTCAGGCTTGCTTTCCTTAAAAAGATAAGATGTATGCTTCAAGCATGCCATTCCCTCAAAGATAAGATGTATGCTTCAAGCATGCCACTCCTAGAAAATAAAAGAAGTATGCTTCAAGCATGCCACATGCAACTTATTGTTTAAAGATTAAATTGGTCTACTAGATTGGAGTTGAAACTACTTGCTCGCCCTAAGTTGTTAGTTGCTTTAATTTTTTAAAGCCTTGCTTTTTCTGCTAAGATCTTGCTTAGAACTTGGCTATAGTTGACTAAATTGAGGTTGAGATGCATGTCATTCCCTAACTTGTTAAAATCACATCAAGATCATGTATTTTGCATATTATGTGATATATAAGGTTATATGATCGAATGAGCTCATCTTTTCCTATCTTGGCACTCCCTTGTTTCTCCTTGTGAAATATTTGCTACAGGAAAATTTTTGAACCTGTTCTCTCTTTTGTACTCTTGATGAATCCATTGTCAAATGGGGAGAAATTTGGGAATCGTTGAAAAGTTTAAGGAAAAAGGGGGGAGAAGAAAAAGGGGGAGTTGTTTGAGAATTTTGGGAGAAGTTTGGAGAATTTTGAAATTCTTGGGCACATTGCACATTCACACACATTTTCCTTCTCAGGGGGAGATTTTGTTTTGCATTTTGGTCAAATTGGGAATTCTGTGTTTTCTCTTTTTGGTCCTTGATCCTTTTGATTTCAAAATCTTTTGTAAAGTGAATGCCAAATGTTCAATTCTAAGTGGTGTTGCCAATGTTTTCATCAAGGGGGAGATTGTGAAATCATGTGCTGAAAAATTGGCTTAGAATTCAATTTGCAAAATGTGTTTGTGCATGTGTTTGACAAGTTGACAAGAAATAGTGTATCTTTTTCTTGTGCCGGACCAAATTCTCAAAAACAGAGAGTTTCCCTTTTGCGCCGAACCGATTTTGTGTTTGCGCGGACCAAGTTTTTGGTCTGCCGTGGGCGTACTTTTGAGCTCATGAGCGGACTCAATTTTCCAAGAAACCATTAAGTTTTGCATGTACGTCGGACCAATTTCTTTGGTCGATCGTGAAACGGCTTTTGAGGATTGATTTCGCATGTACGACGGACTGATTTCTTTTAGTGCATCGTGAGCGTGTTTTCGCCGGAATGATTTCTTCTTGAAACCGAGACTTTCACTTGTACACGGACCGATTTTGTTGGTCCGTTGTGAATGGTTTTGAGTGACTTTTTCATGTATGCCGGACCATATTTTTTGGTCCGTCGTGAATGGCTTTTGCTTTCGATTAGGGTTTGTGCAAATTTGGACTTTGAATTTTGATTTGTTTTGAGATTATGAAATTTGTGAGAATTTCATGATGCTTGAAGTGGACTTTATGCAATGCTCATGTGAGTAGTTGCATGGATTGACATTGAGTCAAGTCGTGGACTTGTGCTCGGATTTGTTTGTGGTTTGTTCATGTGCGGTATTGCTCGAAGGCGAATGTGGTCGATGACGGGACCGGAACTAGGTTCATGGAGGAACCGAGGTTCGGGACTAGGTTCAGGAGGAACCGAGGTCTTGGTGGTCAAGGATGTCATGCGAGGCGTTCGGGCTAAGAGAATGGTGCACATGAAGAATGGTTAGTCACGTGAGAATGGCGAGGAGGTCATTCGCGTGCAAGTGTTAGTCACGTGAGTATGGCGGTGGCCATACTGGCGTGCAAAGTGTTAGTCACGTGAGTATGGTAGGGTTGCCATACGCGTGCAAGAGTTGTACTCGGCCAGGTTGGGCCAAGTAGAGTTGTGTTGAATCTGATTCCTTCTAGGGAATAGGAATCGTATTCGAACTCCTTGTGGGTTGGTGCTTTAAATAGGTGGGGGTCTCTGTTGAAAGGCACCAAGTAGAGCTGAGCGCATCAAGCTTTGAGCTTGGTTTTAGGGTTTGTACTCTTTTGATGAGAGTATTTTAGACAAGAAATAAAGATCAATTCTTCCAAGATTTTTGCGTGCTCTGAGAACCACGTCGCTACAGTGTTTTCTGTTTTGGTTCTTGTTTGCATGCTTGTTCTAATTCTAGATTGGTTTTTGATCGTTGAGTTTCATCTTGATTTGATCCATCAAAAACCGTTCTAGGGTATTGATTTAGAGTTTCTCAAAGTCTAGTTGATTAATCTTTTGAAGATCTTGTTTAATCTTGAAGTTTTGATTAGATTAATTCTCGTCAAGTTCTGAAACAGCAAGCTTGCGAAGCTCATAACTTTTGATCCGTAAGTCCGATCAAGCTGATTCTTTTGGGTTCGATTTGTACTGGAATCTAGTTTCTTGTGTCCAAATTTCAGATCGTTCCGACGGTTGGATCTCTAGGAATTCGCGTTTTACCAAACCTCTATCATTCTGTTTTTGTCGAAAACGAAGCAATTATTTGGTTCTATTTTGGGGTGAACTTTTAATAGATCAAGAATTTGGTTTTAGCTTCCGCACAATCATTCACCCCCCCTCTGATTGCTATATTCGTATGCTTGATCCTACAAGTGGTATCGAGCAAGGTTTTTCTAATCTATCTTAATCGGTGATTAGATCAATGGATCATTATTCGACAAAACCTTGTGTGTTCAATGGTGTTGATTTTCAGTTTTGGAAAGCCAAGATGGAGGCGTTCATCCAAGCTCGAGGATTCGCAATTTGGGAGAAGGTCTACAAACCATATGAAGTCCTGCAAGCGACAACGTCAACGACACCAATCGCACACATGTTGAAGCAAACAAAGAAGGCGCGCAACTTGATCATCCAAGGCTTGGGTCGTAGCGACTTCGATCGTGTGATTCATCTTCGATCCGCATATGAGGTATGGAAATCTCTTTGTGATTACCATGAGGGTTCTAACACTATTAAAGAGGTTCGTCAAGATCTTTACAAAAAAGAATACATGCGATTTGAGATGAAACCGGTGAGTCGCTAGATGACTTTTGCGTTTCAATAAAATTCTTAGTAATCTTCGTGCTGTTGGAGTTAGCTTTGATGATGCTGCTAATGCTAGACAATTGCTTGGTGCTTTAGACATGTCTATTTGGGAGATGAAAGTTACATCCATTAGAGAATCTCTTGTCATGAGTACACTTACCTTAGATGTTCTTTATTCCAAGTTGAAAACTCATGAATTAGATATTCTTGCTAGAAAGAATGATCATAAATCAATTGCTTTGACATCTCAATCTAGCATATCTCATAATGGTGCTGCTTCAAGCTTTGCTCTATCTTTCTTGTCTTCACTAACCGATGAGCAGTTGAGCAATTCCCAGAAGAAGACTTGTCACTACTCTCTTCTCGCTTTAACAAAGCTTTACAACATGTGAGAATGAGAAAGAGAGGTGGTGGTGGCTCTCCAAGATGCTATGAGTGTGGTGATCTCGACCATATTCGTCCAAACTGTCCTAAACTTGCAGGTAAAGCATCAAGGGAGGAGAAGGACAACGAGGAAGAAAAGAGAAGAAGTTCTCTTCAAGTAATAGAAAGAAGAAGAACTTCATCAACAGCAAAGTTGTCCACGAGTTCTTTACGCTCTTGAACAAGTCAATTTGAGCGATGTGGATTCAGGGAGGCGGTGAGGGCGATGCAACTCCAAGCAAGCATGAGTTGGCGGGGTTGTGTCTCATGGCTAAAAGCAGCAACGGCTTTCTTGAGGGCGACCACGGCGGCGACTTCAATGAGGTAGATCCTTCTTACGATGAATTAGCTATTGCTGTTGCTCGACTTGGTAAATTGCTTGATAAACGTGACAAGAAAATTAAGAAACATGATTTTGTTGTTGAGTCATTGAATGTTGAAATTGCTAGACTTAAAACCTTGATTCCTGATGATGATGCTTGCAAATCATGTGTCTTAATTTACAATGAGCTTACTTTGCTTAGGAAAGAACATGTTACCTTGTTAGAGCAAATCAATTCTGAAAATGAGAAAAATGAGAAACTTGTTAAACATGCTAGTTGTTCTACCATTGATTTACATGATACAACTCCATGTTCTATGTGCTCCATACTAGAATTGAAGTTGCATGATGCAAATGCTAGGGTTTCTCAAATGACAGAAGATTTGCTTACACATGAGGTTCTTTCATGCTCAACTTGTCGCATAAGCAAAAGGAAAAGTGGGCGTTCCTGTAATAATTGTTTAACTCTTTCTCGAAAAATTGATTACTTGGAAAAGTCATTAGAACGTTTCACTAAAGGAAAGAAAAACCTAAACATGATCTTGGATCAATCAAAAGTCAGCACTCATAACAAAGGTTTAGGTTTTGATTCTTATGCTCATCATAAATCACATGCTCCCACTGTTGTCAAAACACTTGAAAGTGGAAATTTTGAAATTGTCAATGAGCCTAAGAAAGCGTCTTTAAATCTATTTGGTCTTTTATCTTCTACTATGATGAATGCAAAATGTGCTTCTACTGTTAAAGAAAAACATCATGTTAAGTACACTTGCACTCATTGTGGTAGAGATGGACATTTAGTACACTTTTGCTTTAGACTAGCCAAACAACAAAAGAAAGAAAGAGCTAAGGCTAGGTCTAATTTCAGAAAGGCACGCTTTGCTTCTCACTACGTGCCTAGGGTGATGCAAGCACCTTTTGTTGCTAGAAACACTGGAACAGGCAAATTTGATTTTGTGCATAAGACTGCTCGTGTTGTGCCCTCTCTGTTGTCCGTCGTGTGTCTCGATCTTTGGATTCCTAAACATCTTATTTCTAACTTGATCTGAGACCTCGACACTTTACGCTTCTATGTAGGCTTCTCACGAGGAGGAGAACATGTGGCTAGTGAATTTCGGATGCTCACTTCATATGTTCGAGTGATAAGATTTGGTTCTCCTTCACTCGTGCATCTCATGCTTTGAAAGTGTTGCCTTTGGAGATGCTTCTTCCACTTCTGTTTTCGCAAAAGGCACTAGTTCAAATGATGCAGTACAAGTGCATATGTTCAGGGGAGAGTGTCTTTGTTCATAAAGATGATAATCTTTGTTGAGGACGAGATAATTAGAGGTTTACATGAGAGACTCTTCCCACGTGCTTGTGTGTGCTTGTGTGCTTGTTTTCAAGCTTCCCACGTGCTTCACATCGACAAGCTATCAAAAGGATTTTCAGGTATCTTCATAGAACTCAAGATTTTGGCATTTGGCTTTACGCTTCCTCATGGATTAGTTTAAGAGCTTTTACGATGTTGACTTTGGAGGATGTTGATTTGATTTGGTTCGTGCCACCTCTTGAGTAATCCCTTTTCTTGAGCATATTGATACTGGATTTCACTTTGTTAGAGATCATGTTGAAAAAGAAAATATTGTGCTTCATCATGTGGATCTTGAACATCAATTGGCAGACATTTTCACAAAACCTTTGTCTTCTTCGTTTTGCTTTTATTCGGGAGAACTTGGGATTGTTCATCCAATGGGTTTGTTTTGAGGGGGAGTTTCCTTGCCAAGTTCTTTCACTTAATGAGCTCACTTTATCATATTTCTTTATATGTTATGTAATTGAGCTAATATATGATAATCTAATTGTCTCACTTGAACTAAAAATGACATTGCGGAATTCCCTGGACTGATTGCCTATAGCTAAATACTCTGTGATATCTCACTCTTCTAGGCTTGATATTGAATCTTCTTGACAAATTTGGGCTATGAAGCAAGTGTGTTTTCAACTTTACTCTTTCATAAGACCCTTAATCACTTTTGCATGTTTACAATCAAAGAAAAAGGAAAAAAGAAAAGGGAATCAATATAAAAAGGGGGCTGTTAAAAGCAAAAGCTTCAAGTTATGTGCTTCAGGCTTGCTTTCCTTAAAAAGATAAGATGTATGCTTCAAGCATGCCATTCCCTCAAAGATAAGATGTATGCTTCAAGCATGCCACTCCTAGAAAATAAAAGAAGTATGCTTCAAGCATGCCACATGCAACTTATTGTTTAAAGATTAAATTGGTCTACTAGATTGGAGTTGAAACTACTTGCTCGCCCTAAGTTGTTAGTTGCTTTAATTTTTTAAAGCCTTGCTTTTTCTGCTAAGATCTTGCTTAGAACTTGGCTATAGTTGACTAAATTGAGGTTGAGATGCATGTCATTCCCTAACTTGTTAAAATCACATCAAGATCATGTATTTTGCATATTATGTGATATATAAGGTTATATGATCGAATGAGCTCATCTTTTCCTATCTTGGCACTCCCTTGTTTCTCCTTGTGAAATATTTGCTACAGGAAAATTTTTGAACCTGTTCTCTCTTTTGTACTCTTGATGAATCCATTGTCAAATGGGGAGAAATTTGGGAATCGTTGAAAAGTTTAAGGAAAAAGGGGGGAGAAGAAAAAGGGGGAGTTGTTTGAGAATTTTGGGAGAAGTTTGGAGAATTTTGAAATTCTTGGGCACATTGCACATTCACACACATTTTCCTTCTCAGGGGGAGATTTTGTTTTGCATTTTGGTCAAATTGGGAATTCTGTGTTTTCTCTTTTTGGTCCTTGATCCTTTTGATTTCAAAATCTTTTGTAAAGTGAATGCCAAATGTTCAATTCTAAGTGGTGTTGCCAATGTTTTCATCAAGGGGGAGATTGTGAAATCATGTGCTTTGAAAAATTGGCTTAGAATTCAATTTGCAAAATGTGTTTGAGCATGTGTTTCACAAGATGACAAGAAATAATGTATCTTTTTCTTGTCTTGGGACCAAATTCTCAAAAGCAGAGTTTCCCTTTTGCGCCGAACCGATTTTGTGTTTGCGCCGGACCAAGTTTTTTGGTCTGCCGTGGACGTACTTTTGAGCTCATGAGCCGGACTCAATTTTCCAAGAAACCAGTAAGTTTTGCATGTACGTCGGACCAATTTCTTTGGTCAGTCGTGAACGGCTTTTTGAGGATTGATTTCGCATGTACGACGGACTGATTTCTTTTAGTCACATCGTGAGCGATGTTCGCCGGAATGATTTCTTCTTGAAACCGAGACTTTCACTTGTACAGGACCGATTTTGTTGGTCCGTTGTGAATGGTTTTGAGTGACTTTTTCATGTATGCACGCGGACCATATTTTTGGTCCGTCGTGAATGGCTTTTGCTCGATTAGGGTTTGTGCAAATTTGGACTTTGAATTTTGATTTGTTTTTGAGATTATGAAATTTGTGAGAATTTCATGATGCTTGAAGTGGACTTTATGCAATGCTCATGTGAGTAGTTGCATGGATTGACATTGAGTCAAGTCGTGGACTTGTGCTCGGATTTGTTTGTGGTTTGTTCATGTGCGGTATTGCTCGAAGACGAATGTGGTCGATGACGGACCGGAACTAGGTTCATGGAGGAACCGAGGTTCGGGACTAGGTTCAGGGAGGAACCGAGGTCTTGGTGGTCAAGGATGTCATGCGAGGCGTTCGGGCTAAGAGAATGGTGCACATGAAGAATGGTTAGTCACGTGAGAATGGCAGGAGGTCATTCGGCGTGCAAGTGTTAGTCACGTGAGTATGGCAGGTGGCCATACGGCGTGCAAAGTGTTAGTCACGTGAGTATGGTAGGGTTGCCATACGCGTGCAAGAGTTGTACTCGGCCAGGTTGGGCCAAGTAGAGTTGTGTTGGATCTGATTCCTTCTAGGAATAGGAATCGTATTCAGAACTCCTTGTGGGTTGGTGCTTTAAATAGGTGGGGGGTCTCCTGTTGAAAGGCACCAAGTAGAGCTGAGCGCATCAAGCTTTGAGCTTGGTTTTAGGGTTTGTACTCTTTTGATGAGAGTATTTTAGACAAGAAATAAAGATCAATTCTTCCAAGATTTTTGCGTGCTCTGAGAACCACGTCGCTCTGTTGTTTTCTGTTTTGGTTCTTGTTTGCATGCTTGTTCTAATTCTAGATTGGTTTTTGATCGTTGAGTTTCATCTTGATTTGATCCATCAAAAACCGTTCTAGGGTATTGATTTAGAGTTTCTCAAAGTCTAGTTGATTAATCTTTTGAAGATCTTGTTTAATCTTGAAGTTTTGATTAGATTAATTCTCGTCAAGTTCTGAAACAGCAAGCTTGCGAAGCTCATAACTTTTGATCCGTAAGTCCGATCAAGCTGATTCTTTTTGGGTTCGATTTGTACTGGAATCTAGTTTCTTGTGTCCAAATTTCAGATCGTTCCGACGGTTGGATCTCTAGGAATTCGCGTTTTACCAAACCTCTATCATTCTGTTTTTGTCGAAAACGAAGCAATTATTTGGTTCTATTTTGGGGTGAACTTTTAATAGATCAAGAATTTGGTTTTAGCTTCCGCACAATCATTCACCCCCCCTCTGATTGCTATATTCGTATACTTCGATCCTACAAGTGGTATCAGAGCAAGGTTTTTCTAATCTATCTTAATCGGTGATTAGATCAATGGATCATTATTCGACAAAACCTTGTGTGTTCAATGGTGTTGATTTTCAGTTTTGGAAAGCCAAGATGGAGGCGTTCATCCAAGCTCAGGGATTCGCAATTTGGGAGAAGGTCTACAAACCATATGAAGTCCCTGCAAACGACAACGTCAACGACACCAATCGCACACATGTTGAAGCAAACAGCAAGGCGCGCAACTTGATCATCCAAGGCTTGGGACGTAGCGACTTCGATCGTGTGATTCATCTTCGATCCAAGATATGAGGTATGGAAATCTCTTTGTGATTACCATGAGGGTTCTAACACTATTAAAGAGGTTCGTCAAGATCTTTACAAAAAAGAATACATGCGATTTGAGATGAAACCGGTGAGTCGCTAGATGACTTTTTGCGTTTCAATAAAATTCTTAGTAATCTTCGTCTTTGTTGGAGTTAGCTTTGATGATGCTGCTAATGCTAGACAATTGCTTGGTGCTTTAGACATGTCTATTTGGGAGATGAAAGTTACATCCATTAGAGAATCTCTTGTCATGAGTACACTTACCTTAGATGTTCTTTATTCCAAGTTGAAAACTCATGAATTAGATATTCTTGCTAGAAAGAATGATCATAAATCAATTGCTTTGACATCTCAATCTAGCATATCTCATAATGGTGCTGCTTCAAGCTTTGCTCTATCTTTCTTGTCTTCACTAACCGATGAGCAGATTGAGCAATTCCCGTAAGAAGACTTGTCACTACTCTCTTCTCGCTTTAACAAAGCTTTACAACATGTGAGAATGAGAAAGAGAGGTGGTGGTGGCTCTCCAAGATGCTATGAGTGTGGTGATCTCGACCATATTCGTCCAAACTGTCCTAAACTTGCAGGTAAAGCATCAAGGGAGGAGAAGGACAACGACAGGAAGAAAAGAGAAGAAGTTCTCTTCAAGTAATAGAAAGAAGAAGAACTTCATCAACAGCAAAGTTGTCCACCGAGTTCTTTACGCTCTTGAACAAGTCAATTTGAGCGATGTGGATTCAGGGAGCAAGTGAGGACGATGCAACTCCAAGCAAGCATGAGTTGGCGGGGTTGTGTCTCATGGCTAAAAGCAGCGAATGCTTTATCGAGGGCGACCACGACAAATGCGACTTCAATGAGGTAGATCCTTCTTACGATGAATTAGCTATTCTTTGTTGCTCGACTTGGTAAATTGCTTGATAAACGTGACAAGAAAATTAAGAAACATGATTTTGTTGTTGAGTCATTGAATGTTGAAATTGCTAGACTTAAAACCTTGATTCCTGATGATGATGCTTGCAAATCATGTGTCTTAATTTACAATGAGCTTACTTTGCTTAGGAAAGAACATGTTACCTTGTTAGAGCAAATCAATTCTGAAAATGAGAAAAATGAGAAACTTGTTAAACATGCTAGTTGTTCTACCATTGATTTACATGATACAACTCCATGTTCTATGTGCTCCATACTAGAATTGAAGTTGCATGATGCAAATGCTAGGGTTTCTCAAATGACAGAAGATTTGCTTACACATGAGGTTCTTTCATGCTCAACTTGTCGCAAGCAAAAAGGAAAAGTGGACGTTCCCTGTAATAATTGTTTAACTCTTTCTCGAAAAATTGATTACTTGGAAAAGTCATTAGAACGTTTCACTAAAGGAAAGAAAAACCTAAACATGATCTTGGATCAATCAAAAGTCAGCACTCATAACAAAGGTTTAGGTTTTGATTCTTATGCTCATCATAAATCACATGCTCCCACTGTTGTCAAAACACTTGAAAGTGGAAATTTTGAAATTGTCAATGAGCCTAAGAAAACTGTCTTTAAATCTGCTGGTCTTTTATCTTCTACTATGATGAATGCAAAATGTGCTTCTCTTGTTAAAGAAAAACATCATGTTAAGTACACTTGCACTCATTGTGGTAGAGATGGACATTTAGTACACTTTTGCTTTAGACTAGCCAAACAACAAAAGAAAGAAAGAGCTAAGGCTAGGTCTAATTTCAGAAAGGCACGCTTTGCTTCTCACTACGTGCCTAGGGTGATGCAAGCACCTTTTGTTGCTAGAAACACTTGGAGCAGGCAAATTTGATTTTGTGCATAAGACTGCTCGTGTTGTGCCTCTCTGTTGTCCGTCGTGTGTCTCGATCGGATTCCTAAACATCTTATTTCTAACCCGATCGAGACCTCGACACTTTCTCGCTTCTATGTAGGCTTCTCACGAGGAGGAGAACATGTGGCTAGTGAATTTCGGATGCTCACTTCATATGTTCAGTGATAAGATTTGGTTCTCCTTCACTCGTGCATCTCATCTTGAAAGTGTTGCCTTTGGAGATGCTTCTTCCACTTCATTTTCGCAAAAGGCACTAGTTCAAATGATGCAGTACAAGTGCATATGTTCAGGGGGAGAGTGTCTTTGTTCATAAAGATGATAATCTTTGTTGAGGACGAGATAATAAGAGGTTTAAATGAGAGACTCTTCCCACGTGCTTGTGTGTGCTTGTGTGCTTGTTTTCAAGCTTCCCACGTGCTACACATAGACAAGCTATCAAAAGGATTTTCAGGTATCATCATAGAACTCAAGATTTTGGCATTTGGCTTTGCTTCCTCATGGATTAGTTTAAGAGCTTTTACGATGTTGACTTTGGAGGATGTTGATTTGATTTGGTTCGTGCCACCTCTTGAGTAATCCCTTTTCTTGAGCATATTTATACTGGATTTCACTTTGTTAGAGATCATGTTGAAAAAGAAAATATTGTGCTTCATAATGTGGATACTTAACATCAATTGGCAGACATTTTCACAAAACCTTTGTCTTCTTCTCGTTTTGATTTTATTCGGTGAGAACTTGGGATTGTTCATCGAATTTGTTTGTTTTGAGTTGGAGTTTCCTTGCCAAGTTCTTTAACTTAATTAGATCACTTTATCATATTTCTTTATATGTTATGTAATTGAGCTAATATATGATAATCTAATTGTCTCACTTGAACTAAAAATGACATTGCGGAATTCCCTGGGTGATTGCCTATAGCTAAATACTCTGTGATATCTCACTCTTCTAGGCTTGATATTGAATCTTCTTGACAAATTTGGGCTATGAAGCAAGTGTGTTTTCAACTTTACTCTTTCATAAGACCCTTAATCACTTTTGCATGTTTACAATCAAAGAAAAAGGAAAAAGAAAAGGGAATCAATATAAAAGAAAGTTAAAAGCAAAAGCTTCAAGTTATGTGCTTCAGCTTGCTTTCCTTAAAAGATAAGATGTATGCTTCAAGCATGCCATTCCCTCACAGATAAGATGTATGCTTCAAGCATGCCACTCCTAGAAAATAAAAGAAGTATGCTTCAAGCATGCCACATGCAACTTATTGTTTAAAGATTAAATTGGTCTACTAGATTGGAGTTGAAACTACTTGCTCGCCTCTAAGTTGTTAGTTGCTTTAATTTTTAAAGCCTTGCTTTTTCTCGCTAAGATCTTGCTTAGTACTTGGCTATAGTTGACTAAATTGAGGTTGAGATGCATGTCATTCCCTAACTTGTTAAAATCACATCAAGATCATGTATTTTGCATATTATGTGATATATAAGGTTATATGATCGAATGAGCTCATCTTTTCCTATCTTGGCACTCCCTTGTTTCTCCTTGTGAAATATTTGCTACTGGAAAAATTTTGAACCTGTTCTCTCTTTTGTACTCTTGATGAATCCATTGTCAAATGGGGAGAAATTTGGGAATCGTTGAAAAGTTTAAGGAAAAAGGGGGGAGAAGAAAAAGGGGGAGTTGTTTGAGAATTTTGGGAGAAGTTTGGAGAATTTTGAAATTCTTGGGCACATTGCACATTCACACACATTTTCCTTCTCAGGGGGAGATTTTGTTTTGCATTTTGGTCAAATTGGGAATTCTGTGTTTTCTCTTTTTGGTCCTTGATCCTTTTGATTTCAAAATCTTTTGTAAAGTGAATGCCAAATGTTCAATTCTAAGTGGTGTTGCCAATGTTTTCATCAAGGGGGAGATTGTGAAATCATGTGCTGAAAAATTGGCTTAGAATTCAATTTGCAAAATGTGTTTGTGCATGTGTTTGACAAGTTGACAAGAAATAGTGTATCTTTTTCTTGTGCCGGACCAAATTCTCAAAAACAGAGAGTTTCCCTTTTGCGCCGAACCGATTTTGTGTTTGCGCCGGACCAAGTTTTTTGGTCTGCCGTGGACGTACTTTTGAGCTCATGAGCCGGACTCAATTTTCCAAGAAACCAGTAAGTTTTGCATGTACGTCGGACCAATTTCTTTGGTCAGTCGTGAACGGCTTTTTGAGGATTGATTTCGCATGTACGACGGACTGATTTCTTTTAGTCTGTCGTGAACGTGTTTTCGCCGGAATGATTTCTTCTTGAAACCGAGACTTTCACTTGTACACCGGACCGATTTTGTTGGTCCGTTGTGAATGGTTTTTTGAGTGACTTTTTCATGTGTACGCCGGACCATATTTTTTGGTCCGTCGTGAATGGCTTTTTGCTCGATTAGGGTTTGTGCAAATTTGGACTTTGAATTTTGATTTGTTTTTGAGATTATGAAATTTGTGAGAATTTCATGATGCTTGAAGTGGACTTTATGCAATGCTCATGTGAGTAGTTGCATGGATTGACATTGAGTCAAGTCGTGGACTTGTGCTCGGATTTGTTTTGTGGTTTGTTCATGTGCAGGTATTGCTCGAAGACGAATGTGGTCGATGACGGGACCGGAACTAGGTTCATGGAGGAACTGAGGTTCGGGACTAGGTTCAGGAGGAACTGAGGTCTTGGTGGTCAAGGATGTCATGCGAGACGTTCGGGCTAAGAGAATGGTGCACATGAAGAATGGTTAGTCACGTGAGAATGGTAGGAGGTCATTCGCGTGCAAGTGTTAGTCACGTGAGTATGGCAGGTGGCCATACGCGTGCAAAGTGTTAGTCACGTGAGTATGGTAGGGTTGCCATGCAGCGTGCAAGAGTTGTACTCGGCCAGGTTGGGCCAAGTAGAGTTGTGTTGGATCTGATTCCTTCTAGGAATAGAAATCGTATTGAGAACTCCTTGTGGGTTGGTGCTTTAAATAGGTGGGGGTCTCTGTTGAAAGGCACCAAGTAGAGCTGAGCGCATCAAGCTTTAAGCTTGGTTTTAGGGTTTGTACTCTTTTGATGAGAGTATTTTAGACAAGAAATAAAGATCAATTCTTCCAAGATTTTTGCGTGCTACAGTAACCACGTCGCTACAGTGTTTTCTGTTTTGGTTCTTGTTTGCATGCTTGTTCTAATTCTAGATTGGTTTTTGATCGTTGAGTTTCATCTTGATTTGATCCATCAAAAACCGTTCTAGGGTATTGATTTAGAGTTTCTTAAAGTCTAGTTGATTAATCTTTTGAAGATCTTGTTTAATCTTGAAGTTTTGATTAGATTAATTCTCGTCAAGTTCTGAAACAGCAAGCTTACGAAGCTCATAACTTTTGATCCGTAAGTCCGATCAAGCTGATTCTTTTTGGGTTCGATTCGTACTGGAATCTAGTTTCTTGTGTCCAAATTTCAGATCGTTCCGACGGTTGGATCTCTAGGAATTCGCGTTTTACCAAACCTCTATCATTCTGTTTTTGTCGAAAACGAAGCAATTATTTGGTTCTATTTTGGGGTGAACTTTTAATAGATCAAGAATTTGGTTTTAGCTTCCGCACAATCATTCACCCCCCCTCTGATTGCTATATTCGTATACTTCGATCCTACATTATCCTTAGTACTCATAACCTTGATCAACACTGTTTGGTTATCGCAGTACATTAGGATCGCCGGGATTGGTTTCTCAACCAATGGCAAGTCCAACAGAAGCTCTCTTAGCCATTCAGCCTCAAAAGTGGCTGTGTCTAATGCTACAAGCTCAGCTTCCATGGTTGACCGCGTCAATATAGTCTGTTTACATGACCTCCATGAAACTGCAGCACCCGCTAGTGTAAACACATAACCACTTGTAGCTTTGATCTCATCTGCATCAGAGATCCAATTTGAATCACTATACCCTTCTAATACCGGAGGGTATCCAGTATAGTGAATTCCATAAGAGGTAGTACCTCTCAGATAGCGCAACACTCTCTCAAGAGCCTCCCAATGATCATCTCCCGGATTCGATGTAAACCGGCTTAATTTGCTCACAGCAAATGAGATGTCAGGTCTCGTTGCACCAGATAAATACATAAGGGACCCTATAATTTGTGAATATTTTAATTGATCTTTCCCTAATCCATTATTTTTGCGAAGTTTTACACTTGCATCATAGGGAGTTGGGGCTACTTTGCAGTTCTCAAAGCCGAAGCGGCTCAATAATTTTGCATAATGGGGTGACTCAAAGTAATCCCATTCTCGGTTCTGATCAATTTAATATTTAGAATTACATCTGCCTCACCCATGTCTTTCATATCAAAACAACTAGATAGGAAAGACTTGACCTCGTCAATGATAGCAGTGTTGGTCCCAAATATAAGTATGTCATCAACATACAAACACAAGATTACTCCTTGACCCCCACCATAGCGATAGTAAACACATTTATCCGCCTCATTCACAGCAAAACCAGCAGATGTCAATGTTTTATCAAACTTTTCGTGCCATTGTTTAGGTGCTTGCTTTAAGCCATACAAGGATTTTAATAATTTGCATACTTTATTTTCCTGTCCAGTAATCGCATAACCATCTGGTTGCTCCATATAGATTTCTTCCTCCAACTCTCCATTGAGGAAAGCTGTCTTTACATCCATTTGATGGACGTGTAGACCATAGGAAGCTGCTAATGCAATTAGCACTCTAATGGTAGTTAATCTGGCAATAGGAGAATAAGTATCAAAATAATCCTCTCCTTCTTTCTGGGTATAGCCCTTGGCTACAAGCCTTGCCTTATACTTATCAACAGTACCATCGGCCTCATTTTCTTTTTAAAGATCCACTTACATCCAACTGGTTTACACCCAGTAGGAAGTTCAGTGATCTCCCATGTTCCATTAGCCATGATGGAATCCATCTCGCTACGGACAGCCTCTTTCCAATACTCTGCATCAGGTGATGCATAAGCCTCTGAAAGAGTTTTTGGCACATCATCCACAAGATATACAATAAAGTCATCACCAAAGGTTTTCTCAACCCTTTGTCTTTTGCTCCTGCGAGGAGCCTCATTTGTGACAATATTGTTATCCTCCTCAGGGACATCACAAGCTGGTTCAACAATGTTTGGTAACTCAGAAGTAGATGGAAGATAAGAAGTTTTAGAATTTTCATTAAAGACTGATGCTCTCATTGGATAAATATTCTCAAAGAAAGAAGCATCTCTTGATTCCATTATTGTGTTAGCAATAATCTCAGGGGAATATGATTTTACTACTAAAAATCTATAGGCTGTACTGTTATGTGCATATCCTAGAAAAATGCAATCGACTGTTTTAGGTCCAAGCTTTCTCTTTTTCTGCAATGGTATATTGACCTTAGCCAAACAGCCCCACGTTCGCAGAAAATTGATATTTGGTTTTCTCCCCTTCCATCCCTCATACGGAGTAATCTCACTTCTTTTAGTAATTACTCTGTTGAGGACAAAGGTTGTCATTAAGATAGCTTCCCCACCATGACTTAGGCATACCAAAGACTCTCTAACATGGCATTCACCAAGTCTGTTAGTGTCCGGTTTTTCCTCTCAGCCACCCCATTAGATTGAGGCGAGTATGGTGGTGTCACTTCATGGATTATACCATGCTCAGCACAATATTGGGAGAATTCCTGAGAGATATACTCTCCTCCACGGTCAGACCTTAACCTTTTAATTTTCTTTTCTAGTTGGTTCTCAACCTCGACCTTATAGATTTTGAAGTAGTTTAAAACTTCATCCTTTGTTTTCAGCAAATACACATAACAATAACGTGTTGCATCGTCTATAAAAGTTAGAAAATATCTTTTGCCTTCTTTTGTCAACAATCCATTCATCTCACACAAATCAGAATGGATGAGATCTAATGGTGCCAAATTCTTTTCTTCCTCTAACCCCTTAAATGGTTTCCGAGGTTGTTTTGCTTGCACGCAAGATTGGCACTTTGATTCATTGACAATATCACATTTTGGAATAATTTCAAATCTGGACATTCGAGCAATGGTATCATAACCAATATGACATAAACGAGAATGCCAAACATTGGATTCACAATTATTAACTTGAGTAGCAACATTTAAATTTAAACAAGACTCCAGTACACTTAAGCGGAACAGGCCTCCGCTTTCATAACCTTTTCCAATAAAGTTTCCAAACTTGGACATTACAACTTTATTAGACTCAAATACTAGCTTATAGCCATCTCGACATAATAGGGAACCGCTAACAAGATTCTTATTTATTGTTGGCACATGCTGCACGTTTCTCAAGCGGACAGTCTTCCCTGAAGTGAGCTTCAGTTCTACCGTACCAACACCACGCACAAAAGCATGCGACCCGTTCCCCATTAGGACGGAGGAAGCCCCTGCTGCCTGGTAAGAAGAAAATAGAGATATATCAGAACATACGTGAACATTTGCACCAGTATCAACCCACCAATCAGTGGATTGACATGCTGAAAAAACAACAGGAGAATTACCATACCCTCCTGAAGTAGTTCCCTCACTTATGGTCACGTTGGCAATTTTCTTGCCTTGCTCATTTGGCCTGTTTTTGCGGAAACGACAGTCTTTCGCACACATAACAGGTAATGTTCTTCATATTTTTCTTCTCAAACTTCTTCTTGAAGCTAGTATTCTTGTTTGGTTTCAAGCCTTTGTTGTTGCTGCTGCCACCCTTCTTCTCAATCACATTTGCGTTGTTTGTTTCCTGAGAAGAAGTTTTTGGTGCATCTTTGGCTCTGGCTTTTTCTTCCACGTCGAGGGCTGCAATGAGATCTTCAATTGAAATCTCTTCCCTCTTGTGTTTTAGACCAGTGGCAAAATTCCTCCAAGATGAGGGAAGTTTAGCCACAATGCCTGCAGCCACGAATTTTGCAGGTAAAGCACATCCCAAATGTGCAATCTCGCCCACTAGTAGCTGAAAGTCATGCGCTTGAGCAACAATCGATTTAGACTCATCCATGGTAAAATCGAATAGTTGCTCGCATGTATACAACCAGCGACCAGCCTCAGCTTCTGCATATTTTTGTTCAAGAGCCAACCACAACTCAGTGGCAGATGTGTAATTCATATACACATCGTATAACTGATCTGCCAAGATGGTCAGAATGCAGCCCAATGCGGTGTTATTCGCATTCTCAAACTGCGCATTCTCCTCATCCGTAAGCGGGTATTGAGGGAAAATCACCCACCACATACCCAGAGACATGAGCCAAAACTTGGCTCTAGTCCGCCACCTACGGAAGTTCGACCATTGAACCTCTCAGGTTTCATGGCATCACTTGCACCGACCATTCTTTGAATCACAATCACACAAATAATACCAATAAGGTTTCTGGATTGTTGAACATCTAGGTATTATTTTGATTACAGATTTGAATATAAAACATAATTCCAAAATAATCAAACACAACAAGATAGACAGAAGATACCACAAATATTTTCTAAAGAGTAGATCTAGAAAATACCACATATTTTCTGGAAAGTGATGAACAGAGGGAAGAATTCTTACGATGGGCTTGATGACGAAATGGAAGCAGCGCAGTAGCGACCGGCCGTAGAGGAAGTAGTCGACGCAGAGGAAGCTCGAGCGGTCGCGCAGTTGCGCTGCCCAGAAACCTTATTGCCGCCCCCGTGCAGGTTTTCGCTGCGGCAACGGTTCGGAGATCCCGCTCTCCTTGCCTCGCGGTGCACGCCGAGAGGAAGGTCGGCGAAGAACGAACAGCACGAAGACGCAACACAGGTCACAGTGGATGAACGCGAGTGCCAGAGCAAAAAACTCCAATTCAGTCTGGACGTCTCCAGATTTTATAGCCTCGCATCAGTAACGGTCAATAAATTGACCGTTACAACTGTGAAATCATGTGCTGAAAAATTGGCTTAGAATTGAATTTGCAAATATGTTTGTTCATGTGTTTTGTCAATTTGACAAGAAGCAGTAAGTTTCGCTTTTGCGCCGGACCAAGATCTCAAGAAACAGTAAGTTTCCCATCTACGACGGACAAACTTTGTTGGTCTATCGTGGACATGTTTTTGAGCGCATGAGCCAAACCCTATTTTCCAATAATCCAGTAAGTTTCGCATGTACGACGGACAAAGTTTTTGGGTCTGTCGTGAACATGTTTTTGAGCGCATGAGCCAAACCCTATTTTCCAAGAATCCAGTAAGTTTCGCATGTACGACGGACAAAGTTTTTGGGTCTGTCGTGAACGGCTTTTTGAGGATTGATTTCGCATGTACAACGGACAAAGTTTTTGGGTCCGTTGTGAACGTGTTTTCACCGGAATGTTTTCTTCTTGGAACTGAGAGTTTCACATGTACGCCGGACAGAGATTTCTTGTCCGTCGTGAATGGACTTTTTCTAGGGTTTTTATTTCTTGTCCGTTGTGAACGTGTTTTGCTAAGTTTGGATGTTTTGCAAGAATTGAAATGGTTTGACCTTGAGATTATGAAATTTGTGATGATTTCATGATGTGTGTTTTGAAGTGGACTTTATGCAATGCTCATGTGAGTAGTTGC
Source organism: Rhipidocladum racemiflorum (assembly GCA_036346355.1). NCBI lineage: Eukaryota > Viridiplantae > Streptophyta > Magnoliopsida > Poales > Poaceae > Rhipidocladum > Rhipidocladum racemiflorum. The sequence goes on from CM070578.1 coordinate 58,162,960, forward strand.
ATGGATTGACATTGAGTCAAGTCGTGGACTTGTGCTCGGAATCGTTTTGTGATTTGTTCATGTGCAGGTATTGCTCGAAGACGAATGTGGTCGATGACGGGACCGGAACTAGGTTCATGGAGGAACTGAGGTTCGGGACTAGGTTCAGGAGGAACTGAGGTCTTGGTGGTCAAGGATGTCATGCGGGACGTTCGGGCTAAGAGAATGGTGCACATGAAGAATGGTTAGTCACGTGAGAATGGCGGAGGTCATTCGCGTGCAAAGTGTTAGTCACGTGAGTATGGCGGTGGCCATACGGCGTGCAAAGTGTTAGTCACGTGAGTATGGAAGGGTTACCATACGCGTGCAAGAGTTGTACTCGGCCTGGTTGGGCCAAGTAGAGTTGTGTTGGATCACGGATTCCTTCTAGGGAATAGGAATCGTGTCGAGAACTCCTTGTGGGTTGGTGCTTTAAATAGGTGGGGGTCTCTGTTGAAAGGCACCAAGTAGAGCTGAGCGCATCAAGCTTTGAGCTTGGTTTTAGGGTTTGTACTCTTTTGATGAGAGTATTTTAGACAAGAAATAAAGATCAATTCTTCCAAGATTTTTGCGTGCTCTGATAACCACGCATCTACGGTGTTTTCTGTTTTGGTTCTTGTTTGCATGCTTGTTCTAATTCTAGATTGGTTTTTGATCGTTGAGTTTCATCTTGATTTGATCCATCAAAAACCGTTCTAGGGTATTGATTTAGAGTTTCTCAAAGTCTAGTTGATTAATCTTTTGAAGATCTTGTTTAATCTTGAAGTTTTGATTAGATTGATTCTCGTCAAGTTCTGAAACAGCAAGCTTGCGAAGCTTATAACTTTTGATCCGTAAGTCCGATTGAGCTGATTCTTTTTGGGTTCGGTTCGTACTGGAATCTAGTTTCTTGTGTCCAAATTTTAGATCGATCCGACAGTTGGATCTCCAGGAATTTGCGTTTTACCAAACCTCTATCATTCTGTTTTTGTCGAAAACGTGGCAATTATTTGGTTCTGTTTTGGGGTGAACTTTTAATAGATCAAGAATTTGGTTTTAGCTTCCGCACAATCATTCACCCCCCTCTGATTGCTATATTCGTATACTTCGATCCTACAAGTGGTATCAGAGCAAGGTTTCTCTAATCTATCTTAACCGGTGATTAGATCAATGGATCGTTATTCGACAAAACCATGTGTGTTCGATGGTGTTGATTTTCAGTTTTGGAAGGCCAAGATGGAGGCGTTCATCCAAGCACAGGGCTTCACAATTTGGGAGAAGGTCTACAAGCCATATGAAGTCCCTGCAAACGACAACGTCAACGACACCAATCGCACACATGTTGAAGCAAATAGCAAGGCGCGCAACTTGATCATCCAAGGCTTGGGACGCAGCGACTTTGATCGTGTGGTTCATCTTCGATCCGCATATGAGGTATGGAAATCTCTTTGTGATTACCATGAGGGTTCTAACACTGTCCAAAGAGGTTCGCCAAGATATTTACAAAAAAGAATACATGCGTTTTGAGATGAAACCTAGTGAATCTGTAGATGACTTCTTTGCACGTTTCAATAAAATTCTTAGCAATCTACGTCTTTGTTGGAGTTAGCTACTGCGATGCTGAAAATGCTCGACAATTGCTTAGTGCTTTGGACATGTCAGTGTGGGAGATGAAAGTAACATCTATACAAGAATCTACTACCATGAGCATACTCACATTAGATGTTCTTTACTCTAAGTTGAAAACTCATGAGTTGGATGTTCTTGCCAGGAAGGGTAACATTAAATCAATTGCTTTGATCTCTAACCCTAACATGTCAAATGCAAATTCTTCTTCTAGCTTTGCCTTGTCTTCCATGTCTTCTTTAACAGATGAGCAACTTGAAGAGTTTCTGAAGAAGATCTGGCACTACTCTCTTCTCGCTTTAACAAAGCTTTGCAGAATGTGAGAATGAGAAAGAGAGGTGGTCCTCCAAGATGCTATGAGTGTGGTGACCTCAACCATATTCGCACAAATTGTCCTAAGCTTGCAGGAAAAACATCAAAGGAGGAGAAGGACAACGACAGAAGGAATGAGAAGAAAAGGTTCTCGTCAAATGATAGGAAGAAGAAGAGCTTCATCAACCGCAAGGTGGTTCACCGAGTTCTTTCCGCTCTTGAACAAGTCAATTTGAGCAATGTGGACTCGGAGAGCAGCGAAGATGATGCAACTCCAAGCAAGCATGATTTGATAGGATTATGTCTCATGGCAAGCAGCAAGGATAGCATCACCGAGGACGACCACGACAGCGACTTCAATGAGGTAGATCCCTCTTATGATGAATTAGCTATTGCTGTTGCTCGTCTTGGAAAATTGCTTGACAAACGTGATAAGAAAATTAAGAAACATGATTTCATTATTGAATCATTGAATGCTGAAATTGCTAGACTTAAGACTTTGATTCCTAGTGATGATACTTGCAAATCATGTGACTTAATTTACAATGAGCTCACCTTGCTTAGGAAAGAACATGCTCTTTTGTTGCATCTAAATGAGAAAAATGAGAAATATGTTGTACATGCTATTTGTTCCTTGATGATTTGCATAGTTCAACTTCTTGTTCTAAATGCTCAACTCTTGAATTAAAATTGAAAGATGCAAATGCTAGGGTTTCTCAATTAACTGATAATTTGCTTTCACATGAAATTCTCTCATACTCAACTTGTCGCAAGCAAAAAGGAAAAGTAGATGTTCCCTGCAATAATTGTTTAACTCTTGCTAAGAAAGTTGATTACTTGCAAAATTCTTTGGAACGTTTCACTAATGGCAAGAAGAAGTTGAACATGATTTTGGATCAATCTAAGGTTAGCACAAACAAGAGAGGTTTAGGTTTTGATCCTTATGCCACATATGAAACTAAACCTCGCACTGTTGTTCAGGCTCCTTGCAAAATTGAGTTATCTAATGAGCCTAAGAAAATTGCTTTTCAATCTGCTGGTTTTTTATCCTCTACTATGATGAATACAAAATGTGCTTTTACTATTAAAGCTAAACATCATGTCAAGTACACTTGCACTCATTGTGGTAGAGATGGACATTTAGTAGATTTTTGCTTTAGACTAGCCAAACAGCAAAAGAAGGAAAGAACTGAGGCTAGGTCAAATTTCAGCAAAGCACATTTTTATGCGCCTAGAGTGATGAAAACACCTTCTGTTCCTACAAACATGGGAAAAGGCAAATCTGATTTTGTGCATAAAAATTATCGTGTTGTGCCTATCTTGTTGTGCGTCGTGTGTCTCGATCTTGGATTCCCAAAAATCTCATTCCTAACTTGATCTGAGACCTCGACATGTTTTGTTGCTATGTAGGCTTCTCGCGAGGAAGGAGAACATATGGCTAGTGGATTAGGATGCTCACGCCACATGTCCGGTAATAAGAATTGGTTCTCCTCCTCACTCGTGCATCTCGTCTTTGAAAGTGTTACTTTTGGAGATGCTTCTTCCTCTTCTGTTGTGGCAAAAGGTACAATAAAGGTAAGTGACAAGTTTATGTTCAAAGATGTGGCTCTTGTTGAAAATTTGAAATATAACTTGCTTTCTGTCTCACAAATGCTTGATGAAGATCTTGAGATAAGCTTTAAGAAAAATGAATGCAAGGTGCTAGATGCTTCAGGTGATCTTGTGTTCAAAATTTCTCGTTTTGGAAGAGTCTTTAAAGCTGATTTTGATGCATCGCCTTCTTCTAAGCATAGGTGTCTAATTGCCAATGTTTCTAAAGATTTATTCTTTTGGCATCGTAGACTTGGTCATGTTGGTTTTGATCATCTTACTCGTGTAAGTGGTTTAGATCTTATACGTGGCTTTGCCTAAGCTTAAGGGTGATAGCAATCTAGTATGTTCTTCTTGTAGACATGGTAAGATGATTGCAGGTTCACATCCACCTCTTACCATGATGATGACAAACGGCAGGACAGCTTCTACATCTTGATCTGATTGGACCATCTCGAGTTCAATCCTTTGGAGGCAAATGGTATGTGCTTGTGATTGTTGATGATTTTCTAGATACTCTTGGGTATACTTTATGGCATCTAAGGATGAGGCCTTTAGTCATTTTAGAAGTCTTGTTCTTAGGCTTTCTATTGATCATCCAGGAGCTCTCAAAGCTATTAGAAGTGATAATGGAACTGAATTAAAAAATGCTTCTTTTGATCTCTTTTGTACTGAAAAAGGAATTGATCATCAATTTTCATCACCTAGAGTGCCTCAACAGAATGGTGTAGTTGAAAGGAAAAACAGAACTTTGGTTGAGACGGCTAGAACCATGTTAGATGAACATCATACTCCTAGAAACTTTTGAAACGAAGCGATTTCAAGCTGCATGTTATGTTTCAAACCGTGTGTTTTTGAGATCAAAATTGGGTAAGACTCCATATGAGCTTCGGTTTGGACATAGGCCTCTTGTTTCTCACTTTAGGGTTTTGGATGCAAATGCTTTGTCTTGAAATCTGGAAATCTTGATAAATTTGAAGCTAGATCAATGGATGGCTTTTTCCTTGGATATCCTGCTCATACTCGTGGCTATCGTGTGCTTGTTTTGGAGACTAACAAAATTGTGGAAACTTGTGAAGTTACTTTTGATGAGGCTAGTCAGGCACTAGTCCAAGTGATGCAGTGCAAAGCATACATTCAGGGGAGAAAATCTTTGAAGATGATGATGATGTTGAAGATGAGGTCTTGACTCTTCCTAATGCACAACAAGATGTAGCACCTTTGGCACCTACTACTACATCACCTACTGACTAACCATCCTCAAGCTACAACATCATCTGTACATACTGAAAATGAAGAAGGAGAAGGAGAAGTCTCAAAAGCCAATGCTCCCTTGCACATTCAGAAAATGCATCCATCTGAACAAATGATTGGAGACCTAAATGAGAGAGTCACTCGATCCAGGTTTATTCATTCTGACACTCATACTCATTCTGCTTTAGTTGCTTCTTTTGAACCCAAAGATATATCTCATGCATTATCTGACGAATCTTGGATCAATGCCATGCATGAAGAATTAGAGAATTTTGAACGAAATAAAGTTTGGAAACTTGTCTCACCTCCTCCTGTTTTTAATGTTATTGGAACTAGATGGGTTTTCAAAAATAAACAAAGTGAGGATGGTGTTGTTGTTAGAAACAAGGCTAGATTGGTTGCTCAAGGTTACACTCAAATTGAAGGCTTAGATTTTGATGAAACCTTTGCTCCTGTTGCTAGAATTGAAGCCATTAGAATCCTTTTAGCTTTTGCTGCATCCAAAGGTTTCAAATTGTATCAAATGGATGTAAAAAGTGCTTTTCTGAATGGCTACATAAATGAGGAGGTTTATGTCAAGCAACCACCTGGTTTTGAAAATCCAAAGTTTCCAAATCATGTGTTCAAACTATCAAAAGCTTTGTATGGTTTGAAACAAGCCCCTAGAGCATGGTATGATAGGCTAAAAACCTTTTTACTTGAAAAGGGCTTTTTAATGGGAAAGGTTGACAAAACTCTCTTTTTACTCAAGCAAGGCAATGATCAACTATTCGTTCGTTTATGTTGATGATATTATCTTTGGTGGTTCATCTCATGTTTTAGTGTGCGAGTTTTGAGAAACAATGAGGAAGGAGTTTGAGATGAGTATGATGGGTGAGTTAACATACTTTTGGGATTTCAAATCAAGCAAGCGAAGGATGGTACTTTTGTACATCAAAGCAAATACACGAAAGACTTGCTACATCGCTTTGGGATGGAAAGCGACAAGCCGATCATGACACCCATGGAGAGCACTTGCGCACTTGACCACGATGAAGATGGTGAGCCGGTTGATCAAAAGGAATATAGAAGCATGATAGGTTCACTTTTGTACCTCAACGCATCAAGTAGGATATACAATTTCTTTGTGTGCTTGTGTGCTCGTTTTCAAGCTTCCCACGTGCTTCACATCGACAATTTGTCAAAAGGATTTTCAGGTATCTTCATGGAACTCAAGATTTTGGCATTTGGCTTTACGCTTCCTCATGCATTAGTTTGAGATATTTTACGATGCTGATTTTGGAGGATGTAGAATTGATAGGAAAAGCACTACGGTTCATGTCACTTCTTGGGAAATTCTCTCATTGCATGGTCATCTAGAAAGCAATCTTACATTGCACAATCAAGCTGAATCTGAATATGTGGCTGCTGTTAGTTGTTGTTCTCAAATTCTTTGGATAGTAGCTACACTTAAAGATTATGGGGTTAATTTGGATAGTGTTCCTCTTTTGTGTGATAACACTAGTGCAATTTGCATTGCTAAGAACCCCGTGCAACACTCTAGAACAAAACACATTGACATCAGATTTCACTTTCTTAGAGATCATGTTGAAAAAGGCAACATTGTGCTTCATCATGTGGATCTTGAACATCAATTGTCAGACATTTTCACAAAACCTTTGTCTTCTTCTCGTTTTGCTTTTATTCGGGGAGAACTTGGGATTGTTCATCCAATGGGTTTGTTTTGAGGGGGAGTTTCCTTGCCAAGTTCTTTCACTTGATGAGCCCACTTTATCATATTTCTTTATATGTTATGTAATTGAGCTAATATATGATAATCTAATTGTCTCACTTGAACTAAAAATGACATTGCAGAATTCCCTGGACTGATTGCCTATAGCTAAATACTCTGTGATATCTTACTCTTTTAGGCTTGTTATTGAATCTTCTTGACAAATTTGGGCTATGGAGCAAGTGTGGTTTCAACTTTACTCTTTCATAAGACCTTTTAATCACTTTTGCATGTTTATAATCAAAGAAAAATGAAAAGAAAAGGGAATCAATAAAAAAGGGTTGTTAAAAGCAAAAAACCTCAAGTTATGTGCTTGAGGTGCTTTCCCTAAAAAGATAAGATGTATGCTTCAAGCATGCCATTCCCTCAAAGATAAGATGTATGCTTCAAGCATGCCACTCCTAGAAAATAAAAGAAGTATGTTTCAAGCATGCCACATGCAACTTATTGTTTAAAGATTAAATTGGTCTACTAGATTGGAGTTGAAACTACTTGCTCGCCCTAAGTTGTTAGTTGCTTCAATTTTTAAAGTCTTGCTTTTTCTGCTAAGATCTTGCTTAGTACTTGGCTATAGTTGACTAAATTGAGGTTGAGATGCATGTCATTCCCTAACTTGTTAAAATCACATCAAGATCATGTATTTTGCATATTATATGATATATAAGGTTATATGATCGAATGAGCTCATCTTTTTCTATCTTGGCACTCCCTTGTTTCTCTTTGTGAAATCATTGTTTCAAGAAAAATTTTGAATCTGTTCTCTCTCTTGTACTCTTGATGAATCCATTGTCAAAGGGGGAGAAATTTGGGAATCATTGAAAAGTTTAAGGAAAAAGGGGGAGAAGAAAAAGGGGGAGTTGTTTTTGGAAATTTGAGTATTTTGGGAGAAGTTTGGAGAATTTTGAAATTTTTGGGCACATTGCACATTCACACACATTTTCCTTCTCAGGGGGAGATTTTGTTTTGCATTTTGGTCAAAAGGGGAATTCTATGTTTTCTCTTTTTGGTCCTTGTTCCTTTGGATTTCAAAATCTTTTGTAAAGTGAATGCCAAATGTTCAATTCTAAGTGGTGTTGCCAATGTTCTCATCAAGGGGGAGATTGTGAAATCATGTGCTGAAAAATTGGCTTAGAATTGAATTTGCAAATATGTTTGTTCATGTGTTTTGTCAATTTGACAAGAAGCAGTAAGTTTCGCTTTTGCGCCGGACCAAGATCTCAAGAAACAGTAAGTTTCCCATCTACGACGGACAAACTTTGTTGGTCTGTCGTGGACATGTTTTTGAGCGCATGAGCCAAACCCTATTTTCCAAGAATCCAGTAAGTTTCGCATGTACGACGGACAAAGTTTTTGGGTCTGTCGTGAACATGTTTTTGAGCGCATGAGCCAAACCCTATTTTCCAAGAATCTAGTAAGTTTCGCATGTACGACGGACAAAGTTTTTGGAGTGCATCGTGAACGGCTTTGAGGATTGATTTCGCATGTACAGCGGACAAAGTTTTTGGAGTCCGTTGTGAGCGTGTTTTCACCGGAATGTTTTCTTCTTGGGCTGAGAGTTTCACATGCAGCCGGACAGAGATTTCTTGTCCGTCGTGAATGGACTTTTTCTAGGGTTTTTATTTCTTGTCCGTTGTGAACGTGTTTTGCTAAGTTTGGATGTTTTGCAAGAATTGAAATGGTTTGACCTTGAGATTATGAAATTTGTGATGATTTCATGATGTGTGTTTTGAAGTGGACTTTATGCAATGCTCATGTGAGTAGTTGCATGGATTGACATTGAGTCAAGTCGTGGACTTGTGCTCGGAATCGTTTTGTGATTTGTTCATGTGCAGGTATTGCTCGAAGACGAATGTGGTCGATGACGGGACCGGAACTAGGTTCATGGAGGAACTGAGGTTCGGGACTAGGTTCAGGAGGAACTGAGGTCTTGGTGGTCAAGGATGTCATGCGGGACGTTCGGGCTAGGAGAATGGTGCACATGAAGAATGGTTAGTCACGTGAGAATGGCAGGAGGTCATTCGCGTGCAAAGTGTTAGTCACGTGAGTATGACAGGTGGCCATACGCGTGCAAAGTGTTAGTCACGTGAGTATGGAAGGGTTACCATACACGTGCAAGAGTTGTACTCAGCCAGGTTGGGCCAAGTAGAGTTGTGTTGGATACGGATTCCTTCTAGGGAATAGGAATCGTATTCAGAACTCCTTGTGGGTTGGTGCTTTAAATAGGTGAGGGGTCTCCTGTTGAAAGGCACCAAGTAGAGCTTAGCGCATCAAGCTTTGAGCTTGGTTTTAGGGTTTGTACTCTTTTGATGAGAGTATTTTAGACAAGAAATAAAGATCAATTCTTCCAAGATTTTTGCGTGCTCTGATAACCACGTCGCTCTGGTGTTTCTGTTTTGGTTCTTGTTTGCATGCTTGTTCTAATTCTAGATTGGTTTTTGATCGTTGAGTTTCATCTTGATTTGATCCATCAAAAACCGTTCTAGGGTATTGATTTAGAGTTTCTCAAAGTCTTGTTGATTAATCTTTTGAAGATCTTGTTTAATCTTGAAGTTTTGATTAGATTGATTCTCGTCAAGTTCTGAAACAGCAAGCTTGCGAAGCTTATAACTTTTGATCCGTAAGTCCGATTGAGCTGATTCTTTTTGGGTTCGGTTCGTACTGGAATCTAGTTTCTTGTGTCCAAATTTCAGATCGATCCGACGGTTGGATCTCCGGGAATTTGCGTTTTACCAAACCTCTATCATTTTGTTTTTGTCGAAAACGAGGCAATTATTTGGTTCTATTTTGGGGTGAACTTTTAATAGATCAAGAATTTGGTTTTAGCTTCCGCACAATCATTCACCCCCCCTCTGATTGCTATATTCGTATACTTCGATCCTACAACAACACCATTATACGCTAGTAACTGTTGTCATCAAATTATTGTTTCTATTAGAAACTGACGCCATTATCATGGTTGTTTAAAAAGGGTTTAAACGTGCCAGGATTTAATCCACCGCACGGCGACCCGCGACGTCGCAAGTCACAAGTCACACGGGAAAAATACGCGGAAATACGCGGTAATTCGCGAAATACGCGCGCGCTCGTGCGTGTGACTTTAGCCATGCTCCTCACCCTCCATCTGCCTTATTACAAGTCATGGTGGGAGCTCTCCCTTTTAAATTGGTATTCTCCTCTCTCAACTAGCAATATGGTACTATTCTTTGTAGCTTTGGCATTAGAGATAAATGGGCCACTTGGGCCTTATTTCTAACACACACAAGATAAACACCGAGTTTGCAAGGCGTGCCAGTCAATTTGACCTGGAATTGACAAGGTAGAGATAGTAAGCAATCAAAGCCGATAAAAACGAAGGTTATCGGCTTGACACTAGTCGGCTAAAAGCCGATCAGGGGGATAACTAGATTAACCTGGCGGTTAATCCGGATACAAGGCAAAATCGGCTTTGAGAAGGCGATGCGCAACAAAACAAAGCAGATCGAACCTGGGGCGAAATCGGCCAAAACCAACAATCGGCGATGCGCAACTCTGTTGATTCCGTCGACTTGCAGAGAAGTTTGTAAATCTAAAACGATGTAAAAAGGCTTGTAAGTAGATGTGTGTTGTGTTGAGATTGATCCCTTTTCGCAGATTTTACCCCTTTTTATAATATTCTGGCCGATCCGAGTCGTACATGGATACGGCGGCCTTGCCCGTATCGGCCTTCGATCCGATTTCCTTTCCTTGTTAGAAACGGATTCTCTTTCCGATTCGTTCGATACCGGTTTCTTTTCCATAAAAACGCTTTTATCCGATTTAGACCGTTTTTACTAAAAAACGCCGAATTTTGGTGCAAACATATGCCCCCCCGTTTTTGGAAGATAACTCGTTATTTTCCAAAAACTATCGGTTTTACGTCTACATCGGCTTCACAGAGGAATCTTTCTCGGGAATCACCCCATTAACTGCAACGTAATAATCTCGGTGCGTTTTAAATCCACAACCGTTCCCACCCGTTTGCCTCCTTTTTACTGCCGTATAAATAGGAGGTCCCCCCACGGTCATTTTCACGTCCTCGAGCTCTCGAATCGCTAGCGATCGGCTTTTCTCTCCCCCTTTTGTTGTCAAGTTCTCCTTCTCTCCGATCGGCTGTCATGGATCCAACTCAGGTATTTATACCGATTCCTCAGAGTTCAAATCAGTTCTTCCTAGGACTGATAGGGACCGTAACTTCCGATTTTGTAATCAATGAAGAAATTCCTAGGCTTCTGTAATCAATATAAAAGAATGGGACAAAAGTTTTAGAGCTTGGCCCACGGCCCTTAAGGGGTGGCGATCGTGATATATCAGGGTGTCGGCTCAAAAACGAGCAGAATGGGAAAGGTTGGGTATAGCCGAGTGTCTTCCCATAAGTTTGGCCAACCCTGAAGCTAATGAGCCTTTGGTAGCGTCGGCTTCTTATTTTTGGTCCGACTCCTTCAATGCTTTCCTTTTTAGAAATGGTCCAATCGGCCCAACTCTCCTCGATGTTGCCCAATTATGCTGCCTTAGGCCAGACGGAGACCAACTATCGGCTTCTAGCGGCAAGCCCCATCATAAGTTGATCCGCAAGAAAGGGGAGGGTTGGCGCAAATATATCCAGAATAATAACAAGGTCAATGGGCTTGTATCGAATGAAGAGCACGTTGCCTTCCTCAACCTCTGGCTGGATAGGTTTCTTTTCTGCGGGGCTTCCCTTGGCCCGACCTAGACCTACCAGCTGGTAGCAGAACAACTGGTAGAGGGTCGTCGACTTGCATTAGGAAAACTGTTTCTAGGGGCCGTGTTCCAAATGATGCATGTCATTCGAAGCCGACTGTTTTTCGGCTTTGCCGATTTTGTTGTTGGTAACATAGGGGGCCCTTTGTGGTTCATTCAAACTTGGTTGTATTGCATGTTCGGCCGATCCCTCCTTTCTCAGCCCGTAGATCAATCGACTTTTCCTCGTGAAGATTATCCAGAGGATACCATCCCTACTTATACAGCTAGCCGATCCTATGGGGAGAAGTTCATAATGTGCTCTGCTGACGATCAAAAAGCGACTCCTGCTGGCATATACAAATATCTCTCTTTCTTCTTGACCTTAGACCGACCGTCTTTTGGCCAACATGATTTCTTTAGTTATCTTGATGTAGCCGATTATCCTTGGCCCTCTTTTTTGCATTTGGACGCTGATAGTGCCCAAATGCCTCAATCGACTTTGGATTTGTACAAAATCTTCCTCTCCCCTTGTATTTTTCATGCTGGTTTGAATACCAGAAATCAAACTTTCCAACCATCGTACGAATTCTACCACCCTTCTGTCTATGCCCGACAGTTGGGTTTTGGTCAAGCTATACCCATCTTCTCCTTGCTTGAGCGTATTTAACCTCGCACCAGGGTGACCAATCTGACAGCGGCTGAGGTGGTTCTTGAGCTTGCCGATGAATTCCAAGTCGTCCACATGCCACATTTTGTTCTAAACAACCGTCGGTCAAGCTCATTTTCTCACTGGTGGTCCTTGGTATCCAATGCCCTTTTGATGGATAGGACGCCATCGGCTATCATTTCCCAATTCTTGCCTAACTTTCATAAGCCGACGGTAGCGGCTACTAGCAGCTCGAGTGAGAGTTCAGGCTATACCAACTCATCGGTAGCTGAGGTACCGGCGTTTTATTCTCCTGTTGTCTATTTTGCGATCGACTTTTTACTGAATTCTAGTTCTTTCGCAGGAACGTACTGTTACGGATGTCGGGGAACCCGCAGTTGACCCGAACATAGCTGCCGGAAGTAGCCGACAGAGGCAGCCGGGGCAGTCGGTTGGTACTACGGGCTATGCCTCGGGTACCTTGGGTATCCGCAGCCCGCCTTTGTCGGACCTAGCTCGTCAGCACCGCCCAAGTAAGTTGCTTTTCCCATATCGGCTTCTATTTATTTCTCTCAATTTGCTCAATGTCAACTCCCCCTTTTTAGAGAGGAGAAAGAAGTCTACTAGGCCATCCCCTAGACCTGCGAGGCGTTCGGCCGATCATTCCCCGGAGCAGTCGGCAACTGATGTAATTTTGATCCCGTTCTCTTTTAAATGATGCCCCTTTTTCTTTTGTGATGCTGATCGTCTTTTGTTTCTTCAGCAATCGCCTTCGGTACAAGTGGCGGGGGTCATAGCCGATCTTCAAGGCACATCTTCGGCTCTTCCCCCTGCGCTACCTCCGACGCTACCTGTTGTGCCGCCATTTGTAGTCGTCGTGCCGATCTCTCCTGATTCTGCCGATCCCGCTAACCTTCTTGGCTTTACCCTGGATGAGCTGAGTGATCCTGAGGTGATAGCCACGGACGACTACCCGGCCGACGTTCGACGAATTCTTGACGCTTCTATCACCGCGTCGGCCGTTGTGACTTCCGAGCCAGGCATGCAAGAAAGACTTAATCGTCTCCTTCATGAAGTCATGCAGCCTGAAGCGAAGCTTTTGGAAAACACTCAATCGCTTAGGAATGCCATGGCTGTCGTCCAAGCCGATCTCCCCCAGAGGCTATGAATGCTTTACTGGACGTCTGTCACTTGGATAGCCGGAGGGAGGCGGTGGAAGCGGCCAGATCTAGAATCGCCTGGAGGGAAGCACAAAGAGCCGATCAGAGGATCTTGGATGAGCTGGTGGCCAATGCAAAGCTTCAAAAAAGGGAATTTGATCAAGGCAGCGCCGCCCTCAAGCTAAGTAAAGGCAGGGCTCAAGAGTTGGAGGCAGCCAACACCAAATTGGAGGAGCAACTAGCCCTGGTGACCAAGGACCTAGCCGATTGCCAATCCAAGAATGCTGAATCGGCTTCTTCTCTAGTGGCCAAGAAAAAACAGATTGGTGAAGTTTTCGCTCAAGTGAAACTTCAGTCGGCCAAAGTGGTTCCAATTCCGGGTGACGCGACGGCCGATGAAAAGCTCGTCGACAGCATTCAAACCACCATCGGGAAGGCGGCGGCAGCACTGTCGGGCCGGGTGCCCATTTGCCTGGATCCGGGCTATAAAGTACACTTGTTTAAACTTGCTGTTTTATGTCTTGAAATCGTTGATACTATCGGCTATGTAGCCGACCTTTTGTGACGTATTCCACGACTAATGTGAATGTGTTGTGACTCGACCGATTATCTACCAGTCTTTTATTTCAGGCGACTTTGCATGTGATCGACTTTATCTTACGTGTTTTATTTGTTAGGTTCCGACCCAAACGCTAGGGTTGTAAGCTTTTAGGTATCTTCCGTTGATAGCTTTAGGTAAAATGAATCCGTCTAGGGTCTCAATTATATATGAGTTTCCGTTGATCGGCTGATTTATCTTATAAGGTCCCTCCCATGTTGGAGACCACTTGCCAAATCGATTGTCTTTAGAGCCGATTGGCAACACGGTTTTCCATACTAAATCGGCTTGATTAAAGGACTTCGGTACAACCTTCTTATTATATGATCTGGCAACCCTTTCCTTGTTTTTCTTAAGCCGATCCAATGTAATCAAGCTTAGCTCAGTTAAGTCATCTAGGTTGTCTAGCATTGCCTGCTTGTATTCGTCGGTCGGCAGTCTCTCTTGCTCAGATAGCCTTATCGAGCCGATGTTGATCTCCACAGGCAAAACGGCTTCTTGCCCATACACTAGCTGAAAGGGTGATAATTGAATTGACCCATGACAAGATAGCCGATAAGCCCATAAAGCTTCTGATAACGTTGAATGCCATTTTCTTGGTTCCTCCTTGATTTTTTCTTTTTATCAGTTTTATCAGTGTCTTATTTGATGACTCGACCTGCCCATTGGCCTGAGCATAATGAGGGGAGGAATTGAGTAGTTTTATCCCAAGACTTTCTGCAAAATCTTTGAACTCCTTGGACATGAACACAGTCCCTTGATCGGTAGTGATTGTCTGTGGGATTCCAAACCAATGGACAATGTGTTCATTTACAAAGTCGATTAGTTCCTTGGTGGTTACCTTCTTAAGCGGTACGGCTTCAACCCATTTCGAAAAATAGTCCGTGGCGGCGAGGATGAACTTATGGCCTTTACTGGAGGTTGGGAATATCTGGCCGATGATATCTATACCCCATCCTCTGAACGGCCATGGTTTGATAATCGGGTATAAAGCCGATGCTGGTGCCGTTTGTACGTTGCCGAACTTCTAGCAAGTTTGGCACCCCTTGTAGTACCTGAAGCAATCTTCCAACATTGTTGGCCAAAAGTACCCTGTGCGTCTCAGCATCCACTTCATTTTGTGGGCCGACTGGTGTGATTCACAGATCCCCTCGTGGACTTCTCCCATTGCCACCTTGGCTTCTTCCGTTCCCAAGCATCTTAACAACAAACCTTCCATAGTTCGAAAATATAATACATTATCCAAAAACACATACTTAAGTGCCCTATGTTTTATTTTCCGCTCAGTCGGCTTAGAAGGATCGAGCAAATACTCCCTTATTTCGGTTCTCCAGTCGACAGGGTGACACAAAATCGGTCAATCGCCCAGCTCGATTATTTCCTATCGGCTTTTATTCCTATAACCTGACGCACATTGTGCCAGCATGTTTGCCTTGTCATTGGCTCCTCTAGGGATATGCTTTATAGAGAAAGTTGTAAGTGCTTCAATAATTTGGAGGCATTGATGCAGATATTGAGCTAATATATCGTCATTACATCGGTATTCCCCTTTGACCTATTGTACGACCAACAATGAATCCCTGAATGCTTCGACATCTTTTACTCCGACGCTGTCTAGCAATTGCAGCCCTTTTAGCAGTGCTTCATATTCTGCTTGATTGTTAGAGCATCGGCCATTTAGCCGATACATGAACTCAAAGCTTCGTTTCTTTGGAGAAATCAAAATTACGCCGATGCCTTCTCCCTCATGACAAACAGATCTGTCAAAGTATAATTACCAAGGAGTCACATCGACTGTTCCGGCTAATGTAGCGTTCCCTGTAATAAAATCGGCTATGACTTGCCCTTTCACAGACTTAGCCGATTCATATGCCAAGTCGAACTCGGTTAAAGCATACACCCATTTACCAAGTCGACCTCGTAAAATTGGTGCGGATAAAATGTACTTGACTACGTCGGTTTTGCAGACTATAATGCATTTTGATGCCAAAATATAATGTCTTAACTTAGCGCAAGCAAAATATAAAGACAAACATAATTTTTCTACCTGGGGATACCTGGTTTCTGCGTCTAAGAGACGTCGGCTTAAATAGAATATAGCTCGTTCTTTCCCATCGGCTTCCTGTGTTAGAACTGCCCCTACTGTATCTCCTTCAGCCGATATATATAATTTAAAAGGTACACCATGCTTAGGCGCGGCTAATACTGGTGGGTACATCAGATAATTTTTTACATCATCGAAGGCCTTCTGTTGATCGACTCCCCATTTGAACTCTTGGTCGTCTTTAATTTTCAATAGTGGTGTGAATGCCCGAATCCGCCCTGACAAGTTTGAAATGAAACATCGCAAGTAATTAATTTTCCCTATCAATACTTGTAATTCCTTCTTGTTTGTCGGCGGTCTAGTATCGGCTATAGCTTTTACTTTGGCTTGGTTTACTTCGATCCCTTTTTCATGTACTGTAAACCCAAGGAATTCTCCAGCCGATACTCCAAAAGCACATTTGAGCAGGTTCATTTTTAATCCGCGCGCTCGTGTATTCTCGAACATTTTTCCAGATCGGCTAAATGTTGCCAATCTTCTTTGGATTTTACTACTACGTTGTCAATGTATATTTCCACGGTGTTGCCGATTAAATTATAGAAAATATGGTTCATAGCACGCTGATAAGTGGCACCGGCATTTTTTAAACCGAATGTCATCACAGTCCATTCGTATAGCCCTAAGGCCCCTGGGTATCTGAAGGCTGTTTTGGGTATATCGGCTTCTGCCATGAATATTTGATTATATCCGGCATTTCCATCCAAAAAACTTATGATTTTATTCCCAGATGCAGCATCGATAAGCATATCGGCTATAGGCATTGGGTATTCGTCTTTTGGTGTGGCCTTGTTTAAATCTCTAAAATCGACACATACCCTAAGTTTGCCGTTTTTCTTTTTTACGGGAACGATATTCGAGATCCATTCAGCATATCGACAAGGCCGGATAAACTTAGCCTCTAGTAATCGTCCTACCTCTTCTTTTATGGCATCATATAACGTAGGATTAAACCGTCTAGGATACTGTTTAAATGGCCGATACCCAGGTTTTATGGGTAGCCGATGTTCAACTAACTGTCGGCTTAAACCCGGCATCTCATAATATTCCCATGCAAAGCAATCTCTATATTTTTTGAGTATTTCGACTAACTTTGCTTTATAATTGGGTTCTAATTTAGCACTTACAAATGTTGGTCTTTTTTCAATCACCTTCCCCAATGTTGATTTCCTCAAGCAAATCGGCAGAAGTAAATCCTAACCCTTTCCTTTCTTCTTCAAAGTCCTCGACGGCTTCCTCGTACTCTTCTTGCCGATAGCTTTTTACCTTCTCCTGTAATCTTGCTAGTGTCTTGGACTCCATCTTCTAACCACTTCGCTTGTCCGATCAAACGTATTAGGTTTAACGCTGATCGGCTTAAATCCTGACTTCTCGAAGCAGATGAAATCGCAATCGTCCAAGATTTTTCCCGATATACACTCGGCTTCTTCATGTGGCCAATTAGTATCAGGGCTGGCCATGGCAATGTGAGTAGATGTATCGGCAAGCACAACTTCAACTGCATCATCGTTCCATTGCACCAACTTCTGATGCATAGTTGATGTTATGCAGCAATTAGCGTGGATCCAGTCCCGCCCAAGGAGCACACTATAATTACCTTTAGCTTCTATCACGAAAAATGCAGTCAACAAAATCTTACTACCGACTGTTAATTCCGACATCATCACGCCTTTAGCTTCAGTAGGATCTCCCGTGAAGTCATTTAACACCATGTTCGTTTTGATCAAGTCTTCGTTGGCTTTACCCAATTTTTTAAAAGTACTTAGCGGCATCAGGTTAACTGTTGCCCCGCCATCGACCAACATTCGAGATATTGGTCATGTCGGGACCCCGAATCTACAAATCCGGACCCTCTGTGTATTCAGCACTAGTCCAGGAACGCGCTAGTGCACACAGTCTTAACATCGGTAAATATCACAATCATACCATTCGATACCAATAAAGTACTTTATTTAAATAACCAAACTGGTTGCTTGACCTTATGGCCAAGTTACAAATATACGCCTCGCAAGGCGAAACTTATTAAGAGAGAAATAATAGCAGCGGAAAATAAGATAACATCGTGGCGCCATCCAGTATACCACAGGCAACTGACTGGGCTCGCTCCCTAAGTAGACGGTTCCTCTTGGAGCTCCTCCTCCAAAGCTGGTGTAGTCTCCTCTTCAACTGGTGTGGTATTGTGGCAAGGGTGAGTACTTGGTACTCAGCAAGTCATGCACAGAATGCAGGCTAATAGACTATATGCATGGCTTGATACAAAGGAATAGCTCAAGGTATATTTGCAGTAAAACAGCATTTGACAAGTAGCATAAGTAGATTTGAAAGCAGTAGAAACAAGTATAGCATAAATAACTTTTCAAGGAGTTTAATAAACATCTTTCCCATCCTAATCCACATTTCCATCAACATCATTATTAATTCAACCCAACCTTTCAAATCCAAGTTATTTTTGAGAAAATCTAACCCTTGACTGTAATTCTAGCGATGTCGATCATCAGCGGACACGGCTATTCGAATAGATTCTACACTCTGCAGAGGTTATGCACTTTACCCACAAGATACAGTCAAACACCACAAAGACGAGTTCAGTAACAAAGTCTTTGGAAACTTCTAACAATACAAGTGGTCCTCCCGGTTGTTGCACACTAACCCTTCCCTTAGCTAAGGCGAAGTTTAGGCCAACCAACCGTTAGATGGGTACCTGGCCTCGGCCAGATGCGCTCCCCATACAACTTACACAAAGGGTGTAGTTGACCTCTGAGGTCCCACAGTGCGTTATTAGCAACTTAGTCAACTAGGTCCGTCCCATTACAGACATGTGGTTGCACGTTAGACCCAGTTCAAAGGCTTGCAAGGTGAAGTCCTTAGGGTGACCAGGGCAAGACTACCCGAAGAACCAAACCAACATTCCCAATGCCACAACTGGCCCACCTGATTATTCTTGCCACATGCCCCGGTCGAAAAACTATTTATCAAACCCCAGTTGATTACCATGCACCACGTGCCATCAACATCACATGATACCTATCCAAAACAGATTCAATATATCATTAAGTCAATATTAACGTTTGATTGTCCAAAATCATGTCATGAGCACGTAGCAGGTCTAAGCCATATACTACAATGGTCTAAAACCCATGTTGGCAATTTAATAATGTCCAACTAGTAAACCACAACTAGGGTGACAAGGGGTCATGGCACATACTTAAGTAATCAAGGTGTCATACAGCAATTTGGCATTTATCTAATTCCCCATATTTAAATAAAGTATTTTCTAATTGAACTAGCATGCAATAGGTTAAATCAAAATAGGTTTCAAAATAGGATCAACATGGTCAAAGCACAACTTGCCTTCAAAAAGTACTTGTTCTTGGTCTTGAGTTGGATCCTGAGTCAATACTTCTCCTTCGAATCCTTCCGGCACTTCAACGTCTACTCGTAACGCGTGCAAATAGCAACAAATGAATAAAATAGTAGACCAAAAGTGTCCAAACATCCAAATAAAATCCATAAACAGAGACAACATAATTTTATGAATTTTTAGGAACTGGAATCGCTCAAATCGGAGTTTAAATGCAAAAGTTATGATTATTTAAAATTTAAATAATCAATTAAATAATTTTACAGAGAAAAACTTTAGCCCAAAAATTAAATAAAATTCATAATTAGGTAGATCTCAATTTTATACAAATTTAGAAATTTGAATCACTCAAATCGGAGTTGAAACGCAAAAGTTATAAGCATTTGAAATTTGAAACAAAATCTGAAATCGTTATTTCGAATTAATAAATCATTTTCTTTTTCGAAAATTAATTATTGCGTCAGCCTGGACACGTGGCAGCCTCTGATTGGGTGGCTGACGTCAGCCGGTCCATGGACTCGGTCCACGCTCGGCTCGGGTTCACCGTGGACTCGGTCCACGGCTCCGCGTGAGGCCCGGCGGTGGGGCCACTCGGGTGGCGTCATTCTTGGCGTCGGCGGGGACTCGGCCCGTTCGCGACAAGTGGGACCTTTGTGACGTCATGGGTGACGTCATGGTGCGATCGGCCCGACATCGCGGGCCCAGCGTGTCGATGACCCACACTGTAGCGTGGCACGGCGGCTCGGCTCCCTGGACACGTGGCACGATCGTGTCCGTTGATTTGAAAATCAACGGCCGCGATTAGTTCCAGGGGTTAACACGTTGAAAACTACTCGGTGATCGTGGGCCGTTGATCTAGATCAGACGGTCCAGATCTAACCCTACGTTAACGCTGCTACGGCACGTGGTGATCGTGGGCCGTTGGATCTCGATCCAATGGTCCAGATCTAATCGGGTTTGGAAACACGTGAACTCACCTCAACCGCACGATCAAGATCGGACGGCGCACAGAGCTCGCGAGGGCTGATGGCGGTGCGGTGGTTGGGGACGAACGGAGCTGGGGAAGGCGACCTTCGAAGCGGCGTTGCGGTGCTCCTCCGGCGAGATGGGTGCACAGCTCGGGCGCGTCTCGGCGAGAGGTTCCCAGATACGGTCTCGGTGTCGACGGAGCGGCTCTGGACACGACGGAAGACGGCAGAAACCACCGTGGAGACCCAACCAACTCCGGCGAGCAATCGGGCACGAACGGCGGCAGCTAGGGTTTCGGGAGATGGGGCAAAAGGTGCGCACGGTTGAAGCGAACCTCGGACGATGACCCACGCCTTAAATGGCCTTGGCATGCGCGCACAAAACGGAACCCTAACCGGACGCGGCGGCTACGCGGCGGCGGAGTCCGGCTCGGATTCGGCGGAGACGACGACGCACGGCCGTCCACGTGGCACGATCGACGGTCACGATCGCGTGGGTGCGATCGAATCCGACCCGGACTCAGCTCGAACCGGTGCGGTCCAATTTGGACCGTTGGATCTCGATCCAACGGTCGGGATCGAATAGGGTTCGGTCAAGTCACGAGGCTCAGGTCGGACTCGGACTCGGGTCCGGTCGGATGAACAGTACTTGACCCGACTCGATTTTCCAGCGATTTAATATTTAAAATAATTCCCAGAAATTCATTTAATTCATTAAAAATAGCAAAATACTCAGAAAAATTCTGGAAAATATTTTAGGGTATTTGGGACTCAAATAAAATATTTCCAACAAAACTTTATTTGCAAAGTTAAATTTTTTAATTATTTTAAAATGGAATAAATTCAAATAAATTCCAAATAAATCCAAATAAATTCCAGAAAATTCCAAAAATTCACCAAAGTGCCAAATCACACATAAATTTAAGAAAAGCAAAATTTTGGGGTGTTACAAACCTCCCCCCTTAATAGAATCTCGTCCCCGAGATTCAGTGCTAACTAAGGAATAGGTTCGGAAACTCTTTCTTCAAATCCTCTTGGCGACTCCCAAGTCGCCGCTTTCTTCATGATTGCTCCTTGAACTCTCTGTAAATGGGTTGACTTGTTCCTCGTCTCTCGATCCATTGTGTCTAGAATCTTCACGGGATGCTCCTTGTACGTCAAATCTTCTTGCAACTCAATTGACTCTAGCGGTGTCTGTTCCTCAGGTACTCGGAGACACTTGTTCAAATGGGACAAGTGTAACACGTCATGTACTCGCCAACATCCTTGTGGCAACTCCAAATTGGTAAGCAACTTCGCCTCTGCGGCTCAAAATCTTAAATGGTCCAACATAACGGGGTGCAAGTTTCCCTTTAGCATGGAACCTCTTAACTCCCCTGAGAGGCGTAACTCTGAGGTATACAAAGTCTTCTGGTTCAAAACTCAAGTCCCGGCGATGATTGTCAGCATAACTCTTCTGTCGTGATTGGGCTATCTTCAACCTTTCCCTAATCATGGCTATCTGCTCTTCAGCTTCTTGAAGAATATCAGGCCTGAAGACACGGCGCTCGCCGGTCTCATTCCAATTCAATGGCGTCCGACAGGGTCGACCATACAGTGCCTCAAAAGGTGACATCTGTAAACTAGCCCGGTAACTATTGTTGTAACTGAACTCGGCATACGGCAAACTCTTATCCCAAGAGGTAGCATAAACCAATGCACACGCTCTTAACATATCCTCCAGAATCTGATTGACTCTTTCGGTCTGTCCATCCGTCTGTGGATGATAGGCTGTACTGAAGTTCAAACGGGTTCCCATGGCTTCATGCAACTTATTCCAAAACCTTGAGGTAAATTGGGTACCTCTGTCCGATACAATCCTCTTTGGCACTCCGTGCAAATAGACGATCCTGATCATATACAACTCGCTTAACTTATCCCCGAGTACGTGGTCTTCACGGGGATAAAATGGGCTACTTTGGTCAAGCGATCCACTATAACCCATATGGAGTCATAACCTCCTTGAGTCTTAGGCAAACCGGTAATGAAATCCATTCCGATTTCCTCCCACTTCCACTCAGGTATTTTCAGCGGCTGTAGTAATCCTGCTGGTCTCTGATGCATTGCCTTGACTCTCTGGCATACGTCGCACAATGCAACATGCTCGGCGACTTCACGCTTCATGCTCGGCCACCAGAATCTTTCCTTCAAATCCTGATACATTTTGGCGCTTCCAGGATGAATTGAATACTTGGAGTCATGGGCTTCTTCCAAAATCAGTTGCTTTAATTCCTTCTTGTTGGGCACACAAATCCGATCCTTCATCCATAACGTGCCTTGCTCATCCAACTTGAAGTCCTCTGCCTTGCCTTCCTCCTTGATGGTCTTAATCCTGCGGATCTTGTCATCATCCTTCTATCCTTCCCGGATCTGGTCCTCTAGGGTAGGCTTCACTTCCAATGCGGCCAAGAATCCGCTAGGTACCACCTCAATCTTCATTCTCTGGAAATCCTCACATAGCTCATCCTGACTTGTGGCTAGCAACATACTCACCGTATGGCTTTTCCGACTCAGAGCATCGGCTACTACGTTGGCCTTCCCGGGATGGTAATGGATTCCAACATTGTAGTCCTTGATCAACTCTAACCATCTCCTCTGCCTCATATTCAGATCCGACTGGGTGAATATGTATTTAAGGCTCTTATGATCCGTATACACTTCACATCTGTTCCCGATCAGATAGTGACGCCATATCTTCAAGGCATGCACTACGGCAGCTAACTCTAGGTCATGCGTCGGATAATTTTCCTCATGCGGCCTCAACTGCCTTGATGCATAAGCGACGACCTTTCCATTCTGCATCAGCACACATCCAAGTCCTTGGCGCGATGCGTCATAATAAATATCAAACCTTTGATTAACATCCGGTAGAACTAACACCGGTGCTGATGTCAATCGCTTCTTCAGCTCCTGAAATCCTTTCTCACATTCTGGCGTCCATGCAAACTTCTTTTCCTTTTTCAGCAATTGCGTAAGAGATCTCGCAATTGTCGAAAAGCCTTCAATGAAACGGCGATAGTGTCCTGCCATTCCAAGGAAACTTCTGATCTGGGTCACAGTCTTTGGCTGTTCCCAATGTAACACATCTTCTACCTTGCTTGGATCAACGGCGACTCCTTCTGCGGTCATTACATGTCCGAGGAACTCCACCTTGTCCTTCCAAAAATCACACTTGCTGAACTTGGCAAAGAGTTGCTGTTCCCTCAGCTTTTCCAAAACTCGCCTCAAGTGCTCTGCATGTTCATCCTCTGTCTTGGAGTAGATTAGGATATCATCTATGAACACGACAACAAACTTGTCCAAATATTCCATGAACACCTTATTCATCATATTCATGAAATATGCTGGTGCATTCGTCAGACCAAAGGACATAACTGTAAACTCGTAATGTCCATATCTTGACGAGAATGCGGTCTTTGGGATATTTTCTGATCGGATCTTCAACTGATGGTATCCCGATCTTAGGTCAATCTTGGAGAAAACTCCGGCTCCTCTCAGCTGATCAAACAAATCATCAATCCTGGGTAGCGGATACTTATTCTTCACGGTGACTTCATTAAGTGCACGGTAGTCAATGCACATCCTGAAACTCCCATCCTTCTTCTTGACAAACAGAACTGGCGCTCCCCACGGCGACGAACTCGATCTGATAAATCCTTTCTCCATTAACTCTTCAAGTTGTTTCTTCATCTCTACCAATTCCTCGGTGGACATCCAATAAGGTCTCTTTGCTATCGGCGCTGTACCAGGTACAAGCTCTATCACAAACTCTATGTCCCTGTCTGGCGGCATACCAGGTAGATCTTCAGGAAAAACATCTGGGTACTCATTCACTACTGAGACATCCTCTATGCTGATTGTCTTGGTACTGTTAACCATCAACTGTCCATCTCTAACGGCAGTGGCTTGAAATTCCACTTTCTTTCCACACGGGCTCTCAACTGATATAGTTCTTCGTCCACAATCCAATACGGCCTTGTGCTTGGATAACCAATCCATTCCCAAAATGACGTCTAAGGTCTGGGTCTCCAAAATAATAAGGTTCGCTAGGAACTCTATCTCATCTATTAGTATTCTCACCCCGGAACATCCTACTTTTGTTCGGTGTTCGGAACCAGGGGTTTGAACTAAAAGCATGCATTTAAGTCTTGCAATCCCCAAATCATTTCTAGCAGCAAAGCCTTGTGAAACAAACGAATGCGAAGCTCCAGAATCAAACAAAGCATTGCAGTCTTCGAGTTAACAAGTAACTTACCCAGTACGACGTCCGTAGCATTCTGCAGTGCATCTGCGGTGACATGGTTGACTCGGCCTCTCACCACAGTCTGGGGTGTGACTCCTGGTGCTGGCGTCCTAGCTGGGGTGGATCCCAGATTGAAGCGAACTGGGGTCACTCCTGCTGTCTTCTTTGGGCAACTGTTGGCAAAGTGTCCTGGCTCATTGCAGTTGTAGCAGCGTCTCGCTGTCCCTTGTTGACTGCCTGAAGCGGCGTTTCTGGTTGGTACTGGGGTCTGATAGTTCTGATTGACGGGTCTTGGTGCTGGTAACGGTGTCCTTGTTGTATTCTGCGGCTGGAATCTGAAAAACTGATTTGGCGCAACTCTCAGTCGCTGTTGCATTCCCTGGCGTGATCCCTGCTGTTGCATCCTGCGCTTCCTGTTCTCATCCAGTTCCTTGCGCTTGTCCTCAAGAATGAGCGCCTTATTCACAAGCTCCTGGAAATCTGGAAAGGTGTGGGTGATCAATCCCACCTGCAATCCTGAGTTAAGTCCCTTCATGAAACGAGGTATGCGGCTTTATCTGTCGCTACATCCTCAGTGCGTAGCGTGCCGGTGTGTGAACTTGTTCGAGTATTCGACACTGGCTGATTACCTTGCTTCAGTGCTCTGAACTCCTCCTTCTTGAGATCCATGATTCCTTCAGGCACGTGATACTGACGAAACGCAGCTGTGAACTCCTCCCAAGTGATCTCCTGAGAGTTCTCTTGCGTGGCACAGAAGTTCTCCCACATTCGGTGGCTGTTCCTTCCAACTGATGAGAAGCGTAGAGTACCTTCTCATTTCCCATGCATTGAGCGATGTGTAACTTCCTCTCAATTGACCTTAACCAGTCATCGGCCTCTAATGGATTGGCATTCCCAGAGAAAGTGGGTGGGTGAGTCCTCATAAACTCTGACAGTCTTGTATTCTGGCGTTGTCCCTGATTAAATTGATTAGCAGTGGCCTGAGCAGTGACGTGTTGCATCTGTTGCATCATAGCATGCATCAACTGAGTCTGAGCAGCAAGAAATGCTCCAAAATTCTGCATGTCCAGTGGCGGTGCTGGTGCTCCATCATTGGGGATTTCTGTTGGGCGAGAACCACTTCCATTGCCTCCAAGGTTTCTGCGGGTGTTCACCATCTGTCGATTTGCTCTAGGTTTTAGAGATGAGAGGGAAACAAGAATAGACAAGTAATATGAAACTTATGCGGGGCGAAAGGTGTAACTTTAAGGTTTAACTTTATTATTTTAATCAATAGTAACTTGGTATGGTTGCTTACAATGCCTAGGGGCCTTGCAACAGATACTGCACACTCAGCAAGCAATGAAAACCCAAATCGAACTAACACTGGAGTCTAATGCCTAAAGGGTGACTCTTTATTTTATGACGCGACTCGACGAAGGAGTCTCACTATAGAACCTATGCTCACTCATCGAGAAAACCTCCACGGCCTGGGTAAGGATGCTGCGGCATAGGTGCGAAACGATTGCCATGTCCAGCAACTGTGTCATCTGTGGTAGTCGAAGAAGCAGTGTCCTCCTCAAGCTCTGGCTCCTCCGGGTCTGGCTCGTGCAGCTCGAGCATTGGCTCACGGCTGCGTGCGTACAGTGCCGTCTCTAACTCTCCAATCCTTTGCAGAAGGTGTGACACATACTCTTGAGCTTCCCGCCATCTGTTCTTCTCTGTCATGATCTCCTTGCGGGCCTTTTGTAGCTCCTTGCTTGTATCATCGAGTACATCCTCCTGGGCGACAACAAGTCGTGCCAACTGTGTAACCATGGCATCCTCATCCTGAATCGCCTTCAGGTCAAGAAGGTTATTGCTGCGCGGGTGATAACGGAACACCGTGCCCTCCAACTCTCTGGCGTAGATACGGGTAATGTGCCGCATTGCTCGTCGTGACACCTCCTGGATACCCATCTGCATTGTAGACCTCCTGGCAGTGCAGTGTATCGGGCGATTGCCTGGGCCCTTCTTCCTAGCAGGTACCACAATCTTCACGTCACAAGCCTTGATCAATCCTGCCTGTCTAATCACGTCCACTTGGTATTGCGGCTTCTCAAAATCTCCAAGAGTTTGTAGCATACGCCAAAGTTCTACGGCGTGACCAACCTCCAGGTCGACGTAGTTGAACTCTCTCTCCATCTGTCACAAGAGTGCTCACATAAGAACTCGAAATTTTTAGATCGTGACAAGGTAAGGAAAAATTTAGCAAGAGACAAGAAAAGAGAGAAGGGGATAAGTCGAGATATCATTTCTTATCTTGATGAACTTTTAGCTTTTAGAAAATAGGTTTTAACATCTCTACGACCATTCTAGCTAGGGTTGAGCCTACGGTCAGCCTGGCTCTGATACCACCTCTGTCGGGACCCCGAATCTGCAAATCCGGACCCTCTGTGTATTCAGCACTAGTCCAGGAACGCGCTAGTGCACACAGTCTTAACATCGGTAAATATCATAATCATACCATTCGATACCAATAAAGTACTTTATTTAAATAACCAAACTGGTTGCTTGACCTTATGGCCAAGTTACAAATATACGCCTCGCAAGGCGAAACTTATTAAGAGAGAAATAATAGCAGCGGAAAATAAGATAACATCGTGGCGCCATCCAGTATACCACAGTAACCGGTGGGCTCGCTCCCTAAGTAGGCGGTTCCTCTTGGAGCTCCTCCTCCAAAGCCGGTGTAGTCTCCTCTTCAACTGGTGTGGTATTGTGGCAAGGGTGAGTACTTGGTACTCGACAAGTCATGCATGAGAATGCAGGCTAATAGACTATATGCATGGCTTGATACAAAGGAATAGCTCAAGGTATATTTGCAAAACAAAGCATTTGACAAGTAGCATAAGTAGATTTGAAAGCAGTAGAAACAAGTATAGCATAAATAACTTTTCAAGGAGTTTAATAAACATCTTTCCCATCCTAATCCACATTTCCATCAACATCATTATTAATTCAACCCAACCTTTCAAATCCAAGTTATTTTTGAGAAAATCTAACCCTTGACTGTAATTCCCGAGCGATGTCGATCACATGAACACGGCTATTCGAATAGATTCTACACTCTGCAGAGGTTATGCACTTTACCCACAAGATACAGTCAAACACCACAAAGGCGAGTTCCCGTAACAAAGTCTTTCGAAAACTTCTAACAATACAAGTGGTCCTCCCCGGTTGTTGCACACTAACCCTTCCCTTAGCTAAGGCGAAGTTTAGGCCAACCAACCGTTAGATGGGTACCTGGCCTCAGCCCCGGTACGCTGTGATGCCTTAGAATTTGGGAGATTACCGTAGGGGGGTTTTCTCCCTTGTTTCGATTTTGGAAGGAATGAGGGAAATGTTGGGAGATGAAATAATTGAGTTTTATGCTGCAATTAATATTAGAAATTGGAGTTTTGGGCTAGTTTTAGCTGGGCTGAGGCAACCTGGGCCTGGGCCGGGAATTCCCTTCCCACCCCCTCCCTCCCCACGCCCTAGTGGGCCGGCCCACCTTTCCCTCAAGAGGGGTGGCGCCCCCACCCTTTGCAACCCTAGGGCATCTCCCCCTTCCTCCCCCTAGCAGCCGCCACCCCCTCCTCTTCCTCCCCCTGCGTGGTGGCTCAAGATCCGCCGCGAAACGCGAAGGAGAAAACGAGAAGAGGATCCGTGGAGGCGTGGAGGACGAGCAGATTTCCGTTTCGGGGATCGTCGCGCATTCTTCGTGGGTTCTCAAGGGAGAACTCTAGGTAAAATTCCCAAAATTTTACCCCTGTTCTACCTAGGGATTAGGAGTGTATTAGATCTGGTGGTGTGTGGTTTGGATGGATCTTGATGGGGGAGAAGGGTAGTTGTTCACGTGGTGCTGTTTCTGGAAAGGGAGATTGTGCAGCGCGGATTGTTTCGCGTTTTACGTGGTATATATGATTTTTGCTGCAAAAGCCTATAACTAGAAAGTTGTAGATAACGTTGAGACCTAGCTTTTGTAATTTTTTCAGAATTTTTGGGGCGTCGGTCTGAGAGTTATCGCTGTTGGATGATGACGAACAGAATCTGGAAACAGATTTCGTCCACTGTGTTGGATAGGGGTGGGCATTCGGTTTATTCGGTTTATTCGGTTCGGTTTAATCGGTTTTTCAAAACTTCGGTTCTCGAAAAATAGAAACCGAAATATGTCTATAAATTTTACAAACCGAACTATATTAACCAAAAAAATTCGGTTCGGTTTTTTCGGTTTTCGGTTTTTAACCAAACTTCAAAGGGACCACATAATCACACACATAACACATGACTCGGACTCATACATAGAATATTATATATTTACCACCAAGATCTACAGATGGAGTCAGATAGGAAGAGAGGATCAGAATATATGTCTAAAGTAGCCTACTGCTAGTCCAAATAGTTTCTAAAATAGATGTCATGCAAACAATCAATGATGCCATCATACCTCCTATTCAATATAATCTCATACATACGAAAAAAATCGTATCCTACTTCCTACATGCCCCACTAGAGGGCTATTTGGGATGATTGAGGCTGGATTAACTACAAGGGAACACATTTGCAACAACAATAACTGGCCGACTAGTAGGCATATTATTCAGGCAAGACAAAGATGCAAGAGCACACAATACACCAAATTTTGGGATGGTCTAATACTCAGCTAAGCCCTCATCAAGTATCTTCTCCTATTTGAGTCTTAAAAGGTCTCTTGTCTCACTGCATTATCCTAAAGAACCTCACTGGACTCAAACAAAAATTTTAGAACATCACGCTAATCACAGAACGTATCTAGAGTTACGGACCCGGTCAGAGAAATGCAGAAACGGAGGTCGGAGTGGGAGGAGCTGCATTACCTTGGATGGACAGCCGAGGTGGCACGGCAGAGGGCGGATGGAGGTGTGATTCGGATGCGACGAGGACGGTGATGGCTACGCCGCCGCCGGAGCTCGCCGTCGCCAACCTTCTTGGCCGCAGCGTCTTGGACCGCCTATGCTTGATGGGGGAGGTGCTCTGGACGGGGGAGCATGGGGCGGCGCGGGGACGGGGGAGCACGGGGCGGCGCCGGACAGGGGAGCTCCGGGGGGCGCGGGGACGAGTCGGGAGAGGGAGACAGACGGAGTCACGGGACTGTGAAGTCTGGGGCGGCTACCTAGGGTTAGGGTTAGGGGCGTCTACCGTCTGGGCGAGCTGGTTGGATGCCTGGGCCGCTGCCCGCTGGCGGGCCTTGCTCCCTCCCCTGTCCACTGCATCGGGCGGCCCACTGCTCCTTCCCCTCTTCTAAATTTCGGATGAACGGTTCGTTCGGTTTCCAGGCTCCAGAAACCGAACCGAACCCGAAAAACCGATCTATACTCGAAAAAAAACCGAACCGAACTCCAAAAACCGAAAAAATTGATAATTTCGGCTATTTCGGTTCGGTTCGGATCGGTTTTTCGGTTTTCGGTTTTTTCTGCCCACCCCTAGTGTTGGACGGTTGTTTAGGCATATTTAACTGTGGAATTGAAATTTTTGAACTTCATGAAAGTTGTAGATCTCGTCAATATCTAGCTACTGTAATTTTTTTGTATTTTTATGAACAGTAGAGAAAAAGATACGAAATTGGGAAGAGAGGGTGTTCTTTGTTCGATCCTGACAGATCGGGTTTTCGGTGTTTAAAAGGGGAACGGGTTGTAGGAAACGCGTGTTTGAATTGTGTGATCAATTGTGATGTTATTATATACTGAAAGTATGCTTGTTCAGGTGGTGCCCCTTCTGGACGCAACTAGATTCGTCATCTACATCGGTAAAGGCAAGTGGAAGTAGTTGTATTGTTAAGCTATACATCGTTGTTTGCTTCGCCTTCATTATAAACTCCAATTACAGCAATCATACATGGTTTAATCACTTGCTTTGAGGATTGCAATATCTTGACCGGCATTGTGATGTTGTGGTTTGGCTATGAATCATGAGTAAGATGAAGAATGATGTTGTTTACCTGATGAATTTTCTAAACATTTCATCTCAATGATATTTGCTTTCTATCCATGCTATATGATGATATGCAAACATGTGGACTCAGTGGGGAAGGTTATGAATGAATTCATGCATGAAGCATTAACTGCATAATCATGCATTGGAAGTTTTGTCGACGCCTTGACGGCGCGGCCAAATGCCGTACAACACCGTGTGTTCTGAGAAAGGGCACGGTGAGGAGGATCATGGCATAAGCATGTGCACAATCATATGCATTTTACTGAGGTTGTGTGGACTCTATGATGTGGTATTGGATATGAGGAATGTGGTATGCTAGTTTTATGGTGGATGTGTTATTTGTATTAGTTGTTCCGCTTCTTTGAGATTTACCCAATCTCACTACTTGCTGTTTTGGTGTTTTCAGGTAGCGCTTGTGAGTCGTAAGCATGAAGGGTGGGCTAGCAACACAATAAATCTTCTGGGGTCATCACGACTCACTTGAACTAGTGCTTTAATTAATTCATTAGTTGTTTGAAATATTATTACACCTAGACCCATTGTTGCCCCCTTTAAACTTGATTTCGTTTATGGTTGTCCCTTTAGAGATGTGTTATGTTTATGGTTGATTCCTATTTGAATTAGACTTGTTGTCTCTAGTTTTGATATCGTGATGTTATTCCCATTTGAATTGCTTCCGTATTGTCCTGTTTTAGGGGAAACGCTGTTGAATTTTTCTTGTACAACAGTTTAGTTTATGGGGTGTTACATACGCTCCCCCATACAACTTACACAAAGGGTGTAGTTGACCTCCTGAGGTCCCACAGGTACGTTATTAGCAACTTAGTCAACTAGGTCCGTCCCATTACAGACATGTGGTTGCACGTTAGACCCAGTTCAAAGGCTTGCAAGGTGAAGTCATTAGGGTGACCAGGGCAAGACTACCCGAAGAACCAAACCAACATTCCCAATGCCACAACTGGCCCACCTGATTATTCTTGCCACATGCCCCGGTCGAAAAACTATTTATCAAACCCCAGTTGATTACCATGCACCACGTGCCATCAACATCACATGATACCTATCCAAAACAGGTTCAATATATCATTAAGTCAATATTAACGTTTGATTGTCCAAAATCATGTCATGAGCACGTAGCAGGTCTAAGCCATATACTACAACGGTCTAAAACCCATGTTGGCAATTTAATAATGTCCAACTAGTAAACCACAACTAGGGTGACAAGGGGTCATGGCACATACTTAAGTAATCAAGGTGTCATACAGCAATTTGGCATTTATCTAATTCCCCATATTTAAATAAAGTATTTTCTAATTGAACTAGCATGCAATAGGTTAAATCAAAATAGGTTTCAAAATAGGATCAACATGGTCAAAGCACAACTTGCCTTCAAAAAGTACTTGTTCTTGGTCTTGAGTTGGATCCTGAGTCAATACTTCTCCTTCGAATCCTTCCGGCACTTCAACGTCTACTCGTAACGCGTGCAAATAGCAACAAATGAATAAAACAGTAGACCAAAAGTGTCCAAACATCCAAATAAAATACATAAACAGAGAGAACATAATTTTATGAATTTTTAGGAACTGGAATCGCTCAAATCGGAGTTTAAATGCAAAAGTTATGATTATTTAAAGTTTAAATAATCAATTAAATAATTTTACAGAGAAAAACTTTAGTCCAAAAATTAAATAAAATTCATAATTAGGTAGATCTCAATTTTATACAAATTTAGAAATTTGAATCACTCAAATCAGAGTTGAAACGCAAAAGTTATAAGCGTTTGAAATTTGAAACAAAATCTGAAATCATTATTTCGAATTAATAAATCATTTTCTTTTTCGGAAATTAATTATTGCGCTACCGGACACGTGGCAGCCTCGATTGGGTGGGCGACGTCACCGATCCATGGACTCGGTCCACGCTCGGCTCGGGTTCACCGTGGACTCGGTCCCACGGCTCACATGAGGCGGCGGTGGGGCCACTCGGGTAGCGTCATTCTTGGCGTCGTGAGGACTTCGGCCGTTCGCGACAAGTGGGACCCACTGTGACGTCATGGGTGACGTCATGGTGCGGTCGCTAACATGCGGGCCCAGCGTGTCAGTGACCCATACACGCGCGCGTGGGCACGGCGGCTCGGCTCCCTGGACACGTGGCACGATTGTGTCCGTTGATTTGAAAATCAACGGCCGCGATTAGATCCAGGGGTTAACACGTTGAAAACTACTCGGTGATCGTGGGCCGTTCGATCTAGATCGGACGGTCCAGATCTAACCCTACGTTAACGCTGCTATGGCACGTGGTGATCGTGGGCCGTTGGATCTCGATCCAACGGTCCAGATCTAATCGGGTTTGGAAACACGTGAACTCACCTCAACCGCACGATCAAGATCGGACGGCGCACGTAGCTTCGCGAGGGCTGATGGCGATGCGGTGGTCGGGACGAGCAGCTGGGGAAAGGCGACCTTGAAGCGGCGTTGCGGTGCTCCTCCGGCGAGATGGGTGCCGCGGCTTCGAGCGCGTCTCGGCGAGAGGTTCCCAGATACGGTCTCGGTGTCGACGAGCGGCTCTGACACTGGCGGAAGACGGCGAAAACCACCGTGGAGACCCAACCAACTCCGGCGAGCAATCGGGCACGAACGGTGGCGGCTAGGGTTTCGGGAGATGGGGCAAAAGGTGCGCACGGTTGAAGCGAACCTCGGACGATGACCCACGCCTTAAATGGCCTCGGCATGCGCGCAAGACAAGCGGAACCCTAACCGGACGCAGCGGCGGCTATGCGCGGCGGAGTCCGGCTTCGGATTCGGCGGAGATGACGACGCACGGCCGTCCACGTGGCACGATCGGCGGTCCGCGATCGCGTGGGTGCGATCGGATCCGACCGGACTTCGGCTTTCGAGCAAGTGCGGTCCAATTTGGACCGTTGGATCTCGATCCAACGGTCGGGATCGAATAGGGTTCGGTCAAGTCACGAGGCTCGGTCGGACTCAGTCGGACTCGGACTCAGTCGGTCGGATGATCAAGATTACTTGACCCGACTCGATTTTCCAGCGATTTAATATTTAAAATAATTCCCAGAAATTCATTTAATTCATTAAAAATAGCAAAATACTCAGAAAAATTCTGGAAAATATTTTAGGGTATTTGGGACTCAAATAAAATATTTCCAACAAAACTTTATTTGCAAAGTTAAATTCTTTAATTATTTTAAAATGGAATAAATTCAAATAAATTCCAAATAAATCCAAATAAATTCCAGAAAATTCCAAAAATTCACCAAAGTGCCAAATGACACATAAATTTAAGAAAAGCAAAATTTTGGGGTGTTACAGGTCAGCCGTTAATATACCCTTTTAGGTATAATGGCTTTAGATGCCGATGCATGTCTTGTGGTTTCTCAAACACGGCATCTGGTGCACCGAGGCATAGTTGGGCAAATACTTCTTCAGCTGATTCCTCAGTTTTGAACCCAGCGGGTAGAGTGAATACCATGTTTATCTCCATCAGCGGTGTATCATCTCGGATCATAGGAGACCCGGATTCGACCGATTGATCCGAATCGCTATCGGCCTGTTCCTTCTTCCTCCATTCCTGTTTTGCAACTGGTATAGGCCTTAGCTTATTGAATACTTGATCCCTTTCCCTCTCCTTTTTGGCTTCCCTTTCTTCTTGTGTCTTCAGTCGCTGAAGCCGTCTGCGCTGTGATTTGCTAAGACCTGAGGGACACCACCGAGGTTTAGGCTCTATCGGCTCTCTGATTTTTCCAGCCAAGCTACTCATTTTACTGTCAGATTCTATCCTGATCTCGTTGTGAGAATCCGATATTTCTTGAGTTCGGAAGGACTCGCCTTGTTCTGATGTTGACAATCTTTCATGGATCGGCCTCCTGTTTCTCTCTTCTAGTCGATCATGTACTGGTCTGGACAATCTGTCTTTTACCGATAGGTTTAGCCGATGCATAGATGAGTGTTGCATAGGATATGACTGTACTGTTGGCAAGATCATCCCCTTCTCCCAGCAAAATTGCCAAAAGGGACATTGCCGGTGTTTTTCTTCTTCAGTAGTTGGCCGATGTGGCACCTCTGGCTGCCAGTACTCGTATGTCCTTTGATCCGGCCGATGGACATTATTGGGTTGTCGGGCATTGCGTCTTTGACTTATCCTTTCATACTTCCCCAGGAGTTGCGAGAAAGTCGGTTTTGGTTTGAAGTTGGCTTTTCTTAGAGCCCTCTCAGCCCTATACCATTTTCCGACTTCCAAGTCTCCTCTTGGTTTCACTGTTCTCGAGTTCTGCCCGTTCTTATCGGCCTCTATTTGTATAGAACCGATAGTAATTTGCATTGTTTCGTCTCCTTTTGACCGCATCTCAACTTTTTTAGTCGGCTTGATATCTTCCGCAGGTCCCTTTCCTTTCCGTGAACATTGAACCATGTTGATTTGAAAAGGATTCACATCTATTTGCATAGCCGATTCTTCTGCGAATTTCAATCTGCCATCGGCGATAGCCGATTGAATCTGTTGTCGAAAAATATTGCAATCGTTAGTATTATGTGAAAACGAATGGTGCCATTTACAGTACCTTCGCTTTTTAATTTTCTCGGCCGATGGGATGACGTGTCCTTCTGGTAGCCTTATGAGTTTTTCTTGTAGCAATAAATCAAATATCTTGTCACACTTCGATACGTCATACGAATACTTAACTTCTGCTTTATTTTTTGTCGGCTTGAGTAAAGAGCACACGAGCGACCTTTTGGAACCCTTGGTCCACTCGGCTATGTTTATTCCTGCCTCTTCGTCCTCAGAAGTATCGCTTGAATTATACTCTACCATGTTTACCTTGGCTTTTTCATTACCGTTTGATCTAAATCTGTCCTTAAACCCTTTGTTTTCTGCATATCGGCTTTCATGTGCCGATACGCGATGGAGTAAGTGGCCTAGATCGGGAAATTCTTGGCCTGACAGTTTCTCTTTTAATGCTGGGTTCAACCCTTGAAATGCTAAGTCGGCCAATTGATCATCGGGTAATGTTACACTGAAGCATCTATTTCGCACGCCTCTAAACCTTCTGATGTAGTCGGAAACCGATTCGCCGTACTTCTGTCGGACTGAACTAAGATCAAAAATTCTAAGCTCCATAGTTCCCGAGAAGAAGTATTCATGAAATCGGCTTTCCAAATCGTTCCAAACATGAACTGAATTTGGAGGCAAATTGGTAAACCAAGTAAATGCCGCACCGGACAGTGATAAAGGAAATAGCCTAATTTTTAATCCATCAGATTATGCAGCTTCCCCACACTGAGCCATAAATCATCCGATATGCTCGATGGTAGTAACAGAATCATCACCCGAAAATTTAGCGAAGTCTGGTATTCTAAAGTTGTGTGGGTATGGCATACGATCTATATAATCGGGATACGGCTTCCTGTAGCCGATTACCCTTCCTTTAGGCTGCAAGCCGAACTGTTCTCTCAAAACGTTAGGAATTTGTTCCGCCCCAATTGACATTATCGGCTTGAGGTGCAGCCGGACATTGCCAATTTTCATTGTTTACGCCCTGCCCCCCGAGTGCGAACTCGGGTCTTTGTCCAAATCGCGCTACAGGGGGTCTTGGCACTTGATCATAATCGTGGTTTCTAAAAACCAACGTATCGGGTACAGTTGCGAGAGGTTCAACGTATGGCACTACCCTATACGGTGCTTGGTTCATGGCTATGGCTCCCCGTGATTGTGGAACCTGATCTGTTTCAATCGGCTGTGAAGCCGATAAACCGATGCTACTAGAGGGTCCGTTCGATGGGCTCGGTATGCTCATTTTTGCCCCATCCGTGTGCCCATGGTAGTGTGTAAATCCACCTTTCTGTGAACTAGGTTTCAAAACAGTAGGCTGAATCGGCATCATGATAGGGGTTTGAGCCGACACGTTTATTGTATTGGTGTTAGGCGTTATGGAGTACACTGGGTATATAGGGAGGGTTTGTAATGGATCTAGTAGGCTCCCAGACACAGCTAATTCCTGAGCAATTGTTTTCACACTATTTTCTATCATCGGTTTCAACGTAGATACTAGAGCCGATGACTGATTAATTAGTGCGTGATGCACAGATTGCTCAATCATATTTGACAGATCGACTTGAGCAGGTGCATATCGGCTTACCGGGTCAGATGACGAATCGCCGATAGGATTGATACTTGGGAGTGCGGTCTTTTGAGTAACGTCGCGGCGTGTTTTCTGGAAGCACCGTAGCATCACTTCTTCTAAAGCCGCCTTTCGGTCTTCGATCTCTTTCCGCTGCTCGGGGGTTAGATTGGCCATTTGAGGCGCGATTACAACATCCGCGTTGATATCGGAAGTGACCGCAGGCTTATCGGTTGATGTCATTTTGATTTTCTTCGTCCCACTGGGCGTGCCAAAATATGCTCGTGCTAAAAACGTGAAGCAGGGTTTCTAGCCTCGAACACACAAGACAAACACCGAGTTTGCAAGGCGTGCCAGTCAATTTGACCTGGAATTGACAAGGTAGAGATAGTAAGCAATCAAAGCTGATAAAAATGAAGGTTATCGGCTTGACACTAGTCGGCTAAAAGCCGATCAGGGGGATAACTAGATTAACCTGGCGGTTAATCCGGATACAAGGCAAAATCGGCTTTGAGAAGGCGATGCGCAACAAAACAAAGCAGATCGAACCTGGGGCGAAATCGGCCAAAACCAACAATCGGCGATGCGCAACTCTGTTGATTCCGTCGACTTGCAGAGAGGTTTGTAAATCTAAAACGATGTAAAAAGGCTTGTAAAAAGTAGATGTGTGTTGTGTTGAGATTGATCCCTTTTTCGTAGAGTTTACCCCTTTTTATAATATTCCGGCCGATCCGAGTCGTATATGGATACGGCGGCCTTGCTCGTATCGGCCTTCGATCCGATTTCCTTTCCTTGTTAGAAACGGATTCTCTTTCCGATTCGTTCGATACCGGTTTCTTTTCCATAAAAACGCTTTTATCCGATTTAGACCGTTTTTACTAAAAAACGCCGAATTTTGGTGCAAACAGAACCCTAGCGCAAGTGTGTGCTGCACATTCTCATCTCTCTATCTCTGTCTCTCTCTCTCTCTCAGACCTCCTACAATTTCATGGTATCAGAGAGTGGGTCCCGATCCTGCTGTTCTCCGTCCACAATGAGCACCTCTGCAACCACCGAATCAGCCTCTACTCAGGACATCCTCCCGGCCGCCATGCTAGTTGCTGCGCCGGACCCCATGTCTTTCGTC
Organism: Rhipidocladum racemiflorum; assembly: GCA_036346355.1. Classification (NCBI taxonomy): domain Eukaryota; kingdom Viridiplantae; phylum Streptophyta; class Magnoliopsida; order Poales; family Poaceae; genus Rhipidocladum; species Rhipidocladum racemiflorum. The sequence goes on from CM070578.1 coordinate 58,200,577, forward strand.
ATCAACGTCGCCTCTGTCAAAACTCACGTCCCTGTCACGCTTGACATCACCGGCTCCAACTATTCTCAATGGAGCACCCTCTTCACTGTATTCGTCGGCAAGTACGGTCTTCTCAACTTCATCAATGGCACCATCAACCCCAACACCGATGACACCCACCGACGTCAGGACTTTGCCGTGCGTTCGTGGCTGTATGGCTCGATCTGTGAGGAAATCTTCGATATCATTGTTGAGCCCAACCAGACGGCGTGCGCGACCAGGATGGCGATTGAGGAACACTTTCATAACAACAAGGAGAGTCGCGTCGTTTTTCTCAAAGCAGAATTCCGAACCATCGTCCAAGGCGACATGTCTGTCACCGACTACTGTCGCAAGCTAAAGAAGATCACGGATGCTCTGCATGATGTTGGACAGTCGGTGTCTGATAAAGCGCTTTTCCTCAACACCATTCGTGGGCTGAACAAGCGCTTCTCCTCTACTGCACAGTTGCTCCCTTTACTTGATCCATGTCCAAGCTTTTTACGTACCAGGTCAATCCTCGACATGGCTAAGAAGAACTTCGCCAATGAGGCCGCTGTGGCAGGCGGCATTGCATTGTTGTCTTCTACTATTGGTGCCCCATCCAACACCAACTGTAATGAAAGTGGACGCCCTGACCAGAGCAAACAGTCTTGAGGCAAAAAGTGGCACAAGAACTCCCACAAGCAACAAGAACAACATTGGTCTTTGGCGCTTGGAACGATGCCTGGGCTTCGCCGCTCGTGGTGTTGCACCTGGTGGTGGGCCGTGGTTCTGCTTCAACCCATACGGCGGACCACCACCACTCTAGCCGCCCAATTGGAGTCAAGTGTGCTTCGATTTGCGCTGGGTTTCGAAACATCCTAATGTTCTCGCAGTCATAGTAGCTTGCAGGCTGCCCAATGGATGCTACTCCTTGGAGGCACCTTTCAGGTACTACAAGTACAACTACAAGTACCTTTTAATCTTATAGAGTAAATGCATGGTTTGTTCTTGTTTTTTTTAAAAAAAATTAATTGACAAATTGGCCCCTCAAATTTGGTAAAAGGGCAATTTTGGTCCTCCAATTTAAAAGGGCCAAATTGATCACTCAGGTTTGTGTTGGTAAGAATCCTGCGTTGCCTTGCATGGCACTTTCCTGTGTAGACAACTTCCTTATATAAAGTTTTCATACTTAGCTAGCTGACATACTTAGCCTTTCCATGTATTGAGCTTACCATGTATAGACTGTTGTAATCTTTATATGATCAATGAACCCCAGCGCAAGTGTGTGCTGCGCATTCTCATCTCTCTCTCTTAGACCTTCTACAATTTCATGGTATCAGAGAGCGGGGCCCGATCCTGCTGTTCTCCGTCCACAATGAGCACCTCTGCAACCACCGAATCAGCCTCTACTCAGGACATCGTCCCGGCCGCCATGCTAGTTGCTGCGCCGGACCCCATGTCTTCCGTCATCAACGTCGCCTCTGTCAAAACTCACGTCCCCATCATGCTTGACATCATCGGCTCCAACTGTTCTCAATGGAGCACCCTCTTCACTGTATTCGTCGGCAAGTACAGTCTTCTCAACTTCATCAATGGCACCATTGTAACACCCCAAAATTTTGCTTTTCTTAAATTCATGTGTGATTTGGCACTTTGGTGAATTTTTGGAATTCTCTGGAATTTATTTGGATTTATTTGGAATTTATTTGAATTTATTCCATTTTGAAATAATTAAAGAATTAAATTTTGCAAATAAAATTTTGTTGGAAATATTTTATTTGAGTCCCAAATACCATAAAATATTTTCCAGAATTTTTCTGGAATTTTTCTGAGTCTTTTGATATTTTTAATGAATTAAATGAATTTTTGGGAATTATTTTAAATATTAAATCATTGGAAAATCAACTCGGTCGAGCATCTTGTTCATCCGACCGAAGTCGAACCCGAGTCGACTCGAGTCCGACCCAAGCCAACCGACTCGACCAAACCAGTCCTAACCCTACTCGATCCCGACCGTTGGATCGGGATCCAACGATCGGATTGGACCGTGACGGTTCGAGCCGAAATCGCCGGGTCCGATCGTGTTTGACGATCGCGGACTGGCCGATCGCGCCACGTGGGCGGTTCTCCGTCGTCGCCCCCGCCGAGTCCGAGCCGGATTCCTCCGCCGCAGAGCCGCCGTGGTTCTCGTTAGGGTTCCGATTTGTGCGCGCATCCCGGTTATTTAATGCGTGAGACATCGCCCGAGGTTGCCCTCTTCCGCGGCGCACCCGTGCCCCAAGCCATCTCGCTGAGCCGTCGCCCGTTTGCCGTCTGAGCTCGCCGGAGTTGGAATTCCGTTCCGCCGCGGTTAAACGCCGATTCCGCCGCCGTCCGCCGTTCTCCGCCGCCGTTGAGCCCAGTTCCGGAACAGCCAGGTCAAGCCGCGTCGGTGAGGACCTTTCACCTCGCCGGAGCACGCCCCAAACGCCGTTCGTGTGGTCACCGTCCTCAGCGCCGGCAGCCGCAACTCCGCCGTGAAGCCATCGCCGACCCCGAGCTCCACCAACCGTCCGATCAAGATCCAAAGGCCCAGATCGCGCCACGTCACCCTCGGTGAGTTTCCCCGTTGAAAAATCCTAGATCTAATCCCAACCGTTGGATCTAGATCCAACGGCTTAGGTTGCGCCACGTAGCAAGAACTGCACCAGGCTAGATTGGATCTGGACCGTTGGATCAAGATCCAACGGCCCACGATCGGCCACGCGGCGCCCCAAGCACATGAGGCCCAAACCCAATCCTAGCCGTTGGATTTCAAACCAACGGCCACGATCGTGCCACGCGTGTCCAGGGAGCCGAACCGCGCCACGCCGGGCAGACGCTGGAGTCATCGACACGCCGGGCCCGCTGCGGTCGGCCGACCGCACCGTGACGTCACCCATGACGTCACAGCGTGTCCCACCTGTCAGCACCGTGGGCTGAGCCCCGCTGACGTCAGCAATGACGTCACCCGAGGGGGACCCACATGTCAGTGACACGTGGAGCCGTGGACCGAGTCCACGGTAGACCCGAGCCGAGCGTGGACCAAGTCCATGGACCGGCTGACGTCAGCCAACCAATCAGAGGCTGACACGTGTCCAGGCTGACGCAATAATTAATTTCCAAAAAAGAAAATGATTTATTAATTCGAAATAATGATTTCAGATTTTGTTTCAAACTTCAAACGCTTATAACTTTTGCGTTTCAACTCCGATTTGAGTGATTCAAATTTCTAAATTTGTATAAAATTGAGACCTACCTAAATATGAATTTTATTTAATTTTTGGACTAAAGTTTTTCTCTGTAAAATTATTTAATTGATTATTTAAACTTTAAATAATCATAACTTTTGCGTTTTAACTCCAAATTTGACGATTTCAGTTTCTAAAAATTCATAAAATTATGTTCTCTCTGTTTATGGATTTTATTTGGATGATTGGATACTTTTTGCCTATTGTTTATTCATGTATTTGCTATTTGCACGATTTACGAGTAGACGTTGAAGTGCCGGAAGGATTCGAAGGAGAAGTATTGACTCAGGATCCAACTCAAGACCAAGAACAAGTACTTTTTGAAGGCAAGTTGTGCTTTGACCATGTTGATCCTATTTCGAAATCTATTTTGATTTAACCTATTGCATGCTAGTTCAATTAGAAAAATACTTTATTTAAATATGGGGGTTAGATAAATACCAATTTGCTGTATGACACCTTGATTATTTAAATATGTGCCATGACCCTTGTCACCCTAGTTGTGGTTTACTAGTTGGACATTATTAACTTGCCAACATGGGTTTTAGACCGTTGTAGTAAACTGCTTAGACATGCTACGTGCTCATGACATGATTTTGGACAAACAAATGTTAATATTGACTTAATGATATATTGAACCTGTTTTGGAAAGGTATCATGTGATGTTGATGGCACGTGGTGCATGGTAATCAACTGGGGTTTGATAAATAGTTTTTCGACCGGGGCATGTGGCAAGAATAATCAGGTGGGCCAGTTGTGGCATTGGGGATGTTGATTTGGTTCTTCGGGTAGTCTTGCCCTGGTCACCCTAAGGACTTAACCTTGCAAGCCTTCGAACTGGGTCTAACGTGCAACCACATGTCTGTAATGGGACGGACCTAGTTGACTAAGTTGCTAATAACGTACCTGTGGGACCTCAGGAGGTCAACTACACCCTTTGTGTAAGTTGTACTGGGAGCGCATCTGGCCGAGGCCAGGTACCCATCTAATCAGTTGATTGGCCTAAACTTCGCCTTAGCTAAGGGAAGGGTTAGTGTGCAATAACCGGGGAGGACCACTTGTATTGTTAGAAGTTTCCGAAAGACTTTGTTACGGGAACTCGCCTTTGTGGTGTTTGACTGTATCTTGTGGGTAAAGTGCATAACCTCTGCAGAGTGTAGAATCTATTCGAATAGCCGTGTCCGCGGTATTGGACATCGCTCGGGAATTACAGTCAAGGGTTAGATTTTCTCAAAAATAACTTTGAAAGGTTGGGTTGGATTAATAATGATGCTGATGGAAATGTGGATTAGGATGGGAAAGATGTTCATTAAACTCCTTGAAAAGTTATCTATGCTATACTTGTTTCTACTGCTTTCGAATCTACTTATGCTACTTGTCAAATGCTGTTTACTGCAAATATACCTTGAGCTATTCCTTTGTACCAAGCCATGCATATAGTATATTAGCCTGCATTCTGTGCATGACTTGCTGAGTACCAAGTACTCACCCTTGCCACAATACAACACCAGTTGAAGAGGAGACTACACCGGCTTTGGAGGAGGAGCTCCAAGAGGAACCGTCTACTTAGGGAAGCGAGCCCAGTCAGTTGCCTGTGGTATCTTGGATGGCGCCACGGTTACTTGATTTTCATTGCTACTATTTCTCTCTTAATAAGTTTCGCCTGCGAGGCATACATTTGTAACTTGACCATAAGGTCGAGTAACGATTTGACTATTTAAATAAAGTACTTTATTAGTATCGAGTGGTATGATTGTGATATTTACCGATGTTAAGACTGTGTGCACTAGCTGCGTTCTGGACTAGTGTTGAATACACAGAGGGTCGGATTTGCAAATTCGGGGTCCCGACAGAGGTGGTATCGAGCCATCTTGACCGGAGGCTCAACCCTAAGCTAGAATGGTCGTAGTGAGGATAAAACCTATTTTCTAAAGCTAAAAATTTGTCAAGATAAGAAATGACATCTCGACTTACCCCCTTCTCTCTTTCCTTGTCTCTTGCTGAATATTCCCTTACCTTGTCACGATTTAAAATTTCGAAGTTCTTACGTGAGCACTCTTGTGACAGATGGAGGGAGAGTTCAACTACGTCGATCCGGAGGTTGGTCACGCCGCGGAACTTTGGCATATGCTTGAGACTCTCGGAGATTTTGAGAAGCCGCAATACCAAGTGGAAGTGATCGAGACAAGCGAGGATTGATCAAGGCTTGTGACGTGAAGATTGAGGTACTGCTAGGAAGAAGGGCCTGTGCAATCGCTCGATACACCGTGACCGCCAGGAGGTCTACAATGCAGATGGGTATCCAAGAAGTATCACGACGAGCAATGCGGCACATTACCCGTATCTACGCCAGAGAGTTGGAGAGCACGGTGTTCCGTTATCACCCCCGCGCAGCAATAACCTTCTTGACCCGAAGACGATTCAGGATGAGGATGCCATGGTTACACAGTTGGCACGACTTGTTGTCGCCCAGGAGGATGTACTCGATGATACAAGCAAAGAGCTACAGAAGGCCCACAAGGAGATCACGACAGAGAAGAACAGATGGCGGGAAGCTCAAGAGTATGTGTCACACCTTCTGCAAAGGATTGACGAGTTGGAGATGGCTTTATACGGACCAGAACCAGAGCCAAGATTGAGCTACACGAGCCAGATCCGGAGGAGTCGATCTCGATGAGGACATCGCTTCTTCGACTACCACAGATGACACGATTCTTTGGACATGGCAATCGTTTCGCGCCTATGCCGCAGCATCCGTACCCAGGCCGTGGAGGTTTTCTCGATGAGTGAGCATAGGTTCTATAGTGAGACTCCTTCGCCGAGTCGCGTCATAGAATAAAGAGTCACCCTTTAGGCGTTAGACTCCAGTGTTAGTTCGATTTGGATTTTCATTGTTTGCTGAGTGTGCAGTATGTGTTGCAAGGCCCTTAGGCATTGTAAGCAACCATACCAAGATATTAATATCAATAATAAAGTTGGACCTTAAAGTTACACCTTTCGCCCCGCATAAGTTCCATATTACTTGTCTATTCTTGATTCCCCCTCATCTCTAAAACCTAGAGCAAATCGGCAGATGGTGAACACCCGCGGAAACTTTGGAAGCAATGGAAGTGGTTCTCGCCCAGCAGAAAACCCCAATGATGGAGCACCAGCACCGCCAGTTGATATGCAGAATTTTGGAGCATTTCTTGCTGCTCAGACTCGATTGATGCATGCTATGATGCAACAAATGCAACACGCCACCGCCAGGCCACAGCTAATCAAGTCAATCAGTGACAACGCCGTAATACAAGATCGCTGAGTTCATGAGGACTCACCCACCCACTTTCTCCGGGACTGCCAATCCATTGGAGGCCGATGATTGGTTAAGGTCAATTGAGAGGAAGCTACACATAGCTCAATGCATAGGAAATGAGAAGGTACTCTACGCTTCTCATCAGTTGGAAGGAACATTGCCGAATGGTGGGAGAACTGCGTGCCACGCAAGAGAACCCTCAAGATATCACTTGGGAAGAGTTCACGGTGCATTCCGTCAAGATTATCACGTGCCAGAAGGAATCATGGACCTTAAGAAGGAGGAGTTCAGAGCACTGAAGCAAGGTAATCAGCCAGTGGCCGACTACCTGAACAAGTTCACACAGCTAGCACGCTACGCACCTGAGGATGTAGCGACAGATAAAGCCAGACAGTCTCGCTTCATGAAGGGACTTAACTCAGGACTACAAGTAGGACTGATCACCCACACCTTTCCAGATTTCCAAGAATTGGTGAATAAGGCGCTTATTCTTGAGGACAAGCGCAAGGAACTGGATGAGAACAGGAAGCGCAGAATGCAACAGCAGGGATCACGCCAGGGAACGCAACAGCGTCTGAGAGTTGCACCAAATCAATTTTTCAGATTCCAGCCCCAGAATGCAACAAGGACACCGTCACCAGCACCAAGACCCGTCAATCGTAACTACTGCACTTCAGCCGCTAGAAACGCCGCTCCGTGCAGTTAGCAAGGAACAAGTGAGACGCCGCTACAATCGCAACGAGCCAGGACATTTTGCCAACAGCTTGTCCAAAGAAGACAAGCAGGAGTGACCCGATTCGCTTTAACTTGGGAACCACCCCAACTAGGACGCCTTGACCAGGAACCACATCCTGCATCGTGGTGAGAGGCCGAGTCAACCATGTCACCGCAGATGCACCGCAGAATGCTACTGACGTCATCTTGGGTAAGTTACTTGTTAACTCAAGACTGCAACAGTTTTGTTTGACTCTGGAGCTGCCCATTCGTTCGTTTCGCAAGGCATTGCTGCTACAAAGGACTGGGAGATGGCAAGACGTAAGTGCAGGCTTTTAGTTCAAACCCCTGGGTCCGAACTCCGAACGAAAGTTGGATGTTCCGGTGTGAGAATTCTAATAGATGGAATAGAGTTCCTAGCGAACCTTATAATTTTGGAGACCTGCACCTTAGACGTTATTTTGGGAATGGACTGGTTATCCAAGCACAAGGCCGTATTGGATTGTGGACGAAGGACTATCTCGCTTGAGAGCCCGTGTGGAAAGAAAGTGGAATTTCAAGCTACCGCCAAGTAGAGAAGGACAGTTGATGGTTAACTGCACCAAGGCAATCAGCATAGAGGATGTCTCAAGAGTGAATGAGTACCCAGATGTTTTTCCCAAAGATCTACCTGGTATGCCGCCGACAGGACATAGAGTTTGTGATAGAGCTTGTACTGCACAGCGCCGATAGCAAAGATACCTTATCGGATGTCCACCGAGGAGTTGGTAGAGATGAAGAAACAAACTAGAGGAGTTAATGGAGAAAGGATTTATCAGATCGAGTTAGTCGCCGTGGGGAGCACCAGCTTTGTTTGTCAAGAAGAAGGACGGGAGTTTCAGGATGTGCATCGACTACCGTGCACTCAATGAAGTCACCGTGGAAGAATAAGTATCTCGCTACCAGGATTGATGATTTGTTCGATCGGTGAGAGGAGCCGGAGTTTTCTCCAAGATTGATCTGAGATCGGGATACCATCGATTGAAGATCCGATCGAAGATATCCCGAAGATCGCATTCTCGCCAAGATATGGACATTACGAGTTTACGCTATGTCTTTTGGATCGATTTAATGCGCCAAAGATATTTCATGAATATGATGAATAAGGTGTTCATGGAATATTTGGACAAGTTTGTTGTCGTGTTCATAGATGATATCCTAATCTACTCCAAGACAGAGGATGAACATGCCGAACACTTGAGGCGAGTTTTGGAAAAGCTGAGGGAACAGCAACTCTTCGCCAAGTTCAGTAAGTGTGATTTTTGGAAGGACAAGGTGGAGTTTCTTGGACATGTAATGACCGCAGAAGGAGTCGCCGTTGATCCAAGCAAACTAGAAGCCGTGTTACATTGGGAGCAACCGAAGACCGTGACCCAGATCCGGAGTTTCCTTGGAATGGCAGGGTACTACCGCCGTTTCATTGAAGGCTTTTCGACAATTGCGAAACCTCTTACGCAATTGCTGAAAAAGGAGAAGAAGTTTGCATGGACATCAGAATGTGAGAAAGGATTCCAGGAGCTGAAAAAGCGATTGACATCAAAGACCGGTGTTAGTTCTACCGGATGTTGCTCAAAGCTTTGATATTTATTGTGACGCATCGCGCCAAGGACTTGGATGTGTGCTGATGCAGAATGGAAAGGTCGTCGCTTATGCATCAAGGCAGTTGAGGCCGCATGAGGAGAATTATCCGACGCATGACCTAGAGTTAGCTGCCGTAGTGCATGCCTTGAAGATATGGCGTCACTATCTGATCGGGAACAGATGTGAAGTGTATACGGATCATAAGAGCCTTAAGTACATATTCACCCAGTCGGATCTGAATATGAGGCAAAGGAGATGGTTAGAGTTGATCAAGGACTACAATGTTGGAATCTATTACCATCCCGGGAAGGCCAACGTAGTTGCCGATGCCTTGAGTCGGAAAAGCCATACTGTGAGCATGTTGCTAGCCACAAGTCAGGATGAGCTATGTGAGGATTTCCAGAGAATGAAGATTGAGGTGGTACCTAGCGGATCCTTGGCCGCATTGGAAGTGAAGCCTACCCTAGAGGATCAGATCCGGGAAGGACAGAAGGATGATGACAAGATCCGCAGGATTAAGTCCATCAAGGAAGAAGGCAAGGCAGAGGACTTCAAGTTGGATGAGCAAGGCACGTTATGGATGAAGGATCGCATTTGTGTACCCAACAAGAAGGAATTAAAGCAACTGATTTTGGAAGAAGCCCATGACTCCAAGTACTCAATTCATCCTGGAAGCGCCAAAATGTATCAGGATTTGAAGGAAAGATTCTGGTGGCCGAGCATGAAGCGTGAAGTTGCCGAGCATGTTGCATTGTGCGACGTATGCCGTAGAGTCAAGGCAATGCATCGTAGACCAACAGGATTACTACAAATTACTGAAAATACCTCGAGTGGAAGTGGGAGGAAATCGGAATGGATTTCATTACCGGTTTGCCTAAGACTCAAGGAGGTTATGACTCCATATGGGTTATAGTGGATCGTTTGACCAAAGTAGCCCATTTTATCCTCGTGAAGACCACCTACTCGGAGATAAGTTAGCAGAGTTGTACATGATCAGGATCGTCTGCTTGCACGGAGTGCCAAAGAGGATTGTATCGGACAGAGGTACCCAATTTACCTCAAGGTTACGGAATAAGTTGCACGAAGCCATGGGAACCCGTTTAAACTTCAAGATCTGACCTATCATCCACAGACGGATGGACAGACCGAAAGAGTCAACCAGATTCGGAGGATATGTTAAGAGCATGTGCATTGGCTTATGCTACCTCTTGGGATAAGAGTTTGCCGTATGCCGAGTTCGATTACAACAATAGTTACCAAGCTAGTTTACAGATGTCACCTTTGAGGCCTTTGTATGGTCGACCCTGTCGGACGCCATTGAATTGGAATGAGACCGGCGAGCGCCGTGTCTTCGGGCCTGATATTCTTCAAGAAGCTGAAGAGCAGATTGCCGTGATTAGGGAAAGGTTGAAGATAGCCCAATCACGACAGAAGAGTTATGCTGACAACCGTCGCCGAGACTTGAGTTTTGAACCAGAAGACTTTGTATACCTCAGAGTTACGCCTCTCAGGGGAGTTAAGAGGTTCCATGCCAAAGGGAAACTCGCACCCCGTTATGTTGGACCATTTAAGATTTTGAGTCGCAGAGGCGAAATTGCTTATCACCGGAGTTGCCACGATAAGTAGCGAGGAGTACATGACGTATTCCATGTGTCCCAGTTGAAGAAGTGTCTCCGAGTACCTGAGGAACAGACACCGCTAGAGTCAATTGAGTTGCAAGAAGATTTGACTTACAAGGAGCATCCCGTAAAGATTTTGGACACTATGGATCGAGAGACCAGAAATAAGTCGACCCGCTTCTGTAGAGTACAGTGGAGCAACCACACGGATAGTGAAGCAACTTGGGAACGCGAAGAGGATTTGAGGAAAGAGTTTCCAAACCTATTCCTTTAGTAAGCCCTGAATCTTGGGGACGAGATTCTATTAAGGGGGGGAGGTTTGTAACACCCCAAAATTTTACTTTTCTTAAATTCATGTGTGATTTGGCACTTTGGTGAATTTTTGGAATTTTCTGGAATTTATTTGGATTTATTTGGAATTTATTTGAATTTATTCCATTTTGAAATAATTAAAGAATTAAATTTTGCAAATAAAATTTTGTTGGAAATATTTTATTTGAGTCCCAAATACCATAAAATATTTTCCAGAATTTTTCTGGAATTTTTCTGAGTCTTTTGATATTTTTAATGAATTAAATGAATTTCTGGGAATTATTTTAAATATTAAATCGCTGGAAAATCAACTCGGTCGAGCATCGTTCATCCGATCGAAGTCGAACCCGAGTCGGACTCGAGTCCGACCCGAGCCAACTGACTCGACCAAACCCAGTCCTAACCCTACTCGATCCCGACCGTTGGATCGGGATCCAACGGTCCAGATTGGACCGTATCGGTTTGAGCCGAAACCGAGCCGGATTCCTCCGCCGCGTAGCCGCCGTGTCTCGTTAGGGTTCCGATTTGTGCGCGCATCCCGGGGTTATTTAATGCGTGAGACATCGCCCGAGGTTGCCCTCTTCCGCGGCGCACTGCGTTCCCAAGCCATCTCGCCTGAGCCGTCGCCGTTTGCCCGTACGAGCTCGCCGGAGTTGGAATTCCGTTCTGCCGCGGTTAAACGCCGATTCCGCCGCCGTTGAGCCCAGTTCCGGAACAGCCAGGTCAAGCCGCGTCGGTGAGGACCTTTCACCTCGCCGGAGCACGCCCCAAACGCCGTTCGTGGTCACCGCCTCGCCACGGCAGCCGCAACTCCGCCGTGAAGCCATCGCCAACCCCGAGCTCCACCACCCGTCCGATCAAGAGACAAACGCCCAGATCGCGCCACGTCAACCTCGGTGAGTTTCCCCGGGGACAATCCTAGATCTAATCCCATCCGTTGGATCTAGATCCACCGGCTTAGGTTGCGCCACGTAGCAAGAATCGCACCAGTTAGATTGGATCTCGACCGCTGGATCAAGATCCAACGGCCCACGATCGCCACGCGCGCCCCAAGCACATGAGGCCCAAACCCAATCCTAGCCGTTGGATTTCAAACCAACGGCCACGATCGTGCCACGTGTCCAGGGAGCCGAACCGGCCGCGCCACGCGGCGTGCAGGTCATCGACACGCCGCCCGCTGCGTGTCGGGCCGATCGCACCGCGGACGTCACCCATGACGCCAGCTGGTCCCACAGCCGCCGACCGTGGTCGAGCCCCGCCGACGCCAAGAATGACGTCACCCAAGGGGACCCACATGTCGCTGACACGTGGAGCCGTGGACCGAGTCCACGGTAGACCCGAGCCGAGCGTGGACCAAGTCCATGGATTACCGACGCCACCAACCAATCAGAGGTCGACACGTGTCCAGCCGACGCAATAATTAATTTCCAAAAAAGAAAATGATTTATTAATTCGAAATAATGATTTGATTTTGTTTCAAACTTCAAACGCTTATAACTTTATGCTTCAACTCCGATTTAAGTGATTCAAATTTCTAAATTTGTATAAAATTGAGACCTACCTAAATATGAATTTTATTTAATTTTTGGACTAAAGTTTTTCTCTGTAAAATTATTTAATTGATTATTTAAACTTTAAATAATCATAACTTTTGCGTTTTAACTCCAAATTTGATTTATTCCAGTTTCTAAAAATTCATAAAATTATGTTCTCTCTGTTTATGGATTTTATTTGGATGATTGGATACTTTTTGCCTATTGTTTATTTGTGTATTTGCTATTTGCACGATTTACGAGTAGACGTTCAAGTGCCGGAAGGATTCGAAGGAGAAGTATTGACTCAGGATCCAACTCAAGACCAAGAACAAGTACTTTTTGAAGGCAAGTTGTGCTTTGACCATGTTGATCCTATTTCGAAATCTATTTTGATTTAACCTATTGCATGCTAGTTCAATTAGAAAAATACTTTATTTAAATATGGGGGTTAGATAAATACCAATTTGCTTTATGACACCTTGATTATTTAAATATGTGCCATGACCCTTGTCACCCTAGTTGTGGTTTACTAGTTGGACATTATTAACTTGCCAACATGGGTTTTAGACCGTTGTAGTAAACTGCTTAGACCTGCTACGTGCTCATGACATGGTTTTGGACAAACAAATGTTAATATTGACTTAATGATATATTGAACCTGTTTTGGAAAGGTATCATGTGATGTTGATGGCACGTGGTGCATGGTAATCAACTGGGGTTTGATAAATAGTTTTTCGACCGGGCATGTGGCAAGAATAATCAGTGGGCCGATTGTGGCATTGGGGATGTTGATTTGGTTCTTGGGTAGTCTTGCCCTGGTCACCCTAAGGACTTAACCTTGCAAGCCTTCGAATCGGTCTAACGTGCAACCACATGTCTCAGAATGGGACGGACCTAGTTGACTAAGTTGCTAATAACGTACCTGTGGGACCTCAGGAGGTCAACTACACCCTTTGTGTAAGTTGTACGGGGGAGCGTACCGGGGCTGAGGCCAGGTACCCATCTAACGGTTGATTGGCCTAAACTTCGCCTTAGCTAAGGGAAGGGTTAGTGTGCAATAACCGGGGAGGACCACTTGTATTGTTAGAAGTTTCCGAAAGACTTTGTTACGGGAACTCGCCTTTGTGGTGTTTGACTGTATCTTGTGGGTAAAGTGCATACCTCTGCAGAGTGTAGAATCTATTCGAATAGCCGTGTCCGCGGTATTGGACATCGCTCGGGAATTACAGTAAGGGTTAGATTTTCTCAAAAATAACTTTGAAAGGTTGGGTTGGATTAATAATGATGTTGATGGAAATGTGGATTAGGATGGGAAAGATGTTCATTAAACTCCTTGAAAAGTTATCTATGCTATACTTGTTTCTACTGCTTTCGAATCTACTTATGCTACTTGTCAAATGCTGTTTACTGCAAATATACCTTGAGCTATTCCTTTGTACCAAGCCATGCATATAGTATATTAGCCTGCATTCTGTGCATGACTTGCTGAGTACCAAGTACTCACCCTTGCCACAATACAACACCAGTTGAAGAGGAGACTACACCAGCTTTGGAGGAGGAGCTCCAAGAGGAACCGTCTACTTAGGGAAGCGAGCCTAGTCAGTTGCCTGTGGTATACTGGATGGCGCCACGAAGTTACTTGATTTTCCGCTGCTACTATTTCTCTCTTAATAAGTTTCGCCCTGCGAGGCATACATTTGTAACTTGACCATAAGGTCGAGTAACCAGTTTGACTATTTAAATAAAGTACTTTATTAGTATCGAGTGGTATGATTGTGATATTTACCGATGTTAAGACTGTGTGCACTAGCGCGTTCCTGGACTAGTGTTGAATACACAGAGGGTCCGGATTTGCAAATTCGGGGTCCCGACAACCATCAACCCCAACACCGATGACACCCACCGACGTCAGGACTTTGCCGTGCGTTCGTGGCTGTATGGCTCGATCTGTGAGGAAATTTTCGATATCATTGTTGAGCCCAACCAGACGGCGTGCGCGACCAGGATGGCGATTGAGGAACTCTTTCGCGACAACAAGGAGAGTCGCGTCGTTTTTCTCAAAGCAGAATTCCGAACCATCGTCCAAGGCGACATGTCTGTCACCGACTACTGTCGCAAGCTAAAGAAGATCACGGATGCTCTGCATGATGTTGGACATTCGGTGTCTGATAAAGCGCTTGTCCTCAACACCATTCGTGGGCTGAACAAGCACTTCTCCTCTACTGCACAGTTGCTCCCTTTACTTGATCCATGTCCGAGCATTTTACGTACCAGGTCAATCCTCGACATGGCTAAGAAGAACTTCGCCAATGAGGCCGTTGTGGCAGGCGGCACTGCATTGTTGTCTTCTACTATTGGTGCCCCATCCAACACCAACTCCAATGGAAGTGGACGCCCTGACCAAAGCAAACAGTCTTGAGGCAAAAAGTGGCACAAGAACTCCCACAAGCAGCGCAACAACATTGGTGCTGGCGCTCTTGGAAACGGTGTCAGGGGCTTCGCCGCTCGTGGTGTTGCACCTGGTGGTGGGCCGTGGTTCTACTTCAACCCATACGGCGGACCACCACCACTCTGGTCGCCCAATTGGAGTCAAGTGTGCTTCGATTTGCGCTGGGTTTCGAAACATCCTCATATTCTCGCAGTCAATGCATGGACAAAACATAAATTCCGCCCCCTTGTTTGTAACAGCCCAGAAAAGGTAGTTGTGATAAAATTATATTTAAATAAATAAAATGAGTTTTTCTGAAGTTTCGGTGGATTTTAAAATTTTTGCAATTCAGAAGAATTTATATGCTTGGTTACTAGCTGCTATTAGATTAACTCTTGGATTTTATTTCAGTATTAATAGTGGCCAAAAGTATTTTAATGTAGTCCCAAATATCTCAAAATTCCTTAAGTTATTAAGTCATTCATATCATACTCATTCATATTTGCAATGAAACCTTCACTTGTTTAAAATTTTACAAGTGATCAATCATTAATTTGAAGGGAGGTTAATTTTATTAAATCTTAAAAATCATTTCCAATTACACCAACCTTTCTCTTGCCCTTAGGCCATGACATGTGGACCATGCTAGCAAGAGAAAGAGAGTGGGCTGCACCTAACCACTTACTTTTATCACTTTATTCACCTCTACCAACTCCCCCACCCACTCTATGACATGTGGGACCTTGGCCCACATGTAAGGGAGAAAGTTGGCACATATATAAAGGTTTATCCACATTTGTTTCTCCTCCCCTTTGCCCCCATTTTCTGCCATCCCCATGCTGAAAATTGCACATTCCAACTTTGCCTTTTCTTACTTTACTCATTTTTCACCCACCAAATGACATGTGGGACCTTGCCCCATATGTAAGGGATGAAGTGGCAACCATATATAAGAGTTTTCTACCTCTTTTTCTCCTCCAAGCCACCTCATTTGCTCCTCCCCAACCAGAATTTTTGCAACAAAGGAGAGGGAGAGCAAGAACACACTCCCAACCCTTCTCTATTTTCCTCCACACCATTCCTCCAAAAATCAAGATCAAGCTTGTGCATGCTATACCATTGTATTGCCCTCATCCCAAGCTTCAATTCCATTCAAATGGATTCTTGATGCACCAAGTATTGGGTGAGTTCTAATCGATTTCCTTCTCTCCATGTTCTGAAATTTTTGTCACTTGAGACTCATTTCATTTCTTCTCCATGGGTTACATCATCAAACCTTGAATCGGGTTGTGCATGTCGTGTTGCTACCTTAAGGAGGAGAAGGAGAAGCCATTGCAAGCTCTAGGAGGAGAAGGTGTCATCTCCAAGAGCTAGGAGGAGGCGTTGATACCCGGAGGAACACCGAAGATCACCTTCACGACGTCATTCTTGATCTCTTCATCAAACCAACCTTCCACCGAGTGCAAGGACATCCTTGTGGTGGTAAAGTTCCATCCTACTTCATTTTCTTGGAGTGTAGGAGCACAATGTGTAGTAGTCATCCAAAGACCTAAACGAAAAACATGTTTTACTGCACGGTTCGGCTCACATCGGAACTTCCGGCCCCAAATCGGAACATCCGATGTGTCTAAAACTCCAGAAAATGTTTCAATCCTAACCCTGTCTACGCTGGAAATTTACACATATCGGAACATCTGATGTTCACATCGGAACTTTCGAAGATTCCAGAGAAGCACCTTTCGTGTATTCCAACGGAAAAATTTTTCTAAGTCTGGATCAGAACTTCCGATACTAAGTTCGGAACTTCCGATTGAACCAACTTCAAATGACCATAATTTTTGCATCGTAAGTCCAAATTGGGTGAAACCAATTCCTATGCTTTCATAGGATCGTCCTCTATCATTTCCAATAGAAAAACAAGACTTGGGTTGCATATATGAGGATCTATCATAGGATCTTTAACAAGTTGTAGTATTGTTGACCCTCGCCCAAACGATATTGTTTTAGTGATAACTTTTGACACACAAATCCAAACTTCACAAAGTCAAATCGTATGTTCATATTATGACTATTACTCTAAAATCATGAGCATTTCTTGAATGATTGTGCATATTTCAATTATGATTTATTGTTTCGTTTGTGTTCTTGATTGGAGTTATTTGAATGGAATCCTCTCGATAAGTGTTGACGCTTCGGAGGACACTCCCGAGTACGACTACGCTTACGATATCAAGAACGAGCAGCAAGGCACTATTTTACTCCTTGAACATGATTGCTCCTACTAGTTGAAATTACGCTTTGAAGATATTTTTCAAATTGCAATACCTAATTTCAATTATATCTATGTTGGGGTAGAATGCTTAGTTATTACCTCGTTGATATGTTATCCTCTTACCATGTTCCTTTCGTATACCATTGTCTCCCTAGGTGGTTGGTTTAATTATTACATATGGGTTCATACGATTTGCTTAGCCATGCTTAAAACACCGCTAGAAAACACGATAGATGAACTTAGTCCATCGGTCGCAATGATCAAAATGATTATAATGATGATGGTTCAATTGTGGATATTGTGTAGTAATATTGGATAAGGATCTTAAGGATCAAATCCTGGTGACGTCTCTTTGGGTAACTATAGTGCGAACCACACGCCGTTTATGGGACCGGCTTAGCCAAGTACTTGTGTATGACTAAGGGTGTTTAAACCATATGCACTACGGAATTCCTTGAGCCCATTAGAGTGTCAAGGAATGTCCACCGGAGTTCCTTGAGCCCGTTAGAGTGTCAAGGAACGTCCTCAGAGTCCCTCGAACTTTGTGAGAGTTGGGGATGTCTAACAACGGGTGTACTCCTTGGTCCACACACACGGAGCACTGAGCACGCGGGATCAAGGGCCACAGTCACCCGGGTGGTTTAGATGCACTACCATGCATACTGAAAAATGGTTTTGTCACGTTTACCTCGGCCGGCACATCAAAGGAAATGTGCTCATAGCTTGGCTTACGAGTGCGGCGTGTCGTGTGGGTAAAGTCGTACCTCTGCAGAGTTAAACTATTCGAATAGCCGCATCCATGGTCAAGGACGATTGCTTAAGTTGTCAGTCACTGGGCGAGTTTTAAGGACTGGGTAAGAATGGGATGGATGTGAAAGATTGACATGAGTATTGTAGTACTCGTGTGTGTATGAGAACACGAGTGTTGGACTCGTGGTTCGGAGAATGCTTGAAGGCATGAAATGAATATATGATGGTTATGCTTATGATGATGTTATATTATATATTAGACTTTGAAAAGGTTTACGAAATGCAAAATTTCAATCTATACATGTCTATGTTTTCATTCCAAATATTCCTTTATGCTAAAGTTACCCTTTTGCCTTCCTTTGTTGTAGCAACCACATGTAGCTAAAATTCAGCATTTATATATATTATCGTGCGAGTACATTCTTTGTACTCAATCAGATTGTCCACTTGCTGCAGGTGAGGATGAGGCGCTGCCCGTAGACTTTTACCGGGCAGATTTCGGCGACACTAACGTCTAGATGCGCGTTCTTGCCTCCAGTTGGTTGCCTGAGAGTTTGGGGCATACCATGCTGGCCTTTTGTTATTGTTTTATGTTTTCCGCTGCCATGTTTATGTAATAACTCTAGATATGTCGTTTCGGATAGCAGTCCCACTTTTGGTATGTATATAAATGTTTATGTTCTCGTTATTGTGTATGCGCTGTGATACAAACTGTCGTGCATTGTCGCGCGTGTTGGTGAACTGTTCTAGGGCCAACATGGGCATATATGCGGAACGCCTGAGGTTCCCTTGATTTTCTTGAGTTGTATCGTGCAATTAAGTGAATCAATGGAGTCCCAAGGACGGTTCCCCACAGGCTTGATATCAGAGCTATACTGACTGCAGGTTAGAACGTAGCATGGTCGACTAGCTTAGGACTTGTTTTGAGTCAAAACTATTTTGCAACACGGACGGTTTGAAACACGAACAGTCTGTGATAAGGGTCCCCCACATCATAGACGGTTTTAGGTACAAACCGTCTTGATGTCGGTCTTTATCACAGACGATTCGTACATAAAATCGTCTGTGATGGGGGGACCCTTATCACAGATTGTTCGTGTTTCAAATCGTCTATGATAAGAAAATCATCACAGACTGTTCATAGATAAAACCGTCTGTGATGTGCTTTGGACTCATCACAAACGGTGTGTATATAAAACTATCTGTGATGAGGTGTCTAATATAAGCCCTCGTGTAGTAGTGTCAGGTGTTAAAGAAAAATATTAATATTTGTGTAATGGCAAAAGGAGATTAATTCGAGATCACTCGCTCAAATGCGTAGGATAATCAAGGCAGGCGTTCTTTCTTATTTAAGACAGACGAAACATAAGAGTCACATATTTCGACAAACACCACACAAAGCATAGTACAGTGATGTAACTAGAGCTCGACGTCGATAGTACATGCTTATTTGGTCCAACGCAATGCCTCCCAGTCCCATGGCATCCATCTCGAGCTCTTGATCAGTAGCACAGCCTCACTCACGAGGTCACCAAGGCATCGTGTAGTCTGTCAAATCAACGAACGAAATTAGAGTGAGCATTGCAACAGATCAATCACAGTCCCCTAGCAACAAGACAATATTAGTAGGTTATTCGTTCATCTCTATATCTATATGTATACTATAACATATGTCGTCTAGAATTGGAGGCACCTTAGGTCAACTTCGCATTGAGGCCCTCCAGAAATATGTAATTACGGATAGATCCTTGTATCGTTTTTTTGCAAAAGAGGTCATGTGGTTCTGCATATTTACGAAGGGTTCCTCCACCGGTAAACCGAATTTATGGATAAATTCTTCTACCATTTTTTTTTAAAAAAAAAGGCCACGTAGTTGCTTTTATAACAAAGAACCACGTGATTACGCAAATTTGACGATGGCTCATAACCAGCTAATTTTTTAAAAAACACCACCGAAAAAACCGAAATTACATTTTTTTTCACCGATAAACCGAAATTACGGATAGACCCTTCCACCGTTTTTTCAAAAAAAAAACTATGTAGTTACGCAAATTCGACGGCGGTTCGTAACTAACCAAATCTTAAAAAATAACACCAACAAAAAAAATCAAAATTATATTTTTTTGTCAGAAAAAATACTTATACCAAAATTTTCCACACGACGTAACATCGCGCGCGAGTCGACCTAGTATGCACACAGGTATGTACCTCCGCACTTGTAGCCGACGGGCCGGTCGGCCAAGTTGCAGCGCTTGGGGATGGTGATGGCGACCTCCGGCTTGATCCCGGCGGCTCTGGCGAACTCCGGCGGTCAATAAGGTAAGCCCCAAACCCCTGCGTGTGTTCTCCCGCGCCTGCGCTCGGTTGCTCCCGCGCGTCGCTCGCCCACGCGCTCGTCTTCGCCCGCGTGATCGCGTGCCCTCGCCTGCGACGCATCTCGTCGCCTCCGATTGCTGAGTCGTTGCCGTGCGATTTTTCCGGAGTGGGAGACGATTGGCTTTAGGTTTAGGTTTCCCCGCCGTTACGATTTTTTGTTCGGGCTCAAAGCAATCCTAGCCCTCCGTTCTTTTTTTACGGCTGGGATTCGTGTCGCTGAATTGACCGCGAACTGGGCTGCATCCGTTTTGGGCTGAGCTCGCCGGCCGTGATGTCTCTGGGCCGCGCCAGGTCTGGGTTTTCTGGCCAGGCCGCAAGGCCATATGTGTTTTGGAGCCACTTTACTGCTTTAATATTTAATTAACTCATTTAAATCTTTTGATGCCTTATGTCACATCTAAATTTAGCAGTGATTATTGTTCCATTAATTTTTTCCTGGGCATAATTTTATGATTAACATTCTGGACTTTAATATTTAGATTAATCCTATGATTAATTTTCTGAGCAAGTCAATCAATGTGGCGATGTATATGATGATCATTATTTAGCTCATTTCAATATTTGCTCATTATACCTTTTAATCCGGTAAATGTTGTTCAAATATTATGATTTCCTGGGCATTAATTTAATTAATTCCATGATTAATTTTATTGAGCAAATTTAATGAGATAATTAATTCTTTATGATGATTATTTCTGTTGTCTCTAATTAATATGGAACCAACGGGAAATATTGATTGGAGATTTAATAATGTTTGGGATTATTTTGTGATCATAGTTATATTCTGACCAAAGTTGATTGTAACTATGTATCATACCTATTTAATTGAAACTAAGATTATGTTATAACCATGATCATATTCTGACCAACGTTGTTTATGACCATGTGTTACCCATAAGTTAATTTAGTTCTTTTTCGTTTCTGCCCAACGGTGATGCGAATTAGAACTATTAAATTTTCGGTCATTAGCATGTTATTAATCAGACCAACGTAGGGTTAATTTCATGCCAGACATTACCTTATTCATGTGTGTGTGTGTGTGTATATTCAATAATGAATACGTCCAACATTGTCAATACTTTGAATGGCATTAAACAAACTCTCTAGAACTAACTTCCCCTCTTGGAAAGAAAAAATTGCAAATCGTTCTTGGAATTACGGACTTGGACTGTGCATTACGTGAGAACGCTTCCATAGCTCCTACCGCTGTTGATGAGAGTTTCGCTGAGAAAAAGAAACTCTATGACTTAACAGTGGAGAAGTGGGAGCGGTCTAATCGCATGTCCTTGATGATAATGAAGAGCACCATATCTGTTGGAATAAGGGGAGCAATCCCTGAATCCGAAAACGCTAGGCAGTACTTGACCTCAGTCGAGGAGCAGTTTAAGGGCTCCTCAAAAGGTATATACCAGTACTTAATTACGAGGATGCTCACCTCCAAGTACGATGACTCGAGTGGCCTAAGAGAGCATATCATGATAACTAGTATGGCTCCAAGCTTAAGGGCATGGACATGGAAATCTCTGAAGGTTTTCTGGTTCACTTCATTATGATTCCTCTTCTGCTGAGTCTGATCTTTTCACGGTAGATTATAACATTCAGCACTCGGAAGGAGAAGTGGACTATGAGCGAATTGATTACCATGTGTGTCCAGGAGGAAGAAAGACTAAAGGCTGAAAAGAAGAATTATGCCAACCTTGTAGGCCATAACAAAAGAAAATTTACAAGGGGGTCATAAGTCTAAGAAGAAGCTACACTTCTCTCCCAAAACTGAATCAAACAAGTTTCTCTATTAGATGATGATGGTGTTACTTGTATCTTTGGGAATAATAAACGCGTTGTAAGCTTAAACCTAATAATGTTGGTCTCGCAATTCGACAAAAAAAAAAAAAACTTTCATGTATCAATGAATGTGTGTGATGCCACCAATAAGCGAAAGAGAAGTCTAGGTGATGAGACTTCATCGAAATTGTAGCACAATATTGCACACCTGGTGAACCTCAGCAAAATGGAGTAGCTGAAAGACGCAATCGCACCCTTATGGATATGGTGCGTAGCATGCTGAGTTACTCCAGTTTACCAGTTAGTCTGTGGATGGAAGCATTAAAGACAGCCGCACACATACTTAACCAGGTTCCCAGTAAATCAGTCCCTAAAAATCCCTTATGAATTGTGGACTAGAAGGAAACCGAGTTTAAAGTATTTACGTGTGTAGGGTTGTCCTGCTGAAGCTAAAGTCTTTAATCCACATCTTGAAAAATTAGATCCTAAGACAATAAGTTGCCATTTTATTGGATATCCTGAAAGATCTAAGGGATATCGATTTTATTGTCCAAATCATATCACTAAGTTTGTGGAAACCCACCATGTTGTATTCTTAGAGAGTGATGAAATCAGTGGGAGCTCAGAGGCTAGGAAAATAGATCTTGAGGAGATTCGGACTTATGTACCATTGCCGATAATCCAAGAGACTATCGTTCCTTTACCTCATATAGTTATACCTCCATCTGAGAGTTCTGGAGTTGACCCCCCATCTGAGGATTCAGCTATCAACAGTACAGCACCTAACGATGAGCCTCAACAACCTCCTGTGACAACTAATGAACCACTAAGGAGATCACAGCGGGAAAGAAGATCAGCCATCCCTAATGATTATGTTGTATACATGAATGAAGATGTATGCGACATACGGAAGGTAGATGATCCTACATCATTTAAGGAGGTTATGATGTCTAAGGATTCATCCAAGTGGCTTAAGGCCATGCAGGATGAAATGAAGTATATGAGCATTAATGACGTCTGGGATCTAGTAGAAATTCCTGATGGAGTCAAAACAGTAGGCTGTCGATGGGTCTACAAAACTAAGCATGACTCTAAAGGAAATGTCGAAAGATTCAAGGCAAGGCTTGTAGAAGGAGGGTTTACACAAAGAGAAGGGATAGATTATATTGACACTTTCTCTCCCGTCTCGAAGAAAGATTCGTTAAGAATTGTCATGGCGCTTGTTGCTCATTATGATTTAGAGCTACATCAGATGGATGTTAAAAACGACATTCCTTAATAGTGACTTGCATGAGGATGTTTTCATGGCTCAACCGGAAGGTTTTGTCGTGGAAGGCAAGGAACATATGGGATGCAGACTTAAGAAATCCATCTATATGCTAAAGCAGGTGTCTAGACAATGGTACCTTAAATTCGATGAGACCATAAGAAATTCGGTTTCAAAGAAAATGATGTGGACAATTGCATATACATTATGATTAAGGGGAGCAAATTCACTATTTTAGTACTTTATGTGGACGATATCTTGTTGGCTAGCAGCGATAAGGATATGCTGTATGAGATCAAAAGATTTCTTTCGGCTAATTTTGACATGAAGGATCTTGGTGATGCCTCTTACGTTTTGGGCATTGAGATTCACCGAGATAGGTCCAAAGGGATATTAGGCTTATCCCAAAAGGCATATATTAACAGAGTACTTAAGAGATATAATATGCATAACTGCTCTGTCACGCCTGCTCCTATTGTTAAGGGCGATAAATTTGGAACATTCCAATGTCCAAGGAATCAATTAGAATCTGATCAGATGAAGGGGATTCCTTACGCTTCAGCTGTCGGAAGCATTATGTATGCTCAAGTTTGTACTCGCCCTGATCTAGCATTCGTAACCGGGATACTTGGCAGATATCAATCGAATCCAGGGTTGGACCACTGGAAAGCCGTTAAGAAGGTCTTGCGTTATTTGCAAGGCACTAAGCACTACATGCTCACATATAAGAAGTCTGATAACCTTGAGGTTGTGGGTTATTCAGACGCTGACTTTGCAGGTTGTGTAGATACTAAGAAATCCACATCAGATTATATCTTCACACTTGCGGGAGGAGCCATTTTGTGGAAAAGCTCCAAACAATCCTTTACTGCATCATCAACGATGCAGGCTGAGTTTGTGGCATGTTATGAGGCTACTGGGCAGGCTGTATGGCTTAAGAATTTTATTCCCGGACTAAGAGTGGTTGACAGTATATCTAAACCACTACCAGTATACTGCGATAATAAAGACGCAGTTTTCTATTCGAGTAACAACAAATCAAGTGGTGCTGCCAAACACATTGACATTAAGTATCATGTTGTGAAAGATAGAATCCAGGATCAGGTAATTGATGTCAAGCATATAAGTACTAAGTCTATGCTTGCGGATCCGCTCACTAAAGGCTTACCACCCAGTCTCTTTCGAGAGCATGTTGCCGGCATGGGTTTATTGGAAAGCCTCTGATTCTGGAAATAAGGACCATAAGAAATAAACCAATCTCCCATTAAGAATAAGTAATTATTCCATTGAGATAGAATTGTACATTATAGATACTGAGGTTCCAACGGTGACTTATTAACCGTTGTAATACTTTATCTTGGTGTGTTGTTCTGTTGAGTATGGCCTTATGATATTAGCCTTTCGATCAAGTGGGAGAATGTTAGTGGTGATCTCAAATGGGCTAACTAATTCCGAAATTTTCGGATCTAATGACCACTACATGCGCTCTGATCGGGAGCTCACCCATATATGTTTGGTTTGGGTCCCGGTTGCCAGTGCCAGACTAAGAAGGGAGAGACTGGTTCATCCTCTCTCTCGGACACCCCACCGATCTGGGTTCACGCACGAGGCAACCGAAGACCTTTGCCCTCACCGACTCATTTCGGTGCTGCCCCAAATTTCTTCATTGCGCAAAGAATTTCAACCGAGCAAAGGAACCCCAATGGATTCCACCTTACCGGGTCAGTGATCTATTCATTTCTGCATTATTTTGTGATCATGACTTAGGCTAGTTCATGATTTAGTTCAACACTTAAGTCTAACATGGCGGTGTTGGACAGCATGACGGCACACAGACAGCCGGGGCTCTGCCCAATGGTGTGCACAGCCGAGCAGCAGCTGGAAGTCGGCGTCGACTGCGGGTCGTCCGCAGCTGAGA
Source organism: Rhipidocladum racemiflorum (assembly GCA_036346355.1). NCBI lineage: Eukaryota > Viridiplantae > Streptophyta > Magnoliopsida > Poales > Poaceae > Rhipidocladum > Rhipidocladum racemiflorum. The sequence goes on from CM070578.1 coordinate 58,225,737, forward strand.
TGCACGGCGCCAGCCGCATGGCCACCCGGTCGGCTGAGGCCCTCCCGCACTCGCCGGCGCCATCGGCGCCCCCCAGCGCGACGGCGGCGAGCACGACCGCCATGGCAAGCAGGAAGAGCGACCTCATCGCACGCGCTCTGATATATCCCTCTCTCTTTGCTCTGATATATGATCACTTGTGGATCAGTTTCTGCTGCTGCTTCTTCATGGCTGGTTCTTCTTCTTATATAGCAGCGTCGTTGTGGCAGCACCTCCTACTTGCTCTTATGCCACCTGCATTCTGTTCAGTGAGTGGGTTCAGCACTTTGCAATATTTGTCCACAATTGCATCGAGGAAAACATGGTAACACGAATTATTTTCTGGTGTAGTCGGTGTTGTCGGTCATGTGCAGCTTACAATAAATAAGAACTTAATTTGATCATGCAATTTCAATATTTCAAAGTTGTCATGTGCAGCGTCCAGTTGAATGCGTTGATGGAGCACAAGTTTTTTGAGGGGCGTGGTCATGGAGTCATAAACAAACTATGAATGCCTTTTTCTTGAGTTAAACAACTATATATGAATGCCTTATTCGAGAGTTGTGCGGTTCCCCACAGCTCTCCACATCGGTATTGTTGGTTGTTGAAGCGTAAAGTTGAATACATTTTGCTTATTCCTACTGTCGACGTTTCAAAGTTGTCAGGTGCAGCGTACAGTTGAATACATTTTGCTTATTCCGACTGTCTTTGTTGTCGGCAATAATCTATATAAGGCTATACACTGGATCTAAACTCGATGGTAACACGAGACAAGGGATTAGACAGATTCGAGCCTTCAGTGGTGGAGGTAATACCATAGTTCTGTGTTCTGAGAATATGAGAGATATGCCTGTCTTCTTTTTTATCTTGTGTTTCTTGCCCCCTTTATATAGCACTACTACAAAACTGCACATAAGAGATGCCCTATCAGTGGCGGTTTGGATGGAACCGCCACTAATAGGAATATCAGTGTCGTTTTTTCAGTTGAAACCGGTGGCAGGATCATCAGTGGCGTTTTTATTCCGAACCGCCACAGATAATGATCTATCAGTGACGGTTTGTAGTTAGAACCGCCACAAATACTTATACCACTATCAGTGGCGGTTCTAACCACAAACCGCCACTGATAGTCTACTATCTGGCGGTTTGTAATAAAAACCACCACTGATACTTGGGGACTATTTGTGGCGGTTCAAAGTAAAAACCATCACTAATAATGGGCATATTTCTGACGGTTTTATGTTAGAACCGTCGCAGATAATTTTTTTTGTGGCGGTTTTAGTTTAGAACCGCCACAAATAATATTCCCTATAAATTCTAGTTGCTACAGCACTCTACAGGAGCTGTAACACCCCGGCATCTAGTATGCCCTGGATGTTACCAAACACAGAATAAACAACAACTAAATACCACAATTAAGATTAAATTACAGCAAGGGCGTAAATGCTTTACCGAAAATTTCGGCAACATCCCTTTTGTTTTTCCATGATTTGAAGCAACAGCAATATTATCACAAGTTATAACATAATGAATGACCACTAAAACAACAATTACGAGAGATATAGCAGCAGTTTAAGTCCCGAATAATGAATTCAACCACTTCATAAGTTAAAATGAAGAAAATGATATAACCAAGTACACACTTAAGACAAACTCCAAGCGACAGCGCAATAAACTTATTATCATAACTACGGAAGGTAAAATGTAGTTGTCTAAATGAATGACACTATGTGAAGGTGTGTCGCTAAGCCCCTTTCCCGCATGCCGGTTTCATGGTACCTAAAAGCATCATAAAACACAAGCGTGAGTTCATCACTCAGCAAGTATACTGCAATGGAACAAGAAAACAATTTTTAATACCATCATCCCTACATCTCATACTCAACATCATAACCATTTCATATTCACATTGTATACATCTCATTAACATCATCACATATGCAATGCAATGCACATGTCTCCTCGAAGCACATACCGGTATTACCGAGTGCACACCCGTCGGCGTGCACCCTCTTTCCCCTTCCATCCCGTAGATGGAGGGTGCCTACTCTTACTGACTCGCTCCCATACACAACCGTGGATAGGACTACGAGGTAGGTCTTTCGTGTTCACTACGTGTGAACACAGAGTCCCGCATCAGAATGGGACGTCTCTTCCATTATGAATGCACAAATGATATGAACATGTATAAACTTGCATAAACATTTAATACAACAATTTCATAACCAATATGTAACCATGTGCATCATATCATAAGCAAATATCAAGCATGGCAAGTTAACACATCATGTAGCCATATTGCACCTATGCAAGTCTAATAATCATCCAACACCCAAACCCATCCCAATACACTTGCCTTCAACCGTGAGCGACGGAGTGGCGAGAGGTTAAGGGCACTCCCAGGGTCACACCACCTGCACATAGGTACAACACACTCAAAACTTGCCTACAAAACAGTACAAGGATGCTCAACTACCCCGACTTCGCAAACTACTCCTAAAACCTGAAAACAGAGAATCTGTTCCGACGGGATAGCGGGCTTCCAACTAGCATAACTTGAGCTCTAAAACTCCAAATCAATTAAACGAGTATATTTTCTTGAAACTTAGGAAATTTCCTAACTTTTTATAAGTATTCGAGAAGACTGAATCGGCCTCTAAAATTGTCTAATCTACATATGTACATGATCTTTCCCAATCTCGTCACAGATTTGACAGCGTTCGGTAAAACAGCCATAACTTTTAAACGGCTGAATGGAATTTCACATTCTTGGTGTCCACTGAAATATAATTAAATTATCTACAACTTCCGTAACAGCCAGCTGAGCAGAACACGCCTCTAAAATTGCCAAAACTCAAGCCCTATGTCGGGGTGCAAATTTGCCCGAGGACAGAACGTGGGACATCATTGCAATTTTCCTAATCCCATCTAGGAACAGCACCTAAACATGAATCTTAGGCATGGAATCCCCCCTTCTAACCAGCATCATAACCCTACAAATGGATCTACCAACGCTTACCTCCCTCGAAGAACCGTTCGATCGACGAAACCTTCTCCTCCCAGTCCCCCGATCTCCTTCCACGTGCCAAATCCGATGGATCCTCTCGTCGCGGAGCTTCCCAACGGTGAGGACAATGGAATGGAGGGGTGTGTCAGCAAGGGATGGGGATGGATCCCTCCTAGGGCCGGCTAGGAGAGGTGGGGAGGTGGAGGGGCAAGGGAGAGGGGGTGGAGGCACAAGGAGGAGGGGTGGCGGCTAGGAGTGGGAGGGGAGGAGGTGGGGGACGCCCTAGGGTTAGGGGGGCGCATGGACAGGCTTTGCTGCCCCCCATCTTCCCCACATGGCCCAAGAGCCTCCCTCAACGGCCCAAATTGATCCCCTAAGGCCTAAACTCCCTCGGAAGGGCCCAAACACCCGAAAACGGCCCAAAAACATGATACAAAAGTCGTACCTTACTGTTGAAACCGAAAATGACTCATACCGTCATTCTGTAGTGTCACAGGAGCTCATGGTCATCTTCCTCCCCGAGAAAAAAAGCAAAGTTTCAAGATTTGAGATTTTGTTTGCAAAGAATCTTGAGCTTTTACTTCCTAGGGTTGTTCCAAGGTGAGTAATTTGTTCTCCTCTCTTCATTTGTGGTGATGTAGTTGCAATTTAATGTTTAGATATAGTTTATTTAAGATTGTCCTCTCTTCAATTACAAAGCTTAGATTCAATTTTTTGTTATTTACCTATCATTTTGTAGATTAATTTATATCTAGATGATGAATTTATTACATTGTTCCATTAGATTAATTGTTGTCTACCTTTTTTAGATGACAAATTATGGCAAGCATATATTAAATTTATTTAATTATGATTGTTGGATATTAATAAACATTAAATTTAATTAATATGGTAGATAGGTGATCATGAAGTTGCCTTGCATTTTGAGATGATGAATTATCTTGCTCCTTGAGAGGATAAATTTAATTTAGGCTATGCATAGTACTTAAGATTTGTTTCTAGTTACCATTAATTTTCTTACCGTTAGTGCATGCATATACATCTTGCTCTCCATTAGTGGCTATTGTTAGCTCACTTTTATCAGCGATAGTTTAATTAAGGTTCTACTCTCTTCAAATGCAAAGTTAATATTTAATTTATTTTTATTAACCTGGCATTTTGTAGATTAATTTATATGTAGATGATGAATTTACTATCTTGCTCTATCAGTGGATATTGGATATTTATATGTAGGTTATTGGATAGTAACAAATATTAAATTTTAGTTAATATGGTAGATGTGTGATCATGATGGCTGTATCAGTGGATATTGGATTAATGATTTATGTAATTAAGATTATTGCATATTAATAATTGTTACATTAATTAATTGTAGATGGACTGGAGATGGATGTACAATGCGAACCGTTACAGCCGAGAATACATGGACGACGTATCTGCTTTTCTAAGAGCAGCCGAGGAGAACAGATTGAAAAAGAAGACGGTGTACATACATTGTCTATGCATTGATTGCAAGAATGAGAAGATGTTTTCAGACAAAGACCAAATCCACTTGCACTTGATTCGGAGGGGCTTTGTACCTAGCTATACATGTTGGACAAGGCACAGTGAAGAGGAGATCATACTTCCATGTGATAATGTGGACGACGACGGAGCCGACAATATGGCAGCTGACATCGGGTATGGATCCGATGAGGATAAGTTGGTCGTTGATGATGACAATAATCTGGCTCAAATGTTGCGTGATGCAGAAGGAAACTACAGTAGTCAAAGAGAGTTTAATCAATTCAAGGGTTTGATGGAGGACTCGGAGAAAACCTTTGTTCCTAGGTTGCAAGGAGGAATATACAAAGTTGCACACCATGCTTTCACTACTGAAATTGAAGGCAAGCAATGGTTGGTCCGATAAGAGTTTCACAGCGTTGCTACGTCTCTTAGCGGACATGCTTCCAGAGGGCAACCTGTTGCCTAAGACCACGTATTTTGCCAAGAAGGTTGTATGTCCCTTGAGATTGGAGGTAGAAAGAATACACGCGTGTCCAAACGACTATATACTCTATCGCAAAGACTATGCAGACACGCATGTATGTCCGGTGTGCAAAGCATCGTGATACAAGCGTAAGGGCGAGGACAACAAAGGCATAGAGGTGAAGAATGGAGCTTACGTTAAAGTGGTGTGGTATTTGCCAGTAATACCTCGTCTGAAGCGTTTATTTGCAAATAAAAAGCATGCCAAGCTGATGCGATGGCACACAGAAGAGCGAAAGAAGGATGGAAAATTTGAGACACCTCGCTGATTACGCCATGGAGAACCATCGATAGGCTCTTTAGGGAGAACTTTGGAAATGAGCTGAGGAATATAAGGTTTGGGTTGAGTACGGATGGAATGAATCCTTTCAGTAACATGAGCAGCATTCATAGCACTTGGCCTGTGACTCTCTGTATCTACAACCTTCCTCCTTGGCTGTGTATGAAGCGAAAGTACATTATGATGTCGCTGCTTATCCAAGGGCCAAGACAACCTAGCAACGATATTGATGTATACCTACAATCATTGGTGAAAGATCTTGTACTACTGTGGAATGAAGGTGTACAGGTATGGGATGAGCACAAAACTCTACGCGTATTGTTGTTCTGCACCATCAATGATTTACCGGCCCTGGGTAACTTGTCCGGCCGTACTATAAAAGGAGCTAAAGCTTGCCCCCAATGCCTAGATGAAACTAGTAGTGTGTGGCTTAACAACTCGAGGAAAACAGTCTACATGCGTCACCGTCGGTTCCTTCAAAGGAATCACTCGTACCGCAACATGAAAAAACAATTCGATGGTACAAAGGAGGACGGTTCAGCTCCAAGGCCTCTTACTGAGGAAGTGGTATATGATATGGTTAAGGACATCAATGTTGTTCTTGGAAAGGGGGGTACATCGAGGTCCCATACTGAGAAAACCACATGGAAAAAGAGATCCATATTTTATGACTTGCCCTATTGGAAGGACTTAGAGGTTCAACACTGCATCGACGTCATGCATGTAGAGAAGAATGTATGTGACAGTGTGCTTGGTCTTTTTACTGAATATTCCTAGCAAAACAAAGGATGGACTGAAGGCCCGTCGTGATCTGGAAGATATGAAGATCAGAGCCGAGCTACATCCTCAAGACACTGGGAAAGGCCGACTTTACTTTCCCCCAGCTTGCTACACTCTATCCAAAAAAGAGAAAATAGACCTCTGCAAGTGCTTGCGCGGTGTGAAAGTTCCGTTCAGTTACTCCGCAAACATCAAGAAACTGGTATCGATGAAAGATTTGAAATTAACTGGCATGAAGTCTCATGATTTTCATGTGATGATGACACAAATGCTCCCTATTGCAATTAGAGGTATTTTCCCTGACAAGGTTCGAGAGGCAATCATGAGGTTGTGTTTCTTCTTTAACACGATTTCACAGAAGGTCATCGATTCCGTTGGACTTTATGAACTGCAGGCTGATGTGGTCAAGACTCTGTGTCAGCTAGAGATGTATTTTCCTCCATCATTTTTCGATATCATGGTTCATCTCATTGTTCACGTTGTGAATGAGATAAATATTTGTGGCCTAGTATTCCTTCATCAGATGTACCCTTTCGAAAGGTACATGGGTGTTCTGAAGAAATATGTACGTAATCGATCGCGGCCAGAAGGTTCCATTGTAGAAGGTTATGCAACTGAGGAGGTTATTGAGTTCTGCGTCGATTACATGGACGAGGTTGAACCAGTAGGAGTGCCTGTATCACGCCATGAGGGGAGGCTAGCTGGGAAAGGAGTAATAGGAAAGAAATCCATAAATTTTTACGATTATTTTTTGTTCGAACAAGCTCATTTCATAGTCTTGCAACAGTCAGTCAAGGTGTCCCCGTATATAGACATGCACAAGGATAAGCTGCGGAGGGAAAATCGTGGACGATCAAAAGTTTGGATAACAAAAGAGCACAATCGTGTGTTCAATCATTGGTTCAAGGAGCACATGTCTGGTGAAGAAACAAGTGTTACGTTGAGGTGGTTGGCAAAAGGGCCATCAGGTACAATCGTGACATGGCAAGGATACGACATAAATGTATATACATTTTACACGAGAGCTCAGGATAGCAAAAGTACTTACCAAAATAGTGGTGTCTGTATAGATGCCTACGACAACACAGGCAGCAAGAATAGCAGCTTCTATGGGGTTATAGAGGAGATTTGGGAACTCGACTATTGCATTTTCAAGATCCCAGTGTTTCGGTCTCGTTGGGTCCAACTCCCAAAGGGTGTCAAGGTGGACAAATACGGCTTCATTACTATGGACATCGAGCAAGTCGGATATAGAGACGAGCCATTCGTACTTTGCGAAGCAAGTAGTACAAGTCTTCTATGTAATCGACCCGGCAGATAAGAAGCATCATGTAGTTCTTAAAGGAAAACGAAGGATCGTCGGAGTTGAGAATGTCGTGGATGAGGAAGAGTACAACCAGTTTGATGAGTTGCCTCTGTTCGTAGATGGCAGCATCAGGCTCGAGGAAGAAACCACTCAGGAAGCCACCTATCACCGCAATAATCATGAAGAAGCCCAAATTGTGAAAGAAAATAATTAGCTAGGAGTAATGGCAAAATGTGTGTTTTTATGTGGGGTAATAGAAATGTAATGTCAAAAATATGTATTATGTGGAGTAATGACAATTTTTTGTAAAAAAACACATACATCCATTAGCACTTAGTAAATTTAGTAAGAATATATATTTATTCATCATAGATAAATTAATTATGAATAATTAGTAGTTAATATATATGATAGGTACATTAATACATCAAGTCATAGCTTCATATTAAAAGGAAATATTAAAAATAGTATCTGTGGCGGTTCTTAATAAAAACCGCCACTGATAAGGACTATCTGTGGCGGTTCTTAATAAAAACCGCCATTGATACTGCCCCATATAAATCTCCACACTTAACCCCAACAACATAGTGAGCTCTCTCCCGCAAGGTCCTCCCGCCGCAAGGTCTCCCGGTGCCGTCCCGAGGTCTCTCGGCGCCCCCGTTCGACCCGTCCCCGCCCGGCCCCGCCCGGCGCCCTCGTCCAGCTCATCCCCATGCGCCGTCCCCAACCGGCACAAGGTCTCCCGGAGCCCACGTTGACGCCGGGGCTCGCCCCCATGCCCGCCAGGTGATGCCCGCGACCCCGCCGCCGTGCTTGACCCCGCCCCGCTCGGTGCTCATTTGTGCCTACCCGGTTAGTGCTACCTGCGATCTTGATGGAATGCTCATTGCACCCGGTGCTCATTTGTGCCTGCCCCGCATAACATATATGCTCATTGCGATCTTGATGGAATGCTCATTGCTCATTACGCCCGGTGCTCATGTGCCGACAGTAGATGCTCATGTGTTGCGATGGTAATATTGAAAACAATAGATGGAATGTTCATGTGTTGCAATAGCAATCTTTGCAATCTTGAAAACAGCACATGGAATGTGTAGATGGAATATGTAGGTTGGAAACTGCAATCTTGAAAACAGTTTAGTACTGCTACTTAGATTGGTTAATTGCAACCATCAATTATGTATGCTCATTTGTTGTGATGTATTTCATTTGTCTGCTGAGTGGATGTTCGAGTTTTAGGGGAGCTGCTGCCAAATTTTGCTAAAAATGGGCTCCAGGAAGGTATGGTGATGGATACTTATACCACAGGTACCCCAAGCGGCCCGAGTAAGCACTTGTGCCACCCCGGGCCCAGCGTCCGAGTCCAGTCTTGATCGGGGGCGGAACTCCTTTGTTGCCCAGCGCAGGCCTTTCGGGTGGAGTGCCCGCCAAACCCCGACCCCTGTGGGTCGGAGCGCCTACAGCTTGACCCAGCTGGGACCGTCTCCGCCAACGACCGCGGCATCGGGGCCCGCGCTGGGAGTTGGTCGCAAGCCCTGCGGGCACGACGCCCAAGACGCCCCTGCCAGGGTAGATGGCTCCTTCCCAAGGTGTCAGGGGAGCCGCACGAAGTCAAGCTCCGGTCCCATCAGCATGACACATAACCAGAGGGCGCGCCCTCTACCGGGAGACAATAAAGTCAAGCACCACTATGTCAGCACCTGTGGGCGAACGAAGCAGTATGTCACTCCCCCAACCAGGCCAAGAACCGACTCCCTCGACTAGTCTACCAACCCGGCGTGGGGCACGCGAGGACCGGTCGGGCGATAAGACCTGGAGCGTTGTCAGCCCGAGCCCCAGTCTGGCGGCGCGCGCACGCGCACCAAGTTCATCAACAGCCGGCTGGGGGATCTGATGGCTAGCCGTTCTTCCCCCACGCCAGCTAGAATATCGCGGCTGCGGCGTTGCTTTTCCACGGCATCCCTGAGCCCGACTGTGCGGAAGCCCGAGCCACCTACCAGAATCTCCGGGGACTGGTAGAGCGTGCTGCGGTTCAGCAAGCACAAGGTTCCAGCACCCATTATTCGGGCACTTCTTCAAGCTGCCCGAGCCATACCTCCCCACGGGGCCGACGGAGTCCGCCGAGGACGACGCCGCGCTCCGAAGGACCCCAGGCCTCGCGCACCCCGGTGCACCGGCGCCTGGGCGAGAACCACGATGTCCGTGCCACTCTCGAGGCACGGAGGAGGATGATCGATGAGGCAGCCCGGTCGCGGGCCACCAATAGCGGACGACGCAACGATCGCAGCCCGAGCCCCGATGGCCCCGGACCGCGGGCGTTCGGGCGCGCAATCCGCAATGCAAGTTTTCCTGCCCGGTTCAGGGTGCCAGTCAATATAGCCAAGTACAACGGAGCGACGAACCCCAATGTCTGGCTAGAAGACTATCGGCTCGCCTGCCGGGCGGGAGGGGCCACGGATGATTTCTTCATCATCCAGTACCTCCCCATATACCTCGCGGACTCAGCTCGAGCCTGGCTCGAGTACTACCCGCGAACACCATCCGGAGTTGGTCCGACTGTGAACCTGTTAGTCGGTAACTCGAGGCACATACAAGCATGCAGGAATTCCTGGGACCTCAAGGGCTGCAAACAGCAGCCGGGGGAGACCCTCCGGGACTACATCCGGCACTTCTCCCAACAGTGCAACGAGCTCCCCGACGTTCGTGACGCCGACGTCGTCGGAGCGTTCATTTACGGCACCACTTGCAAGGACCTCGTGCACAAGCTGGGCTGCGCCAAGCCCAGGACCGCCAAAGAACTTCTTGACATCGCGACGAACCGCGCCTCCGGCGAAGAGGCTGTGGGGGCCATCTTCGAGAAGGGGAAGGCCAAGTGCAAGTCCAGCACCGAAGCCGGCAACACCTCCGCTCGCTCTGGTAAGCACAAGCGGACGAAGAAGCAAGGTCGCAGAGACCGTCTGGTCGTGGCCGCCGACCGCCCTGCCAGGCAGCAGGCCCGGCAGGCGCCCGATCGCTTCGAAAAACTGATGGATGGCCTGTGTCCGAATCACGGGTTCCCTGTCAGGCATAAGTACCGGGACTGCGAAGTCCTCAAGCGCTTCCTCTCCACAAACCCCCCGACCTCCCGGGGGAAGGGGAAGAAGCGCGACTCAACGCCAGACGCCGACGGCCCGAGGTTGGACGCCAAGTTCCCTGAACCTAAAGGCTGCCTCATGATCTTCGGTGGGCCGGCTTGCTACGCCAACAAACGGCACCTCAAGCTCGCCTACCGCGAAGTCTTCACAGCAGCCCCGTCGTGCCCAGCTATCTTCGGTGGTCGGAGTCCCCGATCACCTTTGATCGGACCGACCACCCCGACCACATTCCGCAACCTGGGAGGTACCCGCTGGTCGTCGACCCCATCGTGGGGCCGAAGCGCCTGACTAAGGTGCTAATGGATGGCAGTAGCAGCCTCAACATCTTGTATGTTGAGACCCTCGACGCCATGGGGGTCCCTCGCTCGAACCTCCTTCCAAGCAAGGTGTCTTTCCATGGTGTCGTCCCGGGCCGGCAGGCCCACCCGCTCGGGCAGGTCGACCTTCCCGTCACCTTCGGGAGCCCGGACAACTTCCGCACCGAGACCCTCATGTTTGAGGTCGTGGATTTTCCTGGCTCCTACCACGCCATCCGAGGAAGGCCGTGTTACGCCAAGTTCATGGCGATCCCCAACTACACCTACCTCAAGCTGAAGTTGTCGAGGCCGCGGGGAGTGATCACCGTGGCCTTGTCCTTCCAGCTCACCTACAACTGCGAGCAGAACAGTTGTGAGTTGGCATCAGCGGTAATCGCATCCCTTGAACTCGCCGACCTCCAGGGGAAAGTTTCCCCATTCGCCCCCGACTCCGACAAGCCGGGGCCCAGCTCCTTCCAATCCGCCAAGGATACGAAGGAGGTGGCGGTTGATCCCGAGGATCCCGCCAAGACCGTACGGGTCGGAGCCACGCTCCCCGCCAAATAGGAAAGCACGCTCGTCGACTTCCTCTGAGCCAACCGGGACATCTTCGCATGGAAGCCATCCGACATGCCGGGAGTCCCGAAGGAGGTCACCGAGCACACCCTAAATATTCGACCAGGCTCGAGGCCGGTCGCCCAACACCTGCGCCGCTTCGACGACGAGAAGCGCAAGGCCATTGGGGAAGAGATCACCAAGCTTTTGGCTGCAGGGTTTGTAAGAGAAGTGTTCCACCCCAAGTGGCTTGCGAACCCTGTACTTGTAAAAAAGAAAACCGGGCAATGGAGGATGTGTGTCGACTACGTGAGCCTGAATAAGGCATGTCCCAAGGACCTGTTCCCGTTGCCCCGCATCGACCAAGTCGTAGATTCCACCGCCGGGTGCGAATCCCTCTCTTTTCTGGATGCCTACTTGGGCTATCACCAGATAGCTATGAAAGAGTCCGACCAGCTCGCAACTTCCTTCATCATCCCGTTCGGCTCATTTTGCTACGTAACGATGCCCTTTGGTCTGAAGAACGCGGGAGCTACGTACCAGCGATGTATGCAAACGTGTTTTCACGATCAAATAGGCCGTAACATTGAGGCGTACGTTGACGACATCGTCGTCAAAACTAAGAAGACCGACGATCTCGTCGCCGACCTAGATGAGACTTTTGCGAACCTTCGACGATTTCGCATAAGACTCAACCCCGAAAAGTGCTTTTTTGGGGTACCCAAGGGAAAGCTACTCGGCTTCATCGTCTCCGAGCGTGGCATCGAGGCCAATCAGGAGAAGATCTCTGTGATCTTGAAGATGGGCCCAGTCACCAACCTCAAGGGAGTCCAAATATTGATCGGATGCCTCGCAGCTTTGAGTCATTTTTTATCCCGCCTTGGCGAACGCGGGATGCCACTCTATAAGCTGCTCAAGAAGTCTGACCATTTTGTCTGGACCCGAGAAGCTCGGGACGCCCTCAGCCGACTAAAGGCGTTCCTGACCTCACACCTGGTGCTAGTCGCTCCAGCATCAGGAGAGCCGCTCCTCCTCTACATCGCCACCACGGATCAGGTCGTCAGCGCGACACTCGTCATGGAGCGAGCAGAAGAAGGACACGTGCTCAAGGTACAACGGCCGGTCTACTTCGTCAGCGAAGTACTCCCGAGACAAAGGCCTGGTACCCACAGTTTCAGAAGCTGCTCTACGCAGTCCTCATCACGAAGAGGAAGTTGGTCCACTACTTCAACCGACACCCAGTTTTGGTGGTGACCTCCTCACCACTCGGCGAAATCGTCCACAACCGCAACGTTTCAGGAAGGATAGCCAAGTGGGCTCTCGAGCTCAACGGCCTCGACATATCGTACGTCCCCAAGACGGCGATCAAATCTCAGGTCTTGCCCGACTTCGTCGCCGAGTGGGGACCGAGGCTCAGGCACCCCCACCACTCGATGACCCCGAGTATTGGATGATGTACTTCGACGGGTCCTTCACGAAGAACGGAGCAGGCGCCGGAGTCGTCATTGTCTCCCCACTCGGGAACAAGCTCGATCGCCATCCGGCACCGGCGCAACCAACAATGTCGCCGAGTACGAAGCCCTCGTCAACGGTCTCCGGATCGCTGCCGACCTGGGCGCTCTCCGACTCTGCGCGCACGGTGACTCCAAGCTTGTCGTCGACCAGGTCATGAAGGCCATGGAGCCACGATGTCCTCGCATGGTGGCCTACTGCCGGGAGGTACGCAAACTCGAAGAGAAGTTCAAGGGTTTCGAGCTTCACCACAGCCCAGACGCTACAACAGTGAGGCCGATTCCCTAGCTAACCTTGTTTCCAGCAAAGGGCTAGTCCCGCCTGGGGTCTTTGTCAGCGACCTTCATAATCCCTCTGTTCGTCTGGGCTCCGCAATTGAGAGTGCGCCCGACCCACCAGAGGTAACCTCACCGACTGCCAGTCGGTCGGATGCGGTGTCATCGGGGTCGGACCGAGGCGTGCTCTTGGCCGACTCCGATTGGAGGCAATCCTTTGTCAATCGGCTGACAGACGGATCGCTCCCCGACGACCCAACCGAGGCCCGTCGACTCGCGTAACGGGCCAAGTCCTTCGCCCTGGTCGGACAAGACCTGTACAAAAGGAGCCCCTCTGGATCCTCCAGAGGTGCATAAAGACCGATAAGGGGAAGGAGTTGTTGATCGACATCCACGGCGGCATCTGCGGCCACCACGCTGTGTCTCGCTCCCTCGTAGGGAAGGCCTTTCGACAAGGATTCTACTGGCCCACCGCCATGGTGAATGCTCAGCAGATCGTCCGCGCCTGCGAAGGATGCCAATTCTTTGCTCGACGGAAGCACCTTCCGGCCCAAGCCTTACAGACGATCCCCATCACCTGGCCATTCGCGGTCTGGGGTCTCGATCTGGTCGGACCCTTCAAGAAGGCTCCCGGGGGCTTGAACTATTTGTTCGTCGCGGTCGATAAGTTCACCAACTGGATAGAAGCCAAGCCGGTCATGACCATCACTTCCGCACAGGCGGCCAACTTCTTCCGCGACATCGTTTATCGGTTTGGAGTCCCAAACTCCATCATCACCGATAACGGGACGCAATTCATGGGGAAGGAATTCCTCGAGTTCTGCGATGACTTCAATATCCGCGTCGACTGGGCGGCGGTGGCTCACCCGCAGGCCAATGGTCAGGCCGAGCGAGCGAACGACCTGATCCTCCAAGGACTCAAACCGCGAATCTTCAGCCGACTGAAGAAATTCGCGGGACGATGGGCTGCTGAGCTACCCTTTATCCTCTGGAGCCTACGAACCATGCCAACCCGATCGACTGGGTATACGCTGTTCTTCATGGCATTTGGAGCGGAGGCCATCCTCCCAACCGACCTGGAGTACGGCGCCTCGAAACTTCAGGCCTTCAACACGGCTCGGGGACTCGAAGCTCAGCAAGACGCCATCGACCAGCTTGACGAGGCGCGAGACATCGCCATTCTCCGATCGGCCAAGTACCAGCAAGTGCTGCGACGATACCACAGCCGCCAACTCCGCGGCTGGGCATTTAATATTGGCGATCTGGTCCTGCGCCAGGTCCAATCCAGCAAGGATAGACACAAGCTCTCTCCGCCGTGGGAAGGTCCCTTCACTATCGTGGAAATACTCCGACCCGACACCTTTCGTCTCAAGGATGCCGAGGGAAGTCTCGTCCCCAACGCATGGAACATTGAGAATCTAAGAAAGTTCTATCCCTAGATTTTCTTTCTTTCCCATCCGTGTATCACTCGGTGGCTGTCGGTTTGCGGGACCGCGTTGGTTGGCGTCCTGACCAAGTGTCCGGACCTGCCCCGCGATAGCCCTCTCTTTCTCGCTTTGCCCGAATGCTGTCACTCCAGCCCACACCCGACCCCCGCGGTTCCTAAAAAGGCTACGGTCGTCGAGTAATCACAAGCATGCAAGCAAGAAACAAAAAGAAGCACAACATCTCAGAATTTCAAGACTTTATTTATTTTTACAAAAAGAGTGGTCGAACACCCAGCCTACTGGCCCTCGCGGCAGTCTTAGTCCGGGCGCCCCCCGATGCAGTTGTCCACCTTGTGGCGACGCTTCGTCAACGCCTGGATCAGGGGCCCCCTCGCCTGGCGAAGGTGAGGGACGGCCACAATGAGCGCATCGACCCGACTAGCATCCCAGACAACGGCGTCGGCCTCCACGTCCCTGACGATCATCTCCCACGCCTCCTCGGTGGAGAAGTCCTGCGGCCAGTTGAGGGGAGGGTCCGTCATCCGAAGAAGAGAAGAGCGAGCTAAGGAGGCAAGTGGAGAACACTTGCGTTCCAAAGGCTCACTGCACCTCCTTTTATACTCCGCAGCACAGGAGACGAAGCGCGTCGAGTAATCGCAGGGACCAGAAGCCAAAGCATCCGGCACCAATCCCAACCACGACGCGGCCATCCAGAAAAGTTAAGGCGATATAATCCCTCAAACTCCTTTCCGTTTCGTCACGTCTCTTACCCCCGAGCTCAAAGTGGTACGCGGCGACTGCAACCCAGTCCCCGCACACCACTCGGGGGCTACTTATGCCTGCACGGGTCGGTGACCCGACCGACCAAACGGTTTCCCTCACGGTAACCCTTTCGACCCAAGTGCTACAGCCTACACCCCAGCGGCTACGGTTGCGAAGTAGCGCTTCGCGGAAGAAGGAAATACTCGAGCGGGGCAACCCAAAGCCGGTCGGAAAGACTTCTTTCCAACGAATTGAGCGCTCTAAGTCCTAGTCCTCTTATGCGTTTCCCTTGGAGGTGATCAACACAACACCCACGCTCGGGAAACCCCTGCGGATCCCGTGGCTACGGTCGTCAAGCGTTCATCACATCGAAAAAACGTAGTATGGGCGATGGGAAACTTAGAACGGCCCAGCAGGCCAAAGCCGTTAGCGACTCATTCATTGTTCATTACATGAAGTCGTCACCCTACGAAAACAAAAGCAAAAACTAATTATCTCCCTGCTCTCGATGGAGGATGCTCCGCGGCGAAATCCTCTCGGCGATCTCCCGGGCGTATGGGTTGACTTGGGACTCGAACCCATCGATCTCCTCGTAGGTCCGATTCCCAGCGATCCCGCTTCCAACAGTCTCGAGGTCGATACCATCGTAGTAAGAGATGGCATGTGCAGAGGAAGCACCGAGCATCGCTGCCTCACGCACCGAAGCTTCGACATGCTCCGGCACGATAGCCAGCACGGAGGAGAGGGAGCTCGGGCCCGGGATGAGCCCTTGCACCCGGTCGCAGACAGTCCGGCCGACCTCCCGAAGGGTCGTCAGCTCGATTATCAGCTCGAACAGCCCCCTCTCCGCTATCTGCTGAGCCGATAGGGCCGCGTCCCGCGACGTGATCGTTGCGTCACGCTCCTCCACCGCCAACCTTCGCGACTCCATGGCGCCGCTAAGGTTCCTTTGCAGCTCTGCAAGATCAAGACCATATCAGAGGACAGCTATCGCCCGATCGCGATCGTGAATTCCGCCGAGGGTTCGGATAACTCACCGGCCGCGGAGGCCCCCATGGCCCGGAGGTCTTCCTCGGCCTTGGGGTGCACCTCCCGGTCGAGCGTCGCATCTTCGGCGAGTTTTTTTGCCGAAGACAGCTCCTCCCGAGCGGAGTCTCGCTCGGCGCGCAGTTGGTCGACCTCCCTCCGGGCCGAGTCACAGTAGTCCCGGAGGCGGGCCGCCTCCGACCGAGCGGACTCCTCCGCACTGACGGCGAAGACCCTGGCCTTGTCGGCCTCCTCCAGGAAAGACCTGGCGTCTAACACCTCGTCGCCGAGGCCGGACCATTGCCGAGCCTCTGCGGCGACCGGCAACCGTCCGACCTCGATTGGCGACAGTGGCCTTCTCCTGCTCGGCGGCAAGCGCTCCCCGAGCATCATGCAACATCACTCCGAGGCGGTCATGTTCCTCCGCAACAGCCTCCCTCCGACCGTGCAGGTGCCGTAGGAGGGCTGACTTCTCCATCGCCCGAACCTGCAGGTGCTGCAAAAACCACCTGGTTCCCTCGGTGATATAGCCTAGCGCCTTGCTAGTGGACTCGAGGGCGAGAAGAATACCCTTGCGGATCCGGCCAATCTCGTCCTCGACACTCCTTTCACCCTCTTGCAGGGCCACCCATTCCATGTTCTCCACCATGTCGTCCAGGACGAGTAACGGTTCTCTGGACAGGCCGCTGCCCGGTCAGGTGAGTATGGGTAGGGACTCTGGGATGGACCCCGACTGCGACGTCCCGGCAGTCCGCCCTTCCGGAGACCGATCAGGGGAATCTAACTCGACCTCGATCGGTTCCTGGGCCGCCCCCGCTGGTGCGTCCCCGAGAACCTGTCGCAGGGCCTCCTCCGACAGTCGGCTCGTGCTGGCTGGCGGTTCCCCCGGCGGTGGCGGCGGAAGTACCTCCTCGTCTCCCCAGACTGGAGACGAGGAGAAGCCCCCAAGTGCCGGGCTCCCCAGCAACGGCGCCACCTCCTCTTCCACCGACTCCGTCGTCGAGACAGGCAGAGTGGGTAGCACCTCCTAGCGGGCTGGCCCCTGGGTCGGTATTGGCCCCGCGGGCTCCCCGCTCCTGACGACCGTCGTCATGGCCCCCACCGGCGGGAGCGGAGGTGCAAGACCCCTCGCGGCCGCGGTCGGACTCACCACCACCTCTGTCCTCGAGTAGACCCTGCACACAACAACCAGTCGGGAGTCGCACGAGGTAGCTCAAGTGGAAGGTGGAACAAAAGCGATGAGGACACTTACCGCGACGAACGGATGCGCGGCCGACGCGCCCTCTTTGCTGGACCCCCACGTAGGGGCGTGTCGGCTCTCCGCCTCCTCAGGAGGAACCCCGTATACGGGACATCCTCCTGGGGCTCAAGGGCGCCGACCCCTTCACTGGCACCCTCACCAGGGCCGCCCGAATCGCTTCCAACGTCCTCGCTGCTCTCGCTCGAGGTCACCCCCAAGCTGCCCTCACTCGAGGACGTGTCGGAGACCTCCTCGCCACACGCGGACCTGGCCGGTGCTCTCCCCTCTTTTTCGCCGCCCTGGCCTTTTTCCTCTCCTCCCTCCGCTCCTGGTGGGCGGCATCGCGCTGATCGGCGATAGCGCGTACCGCGGCCCTCGCTTCTTTCTCCCCCGGCAGGTAGGCCCGGGAGACCATTCCACCGAGCCCCTGCAAGGGTACATTCGGATGAGCTCCGGAAGGCTAAGGAAGAAGGGTCAGGGAAGGAGGATATCGTCCGACCTACCAGATTCGGCGGGTTGCGCACCGAGAACGGCACGGGGACGTCGCCCGCCGCCTCAGTGTCGCTCGCGTCGATGACGGCGAAGACCCGAGCCGAGAGCTCTGACGCCGGGAGCTCCGCCTCGGACATCCTCATGGGATCGGATACCCCGGTATATCTGAACATAGGGTGCACCCGATCCATAAGGGGTTGAACGCGCATCTCCATGAATGCGCGAATGACGACATCGCCGGTCAGGCCCCGTGCCCTTAGGTCCTTGACCCGCTCGATGATCAGCTTCACCCTCTTCTTGTCCTTCGTGTCGGGTCCCCAACCCCACTGGGGACCCGCCTCGGGCAGTTGGCCGGTGAAGACCGGGGCGCTACCACCCAGGTTACGGACGTAGAACCATTCAGAGTGCCACCCCCAGTTCGACGACGGCAGCTTCACATCGACGTGATCCGCCCTGCGGCCGCCGCGCAGCTGGAAAGCTAAGTCGCCGAGGGGAGCGGCCACGTCTGATGGCTTGTCCTGGTGCAGCCGCACCTGGAAGAGGTGTCTCAGAGCCCCCAGTGGGGTTCAATCCCCAGGAAGGCCTCGCACAGCGTGATGAAGACCACGATGTAGAGGACACCGTTCGGGTTCAGGTGGTGCACCTCCGCTCCGTAGAAGTGCAGCAGCCCGCGGACAAACGGGTGGAGAGGGAGCCCGAATCCGAGCTCGTAGGAGGCGGGCACGATGACCTCCCCGTCATCCGGTGCGGGGACTGCGGCCCCCGTCGGCACCCTCCACCGCGAAACATCCCGTGGGGCGAGGAACCCCTTCTTCCCCAGACCAAGAATGCGGCCGGGCGTCAGCAAGCACGTCGGCCATGACATCGCGAAGAGCGAGGAGGAGGGGAGAGGAAAAGCAAGGGAGCAAGGGATTCTCTTCACCAACTCTAAGCCTTCTCTTTTTCTCTCTCTCTCTCTCTCTTTTCGCAGCAGGCGAGGGCGGGGAAGACGAAAGCAAGCGCCCCCTCCTCGCGCCCTCCGCACCCTTTTTTATAAACACCGAATGGGCACCGGACGAACGGGCGCCCCCTCACGCGAACCGACACGTACCCCGACCGCTCGTCTGCCACAACCTCCACTACCGCCGGTAACGCACTACGGTTTCCAATTCCCACTGCGCATTAAAATTCTGACAGGACAACCGCCTCGTGCCACACGCCCCGCATCCCCGTGGTCTCCACCGAGTGGTTTGGGCCAAGCGCCCCGCGACAGGTGGATTCGGCCCATTGGGCCGCCCGGCCTCGAGGCAGCAAACCGCTTTCTGGCTCGCGCCCGAGGCCCAGCACTGTGCTGCGGGTTACGAAGGCCTAGTCCGTCAAACGGATCTAGCGCCGCCCCAGCACAGAATTAGAGCGAGGGGCGGACCAGGGCGAGCCCCCAGTGGGCCTCCAATTGGGTCGGTGGACGGCCCAATCGCACTGGCTCGCGTCCGAGACCATACTTCACACTCTCCCGTGTAATCCGTCGACGGGTGGCAGCCAGCTACACTTCAGGTCGGCGGACGACCTTGAAGTCCGATACGGGATCGAGTAAGGAAAGGTTCTCATGGGACGCCCCGCGGCGGGCCGGACACCCACACCGAGATTCGTCCGCGTGGAGATGATCCCCCTTGAGAGGGATCACCAAGGTCCCACTAGGATTACCCGTTAGCAGCTCACACGAGCACGGCGTTCACACTGACATAGGTAAACGCGCGTTCGCTCACGCCCTCCAGGTCCCACACCTACGGATGGGGCATAAATATGGGATAGACAGCGGTAACTCCGCCCGCAGATAATCTCACCGAACGAGAAATCGGGATGGACGCCCCTCGTCTAGCCACGACGTAAAACAAGCACTCGGGCACCGGAACCTCGCCAAAGGCATCCGGGTGCCCGCGCCAATAAAAGCAATCGACAAGGATAAACCCCCGATCGACTCTTCGACCCACTCGGGGGCTCGGGGGCTAATGACGGATACTTATACCATAGGTACCCCAAGCGTCCCGAGTAAGCAGTTGGGCCGCCCCGGGCCCAGCTCCACCCGAAAGGCCTGCGCTGGGCAACAAAGGAGTCCCACCCCCGATCAAGACTAGACTCGGACGCACTCCGACCCCCTCGGTCGGAGTGCCCGCCAAACCCCGACCCCCGTGGGTCGGAGCGGCTATGGCTTGACCCAGTTGGGACCGTCTCTGCCAACGACCGCAGCATCGGGGCCCGCGCTGGGAGTTGGTCGCCTGCCCTGCGGGCACAACGCCCAAGACGCCCCTGCCAGGGTAGATGGCTCCTTTCCAAGGTGTCAGGGGAGCCGCACGAAGTCAAGCTCCGGTCCCATCAGCCTGACACATAACCAGAGGGTGCGCCCTCTGCCGGGGGACACCAAACTCAAGCACCACTACGTCAGCACCTGCGGGCGAACGAAGCAGTACGTCACTCCCCCAACTAGGCCAAGAACCGACTCCCTCGACTAGTCTACCAACCCGGCATGGGGCACGAGAGGACCGGTTGGGCGACAAGACCGAAGGACGGACTTCGAGGCACAAGACACCCTACCTTTTCTTTCCAAAAATCTCATGTAACCCGCTTTCCCCGGCTATATAAGGAAAGGGCAGAACCCCATAGACAGGAGAGGGATCACGTTCAAGGCATAGGAGCTCACGCAGATAGCCTCCTTCGCTATCCCCAATGAGAGTAGTTCTCGTAACACCCCCGGACTTGCTTCCATAAGCAGTATACATTCATCTCACAAACTGGAGTAGGGACATTCAGCTCGAACCAGTATAGTTCCTTGGCTTACCGAGTCGACCATTCAGAGAGCGGGAGCGCGCGACCCCCAAGACTTACAAAATCATATTGCCGGTGCACGAAACACCGACATATGGTATCTCGAGCAGTGTAATTTTCAGTAAACACAGTTGTGAATGAAAATAGTAATGGTGTGCCCATTCATGATATCCATGTCAAGTCCGAATGTTTTGTTGGTTTTAATCTCTCTTTTTTAATGTTGGGTTGCCTTTGTATCTTTGTAAGACTACTTGGTCATGTGGTCATTTAGGTGTGATATTCCCAATGGTTTCTTTGTCATCCATATAACCATATGAGTTACTTATTTCAGTCAGCCCTCTACTTTGATATAGTTAAGGGACTGATGTACATATTTATATGCTCAATCTGTTTGATGTGTAAAATCCTAAAATAGTGAGTAATACATGTGCTTACTATTTATATGCTCATGCTTCAAATTAATCTGACATCTTCTCTCTTCTTTAAAAACAAAACCATAATGGACTACTTCTTTAAAAACATAACCATAATGGACCACTTCTTTAAAAACAAAACCATAATGGACCACCTCAGATATTGAGATATTCAGCCACTGACTGGCTGTCTTGCTTTGAAGCTCTGAACTCTTCCTTCTTGAGGTCCATTATTGCCTCCGGCACGTGATACTGACGGAAGGCGGCAGTAAACTCCTCCCAAGTGATATCTTGTGGGTTTTCCTGTGTAGCGCAGTAATTCGCCCACCATTCTACTGCAGTCCCTTCTAATTGATGAGAGGCGTGCGACACGTGGCTCGATCTACACCGTTCGATCTCTATCGAACGGTGGAGAATGCATCTAACGCTACAACGCAGATTAACCCTAACCGTACGATCTAGATCTAACGGCTGAGATCTACCTCTAGCACGGTGCGGTCCAAGGCTACGTGGCTCAATCCCGTGCATTGGATCTAGATCCAACGGTTGAAAATAGATCTAAAACTGTAACGTAGAAATCGAACGGGGGACGTGGATGAACCTGGGCCGTGCGATGGAGATCTGACGGCTGACGGAGCTCGAGGTTCCGGTGATGGCACGGCGGAGCAGAGGTGGCCGGAGACAAAGACGACGACCAACCAAACGGCGTTTGCATGGCTCTCCGGTGAAGTGAGTGGTACTCCCCGACGCGCCTCGTCGCGACGGTCTCGGATATGGGCTTCAACACGGCGGAGGACGGCGGACGGCGGCAGAACGAAGAAAAGACCCAAAGCTAACCCTAATCAACTACGGTGAGCAATTGTGGGCGCGCTGGAGCTCTACGGGCGGCGGCTAGGGCAAAAGCTGCGCAAGGCGAAGGCGATCCTCGGGCACGCACCCACGCATTAAATACTGGCTCGGACGTCGAGACACGCGCGGATTCCGCGACGAGGCCGATACGGGGTGGCGGAGTCTGGCTCAGACACGGAGAGGCGACGTGGCGCAATCTCAGCCATCCACGCAGCTCGATCCGACGGCCACCGTCACGCGCACACGCGGCCACAAACTCAACCGTTAGATCCCGATCCAACGGTCCAACACGCGTGTACACGTGGCTCACTTCTGGCCGTTGGATCTCGATCCAATGGCTAGCGCGAACGTGGTTCGGTCCGGCTTCGGTCGGGCTCGGGTCAGACTCGAGTCTGACTCGGGTCTGGCTCGGTCAGATGAACAGTAAAACCCGTTCGGATTTTCTAGCGATTAAATATTTAAAATAGTTCCTAAAAATTCAAATAATTCAAGAAAAATAGCAAAATAATCAGAAAAATTCTGGAAAAATACTTTGAGACATTTTGAACTTAAATAAAATATTTCCAACAAAATCTTATTTAAAAATTTTAATTATTTAATTATTTCAAAAGGGAATAAATTTAAATTAAATCCAATTAAATCCCAAAAAATTCCAAAAATTCTCAAAAATGCCAAACATCATTTAATTTCATGAAAAGCCAAAAAAAATTGGGGTGTTATAAGTTGCCCCAAGCCCAGCTTCGACCGGAGGCCTCGCTGGGCCACAAAGGACACTCGTCCCCGACCAAACCAGCCGGGAGGTAACCCGACCCCCACGGGTCGGACATCCCACGAAGCTCCGAACCCCGTCGCGGGTCGGACGCCCAGCAAGCTCCGACCGAACCAAGGCGATCTCCACCAAGGGTCAAGTTCTAAGCCCTCGCTAGTAGTTGGCCACCCGCCCTACGGGCATGACGAATCAGAACGGTCGTGCAAGGGCAGGTGGCTCCTTCCCAATGTGGCAAGGAGGTTGCCAAAGTCAAGCATCCAGTCTCGTCGTCATGACAGGCGCAGCAGGGGATGCGCTCCCCTCTCGAGGCAACGCCAGAGCCAAAGCGTTGTGTCAGCACCTGGCGAATGTACAGAGGGTAGGTACGTCACGGCCCGGCGAGACAAAAAACCATGCCTTTCGATGTGTCTACCGACCCAGCGCAGGACGAGCAGGCACCTGTCATTCGCCGAAGACCAGGACTCCCAGGCGCAGGACACCCCATCCTCTCTTCCTTTTTTTCAGATCCCATATAACCTGCCCCCTCCGACCATATAAAGGGAGGCAGGACCCTCAGGGAAGTTGGATCTTTTCTTTTTCTCTTCAGAAGAACAACTCTTACAGTCCCATTGGCACGAGGCGCTCAAGGCCAGCCTTCAGCCCTCGCTTGCAACACCGTGTAATCGCTTGCACTCGAAAGCAATACAGATCCAGCACACGAACTGGAGTAGGGACATTCGGCCCGAACCAGTATACATCTTGGACCCCCTGAGTCTAACCATTCAAGGAGAGGGAACGCGTGACCCTCAGACTAAAAATCGTACTAGTCGGTGCTCGAGACACCGACACTACTAGACGTCCACATGTAATATTGTTATGCTTTTGTCCATAGCAACGCATCGACATTTAATATATCGTGGCAAAAGGAGATATTAATTCGAGATCACTCGCCCAAATGCGTAGGGTAATCAAGGCAGGCGTTCTTTCTTATTTAAGACAGACGAAGCATAAGAGTCACATATTTCGACAAACGCCACAAACCATAGTACAGTGATGTAACTAGAGCTCGACGTCGATAGTACATGCTTATTTGGTCCAACGCAACGCCTCCCATGGCATCCATCTCGAGCTTGATCAGTAGCACAGCCTCACTCACGAGGTCGTCAAGGCAGTGTGTAGTCTGTCAAATCAACGAACGAAATTATTTTTTTTGCAAAAAAACAACTTATACTAAATTTTTCCACACGACGTGGCATCGCACACGAGTCGACCTAGTATGTACACAAGTATGTACCTCCGCACTTGTAGCCGACGGGCCGGTCGGCCAAGTTGCAGCGCTTGGGGATGGTGATGGCGACCTCCGGCTTGATCCCGGCGGCTCTGGCGGTGTTGGACAGCATGACGGCACACAGACAGCTGGGGCTCTGCCCAATGGTGTGCACTGCCGAGCAGCAGCTGGTAGTCGGCGTCGACTGCGGGTCGTCCGCAGCTGAGATGCACGGCGCCAGCCGCATGGCCACCCGGTCGGCTGAGGCCCTCCCGCACTCGCCGGCGCCATCGGCGCCCCCCAGCGCGACGGCGGCGAGCACGACCGCCAGAGCAAGCAGGAAGAGCGGCCTCATCGCGCGCTATATGGATCCCTCTCTCTTTGCTCCGATATATGGTCACTTGTGGATCAGTTTCTGCTGCTGCCTACTCCTACATGGCTGCATCCTCTTATATAGCAGCGTCGTTGTGGCAGCACCTCATGGTGGTCACGGCCGGGACTAAATGGAGTGAGCACTTGGCAATCTTTGATTGCATTGTGGCAGCGCTAATGGTTTCTCCACTTTGAATTGTGAAAGATCGATGCGGCCCAGTTCGTTTCAGCTTCTGGATTATGGAAGAAGCTGCTTCTGATTATGGGAGAATCGGACCAAGCCGGCTACAACTTCTAGGTTTTGCACCAAGCTGGCGAGAGTCAGGAAGAATCAGTGAGAATCAAGTTTCAAGATTCTGATTCTATACAAAAATCAGCTTCTGATTTTTAGAGAAACTGTCCAGAATCCTTCCGTTCGACAAATAATAAGCTTTTCTTTAAAGCATAAGCTGTCTAGAAGCGGAAATGATGGGGGACCTTCTAGTGCGCTTCTGCCTCGGACAGCACTCTACTGCTGGCTCTACATTTAAATTGATCTGGTGTGAACACTGCATGGTTGACGGCCATCATCTTCAGAGCTTTGTTTGATGGAGCAAAAACTTTTGAGGGGCGTACGTGGCCATGGAGTCGTAGCAATGGAGACGTCCGTCAGCAATTACTCAACTATTTCGAGAGTTGTGCGGTTCCCCACAGCTTTTCTTGAGTTAAACAACTATAAATTCCTTAGAGTAACCAAAAAATCGGTTGGTACGATAACTGTCTCTAAAGATTGCCTATAAATATTGTGCAATAACTATCTCTTCTCTCTGGTACAAAAATAATCTACCTATACTCATGTGCAAAGATGGCTTCTAAATAAGAGCCAGCTCTCTTCTCTCTTCTCTTTTCTTACTCTTCTATATAGGACAAAGCTAACGTGTACAGACTAAAACTAAACTAAGATAGTTTTATTGCACTTGCTCTTATGCCACTGCATTCTGTTCGGTCAGTGGGTTCAGCACTTTGCAATATTTGTCCACAATTGCTGCTTGCTTCCATCGAGGAAAAAATGGTTGTTAGTGGCAGGGGTAATGTTTCGGCGGTGTTAATCATTTTCTCGTGCAAGAATTGTTTTCTGGTGTAATCGGTATTGTTGGTTGCAGTGAAGCATAAAGGTTGTCATGTGCAGCTTACAATTAGGGGTGGCAATTATACTCGCGGTTCGGGTACCCGCGGGTTCTGCACCCGTCGGGTTCGGGTTCGAGTACTATGTTTTACCCGTGGGTTTTGCGAGTCGGGTACCCGAGGTGAATCGGATCGGATTCTGGATTAAAAAAATCACCCGTGGGTACCCACGGGTATCCGAAATTCTCTTATTGCCCTTCAACCCCACCCTGGCACCCACGAAGTCGCCCACCACGGGTATCCCAAATCTCCATTCTCCAAGACTCCAATCCCTAATTCCCCACCCGGGCGACCTAGCCGCCGCCCCCGTCTCGCCCTCGGCCACCGCCCCGCAGTTCCCGGCAAGCGGCCCGACGCCACCCAGTAGATTGCCTCCCTACGCCACCCAGCCAGAGCGCCGCGCGCCGCCTCCCCGACGCCACCTGCCCACCCCGCGCCTCCCCGCGACCCCGCCTGAACCGGCCGCGCTGTCGCGCCTCTCCGCACTGCCACGCCCGAACAGGCCGCGCGCCGCCGGCCCGGCTCGAAGCCGCTTCCCGCTCGCCGCAAGCTGCATCTGCCATTCAGCCCTGCTGTCGCCCTGGAACTGTGGAACAAGGAGCTTCCATTTGATCTTCTGATACAGGTAGTTCCTTGTTCTTGCTCCTTGTGTTCTTACATTTGCTCCTTGTGCAGTTGTGTTCCACGTTCAGTTAGTTGGGACTTGGGAGGGGTTAAGCCCCGGGTTGGTACTTGGTTGTTGGATGTTTAATTTCTAACTTCTAAGCAATTGATGTCTTGATGAGCTGCCGCCTGCTATCAAAATTTTAGTAAAAAGGCAAATGACCTGATTACTGATGGATAGTACCAAGTTTTTTACATTTAGTAAATCACTTTGAATAGCCGCAGAAGTAGGATAGGAATGGAGAATTGTCTGTAGAAGGAATAGAGTAGAACTGATTACTGATGTTTGGTGAGACAAGAACAGTATGGATATGAATTTCTGAAGTAAATGCATTGTAAGTACATTTTTTGTCAGTAAATTATTTTGCCCCAGTAGTAGAATAGGAATGGAGAATTGTCTACAGAAGGAACACAGCAGAATTGATGATTGGTGAGACAATAATAGTATGTGTTGGTAATCAAATATTGCTATCTTGTTTAACATCAAATTTTGCTTTGTTTCAGCACATATTTGGTTGAAAATGTCAACTCCAGGAACCAGTGCTTCTGCTGCAGCTACGCGGTCCTCTGATGCTGCACCTGCACCTATACCATCACAAGATACACAAGGTACTAATATGGTGACGGTAGATGATGATGATGTATGTGTTGGGAACAAGAGAAAGCTAAAATCTGTTGTATGGGAAGAATTCGAAAGACTAAAAGTAGGGAACAAATGGAAAGCTGAATGCAATTGGTGTCATAAAATGCTTGGAGCGGAGACAAAAAATGGCACCAAATCATTGCATAGCCACCTTGCAATTTGTGAATATAGACATGTTAGAAAAGGCTTAAAACAATCCAATTTAAAGTTGTCAAAAAGTCAGGATGGGTCAGTTGTTGTAGGAAAATATGTATTTGATCAAGATGTTGCAAGGAAAGAACTTGCATTAATGATATGTGTCCATGAGTACCCACTATCTATGGTTGACCATGTTGGCTTTCGAAAGTTTTGTGCTGCAATGCAACCATTGTTTAAGGTAGTGTCTAGAAACACCATTAGGATGGATATATTGGATATGTATGAAGTGCAGAAGGTAGCTATGGTGAAGTACTTCCAACAAAGCGAATCTCGTATCGTCGTCACAACAGATATGTGGATAGCAAATCATCAAAAGAAAGGATACATGTCAGTGACAGTACATTATATTGATAATGATTGGAAGCTAAAAAGTTTCCTTCTAAGGTAATAATGAAGATTATGTAATCATTCTACATTACTATGCAGTCATGCAGGTAACCAATATTCATGCTTTTGTTCTCTCTAATTTTGTAGGTTCATTTACGTGCCAGCCCCACATACAGGTGAAGTTATAAGTGATGTCCTTTATGATATACTCATGGATTGGCATATCGAGAGGAAGGTGTCAAGTGTGACTCTCGACAATTGCAGCACCAATGATAATGTTATGGCAAAATTGCAAGATAAGTTGCCCCTTGACTCTCTTATGTTAGGTGGTAGATTGTTGCATATGTGTTGTGCTGCACACATTTTGAATTTGATTGTGAAAGATGGTATGTCTGTTATGGAAAAGGGCATTGAGAGAGTACGTGAAAGTGTTGGATTTTGGTCGGCCACACCAAAAAGACATGAAAGGTTCGAGAAAATGGTATCTCAGATGAACATTACATACCAGAAAAGAATAGCTCTTGATTGTAAAACTAGATGGAATTCCACTTATATTATGCTTAGCATTGCATTAGAGTACCAACTAGTATTTGACCGTCTTGCACAACGTGAAAAAGTTATGTGCTCCTTTTTGTCCTATGGAGGATGATTGGAAGTTTGCTAAGGAACTTTGTCAAAGATTGAAGATGTTCTATGATATAACTGAGCTATTGTCAGGCACTAGTTATGTTACAACAAATATTTTCTTTCCCAAAATCTGCGGTATTTATTTGGCTATTAGGAAATGGCAAACTAGTGATGACCCCATGATAGAGCAAATGTCAAATTTGATGAAAGAGAAGTTCAACAAATATTGGACAGATGTTCATGGTCTCATGGCAGTTGGTACGGTTCTAGATCCAAGGTTTAAACTACAATTCTTGAATGCACTTTTTAGCAACATTTATGGAAAAGAAGGTACAACCATTGAAGTTAAGAAAGTTAGAGATTTGATGTGTGATTTGGTGTTAGAATACCAAGGTACTATGGAGGGTGTTGCAACAACAAATGGTGTTGGTGCTGCTACTAACATTGCTATCCACAATGAAGGAGATGATATAGTTTTTGATATATTTGATCGATACATGTCTTCCCAACCAGTTAAGTCTTCTAGTTACCTACGCACAGAGTTGGATTTGTACTTGGATGAGCCAACATTGCCTAGAACACAAGAGTTGGATATCATTCAGTGGTGGCAGCATGCAGGGATTAAGTATCCTACTTTGCGAATGATTGCTTGAGACATCATGGCAATTCCTGTGAAAACTGTAGCTCCTGAGTCGGTCTTTAGCACCGGTGGGAGGGTCATTAGCCCACATCGAAGTGGACTTGCTCCAAAAATGGTAGAAGCATTAATGTGTATGCAAGCTTGGTCTCGAGCTGAAATGTTAGGTAAATAGTTTAAATTCAATTGAATTTTTTCCTATCTTTCATATATGGTAGCACACTAGCACTAACTTTTGAATGTTTTATGCTTTTAGGGCCCGAGTCTCCTGTCCTTAATGCATTGATGACTTGTCTTGAGGATGAAGAGGAAGAAGTGGTAGTACTATCTCAGTTTATTCTTGTAAATTTTTCATACCTACAAAATACAAATTGAATGTGTGATAAACTGTCTTTTCTCTTTTTGCTAGCTTGATGCTGAGTCGACCGTGTGATATTTTCATATGCTCCTTACATGAAAATACCTAGGAGTTTGGAGATTAAGGCATCTCCTCGGATCTCATTTGCATTTGTGTTATTTTTCAGAAAGTGGAAAAATGATCTCATTCTATTCTTGAACATCTGTATTTGTGTTATTTTTCAGAAAGTGGAACCAGGAAATATCATTGTCTGCCAAAAAGGAAGTTGCTTCCATCCTGGGTAGTGGCAAGTTGCTTCAAATGAATCTACTGGTTCAAGACTGCAAGCAAATTGTTAGATCTTTCATTTTGCAACTATTATTAGATCTGTGTTAGCAACTATTATTAGTTTCTTTCATTTTGCATATGCATTGATGTCTATGTTAGCAACTATTATTAGTTTCTTTCATTTTGCAACTATTATTAGATCTGTATTTCTTTCATTTGCAACTATGTTTGTGCCTGGTTCTGTGGTTCAACTCGAGTATACTATTATTATCATGCTTGTGAAATGCCCGTGGCTGCATCGAAACACTCATCTGCCTATATTTTGTGAGATAGTACTATGTCGGGACCCCGAATTTGCAAATCCGGACCCTCTGTGTATTCAGCACTAGTCCAGGAACGCGCTAGTGCACACAGTCTTAACATCGGTAAATATCACAATCATACCACTCGATACTAATAAAGTACTTTATTTAAATAGTCAAACTGGTTACTCGACCTTATGGTCAAGTCACAAATGTATGATTTCGCAGGCTAAACTTATTAAGAGAGAAATAGTAGCAAATGAAAATCAAATAACCGTGGCGCCATCCAAAGATACCACAGCAACCGATCGGGCTCGCTTCCCTAAGTAGACGGATCCTCTTGGAGCTCCTCCTCCAAAGCTGGTGTAGTCTCCTCTTCAACTGGTGTTGTATTGTGGCAAGGGTGAGTACTTGGTACTCAGCAAGTGTCGGGACCCGAATCTGCAAATCCGGACCCTCTGTGTATTCTGCACTAGTCCAGGATCACGCTAGTGCACACAGTAATAACAGGGATGAAGTACCACAATCATACACAGCGGAAATAGAACATAGTACTTCAAACACAATATATAAACTGGTTACAAGACCTTAAGGCCAACTTACAAATAGTCTGCCACGCAGGGCTTACAATAACAAAAGTAAATAAACAACAGCGGAATGAAGAACGTTGGTGACTCCCATCAATATGCCACAGGCAACTGACAAGGTTCAACTCCTAGATAACTGCCTCCTCGTGGAACTTCTCCTTCTTCGAAGTTGTAGTCCTCCTCAACTGATGATTGTGTTGAAAGCAAGGGTGAGTATACAACATACTCAGCAAGTCATGCACAGAGGTGCAATCCTATTACTATATGCAGGGTTTCTTCCAAAGGAATGGCTTAAGTGGTTGTTTTGCCTCAAACAAAGATTTTGCTTTAATTAAACAACCTTAATAGATTCAAAAGCAAAGAAACCATATTATATAGTAAGTTATCAATCTCTTTTAAACAATTCAGCTCAAAGCCCTAAATCACTTTAGCAATATTGTCTACGCACTCGGCCACCCATTCCCACATTTTATTTTAAAAGATCTAACCCTTGACTGTAATCCCGAGCGTTGTCCATCAGTGGACTCGGCTATTCGAATAGTTTGTACACTCTGCAGAGGTTATGCACTTTACCCACAAGATACGATCAACTCACCACGTCTGCCGTGAATCGCCATACAAGAGTATGCGAATGAGTGATCATAACAAAGCCTTTCAGAAGCCTCTAACTATACAAGTGGACCTCTCCGGTTGTTGCACACTATCCCTTCCCTTAGTACAAAGCGAAGTATAGGTCAGCCAACCGTTGGATAGGGTACCTAGCCGTAGTACCGGTACGCTCCCCCGTTCAACTACACAAAAGGTATAGTTGACACCCTGAGGTACCAAATGCAAGTTATTAGCAACCTACTCAACTAGGTCCGCCCCATTACAGACATGTGGTCGCATGATTGGCCCAGTTCAAAGGCTTGCAAGGTTAAGTCCTTAGGGTGACCAGGGCAAGACTACCCGAAGAACCAAAACGACTTTCCCAGTGCCACTCATGGCCCACCCTATCATTCTTGCCACTTGCCCCGGTCTAAATCTATTTATCACCCCAGTTTGATTATTGTGCAACGCATGCCAACAATAATATCAATTACCATGTAGAACCACAAGGGTACCTACACTTCACATCAACACGTGGCAAGATTACACAAATTCCAAAACTCATTCCATATAACATTAGTCAATATTATTTTACCATTTGAAGCACATTTCACATAAGCATAGCTAAGCATCTAATCACGGTCTAGCCTCCCGTGTTGGCATAATATAACATCCAACTATTTAAACCCAACTTATGTTGACAATGGATACATGGTATACAAATATTAATCATCAAAGGTGGAATTAACAAATAGGTTGATTAGCTATTTTACCCAAATTAAATTATTCACTTTAATCAATATAGCATGCATAATTTAAATCAGAATACATTTCAAAAACTAGGAGCAATATGGTCAAAGCACAACTTGCCTTCGTAAAGTAGTGAGTCTTGGGCCGAGCTTGATCCTCGAAAACCCGCGCCCTCCCACACTCGACGCTCACGCTGCAATGTATAAAGAACCAAATAAACACGCAAAACAACGTACAACACACATGCAGAAAAATACTCCAAATCAAACTAGTGCGTACTTTCATGAAAATTTCCAGATAATTAGTTTAGCTTTTGCTAAGTTTTATAAAATTTATTTTGGAATTTTTGGACGTGCAGCTTTAAGGGCTACAAAATTCGTAAGTTTGGACTTTCCGCGAATAATTTAACAAGATAAATTTAATTATAAAATTTCATAAAAATTATCTGTAGAAAGGTATTAATTTGTACTAATTAACAAAATTTGTCGATACTATTCGGACCTTGAATGAATTTGTAGCGAAAAACAAATTTCACAATTTATGTTCAAAACCATGTACACAACTTCCTTTCTATCCAATGCATGGCACTTTGTGCAATCCGTTGGTATGCGACAAGATCTTGGTTCGGCCGAGAGGTTTCATGCACGCAAACAAGAACTTGGTTCACTAAAAAAATCTATATATACATACATACACGTATATATTAATCGAATATAACCATGAGTATACATATATATATATATATACAACACAGTGAGTATATATATATGTATACATGCTACTTACTAACATGGAAATATGCGCGCTACTAGCGAGTATTTATGTACAAGTATATAAGCGCCTGCTCAACTATATATCTACGTATTATCTACATCCATCCGACCAAGCTATATATCTCACAAGATATATATATACATATATATACCTACGCGAATATATAAACGAGATAAAATAAAACAGAGCGCAGACGCGAGAGAAAAGAAATACCACTCGGCAGAGCAACGACGGGCGGCGACGCAGGGGAAGGCGATGGTGACGGGCAGACACGACGGCGTACACGACGGCGACGATGACGTAGACGGTGGTGAAGACGGCAACGGCGGCGGCGAAGGCGACTACGGCGACGACAATGTCGGCGACGGCGGCGAGACGACGACGGAAGTGAGGCAATGAACCGGTACGGTGGTGTGCTAGAAAATGGAAGGCTCGTGCGTGGAGACGGCTTGGAAATACTTTGAAAGAGACGTTCCTGTGTGCAAGTGAAAGGCACGTCCACAAAAATAGGAAACGACAGGAAGGTGGAAGGCTTCATGCATGTAGGAAAGGAATGAAGTGACTCTCCATTTCCTTGGGCAATCAAGTCCCTAATTCATGCATTGGAAACGGCATGCAAGGCCGTCGTGGAGAGGAAATGACTAGAAGGTGGAAACGTTGCATGCATTTTGTTTTTACACGCAAAGCTAATAGTGGCCAGTTACTAGTTCACGTACAGGGAATTGCCGAGTAGAGAAATTAAGAGCAGGGAACGGCTAGAATGAACGTATAGGAAGTGGAGCAACGTATGTAGTGGTCTAAGTCATGAGAGTTTCTCCTGTGGTCTTGGCTCAACTCCTAGTATCTACTCTATTTCTTTGAGAAACGTATAGGAGATGGTATTGACGGTAATTAAAGAAACGAAGTTGCCATCCATTAATTGGCGTTACTAAATTATGCACGTAGGAATGAAGGGTGGCTTCATGGAAGTAATGTCTGGAAGGAGTAACGGCTGCAATGACATCCATTACGTGCCTGCACAAGTACTAGAAACGGATTGGAGTGAAACGGATGGAAAATAGGAAGCGGCTGCTACGCAGAGGAGCTAGTAACGTACAAGTGCTCATTCACCCGGGCGGCTGGAATGAATGGGTTTGGAAAAATTTATTCCAAGCAATGCATGCGTATGCACTCTAAATGAGTAGCCTAGAAAAACTAAAAGTCCACATATTCAGGAAGTTCACGAGCACATGCAAATAGGTATATACGCGTATACACTCTCAAACACGCTGCGAAAAAAAAACAGAAAGGTTCTAAAAATTAGAAAAATTCCTCTAAAATATTAGGAACCAATTGGAACTCAACAAAGTTGGTTTCGCGATTTTTCGACGTGTAGATTTTCCGCGAAAATTCTTTTCGTGAATCAGACACCTGTACCGATTTTTTATAAAATCAACGACTTACGTTATATAGCATATTTTTCGAAAATATTTGAAGCGAACACGCTCGTCTACCTATTATCTTAATTGTCAACAAAATTTTAGATTTTACGCTTATACAAAAATGCATGATCTTTATTTAACGTGATTAGTTCAATAAGCTTGACTCCGAATTACTCGCGTGGCTTCCAAGTAAATTTCTAAAAATTACAAATATTCCATAAACACACTAAATGTATTAAAAGCAAATTTTGGGATGTTACAAACCTCCCCCCCTTAACAGAATCTCGTCCCCGAGATTCGAGGCTTAACTAGAGAATAGGTCCGGAAACTCCTTCAGATCTTCTTCGCGTTCCCAAGTTGCCTAACTCTCTGAGTGATTGCTCCTTTGAACTTTGCAGAAACGAATTGTATTATTCTTGGTTTCTCGTTCAGCTGTGTCCAAGATCTTAACCGAATGCTCTTCGTAGGTCAGATCTTCTTGCAACACGATTGCTTCCAGAGTTGCTTGTTCTTCTGGTACTCGCAGACACACATTTTTTTTTAACTATGAACCCTGGGATACATCATGTACTCCTGCTAGTGATTGTGGCAACTTCAGCTGATAAGCTACGTCACCTCTTCGTCTCAGGATCTTGAATGGTCCAACGTATCCTGGGGCGAGTTTTCCTTTAGTGCGGAACCTTTTAACTCCTTTGAGAAGTGTCACTCTGAGGTGTACGTAATCCTCTGACTCGAAACTCAAATCTATGATAGTTATTTGCATAGATCTTTTTGCCTTGACCAAGAAATTTTCAATCTTTCCCGAATCATCGTGACTCGTTCCTTAGGTTCTTGAAGAATATCCGGTCAAAAGATGTGACACTCATCTGTCTCATTCCAATTTTATGGCGTTCTACAAGTTCGTCCGTACAAAGCTTCAAATGGTGACATCTGCAGACTTGTTCGGTAACTGTTTTTATAACTGAACTTTGCATATGGGAGACACTTGTCCCATGAAGTGGTATATGCTAGTGTACAAGCTCTGAGCATGTCTTCCAAAACCTGGTTAAATCTTTCAGTCTGACCATCTGTCTGAGGAGGATAGGCCGTTCTGAAGTTTATTTGGTTTCCCATGGCCTCGTACAACTTGTTCTAGAACCCGGAGGTAAATTGTGTACCTTTGTCCAATATACCTTCTTGGGCACTCTATGTAAGAAGACAATCCTTGACACCACCCTGTGCTCATAGCCTCAAGTTCTAGCTCTATGGCTATCATTCCACACAACTCATTATTAGCTGCTCTATGAAGACATCTGATCTTTATTAATACTCTTGCATCCAACCTTTACATATCAGCAGACTCACATACCAGCTATATATTTTTTTTAACGAGAGAATTCTTACAAAGGTTTCTCAACTAATGACTCTCTCATAAGCATGAAACATTACATTGTTTAAAGAAATCTTATGCCTTGGACTTCCTCAGTAGGGTCTTCATTCGTACACTTCTTCTTCATCTGACCCTTTGGCACGGTTTGCGTAACTCCAGAGCAAATTGCTTCACAATTTGCTTCTGGTACTGATGTCTTGGTAGGTGTAGAACTGGAATTGAAATAGGCAGGTGTATCACAACTTCTCTTAGGACAACTTCTAGCATAGTGTCCTGGCTTATTGCAGCAATAGCAACGCTTGGATGACGTCTGCTGGCTTCCTCCTGACATATCTCTATTCTTGATAGAGATAGAACTGAGATTGATGCGATCTGCAGTGACCACTTTCCTCTGGTTGCAGTTGTTAGCAAAATGTCCCGGCTGGCGACAAGCATAGCAAATTCTAGACAATAAACTTCTTCCTCGAGAACTTTTCTCCGTGGGGGTGTTGGGGAAACTCCGACCTTCAAGACGAGGCACGGGTGAAATTGTCTCGAACAAAGTCTGTGCAGCATGATCATTGAGTTGCCGAGGGGCACTCCTCACTTGCTGTTGCGGTGATCCTTCTTGCCAAGCTTTCTGACGCTTGTAGTTGTTCTCAAATTCCTTGTGTCCACCTCCGAGAATAAGAGTTTTGTTAACCAATCTTTCTTGCTTCAACCGACTCCTTGAGCGAGTTGCTTCCTTGGTATTACCACTCACTCTTGGTGCTATAAACTTAACTGATCCAATTTCCGGAATGATCATGACTTTAAATTGCTTGATCTTTTTGGGGACATTCCTTCACAAAATGACCTAACTCACCACAGTGATGGCAAGAATGTTTGAATTGTCTTGCTGGATTGAGGGGACATTCTCTAGCCCAATGGCCTTTTCCACCACATAGAAAACAATTCCATGGTGACCAAGTATCACTGGCTTCTTGAAGTAGACTGATAAGGTTGACATGCTGCTTCTTCTTTTCTTCATGCGGCACCGTAAGTGCGGATGACAATCCTTCTCTCCTTGCTAACTCTTGAGCAATGACGACTCGAAAATCCTCTCGCTGACGCCGAGTCACAGCGGTCACTAATGAATCCAGGGGGCATTGAGCTGGGCAATGATCCCTACCTTCACAAAGATAGCATGTGACGTTGCTCATAGGACATTCTCCAGGTAGATGGCTTCCTTCACAGCTGGAACAATTGATTGCATGTTCATCAGCAGTGTGTCCTATTTCTCCACAACGGATACATGCACGGTCTTCTGATTTGCTTGATTGACAACACTTCAACGAACATCGTCCCGGTATGATGTCGGGTGCGGAAATACCATTCTTCCTCGGTCTTATTGTGGTTCCACTGTCTTCTGACAACATGAAGTGCTGACGAAAGATGGTGGCAAACTCCATCCAAGTGATGGTATGTCCATCCTCAAAGGTGGCATATAAATCTTTCCACCAAGCTAATGCCTTTCCCTCTAACTGGCACGTAGCATAGGGAACTTTTTCTTGATCCTCACATTGCACCAAAGCTAGCTTCTCTTCTATGATGCGAAGCCAAATTTCTGCATCTCTCGAAGTGGCTGATCACAAACGTGGGTGGTTTAGTCTTCATGAACAAGGAGAACTTTGGTTGCGGACATGCTGTTGTGTCTGCAGTTGTAGGGGTATTGGTTTTGGCACCATTAGCTTCCATCTGTTGCATCACCATCTGCATAAGCTGAGTTTGAGCGGTGAGAAATCGATCCAAGTTCGACTAGTTACCGCAGTATGGTAGATAGTCGCTTGTTTGTCTCGCTTTGTCATTGGCAACGGTAGTCGCAATCGTATTGACTTGAATCGCTTGAAACATTGGTGTAGTCGATCCCTTCCATCTCGTGGACATGCCAAGGTTTAGTTGAGAGGGAAGAGGAAAGGTAAGGTTGAAGAATCCTAGTGTAGGGAAGGTGCTTAACCCAAAAACTTAAGCACATAATATTAATAACTTGGTATGGTTGCTTACAAAAGCCTAAAAGCTATGCAACGCATACTGCACACCCAGCAAACAAGGAAGATCCAAATTCCTAAGCACACAATATTCTAACGGCTAAGAGGGTAACTCTCCTATCTTCAGAGACGCGACTCTCACACACGAGTCTCAACTGACTACTAAAGCACTGGTTCTTCAAGCTTCAGAAACACCGCATCAATCCACTTATCCTTGAACTCGATGATTCCTTACTTCATGATCTTCAGGGTTGACAGCGACATCTAGTACTTTCTTCTTAAGTGTGAAACAACGTAGACTATTAAGAATGACTCAGGTAAGATTTCCATTTAAACCAAAGGAAAGGGTAGAAGTTTCAGCAAAGAGGAGAGAATAGAAGAATAAGATAAGTCAAGAACTCATTATTCTTTCAAGTTAAATTTTCTCTTTAGAAAATAATTTTGAAGCTCCTAAAGTTGGCCAATCTATCTAGGGTCAAGACCTACAGTCAGTATGGCTCTGATACCACCTCTGTCGGGACCCGACCTGCAAATCCGGACCCTCTGGTATTCTCGTGACTAGTCCAGGATCACGCTAGTGCACACAAGAATAACAGGGATGAAGTACCACAATCATACACAATGGAAATAGAACAAAGTACTTCAAACACAATATATAAACTGGTTACAAGACCTTAAGGCCAACTTACAAATAGTCTCACACGCAGGCTTACAATAACAAAAGTAAATAAACAACAATGAATGAAGAACGCGTTGGTGACTCCCATCAATATGCCACAGGCAACCGACAAGGTTCAACTCCTAGATAATCGCCTCCTCGTGGAACTTCTCCTTCTTCAAGTTGTAGTCCTCCTCAACTGATGATTGTGTTGAAAGCAAGGGTGAGTATACAACATACTCGGCAAGTCATGCACAGAGGTGCAATCCTATTACTATATGCAGGTTTCTTCCAAAGGAATGGCTTAAGTGGTTGTTTTGCCTCAAACGGCATTTTGCTTTAATTAAACAACCTTAATAGATTCAAAAGCAAGAAACCATATTATATAGTAAGTTATCAATCTCTTTTAAACAATTCAGCTCAAAGCCCTAAATCACTTTAGCAATATTGTCTCGGCACTCGGCCACCCATTCCCACATTTTATTTTAAAAGATCTAACCCTTGACTGTAATCCCGAGCGTTGTCGATCACAGTGGACTCGGCTATTCGAATAGTTTGTACACTCTGCAGAGGTTATGCACTTTACCCACAAGATACGATCAACTCACCACGTCTGCCGTGAATCGCCATACAAGAGTATGCGAATGAGTGATCATAACAAAGCCTTTTAGAAGCCTCTAACTATACAAGTGGACCTCTCCGGTTGTTGCACACTATCCCTTCCCTTAGTACAGGCGAAGTATAGGTCAGCCAACCGTTGGATAGGGTACCTAGCCGTAGTACCGGTACGCTCCCCCGTTCAACTACACAAAAGGTATAGTTGACACCCTGAGGTACCAAATGCAAGTTATTAGCAACCTACTCAACTAGGTCCGCCCCATTACAGACATGTGGTCGCATGATTGGCCCAGTTCAAAGGCTTGCAAGGTTAAGTCCTTAGGGTGACCAGGGCAAGACTACCCGAAGAACCAAAACGACTTTCCCAGTGCCACTCATGGCCCACCCTATCATTCTTGCCACTTGCCCCGGTCTAAATCTATTTATCACCCCAGTTTGATTATTGTGCAACGATGCCAACAATAATATCAATTACCATGTAGAACCACAAGGGTACCTACACTTCACATCAACACGTGGCAAGATTACACAAATTCCAAAACTCATTCCATATAACATTAGTCAATATTATTTTGCCATTTGAAGCACATTTCACGTAAGCATAGCTAAGCATCTAATCACGGTCTAGCCTCCCGTGTTGGCATAATATAACATCCAACTATTTAAACCCAACTTATGTTGACAATGGATACATGGTATACAAATATTAATCATCAAAGGTGGAATTAACAAATAGGTTGATTAGCTATTTTACCCAAATTAAATTATTCACTTTAATCAATATAGCATGCATAATTTAAATCAGAATACATTTCAAAAACTAGGAGCAATATGGTCAAAGCACAACTTGCCTTCGTAAAGTAGTGAGTCTTGGGCTGGAGCTTGATCCTCGAAACCCGCGTCCTCCCACAGCTCGACGTCTACGCGTAACAGATAAAGAACCAAATAAACACGCAAAACAACGTACAACACACATGCAGAAAAATACTCCAAATCAAACTAGTGCGTACTTTCATGAAAATTTCCAGATAATTAGTTTAGCTTTTGCTAAGTTTTATAAAATTTATTTTGGAATTTTTGGACGTGCAGTTTAAGAGCTACAAAATTCGTAAGTTTGGACTTTCCGCGAATAATTTAACAGTATAAATTTAATTATAAAATTTCATAAAAATTACTGTAGAAAGGTATTAATTTGTACTAATTAACAAAATTTGTCGCATACTATTCGGACCTTGAATGAATTTGTAGCGAAAAAAACAAATTTCACAATTTATGTTCAAAACCATGTACACAACTTCCTTTCTATCCAATGCATGGCACTGTGCAATCCGTTGGTATGCGACAGTACTGGTTCGGCTGGAGAGGTTTCATGCACGCAAACAAGAACTTGGTTCACTAAAAAAAAATCTATATATACATACATACACGTATATATTAACCGAATATAACCGCAGGTATACATATATATATATATATACAACACAGTGAGTATATATATATGTATACATGCTACGACTAACATGGAAATATGCGCGCGCCTAGCGAGTATTTATGTACAAGTATATAAGCGTCTGTTCAACTATATATCTACGTATTATCTACATCCATCCGACCAAGCTATATATCTGCGCATATATATATATACATATATATACCTACGCGAATATATAAACGAGATAAAATAAAAACAGAGCGCGCACGCGAGAGAAAAGAAATACCACTCGGCAGTAGCAACGACGGCGGCGACGCAGGGGAAGGCGATGGTGACGGCGTACACGACGGCGTACACGACGGCGACGATGACGTAGACGGTGGTGAAGACGGCAACGGCGGCGGCGAAGGCGACTACGGCGATGACAATGTCGGCGACGGCGGTGAGACGACGACGGAAGTGAGGCAATGAACCGGTACGGTGGTGTGCTAGAAAATGGAAGGCTCGTGCGTGGAGACGGCTTGGAAATACTTTGAAAGAGACGTTCCTGTGTGCAAGTGAAAGGCACGTCCACAAAAATAGGAAACGACAGGAAGGTGGAAGGCTTCATGCATGTAGGAAAGGAATGAAGTGACTCTCCATTTCCTTGGGCAATCAAGTCCCTAATTCATGCATTGGAAACGGCATGCAAGGCCGTCGTGGAGAGGAAATGACTAGAAGGTGGAAACGTTGCATGCATTTTGTTTTTACACGCAAAGCTAATAGTGGCCAGTTACTAGTTCACGTACAGGGAATTGCCGAGTAGAGAAATTAAGAGCAGGGAACGGCTAGAATGAACGTATAGGAAGTGGAGCAACGTATGTAGTGGTCTAAGTCATGAGAGTTTCTCCCAGGTGGTCTTGGCTCAACTCCTAGTATCTACTCTATTTCTTTGAGAAACGTATAGGAGATGGTATTGACGGTAATTAAAGAAACGAAGTTGCCATCCATTAATTGGCGTTACTAAATTATGCACGTAGGAATGAAGGGTGGCTTCATGGAAGTAATGTCTGGAAGGAGTAACGGCTGCAATGACATCCATTACGTGCCTGCACAAGTACTAGAAACGGCTTGGAGTGAAACGGATGGAAAATAGGAAGCGGCTGCTACGCAGAGGAGCTAGTAACGTACAAGTGCTCATTCACCCGGGGCGGCTGGAATGAATGGGTTTGGAAAATTTTATTCCAAGCAATGCATGCGTATGCACTCTAAATGAGTAGCCTAGAAAAACTAAAAGTCCACATATTCAGGAAGTTCACGAGCACATGCAAATAGGTATATACGCGTATACACTCTCAAACACGCTGCGAAAAAAAAAACAGAAAGGTTCTAAAAATCAGAAAAATTCCTCTAAAATATTAGGAACCAATTGGAACTCAACAAAGTTGGTTTCGCGATTTTTCGACGTGTAGATTTTCCGCGAAAATTCTTTTCGTGAATCAGACACCTGTACCGATTTTTTATAAAATCAACGACTTACGTTATATAGCATATTTTTCGAAAATATTTGAAGCGAACACGCTCGTCTACCTATTATCTTAATTGTCAACAAAATTTTAGATTTTACGCTTATACAAAAATGCATGATCTTTATTTAACGTGATTAGTTCAATAAGCTTGACTCCGAATTACTCGCGTGGCTTCCAAGTAAATTTCTAAAAATTACAAATATTCCATAAACACACTAAATGTATTAAAAGCAAATTTTGGGATGTTACAGCAAGTCATGCACAGAATGCAGGCTAATATACTATATGCATGGCTTGGTACAAAGGAATAGCTCAAGGTATATTTGCAGTAAACAGCATTTGACAAGTAACATAAGTAGATTCGAAAGCAGTAGAAACAAGTATAGCATAGGTAACTTTTCAAGGAGTTTAATAAACATCTTTCCCATCCTAATCCACATTTCCATCAACATCATTATTAATCCAACCCAACTTTTCAAACCAAGTTATTTTTGAGAAAATCTAACCCTTGACTGTAATTCCCGAGCGATGTCCAATACCGCGGACACGGCTATTCGAATAGATTCTACACTCTGCAGAGGTTATGCACTTTACCCACAAGATACAGTCAAACACCACAAAGGCGAGTTCCCGTAAC
The DNA here is from genome assembly GCA_036346355.1 of Rhipidocladum racemiflorum. Taxonomy (NCBI): domain Eukaryota; kingdom Viridiplantae; phylum Streptophyta; class Magnoliopsida; order Poales; family Poaceae; genus Rhipidocladum; species Rhipidocladum racemiflorum. Next base: position 58,267,860 of record CM070578.1, read on the forward strand.
AAAGTCTTTCGGAAACCTCTAACAATACAAGTGGTCCTCCCCGGTTATTGCGCACTAACCCTTCCCTTAGCTAAGGCGAAGTCTAGGCCAATCAACCGTTAGATGGGTACCTGGCCTCAGCCAGACGCGCTCCCGCACAACTTACACAAAGGGTGTAGTTGACCTCATGAGGTCCCACAGTAATGCGTTATTAGCAACTTAGTCAACTAGGTCCGTCCCATTACTGAGACATGTGGTTGCACGTTAGACCCAGTTCAAAGGCTTGCAAGGTTAAGTCCTTAGGGTGACCAGGGCAAGACTACCCGAAGAACCAAATCAACACTCCCAATGCCACAACTGGCCCACCTGATTACTCTTGCCACATGCCCTGGCCGAAAATCGTTTATCAAACCCCGCTTGATTACCATGCACTACGTGCCATCAACATCACATGATACCTTTCCAAAACAGGTTCAATATATCATTAAGTCAATATTAACATTTGATTATCCAAAATCATGTCATGAGCACGAAAGGTGTCTAAGCAAAGATACTACAACGGTCTAAAACCCATGTTGGCAATTTAATAATGTCCAACTAGTAATCCACAACTAGGGTGACAAGGGGTCATGGCACATACTTAAATAATCAAGGTGTCATACAGCAAATTGGTACTTATCTAATCCCACATGTTTAAATAAAGTATTTTCTATTTGAACTTAGCATGCAATAGGTTAAATCAAAATAGATTTCAAAATAGGATCAACATGGTCAAAGCACAACTTGCCTTCAAAAAGTACTTGTTCTTGGTCTTGAGTTGGATCCTGAGTCAATACTTCTCCTTCGAATCCTTCCGGCACTTCAACGTCTACTCGTAAAGCGTGCAAATAGCAAATACACGAATAAACAATAGGCAAAAAGTGTCCAAACATCCAAATAAAATCCATAAACAGAGAGAACATAATTTTATGAATTTTTAGAAACTGGAATCATCAAATTCGGAGTTAAAACGCAAAAGTTATGATTATTTAAAGTTTAAATAATCAATTAAATAATTTTACAGAGAAAAACTTTACTCCAAAAATTAAATAAAATTTATATTTAGGTAGATCTCAATTTTATACAAATTTAGAAATTTGAATCACTCAAATCGGAGTTGAAACGCAAAAGTTATAAGCGTTTGAAGTTTGAATCAAAATCTGAAATCATTATTTCGAATTAATAAATCATTTTCTTTTTCGGAAATTAATTATTGCGTCAGCAAGGACACGTGGCAGCTTCTGATTGGCCTGCTGACGTCAGCCGGTCCATGGACGTGGTCCACGCTCGGCTCGGGTCTACCGTGGACTTGGTCCACGAATCCACGTGTCGCTGACATGTGGGTCCGCCTTGGATGACTTTATCGGCGTCGGTGAGGCTCGACCACAGGGGCAGGTGGGTCCATCCGATGACGTCATGGGTGACGTCACGGTGCGGTCGCTTTGAAAAATTCTGGAAAATATCTTGGATCATTTTGGACTCAAATAAAATATTTCCAACAAAATTTTATTTGCAAAATTAAATTCTTTAATTATTTCAAAATGGAATAAATTCAAATAAATTCCAAATAAATTCCAGAAAATTCCAAAAATTCACCAAAGTGCCAAATCACACATGAATTTAAGAAAAGCAAAATTTTTGGGGTGTTACATACTACCACTTGCTTGCACAGGTAATCCGTATTTCCATTGATGTGAATTTGGATTCCAGTTGTGAGATGTTCTGCTGCATCTTTTGTATTTGCAACTATTATTTTTTTCCTTTTGTGAGATATTCTGATGCATCTTCCGTATTTCCATTGATGTGAATTTGGATTACAGTTGCAAGAAATCTTGTTCGCATGTGTGTTCGTCACAGTTTACTAGTGGCAGGGAAATTGTAGCGAACAGTACTATGTTTGATACCCATCGGGTTCGGATTCGGGTACATGTTTCTACCCGAAAGGTTATTCGGGTTCGGGTCGGGTATTCAAAATCGGGTTCGGGTTCGGGTTCGGGTCGGGTTTGGTAAAACCCGCACCCGACCCGACCCGTTGCCATCCCTACTTACAATAAATAAGAATCTTAATTTGTTCCTGCAATTTCAATATTTCAAAGTTGTCATGTGCAGCGTACAGTTGAATACATTGATGAATTCAATTTGTTTGCTTATTCCGACTGTTGCAATTGTTAGTGATATGCCATTAAGGTAATTATGGAGTATCACGTCTATATTTGTGTAATAATATGATTATTTTATCCTTTGAATAAATCTCTACTATATAAAGTGAGAGTTTCTTCCCACGTCACATTAATTGCTCTGCTTAATTGTCCTACTTAATCTCTACCATATAAAGTGAGAGTTTCTTCCCACGTCACATTAGTTGCTCTGCTTAATTGTCCTACTTAATTGCCCTGCTTAATTGCCCTACGCAAGAAACGAAGTGTTGCTTTAATTAGCCAGCTTTTGCAAGAAACGAAGCGTTAAAGATAGATGTTTGATCTTATGAAATAGTATTTTTTTATTTTTTAATCTTTATTTTTCGTTATCAATTTTGTTTTTCGTAGCAACGCACGGGCATATAACTAGTATCATTAATATCAATCAACAAGTATGTGACTTATTTGTGAAACTCCTTGTTTATATTTTTATATTATTCTGAATTATCCCTAACCTTATATCATCATATGGGATAATTGTGATTTATAGGTCAACACATGTATTGATTGATGATCATATTTTACAGATCATGAATATAAAGATATCAAATCAATAATATGGGCACATGTTGGAGAACATAATGTTAGAGTGACCCACCATGAGACGTTGTAGGAATTATTATATTCTTAAATGTCATTAGTTGGTCTCATACATAGTATATGTGGGATCCTTAGATCTGAGATCATCATGATTTCCTATATGCGTAGTAGTATACTTAGGGGTTGCCAAATGCTACTCCGTAATTAGGTAGTCAGGAAGGTAGCTTTCGGTTTACTATGAAACATGTGGAGGAATGTAGGTGATCAAGATGGAATTGGCCCCTACTATATAGTGGGAGAGATATCTCTGGGCCCCTCAATATATTTGGATTAAGCAAGTGCATGACCATGCCGAGTGTGATTAAGGAATCAATTGCAACTTAGTAATAAGCTATAGAATGAGTGAAAGATCGAGCTATCATAGGGTGGCACGTTTCTCACCTTGATTTTGATATAGTATCATGAGGCAAAGAGATCAGTATATACTATATAGGTTCGCTCGATATGATCTTCGTGTATATTTTTTGAAGTCACTATGTCCTAATAGGGGCCAATACCGACTTATAGGCCGAAAGGAGTTTTGGCCCATGGTCGATTATGGATGAGCCTACATGGTCACACATTTATTGAGGTGGAATACAATGGTTCGGATTGAATCCATCACTAATGGGCCAAGTGAAATTTGCACCATGGTTGGTCCCTAAGGTTGCGGTAGACAGATAGCTGCAGCCGCCGAAACCCCAGCTGAAACCCTAGACATCACCATTTGAGCCTTTCCATGCGCAATGGTGCTAGAACAATGATGCACGTGTAGGCCCCCGAATCGGCTATCCGGAGTCCTCTGTGTATTTCTGTACTAGTCCCAGATCAGTAGCTAGTACACACAGTCAAACAGTGATGAATCAACAACCATATCACGGATACATATAACAAAATAAGAACAACACCAAATAAAAGCAAAGACCTTATGGTCAAGGTTTACCATTACGGCCTGAACAGGCAGAGCAACTTGAACAACCGCAGCGGAAGACAAAAACACCAAAGCGACCCATCCAAATGCCCACAGGCAATCAAGTGGGGAGCGCGCCCTAGTCGTTGGAATTCCTTGACAGCTTCTTTCACTTCTGATATACGATTAGAATGTAGCACGTGAGTACATAAAGTACTCAGCAAGTCTGGGAAATTATGCACAATGTAGGCTATCCAAAGATGGCTTAATATGGTTCTTTTGCATAAAGCCAAGTTTCATTAAATTATACTTGTTAATAAGTTTCACAAAGCATATTTGAGCAATTCTTTTTAATAATTGAATTATGTAATATTGCAGTGAAGGTTCTAACCACCACTCACTAATATACAGGCTCTATCCACCACATCTCAACAAAATCAGGGTTCAATCCATCCACATGGCTCTATCTGCCACGGTTCACAAAATCAGGTTCCTTCCACCTACCTGGCTTTAGCCGCCAGAAGCACACTCGAGAGTTCTAACCGCTCCCGGATCCCAAAACAAACCATTGTTTAGTTTGAAACCAAAAACCAAAGTCTACTAGTATGAAAGCATTCAGCAAGCTTTGCCTTTGACCGTAGGCACGGCTATTCGAATAGTTTTAACTCTGCAGAGGTGTACAACTTTACCCACAAGACATGATATTCCCTTGATGCCAAGCTATTAGCACACTTCCTTAGGTGTGCCGACAGGGATATCATGACAAGGCCTTTACAATGTATACGCCTAACCTGACCCACCCGCTGAGGTTTCACCGCTGTTAGGGTTATATCCACCCAGTACAGAAGCCCCCTCTTGTGCCGTGTGAGAAAAACAACAACAATGCCTCTATCCGGCGCTCACATTCCACCGTTTGGTGAGTCTAAGTTAGGTTTCTACAAATTATTTAGCCAGGTCGTTCCCACTTTGACATCTGGTTGTACGGTTATGCTTAGAATGGAGACAGTCATAAGCGTCGGTCCTTAACTGACTTGGGGCGGTACTTGCACAATGAAAGCTAGCGCTCCATCCGCACCCACCAGACAAACCATTCCGCCCCAGTCCAAACCATTTTTCATTTTAAATATTTATTTTGTAAACCATCGGCAATACTCCTTGCCTATAACTTCCAACACAAGTTTTCAAGGGTTAAATGAAATTCCCACCCATAGGTGAATACTGACCGATTGCGAGTCTAAGCATTTATACCGTACTATTCTATTCCACCAATAGTTTAGTTTATAAAATACAAATCTTAGGGTTGATAAAACATGATTATAATTAAATCGGTACTTCCCAAAATGCATGAGACCACCGAGATTCCCCCATTCTTATCATGGTACTATATAATCCAGTCCCATTTAGTACTTCCACCATGTAAAGTTGATATCATGTGCCATCATAACTCCAAAATCATGCCAAGCTATTATTATCATTGTATAGGAAACAATCTCCTCAAAATATGAGCCTCCTTATTGATTACTCATCTTCCACACATCGATTGATCTGTTAATCTACTTGATCCACCGAGAATAATTCATAATCTCCTCGCCGAGCATATTTCATGGAAGATTCTACAAATCCAAGACTTCATTGATTCATTGCCTAGAGCTGTTTCCATATACCATGACACCAAGTTGATTAAGCAATTCACACCCAATCCACATTATTCATAATCCCACACAAGTGGTTATCGCAAAACCATATTTCCCAAAATCCTCTACTAAACCACCGAGTACGATTCTCAGTATTATCCATTTAATACATCGAGTATATATTTGATAATATCATTGATTAAATCATCGAGTATCATTCTCCACATTACCTATTGTAACCCTTCATATTGTCATCGCTAAATCATCTACATTTTATCCATCAAGAATGCGTAATATTATCATTTACTAAACCACCAAACATTCTGGATTATTCACAATTCTCCATAAATGATTATCACCTAATATGCTTGTTAAAATCCACCGAAATATAAGTCACCACTTATTCTATTTAACCCACAAGTATGCCTCTCAATATCATTTATTTACTTTTACCGACTATTATTCTTGACATCATACATCTTCCAATATTCTTCCAATCCACACAAATTATATGGATTACCACTCATAGATCAATTCTATAATGACTACCCCACAGCACTAATATTCACGAAATCTCCAATTTACATTTCGTACCACTTGTTCCACCGATCGTGTCTTTCCAACAGTTTTTTTCCCTAATTAAAGAATATTTTTCCAAAAACATTTATATTGGTGGATTACTATACTAGGGCGACAAAGGATCAGGGATAACAATGTCAAGGAGGTAGGAACAATAGGTATAACTAATAACCTAACGTTAATATCATCCATTTAATATAAATAGCAATGCAATTTGTAAAACATTTATAAATCATGGGATCAAAATGCGTCAAGGAGACTTGCCTCGGTCACAGCGAGAAAGTTGAACTCTTTGAAGTCCGGTGGTGGGGTCGGCGGACTCGGCGGGATCGTCGACTACGTGCAAAACGAGGCAATAAATAAATACAAGAAAATAAATAAAATCCAAATATTATAAAAGTTATACTGGCAGGAAGATCTTGATTTTAGATGAATTTAGGAATTTGAACGGAGTCAATCGGAGTTCGAACGGAGAAGATATGAGTTTCCGAAGTTCGAAAACCCTGGAAAAAGGAAAAATGCAGAATATTCTGGGAATATTCCTTGGTTGACTTTTCTGATTTTTAATGGAATTGGGTGGAGTGTATGCCATGTGGGGCCATATTGTCATAGAGTGGAGTCTTCTTCAACCTTGCTCCAAGCCATGGCAAAACAGGGGAGACCAAGGGGTCGGCCAAGAAGTGGGCGATCGGCGCATGAGGAGCCTGGCCAAGACGGCCAGGCGCGGGCCGGCTGGAGGCGACGGGGCCTAGAGGCAATGGAGGTGGCGCGGCGGCACGGCGGCGGCAAGGCGGGGATCGCAAAGTAGACGGCGCGCTGGGGCGCCAAGCGCGGCAAGGCGAGGGAGGCGGCCGGCCGGAGTCGACGGCGGGTCGGGCGGCGCTGGGCGACCGAGGCGGCGCAAGCGTGGAGGCGCGGGCGAGGGGCGGCGAGCTGGCCGAGGGTCCGCCGGTGGGTCGGCCGACGGCAGCTGACGGCGATGGGCGAGGACAAGACGGCACAAGCACAGAGAATGCCATTTTCGCCCAAAAATCCGAATTTTGCCCAAATTTGAATGAAACATGACCAAATAATTCATGAATCATCTAGAGGACATCCTTAGGGATCTAGTAATGCAAGGAATTGATCAATTTCTCACCGGAGACGATGAATTTGGCGACGAACGCAACTCCGGTCGAAATGACAAAACCCGAAATTCGTCTCCAAAACTTGATGAAACCTAAAATCGATTGTCGGGTTAGACTCTAGACTCAATCACGGTCACAAGGAACCAAGTGGCACGAAGAATGGCTCACCGGAGAGAGATCTACAAGCAAGAACACGAAGAACACCGAAAACTTCAACCCGGCGCCGGTTTTCTTGCTCTAGTGGATGAACGAAAGGGAGAGGCCAAAGGAGGCTCATACCACCGGAACGGGGGTTCTTATACGGAGAGAATGGAGGTGGTGGTGCGCCGTTTGGAGTAGAAACGGTCGAGTTACGAGCGTTTAAGTGCAATTCGGTTTTTCATTAATGCGGCCGTTTTCGGCGAGATTAACGACGATTGATGGTGGGGAATGGCAAGAGATCGACGTTACGGATCCAACGGAACCGACCGTTCGCGTTTTGGAGTTGATTTGAGTGAGATACAAGAACTTGAAGAATGCCCTAGCCATTGGAGCTTTGCTTGGAGCTCTCTGTTATTTTCCATGGCTAGAGGTAGAAGATGAGTACTATTCATTGACACGTGGCGCTTCCCCATTGGTCCTCCTTTACGCGAATAATCCGCCCTAGAGAAAAATTAGGAAAAATGGTCTAAAAATTCCAAAAAAATTCCTAGAGCCATTTTAGAATATTTGGGACCCAATAAAATTGGTTTCGCGGAATTTGGATGAAATTTGCGGAATTAAATATTCGGGCGCGGATTGCAGGCATTAAACAAAGGCCGCGCGAGATAAAATAGGAACGGAGGTCCAAAAATCCGGGGAATGATTCCTAAAATCATTTTGGAATATTTGGAACACAATTGAAGTGGTTTCGGGATTTTTGGAGCATTTTTGGACTCGGGTGAAATTTCGGGTACCGGCGGGAATCTGGAAATTCGATTTTTCGAACGGAAGGGAATTGAATCCCGATTTTGGACGGGAAAGGGATGTCAGGTTAACATAAACACCAATAAACTCCAAGTTTTCGAATTTAATTTATTTAAATTAGATTTTTCTCCAAGAGGCGAAAACTAGAGCGTTACAGCACGACGTTCCTTCCCCGAACATGTGGACTTCAGTAGAGGTGTTGCTGCTAATGTAACGCTAATCAAGACGATCGACCACCGCATGAGGAAGATTGACCACCACAACAGGATGCGTGCTACGTTGAATCGGGCTGCGTCAACTCTCCTTCCGCTGCACTACGCATCTATTAGTAACGATCCATGATCACTTACTCACTTGGCTTCATGGTTTACACGATAGAATTTTTAGTTTGTTCTAGCGTAGCCTACCCATATCCCTACAGCAATCCTGCAAATAAGATGATAACTCATACTAGTGAACCCTAACGAACACTAGCGCCAACTACCATCTCGGTACAGCAACCTACGACACCTAAATTCACCAAAGAATATGCTTCGATTCTCTTCTACTTGACCACACGAAAGTAGACATACTATTCTTGCAATCAACCTAAAGAAGTTGCAAGAACAACAGCGATAATTTCAGAATTGGAGCTCCCCATTCTATCGGGACTTTTTGAGCACAAACCATATAATCAAGAGTAGCTCTTTGATCTAAATTTTTTTGGTTATATTCACAATGGATGGAGCACACTAATATAGGACAGACAAAGGAGGAAGTGTGGCCAAAAGAGAGAACAAGGCCAAAATCCACTTTCATTTGGGTTTCTATTTCCTATTTCTAATTCTAGATAAAAGGAAATCAAAGATTATATGAATCTCTTCTTGCCAATTTATGGTGATTTCTTTCCTTGCAAGAGGATGGCCAAAATCTCTTTTTTTTCTTCTCTCTTGCTTCTTCCTTTTGATGATGATGGCCAAAATCGCTCCTACCTTCTCTCTTGCTTCTTTCCTTTCCTTCTGGAGTGCATATATGAAAAGACATGGCGGGCATGGAGTTAGCTTGGTCCACGCATTTGAGTGCTCCTATGTGTTTCCTAGTGATAGCAATGATCGTATTGTCCACTTTTGGTGTTCATCATCCCTCACCTCCCACTAGACACGCCATTTTTCAACACATTCATATATAAAAACACCAAAGTAGTTACAAAAAAGCATCCAATTCTCATCAAAAGTTAAGTTCTAATAAGTTAAAATGAAAGCAACAATTTGAGCTAGTTTCTTAGCACATGATCATGTTATTGGTCCTTGAAACATGTTTGGAGCCTCATCGTGAACATTGGAAGAAGATGGTGTCGGTGTAATCGAAGGAATGACCCTATCATCATCCCCTCTTGAAAAGGAGTTGTCCTCAACTATGTATCATGTGGTCGAAAGAAAAGAGACAAAACTTAAACATTAAAAGTAGCACTGACAATATAGTCATCTCCTAAAAGTTCGATTTTGTAAGCATTGTCATTAATCTTCTCAAGAACCTAGAATTGACAATCCCCTCTAGACATCAATTTGGATTTTCTTTTTTATGAAAATCATTCCTTTCTAAGTGAACCCAAATCAAGTCAACCCTGCCCTGAATGTTACTACTACAAGCTCAACCACAACAAAATAAATCAATTGTACATAAAATTTTAGCAAGTATACTACATATCATATCACTTCTAACAATAAACTATGAATCACAAACAAGAGCCACTACTGCAGAATGATACATTGCTATCGCTTCATCCGTATCGGTTCCAAACTTTTGACTAAAAAACCGATTGTGATACGTGTAAGTCATTTGGAGATTTGGGTAACAGGTTATCACAATCGGTTCTTTCTCAGAACCGATTGAGATAAGAATCAACATCACAATCGGTTCTGAGGAAGAACCAATGGTGATAATCGGTTTGCTTATCACAATCGGTTCATTGATTGTGATAAGCAAACCGATTATCACCATCGATTCTTTCGCAGAACCGATTGTGATGAGGAATGGATTATCACAATCGGTTCTCTCTCAGAACCGATTGTGATAAGCATGATTATCACCATCAGTTCTTTCTTAGAACCGATTGCAATGAGGAGACGTGTTATCACAATCGGTTCTTTCTCAGAACCGATTGTGATGAGGACGGGTTATCACAATCGGTTTGTTCTCAGAACCGATTGTGATGAGCCTCGTTAGGTTTTATATTCCCTCAGGATGAACTCTCCTCTGTTGTTGTTCTAGAGCGGAAAAAATCGCCGCCACCCCAAAAAAACTGAACATACTCTTGTTGAAACTTAGACTTGGGGGAGAAAATCTGAAATCCTTGAGGATCTATGTTAAGAGGGTATGTTGAAGCCCTAGCTTGAGGAGATTTCCCCTCTATTGTCCCTCATTTGAGGTTTTCTTTAAAAGGTGAGCATTCTTTCAAATCCCTTCAAAAGGTGAGTATTTTCCCAAACAATTGCCTCTGGCATGTTGAATGGCCCAATTTATCTTATTTCCACTATAAGAGTTTAATTTCTTAATCTCTTCAAGGCATAGTTGTGTAAACATTGATCATAAGGCCCGTTGTTATTATTTAATAATAATTTGCTTTTTTTCTTAGTTAATTTGTTGAATGGAATGGTATTTCATCTATGTTACCATTGTGTGCACTAGCATGATCCTGAACTAGTGCAGCATACACAAAGGGTTTCAGATTTGGTAATCTGGGTGTCAACAGGTCTACTTGTCAGTGACTTATAACTAAATGCCAGTTTAAATTACAAAATATGTTATTATTTTCACCTAGATACAAATGCCAATGACTCTATTTTTAAATTTGGATTTTAAAAGGAAAATGACATGTGGGGGCAGTTTATCAGTGACTGAGAGAGGGGTAGAGGGATGTGAGTGCCTAACAAGCGAGGCCCTCTTGTCAGCAACCTAAAACAGAGCGATGGTTCAGGCGAGTCTGTCGTCAGTGAACGGCATGGTATCCTGTGGCGATAGGCTTGGGATAGAAAGAGAGGGTGCTGGGAAGGTTCAAGGAGTGATTGCTCGTGGCCAGAGAGGGCTGGTAGTAGAGCTCTACAGTGCGGCCATGGTGGATGGTGGAGGATGAAGTTTGGAGCTACTAGTGCCAAATTAATGGTGGGGAAGAGCTAGGGAGGTGAAGGGATCCCATTTTGAGGTATGGTGACGGCAAGAGCTCACCGAGGAGGATTGGCGTCGGTGACCGTGGTGGTGGAAGAAGGTGACCGAGGTGGTGGTGTTCTTGGAGAGCAGAGCTACTAAGGATACGGAAGAGCAATATCCACCTGTATCCGATCCGTTTTCACCCCTACTCCTGACTCTTCACTCTTCTGAGTGCTGCATATGCATGCATGCAGCACCGCTTCTACACTTCATGTTTTTTTTTTGTCTTTTTGATCTTTCTACTATTCTTGCATATAAGACTCTTCACTCTTCAGGCATGTGAGTGCTGCATATGCATGTATGCAGCGTCCCTTCTGCACTTCATGGTTTTTTTGTCTTTTTTATCTTTCTACTATTCTAGCATATAATACTAGAAATATATATATATATATATATATATAAATAAATATATATATATATATGAAGCCTTTTCTGTACTCTTGGGAGTACGTACTCCCACATCCAGTATACCACTTAAACGAATGTGTTATACTCTTTTATCACCCTCAGTATACTTTAATAATAATTCTAAGATACTAAAATGCGACATTGTTGAAAAAAATTCATCGGAACCATTTATTTCTTGCTATATACCGTTTTTCATGTATAAAAAGAGTATATAAACAAATTATGCTATAAAGTGTGGGTTTGGATGAAATTTTTCGTGAAACTCACTTTAGAGTATATTATAATTAGTATTAGAGTATACTCAAAAGGATAAAGAAGTATAATAACATCATTTATGCAAAGATATTGAGGGTGGGAATGCATTACTCCCAAGAGTACACAACCATTTTCCTATATATATATATATATATATATATATATATATATATATATATATATATATATATAGAAATAAACCATGTATTTTGTACTGTGAAACGTGGGAGTAACTATTGTGTCATTTTTCCCATTTAGTTGGACGCAAACTGAACAGTCTTGTTCAATTTGAGAAATATTGGGCTGAGGCCTAGATTTTGAGAAATATTGGGCTGGGCGTGGGCCAGGCTTCTTGAATTTGAGCCGCAGCCGGAAAAGCCTGGCTTGGGCCCATGCACACCCCAACCTTGGTCGGCCCCAAGCCTAATAGCCTTCATCCCCACCCCCAACTCCCCATCACCTCCATTCTCACGCTCCCTGAATCTCACCATGTTTGATTGCCTTGATGTTTCAATTCCTTAAGAAAATAGCTCCAACGTTGATTTTTGCTTCCCAGTTCCTCCGTTGCAACGTAGCCTGATTATCTGGGCTTCGGCCCTCATATTTAATTGGGTTTTGATAAGTTTCATCCGGATGTTTTCTTTAGCAACTATCATCTAAATTCATGACCATTGGATTTGCTTTCAGATCGATGCACGCGCCCCCCTGAATTCGAGGTGGGTTGATCTTACGGATGTATGTTTTGATCGTACGGTCCAAAGTTTGGATGTTTTTTACGACAAAAACATCCGGATGATGCCTATACACTCCCTAATTATTTTGGCACTGATATAGTTCTGCATCTAAAGTAAACTCCGTCAGTTGCAGGTTAAAACAATGGCGATGAAGGTTGTCATTTGACCATCTAGAAGAAATTAACAACCTAGCTATTCGACACCCCAACCGTACGGATGGTTTGACGTACGGTAATATAATACGCGGAGACAAAAGATAGTTAGTGTCTTGATGGAGGGTCTCATATACGCACGAGCTGAGGTTAAGCAAGCGGCGAGTCAAAGATGTGCGTCGGTAGCGTGCGTGGGAGCAACACGCAATTTGGAGGCTACATGCATGCATGTATACGAACTGACGAAGCAAATTCCTTCCACTTGTCTCTTAATTCCAACAGGACGGAGGGCTGTGACTTGCCTTTGCGCTCCCTAAATTTGGATCCCTATATCCTCGTATACAGAATTCTCTAAAGAGATTTCTTCCTTATATCTCTTTCCTCTCCAACAACATTCCTCAAATTCCACTCTTTATTTTCTCCCTCCTATATTATAATGATATTTTATATCTAGCCAAAGCTTGAAACAGAACAAAAGTTACAGCTTTTAGCATCCATATATTGCTGAGTCTTCCTTGGGCCTTTCTTTGATTTGTCGTAGACGATGAACTCCCACCTGCCAAATAGACTTCGATACAGTGCCTCACATTATATGGTTCAATCTTCTAAACCTCAAGGTCAGCAAGAATGAACAGTAGAGAAGGGAGAGAGAATCATGAGATTTTGGGATTCTCTCTCCAATCCCTAAAATAAGAAACGCGATGGGGATCGTTGTTGGAACTTGTTTCAAGCTACTGTAGCATATCGATTTCTCATTTTATTGGATAGAGGACGGGTATATAGAGACCGTTGGAGTTGCTCTTAAGAGAGTAAAAACGTTAACATCCTTCGGCGTCCATTGGCCGGCATGTACCGGTCTTTGTTCCAAGTTCCACGTGGGAATCGATTTATGGCAATTGCATTTACACCCCTCAATGTGCGTGAAATTACAAAACTGCATCTTAGTATGTGATCTTTATTCATCCGACAACAACCTTCTTTTCTGAAAAGCTACTTATTGGCTTGCTGCACTGAAAAGTAGATGTACCTTTTTATAAGAGATTGTTTGATAAATAGCTAATTTTTCTCAGTAATAAACTGTAAAATCATAGCCAACCTAGCTTTTAGTTTTTATATATGATTTCTAGATTATACCAAAAGCCGCTTAAAAATTGAGCTATTTGAGAGAGCTTACTATCTTTTCGGATGCTGAAGTTGCCTTAAAATCCCAAACAGGCCCTAAGTTTCGCATGAGTTGAGACTTATGCTTTCCTGGTCTTAGCTACACATTAACTGAGCTGGGGCAGTGGCGAAGCCAGGACTAAATTAGAGGATGGGCTAAGCTAAATATTTGAACTACTACTGAAAGCCAAATTCATACATAAATAACCATTCAACAAGTGAAACAAAGTAGAAGTTTATAAGATACTCACATAAATGAAGTTGCTAGGCACACTAGCTACGAGTTGGATTTGGAGGCAATAGGCAAACACATTCTACGGTTTTTCATCCTTTGAAAGCAGTCCATAATTGCTTCATCATTAATAGATTTGAATATTATTTTCTCGGTGTAGCACACCATTAAGTCATTGAGTCAATCATCAGAGACTTTGTTGCGCAAATCAGTCTTGATAACCTTCATTGCCGAAAAAAATCCAACTTTGCAAGTTCTCTTTCACATCCATAATTAGGCTCATGGCATGAACAATATCTTGATCCTTTCTTTAAAATTCATTTGACATTGCATTAGTGATGCCCAACAAATCTAACATCAAATGCAAGATAAACAATATCTAGATCCTTTCTTTAAAATTCATTTGACATTGCATTAGTGATGATCTATCTTTTTTGGGCTAATTTGATCGTGCCTTGTTTCAGCTTGACAGGAAGGATGAGCGTAATATCCTCGAATTTCTTGTGAGCGTGATATGTCATCCTTCCTGTCACCGCGTTGGAGCAGGGGCGCACGCCCCAGTGCGCCCCAATGCTGGCTTCGCCTCTGAGCTGGGGCTATGTGCCCTCCTAACAATACCTTAGTTGAGTGTTTTTTATCAATACAATGAAGTCCTTATAGAGTAGAAAAGAATAAATAAAACTGTATTCTATATAATAAATTAGGTTATAAATACATGAAACTTCTATCTTGTACCCTTTACCGCCAAATTTTGGTATAGCGTAATCGCTTGACACGTGACATTAGTGTTCATATCCTCATCGTCCGGACCTGTATTTTACTACTTCAAACTCACAGCAGCGAGATTTCGGGCACGAACAAACTTATGCAGGGTTATTTTTGCAACCGGAAGACTTTGAAGGGATGCCAACTTATTATACCTTTCACATGCCGTAAGGCCATGTTGAATATACAAATTCATACCCTCTGTGTATACTATATTAGTTTAGTATCACGCTAATGCAGTGACAACATATATGTAATATCCAACACATACATAATGAAATAATAATAATAAATGAATAGATTTATTAAATAAATAGATAGGGTGGAGGCAGTGGTTGATACCTGCCACAAGAATCTAGTGGACCGGAGATTCTACCGGTACCACTTGATCGAGGATAAATGGTGCGGCTACATCAACTGGGTGGACCTGGAGACGTACCACCCACATCTCAAACTTCTCGTATGGGATAACTGGGGGAGCAACCCTCTCCATGGTGCTACTACTGCCTAGAAGAGCCAAACCCAAAGTACGCCTGATGTAACACTGGGTGTCCCGATCTTTCGATGAGAATGATAACCTTCGATTTGGGTGGAGATGACTTTGACGATCCGACTACAACGTACAATGACGATGCGCCTTAACAATCGCTAAACCAACTCCAGATGGTTATTGATCTTGCCGTGGGCACGATCAACCTGATCACGAATATCAATTCCCACAAGCAATCGAAGAACAAGCAAGAACAAGGCAAAAGCAATCTAAAATTGCAAATATAGATGAAGTATAGAAAAAGTTGGGGTTCCGATACAAGGAGCTTGTTAGGCAGTCGTTGAGCACGTCTAAAAGACTCAAAATAATAGCAAAAGACTAAACTATCAAATAACCAAAACCCAAGTTATTTTGGGGGACTCCCTAGCTATATATAGGAGAAATAGGAGGCCAAAATAGTGCTAGGGGCGTCCAAAGCACAACCATGGCCTAGTAGGACTCCTATTCCTAGTTTGACTCGGATTTGGAAAGATGATCAAACTTGTTTTGCATAT
Source organism: Rhipidocladum racemiflorum (assembly GCA_036346355.1). Lineage (NCBI taxonomy): Eukaryota > Viridiplantae > Streptophyta > Magnoliopsida > Poales > Poaceae > Rhipidocladum > Rhipidocladum racemiflorum. Next base: position 58,283,787 of record CM070578.1, read on the forward strand.
TCTCGTTGACTCGTAAGGAATTTGGACATGAGGCCGGATCCGTTGGAAAGAGGACGACGAAACCTTTCAAACCAGTACTTATAGACCCCAAATACCCTTGTGGATCAATAGTTATGCTCATTTTAAGTTGGTGCTGTCCCGGAGGCCGAATTCGAGTTGAAGTTGTGCACCGGAAGAATTGGCTTCATGCTTGACTTTTGGGAGTCCTTCTCCTTGGTTCCTAAGGACAATAAAATCATCACAAGAATTAAATAGCATTCCATTCATTAAATTATTTGTATGCAACCCGAGGAACGCATTCACCTGGTAATTGAATTGACATGCGCGAGCTCGAGTAATTGGCCCTTGTATTACATTGTTGGTTTCAATTGGGTTTGTAGGCATGGCCGTATCCATGGTAGTGATGTCCTCATCAACGCCTATGATATTATTCAACGACCACAGTAGATATACTGCATTGACTGCAGGGCACACTTCTAGTTGTATAAAGACAAGCCCAACACACACCTCCTACATCATATAGTGGAGTGCGAGCCGAAACAGAGCAAGCGTCTCGGTAAGGCACCAGAAGTGCAAGAGTGTTCCTCCTCTTGAAGAGGAAGGGACAAGGGGAAGCAGCCGGCCGAGGTCCGCACTACGCAACAAATCCTTGACGGGTGTCAGCGTATGAGCTAACAGACCCCTTCCGAAATGGGGCGTAAGAAGTCCGAACGGGGGGCTTTCGTGGAGATTGCTCGGGATACGGTGGAAAGAAAACAGACGAAGCCCACAAGAAGACACTCGGGTTTTCCCAGGTTCGGGCCCCCCTCACGAGTAATAGCCCTAGTCCTGCTTGTGTTATTCTTGCTGGTGTTCTTGGAGAAACCGAAAAAACCAAGGACAAGGAACTCCTCACACCTAGCCCTAAAGGAGGATGGACCAATCTCAAAGATCCAACCAAAAGAATCGAACCAGAAGAAAAGGAGAAGAACCCCCTCTCCCATGCACCTCAGCTACCTTTTATACTCGGGCTAGCTGGGGCGCACGGGGCTTACAATAGTACAGCACATTGAGTACACTGCCACGTTGCATTTAATGCGCCTGTCACTGTTCTTGCAGCACACTTAATGCCCTGGCACAGCCGTCCTCTCCCCCGCCTCGGGCCCCGCACCTGCCGGCTCCGCCCGCTCTGCGGGGGTGCGAAATTGCACCGTGACGTCATTTGTAATAATGGCGCGCGTTGGAAACACGCACCGCCATACTGTGGCCTTCATTACCCCCATTTAATGCGCACGATACGCATTAAATGTCTTTGACCCTCTGTGCGGCTGCACAGGCTACTAGGTGGCCTCGAGGCGAGCGCCCGATGGTGTGGGGCGCCGTTAAATCGCCAGGCGACCACCTTGCTGACCGCCAGCGGCGTGGTCTGGACGCCACATGTCCGCTGGGTGATCACACAGCTGACCGCCAGCGGCGTGGCCTGGTCGCCATGTGTCCGCTGGGAGATCACACAGCTGACCGCCAACGGCGTGGCCTGGTCGCCACTTGTCCGATGGGCGGCCACCTTAATGACCGCCAGCGTGGCTCGTCGCCACTGGCCATTGGCGATCACACAACTGACCGCCGGCGTGGCTCTGGTCGCCACTCCCACCGAGGCCACCTTATCGGCCGGCGTGGCCTGGTCGCCACCTGACCGCCGGGCGATCACACGGTGACCGCCCGGTAGCGTGGCTGTCGCCACGACACGGCGATCACCGGTGACCGCCACGGTGTGTGTCCTGGTCGCCACCTGTCCGCTGGGCGGCCACCTTACTAACCGCCAGCGGCGTGGTCTAGACTCCACGTGTCCGCTGGCGGCTCTTACTAAAGTGTAGTGGGCACCCTGGTGTAGAATACACCGACAACGGGTTACAGAGACCATTCGGGAACCCGGGTGGTATTAACATAGGGGACGCCGAAAATAAGGATGACATGCCTATATGGGAGGGTAGAAATCTACATAAAAAAACCAAAAAATTATGTCTTATACCCCCGAGACGTTCGGCATAGGCTACCAATTCGGCAACAGCTGGGAGCACGCTGGACACCCCTGGAGTTCTTTTATAGGAGAGATTGAGCGGTGTCCAATGACACAGCGCAAAAGATTCACGGGTGATGTAATATGTAGAAAATGTTGTGCATCATTCCCACTCTACAAAGATAGGCGGAACGATCACTTGTTTCACCATGATAATCAGTGCTATCGTAAGTTCTTCTAGCAATTCCATCACTATTGTAATGCCCTTGTAATACAATCTTTAACTGCGCTTATCCTAGTTGTAACTGTTATTATTGTAACTGCGTTTATCCTAGTTTTTAGCCGTAATAAAGAGTGTGACCTACCTTATTTTCCATAGTAACATCTGATTTGTGAATCGCCCTCTCTCTAATCTCCCCCCTTCCACCTTCGTTTTGCAATAAAGTTGTTGTCGACTATAATACTTAGGGTTATTGCACTAGTAGAATTTAGATGCAAATAAAGGTCTAAATTAAATATTTTTTTACAATTTGGTGGTCCATATATCAAAGAGCAAATCTGTTTCATTATTCCAAAAAATTACATTCAAAAGTTATATTTTACGGGCAGCCGAAAAGGCTTAAGCGTTATCGTTTATTGTCGACAATAATACATAGAGTTATTGCCCTAGTAGAATTTAGATGCAAAGAATGGTGTAAATTAAATATTTTTCCATAATTTGGTGGTCCATATATCAAAAAGCAAATCTCCTCTATTATTTCAAAAAATTACATTGAAACTTGATATTTAACGGGCTGCCAAAAACGCTTAAGCGTTTCATTCATGCAACAGAGTCTTCTTATAGTTATTTGGTTTATTCAACTGAGTTCATTCCTACCTATTTTTGTAAAAATAGGACATCTAAGACCTTAGGAATAAGTGATATTTATTTCTTTTTTTTGGAGCCATGGTTTGTATAGTTTCTTCATAATACACAAAATGGTCTTTAAGTAAATTTGATTTAAACAATTTTAATTTGCATAAAACATAGAAGTTTTTTCGTATCAAAATATATTAAATCTTTCAATTAAATAAAATAGAAATTTCTAAATATAATGCCCTCTCTGTCGCCAGTTGGTTAGACGATAGGGGGCCGCACCCCCCCCCCCCGGTCGCCCGTTGATTGGGCTTTTTTGCTATGTTGCGCAATGAACTAGCGACAGAGACGATAGCAGTGACGTGGCCTTCTGTCGCCCATTCACCGTGCGATGTAGGTCTTACGTCGCTTAACCAAAAGGCGACATTTTTGTTATGTCGTCCATCCAACGAGCGACAGAGGTACATTGATACAATTTTTTGGACGTGTAATTATTTAATTTTGAATAAAAGACGTATTATTATTTTTTTCATTTTTATATTAGCGCTCTATTTGTAGACTATTAAGATAGAACCGTTCAAAAGGGTATTTCAGTAAACTGTCCGCGTAACCTACAGGTATTTCAGTAACAGACAAGGCTTGGCCGCCGCGCACGAACCGCGTCAAACTCCGCCGGCCACCCCGCGTGCTCGCCTCGCTGTCAACGTTAGCGCTACCGTTCTAGAAGCGTCGTCTTCCTCCTCCTCCTCTTCTCCTCTTTCTCCTCCTCTTCCGATGCATCGATGGATTGATTGATTGATTAGTGATTGAGAATTAGAAAAGTCATGGAAGATTGATTTAAGAATGAGAAAAGTGATGTTGAGGAGGAGCAAGGGGGAGGCGGAATCCATGGCTGGAAAGGCCATTTGAGTCCCTGGCTCCAGATAGAAAAGGAGTCCTAATTTCTTCTTCCCCTCCTCCGAGCAATCCGCCGCCCTCGTCGCTGTCTAGTTCGTTTTTATTTTATTCCGTCGTTCTCTCTCTCCCTCCCCCTTCTTGTCTCTTCCCTTCCTTCCTTCCCGTGCTGCAAGGACGAGAAGGAGGAGGAGGAGGAGGAGGAGGAGGAATCGGTGCTCTCCCGGGTCGCCTTCACTTTGGCGCCGCCGGCCGGCAGGCATGTCGCCCTTCTACCTTGCTCGCAGTGCTTCCAAGGTGCGTTCTTGCCGCCGTTCGGCTCTCCTTTCTATTGCGTGAACGGAGGAGGATTCCTGTGGAGATTTGAGTTGGGTTTGTGTGCAGGTGGTGAGGAGGATCACCTCCGAGGTGTCGGTCGAGCTCAAGATTCTCTCCGAGAAATGGCGTCTCCTCCTCGCGGGCATCGTCTTCCAGGTATCATCGGATGATTTTATCTCTTCTTCGCTCTTAGGGGGGGTTGAGAAATTCGCAAGATCGGAGATTCTCTCCATCTGGATATAGCGCGTCAAGCGAGCTCAAAATCCACGCTCATAAACGCTCAAATTTCGAAAATTCACCTCTCTCTCCTCTCCATTCTTCGATTATAATCGTTGAAATTTCGAAAATGGAGGTGGAGGATTTACTGTTGGTATGTCGAACGAAGCGACACTAATTTGACCTTTTTCGTACAAACAGTACATTCATGGTTTGGCAGCTCGAGGGGTCCATTATTTGCACCGGCCAGGGCCTACCCTTCAAGATCTTGGCTTCATGGTTCTTCCCGTATGTACAATGATAGTCCAATTTCTAATTTATTTGCAGATTATTTTACAAGAAATGTCTAGTACTGGAAATGCTTTCTTATTTTCTTTTGGTTATGCTCAACTTCTTCCAGGAGCTTGGAAAAGAAAGGGGTTACATCAGTGAGACCTTGTTCACATTCGTCTTCCTCTCCTTTGTGTTGGTAAATTCCTTTATTAGTAGTTCGCTCCGTTTATTCTGTTCTTTCTAATCATCATTCGACTTATTTTCTTTACATCTTCATTCGCATATGCCTCCAAACCTGATGATAACGCAATGTCAAGTCCAGTTGTTTATATGAAGCTGAAAGTTCTCTTATCTCATGGCCTGTAATATCTAAATAACCGCATAAAAATGCCATGTTCTCTCTGCAAAGTACATGCATTTGCGTGATGTTCAGTTCTTAGCTTATCTATTTCCTTTGCCCTTTTCGTCCTTGTAGTTCTTTTCTTGCACTGTATGATGATCCTGCGTATAAGTTTAGCTTTCCTGATTGCAGTGGACATTTCATCCTTTCATTCTTCAAACCAAGCGCTTCTACACGGTCCTCCTTTGGCGCAGGGTGCTCGCCTTCTTGTGTGTAAGTGTCTCAACTCTCAATATTTGCTAATTTTGTCGTACACAGTATGCTGATATCCTTTGTTCGTGCTGTATCATCTTATTGGGAATAGTGTATTTCTATGTTTTGTGTTTCTTTAGGCTTCTCAATTCTTGCGGATAGTCACATTCTATTCCACACAACTGCCAGGACCTAACTATCATTGCCGTGAGGTAAGGTTGCCTGTTAGGGCTGTAACTTCTGTTCATAATGGCAGATTTTATTTGAAGCTTGTTACTCTGCATTATAACTTTTATAAACACACTCATTTATCCAATACAGGGCTCACCTCTTGCCAGACTACCACCACCTCAAACTGTAGCAGAGGTTCTTCTCATTAACTGTAAGAGGCCGCTTCTACATTATTTAGCTCCTTAGTTTGAACTGCTTCTCAATTTTATGTCCGAATATCTTAAGTATGTCGTATTACTTGTCCACAGTCCCAAGAGGAGTAATTTACGGATGTGGTGACTTGATATTTTCATCCCACATGATTTTCACACTCGTCTTTGTCATTACATACCAGAAATATGGAAGTACAAGGTGAGGTTTTGGCATCGATATGTTATTATTATTACTATATTTGCATTCCTTTCTTGAATTCAGCCCATCTATGAAATACTGCACTCAAAAGATGCCTAATTGTATTATTTTTTTAATTCATGCTAGGCTTATTAAGGTGCTTGCATGGTGCGTAGCTGTTGCTCAGAGTCTTCTTATAATAGCTTCTCGCAAGCACTACAGTGTTGATGTTGTTGTCGCATGGTTTGTAAATACATCGCTGCCATTGCTGCCTCTGCCATGCATCTGTTTCTCCTTATTGAAGTATCTATCCCATGCAGGTATACTGTGAATTTGGTTGTTTTCTTTGTGGACAAAAAGCTTACAGGTAAGAAAGAATCTCTTGCCATTTTTGATGATAATGTTTTCCAAATTGGTTTCGTTATAATTGTTACACTTTTGTGTACAGAACTTCCTGATCGATCTGTAGGATCAGCATCAGTTTTACCTGTGAGTGTGAAGGATAAAGACAGCAAGTTGAAAGAAGAGAGCACTAAGCTGCTGAATGGTAACACTGTTGATGCTTCTGATCGGGTATGAGGCATCGCAATAGTAATCTTTTGTAGCAGGATAGAAGAAGGTTCCCTTTCTTGAATCTGTTCGAAGTGCAAATGCTGCGCATACTCTGAAACTGAGGAATACCCTTTTGTTGTGTGCAGAGATCACGAACCCAAATGAATGGAAAGCACCTCGAGAATGGGAACCATCTTGATACTGAAACAACAAAAACATGACGAATGACGATAAATTCTTTTGTTTTTTGCTTGTTGGAAGACATGTACACGCTTTGGTTCAGTTCGTAGCTCTGACGAGAACAGTTGGGCGCCTTATTGGTTCTAGCCTGCAGAAGTTTTGTTCCTACACTGTCTCACTGTATTGCCCCCCATTCTTTCTGATTTTTAGGTGTCTCTGAATTTTCAACATGTAACTTAAATCATTCGTTTATACAAAATTGTGTATAGTCTGCACAGAAATGAGATTCTTCGCCAAGTGTAATCACCTAGAAGATCTGAGTTTGTCCAAGTCAATACCTACCCCTGGTAGTGATGGTCATATGATTCATTTGATTCGTTGGCTTCTTTCTCTGGCTGCCTTGGGGCCCTTTTCACGGACACAATGTGAGTCGATCATCCTTTTCCATTGAATAGTCACCGTCTTAAAACTCACATTTTTCCTCTGAAATTATACACTTGACTCAGATTTGTCTCTGAATGACTCAGTGGTCGCGTGAATTGCACCTGTCATTGCATTGAATCTTACATATATTAAAGTGTTGCAATTTCTGGTTTTTGATGGTCCAAATGTTCCAAAATGATGCTTTTTTTCCGATTGCAACAAAGATGCACATACGCATACCACACATGCGCGCGCGCACACACGAGTGTGTCCCGTTAGCACACGGGTAGACCAACAGAGACTAAGAAGAAGTATGTGATCTCAGAAAATTCCTAGTGAAGCGTACTCAGTGAGTAAAGATGGGTAACAATATTTGAACACTTGTGAGTGAAGTCGTACACCCACAATTCCATCACCACATCAAGAGATGGTTCTCTGAATGACGCTTTCCTTGATACTGAGGCCTCCTTCGGGACAGATTCTAGATTGGGTGCATATCCTGTGCACATATACATCCTGTGCACATGTGCAATAATTAAATCCGAGCCGTCCATATCTCATCCAACGGTGGCTTCATCAGGGTGGAAATTGCAAAATGTGACAGATTTGCAATTTCCACCCCAGTCATTTCTAGATTATAGCCAGCTGTCTAGAGAAGCGGCTGCCTAAAGAATCCAATGGCTGGAGAATATGGTCGTTCGGCAGTCCTAATTATTTATGGGGCTAATTGTCTGCTGAGTGAGAAATGACTAGAATGTCCTGAAGGGAATGAGGGTTTGTTTTGAAACTGATTTAGTGTATGTATCACTGTTTTTATTACTTTTAGACAATTTCAAACGAAATTTTTCATTAATGATGTGAAAGAGTGATTAGATAATTTCGAATGTATTTGTAATGATGTAAATAAGGACTTGTTTCAGTACTAACATTCACACAATAGTCAGCAAAAGAACCTTACAAGCACTGATATGGCTAGGTCCAACAAACATATCATACAACACTACTTTCAAATCAAAGCTGGAGCTATAGCATCACGCAATGCTACCATATCGTCACCTTCTGTGGCTTCATAACTATCTTCCTCAGTATCTTCATTTGACATATCTCAATCAACACATGCTTCATTTATTTCTGGATTATCAAAATGAGCATCACCTAAAGCATTCTCTAGAATAAAGTTATGTAAAGCCATCATAGCCATAATGATTTTTGCTTGCTTCTTGTGGGGGCTCCGGACTTGGATTAGCAACCGGGTCATTACTGTTGCATCAGACTAGAGATTAATGCAACCCGTAATAACATCTGACTGCTATACTAAATCCGTACTCGGATTGAGGCCAATTGATCGGCAACACTTGAGACAAGTGTATGTGCCAACCGATTGATCACGATCCAAGCTTCCCGCAACCTTGTGCACAGTACTGGTTCCCTGGATTAGTAGCCCAGTACCCACACGTTGTCATTCGAGATAGATCATATCATTACAGAAGTAGACATATTATATCTGAAAGGTAAAGATATTACAACTAGCTAATATTACAAGTTACGGCCTCATGGCCTACACGAATCCAAAAGATCAAGGTAAATACAACGGAAGTCCAAAAGAAAGATGCAGTGTGTCAGGGAGCGGTCCAGACCGTCCTCGGGTTATCGAATGTCCCGTCGTCCACATCGGATTTGGAGGTTAGCAACGGATCGCCGATGGCGCTCGTAGTGCTAACACCCAAGTCCAATCAAGACAACGTCATCTCCATTCGATGAACTCGACAACCGTCCCGGTATTCCCCCGGTATGCGACCCGAACTCGCCCAGGATCGCCCCGCATACCGGTTCCAACACGATATCAACTCAATTTGCATAAAGGGGGCAACAAACTCGAAACTTTCGAACCAACACGCAAGCGGAACACAAACGGCACAAAGACAAACTCGACAACCACCAAACCAAGATAAAAAACAACGCCAAGACTCTAAACTAGGCAAGAACGGAAAAAGGACCAAGACTCCGAAAATCAGAAAATTTCGGCATGACCTTTCTAGATTCTACGGACATCCACTCAGCAAACAAGGAAAACACAGTTCAATATATATATATTGAAAGTAAAACGACATCCACAGCAGTATCACAGCTAAAGAAAACACGAACGAGACCGACATACGCGTAAGCGTCCATTACCAAATCCAAAAGCCCAACAACCGCATCTATCTATACAACAAAAGGGATGCATTTAGCAAAAGTAAGACAAATCCCGGAAGTGTTCGCTTTGAACACTCCCGGGCAGAACGGGCGTCGGCAAGCCTCTACTCGGTGCCCCGCCAAATACCGAGAGACAAGACGGGCAGAACTCGCACCCAACCTGATCCTCACCTGAAAAACCACAAAGCAGAAGCATGAGTACGGAAGGTACTCGCAAGACTTACCCGTGGGTCCATATAGGACCGACTCCAAAGGATTATGCATTTAGTTGTGGCAAGGAGTAAGCTTAAGGTAAAAGTGCGGAAAAAGCATTAACATTTGTAATATAAGTGCGACAACCGAACCAATTACAAGTTTAAAGCAGTTATAGACCGCACTTACTTCTAGTGTGAAATTGAAAGTAACAACAATTAAAGTAGAGCAATACATAACCAATTTAAAGCTCAAGCCCAACGGCGAACCACAAGTTCAAGTTATTTACTACGTGACTGTGCGATGAAAGAGCTTGCTCATATCCGAGAGCGCGGCAATTCGAATCGCTTAATTAACCTGTGAGGAAGCATTGATTGCACGACACTTACCACAAGGGCCTAGTGTCAACCCCTCCCAATCATACCCAATCGGAAAGCGTCCTCACGTGGCCCGAAAACCTAGCACCCCCTCGAGCAGCCCCAAGCCCGGCTTGGCGCTCGAGAGTCGGCCTAAGCCTCGCCCTCAACCACGTCCAACCACAGGAAGTTACGGTCCATCGATTCCGTATGAGAGAAAGAGTGGCTTACCGTACCATAATCGGGCATGCGACCAACCGGGGTGTGCTCAATCAAAGGGCAACCATCGAATCGGTCCTTAATCGACTCAGACGGGAACTACCACATCGGGTCTCCTTACCCAATGTCCCAACCTTCCCGCCCGGTCTCCAATTTAACCTTTCCTTACATAACCGTACCCATTTCATTTTACCACAAGTAAAGCAAGTGATCTCAAGCGGTGGACCATCCACCACTTGGCCCAACCCCGACCTCTAAGCAATTCTAAGCAGTGACTCATTTAATACCCATACTAGTTCCAACGGAAGTATTCACAAATCCAAGGGACGAATGTGCAGCAAATAGGATCTAACCCTAACCCAATTCAATTCCTAATGCAGACTTATTTCACCAATTAAGCAGTTTATTCACAAAAATACAATTAATACGGGTTCAAGATGCATAGGTGCTTGCCTGATGCTTCTGCCGGAGCCTCAGTGACAACCTGCTCACCGTGATCGCCCTCGATCGCGGCCACGTCACCCTCCGCGTGATCGTTCTCTACACGACACATATGTATGAAATGAGATGCATGCTATGCCGATGACATGAAACGAGAATTGAAAAACAACACGCAAGTATTCGACAACCAACAAGGAAATACAATATGAAAGTCCACCAACAGGTAAACAATAAACTTTGAAATGCCCAACATGTCCAGAATGACCACTATAAGTCATTCACCCATTCTGATCTCTCACGTACAATCAATCATATATAATCGAGCATCCACAAAACTCTAACCTCGATTAGTATTAATTACCATCACGTACCACATGACCTAGATAAGGATTCTAGTATTTTGCATTGTGGCTTAGCATCAATCCAACATCCGCTAAACACATTCACTCACTAATTAAACTAAATCACTAATTGGAACCTTGTTGGCATTCGATCGAACACCAAGTAGGCGCATTTCAACAACTATTCCATAGCATTTGCATGAGCACTCCCAAGCACAATCTCCCCCATGGGCATTCCAACAAACACCTAGCCTACATCCTTCCTAGCATTTCATCAAACACCTAACCTTCATCCAAACCCTAGATGGAGCCATTGCCATGGAGAGGTAGAGTGAGAGAGAGAGAGAGGAGGGAGGAGAGGGCCGTACGGGGGGGGTCGCCGGCGTGGAGGGGAGGCGGCGGCCGGCGGGAGGCGGAGCCGGTGTGGCGAGGAGGAGGTGGCCTGGTGGAGGCGAGGGGCCGGCGGTCGGGTGGAGGAGAGACCGTGGCGCGAGGCGCAGGCCGGCCGGCCGAGCAGGGGGGGCGGCGTCGGCGTCGCCGGTTGGGAAGGGAAGGGGGTGGCGTCGGGCGGGTGGGAGCCGAGTGGGTGAGGAGGGGGGGTTTCGGGCTGGGGAAATGGGGAGGGGAGAGAGAGATGAGTGGGGAGGGAGAGAGGAAAAGAGGTGGGGAAAAAATTGGGGAGGGAAATTACCTACTTACCCTCATGACCACACACATAAAGAATCAGGACCATGACACAGTGTGCCTTCCACCCTCAGCGAAATCGTCGGACTCCACAGCGAACTGCGACTCATCGGGGTTTTCTTCATTACCTTCTTCTTCCTCTGACCAAAATCCGTTAGAGCAAACGGTGAGTACACGTATGTACTCGCAAGACTTTAGTGTATGCAAATAAGTATTTAGATGCAGGTTACCACAATGGAATCTGGTTTCTACACTAAGTCTAGTTGAGCACAAAGCTAGATTTATTTGCAATATGGTAATAGATTAGAACATTTGCGAATTTAGTAAAGAGAATTTCCAAAAGATTTTAAAGTAACAATAATCACATAAAAACCATACCCGAAATCCAACCATTCCAAATACCAGCCTTTGGCCAAGTTTTCCAATTCCACCAACCCTAAACCAGTTACCAAACCGACCTTTCCTTAACCAGCCAGACACACACCAACTCAACCCGAACCGAACCAAACCGTTTTCCAAAACCAAACCCAATCCAAAATTCTATACTTAATAATACTTCCCAAGCTGCTCATGACCGTGAGCACGCTAATCGATTAGTTTATTTATCTCTGCAGAGACTGTACACTGTACCCACGTGACACGTTCTAGCAATCATGTCAACCATGCCACGCGATACCAGAAGTACCAATTTTGCTAGACAGTGACGAAACCTTTCGAGAGATCAGGGTTCAAATCCTGCACCGGCCTGGTAATGTGCGTCCCTAACTACAGCCACAGAGGCCGCTAGTGGTCCCTACGGGCCCCCACTAGCCCACAACCTCCCCGTAGTAAGCATTACCGTTGTATTAGGTAAACTTTCCCTCGACGCCTCGACGAGAAATTCCCTAGAACGCACCGACACCACAAATGCGTCCAAACCCCTTTGCCCTCCACAAATGCAAGACCGGATCCTTCTCACTGTACTAGGCTAAGGCCATCCCATACTGGCACATGTGGTTGCACGGTTTATACTTAGTGATAACATCAAGCTCGGTCCTTAGGGTGACTTAGGCTAGATCTTCCAAACCCGCTTGCTACAGCCACAGAGGATCGGCGCTAGCGGCCCCTCGGAGCTCCCACTAGTCCGCAACCTCCCCATAGCAAGGAACCAACCAAAACCAAACCAACACCGAGATAAGCCCCTGGCTTGTGATCTAATCCAAATCCAACCCAGCCAACCAACCAAAACAATTTGCCAGACCAACCAAAACATCTCCGAACCACCAAACATCTCGTCCGGGTCTAAACTCTCTGAATTTTCCATTTTACTCACGCAACCATCCATTTGACAATTAAAACCCCAATCACCAGCCGATTCGGAACCATAATCCAAATCCCAACCAGACCCAACCATGCACCGAAGTATTTCCAGGAGATATGTAATTGAGAGCATCACGATCTCCTGTAACTATTTCTACTGCACAACTAAGCGTATGCAATTACTACTTATTATTACCCCCTTGACATTTGTAAATATGTCTAATATGGTTCGAAAGTCTGTCAAGATTCACTGTTCAAATTGGATTGAGGAAATCCACTAATTCTAGGTTTAACTACCAATTCCCACAAGCTAACATTATAACAAACATACAAACATGCATAATAGTTTTGACAATCAGAAATTATGATTTGCAAATATGGGATTCAAAATGGTCAAAGGAGGTGCTTGCCTGTTTGCTCTTCGATGAAATCGGTCTCTGGAATGTAGTCGGGGTCGTCTGCGGCGTTCGACACGTCAGTGTCTACGCGAAAAATAATAAGACCAAAAACATCGATCAAATAGGGCTAGAAGCAAATAAATACCCATAAGAATCAAAAACAGAAAACGGGAACTCAACGGAAAAAGAAATCAGGATTTTACTCAGAAGCCGGCAATACCGGCGGCCATCATGCGGTAGTGCCGCCCAAGGCCGGCAACACCGCCCAGTCGGCCCGGTAGTGCTGCTCGCTAGGGACCGAAATGGGTTCTTTCTGGAAATTAGCTACCGGCTTGCTACTCCCGGTACTACCGCGAGGGCGGCAGTACCGGCCCCATGGCCTGGTAGTGCCGGTCGCCAGAGAACCAAACAGGGGCTTCTCTAGTTTTTGACTACCAGCAGAGAAACTCCGGTAGTACCAGCCATCCGGCAGTACCGCTCCTAAGCCAGCGGAAGTGCCAACCTTCTAGAGCAAAGTTTCCCCAAAAGTGGGATTCTGCGCATTTGAATTCGGAACTTCGACGCAAGTGCATGACTAGGTTCCTAGGGATTCTAGGGACCCATTCACATTGGTTTCGTCAGGTTTCGAGTTCGTTTGCTCAAAATCTCATCTTTTGACCTTTTGGACCTCGAAAATGGCGCGAAAATGGATTTTGACCCAAAAAGTGTCGAAACTCGGTTTTCTTCACGCCAACGGGTTCTCTACAGCACTAGGGTCCTAGTTACGTTACCTATTCGAGGTTTCCAGGCCAACTAGATAAGTTTTACCTTTTTGGCCCTCGAAAGCCCTAATTAACTCCAAAATTCGATTTCCGACTTGAATCGAGTTCGAGCTCGACCCTTTTCGCAAGAATCAAACATTAGCTTCTTCGGTTATACTCAAGAGTTGTCTTCTTGATTTTTGAAACTAGGGTTTCAAGGAAAAATTCCAAAAAACTACGAAAATGACTTTGAGGCGAATAAATCCATGAAAAAGCCGATTAGGGTTCTCGAATCGAACCGACCGCACTAACCAACTCCTACGAGTCTAACTTAGGTCTAGCAACATAGAGAAGCAATGATCTACCACTAGCGCTAGGTTTTCTAGAGTTTAACTAAAAGAAAAAGACAGAAGAGAAGAAGAGAGTGGCTAGGGTTTGAATCAAACTCAAGGAATCAAGTTCAAACCTTGAATCGACCTCAAAAGGAGTTGACTAAGGTCTTGAGGAAGCTCCACCCCGCCTTGTCCTTGCCTCCACTGGCTCCAACCGAGCTCCAACCGGCCGGCAACGAAAGGGCAGGGCGAGCTCGCACTTGGAGGAAGCAATGGAGAGGGAGGAGAGGAAGAAGGAGAGGTGAGGGAGTAGAGCAAATGAGGGAGGAGAAAGGAGAGACCTCCCCTGGCATTTATGAGGGAGTGGGAGGGCACAAAACCCGAGGTGAGGGGATAAGCACGGCTACAGGCGCAAAATAGGGCTCTGTCCTTGCTCCAGTCGCACGGCCGGCAGTACTGACGACAAAATGCCAGTACTGCCGCTCGGCCGGTAGTACCGCGGGTACAACGGCGGTACTGTCGCTAGCAGCTGAAAGTTTAGGGATTTTATTACTTTCACAACGGTGCTTAACCATTTGCGTTGGGGACTTTTGGGATAGGTTCGGGAAATCCTAATGAAGGTTTAGAAACTTAGTGTGGGATGTCAGAGACAGGGGTCCCGCAAGAGGGGCCTACACCCGACTGGGCCTAACAGGCGGAATAGAAAGCCCAAAGCCCAGAAGCACCACGACGGGCCCAGGGGAGACCTTCGACTTGCTCCCCAAGACAACTCCTGATCCTTCAAGGAAGCTTCGCGCCCCGCCCTAACAACCCTTGAGAACGAAGCATGCGATCGACCTTTGCGGAACCTGCGGATCTTTGGAACCTGACAAGGCGGCAGGCGTGGGTCGGAGAAAGCATAACCACCTCTCCAGGACGTAGAGCGTGAAGGCGGATAAGGACAAGGGACATGTCGTCCAGGCCACCATGTTCAGGGCCCGGTGGCGCCCATCTATCATGTATTCTCCCCCCAGTATATAAGGGGAGGAGGGAGAAACAAGAAAAAGAGAGGACACACACGATATATCCAAGAACACAGGACTAGGGTATTATCTCCTCCGAGAGAGCCCGAACCTGTCTAAAACAGATCGCCCCCGCATCCTGTGTTACCATCAAGCTCAGATCCCGCACAAATCCCCTAGAATCACAAATCTCATTGCCGGCGAAACAGATCGTCGACAGTTGGCGCGCCAGGTAGGGGGCTTGTGTCAAGATCTTCGTCAAGCTTGATGGCTGCGACGAGCGAAGTCTCCACAGTCTTCTTCCCGGGCCAGGTCTTCCGTTTCGGAAGCCTGACCTTCATCTCCAACGACCTCGGAAGCCTCTCTCTCTCTAAGGAACGCTTCTGGTAGCGGTGAGGTTTCCGGCGATCCATCGTCCACGACCTCGCGCCCGATCGGAAGGTCCCCTGTCTCGTACCCTAAAGTACCGAGTGGGGATCCGAAGACCCGTTCGGCGGAGTCGGGCTCGAGGACGCCGAGGCATGAAGGGTGGGGTTCTCACCGCCAAGCCACTCGGCACCCCAGCGCCTAGGTTTATCTTCTCGGACTCACCCACCTCGGCCGAGTCGGAAGAAAGCCTAGAGAGCTGCTGGAATTTCCGTGAGAGTCTGTGCAATCGAAGGCTCGCGGGCAGATTCGCAGCGGTAACCGACACCTCGATCGCCGCCGATTTGGAAGGAGGCCGAGTGATCGAGCCTGACGCTGCGGCGCGTACTCTCGAGACCGCGCCGGGCTGTCAATGAAGACGATTCGCAAGCCAAGATGGGGACCAGGCTGTTTCGTACCCAGCGAGAATATCGTTTGCCTCCAAGACACTCCTGGATACCACGACCCCATCTTTGAGGCGGATGATCGATTGCCCGATCATGGCCCAAGTAAAGGCCATGGTAGCGGCGGCGACTATCCGGCATGCCCAAACCGACCCGGCCAGCGAAGAGGCATCACGTGGTCGGCGAGGACCAGGCGGCGACCGGCCGGTCGGTCGAAGCCCGCCAGACACATCATGTTCTACCCAGCGGAGCGACTTGCGACACACGGCATCACCGCGACCTCCGTTCAGACCTCGGCGCCAGCGCCGCGACCGAGAAAGGGAGGAACAACGCCCGTCAAGCCGAAGCGAATATGAGCGCTACGGCATCCTTTCGCGAGGCCGCGAAGTACGCCAAGCGCGATCCCCTCCGCGTCGATCACCTCCCGGGGGGTATCGCGGGGTCATCGAAGGGGTTCGTGTGTTTACCCCTCACCTACGCCGAGTGGTTTGGCCTGATGGATTTAATCCTAAAGGCATCACTAGGTTCGACGGTGAGAGGGACCCGGAGGCTTGGCTACAAGTATACGCTCTGGCAGTCAGGGCAGCGAGGGATCAGTAATGGCAAACTACTTGCCGGTTACCCTCTCGCCCTGGCCCAAGCATGGCTCACGGACTTCAGCGAACTCTATAGATTCCTGGGGAGATGTGTGAGCGATTCATCTCAAATTTCCAAGGCACTTACGAGCGCCAGGCACCTTGGGACCTATACGGCTACACCAAAGGAGGAGCGAATCCCTCAGGGAGTTCGTCAAGCGCTTCATGAGCAGGAAAAGCACCGTTCGGGACGTCACAGATGCGATTGTGATAGCTGCCTTCGAGAAAGGAGTCGGCGACCCGACCTCATCAAGAAGATGTCGGAAGCCACCCACGTCGGTCCGGAGCTGTTCGCCCTAGCGGACCGTTACGCTTCAGCCTCCGAGGCTCTGGCGAACGGCGTGATGAGGAAGAATCGATCTGAACCCCTCGGCGGAAAGAAAAGAAGCGCAAGGGCGAAGAGGCGGTGGCGATCATTGCGCCAACTCATCCTCGCGCTCTCAAAGAGGATGGATATGATAAGGTTATGAACTCACCCTGCCCTTTCCATCAGAAGGAGGCATGCCGCCAAGGATCGCTTCACCCTAAAGAGGTTCGCCGCGAGAGCAAGAGGCAGGTGGACAAGGTCAGTGGTCACGCCCAAGGCAAACCGCCTCTCCTGAAGGCGAGGAAGACTATCGGGAAGTCGACCTCGAGCTTAACTACATATTCGGGGTTCGGCGCATATGAGTCCAAGCGGAAGCAAAGCTCACCGCTCGGGACATCTGTGCGATGAGAGCGGAGACCCCGATATGTCCGGTGGTCCGAGGTCGCAATAACTTACGACCGCGGATCACCCAGATCGCGTCCCATTCCGGCAGATACCCTGGTCTTGGCGCCGGTTGTCCGCGGCATCAAGCTCAAAAGGGTGTTGATTGGCGGTGGGAGTGGGCTCAACGTCCTCTTCGTGAAGACACTTTCGATGATATGGGGATCCCGCGGTGCGACCTCAAACGCGGTCGTCGCCTTTTCATGGGGTGATACCGGAACGTCGGCGATACCACTCGGACAAATCACTCTACGATCACGTTCGGCGCAAGGGACAACTCTGGATGAGAGCCTTAGCCGAGGTGGCGGACTTCGCGACGGCGTATCACGCCATCTTGGGAGACCAGCTGGCCAAGTTCATGGCGGTGCCCCACTCTGGCGTATCGATGCTGAAAATGCCGGGTCCGAGTGGTATTATCACACTCTGTGGCGATGTTAAGCGATCTTTCTCTTGCGACGAGGAGAGCTGCGAAATGGCCGAGTCTCTGGAGGCGTGGCGGGTCGGGAAAGGATTCGTCAAGAGGCGGATTTCGACAAGCCGGAAGGCGATATCCCTACCCGCAAGCCGCGAGAACTCGGGATCGGCCAGGAAGGCACCAAAAGGATTCTCCTCGACCCGTCCGATCCCGCGAGCCGTCTCGATCGGGACAAGGCTCGAGGATGAATAGGAAGACGCTCGTCACCTTCTGCGGGCAAACCAAGGCGTCTTTGCTGGAAGCCGTCCGACATGCCCGGGTCCCCAGGAGGTGATCGAGCACGCATTGAATGTAAACCAATCCGCCAGGCCCGTCAAGCAAAGGTTCTGACGGTTCGCTCAAGATCGTCGAGAAGCCATCGAGAGAGGAGATCACAAAGCTGCTAGCCGCAGGTTTCATCAAAGAAGTGTATCATCCCGATGGTTGGCGAACCACACTAAATCGAGAGAAGAAGAATAAAGGCTGGCGCATGTGTGTTGATTACACCGACCTCAACAAGGCTTGTCCGAAAGATCCCTTTGGTCTCCTCGTATTGATCGGGTGGTAGACTCCGCTGCCGGATCTCGGCTACTCGGCACGGGCGCCTATTCAGGCTATCATCAAATTCGGCCGAGAGGAAGCTGCGAGAAGACCGTTTATCACTCCATTCGGAGCATATTGCTATATCACCATGCCGTTCGGGCTCAAGAATGCCGGTATAGCGTACCCGGTAGCGCCGTGCGTGTGTTTTCACCACCGGCTCGGGCGCAATGTGGAAGCTTATGTGGATGATGTGGTAGTTAAAACGCAGACACGAGATAGCCTTACCTCCGACCGCCGAGGCGTTCGCAAGTCTAAGGGCGTTCGGATGAGGCTAAACCCGAGAAATGTGTTTTCGGAGTTTCTTAGGAAACTACTCGGGTTCATCGTCTCCCATCGTGGGATCGAGCCGAACCGGAGAAAATTGGAGCCATCATGAAAATGGCCCCGCCTACGACCAAAAGGAGGTCCAAAAGCTCACCGGATGCATGGTAGCGCTTGGCGGAGTTTATCTCACGGTTGGGAGTCCAGGGAATGCCTTTCTTCAAGCTCCTTAAGAAGCAAGATCGCTTTGATTGGGCCAGCGAGGCACAAAGAGCCTTTGAAGAACTCAAGGTGTTCCTCTCCACTCCCAGTCTTAGTCTCGCCGGCGCCAGAGGTGAACCTCTTCTGCTCTACATAAGCGGCAACATCTCATGTAGTAAGTGCCGTGATAGTTGTGGAAGCGGGAGGAATCTGGACACCGCTACGGCGTCTGCGCTTGATTTATTTTGTTAGCGAATCTTGGCGAATCCAAGACAAGATATCCTCAAATCCGAGAAGGCTGGCAGACGCCATTTTGATCTCGTCACTAAGTGAAGCATTATTTCCAAGGACATTCGATTTGAGTAGTCACTTCTTTCCCGTGGGAGAGGTCCTCCGTGTCGGGAAGCTCTTGGAAGAATTTCAAAGTGGGCGGTGAGCTTGGAGCTTTCGACATCTCGTTCAAGCAGCGCACCGTCAAGTCCAGTGCTTTGGTGACTTCACGGCCAGTGGACGAATCAGACTCCTGCACGGAAGAAGAGCCGAATATTGGGTCATGCACTTGACGGATCTCTCATGCTTGGGGAAGCGGCGGGAATCCTCCTTATCTCGCCTAAGGGCGACAGGTTGAAGTATGTCCTTCGGATTCACTTCCGGCCTCAAACAATGCCGCGAGTCACGAGGCCCTCATCCATGGGCTTGTCGCCACATCACTCGGAATCCGGCAATTTGGCGGTTCGAGGCGACTCGATTGGTGGTGAATCAAGTCTGAAGGACTGGTCGTGCGTGGATCGAACATGGCGGCATCTTGCGGCAAGTCCGAATTGGAAGGCAAGTTTGACGGCTGGAGCTGGTTCATGTCCTCCGCCGCATAATAATGAGGCGTGACAGGCGAGTGGCTAAGATGGGAGCCACTCGGGCAGATGTCCCAAGTGATATCTTCGTGCAGGATCTTCACGAGCCAACCGTTACAAAGCGGCAAAAGCCAAGCGAGGTCTGGAACCGGGGTCTGCTCATCAATCCAGGTGGACTACCCGTACCTTGATTACCTCTGATGGACAAACTCCGGAAGCCACCACTCTGGCGGAGCGCGTCTCCGACAAGCCAAATCCTACGTGGTGGTGGGCGACGAGCTCTTAGAAAAAGTGCCTCGGGTGTCCTCAGGCGGTGCATTTCGGGACAAGTGGGAAGAGAGCTGCTCCAAGAAATCCATTCGAGGATGTGTGGCCATCACGCGGCATCAAGCGCCTTGGTTGGGAAAGCCTACCGACAGGGTTTCTTACGGCCAGCGGCGATAACGGATGCCAAGGAGATAGTTCGAACCTGCGAGGCTGCCAATTCTATGCAAGGCAGACACACTTGCCAGACAGGAGCTACAGACTATACCCATTTCTTGGCCTTTCGCGATGCTGG
This sequence comes from Rhipidocladum racemiflorum, assembly GCA_036346355.1. Taxonomy (NCBI): domain Eukaryota; kingdom Viridiplantae; phylum Streptophyta; class Magnoliopsida; order Poales; family Poaceae; genus Rhipidocladum; species Rhipidocladum racemiflorum. Next base: position 58,303,968 of record CM070578.1, read on the forward strand.
GGCTCGACTTAGTGGGCCCGCTCAAGAAGGCTCAAGGCGGTTTAGCTTACCTCTTCGTGGCCATTGACAAGTTCACCAAGTGGATCGAAGCCAAGCCGGTCGTCACTATCAACTGCGATTAAGGCCAAGGAGTTCTTCCAGGATATTGTGGTCGATTCGGAGTGCCCAACCGGATCATCACGGACAACGGCACCCAATTCAGGAGTGAAGAATTCCAAGAATGGTGCGAAGGCGTCGGGATCAAGATCTTCGCCTCGGTGGCTCACCCACGAAGCAATGGGCAGGTTGAAGCGAGCTAGCAGTGCAGTCCTCCAAGGCCTCAAGGCCGGGATCTTCGACCGCCTCAAACCATACGCTGCTCGATGGGTGAAGGAGCTACCGTCGGTACTCTGGGGACTCGAGAACCACTCCCGGTAGAGCGTGGCCAAACCCCTTTTCTGGTCTATGGCGCAGAGGCGGTTCTGCCGACCGAGTGGGATTCGAATCCCGAGGGTTCGGAATTACAACGGCCGAGTCCGAGGAAGCCGAATGGTGGAGCTTGATCAACTCGAGGAGGCTCGGAGCGTTGCCGCCCTCCGATCGGCTAAGTACCTCCAGGGACTTGGCGCTACCACTCTCATAGCGTCGAAGTAGAACCTTTTGAGGAAGGAGATCCGGTCTGAGGAGGAACTAAAAGCGAGCACAAGCTCTCTCCAATTTGGGAAGGTCCGTACATTGTGCAGAAGACAATCCGGCCAGGTGCTTATCAACTCAGACGAGAAGACGGCGAGGTTCTGGCGAATACTTGGAACGCCGAACAACTCCGTCGCTTCTACGCATGAGTTATGTATCCCACTCTTACACATTAAGTAAAATGGTGGTCCGTCTTATTTTCTGAAGTTCTGTGTAATGCTAGCCCCGAGTGGTTATTACCCGACTGGTGTGGTGCCTAACCCTGGTCGTGCCAATATAGAGTGCACGGAAATAACGAGCCGCGATGAGCACAAAGCCTCGGCGGTTTACACCAGCGCGCACAACGGAACGGGTACAAAGCACTAACCACTCGGGGACTGCAATTCGCAGCACCAGAATCTAACCGAGATTCGCCTGATCGCGAATTTCTAACCGTCAAAAGCTCGAGCCCCAGCGCCTCGTTGTTGGCACTGGAGCAACCGACTAGAATAAGTTGATCAGGCGGAACCACTAAACTCGGATTAAACATGATGGCACGGACTGGATAAAATTTCGCATTGCATTCCGTAATGTTAATAATTTACATTACTGACTTTCTTTTTTTCTTTTTCTCGCGCTAAAAAAAAAAAACTCACAGTCTTCTTCTTTGGTGCTCTTGGTGCTCTTCTTTGGTGCTGCCGGTGCTCCTGGCGCTCTTCGGTCTTTGGTCTTTGGTGCTTCTTTGGTCTTGGCATTTCTGGGAGGCCCGAGGCGAGATCGTTGAGGTTAGACGCAACCCACGCGACCCAAAGCGCGAGAATCTCGTCCTCAACCACCCACAAGGGGATAAGCCGGACGAGGGTCACGACGGCAAGGTCGTCGCGGCGATCGCGACCAACCATCTCGAGGATGATCTCCGCCACCTCGTGGAGCCCGGTGCGGCCTCGGCCAAAGGTGGCCCGCGGCGGCGGCGTCCTCGCGTCCCCCTCCTCTCCTTCCGCCTCCAGGATGGCGAAATCATGCTCCTCCCATGCTTCGGCCTCCTCCCAGTTGTGCAACATCCTAAATAACCGCTGGCGAAAGAATGCCGCATATGGGCCGACGAACTTCCTCATGATAGACATGAAGGAATGCTGGAAGAGAAGAAGAGGGACGAGACAAAAGGGAAATAGGCGATCGCTCATCGGCGGTGGCGCCCTATTTATAAGCCACCCCAGCCGGAAATCGAAGCGTCTCCAAAGGCAATCAAATGCGCCACCTACGCAATCAACGGTTAAAAACAAAGCGGCGGTGAGAATACCGAAGAAGACCGGCACCTTGAACAGAATCAAGGAGAATTTCACGGACACGTGTCGTAGCGATTCAAGCTCGTTCGGCTTTCTCGCTTAATTATACCAAATTAAGCGCCAAAAGCCCGGGTGGAGAGCTAGCAAGCGATGCAAGCACTGGGACTAAACCACTCGGCCAGGTGGCCACAACGTAAGTCCCGGCGCTCGAGAGCTGCACGCCCGACCTCTCGGAAAAGCGTGTGCAGGGCAAGAAAGCCACGCAGACCCAGCATACTGGCGTTTGGAAGCCATACCTGGTCGGTGAAACTCACCCGGAAAGGCGCAACAGGATCCAAAAGGCTACGGGCCTATATTCAGGCCTGAAGACCACTCAGCGGAAGACAATACAGGCAAATCATATTGAAGTAAGAAGACACAATATTTCAAACAAGGAGGGCGAGCACTCGGCATCAAGGCCCACATCGAAGTCAGAATTCTAGATTCTCCAACAAGGCCTGCGATGCAGGACACCTCTTCGAGGAGCGCGTTGGCCTTGTCTTCATCACGAGCAAAACCTTCTTTCACGGCCGAGGTCAACTCTCGGATAATGAGACTTGACCACCGCCAATGCCTGGTTCGCACTCATTGCTGCGGACTCTTTGGCGTAAGCTTTGATCCTGTCGGCTCCTCCCGAGAGAAGTGGAACAGCATCGTCCCCTGGCCCGGCGTGACTCCTTCAATACGCGAAGGTGCGGGGCGGCTCGCAGCGACAGCGATTCGATCCGGCCCTGTTCGGCAGCGGCCATCTTCTCCTTGCACTCGCAACAAAGTCAAACGGCCATCAAGAGCACACCCGACGCCAAGTATGTTCAACCCAAGTCAAATAAATTTACCCTTCGGCTCCGTGCATCCTTTCAAGGCGACTCGAGCCGAGGCCAGAGTTCTCTGAAGCCTCCAGTCGGGCCCTCAGCTCAGCAACGGTCGAGTCGAGCTCTGAAACCCGAGTGTCATCATCCTCTCCAACCATCCAATCAGACATGCAATCCGAATCCAGGGGTGAATCTCACCTTCGAGCATATGCTCAAGCTTCGTCTTCTCCTCCGGATCGTCATACACTCGCCACTGAAGCCCGTGGACTTCTTTCCATCTGTGGCGCTGATCTCGTGAGCTTGTCCTGGTATCGCCTCTGTTCCTTGAGCTTGGGAGCACCTTCCGGAAAAACCGCGACCTTTGCTCAGCGCTCCCCATGTTCTAGGTAGCAGGCAGAATCTCGAGGAGAAGTCAAGAGCAAATGATTGAAGACAAGAAGCTCACTGCAGCGAGCGTGCGACACCTGACGGAGAGCTCATAAAGCTCCGTCCGAGCCGCTCTCTCCATCTCGTCGTCCTCTTCCATCCCTTTCCAGTCGGAACCCCCTTCCCACCATACGGTCCGATTCGGGGGCTTCGGCAGAGGACCGAGCGGCGGTGGCTCTCGAGGCACTTCCTCCACTCCGGGAGACGGTGCCGGGTCGATCTCGTCGGCAGACGGACCACCGGATGGTTCAACCGTTGGGCCGCCGGCGCCCGGTGGCGACGCCCCGGCAGTCGGCGGCAACGGCGACCTAGCCTCCTCCTGGGGCTCCTTTTCAGGAGACCTCTCCGCCGGGACGTCCGTAGTAGGAGTCCTGCATCGACAAAGAGAAACACCTCGGCCTGACGGTAACAAATAAAGACAAGGATCGCCCAAAGAATACCTTTTGGATTTCTTGAATTTCATCCCAGGTCTCATCCGAGACCAGACCACTCGGAGGAAGTTAGCGCTGCAGCGGGGCTGCCTCGGGACAGAAGTGTGGCCCGCGCTGCGATCCGGGTGCACCAGGTCGAAGGCCCGGTGACGAAAGACCGGCGACCTCCTCCGCCGACTCAGCGCAGCTCGTCGGCCGATGTGTCGACCACTCGCCGCTGGCGTGTTTGGTAGAGAGAGGCCGACAAGCTGGGCGTCGAGAGAAAGGAAGGATGCGCGTTCTGAAAAAGGAACGATCGCACTGTTTGAATCACACATCGATCAAAGAAATCATGGAACGACCTTTCGAGAGAATAGTGCACTCACAGAGGAGGAGGCCTCGCCGTCGAAAATTTATGAGGGCAGCTCTGTTGGTGATTATTGTGCCAGGCACGAAGAGATCAACTACCGTCTTTGCCGGCGCCTCCATCGACAGGGCCACGTCCGACTCCGCGTGGGGTTCAGAGGCCCGTTGTATTGGAACCCCAAATGGACTCTCTCCTTCAAGGGCTGCACTCGGCGCTTCACAAAAGCGATCGCGATCCGGGACCCGTCGACCCTCGGTTCTTCGTCAATCAATGCCAGAAGCTCGGGGATTTGCGCCAAACCTCCTCCGTCCGGGGCGTCGCTCCAGCATCGGGAAGCTTTAGGAGCACGGCCGGCAAAGGGGGCGAGGAAAGGATCAACATTGGCACAATAGAACCACTCCCGCTTCCAACCTTTGAGGGAGGTCTTGAGAGGAACGACAAAATACTGCTTCTTCGAGCCCTCCCGCAGCTGGAGCCCGGCGCCCCCAACGACGTTGGGAGCGGCCCGGTTCGGATGAGGCTTCAGCAAGAAGAAGGAGCGGAACAAATCCAAATGAGGACGTATCCCAAGATACGCCTCGCAGAGCTGGACGAAGATGGCAATATGAAGAATCGAGTTGGGGTTCAAATTGATCAACTCGATTTCGTAGAAGTGGAGGAGCCCCGGAAGAAGGCGCTCCCAGGGAATGCTAAGTCCCCGAGAAGAAGGACTCAAACACCACAATCTCATTCTCTAGAGGTGTGGGATAAGGGTCACTGCGGCGGGGCGGCGAGATCAACTCCGGCGGAGGGAGGGGCCGTGGCGACCATCCCCTCCAAGCGGGGCGTCGTCGTGATGGAAGTCTCCCACCCTGCCGTCGCAGGTCGGCGCTACCCTCCGATGATGAGGAAGAAGACATTGCGAAGAAGAAGACACGGTGGGAAGAACCGCCAAGCCAAGGCGCGAGCAGAAACCCTAAATCGCCAAGGGAGGTTTGAAGGTTTCGCGACCGTGGTGGGGAAGGTGCAAGGAGGCCGTTGCTCCAACAAGGGTCCTTCCGACTTATAAGAAATGGGCCCCAATTTCCACCTTACGGTGGGAAGAAGCGAGGCCCTCCTGTTCAGTCTGGGCGAGATCCGAGGCACGCCCCATGACGGGCCAATAGGCGTGTCGCGCAAAGCGCGGCGGTGTCAAACACAGTCCAAAGTTTGGGATAAAGTCGCCCCACGACGGGCTGAACGCGGCCGCCACGGAAGCTTAGGGCTGGGCACTTTCCGAACATCCTCCGACGGCACACCCCATAATTTGGGGTCAATTGCTGGTCATTTGTCTCACAATGCGATTGGGTGTCGCGGGAGGATCTACAACCAACACGGTCTTGAGAATGCGCCCCATGAGGGTCTAAAGCGATCGCGTAGAACGGGCACAGAGCATTACTCTGTATGACCAAGGTATGCCCCATGAGGGTCACCGAGCGACGAGCCTGGCGTCACAAGATCGTAAACGGGCGCGGTACCGCCCGCCCCGAGCCAAAAGACCAAGGTATGCCCCATGAGGGTCACCGAGCGACAAGCGGTTGCACAAGACCGTAAACGGGCGCTGGTACCACTCGACCACGAGCCAAAAGACCAAGGTATGCCCCATGAGGGTCACCGAGCGACAAGCCGATTGTCGTGCACCGTAAGCGCGTGGTACCACTCGCCACGAGCCAAAAGACCAAGGTACGCCCCATGAGGGTCACCGAGCGACAAGCCGGTTGTCGTGCAATCAGCGAGCGCGGGTACCACTCGACCACGAGCCAAAAGACCAAGGTACGCCCCATGAGGGTCGGTACGAGCGACAAGCCGGTTGCCGTGGCACCGTGAACGCGCGGGTACCACTCGATCCACGAGCTAACCAACCACAGTGGCTTCATACTACAAGTTCTTTATGATCTCTCTCGCATAATCCTCATGACAGGGTAAGGGACGGAAAGTCGATCCTAAAGCACTTGGGGCTCTTGTGGGATGTCGAGACAGGGTCCCGCAAGAGGGGCCTACACTGACCGGCCTCGACAGCGGAATAGAAAGCCCAAAGCCCGAAGCACCACGACGGGCCTAGGGGAGACCTTCGACTTGCTCCCAAGACAACTCCCGATCCTTCAAGGAAGCTTCGCGCCCGCCTAACAACCCGCCAGAACGAAGCATGCGATCGACCTGCGGAACCTGCGGATGCTGGAACCTGACAAGGCGGCAGGCGTGGGTCGGAGAAAGCATAACCACCTCTCCAGGACGTAGAGCGTGAAGGCGGATAAGGACAAGGGACATGTCGTCCAGGCCACCATGTTCAGGGCCCGGTGGCGCCCATCTATCATGTATTCTCCCCCCAGTATATAAGGGGAGGAGGGAGAAACAAGAAAAAGAGAGGACACACACGATATATCCAAGAACACAGGACTAGGGTATTATCTCCTCCGAGAGAGCCCGAACCTGTCTAAAACAGATCGCCCCCGCATCCTGTGTTACCATCAAGCTCAGATCCCGCACAAATCCCCTAGAATCACAAATCTCATTGCCGGCGAAACAGATCGTCGACACTTAGGTTTGGGTTCTAACTTATGCGAATCAAAATTTCACCTGAATTCGATTTCAGAAGCTCTGATCGAGAAAATCGAGCGAACGGATCGACAAAAGAGAATTCGGAAACTGTAGGATCGAAGTATACGAATATAGCAATCAGAGGGGGGGTGAATGATTGTGTGGAAGCTAAAACCAGATTCTTGATCTATTAAAAGTTCACCCCAAAATAGAAACAAATAATTGCCTCGTTTTCGACAAAAAACAGAATGACAGAGGTTCGGTAAAACAAGAATTCCAGAAGATCCAACCGTTAGATTGATCTGAAATTTGGACACGAGAAACTAGATTCCAATATGAATCGAACCCAAAAAGAATCAGCTCGATCGGACTTACGGATCAAAAGTTATGAACCTCGTAAGCTTGCTGTGACAGAAGATGACGAGAATTAATCTAACCAAAACTTCAAGACTAAACAAGAACGACAAAAGTTTAATCAACTAAACTTAGAGAAACCCTAAATCAATTCTCTAGAAAGGTTTTGATGGATCAAATCAAGATGAACCTCAAAGAACAAAAACCAATCTAGAACCAGAACAAGCATGCAACAAAAAACCAAAACAGAGACACTGTAGCAACGCGGTTGCTGTAGCACGCAAGGATCTGGAAGAATTGATCTTTATTTCTTTTGTCTAAAGTACTCTCATCAAAAGAGTACAAACCCTAAAAGCTGAGCTCAAAATCTCAATGCGCTCAGCTCAGCTTGATTGCCCTTCAACAGGAGACACCCCTCCTATTTAAAGGAGCAAAACACAAGGAGTTCTGAATACAATTCCTAATCAAGAAGCAGTATGTATACAACTCCTCTTGGCCCAACCTGGCCGAGTACAACTCTTGCACGCGTATGACAACCCTACCATACTCACGTGACTAACACTTTGCACGCGTATGGCCACCTGCCATACTCACGTGACTAACACTTTGCACGCGAATGACCTCCTGCCATTCTCACGTGACTAACCATTCTTCATGTGCACCATTCTCTTAGCCCGAACGTCCCGCATGACATCCTTGACCACCAAGACCTCAGTTCCTCCCTGAACCTAGTCCCGAACCTCAGCTCCTCCATGAACCTAGTTCCGATTCCGTCATCGACCACGTTCGTCTTCGAGCAATACCTGCACATGAACAAACCACAAAACAATTCCGAGCACAAGTCCACGACTTGACTCTCATCAATCCATGCAAATACTTACACGAGCATTGCATAAAGTCCACTTCAAGCATCATGAAATTCTCACAAATTTCATATTCTCAAAAACAAATCAAACACAATTCCAATTTTTCTCAAAACCCTAATCGAGCAAAAACGCATTCACGACGGACCAAAAAATATGGTCCAGCGTACACATGAAAAAGTCACTCAAAAAACCATTCACGACGGACCAAAAAATTTGGTCCGGCGTACATGTAAAACTTACTGTTTTTAAGAACTTGGTCCCGAGCAAAAAATCTTCAAAAGCACATTTACGACATACCAAAAATTTGGTCTGTCGTTCATGGAAAAAACGAGGTCGCCAAAAACATGTGTATGATAGACCAAATAATTTGGTTTGTCATACATGGGAAAAACGAGGTTGCCAAAAGCATGTGTATGACAGACCAAAAAATTTGGTTTGTTATACATGGGAAAAACGAGGTCGCCAAAAGCATGTGTATGACAGACCAAAAAATTTGGTTTGTCATACATGGGAAAAACGAGGTCGCCAAAAGCATGTGTATGACAGACCAAAAAATTTGATTTGTCATACATGGGAAAAACGCGATTTCTTGAACAAGCGTAAAAGCATCAAAATCACGTTTATGACAGACCAAAAAGTTTGGTCCGTCATACATGCGAAACTCACTGTTTTTGGATGTTTGGTCTGGCGCAAATGCAAAGTCTCTATTTTTGGATGTTTGAATGTTTGGTCCTTCATGCAAGCAATTTTGCAAGATTAATCCTAACCAATTTTTCAGCACAAGATCAAGCCAATTTTTAATCACATGATTCACAGAAACGAATAACTCCAAAATAAGATTTGAAACCAAGCTAGAACGCTAATCAACACTTAATTAACTTAATTAAGCTTAATTACAAATGCGGGTGTTACACTTCTCTATTGGGTAGCTAGGCATGTTCAAGAGAATACGCCATTTCATTTTGAGAACTCCAAATGCACGTTCAATCATATTTCGTAGGGATGAGTGTGCATGGTTGAACACCTCTTTCAATCCAATTGGTCGAAGACCTTGTTGGAATTCTGGTATATGGTATCTCTGACCCTTATATGGTGGTAGATGACCCTTCCGAATGAGGTACCCTAAATCCACAAGGTAGTATTTTCCTAAAATAAATTCAAGTTAGCATTTAATATATGGGTTGAGCACAAGATTACTTAAGGGAAAGTTACCTTATGGAGGATGTGGAAATTTTTCCCTGAAAGTCAACATAATAGTGTCCAAGGATACGCGAGTGTCATGAACAGATCCAGGCCAACCAGCCACAACAAAAGTGAATCTCATATCGAAGTCACAAACAGCCATGACATTTTGTGTAGGATATCCATGTCTCCTAATGTACTTCGGTTCTTCACTTGATGGCACGATTACAGGTATATGTGTCCCATCTATAGCACTAATATAATTCTTGAAATGAGGCAAAAAAATCTAGCATCTTTGAGCCTAGAATGGATTGTAGTGAATTGAGGATCTTTAGGTTTAATGATGTCAGCAGCTAACCAGTTTATAGATTCCAACACCTCATTGAACTTCCTACTAACAGTGTCTCCAGAATGGCCAAAGCGATTTTGTACTTGGCTGTTAGATTGAGGTGCTCCACAATAAACATGAATTAATAGATCAATAGTTCAACCTACTAGACATTCACTGGACAGTATAAGCTATTTGGAGCATATCAATTTCATTTGCAAATATGAGCTTTCAATTTGGAGAAAATTCAACCTCGTGACACAATTGCAAATATGAGCTTTCATATAAAAAAATGCAACCAATCAACAGTTCAACACATACAATCCGTTGGGGAATTTCATAACTAGGTTTTGGCCAACATACATGAATTTGAGGAGTGAGGACACTACCTGGTATTTCAGGAGTTGCAGGAGTCTGGATCTGCACGGGCGAGGGTCGGCAGAGGAGGAGGGTGGTGGAGTGGCTTGGGCGGAGAACCGGGCACTGAACGACGACCGGTGTAGAGATGGCGTCCAGATCTGCATGGGCTTAGGCCGGCGGAGGAGGAGGGTGGCGGAGCGGCTTGGGTAGAGGACTGGGCGCTGGACGACGATCGACGTAGAGACGACGTTCGGATCTACACGGGCTCGGGCCGGCGGAGGAGGAGGGTGGCGGAATTGAGATTCTTTGCCAAGTGTAATCACCTAGAAGATCTGAGTTTGTCCTAGTCAATTCCTACCTGCCGTGATAGTGATGGTCGTATGGTTCATTTCTTTCTCTGGCTGCCTGTGGGTCCTTTTCACGGACATACTGTGAGTCGATCATCCTTTTCCATTGAATAGTCACTGTCTTAAACTCCCATTTTTCCTCTGAAATTATACACTTGACTGCATGATCATAGGATGGTTCTGATTCGGTTCGTTAGTGGTGTCGGCATGGAAGTCTACCCCTACCAGGAATGCGGGACTAGCTCAACTTGCACAAGCGCTTACGTTGATATAGGTGCGCATTCTAGAATTCCGGACATCCTTCATCATCGAAACCACAAGGAAAGTACTCGTAGTCACCTTCTGTTTCTGCACTCTCCTCTGTGGAAAGTGAGGATATTGCAAAGATGAGTACACAACCGTACTTGCAAGACTTGAAAACTTAATACATGATAGCTATATGCAAGGTTGAACAAATAAAGGCATAATATGGCTCATTCGGTATAAAGCAATGTTTAACTCCAAATACCACTAGTAATTTCACAAATCATAATTTGACCAAAAGTAGTTGCAATAAATTGAAATTAATAAGACATCTGGCACATGTTTCATCCAGCTATCTGGCTCTAACCGCCAACCACTAACCCGAGAGTTCCATCCGCTCATGGATTTCCAAACCATCATTTTTAATTAAAACAAAACCATAAGGTCTACAATATGCAACCGTACCTCACCTGCCCTTATCCGTGGGTATGGCTACTTAAGTAGTTTTAACTCTGTAGAGTGCGTACAGCTTTATCCATAAGACATGATCATCTCTTGTTGCCATGCACACTTTCTTTGGTGTGTCAACAGAGATATCATGACAAGGCATTTACAATGCACGACCACATTATTAACTTCGCTCGCTAAGGTTCCACCGTTGATAGGGTTCTAACCGTCCAGTTCAGAAGCCCTCTCTTGCACCCTGCAAATGTCTCCATCCGATATGATTCCCATAATAGCACAATACCAAACCGTTTAAACTAGGCTACGCAAATCTACCGTCCCATGCTACACTACTGGTTATCACTATATATAATACTATGGAAGTTTCCTTTTTACAATATGTTCCAGATCAGATTTGCCTCCGAATTGACTATGGTCGCGTGAATTGCACATGTCATTGCAATGACTATTACATATATTAAGGTGTTGCAATTTCTGGTTTTTGATGGTCCAAATGATCGAAAATGATGCTTTTTTCGATTACAACAAAGATGCACACACGCTGGTTCTCCGAATGATGCATTCCTCGATACTGAAGCAAGTATGGGGTGCTTTGCCTCCGAAACGAGTTTGGATGAGAAGAAAGAAGTGCAGTTTCGAAGGGAAACAAATTCTATACAGCGGTGTTTCATTCCGCTGTCTGTACAGCACCGTGCGGATTGGCGCCACACGACTCGCTGCTTCAATCTCTATGCAAATCCATCGATCTCTAAGCATTTAATGCACTTTTATTCTTATCACTTAATTGTTTTTTGTATGAAGATTAACGCAGCGGGACATGTGGCGTCAATCCGTAGGGTACTGTACAGGCCGTGGTTTGCAGCATCGATGCATATAATTTTTTTCCGTTTTGAAGCCTATAAAGTTAGTGCTTGATGGAACGTACGTAGTAGTCGTATTACTTTCCCATGCAGGCCAGGGCTGACGATCGAGTTATAAACAAAAATGCTTCAGAGACATTCAGATATACTCCCTCCAGTTTGGTAATAGATGTCGTTTTGGACATCGACACGGTCTTCAAAATACAACTTTGACCGCTATTTTTTATTATAATATATTTATAAAACCCAATAAAATTATAATATTACGAAAGTACTTCTCGAGACAAGTCTACACGTATAATTTTCATATATTCAATTTAAATATTTAAAAATATATCGATAGTCAAAGTTTTAGAAGTTTGACCATCACTATGTCCAAAACGATATCTATTATCAAACTGGAGGGAGTATATTTTAAGCAATTAATCGATCAATACCAAACCATCGATCACAAACAAACGCAAAGCATTATTTTTGGTGGGTGGAGAACAAAATGGATCGAAGGAACCATATAATGGACAAAAAAAAACAACAACACTTGATGAAAACCAATAATTCTAAAATTCAAGCTAGCTAGATTAGACGGTTAATCATGGTGATTCCGGAGGAGGCGCCGCCGGAGCGGTAGGAGTACCCAGCGCCGCGCCGGAACTCTGGAGCTGCGTCATGGCACGGCGAGGGTTCGTGCGGTGCGCCTCGCATAGGTCTGACAAAACCACACCTGCCATCGATCGTAAACACGTATATATGTCAATCTAGATCATTAGACATGCACACGCTGAATCTTTATAACTAAAAACTATGAAGTTACTAATGATCGAGTGGATGAGATTACGTACCCTCTGCGGCGGCGAGGTTGGAGTGGAGGTCGACGATGTTGGGGCAGGCGTGGAAGCAGGGCGGGGAGCAGAGCGCGGCGGCGGCGTGGGGGTCGAGCAGGGAGTCGGATGAGATCCCGACGGTGGCGCGGTCGACGCCGCACGCGCGCACGCAGGCGTCCGTCTCCACCAGGCCCGGCGGCACCCGCTCCACGACCACCTCCGACGTCCGGCACTGGTACTCCGTCCGTCGCCCCGCCCGCTGCGTGTTCTCCAGCACGCACCGCCGCGACGACGACGACACGGCGAACGCGCACAGCTCCGTCGGAAGCTCCTCGCACACCACCGACGTCGCCCGCCCTGTGATCCGTCCAACATACATAGCCAGCCAATTAAGCATGCAGCTGCTCAATTAATTCACATTCCAGAAATTAAAGAATCACGATCGATGCAAGCAAAGCATGCATGCATCGATCGACGGGAATCAATTATATGTATACCTAGTGCACAAGGGACGAGGAGGAGGATCAGGGAGACAAGTGCGACAAGCATGGCGTTGAGGCTGGACGCCATGGATGGATGGATCTCTAGCTTGCTTCCAAGTGTGGCTGGCTGCCTGCAAGGTTAACAAAGCTAGCAAACGTACGCGCGCGTTTATACACGCACGATGCGAAACCTAGCTTCTTCCTCACAGCAAGAAAGAAAGTTTTGCTTTACAGATTTTTCCTTCTCTAAACCAAATTTTGCTTTAGAGATTGAAGCAAAATACGTCCGGCCGGTCTACCTTAGCCAAAGATAGGCCATTTTTTTTTTCTTTTTAGAAAAAGACTAGCTCCAGAAAGAAAGTGAAGTGAAGAGAAGAATCCAAACTTTCCTCTTCACAAGTCCTTGGGTTGGTCGTGTTGGCGTACTGTAGCCCAAAATTAATTTTCGTCTACGCGTTCGTTCGTTAATTAGCTAGCTAGCTAGCTGTGCACAATTGACGTCAACAAGTAGCTAGAGAATGCCGTGAGGAACCCGGCCGGCACGTGTGGACACACGAGAATTCGCTTCCTTTTGCTTTCCTTCTTAGCTTCCGTTAAGTAGAATTCGCTTCGTTTTTGCATGGTGCCCAACACTTTACTTTTCCAATGGACGTGTGGAATGGGCCGATGTCCCAACTTGAATTTGACTGATAACTCGTCGTGAGGACTAGGGCATTTTGTCATATCCCAAATTTTCTATATTTTGAATCATTATATGTACAAAAAATTGCACTACCAAACCAAGGTTTTGGTACCCCGCCGCGCTTCTCCACCTATATATTATTCGAAAAAGAGAATTTTTACGATGCATTAAACAGACTTCAGGGGCGTGGTTAATTCCGGTTTTATATACCTGCGGTGTGGACCTTGATTGTTCCCCCTAAAATTCAGTTCTTTCTTTGGCTTTTGTCTCGTAACAAGATCGTGACTAGGGATAACCTTCTGAAAAGAGGCATTGATAGAGGTGCTTCTTGTTGTTTTTGTGAGGATACCGAGTCTGTTACTCATCTTTTCTTTTCTTTGAGTGTGTGGTAGCAAAAAACGTCTGGAATTTGGTTAGTACTATTGGCGGTTTGAACATTGGGCGTAGTTATGAATCTGTGGCTCGTTTTTGGTTAAGCGATAAGAAAAACGCTGGTTTGAATATTATTTGTGCTGCTGTTTTGTGGAGTTTATGGATTAGTAGAAATAACATGATTTTTCATTCTCAGTGCTGGTCAAGTGTGAAAACAATCTGGAGGAAGATACTTTCTTTACTGAAAAATTGGAGCCCTCTGTACAAAGAAGGTATGATGGACAAGGTAATGTTGTTCTGCAAGGAATTGACATCCAGACTTCATGCGCCTCTACCGTTGGGCCCTGGAGTAACCTGAGTGGAAACACTCAGAAAAAAAAAGGAGAGAGACGAGAACCCCCTTGACTCCTCCTCAATCTCCTGAGTCCCTTCCTCTTTCCTGTTTGGCAACAACTACGGGTTTGTCAGGTCGATTGCTCTGTAGCAAGGATTTGTGAGCCCTCTGCTCTCACCTTCCAAGCATTGTTGAGCCTCGGCATGATGGCTCTAAGAATCTAGGCTCTGGATTCAAAATTTGTCAAACTTAAGCGATGATTGGGCCTCATTAACAGACATGGCTGACAAAGTGCTAAGTGGATTACCCCCCCCCCCCCCAAAGCAAAATGATGGCAAAGTGATCCAAGAAGCTGAAAATGGATCACTTTAGTAGATTAGGTTTTGTTTTCCAAAGGTCTTTGTATTAAGTGGGTCGAAGGCTACCACCACCGCCACATTTCCAGCGCCGTGGCTGCCCTTCCTCAACCTCCACCGTAACTTATCGATCCCTAACACCTTTGTTATATCCTCCCTTAATCCCACTGCCCCTCCCTCGATCCTCGTCACCTCCATTGTCCTCTCTTAATACCCTTGCCGCTTGTCCTCCGATGACTCTCTCCGTTGTAGCCCCGCCACCACCTGCCTCCGCAACCCCCTCAATTGCATCCCCAGCAGCTATCCTACACAGAGCCAAGGATAGGTCTGATGTTGGGAAATAAGGGCAGCAAGGAGGAAGTAATTTTAAAATTTTATGATCCAAGACTATAGATTAGGATTTGAGGAAGTAATTTTAAAATTTTATGATCTAAGACTATAGATTAGGATTTCATTGTTACCATTAGACACGCAGGTGCGACTTTTCAGCAGTGGAAAAAGAGCGTGCCGGACCGTGTTAGCACATCGAGGCAGGAATCTTCTCATTCCATGAGTATCCGCACGAACGGGAAGAAGAATCGGCATGCCAGTCAGCGATTACCCCCGCAGTACGGCCTTCTGTTTCTCGTCGGAATTAGTCTCTCAACTTCGAGACATAGCCTAGATTTTCCTTTATTTATAAGTGAGAAGTCAGAATAAGGCAAACCCAAAACATTTATATTTCGTAACCAAATAGAATTTTAGATAACATTTATCTATTCAAATCCTTGTTTGATCTGACTCCTTATTTAATTCTCGTTGTATTAATATGAATCATATGGGCTTGCTGTTTCGCACTAAAATAATCTCAATTAATGTCGGACTTATTCTGTATTTAATTTTATTGCATAACTAGCATCCGGTCCGGTCAGGTAAGTTCATACGTATTATTACGCAGCTTAGATAAGCACGGCTTATCAGCCGGACACGTTTCGGCTTAATTTGCATTTAGTATATTACTTTCTCTAGCCTTAAAAAGCACATGTTTTGGATATATTAACACCAGTATCTTTTAAGACACAACTTTGATTAATAATTTTTATTATAATATATTTACAAAACTCATTAAATTTTTTGATTTTTGTACATCAATTTAAATTTTTAAAAATGTATCAACGGTCAAAATTTTAAAAATTTGATGGTCGTTAGCTTTTTATTTTGTTTTGTTCTAAGGAGGCGCCTCCTCTCGCGTGACGCGTGGTCCGCGCTTTCAGGTCGTTTTCTGTCTCCTTGCTTCGCGAAGCCAACCAACACGTCACCTCAACTCAGTCGTATTATGGTCTTCCAGAGACGTCGTCAGGTATGATCCGTACGTCTCCTGTTCACCATTAATTCCATTCTGTTCACCCTTGTTATTCACATTTCAATGCCCCGCTGTATTTGTGGGTGAATCGCTAGAAACATGTGAAATGTATGGCTAATCCAAAGTAAGTTTTACAAGGGACTGGAGCAGTCTACCGTGAGATCGATACAAGTTTTTTTTTTTATAAAAAAAAGAGATTCTATTAGAAACAGTTATATGTTAATAAAGAAATCCTTTCGCGTCAACAAACAAACTATTCGAAATATCTCGACTTTTTCAGAAAATCTGTTTGCTGCCTTGCCTTTTGGTATTTCGTTGCCATCTGTTTATTCTGTTTCCAGTGTTTCCTTGTTACTTTGTTCTGCCTTTTTCTTTCTGTTGTAGCTAGGGCACGTTGCCGTCTTTGCCTCCGTCCCAGTTGGTGCATCCATTATTCCTATTCGTAAGGAATATATTTCTTACATGAAAGGTTAATTTGCCCCCATACGATTTCAGCTCTCTTATTTCTCTTCTCGATCTATTACTTTCTTCGTCGTGCTGTGCTGTACGCTTACGTGTATCGTGTCTGGTAACCTCATTGCCTTTATCTAGGGGTGCAAACGGAGCGGATACGGACGGATTTTGTTCATCCCGTATCCTATTCCAAATTTTTTTTCGGATACATAATCGGATACGGACAGTGCCGGATTCGAATACGAATACGGATTACTTCGGTCACGAATACGGAGCGAATACAGGTCGTTCCGGATACGGTTAGTCTCGGTCACGAATAGTTAGTCGGATAATGCGTGAAAGCAGAAACCATATATGTCACATATATTATGATCAATCAACCGTACACAAAACTTTACTATAACTTTCAAAACATGTAAGTGTTTCAAATTCAATGACAGTTGCATTCCCTACATAAGAATAATATACAACCAAGTACAATTCCAATCAATATATGCACTTATATGATGTAGCACATCCAACTGCAATCAAGTGTTTTGTAGTGCAATTATAAGAGCTTGCTCCAGAAAGTAGTGCAATTATATTACAACTTGCTCACATTATATCACAGGGTCACAACAGCACTATGTTTCACATTATATTACAACTTGCCTAATCAGATATCACATAACTAACACGCAACATCTAAAATACAGCTAGCAAGCATTGTAATGCAAATACACACATTATGAACAATATTGCAAGGGTATCGGGTCGGATATTTATCGGGTATTGGGTCGGATATTTACCGGATATCGGATCGGATATTGCTCTTTCCATATCCTAACCCATATTACATGAGATTTTTCGGATACGGATCGGATATTACTCTTCCCATATCCTAACCCATATTACATCGGATTTTCCGGATACGAATACGGATAACATCGGTACCGATTTTTTTCGAATACGGTATCGGATCGGTCGGGAAATATCCGCTCCGTTTGCACCCCTACCTTTATCCGATCCCTTGTTGTTGTCTGTCCCTCCTGCCTTTCCAGCTGCTTATAGCGCGTGTTTGCATTGTATTACCGATTTTTAAACCGGTACAGGCCATTCGGGATTGATGCTCAAGGGCATCAGTACCGGTTGGAAGTCACACGTGGCAGCGATCGTGAACCCCTGTGGACCTTATCAGTACCGGTTGGTGTCTCCAACCGGTACTGATGAGGCCCTCATCAGTATCAGTTGGTTTATCTAACCGGTACTGATGGGCTTTATATATATATATATATATATATATATTCATTTTATTCTTGTGTGTTCCTTGATGTGTGTCTTGACAAAGGGGGAGAGATTTCCTTGATTTATATGAGTTGCATTGGTTCAGGGGGAGAGATAGTATGAGTTGCATTCGTTCAGGGGAGAGATAGTGTTTACATGATTTAGTCATTTGTTGAGAGGGAGAGTTTATGTTAGGGGGAGCTATATTGAATATGCATTGTATTGTGTTGTCAAATCACTCATCAAGGGGAGATTGTTGTTTTCTAGTTTTTGTGCTGAGTTGATTTGACAACAACAGAGAAATATTTCAAGAAAGATTAATATTTAATTGAGAAAGAATGTGTTGGAATAATATATTTTGCAGTGGTTGTTTTGCTTTAGCTATTGACAGGAAAGTGCAATACAAAAGCTATTGATAGGAAAGTGCAATACAATTGCTTGCATGCCATTAGGCTTTGGGCCCTGGCTACAGGCCCATGTAAGCAACCGGGACATTGGCTGAACACAAGTTACGTGAGGGTCTATAAATACATTGGATGCATATTAGCGATGCAAGGTTTTCCAGAAAAAAAACTTCACGGGCGAATAAAGTGCTGAAAGTTCAAAGGACAGTTTGAATATGAAAGACTGAAACAGTCAATACAACACTTATTATGAAGCAAAATTTGAGCAAACCACCAGTAGGTCGTGAGAACGACTGGAACAGTCAAACCAACATAGCTATAATAAAGCAGACGAAAAATCTAGGTCTTCAATTCATAACCCCAGTAATGTCTGAGTCTGTGCAACTGACCTCCTAAATAAATGCTCAATCATCAAATGGGATAAGCCAAGACATCACTGTTGGATCGGATGGTGTCAATTAGAGGGGGGTGAATGATTGAGCGGGTGCTAAAACAAATTTTTAGCGATTCTTTAAACCCCTAAACAAAATATAAAAAATTACTTCGGTTTAACGTAAAAACAGATTAACAGACGTTCATTAAATCGCGAATTTTAGGAGATCGAACCGTCCAATTGATGTGAAATTTTTACTGTAGAAACTAGATTCAATTTAGAAACTAACTCAATAAGAATCGACTCAATCGGATCTACGGATCAAAAGTTATAAGCTTTGCAAGCTGACTGAATCAATAAAACGGAAAACTGACTAAACCCTAACTTTGTAATTTAAACAAAATCTTTGAGGAATTAACCAATCAAACTTTTTAGATCTATCACTTGATGCCCTAAAAATATTTTGGATGAATCAAACCAAAATTATGATGCTAAATCAATGAATCAATCTAAGATCAAAAGGCATGCAAACCAAGGGAAGGAAAACAATAATTTACTGTAGCATATAACCGTGATTCCTGTAGCACGTACTGTAAATCAATGAATCAATCTACATCTTATTTACTGCATAGGCATCTTATATTCAGATATTACAATTAATACTGTGTTTAAATAAGAAAGGGGAGTTCTTACTTCGGTTTTACCTTTTATCCTACCTTGGAAGTAAAGAAACATTCTTCTAAATATAACAGTCGCCTTCATCAGCATTATTTTTATATATCCAGTAACTAATTTTAATTACTCTCCAACAAGATGGAACTATTAAAATACCAAGAATAGCGACTGCAAAGCAGACAGCTGTAAAGAAAATTGGACGCTCTGTTAAATCAAACTGCACAGGCCTCATTGACATACACTACAGGAATCCGCCAAATTTTCGTCGGCCAAAAGCCGATGAAAAAAGGGCTTTCCCGACGAAAATAACCGTTTTCGTCGGCTTGCCGACGAAAATAAGCAGACGAAAATAACCCGACGAAAAAAAGGCACATTTTCGTCGGTAACCGACGAAAATAGAGTTTTTTCGTCGGTCCCGTCTAACCGACGAAAAAAGGTGTCCGACGACCATTATTTTCATCGGCCAACCAAAAGCCGACGAAAATAGTTAGTTTCATCGGCCACCCAAAAGCCGACGAAAATACTTATTTTCATCGGCCACCCAAAAGCCGACGAAAATAGTTATTTTCATCGGCCAGACTACAGCCGACGAAAATACTGGTATTTGCCGTCAGCCATACCTAGCCGACGAAAATACTGGAATTTGCCCAGTATTTTCGTCGGCCACCCCTGGCCGACGAAAATACTGGGATGTGCAGCAAAAAAAAAGCATTATGGGCAAATTCTGGGCAAATTCAGCACAGAAATATAATAACCATTCACGACCACAGTCAACAAACGGCATCAACCACCACGAAACATTCACCATTTGCGAGAAGTCACATTCACATCACAAATGTAAACGACATCAACCATTCACCATTACAGCAAACGACATCAACCACCGTTCGACACATTCACATCACAAATGCAAAGTCACATCACAAAACCATCCGACTCGAAACCATCGTTCTAACTATTAATGTTGTTCCCACTATTAGGGTTATTCGAGTTATGTGCACTACCTCCAGACGCGAGGAAACCATCGACATTTGGGGAGCCTTCTGGAGCATGTGAGGTTGAACCCTGTAGAAAGGACATATATAATTTGATGTTAGTCTTGAATTGCAAATAACTAGAACAAAATGGAAAAGTATATGTATGTACCTGTGCTGGTGGAGGTGGCGAGGGGAAGTACGCAGCAGGAGGCTGGAACTGCGGTAACCTGAAATGAGGCCCCATTTGCGAGAAGCATTCCTACATAAGCAACGTGTTAGATCTCATACATTTAGGTGTCTAACTAAAAATTGTCGAGCTAAACACTTAATCACTAAAATTGAACATTTTTAACTTACTTGTAGATAGGTCTGAAAGTACTCTTGTTGCTGTCTTCTCATGTTTCTCAACTCGTCCTCGTGTTGCGCTAGGCGCTCCTGCTGTAGCCTCAGTTCTTCCTTTGATTGTAACAGCTCTTGCTGAAGCCTTGTCTCTCGAGAGGAGCGAGCGCTGCTCTGTGATGACTGTGACGTTCTTGCTTGGCTCAAAGCAACGTCAGAGTCCACAACCCCATTGAACATTGAGAACCTTAAAGACATTAGAAACAAATGTATTCATTAATTGCAAGTACACACTCACAATCAAATCATAATTCCCGACAACTTTTAGAA
Organism: Rhipidocladum racemiflorum; assembly: GCA_036346355.1. Lineage (NCBI taxonomy): Eukaryota > Viridiplantae > Streptophyta > Magnoliopsida > Poales > Poaceae > Rhipidocladum > Rhipidocladum racemiflorum. The sequence continues at coordinate 58,324,723 of CM070578.1, forward strand.
GGGCGGATGATCTCTCACCTTCCATGGCTCTTGCCTCCACCGCTGTGGTACAATGCCTGGACATCAAGGTCTTCCCTCCTCGATCGTACTGCAGGCCATGACGTCGAACCATTTCATCCCCATATTTCTCCTGCATGACTGTTGTTAACACAACAATTTGAAAGATCATATTACTTCAAAATACTTCAAAATAGAGTAAACAACTTACAAGCCTCTCGATCATTGCTGGTGCATATTGATTAGGCTGTGTAGGATCCCTGCTCATGTGTCCCCGAAGATATGTCTCTATGTAGCTGGGGGCAATGCCACTTTCAGCCTCCTATAATCGAAAGTTAGTACCATGCATCTGAAATCATGATGAACTCAATATATAGACATACCATGCGCTTCGCTAAGCGTAGGTGTCCATCTGCGCCATACCGGTGCAGAACCGGATCACCTGCCTCTCTTCTTGTTCGACTTGGCAACAAAAGCAGGCGATGCCCAATACGTACAAAGAGCCTGCCAAGCATCAGGACACTTCAGTAACCAGGGGACGGTTACCTGCAGGTACTCGTCCTCGCGTAGGTAGATCTTGGATGCCCCGAGCTTCTTGTTCATCTTCTCCTGCTTCACCCTCTTGTAGAACATGCAAACCGCCTGGACTCTAGCATTGGAGATCATGTCCTTCACCACCCTTGCCGCTGCCTTGTTGAACACCTTGTGCGCCTTCTCGCGATTGACAGGGACATCCTCGTCCTGCAAACGGTATCTCTCCTGCAACAACAATGCTTAAGTTGTGCCACAATAATTTAATTTATATGTATGAACTGTACAAACAAAATTAAGGAACTTACCCGAAAATCGTGCCACACCTCGTCAAGAACGGTGCCGTCTTAGGACATCAAGGGCCAACCTGTAGTGCTCCCATTTAAGGGCCGGATGTCGCACGCCGTTGATTTCCACCAAGCCCGGTAGTGGTGGCGGCAGATGGCTCCTGTGACAGAGTTAACTCGCCTATCTTTGGGCGGCGTCCCTCCCACGCCACGTCATTCCATTGCCTACATTTCATGAAATCAAACCGATTAGTTATACAACAAATTTCAAATATAGATTTACAAAATAACTTACAGTCCCTCAAGGGACGATCAACCTCCGTAACCTATGTTCAACTGGGGTATGTTGTTACATCCGGAACCTGAAAATAACCAAACATGAGAATGCAAAGTCTATGCACGTATAACATGCTAACAAGTACGAAGGATCGTGGTACGAGGTGCATCATCATCATCCTCCTTCGCTCCGTCTCCTCGGCACCCTCATCCTCCTCTGCTCCGTCTCCTCGGCACCCTCATCCTCCTCTCGCTCCGTCTCCCTCGTCCCCTCATCCTCTTCACTGCCGTGCTCCTCATCCTGTGCCTCGTAACCAGCCATCTGCAGGAGCAACCTCCTCGAACCACCGCTGCAGGAGAAACCTCCTCGTAACTGTGCATCGCAGAGCAACCTCCTCCTGTGCCTCCTCCAGACACCTCTCAAACGATCTCTGCCTGCTCCTAGTCGAGGCACTCCCATGGAAGAGGGAGTCCTTACTCCTACCAGTCTGACTCCTAGAAGAAGAGCTGCCGGTGCTCTTGGAGACCACCTTGCGGGCATGCTTGAAAAAAGAATTCATCTGTAAAAATTTAAAATAGAGTTAGATTTCGCATTTAAAAAAGCAAGGTAGCAACAATATGAAAATATAAAAATTTGGAAGATATATACCAATAATATGTATGTATCAAAACTCGTCAATGTCTTGAGGTTCATCGGTGAATCGTTGTACAGAAACATGTTTTCTCTGAGGCCGTCGAATTCTTATAGAACCTCGTTTTCGTTTCTTTCTTGGGTCAGGCTGAACTATTAGGTCTGTGGCATCTGTGGCTACTCCTGCAAGCCCAAACCCATCGGTAACACGAAAAGATCTTGGCATACCTTCTTCCTGATATGCATCAATTTGCTGGTTGTCCATGGTTTCATCGACATAATCAGCATCGCTAGGGCTATATAACCGTTCACGGGGATTCACTTTATAAGCAACCCACCAAGCACTCAAGCTAGGGCACGCATACGGCAAGTAATACACCTGCTCCACCTGGTGAGAAAGCACAAATTTGTCAAAACCTTCAAGCCGTGATTGGTGCCTGATCTCCACCATGCCAAATTCGTTCTCACGTGTGCCATTGTTGGGATCAAACCAATCACATTCAAAGAAAACTACTCTCAGATCTTTGGAACCCCCGAACTTGAACTCAACTATGTTTTGAATAATGCCATAGTAGTTAATTTCACGCCCACGTGCATCGCATGCCTTAGTTACGACTCCACTGTTCACGGTGGCTGCAAGGGGGCGTTTTGCTTCGAATTTTGCAGAGCGAAACCGAAACCCGTTGACGTCATAACGACCGAAGTTCCTTGCCGTAACGGTTCCATGTGATAGCTGTCGCAGGTCCTCATGGACGTCGGCATCGAGCATACACTGTACATGTTAAGGCATGGAAAATTAACACTGGTCTTTGGTTAAAAAAAAGAGCAAAAGAAAAGTACATGTTTTCGACACCAAGCAACGAAACTAGGGCCGCCATTTAACCCATCGCGACGTAGTTTGTCCAGTTGTTTGCTCGTAGGTTGACGAGTAGATCTCCAATGTTGTTGGTCGAACAATCTGCTTGTCAGCTAAGCTAATGAGAATAGTGTAAAGAATAACTTTTGAAAGACAATATACAAATCAATACTTACACGAAATATTTGTCCATTTCTTCAATGTTGGAGTACATATATAGCAAAGCCGAGTTCCATTCTATTGGTGACACCTCACGAGTCGCATCGCCACCATGCCTTTACCCTTCCACTGAAAAATTTGAAGATCACTCATAGGTGCTTCTTCAGCAATGTGATACCGCGTTGTAATGGCATTCACATTGCGCTCATCGGCGAAGTACGTACTGGAGAAGTTCGATATCTCTTTAAGAGCATATGCCTCTGCGATGCACCCTTCAACCCTAGCCTTGTTGCGCACGGATGCCCTTATCTTTTCAAACCTCTTTCGGTCGCATACATCCAATTGCATCGCACAGGTCCACCAACCTCCGCTTCGTAAGGCAAATGTACCAAGAGATGTTGCATGACGTTCATAAATCCAGGTGGAAATACCTGTTCCATCTTGCAAACAAGCAATGGTATTTCTTTCTTCAACTTTTGCATCATCTTCTTCGTGATTTCTTTAGCACATAACTGCCTGTAAAAAGCTAAGTTCTCGCTTAACGTTCTCCACAATTCATCCTTGAAGTAGCCACGAAACATTACAGGAGAAGTCTTTCCATGATGATGTGGTAATCATGGCTCTTAAGACCATTTAGCTTCCCGGTGCTGACATTCACCGCACGCCTTAGGTTAGCTGCATAGCCATCTGGAAATTTGATACTTTTCATCCACCGGAGCACTTCTTTCTTCTCTTGAGGTTTAAGACAATATGGAGCTCGTGGCCTGGCTATTCGTCCTCCTGAATCTTGTACAAGCTCAAGTGTTGGCCGATCGCAAATCTCAGCCAAGTCTCTTCGTGCCTTAACATTGTCTTTTGTTTTGTCTTTGACATCAAAGCACATACTTATAATGCTTTCTGCGACATTACGCTCTTGGTGCATGACATCTACATTGTGCATAAGAATCAATGCTTTCGCGTAAGGGAGACTCCATATTGCACAAATATGAGTCCAATTATGGTCATCTTTGAAACCTTCGAAACCGCCATCTGTTGGTACGAGCCGACTGTGCCAGGCAGCTATCTCAGCACCGGTCAAACGGTTTGGCGGGCCCTTTGTAATAGTGGTGTCCTTCCGGAATGCAGTACTAAGTTTCCTAAAAGGGTGATTATGCGGCAAAAACCGTCGATGGCAATCAAAGAAACAGAACTTTCCTTTCATGCATAAAGCAGGTGGTAGGTTGTACGGCATAATAAAAACCGGCCAACAAGAGTACGGGATGGCACTTGTGCTGAAAGGTGTGAACCCATCTGTCGCCAACCCTATGCGAACATTCCTAGGGTCCCTTGCAAAGTCAGGGTCGAAGCGGTCCAATGCCTTCCATGCCTCGGCATCTGACGGATGCACCATCACTCCATCACTACCACGAACACCTTCTTTATGCCACCTCATATGCCTAGCTGTTTTTTTAGATAAGTATAACCGTTTAAGCCTAGGTGTGATTGGCATGTAGCGAAGTTGTTTCACCGCGACATTTGTCATCACCGTTATGCCCTCATCATTTAACACCTCGACATATCTAGATTTTTACGGAAGAGACATCGAGGTTCGTTGGCATATTCCTTCGAGAACAACATGCAATTATCTTCGCAAACATCAATCTTCTCATACTTCATCCCAAGGCGGACAATAGCTTCTTCGATGGTACATGTCCTTCGGCATCTTATGGTTCGGCGGAAGAATATCAATGATCAATTGGACCAGATCGTTGTAGCAGTTATTTGAAAAGTTATATTTCGACTTTATTGACATGAGTCGCGTCACGGCCGCTAGGACGGTCACGTTGGTGGAATCATGCAATTTCTCTTCCGAGGCCGAAAGGAGGCTATAGAACCTTTGAACCTCCTACCTGGCTCTTCTTCCGAATTAACCTCAAAATCCCTACCAATATCATTCACCATCTCATCCATCCTATCTTCATCCTCATGGTCCGTCTCAATGGGTTGTGCCTCACCATGCTCGTACCATATCATGTAGTCAGGCATAAAACCAAACTTGCACAGGTGACGTTCCACATCCGGCTTAACGTGACGAGCAAAGTTTCGACACTTGTTACATGGGCACTTTACAACACCACTGCGGCCCCTGCGAATGCATTGTCCATGAACGCCTGTGTTTTGACCCCCCATTCTCTTGAATGTGCCCCAGTCTTACTCCAACCATCGTACATCCATCTCCGATCATCACCCATTATGGACGCTACAAACGAGCAACAAGATCAATCACCCAGTGTGGTATGGTTGCTAACAGGCTCTACTGGGAAAGATAGGTCTTAAACCCACCCAACAATGAACGCCAAAGCGCGGAATTATGACGAACCGTACAGTCCGAACAAAATTTCGGCCATAACTTATTTGTTCTCCGATTGCACACCTGGTTGTGGTGCATCGGAGAACAACTGGGTTATCCACATAAATTTTGTTCGAACTCTAAACGACTCGTCATAAATCCAATGCTCTGGCATCCATTCTTGAGTTGTCCAAAATGGGACAATTCCGGAATGACACACCTCACATGTACATGTGAGATGTGTCGTCCCCGAACGGGTGACGCATAGGCTTGGCTGACACTAATCATGCATTGATAGTCCATTATAAACCAGCTGAGTTTTATTTACTACAAAAAGAGTAATAATTGGATTGTAAACGTACGCATATCAACACATACTCTATACACACATCACATATATGTTACACCCAATTGGCCAATTCTTATGCGCATGTGCATCGATCTGAAACCTCGATATTTCCATCAATTGAGCTAGACTCAGTTCACTTTGACAGTAGCATATATATATTGAAAATTTATATAGAATCGAAGCTTGAAAATCTATAGAGTCAAACCTAAAAATAGAAGCTTGATGGTACGATATATATCAAAGACCTTTAGAGTCAGGTTGGCCTTATAGGCAGCCGTTGGAGGTAATAGCATCTTTAATGCTTTCTGGGGTTTGAGCAATGTCTTGTTTGAGTTGAAATTTTAAAATGACAGGTGTTGCCCTTTGGGGTTTGAGTGACGTGATGTCTAATTTGAGTTGAAATTTAAAATGCCAATGTTTTGATGACCCAAAAGCTGAAGGAGATGGATGATGTGATTAGAAGGGTGCATACTGCAGTTACAATGCCGGGGCGAGCACGGGAGGCCGGCGGCAAGTGGGCGCTGGCGGCGCGGCGGCCGGCGGCGCGGGCAAGCGGCGGCGGCGGAAGGCACGGAGGTCGGCGGCGGCTGGCGGGGCGGCAGACAGGCGGCGGCGGCCGTGGCGGTCGGGCGACGGCGCTGGCGGCGCGTGGCGGCAGGGCGACGGCGCTGGCGGCGGCACGGAGCGGGCGGCGGCGCTGGGGCGCGGCGCGGCGGCCGGCGACACCGGCGGGTGGCGGCGTGCCGGGCGGCGAGGCGGCGGGGGCGCGGGACGCCGGGCGCGCAACGGGGTGGGCACGGTGTGGCGGCGGTTGGAGTGCCGTGAGTCGTGGAGGCGCGTGAGTGGAAGAAATATTTAAGGCGCCGCTATTTTCATCGGCTTGAATAGCGGCCGATGAAAAAATTCGCATTTTCATCGGCTTATGTGCAGACCGACGAAAATCTTCGCATTTTCATCGGCTTGCCTAGCTGACCGACGAAAATAGGATGTTTATTTCATCGGCTAAGGCATGGCCGATTTAAAATAATGGTGCCAAAGACAGCTATTAGGTCATCAAATTTTCCGGTGCACCTGGTAGCGAAAATATTCCATATTTTCATCGGCTAGAACTTCAAGCCGGCGAAAATAATGGTCTCATAACAAATGTTCGGTCAACCAATTTCGCTTCGGTTCCTCTCGGCCGATTTAAAAATATAACGTAGTTTCATCGGTTTGATTTTTGGCGCGAAAACAATTAATTTTCATCGGCTAGACCTTTAAGCCGACGAAAATATATATATTATCGTCGGTAGTGCTCCAGCTGACGAAAACAAATGTTTGTAAATGTCGGCTTCTCCCTAGCCGAAGAAAATAGAATTAGCCGACGAAAAATTAGTAGTTTCCTGTAGTGATATATATAAACATCCGAGCTACACCACCAACGCGCAGACATAATATGATTTCTCCATACTTTACCTCACATATATTTCAGTGCAGATAGCTAGGGTGCAATCAGTTCGGATAATTTCTGACCGACTGATCGACCGGATGTATTTGGATTGGATTCGAATAGTTTTTCGGATAGTTGTCGGATTCGGTATCGGTTTCGGATACTCTATTTCAGATTCGGATGAATACTATCTGTCGGATTGATATATTCCGAATTTATTTTGGATATAACCGGATTAAATTAATCGAATATCCGACCAGGCCCGGTAGATGAGTTACTTACTTTGGTCTTCGGTACCCCAGGTACCCAACACCCTAGGCCTCGAGCCCTATCACGCGTCGCCCTCTGACCTCCCGCCGCCGCCCCCTCGGCGCCACACTCCGCCCCTCTGCACCGTTCTCTAACCCTCTCGCTGCCGTCCTTCGCCCGTCCCGTCGTCGACCTCCTGCCGCCACCCTCCGCCCCTTGGCGCCGCCCTCTGACCCTCCCGCCGATGACCTCTTGCCACCGCCCTCTGCTCCCTCTACCCCTCGATGCCTCCTTCCATCCCTCGGTGATGCCCTTTGACCCTCCTGTCGCCGCCCTCCGCATGTCCCGCCGCCAACATCCCTCCACGCCCACCCCTCGGCGCGTGGAAAGGTGTGATCTTCACCATCGATTCTTAGTCCACCTCTTGGTTTTTTGGATTGGAATTTTGATTCTTGTTTGTGTGATCGTGCTTCTTCCCAGTATGGTTGTGGGGGCTCCAGTATTAGATTAGCGACCCAGGTTCTTACTGTTGCGTCGGACTAGTAATTAACACAACCCGCAAGAAATCTGAATGCTTAACTAAAACCGTACTTGGATTGGGACCAATTGATTGGCAGTACTTGACTTAAGTACTCATGCCAACTCATTGAAGCCAATTCGAGCTTCCCGCAGCCGCGTGTCTATTGCTAGTTCTTTGGATCAATAGCCTAGCACCCACACGTTATCATTCGAGACGTATCACAACCATACGAGAGTAAATAGTTCATATCTGGAAAGTAGAGTTATTGCAGCTACCTTAGTTACAGTTTAAGGCCGCTTGGCCACTTACAATCCAAAAAGGGAGATAAATTACAGCGGAAGTCCAAAAGAAAACTTTGCAGTATGCCCTATCACCCATAGGCAACTGACTGGGAAGGAACCCAGTTAACCCTTAGTGAAATCGTTGAACTTTGAAGTGCGTTGCGACTCGTCGAGATTTGCTTCATTACCTTCTTCTAGCCAAAATTTGTAAGAGCAAATGGTGAGTACACGTATGCACTCGCAAGACTTTAGTGTATGAAAACCATAATATAGATGCAGGCTACAATAAAGGATGCAGGTTTCTACACTAAGTCTGTTTGAGCACAAAGCAAGATTTATTTGCAATAACATAATAGATTTGAATCATTTGCAATTTGTAAGGCAATTGACAAGAAAGTAGTTATACACAAACAATGAGCATAATTTTTGAACCATATTCCAATTAACCAACCATTCCAAGACCACGAACCAATACTCACACCAATTTACCATGCCAAGACCATTTCCCCAAACCAGGTTTCCGAACCAATCCCTTTACCATTTGTCCAAATGACTCCATTAAACCAAAACCACAACCGAATCAAGTTTCAACCCATTTCCTTTTTCCGAACTCTTTTCCCAAAACCAAACCAAATCGAAATGAGACTGAATCCAAACCCAAAACTCTATACTTGACAGTACTTCCCAAGTTGCTCATGAGTCATGACTGTGAGCACGGCTAATCGATTAGGTTAATTTCTTTGCAGAGATTGTACACTTTACCTATGGGTGGAATTTTAGCTCGAGGCTTGGCTCGGGCTCGGGCTCGGCTCGGCTCGCTTGGCCAACGATTCGAGCTCGAGCCTAATGACTGGCTAGCTTGGCCAACGAGCTGAGCTCGAGCCGGCTCGTTAGGCTCGACAGTCATATAAGTTATGAATTCACAATTCAGTAATCAGTTTGATACTTAGCTAACATTAACATAAGAATTCAATAATTCAGCATAATCTGACATAACACAGTGTCTACAATCATAGGAATTCATGGTTAATAATAATTTTACAGATCAACTTTGGAATTCATAGCAAACAAAACATCCTTCCATACACCATAATCCATAGTTGATACTTGATAGTTCCATTCTATTCTTCCAAAAGAGCAGATTCTATAGCTTCAGTCTGCAGAGCACCTCTCCACTTCTATAGGCAGCCTTAGAAAAAAAACTTCACATATAAGTTGATGTAAAGAATTTAGTCATGTGACAACAAGTATTACAGTCTTACAGAATACAGCTTATAAAGGCAGATAGAATTGACAACAAGTAACTGTTCAAATAGTTTATAAAGGCAGATAGAATTGACAACAACTCAATTGCAATGTTCATAATAACAATTAGCATACATCATACAAGGCATTTGCTATAGAATAACATCCAACTCAATTGCAATGTTTTGATTTACCTTCACAATTAGTTGCTGTCTACCACGCTTTTATTAAATGGAATATTCTAAATGTCATCCTCATCGTCTTCTTCTTGAAAAGAGTTATAATACCTAGAATGCAGGTATTTCTAGTGATAATTTTGTTATTTCTACTTTAGTTAGTAACTAATGATAACTAGGAATAACATGATTTTCTTATCGCAGAGTTGGTCGAATGTGAAAATTATTTGGAGAAAGATTCTTATTTTGCTAGGAGATTGGAAACCTCTGTACAAGAAGAGTATGCTGACTCAGATAAGTATATTCTGCACAAGTTTGGAGAAGAAGTGCCGAGCGCCTCTTCCCTTGAGAATGGGAGAGATTTAGTCAACAGTGCTGTGACTAATGTGCTAGAACATGGAGATGATGCTATACCTGAAGAGCTGCTTAGAATCTTTGATTATCTTAAGAACATAATGAGTTGAATATTCCTGTTTTTAAGTTTCTATTATTTAGTTCTGTTGCTGAACTGGATAAGGGTGTTTTGAATGTTCTGTTGCTAGAGTTGTAAGGATGGTTGATCCTGCTGCTCATAGTTTTACTTGTTATGACTATAACTTTGTAAGATATTTGGTTTCATGATGAAACTGGGGCATGCTGTTGCCCTTTTGATCTAAAAAAAATATCACAATGAAATAACATTTTCACCAAATTTAATAAAGGCACCCTCAAATTAGCAATTCAGTTAACCAAATACAAACGCATTGCCAGCTCGATTGACCTCAGAAGCCTGTTCATAGTCCAAACCATCCCAAAAAGTCAAACTTGCATTCTAAGAGTTGAGGCCATCCACGAGAATTCTAATGGGAGATTTGATAATATGCCATAAAATTTATATGCATTTAATAATATGCCATACTATATCTCACTGACATACGGCTTCTGGGTCTATATATCAGTGAGATATGGCGTAGCATATTATCAAATGCACATCAACTTGAATTATGGCATACTATCAATTATTCCAATTCTAAAACATCATTTTTTAGGAGCAGTACCACGCGGGATATATGTTCAGTTACATGCGCTATCCATGCCTCAGATGTTGATTTATCCTCTTGCATATATTTGGGAAAACGGTCAACGAAAACATTTTTCTCATGCTCCGGAGAAAGAACGGACCACGAAAACATTTTTTTTCTGGGCAAAAAACATTTTCCCCATGCTTTGGAGGAAAAACGGACAACGAAAACATTTTTTCCAACAAAAACGGAAAAACGACGGACGAAAAACGAATTATCATTTTTTTAGGAAAAATAGCTAACGAAAACATTTTCTCCATGCTCCGGAGGAAAAATGGACAACGAAAACATTTCTTCTGGGCAAAACGGAGAAATGACTTGAACGAAAAGTGTGAGGACCTATTTGTTATAATTTTGGACCTGTTCGCTATTTTGAAAAATTAGAAAAGGGCTCGTTCGCGATTCGTATTTAACAGGAGCCTCTTTCTGCAAAACGCCGAACGAGGGACCTAAATGCGAACCGGGGAAATTTTTTTCCTCTCACAGAAAATCGCAACGAACCTATTCGTAAATTCGCAGGGACGTATCCGTAATTTCGAAAAACCAGAGGGTTTTTTTTGGAAAACCGACAAGGGGCACGTGGCCTGGCCCGCTGGCCGGGAACTCTCCCAGGTTTAATAGCTGTAAGATTTTGGTTATTACCCTGTACTGTTGTCAATGGATATGACTAGTCAACACTAGTTGTATTAAATAAAGCATGTCTTTTTTTTTTTCTGGTTGGAAGTGGAACCAAGTTTAATGATCCATATTAAGATAATAAGTGGACCTTAGCTGAATGGGTCTAAACGGGATTTTTAGTCCTAGTCAACCATCCTCATCAGAGTGTTTAGCATGCTCACTCGTCTTTATAAATAAACAAAGAGAAAAATTAAAGAGAAAGTGCCAGGCTTAGCATTTAGTTACTGAACTTTGAAACGCTCAAGTGATGTGTCTCTTTCTTCATTTTATACTTAATTTAAGTCACAAGGTGGAATAGAAGATGAGCAAAAAATATATTAAATACGCATCCTCCAAAAACGTCGTATCCATGCATTATGACCTCAAAAAACTTTTTTCCGACAATGCGTCGTATTACGTGGACTTTGCCGACATATAGACTGTTGATGAATATCTTTTTATCTAATATAAATCTAGACATTTATTATTGTTCCGCTGTGTATGATTTTAATATTACATTTTTGTTGCCATAATGTACACTAGTATGATCTTGAACCAGTGTAGTGATGGTTGAATGCTACGTCCCCTTAAATAGGCCATCCACTTACAACTACAAACCACTATTTCCAAATTCAAAGCCGACCCCATCTGCAGACCAACCACAAATTCACACGTAAGGAGACTCCTCCAGGTGCTGCACCCGGCACCTCCGCCCCAACGGAATCGGCCGGTGATAGAACAACTCCGCCTTGTCGGCGGCGCGGCGACGGGCCAGCATCCAGTAGGGGCCCTTCGACAGCCCCACGTACTCTCTCCTTGAGCGAGCTCGCAGAGCTGCAAGTATGAGCAAGGGCCTCTTCACGTTCCTCCGTACCGTCAGAGACAGCACGGCTCCGCCGCCGAGTGCTCTTGTTTGGCCGACGTCGAACTCCGCCGGAAGGATCGCCGTCCTTTGCTCATCGTCGGGAGCGACGACGTTCTGATCTTGTGAAATGACCAACGGCAAGGCCGCCTCCTCGGCGCGGCTCATGTCGTTCTCGGCGAAGTCAAACACTGAGACAGCGCTCTCTTTCCAGGAGGACCAGGAGTCCAACGGAGCCATGCCTGGTTCGGCGTTGCGATTGGGATTTGACGGCGATTCCATCCGGAGGAGCTCCGCGAGGCTAGGTCTTCTTGCCTCGCCGTGCTCCTCGCCGGCTTTGTCGTCGCATGCGCTGGCACACGCGAACGTGGTCCTGAACACAGCGGTGAGGGGCGAGCATATCAGCCTTTTGATGACGTGCCTCCTGTTCGCGTTGGCGGCCGGCAGCGGCGGCGAAGGAGAAGAGACGGCGAGCGGAGGTGGGCCGAACAGTGACGCGGACTCGTCGACGTAGATGATATCGGAGGAGAGATGCAGCTCTCCCATTTCCACACCGTGGCCGGCTATCACATGAGGATCGAATGCAACGACGCACTCGTCGTCGTCGTCGGAGGAGGAGGAGGAGGAGAGGAGGTGTGCAAAAGGTGAGGGTGTTAAGGGTGCCATTTATACTAGTGCTGCTGATGTGTGAGGTGGTTCCGAGCAGATAGGTTTAAGTGAGATTTCGGGGTGAGGCCTGCAAGTGTAAGTTGCACTAGCTAGTTATTTGTTGAACAACCATACATGGTGAGAGAGATTGTTGGTTGGGGAGGTTTCGAAATGGCAGCTTTGGTTGAAGGATGGATTAGAGATAGGTGTGACTGTCTAGAGCAGCAGGATCGGAGGATAAGCCGGCTGTCGGTTGCGTGTGTTTTGGGAAGAATTAGGAGCCGGACGTTCGATCCGGCCAGCATATTCTGTAATATTTTTTTTCGTGTGCACATTTCTACTGTTATCGAAGAAAAATATTTCACAAGTAAGAAGAAAATATTTCACACGTAGAAAAAAAATATTGTAGAGCGTTCAGAAAAATTGGACATCCGATCACAAGTCATTCAGTAAAAGTTCTCTCTCCCTCCTTTTCACTCTCCCTGAAATGTATGTTATTTTTTGCCTCATTTTTTTTCTCGTTTAAATTGATCCTGCTGACTTTATTTTCTATTTTCACACTTTTTTTGTGTTCTTTTCCAGGTGGCGCACGTGTGAACCCTTGAATGGTACGTGGTGTAACTGTTATAATATAGTTAGAGTCCGTGTCCTTATATGAAAGGACTCTATCCACTTGTGGGCGAATCCGAATTAACCTTCAGGGGTTCTTCACTATATATATATATGGCATTGCTTTGTACAGAGAAATCAATCTAATAAAGAGAGAGCTTTATCCTTATATGGTGTGCTTCTCCTTCTTCTGTTCGTGTGATTGCTTTGGCGTGCCGTTGATTGACGTGGGTGAACGATCCGTTTCACAACACGTTATCAGCACGAACACCCTACGCCGAGCTAATCAGGATCGTCTACATGATATCGACAATTTGATCCTGACCAACCGCTGATCGTCTACCTTCATCCAGTCTACACGGCACCGGGCACATACGGTATCACGTGATCTACGCTGCCTCGAGCCATACATAAGTGATCGCGCGTAAACAATTCACGTAGATTGTTTTCGCTGATAATATTGATCTAATGAACTATCAAAGAATGGCTACTATTCATCATCTAAAAAAATCAATGGCCATGCTTCGGCCTGTCGTTGGCCGCCCTCATGCGCATCACCGGCTTCTGTGCCGGCCGCTCCCATTCCCGCATCTCCGCGCGACTCGACGGCCGCTCCCACTCGTGCGGCAACAGCAGTGGCGGCTAGGATTTCAACTTAATTTTGATTTTATGTGTATGTGTGTTTAATCCTTGCTATTTTCTTTATGCTCATTCCATGTGATGCCGTGTTCATAGTAAATATTGTTCATCCCTATAGTAAAATTTTAAATCAAATTTGTCCATCCAATTGTTGCACCTATCAAGAATTTAGATCGTTATTAATATGACTATCAAAGTATTATATCAATGATTATCTTAATATATGATAGAGATGTGTTGGACACATTACGCATAACAATGGTTGATTTAATCAAGCTATCATAACGGTTTTGGACTTGAGGACATGAGTGGTTGGGATTTGATTTCAATAATGAAGAAACAGATACAAGAAATTGGTGTCTAGAAAAACACACATGAGACTTGGTTCTTTAATTGGCACCCGGAAACGGGAAGTGCTCCCTTCCTTATGTGAGCCCTAGGGGCGGGTTGACCTTGCCATGAGTCTAGTTGACAGAGACATCCCAAATTTTGTTTTTCTTGCATTTAATGTGTATTTGCAATTTTTGGAATTTTCTGGAATTTAGTTGGATTTATTTGCAATTAATTTGAATTAAGCTTCTTCTTTAAATTAATTAAATATTAGAAAATTTTATATAAATTTTTGTTGGAAATATTTTATTTGAGTTCAAAATATTTTCTAGAATCTTTTTGATAATTTTATTGCCTTAAATGAATTAAGTGAATTTTGAAAATTATTTTAATTCGAAAAAGACTGGAAAATGCTGTGAACAGTGTTGGGTCGGCCCGTTACTGTAGCGTGCACGCCATGTGTTCGATTTAAGTCCCTTTTGATCCAAATTCGGTTTTTCTTTCCGTTTTATGGACTCCCAAGCCTATATAAGTGTTCTAAGACCCTCTCCCATGCATATCCAACCTCCAAGACACCTCCAAACCCTAAAAACCGCAACCATGTCTCTCCGGTGCCAACCCGACGTCGGTCGAAATTGGTGGCGCGTTCCTCGTCACCTCGGTGAGTTTTTCCAAAATCCGTTTATGTCACTTTGAGCCATGTACTCCCATCTATCTCTCCTCCAAATTTGGTGCAGTTTCACCCATAGAATCAAAAGTTACGGCCATTCCAATCTTAAATCTTGCCATCACCCATTCTCCATCGTTTTTGCGAATTTGATTGTGAAATTTTTACTGTAGATTCATCTTGATCTACTCTACACGGTGCTCACCCTAACTCAAGGTTTTGTCCATGGGATTTGTGAGGAAAATTCAATCTTTCTAGATCAGACTGCGTACAAATAATAGGAAACTTCTTCGCGCGTTCCCCGTTGATTCAGAATGTAAAACTCAGATCCGTTTGCGTCACATTGTGCCTTAGGGTCCCATATAGCTCTCTGTAAAAATTTGGTTTGGTTTCATGCATTATTTTAATAGTTATGACTGTTTGATCTATTAGCTTCAGAAGCCGTTCATCGGTAGTTTGTGATCTGTCCGGTGGGTCACCACCGAATCCGCCTATACCGTTGAGTTTGTCTCATCGCGTTCTATGTGGTGCTCACTTCGTCTTTGCTGTTACATCCACCAAAATTTTTAATAATAGTTAGCCGTCGTCTTTTGTCACCGCCGTGCGTTGTCTTTTGCCGCCAAGCATCTTAGTTCGCCTTGGCCGTTGTAACATCCCACCATTTTCAAAATTAGAAAAAAAATAAAAATTTAAGATTTAAAAATAAAATTAAATAGAAATTTTAATTGAAATCAAGAATTTGATTTGAAATTTATTAACCTCATTTCTTTTTCCTAAACTCGATAAAAGAATAACTTCAATTTGGAAATTCTTTTCCCAAAAGAACAAATCATTAAAATGAGATTCAAAGATGATCTTAATTTTTAATAAACATCTTTTCTAAATTTCTAAAATCATTTATTGATTTTCTTTCTTTGAAAAGGGAATTGATGAAAAGATAAGAAGTAAAAGATAAAGAGGTAAAAGATAAAATGGTAAAAAGTGAGAACTACTCCAAAATGCTAGAAGTAACCTTGGATAACTCTTGATCACGTTTTGAGTCAGCCAAATAAATGTGAACACATTTAGATAAGGAAAAGATAGATTTTATTAATTATGTTGACTAGAAACAGTGAAAGAAGTAATTTTGTAAATTTCTATATAGCTTTACTGTACTCCAACTTTCTACCCTAAGATATTTTGACCTTTATCTATCTCTGTAAAAATCTGTGAAAATTAATAATCAAGTTTAGCAATTATTCCAAATTAATTATCCCAATTCTGAAAATCAGCAAATATGAGTAAAAGATTTATTAAGAAATGAATAATGATAATTTGATTCTTAAATTTTATGATAGATTACTGGACTAAATACCAACATAGTGTAAAAGTTTAAAAAATTAATATACCAATTTAAATCTTAAAATAAATAAAAAACTGAAACTAGATTTCTGTGCAGACCGTGTTGTTAGAATTTTAATAAAATATTGGTAGCGAATTTGTGTCATAAAATTTAGCTAAGTGTATATAACCCATCCAGGATCTCTAGATAAAAATATAGAAAATTTATGAAGTGTGTAGATCCTTCGTTTAATTGCCCTAAGCCGACTGTCAGGAGGGAAACGAAGCTTATAGAATTCTTTTGTCACTCTCCTCTCACCTACACGTGGGCCCATGCCTTCAATACACGAACCGACCAGCTCTTTAGCCGCCCCAGCCAACCGCCAGATGGACCCACCACTGACCTTTGGCCCACATGTCATCCCCTTATCCTTCCCTTTTCTTCTCCAATGAAGCCACGACAACAAGACACATATCTAAAGGCTGCAGTGCATGCTTCGTGTTCTGCAGAACCTGCCACGGCAATGGAACTCAAGCCAATTCGCTGCCACACCAGTGCTGCAGGTGCCAGCCATCCCATTGCTCTATTTAGACATTGAGCCATCCCTAAGTCCCTCAATGTCCTCACTTTTCAACCCGAGCTTCCAAATTTCGCTTCTTCCCCATTGCCGGCCAAACTGCCGCATGCTAATTTCTTAATCCCGTTTCTTATACACGCGATCAAATCCAAATTGCTCTCGGCCGAAGCATCCTCACTCACCAACAGTCGAAACCCCTCACCCAATTTGGCTAAAGAAACTCCGCAGCTCCCACTCCACGGGCGCCTTCTTCTCCAACTTCAGCGGCACGTGCAGAGCTCATTCTAAAGCTCTAAACACACGGTGAGATGTTCCATCAACCTCACCAGACCCCATAGATGCTTAATCACTTGTTGTTTGAGCTCAAGCCGATCTAGTTGATGGTCGCGCCTAGCTCAGTCATGGCGCCGCTGCTAACGATCGTCGCCAGCTCACCCGGTTGGCGTCGAAGGACATCCGAGTCCACCCGTGAGTCCCCCTAGGCTCCTTCTAGCTTACCGTGCACTCGGCCGCTGGCCTCCGGCCTTAGTTCGCCGCCGGCGAGCACCGGACCGAGGCCCCCTGCTTCGACTCGCTGCCCGGTGGGTCGCAATTGCCAGCCTCTGGCGTCCGCTTGCTCTCTGACCTGTTGGTCCCACAAACCAGTCGCTTCTGCGCGTTGCGCCAAGGCCATTTGAGCCACTGGCTGCCGGACCCGCCTCATCAGTGACGCGCGCCGGTTCAAAGCCAGTTCGCGCTGAGTAGTGAAATACGCCTTCAAAATAGCAAAAGCATATTTCCGATTTAAACCGAATTATTCGAACCGAGCCACTTCTTTTGCGCATAACTTTTAAACCATAGCTCCAAATTAGGTGAAACAAGTTTTTAAATTCATAATAAATCATCTAGTTTCATTATATGCAAAAATATTTGAAATTTGTTTAATAGTTTAATACAGAATCTAAATTTAAAGTATAGATTTCAAATAGGTTGCATGTACAACTTTTGCAAATCTTGTCCAAATTGAATGAAACGAATTTTACTAGAATCCCTATGTCATAAGCTTTCCGAATATACAACTAAATTTGAATTTAGAATTAGTTCGCATTATTTTCTAAATTAGCTTGATTTCAATGTATAGAATATTTAATTTGCTATAACTTGTTTTTCACTTAAATGATATGAAACTTGTTTTGTTATGCTAGATAGGCAGTATAGAATAGGATTCTGCAAAAATACTTAGGATGGATCATCCAATATTTAATTGAAATTAATCATGTTGCTTTATGTCCGATTATAATAAACCATAGCTCTTAAAATCATAAAAATGAATCCTAAAATGTTCCTAGGTCATATAAACATTTCCAGGATATAAATATATATATATTGAATAGTTAGAGATTGAACTAAGTTAATAAATAATCATACTTGTATGAATAATTGAGTTTTAATAGGACTATGTTAATCAAATACTGGAATAACTAATATACCTATAAGTGAGCGATAAAACATATAGAATTTACCATTAATGATTCATAGTACAAGACCATTTAAACACTGAAGGAATAGGTTAAACTTAACCACAATCCATAATTAGTTTTAATCTATAAGTAAATTCCTAGACATAATATTCACTTAACTCTCGACTAACCTATGCTTTTACTTGATGAATAAATCATAGACACAAATATCTATAGATTCATTCTCAGAATACTCCTTAAGACTCTACTGTCTCATTTCATATAAAATCATTTCTATTATATCATGCTTTGCATCTGAATCCTATTTGAAACGTAACCATGCAAGAGATAAACCCTAAGATCTATAGTATCGATACATATGCCAAAGTTTAACCATGCAGTTTACATTTACCCTCTCTCGCCCGTTGATTTATGAACTAATTAATATTAGTACAAGCAGCTTCAAACCTTGAAAATGAATTATAGTATATTAAATCTTACAATCTTATCTTCCTGAATTCGTAAAATAAAATAAAATGAATCATAAGGAATAAAGTGTTGTATGCGATGCAACCCTTAAACCGTTGATCAATGAAAAGGATTATAACATAGAAGTGACACGCTTATACGTTCACAAAACCCTAACTGCAACCATGCTTGTTTTGTGTAATGATTGTTATTTGAATTTCCATCTGATTTCCTTTTGTTGCCCTTATTGAAAGTGTTATTTGCTATTTGTTATCTCTTCCGTTATACGACGTGTAGAATCCAACGTCTCGGACTTCATCGTCGACGACTTCAAGATCACGTCTTCGACTTCATCATTGAAAACAACGGATAGCAAGGCAAGCACCCCCTTTGAGCATTTTGAACCCAGATTTCATAATCAACTAAAATGTGATTAAGAATCTTCCTGCATGCTTATATTTTGGTAAATATCTATTTTGTGTTATCTGGTAGCTATAACCCATATTGTAGGATTTCCGGAATATGTTGACATGTGTCCCATGATAACCCTAGGTATGGGTAGATTCATACACTTGATGGAATATAACGATTATTAATTGCACCTGCTTAGTGATGCTTAGAAAAAAATGTCAGCAACATTTACACCCACACACTATTCTTTATGAATCTTTTTATGGTTTATTTAAGCAATAAAGGATACTGGTAGTTTGATAAAAATGAAAATAAAACTACTGTTTTGACGTGGGTGATTATTGGCAATAGCCGGATGTACATGTTTTAACGTGTACGTAGATAGGGTGAAGTATCGCCCATGTCACTTTAAGGACCGAACGTAGTGTTGCATGATCCAAGTTTAACCGTACATCCACAAGTACTGGACTGGGACAGTCTTAACTTATTAAATTATTTGGGAATTAGCTTTGCACATTGGTAGGCAGTTGTAGCACTGGCATTCCAGATATAGGTTTGCTCGAGGGAGGTGTCATCACCGAGGTGTTGGTATCTGCCGTTGTAATGGTGTTCGCCTGGCTATGAATTGGGGCTGTTATTATTCCTGGTGGGTCTTTGACTCCGGAATTTCTATTCCTGGTGGGTCACTGGCTCCGGAATTATTTTTACCTTTTTGGCTTCCTTCATAGTCAGGGTGAGTCGGCATCGAGCTAGTGCAAAGTTAAGGTTCAAATAATCGAACGGTTCCGTTATGAACTCTCTGGCGGCACACCAAAGGAAGTGTGTCTATATGCATTGCCACAAAGGGAGGACATATCTTGTGGGTAAAGCTGTACAACTCTGCAGAGTCTAAAACTTTCGAATAGCCGTGTCCACGATCATGGACGACTTGGCTAACCAGCACTAGTTAGCTGCTTTCTATTTTCATAAAACTCTTGATCAAATGGTTTGGAAAACGATTCACAACTGTTAAATGTCACTTATTGTTGTATTTGTTCGTACAAGACCATGGAGGGTCTTTTTCGTTAATTTACTCACAAAGGGCCGTGAGTGGATTGCTATTATTCATTTTACTACTTGTTACTTCAATTACTTATCAAACTGCTTTAAATTCAATTTATGCTTTCCATTATTATTCAGTACTTACAATTCAAATTTTCGCTTTACGCAAAACAACCGTAGAAACCCACTTTCTATTCAACTTGCCTATATTCCAGGTTTTGCAAACACTACAAGTCTTGCTGAGTACACAACGTACTCACCCTTGCTACTATTGTTTTTAGACAGGAAACATCGACAATTACTTCGACGCAGGAGAACGGGATTATGACGATGATTCTTTCTAAGGCTTTACCTTGTCAGTTGCCTGCGGGTTATGTGGCAAACTACAAGACAGTTGTCTCTTTTGCTATATTTAAGTTGACCTTCTCGGTCATATTGTATAATTACTTCCGCTGTAATAAAATATGAAACTTTTGCATGGTTGTGATTTCAAATTGTATTTGTGCGTGCTAGCTACTGATCATGGGACTAGCACAATATGCGCATTAGAACCTCTCTTTTATGTTACACTGTAGCGTAAAAGTGAGGGTCTCACAGCCGTGTCATCTTGTCCAGTAGGTCATTATTCCTTATTTTGCCCATCTTTAGAGTTCATTTGGTCTCCAATTGCCATCAAAACCGTAATCTAGTATCTAACCATCGTCTTTCGATCTAGTTTCTTTTGTTATCTGTTCGTGTTTCGGTTAGCCATCCTTGGTAGCGTTTTGTCGTAGAGCCAACCCTACACATCCTATCCCTATGCCAAGTGGATATATCTGTGAGTCGTTTCGCTTAAACCCTAACCTAACCCTAGATCTAATTCATCATTGACGTTGCGTCATGACATGGAAACTCCACAGCCGTAAATCAATCTTAAGCCATATCATGACCTCGCTGTCATATCGTTGGACCGATGATCGACACCCTGCGTGTCCTGTCGTCGCTTTGCTGTCATTGCATGCGTGCATACAAGCAAAAGCCCTAGTGCAATGTCATCATCTTTTCTATTGCCTTATTGTGATCTAACCCCATCACATGTGAACCTAGCCTCATCTTCATATCATCTACAAAGCCGAACCAAAACCATAACCTAAGACCGATTCGATGGACTGAGTTCATCGTGAGCCATGTTGCTGTCATTGCGATCTTTCTCGTTGTGTCAACAATAGTAAAATATTTGTGCTTTGTCTTATTCCACATCAACATCGTTACCTAGTAATCATGTCATCACTGCCTTATCATCATTAAACCTCTTCATCAATGTATGACTGAACTCCAAATCGAATCGCAGTGGATGTCGATCCCATTTGTCCATGTCTTATCCCTGAAAATCTAATCTGCCATTGACCTGGAAATCATTCGTGGACTTGGTAAATAGACCATTGGCCATATGTCACCCTTGTGCCCAGATCTAATCTATCAGTCTATCTTTCTTTTGATTGACTATGTATCTGTTCAGTCAACAAAAGTCAACATCGAGCATCAGCTTAGTTCATTGTGAACTAACATATCATTGTGGACCTGGTCTATAGATCGAGAGCCCATATGTCATTGTCCTTCCAATCAAGATAATAACTTCAGAAGAAATATTCATAGAAATATTATTCTTTATTTCTCAGTTATTAGTCTTTCCCTTTTCGGTGTATTTTCCGAAAGCCCATTCTCTTTTGTCTGAATCTCCGGTTTAATCCGTTCAAGTTCCTAAATTCATCTAAGTCCTTTTGATCCAATACTATCCATTCTCAAATTTGGAGTTTATTTGATTTGTCTTTTAGGTTTTGTTGTATTGGTGTTTCTTTATTGTTAGACGTATTATCCGGAAATCGTTCTAAGGAGCTGAAGGTTAAGGAATTGAAGATCGAGGATCAAGAATCAAAGATAAAGAGTAAAGAATAGTAAAAATCGCAAGGGCCAGGCAAGTTGTGCTTTGATCATGTTGATCCCACTTTTAAAATTATGTTGATTTAAATTATTACATGCTAGTTTGAATTAAAATGATTTCAATTAATTTTGGAAAATAGATATGCGACCTATTTGTTGTATTCCACCTTGTCTATAATAATTGTATGTCATGAATCATCTGTCACCCTAGATTATGGAATATTAGTTGGACATTAATAATTTGTAAATATGGGTTAAATAGATCGTATGTAGTAAACTTAGCCCTGCAATGTGTAAATGACCTCATTTTGGAATATTAAATGTTAATCATAACTTAATGAGATATGGAACGTGTTTATGAAAGATGTGACATGTGTTATTGATGATGTTGATGGCACGTGGTGTATGGTAATCAACTGGGGTGATAAAATGATTTAGACTGGGGTAAGTGGCAAGAGTTGTGTAATAGTGGGCCAGTGTGGCACTTGGGCGGTCGTATTGTTGTTTTGGATAAAGGAAAGTGGTGGTATGGATTAATGGTATTTGTGGACTTTTCTGGAAGTCTTGCATCGGTCAATTAAGGACTTAACATTGCAAGAATTTGAACTGAGTGCAACATAAACCACAAGTCTGGAATGGGACAGACCTAGCTGAATAATTTGTGATGTCTAGGTTTCGATACTGTCGTGGTGGTGTGAGACCCGGGTGTACGGGTGGACTCACATGGCGCAAGAGGGGGGCCCTGAGTGTGGTAACAAGTTCCTTCAGTGTTGAAACCTTAGATGGCAGTACTAAATCTAGAAAGAGCATTGTAAAGGCTTTATTATGATCGTTCTTTCTTATACTCTTGTATGGTTATTCACGGTTGACGTGATGAGTTGATTATATCTTGTGGGTAAAGTGTATAACCTCTGAAGAGTGTCAAACCTAATCGATTAGTCGTGTTCGCGGTATTGGACAATGCTTGAGGATTACAGTCAAGGGTTAGATTTTCATAAAATGAACTTGGGCTTAGAGGCAGGTTGCCTGTGGAAATGAGATAACTGGATAAAGATTTGGAATGGTTTACCTATGAAATAACTGTGAAATATAGTACTGTTAATATTTGTTTTACTGCTTTACAATCTATTATGAATATTTGTGAATGTTGTTTATTGCAAAATAACCACTTAGCCATTCATTTGGAATAAGCCATGCATATAGTTATTAGACTTGCATTTTGTGCATGACTTGTTGAGTCTTTATGTACTCACCCCATTGCAATAAACAATCGCCAGTTGAGGAGAAGTCTACATCTTCAAAGGAGGAGTTCCACGAGGAGACGAATATCTAGGAGTTGAACCTTGTCAGTTGCCTGTGGCATATTGATGGGAATCACCGACATTCTTCGTTCTGTTGCTGTTTATATATATTTTGAGTTGAAGCTATCGAGGCCTCACAAGTGTAAGTTTGACCTTAAGGTCGTTCATTAGTTCCATATTAATAGATGAAGTCTTTATTTATTATTCCGCTGTGTATGATTGTGATATTTCATCTATGTTGAGACTGTATGCATTAGCGTGATCCTGGACTAGTGCTGAATATACAAAGGGTTCGAATTTGCATATTCGGGTCCCGACAGTAGCTTAGAGCCGATGGTCATTATAAACGAAGAAGTCCATGGGCTCCCTTTGTATGCTCCAGAGTACAATATATAAGCCTGGGGCAAGAGTTTCCGATCTTGGCCGACAGCACTCAAAGACTGGAAAGACTGGTACAGGAGAGTAGCAGCAGCAAAAATGCCCTTATGGGAGCAAATTGGGATATCAGAATGTCTTCCCCTTTCTCTAACCAACCTTCAAGCTAATAAGTCACTGATAGCTACCTCCTGTTACTTTTGGTCGGCACCCTCAATGCATTCCTACTAAGGATAGGACTCATCGGCCCGATTCTTCTAGACATAGCTGTGATATGCTGCTTGAGACCTGATGGAGCACAGCTGTCGGCTTTCAGCATAAAACCAGAGTACAAGATGATTTCTACCAAAGGAGAAGGATGGTGAAGGATCGAGACGGCAATAAGAGGGGGGTGAATGATCCCAAATAAAATTTTTCTCCACTCAAAATACTCCAAACAAGCCCGCAAGGAAAATCCAAAAAACCCGAAGATTTTTCCTCAGACCGGTGCTCCTCAAAATCACCAACCCGAATAACTAGACAACTATGTGTACCTCTAGCTTGCATGGATGAGAACCATGAATCATGTGGCAATTTTTTTTAATCACAATCATGGTTGTTAAGTTTCCAAACAAAAAGGAATCAATTCAAATACTTCTTTTCTATAAGAGATCAAGCCAAATCACTAAAGTCTCTTTTCAGAAAAGCAAAAGCAGATTTTTCCGAAATTGTCCTCACTTGGAGCAGGTGGTTGGCAGATTTCTGTTGCTCTAGAATTTTTGGGAAATTTTCTTCCTATGAATAACTAAGTCATGAAGCACCTTTGTAAACTTACTAACCAGGCACCCTAAGGCCAGGTGCTTGAGAGGTCGGTAGGGGGCTTTGTCAGCAGCTCCAAAACCGAGGAAGAGCGGGATCTTGGAAGCAAGCAAGAAAACCAGTCGAGTTTACCCAGTTCGGGCCCTCCAAGGAGTAATAACCTAGTCACCTTGGTGGTTTCCTCTTTGAGTTCAAAGGTTCTTACAAAGTGGGGAAGAAGACCCTCTCAGTTACGCCCCAATAATCAACAACCTTCTCCCATGCCATCCTAGCTCCCTTTTATACTCGGTGCTGGCGCATGGGAGCTTACAAGCTAAGTAAAGCAAGCGTCGACCTCTACGGTGCATTTAATGCACCGTCATACTCTCTTACATCATTTAATGTCTTGTCCTCTTGACTTAGACTTCGCCTTGGGCCACTTTGTCTGTCACCTGCTCACTTGAAGAGGATGTCAGTCGGCGCCACCATCGTGTCGCGCGCCTAGGGAAGGCCGCGCCATCTCCTGAGCCTTCACACCTGCGCAATTAATGCGCCGTCTACGCATTAAATATCCTTGACCCTTAAGCCTGTGTACCAGATTACGAGGTTGATTCTTAGGGAACTCGCCACAGGGGTGTGGCTGGCGCCACTGTCCTCTTAGCGAGCACCTTCTTTAGTGCGCCACAGAGGTGGCTGGGCGCCACTGTCCTGGCGAGCACCTTATTTGGTCAGCCAGGAAGCGGCCTGAGCGCCACTGTCCCCGAGGCGACAGCAACTTGGTAGCCTCGGAGTGGGGCATGTCCCTTGGCGAGCACCAGCCATTTGGTCGCCAGAGGAAGCCTGAGCATGTCCCCGAGGCGAGCAACTTGGTGGTCGCCTCGGAGTGGCTGGCGCCACACTGTCCTGGCGGCTGACACCTTAGTGTCGCCAGAGGAGTAACTTTGAGCGCCACCTGTCCTGGCGAGCACCTTGAGGTAGTCGCCAGTGGCTGAGCGCCACCTGCCCTCTGGCGACACCTTGGCTGAGTCGCCTCGAGTGGCTGAGCTCTGTCCTCTTGGCGTGATGCTTAATGCGACTGCGTGGGTACCAGTATCTGTGACAGTAGCCCGGGCCCACCGAGTGTCTTTATTCTTTCTTTTTCTTCGATCGAACGGTTCAATCTCCGGGTGGGGCCCATAAATGCCACGCATGCGGTCTTTAAAAGCTTGCCTCTTTTTCGGTCGAGGTGGACACTGCGGCGTTCCGTAGCCCCGTGGGGCGTGCCCACTTCCTTGAAAAATGCTTTGGTTTTCCCGCATCCAGAACCGCCCGCGTCTCTTCGACTTTTTCATGAGCTCTCCCTGAATTCTTATAAATAAGCGGCGGCAGAGGCATGTTCCCGTTTTTGCTTTTCGCCTCTGCTCCTTCTGCCTTAGCTTCTTTGCTTTAGGCCCGATTCGATGGCCTCTCCGACTCTGTCCTCCCTCCTTCAAGCGTGGAAGAAGCGCGCGCTAAATGCTCAAGGTGATCGCCCGCGGCGCTCTCTTGGCGGTAGGAGCTACGCCGCTCTCCTTTGCCGGTCAGGGAAGTCATCTTCTTTATGCAGGCGATGATGGCGGGCTTGGTCGCCCATCTCGGACTTCTACATCGCCGTCCTCAACTTCATGACATTCACAACATCCACCTTCCCCTAACTCCATTGTGCTCCTCTCAGTCTTTGCCCATACGTGAGATGTTCATAGGGGTAATGCCCAATCTCCTCCCTTTTCAGCTACTTCTTCGCTCCGCGTCGACCAGGGCTCCGACATCTCGGGTGCTGCCATGCGACTTAGAGGCGGGGCCGTTGCGCTATATTCCAATGGAGAACCGATCCGGTGGAAAATGTGGCGCCACGAATGGTTATGCGTTGAAGCGATAAGCGGCATTGAAGCCACAGGGCTTCCAGGAAGCGGTGGGCAGCAAATCGGCCCCGAGGATCTCCGTCGCCCGACACGCCGAAACTACTTGCAATGTTGGCTCGGGTTGATCGGCTGCGAACCGAAGCTGGCAGGAGGCATAGTTCTCGGAACCGTGTCGGAGGATTAATCACTAACGCCCGCCATGCCGTCGGCTGGCACTATCGGGCGTGGATGACGGGTTTCGGACGATTCCTGGAGTGAGCTTTTATACCTTCCTTCTTCATCATCATCATTCTTTCATCATTCATTTTTTTTTTTTTTTGTCCGTGATGGAAGGAAAGCCCGGGCGCCTTGCCTGAATCGCTTCTGGATGGTGCAGGCGATTGGCGGCGTTCCACCCTTCCCATTTGCGCTTCACTCGACATGCAGCCTCGGGATGGCGGAGATCGTCAAGCGTGCCCAAGATGGAGCGCCATGGGGGCGCCCATCATCGTCCATCAAGGGCCCCTGATAATCGCGGCACTCCTACAGGTAGGCGACGAGGAGGAACAAAGCGTCCTGAAGCGACCACGGTCCCAGCTGGAGCGTCCGGCCGACCCACGGCTTCTCGAGGCCATCTTCGTCGGCGGCTGATCTCCTGACCCGCCCGCGGGGACTTCCTCACCAGTGCGAGGGCTCTTCATCAACGATCGCGGCCTTCGCCTCGCCATCACCGCTTTGCAAGCTGGTTTCTTGGCGCCATCTGGTGACCAGCCAGCGCGCCTTCCTCGCCACCGCACCGCCGGCGGTGACCCGCCGGCGCTAGCGATAGCGGACCGGCCAACAGTGCCTTCCTCGTCGCCGCCACCAGCCGGCGGTGATCGCCCGGCCTATTGCCCGAGCGGACCACCGCAGCATCCTCCTCCGCCACCCGCCACGGTAGCCAAACCAGCCAGCTGCCGGCCAGATCCCGGCGGCGGTTGACCGCCGGCGCTTCCGGTGGAAGCGGTCACTGCCTCGGCGCCGAGGCGGCCCGGTGCCTCGGCGGCGCTCTCTCGAAGTGCCTGGTTTCGAGCCTCGGCCAGTACCGAGTCGCCAGAAACACAAAACACACAAAAAAGGGCGGTAAAACTTTTTAACGCCGAATGGAGCCTTACCTTTGCTTGCTTTTGCTTGTTCCCATGGCACCGCCCAGACCCCCGGCCGCTCTGTTTGTAGCCGGCCGGTGAGGTAGCGGAGCTGCGGGTGATCCGCGAGGCGAAGCGGCGTCGGCATCTGGCGACGGCCATTTCTTCTTGTCTGCCAGACCGAGGCGGCAGGGAGCCACAGCCCTCCGGATCTCCGCGAGACTCCGTTCCTCGTGACGCTGCTTGGCAACCGCCCTTGGGCAGCTCTACTCCACACCAGCCGCCTTTAAATCGGCGAGCGAGCAGGCTGGCCGGCCCTTCTTGAGATCGGCCGCCTCCGTGGTGATTTATGTCAGTGGAAAGGAAGGAGCGGGGCGGTGAGAGAGCGAGGCGAAGGGCCACTCGCGCGGCAGAGCTCATGGAAGAGCTCGGCGCGGCCAGACGAGCCGCATCCAGTCGGCGAACACTCTGCGAGATCTTGAGTGCGCCAGCCGACCAGATGGAGGCGCCTCGCTCAGCGGGGTTGGTGCAGCAAAGCGCCCAGCGGAAGCGAAGCTTGGCGCCTCGCCATATACGCACCGGTCGGATGCGGACTTCACCGCCCGCGACTTCCGCCGCCCTGGCCGACCAGTCCACCCGGGAAGGGCGCGATAGCGGTGCTACTGCGGCGTTAATTTTAGCGTCTTCGCGCGTCCAGAGGCGCCAACTTTGATCCTCTGTGCCGTCCGAGTTGAAGAAGCTGGCGGAGGCGGGCGAGTGCGGCCCGGCTTCGCGAAACCACGTCATTGCTCAGCTGGAGAATTGTATTGGCCAGCGGCGAAAACGTGCTTAGCGTGGGCGTCGGACCCCTTGCGGAAGACCACTGCGTGCTTGATGGCGGGCGAGAGGAGGAAAGAAGGATAGGATAGCCTAGACCCTTCTTCCCTTTCTCCTTTTCTTTCTTTCTCTTTTTAACTTCAACGTCACTGCAACAACTTTTGTAAAGCACTTTCATGGAATAGACATGACATTTTTAGACCTATTCGACAATGTTTAACTTGTCTTCTTAGCCTTCCACCTTGCGATCGCGGCACGTGGCAGATACTCTTGCTCGACAAGGCTTAGAAGGAAAAAGAAGGAGTAAAACACCCCTTGTGTCAGAGGCGATTCTTTTCGTTGCTTCTGATCCTGTAAGCAACCACGTACCCTTAGGCCTCCGTGGCGGTTCTGATGTAAGGCGTGACGAGGATGTAGGCTTTTGGTAGCGATGTTTAAATCGCCGACCCCGGAGGACACGGAGTGTCATGGCCGTGCGGCGAGTTCAAACCAGCCGCCCAATTGCCCAATCTGTTAGCGCCGCCTACGAGTGGTCCCGCCTTTGCCGGTGAAGCTCACAGGGTAGCGGACTAGGTGATCGCCAGAACACTTTGCCATAAAACAGAACGAGAGCGGCATGAATGCGCGCTAAAAAACAGCGGAGCGTAATACTTAATTTGAACAACGGTGTTCCCCGGCTAGTCGGCAACCACTGAGACATGATTGGCCGGCGAGGAACAAAACACGAAACTTACAACCGTTCAAGGGTAGAACTTGCCTTGAGTTCTCTATATTCTGCGGGAGTTCGCGGTTCCTCCCGCCCTCGTTAGGCCAACTGGCCGCCGGGTGGGGCGAAACCACCTTAAAGGGCCCTCCCCTTTGGGAGGCAGTTTGTGCAACCCGACTGCGGCCCGGATCTTTCGCCAAAGACCAGGTGCGCCTCTTGCCCGATGTTCTCTCAGCGACGGCGGCGTGGTACCTCCTGAGGCTTTCTTGTCTAGAAGCGTAGCGGAGGCCATACGATCGAACTTCTTCCAGGGTTGGCGTCGTCTTGGCGCATCTCTTCCTGATTTTTCTTCATGACAGCGCGTGCAGGCGACCCAAATGTCAATGCGAAGGAGGGCGGCCTCCGCTCCGTAAACGGAGAAAGAATGGAGTCTCGTGGCATTTGGAGTGATCGGAGTGACCACAACCTTTGCGGGAGTTCTTCAACCCCACCGTGAGCCATTTGGTGAAGTCGATCAAGCGCGAGTCTTGAAGCCCGCCGGCACACCGGTGCATTGGCTCGCTCGACTTGGCGTTGCTTCTTGGATGGGCAACGGAGCCATGAGACCTTCGTGCCCATTTCTTCGCAAAAGTCGAAAAGCGTATTTGGTGGCTAGGCGCCATTATCGGTGATAATCTGGTTGGCGACCAGAAGCGGCGAAGATCCCTCGCATGAACTTAGCCCAGCTGCGGCGGTAATGGTTCTCACGGCCGACTTCCACCACTTGGTGAACTTGTCAATGGCGGCGACAGCAGATGAGTGTAGCCTCACGTGGCCGCGAGGCGGACCGGATATCCGACCCCAGACCCGCGAAGGGCCATGAGGCGGGATGGTTTCGCGAGCTTAGGCTGGTTGGTGGATTGCTAGGCGTGGGGCGGCCGCGCCTCGCATCTCCTCACCGGCTTCGCAAGCATCCTGGAGGCGGTTGGCCAATAGAACCGTGGCGGAAAGCTTTTCCCACCAGGTTCGGCCCCGGAAAAATGGCTCCACTTTGCGCCTCCATGGATATCGAGAAAGCAAAATGCTTCCCTCTTCCCAGTGATGCACTTGAGAAGAACTCGTTTTCCACTGAGTGCAGGTCCCCATCTACCAGGGTGTGGCGGCAGCCTTCAGCGCTATCTTCTCGGTGGCGCATCATCGTCGGGCATATGATCCAGCAGGTAGGCGGGAATCGGGTCCATCCATGTGCCTTCAGGTCAACCGCGGCGACCCGCAGTGATCGTCAGGGTACTCCGCTTGGCCAAAGCGTTTCCACGGTGCCACTTTTCCTCTGCTTGAGTGAGGCGGCGCCACCATCGTCCCCATCGAAGCGGAGGTTGCGATGGCGCGTCGCCTTCCCGTCCGAGTGAGGGCTGAAGCGACATCACCATCCTCCCCCACGAGGCGAAGTTTGAGATGGGCGATCGCGGAAGCCTTTCTTCAAAGACTCCGGCCAACGAGGGCTCTTGTCGGCGGTGGCGGCGAGCTCGTCCATAAGTAATTGTATCGCTGGCCGGGGTATGTGTGTATACCCTAGCCCTTGAAGTGTCTCTCCATCTTTCTAACCTCCGCCAGGAGTAAGCCATGGCGGGATGAGCGGGTGAAGTCCTTCCTTGCACTGGTTGATGACCCGACAAAGAATCGCCTTTGTCTGTGGCGCCGTATGCGATAGGCTGCGGCGGCTTCGAACTTGACCAGCAATCCTTCGTATTCCGCAACATTGTTGGTAACTTTAAAGTCGGAGGCGACTATATATTTGAGGGTCCGGTCGAGGCAGAGGAACCCGGCCGCGCCTTGAGCTGAAGGATCCGCCATCGAAGGGGCGTCCAAGGCGTGATGCGGGGACTTCCTTATCTTCCCCATCTGCCGAGTCCATTCAACAATGAAGTCGCCGATCTTTGACTCTTGATAGCGATGCGGGGGGCAAATTTGAAGCCAAATTCCCCGGCTCGGCAGACCACTTAGCGTCGACCTTGGCTTCACGATTGTGAAGGATCTCCCCTTGAGGATACGAGGAGACCCGGTGATCTCCTTCCTTGGAAATAATGTAACGGCTTTCTTGATGCCACCCGGCCACGGCATACACCATTTTACGGGCACAGGGATACCTAGTTTCGACATCATGCGACACCTTGCTCACATAATAGGCCCGGCCCATTGTCGCAGCCCTCTCGCTCTGCTACTAGTCTGCACTCACCGCGAGGCTTGCCGCTACATAAAGGAAGCGGCTCACCGGGCTCGGGGCGACCAGCACGAGGGGCGAGAGATACTTCTTGAGATCTTCAAATGCCTGGGCTTAGGAGTCCACTCGAAGGAATTAGTCTTCTTCATCGGCTTGAACAATGGAACTTTTTCTCCCAGTAAGACTATGAACCGGCCGTAGGAGGAAACGAGCGACCAACTAAGCTGAAGCTGCTTGAGCGGACGGTGGCTTCATTCGTTCAATTGCTTCAATCTTATGCGGATTGGCTTGATCATGGTGGAGACCGAGGAAGCCAAGCAACTTCCCGAGATGACACCCGAACCACGCACTTCTCGGGATTGACTTTAGCGGTAGTCTGGGAGATGGGAGAAAGTTTCCTCGGATCTTCAACCAACCCCATTGGCCTTAGCTTTTATCACCAAGTCATCAACATATACCTCCGAGGTTCTTCCCAATTTGTGACTTGAATACAATATGCATGGCTGTTGGTAGGTAGATCGGCATTCTTCAACCCAAAGGGCATTCGAACATAGCAGTACACACCAAAAGGAGGTCACAAAGGCCGTCTTTTCTTCGATCTTCTGCGCCATTCTAATCATTGATATCTGGGTGGGCGTCTAGGAAGCATAGAAACTTCACATCCTGTAGAGATCGAC
Organism: Rhipidocladum racemiflorum; assembly: GCA_036346355.1. Classification (NCBI taxonomy): domain Eukaryota; kingdom Viridiplantae; phylum Streptophyta; class Magnoliopsida; order Poales; family Poaceae; genus Rhipidocladum; species Rhipidocladum racemiflorum. The sequence continues at coordinate 58,356,523 of CM070578.1, forward strand.
AGAGAGTCAATCCTCGGCCAGAGGTAAGTCCTTAGGGCGAGGCTTTATTGAGTCGGTTAAAGTCTATACACATTCGCCACTTCCCATTGGACTTCTTCTGAGTCACGAGGGTTAGCTTGACCACTCGAGGGTGGCGGCTTCCCACCAACTTCCGGCTTGCAATAAGCTTCTCCACTTCTTCCCGAATGGCTTCTTGCCAAGCTCTGGCCTTTGCCTCAGGATCTTAGCCAATTTGCGGAGTGCGCTCCGGGTAGCGTTGCCAATCGGTGCTCGATCACCTCCCTAGGGACCGGTCATTCGAGGATGGTTCCCGGGCGAACACATCTGGGTTGGCCGGAGGAAGGTGACAGCGCGTCTTCTGTTATTTGGCGAGATCAGGCGCCAATTCTCTGACCTTGCGAGCCTTCTCACCCACAGGGACCACCTTCCACCTCACCCGAGAATTTGGGTGAGGGCCTTGGCCGCAGAGGAGCACTCGAGGGTCTTACCTTGCCTTGGCCAAGCAGGCGGCTCGGCGAAAGTCTTGCACCCCTTCTTGAGGCGCAGGCTTGAGCTTGTCCACCTTTACCACAATTGGGCCCTACGGCGAGGATCTTCATCAGCAAATAAGCATGATCGTAACTTGCCATGAATTTGACTAAGCGGCGGCCAAGCGGGCGTTATGTAAGGGAAGGTGAAGTCGACCTCGAAGTTGATGAGTTCCGTCAGGAAGTTTTTGGCGCTTAACCGAGCGTGAGGCAGCTGGACTTGTCCCAGGGCATTAGGCCCATCCGGGGGCAATTCCATAAAAAAGCGGTGCGGTGATTCTTCATAAGGTATTTGGAGTGCTTAATCGCTGGCCAAGCCGGCGGAGTTGATAGCACTTCCTCCATCAACTAAGTACTCGCCCAAGCCGCATTCGACCAGTAAGGCGACCACGTCGGGAGATGGTTTGGGCTGAAGTGTTCGCGGGTGGTCGGCCCGGTAGAAAGTGATCGATTGATCCGACCCGCTTCAGCGGCCGACTTCGTCGAGCTCACGGCATGGTGGCACACACTGTCTCGGCTCTCGCTTATCTTTGCGAGTTGGAAGAGTAGAGTGGCGAGCCCCCATGAATGTATGCTACCGTGTGCACCGGCATTGGAAAGCAGGTGGGGTGTCATCTTAGTCGTCATTATCTTAGCGATCGCTTTCGCGGCGCTTCTTGAGCGCTTTTCCGCAACGGACTGGCAATCTTCAAGTCGTGCCCATTTAATGCGGTGGATGAGGCGGTATGGCTTGCCCTGTCGTCTTCCGCGGCGGGGAAGCGGCGGTCCCACTGCGATTATCTCATTGGTCGGCGATCTCTCCTTCGCTCACGATCGTCATGCGTGAGGCAGCCAGCTTGGATCGACCACCAAAACCTCTCTCGGCGGCCTCATGCGCTTCTTCTTTTTCACGGTCGGAGGACTTGACGCTCGGCTTCGTCGAGGTTTGAGATTTTGATGCACCATAGAGCCTCATTGCCAGCACTGTGAGCCAGGGAGAAAAGCTTCGGAGAGTGGTAGCGGCTGATGCGGTAGCCATCTTCTCCGCATCTTACGATCCTAACCCCCTCCGGAGCGCCAATAATAACCCATTTGCTCCGGTCCAGGAGGGATGTGTTGCGGCAATGGCTAAGCGCGAATGAACCCCTCGAGGACTCTCCCTCATACGCTCCCAAGCGTGGAGGGAGTCCTCCACACCCCGGTTGGCGTAGGAGCCCTGAAAGTTAGCGACAAAAATGTCGCGCAGTTCCTCACGAGTGTACGAATCCAGGAAGGTTCGGCAGCGAAGGGCGGCGAACTGTCGGCGACATCGGGAAGTAGTTGGCCATAACTCTATCGACCCCCGCGCTGCCGTCGTATAAATCTGCGAGAATTCTGCCAGAGTTGGTGGTGCGTCATACTTCTCGATAGGCGCGGGGCGAAATCTTCAAACGCCCAGCCCGATGGTGGCGTAGACGGAGAGAAAGCATGGCACCCAACATTATAGGGGAGTAGTGCGCCACCAGGGCCTGACCCTGAGATGGGGTCGAGTGTGAGTCTACACTCCCAGTCGGAAGGAAGCCCCCTTCGGTGGCCGGCAGCGGGGAGTTCGGCGGCGTTGTTGCGGATGCGCCTCCAAGAACTTAGCCTTGGTCGTCGCCCGTGGCCGCCCCTCATTGGCGTGCCCTTAGATCGCGGTTCTCCTCCGGCATGGGAGTACCGCGGGAAGATCTGGAAGCTTGTGCACGTCGCATTGCGAGAGGGCTGCGGCCGGTACTCCCTTCCCTTTATCCGGCTCCTGCGGTAGGAGAAGTCGCCAAGCGGCCGGAAGCTTGTGCATCCACCATCCCCGAACTCCTTGGCGGAGGGCGCGGAAGCCGGCTTTGGTGCCCACGACAACTGCTCTTTGGGCGAGTCCACTAGGCGGGCAATGTATCACCGGAGCCAAGGGTGGTGAAGTGTCGCGTCGATTGGGACGGAGGATGATCCGAGCAGCCGGGCGCATGAAGGCTTTGCATTGGGGTATCTTCCCCAACGCGATAGCCAGTTGGACGGTGAACTCGGGCTTGGATGCGGCTCGCGCCCCTCCCGCCGCTTGAAGGACACGGTGACCGACTCCCACTGCAGGGGCGAGATCGGCTTACCGGTACTTTCCTCGGGAGGCGCTCTGGCTAGCGATGAATTCGCCATGCAGGATGATCTTGATTCTTGCAAACTCCTCAAAGGAATGGAAGAAAGGCGATCTAACCACTAAGCCCCTACTGGCGGCGCACCAGTCGGCTTACTAACCAGCAGGCACCCTAAGGCTAGGTGCTTGAGAGGTCGGGTAAGGGGCTTTGGCAAGCGCTCCAAAGGCAGGAAGAGCGGGATCTGGAAGCAAGCAAGAAAACGATCGAGTTTACCAGGTTCGGGCCCTCAAAGGAGTAATAACCCTAGTCTGCTTGGTGGTTTCCTCTGAGTTCAAGGTTCTTACAAGCTGGGGAAGAAGACCCTCTCGAGGTTACGCCAGCCCAATAATCAACAACCTTCTCCCATGCATCCTAGCTCCCTTTTATACTCGGGTGGTGGCGCATGGGGCTTACAAGCTGCGTAAAGCAAGCGTCGACACGTTACTACAGGTGCATTTAATGCACCGTCATACTCTCTTACATCACATTTAATGTCTTGTCCTAAGCGACTTAGACTTAAGCCTTGGGCCCCTTTGTCTGCACCTTTGCATGCTCGCCGGAGAGGGGATGTCAGTCGGCGCCACCATCGTGTAATGCGGCGCTGGGAAGGCAGCGCCGCCATACCAGCCTTCACACCCTGCAATTAATGCGCCGTCGCATTAAATATCCTTGACCCTTAAGCCCTGTAGCACAGATTACGCAGGTTGATTCTTAGGAACTCGCCCCAGGTGTGGCCTGGCGCCACTGTCCTCTTAGCGAGCACCTTTCTTTGGTCGCCAGGAGTGGCTGGGCGCCACATGTCCTGAAGCGACACCTTATTTGGTCGCCCAGGAGGCGGCACAAACGTCCCCGGGCGACAACTTGGTGGTCGCCTCGGAGTGCTTTGGGCACACCTGTCCCTTAGGCGAGCACCTTTGGCGCCAGGAAGAGCCTGAAGCGCCATCTGTCCCCAGGGCGAGCAACTTGGTGGTCGCCTCAGTGGCTTTGGCGCCACTGTCCCTGAGGCGAGCACCTTGGTGCAGTGCCAGAATGGTCTTTGAGCATCCACCATCCTGGCGAGCACCTTGGTTTGGTCGCCCAGAGAATGGCTGAGCATGCCACACGCCCTCTGGTGACACCTTGGTGGTCGCCTCGGAATGGCTGAGCAGCCACTGTCCTCTTAGCGGCAGTACTGTAATGTTTCAGTGGGTACCCAGTAGCTTAATCTGTTGACACACACCACCAAAAACCACCTGAAAAATCCTTATAGAATAATCAGGAAAAATCAAACACCACAGATAGTCAAGAACTTTGATAAGAATGTTGGGGTCGGTATTCACCTCATAGCGCCCAAACGGTGAAACTTGTGGACTACCCAATTTTTACATAGATGGAAATCTGAGTCATGCACCTTCTTGTCGGGACCCAAATCTGCAAATCCGGACCCTCTGTGTATTCTGCACTAGTCTAGGATCACGCCAGTGCACACAGTCTTAACGGGGATGAAGTATCACAATCATACACAATGGAAATTGAATAAGTACTTCAAACACTTAAATAAACTGGTTGAACGACCTTATGATCACCTTACAATAATAGTTTGCCATGCAAGGCTTACAATAAGGAAAGTAAGCAGATAAAGACAGCAGAAAAGAAGACTCGATGAACCTGTCACTTTGCCACAGGCAACCGACGAGGCTTGCACCCTAATTCTCTAGCTCCTTGTGGAATTCCTCCTCCCAAGCATGTGTAGACTCCTCCATTGGTGATTTGTTGATTGCAAGGGGTGAGTACACACAGTACTCAACAAGTCATGCACAGAATGCAATTCTATTACTACATGCATGGCTTCTTTCAAAGGAACGGCTTAGTTGGTTATTTTGCATTGAGCAGCACTTTCAATATACAACTTAATTAGATTGAAAGCGGTGAAACAAATATAGTATTGTTCACAGTTGTTTCTCCAAAGATCATGGCACACAACCCTAAATCAAACTCACATTTATCACTGGCACACAGCAACCCTTCCCACATTTTATTTTCGAAGATCTAGCCCTTGATTGTAATCCCCGAGCATTGTCCAGTACCGCGGACACGGTTATTTGAATAGTTTTATCACACACTCTGCAGAGGTTATACAATTTGCCCACAAGATACAGTCTCATACCACACACGCGATTGACCATAACAAAGCTGTCGACGATCGGGATCGCTTGACTATCGAAATGAGATCGGGGGGTGTATGACTATGTGAGGACCCGAGAGCTAGTGTCGTTCCCCGGGAGGTCGTGCCGCTGCTAGCTATGATCCGAGGAGAAAGTGAACGGGTGACACCAGGAATTATACTAGTTCGAGCCCCTGAGCAGGGTAATAGCTCTACTCCAGTCTTGCCCTAAGGCAGAGGATTTGATTATGTGTCAGTACAAGTGAGCCGGTATCGATCCCCTTTATCTAAGATTTTCCTATGTATATATAGAGGTTACAAAGTCTCTCCTCCCGTTACTGAAGAACGGCCAGGAGTATTTTTCAGAGGATAGGCCCACTTCCTCTCTAACCGGATCCTAACCGTTCTCCGGGGCATGTGCCCTACGTCCTGTCTTTACGGATCTCAACAACCGCCAAGTTTTTGACCCAACCTCCCCGAGCTCTAGGTCAGGGTCGTGTCTCGACCTCCGATCCCCTCGCCTCGGGGTCGCGCGGGCCTCGACCTGGTCACCGGGAAAGAAGCTCGGGGCCGAGCACAGCCCTCCAGGTCGGGTTCGAGCTGGGGTCCGTTGACCGTGCCGTTGACCGGGCAGGGGATTCCAGTCCCCGATAAAAGCCTTTCAGGAACCTCTATCCCAACCTATGAACCTCTCTCTGGTATTACCTTCACTATCGCTCCCCTCACACAGAGCCGAAGCATAGGACTGGCACACACCGTTGGATGGGCACCATGCCGCAGCACAGGTATGCTCCCCCACACAGTTACACCGCCGTGTAACTGTCGCCCTGAGGTACAAAGGAAAGATATCAGAAATATACTAAACTAGGTCTGTTCCATACCAGACATGTGGTTGTACGACTAACTCAGTTCAAAGGCTTGCAAGGTTAAGTCCTTAAATGACCAAGGCAAAACTTCCTTCTCACAACATTTGGCACACAGTCCTCACATCACTCATCAACTCATTTGCCACACAGGCCCACCTGGCATAAAGCCTCTTGCCACTTGCCCCAGTCTAAATCATTTCCCACCCCAGTTGATTACTGTGCGTCACATGCCATCAATAATTCAATCCTCCATGTAGAACCACACAGGTCTCTACACTTCAATGTCCTCATGTGGCAACATCACACTATTTGTGCATAATGGGTAATGGCTAGGACCTAGTGCATTTAATGCACTAGGTCTACCGTTGTGGCTCTGGCCGGCACTACCGGGCCTTAGAGACTGGTAGTGCCAGACGGCTAGAAAATTGGGAAATCATTCCCAACGGCTAGTTTTTTGGTGGGGGTTATAAATACCCCCTACATCAAGGGCAAGCTGGTAACCATATTGAATACATCTTGAGCCCTTGCAACTCTCTCTTCAGTCTAGTGCATTCATTTCTCAAATTTGTGAGTTGTTGAGAGCATTGAGTATATTGCACTGAATTGAGCCATTAGAGCACTCAAATTCCTTCAAGCAAGCATCAAGTCTATTCTCTTGGAGGTTGCCGCCTCCTAGACAGCTTGGAGGTGTGTGGAACTGATGATCTCCTTGAGGAAGTTTGTGAGGAGGCCTGATGTTTTATGATAGCCAGAGCTCGCCTACTCATAGCGGGGAAGAGCTACTACTAGTAATCGAGGGAGGCTCAACTGTGCAAGGAGCCAACTTGAGTTGGTTAAGCTACCTCAATGAGATTAGGGGAGACCAGCAAGTCTCCAAGACCATGGGATAAAAATTTTGTGTCCATCTTCTTGTGGTTTGATCACTTGTACTTGTCTGAGCAAATTTATTTTCCTAGCTTAATTGTTCTTGCTCTTATAACTAGAATTGTGTATTTGCTCAGAATTAGCTTGTTTGTGCACTTTAGTGAAACCTAAAGGATTTAGGCTTTAATTGTTAAAATTCTACTTTCTAGCATTACTTATTATATTATTTAAAAGATGTGATAATTGCCTAGAGGGGGTGAATAGGCCTTTTAAAATTTAATCTAAATTGAACGTTGTGGAAATAAATCGAAACTTCTGATATTCTAATCGGAACTTCCGACTTACTATCGGAATGTCTGATCTGTTCAAAAATTGGAGGAACACAAGCAAATGTAACTACTTACTATATGACTCTATTACTAGCTAAAGCGAAATAGAGTAAATGAGTTAGACAAGATGCACAATAAGCAACAAGTAAGTAAATTTGAGAGACAAGAGAATTTGTTCCCGAAGTTCGGATCCTTGAGGGGATCCTACGTCTCCGTTGAGGAAGCTCACAAAGCGTCGGGTCTTTTCCAACCCTTTCCTCCCAAACCTCGGTCACACTTGAGATTCGGCTTTACTTTTGATTTCTTCCCTTTCGGAGGCGAAATCGGCCTTCACAAACTTCTCACAGCCACCCACAACCTTTGGGGGCTCGTGAGTGACACATAGCCGTCTAGGAGTCCTCAATCTCCAAGAGTAATAAATGCAACAAGAGAAGAATCTTGGTGATGAACTCTAATGCTCAAGATGAACGATTCTAGCTTTTGTTCTTAGCACTAGATCTCTCTTTTTGTGGGCCCCCAGATTCGCTGTCCAGAATCCCCTGTGTATTTCTGTATGTCTCAGATCAGTAGCTAGTACACACAGTCAAATAGTGATGAATCAACAACCATATCACGATTACATATAACCAAATATTAATAACACCAAATAAAAACAAAGACTTTATGGTCGAGGTTTACCATTACTGCCTTTACAGGCTGAACAACTGGAATAACTGCAGCGAAAGACGATAACACCAAGTGGTGACCCATCCATATGTCCACAGGCAATCGAGTGTGGTGCGCGTCCTAGTCCTTGGTATCTCCTTTGACAGCTTCAATCACTTCTGAGATTGTTTAGAATGTAGCATGTGAGTACATAAAGTACTCCGCAAGTCTAGGAAAGATGCATAATGCAGGACTATCTAAAGATGACTTATTATGGTTCTTTTGCACAAAGCAACACTTTCAAAAACTTTACATGTAATACTTTCACAAAGCCATTTTATCAATTATTTGTACAGTTGAAATTATTAATAACTCTAGTGAAGGTTCTAGCCACCAATCACTAGTATACAAGCTCTAACCGCCACATCTCAAAAAGATCAGGGTTGAATCCATCCACATGGCTCTTTCAATCCACCTATCTGGCTCTAGTCACCAGAAGCACACCTGAGAATTCTAACCACTCCTGGATCCCAAAAGATTGTTTTAAAAACCAAAAACCAAAGTCTACCAATATGAAACCATTCTTCGTGTGCCCTTGACCGTAGGCACGGCTATTCGAAAAGTTTTTCACTCTGCAGAGGTGTACAGCTTTACCCACAAGACATGATCATCTCCTTATGCCAAGCTATTAACACACTTTCTTTGGTGTGTCGGCAGAGAGATCATGACAAGGCCTTTACAATACATCTACCTAGCCCGACTCCACCCGCTGAGGTTTCACCGCTGTTAGGGGTCTATCCACCCAGTACAAAAGCCCCCCTCTTGCGTCGTGTGAGAAAAAAGTCTTGCCTCTATCTGGCACTCACATTCAACCATCTGGAGAAGTCAAAGCTAGGTCTATACAAATTATTTAGCCAGGTCGTGCCCACTTTGACATGTGGTTGTACTATTGTGCTTAGAATAGACAATCATAAGCGTCGGTCCTTAATTGACTTGGGGCGGTACTTGCACAAACCAAGATCAGTGCTCTATCCGCACCCGCCAGACAAACCATTCCGTCCAAGTCTAAATCATTTTATTTTGTTTTTATTTTGTAAACCAACGTCAATACCTTTTGCCTATAATTTCCAATACAAGTTTTCAAGAGTTAACAGAAATTCCCACCCATAGGTGCATACTGACCGATTGTGAGTCTAAGCATTTCTACCGAACTATTCTATTCCACCAACAACTTATTTAATAATCTTCAATTCTCAGTGTCGATAAAAATTATTATAATCAATTCTGTAACCTCCAAAATTCATGAAGTCACTAGGATCCCCCACTTTATTATCATGGCATTAGATAATCTAGCCCAATTTAGTACACCAACAAGTAGTCTATATCATGTGCCATCATGACTCCAAAATCATGCTAAGCTACTAACATTATTGTATATGAAATGGTTTCCTCAAAATATAAGTCACACTATTGATTATCTATAATCCATATATCGATTAATCTTGTAATCTACTTAATTAACAAAGAATAATTCATAATCTCATCCTTGAGCATCTTTTAAGAAAGATTCCACAAAACCAAGATTTCATTAATTCATCGACAAAAGTGGTCTCCATAACCAATGATACTAAATTGACTAAATAAATCACACATATTCTGCGTTATTCAGAATTCCACATAAATAGCTACTGCCAGACCATATTGCAATAATCATCCATTTCTTGATCAACCCCTGAATAAATTCTCCTAACAAGCACTAATAATCCAATTAACTTCACTCATAATATTTTCTATCTCCAAACATTTTTTTATCAACCCAATGTATCCAGCTTATACAATTTCCATAATCACTAATGTTCAAAGAAACTGTACTCAAATTTGATTCCGTATCCAAATGATCATTCATACAGCGATCAATATTATCATCTGCTAAGAATATTTCACAAAATCATCAACTAAACCACCGAGTATGATTCTCAATATTATTTACTTAATTTACCGAATATCACTCTTAATATCATACATCTTCCGATATTCCCCAATCCATACTAATTATATTGTGAACTACTATCACAATCCAACTCCTCAATATTTCAATTATCACCATTCATATAGAAATTGTACAAAAACATTCCCCCTTAACACTAACATTCATTTAACTCCCCTCAAGTTGAGTTCTAACTCCAATTCACATTCCATACTATCTGATCCATTCAAAATGTCATTTAATGAATTATTCTCCTAATCAGAGAATATTTACTCAAAAGTATTTATTATGGTGGATTACTGTGCTAGGGTGACAAAGGATCGTGGATAACAAATTCAAGGAGGTCTGAACAATAGGTATAACTAACCGCCTAACGTTAACATCATCCTTTTTAGATAAATAGCAATGCAATTTGTAAAAAATTTATAAATAATGGGACCAATATGCGTCAAGGAGACTTGCCTTTGGTCGCAGCGAGAGTCTCAATGTCCTGGGGTTCAGCGAAGGCGTCGACGGCTCCGGCGAGTTCTTTGGCTACACACAAAACAAGCGGCAAATAAATAAAATAAAATAAATAAAATAAAATATAAAAATTATAAAAATAATACTAGCAGATAGAGAGTGATTTTAGATGAATTTAGGAATTTGAATCACTTGATTCGGAGTTACGACGAAAGAGAACGAGCTTTTTGAACCTCCCGCCGGACTTGGAGAAGAAATAGCTGCCGGTGGAACTCAGATGATCAATTTACAAATCTGATATTACTGGATATAGAGGACATCGAGAGGGAGCTCCAGTAAAAATATGAGGCCAAATCGAGATCGGGAGTGACCGGGAGAGCTCGCCAAAAGTTCACGGAATTTTAGAAAGAATGGCTTCTACACAGAGATTCGTAGGTTCGATTAGAGAAATTCCAATTGGATTCTGTGGGGAATGGTGAGTGGATTATCGGATTCAATTTATAGGACGATCGGACCAGCAGATCGCCGAGAAACGCTCGCCAGGGTTATGACCGGAAGCGCGTGCAGTGGCGCACACGCACGCAGGGAGGTCGGCACGACGGTGGCCGACAGTGGCCGAGAGTGGCGTGAGGTGCGGCCGGGAATGGGGAGGGTGAGGCGCACAGCGGCTCGGTTGGAGAATCGCCGGAGGCAGTGCACGGTGGCCAAACCGGCGGTGCGCACAAACGAATAAAAAAAATTCGGAGAATGGAATCACAAAAAGAAAGTGAGCACCACGTAGAAGCGACGAGACGAACCTAGCGGTGTTGCCGAATTTCGGAGGGAATCAACAGATTGGGAGAAATCGATGATGAACGGCCCTCCAATCGGAAACTTCGACCGCAAAATTCGTCGCCGTCCTGCAATGAAAACCAAAATTGGTTGAGGGCTTTTGTTCGTGGCGTGAGACGCACAAGATGACGCAAACGGAATTGCAAATGACTCACCGGATCAAAAGATGACATGGCGATGTCTTTGGTTGACGCCGGGCGACGAGACAGATTTGGCAAGGAGGAACTCAAGGATTCAGAGGGGAATGGTGATGAGGAGAGGCACCCGAGCCCCCTTTTTATAGGGCAAGAGGAGGACCGAAGTGGGTGCATTCATGGAAGAAACGGAAAACATTATTGTGTGATTTAAGAGCAATTCATGCGGGAATTAATGGGGAATTAATTGCGGGATTTAATGGGGAATTAACTTTGGAACGTTACAAATGCAACGATTATGGTGGGATTTAGGGATAGTGATGACAGGGAGTTGAATCCTTGCATTAACGCCGTCGATTTGCAATTGATTTCATGCAATTTGGTGCGGAAATGAAGGAATTAAAGAGGTTTAAGGAGGGGGGTTTCCCATGGAGAGGAAAAATGAATGTTCAGATCGTTGGCTGGAGGTTGATGACGCTGGAACAATGCACTGACAGTGGCCCCAAATGAATAGTGTTGATTTTGAAGCGAGAGAGATAAATTAGCAAAAAGGATGTAAAAATCCTAGATAAATTCTTAAAAATCCTATGGATTATTTGAAACCAGATGAAATTGGTTTCACTGATTTTTGGTGAACTGAGGAATTTGAAGATATCGGGACAAATCATTTGAATCTGAATAGTGTTTCGTGGAAGGGCGCGAAAGATAAAATAGCAACGGAGCTCTATAAATCTTGAAAAAATTCCCAAAAATATTATTGAATATTTGGAACCTAATGCAATAGGTTTTGGAATTTTTGGAGGATTTAACTTGAGTGGAATTTTGAGTGAGGACCGGCATTTAGAATTTTGACTTTGCGGACGGTGAAGGATTAAACTCCAATTTCGGAAAGATAAGGATGCTAAGTTAATTAGAACACCGAAGAAAATCCAAGTTTTGAATTTAATTAATTTAAATTAGCTTTTGGAAAAAGATCGAAATTGGGGATGTTACACTTTTGCACCTCACTCTTAAAAAGATCAATAAGGTCAAAGAGAAGGAGAAGATGACTCACAAGAATGTGTATTGAAAGCTCAAAGTGCTCAGCAAAAGAGTAACCTCACCAAAGAGGAGGTGGAGGGGTATTTATAGGTTTGGACAAAAATTAGCCGTTATACCTCCACTCAGCCACATATCGGAACTTTCGATGTGGACATCGGATCATCCGATACGTCTAATTCTTTGAAAATCAACTAACCCCAACGGTTAAAATTACACACATCGAAACTTCTGATTTTCACGATCGGAATGTCCAATGTATCCAAAGAGTTACTTTGAAAGACTTTTTGAAAAGTTTCTAAGTCAATATCGGAATGTCCGATAAACAGATCGGAACATCCGATCTGTCCAGAGAGAACCCTTTTCAGCTTTTTACACGGATCGGAACATCTGAAGTGTCCAGAGAGTACCCTCAACTTTTCAAACACTAATCAGAACATCCGATATGCAAATTGGAATATTCGATTTGTCTAGAGAACACCCTTTTTGGAAAATGACCAAATCGGAACATCCAATCCAACTTATCGGAATATTCGGTCTTAGTAAAGAGGCTTCAGACTAAGGGACAACTAGACACCAAAACTTCTAATGGATTGGAAAATCCGATGAAAGATCGGAATATCCGACCCAGATTTGAAAGGATCCAGTGAATGTGTCGTGACTTGTGTCTCTCAACTATTTTAGCTAGTATTCATCTGAGCATAGAATCATGTCTTTGACCATCTACATTGCATCCCTCTTAATAGTACGGCAACCTGTTAATTCAATTAAGAATATAAAATTAAACCGAAATAATGTCTTATTATTCCTTCACATTTTGTAGGGTAGCCAGCGTTTGTGGATGATTTCACTTTGGGACTTTCACCTGTTCATTAACTTATTAAACGTGTTATTCCCTTTAATCGTTTATCATTAATCACTTAAAACTCATTTAGGGGCCTAGATGCACTTTCATTATTGCTATTAGAGCCAAGAATTTTAAAAAAACCTCCTATTCATCCCTCTAGTTAGTTATCCTTAATCCTACATCTACCTCTCCACCTCCCTCCGACTTGCTTCGACTCTCACTGGCTTGTCCTTCACCATCACCGCCCCTCCCCCTAAGCATCGACTCCCTCCGCCTCTACCGTTGCCACAGAAAGGATTAATGTCAACTTAACGAGGTGATATATCGATAGGAAAGTTAGATATTTTTTATTTCAACCATCATTTGAGCAAGTTTTAATATTGAAATTCCTTACTTCTCCTAATATTGATAATGAAGGTTTGAAACTGACTACTTAATAAAATTATACATCATATAATAAAGAGTATAGAAGTATTGAATTTGAAGTATACAAAATTGCAAATACAGCCTCATTCTTACCTCTCTGGTGCAGTCTTACTCACTTCCTCTTTGTCAATCCTCTTCCTCAAGTTCCAGATATGGTCATCTGGTGCTCGGTTGGTCAATTCGTCGATAGGCTCCTCGGCACCGCTGGCCTGTCGCCCCACCTGATGTTGTTAGTGTTATGCCCTTGAGGCAATCATATGGATGATTGTAACATGACTATGTTTATGAATAATAATATGATTATTGGTCCAATGAATGTATATCATTGTTTTGATCAACAAGTGTGTGACTTGTTTATGAAGCTCTTTACTTATTTATATAATTCAATAAATGTCTCTGATCGGATATCATCGTATGGGACAACGATGAATAGATCAACACATGTATTGTTCGATGATCATGTTTCATAGATCATGGGATATGGAGATATCATCAATACATTGTGGACGCATGTTGAAGAACATGGGTTAGATAGACCCACAATGGGACACTGCGAGAATGTTACGTTCTTATGTGTCATCAGTGTATCTCATACATAGTAGATGTATGATCCTTAGACCTGAGATTGTCATATTCCCTACATGTGTAATAGTTTACATTGGGGTTACCAAACACTTTCCTAACTGGATAGTTATAAAGGTAGCTTTCATGTTTACTATGAAACATGCAGAGGGAAGTGAGCAGTCGAGATGGAATTTGCCACTCCAATGTAACGGAGATATATATCTAGGCCACTCGTGTGATATGATTAAGGAAGTGCATGGCCATGCCGTGATTGAGAAGTCAATCACAACTTATTAATATATCACGGATACGAGAGATGGATTGAACTGTCAAAGGATGACATGCTTCTCGCCTTGAGTTCGATCTTCATATAGTTTGGCAAAGGGATTATTACATCAGTACTTTAATCATATGTGTTTGGGAGTTGGCATGCTCTGCAAGGAGCCGCTACAGACTATTTGATTAGAAAAGGGTTTTCCGAATCCATGTCCAAATGTGCATGAACCTACAAGGTCACACACTTAACGGGCTGGGACGCATCAATTCGGATTGGATCCGTAATTAATGGACCTCGTGGGCTTAGCGCGTAGATGGGCTCTGACTGCCTAGGGTTTCACCTCGTGGCTATATAAGGAGAGGAGGAGGCTGGACGCACCACAGACTTTCGTGCGGTTTAGAGGTGTTTCGCCAGAAACCCTAGCCACCTCCTCTCGTTGCCCCTGCCGAGCGTCCCGATGCTTGCACACCGACGCACGGCGTTCCATCCCCGGACGTGTGGACTGCTGTGGTGACGCTGCTGCTACTGCGGCATGGAGAAGACGATCCGCAGCGAGGACGATCCGTGGCGAGGACGATCCGCGGCGACGATCCGTAGCGAGGACGATCAATCCACGGCGAGGCGAGGATGATCCACGGCGAGGCGAGGACGATCCACGACTGCGGCGGGAACGATCCACTACATCGACGTGCGAAGGATTCCGCAACTGCGCGTCTAGTGGTAATTGATCTATGATCCTCTTCTCGCGAGTAGCTTTCTGGTTGCGCGGTAGAAAATTTTAATTTGTGCTAGAGTAGCATACCGCGTTCCTCAACAGTGGTATCAGAGCCATCTCGTGTAGATTTGTGATCTGGATGTTGCACATATGATATGTGATGTTAGTAGATTGGATCTATTACATGTTCAACTGATTCATGTGATGAATTAGTGGAGGCAGCCGTCGATTAGATCGATCGGTTTAGGGTTTGAAGAAAGTGCAAACCGAATCAATCTTGATTTGGGTGAGTCCGTTCATGGTATGACGTTGCCCTTACCGGTCGGGTTACCGCCATCAGGGTTCACGAAACGCGACCATATGGGACCAAACCAATCAGATTGAATCGGATTGGGTCAATATGATTGATCCGTGGCAATTTTCAGTGCGTTTTCAGTGCGTCAATATGATTGATCGCCGCCAGGGGCACTGCCCCTTGGACCCCGCCTTGGGCGCTGCCCCTTGGAACCCCGCTGCCGTAGAATCTATTTTGTTTAACTCGTTTTTGCAGGTTGTGTGAAATAGTATGGCCTATGTGTATGTGATGCATGTAATATTTACATGGCCTGCGTGCCGTGTCAAGCCATAAGGCTATTTCAATCTAAAGTGTATAACGACCTGCGTGTCGACTTGTGATGTTTCAAACACTCATGTACAATTCATTATCAAAGTTGTAAGGAGTTGCATCTACGATTATGAAGTTGGTGGCATCAAGCATGGTGGCTACGTGAACAATCAAGACGATGGCTAGGTGAACAATCAAGCATGATGATGGAGATCCTAATGCTAAGGGCCATGCTATTTCACATCTTAATTTGATTATATGTGGATGTGTGTTTAATCCTTGCTATTTTCTTTATGCTCATTGCATGTGATGCCATGTTCATAGTAGATAGATATTGTTTATTGCCATAGTTAAAATTTTAAATCAAACTTGTCCACCCAATTGTTGCACCTATCAAGAATTTAGATCGTTATTAATATGACTGCCAAAGTAGTATATCAATGACTATCTTAATAGATGATAGGGATGTGTTGGACACATCGCGCATAACAATGGTTGATTTAACTAAGCTATCAAAACGGTTTTGGGCTTAAGGACATAAGTGGTTGGAATATGATTTTAGTAATGAAGGAACGGATACAAGACGATTGGTGTCTAGGAAAACACACATGGGGTAGGTTTCTTAATTGGCACCCGGAAACGGGAAGTGCTCCCTCCCTCATGTGAGCCCTAGGGGCGGGTTGACCTGGCCATGACTCAAGTTGATGGAGGCATTCATTACTTGTTTTCATGCTCAACCAACAAGAGTTACATAAGATGTAATTAGCAAAGATGTTGCTTACCTATGTCATTAGATTTCTAGCAGTGATGCCAAAGCTCACTAGGGTATGATGAATATGGATCTTGAATACTCACCATGTGTCCATAAAGGGGGCACATGATAGGAGTTTCTTTTGTTAAAATGTTTAATAAAAGTATTACATAAACATAATGCTTAGAAACTTTGCATGTTTTTGTTGTAGTTCAATGACACCTCCTATCGCACTTTGGTTTTGCTTTTGAGATCGGTTTTGGAAAGAGAAAAACTAAATGGAACGAATTTTGTTGATTGGTATCGCAACTTGATAATTGTTCTCAAACATGAAAAAGGAGTATGTTCTAGAGAATCCAATCCTCGATGAACCACTGAAAATGCTCCTCGCAATTTGAAGGCTGATTATGAAAAACATGTTAATGCCTCAGTAGAGGTCAATTTGTCTCATGCTTGTCACCATGGACTCGAGTCGCAAAAGCAATATGAGGACCAGGATGCTTACAATATGATTGTGGGCTTGAAGGGCATGTTTGGGAACCAAGCAAGGGCTGAGAGGTATGGTATCTCAAAGCTTCGCTTGCTTGTAAGGTGGTGAAGGCGATCCAGTCACCCACATGTAATCAAGATGATTGGCTACATTCGGAGATTGGAAAAGCTTGAGTTCCCCCTTAGCATTGGTCTTGCTACAGGCGTAATTCTCGATCTCGCCTCAGAGCTTTGAGCCATTCATTATGAATTTTCATATGAATAGCATGGAGAAGAGCCTGACCGAGCTACATGGGATGCTCAAGGCTGCCGAGGAAAGCATTAAGAAGAAACCCAATCATGTGATGATGGTTCAGAAAACAACTGCCTTCAAAAAGAGGAAAGCTAAAACTTGGGGAAAGGGCAAGGGCAAGGGCAAGGCTCAAGATGAGATCACGAGCCTCAAAACTAAGCTTCAGAAGCTCAAAGTCGGTCCTCAACCCGAAACCCAGTGCTTCTATTGCAAGAAGTCAGGACATTGGAAACGGAACTGCGAGAAGTACCTAGCAGATAAGAAGAATGGGAGTGTGACTTCCACTTCAGGTATTAATGTTATAGAAATTAATCTTGCTACTACTTCTTCCAGCTCTTGGGTATATGATACTGGATCGGTTGCTCACATTTGCAATTCGATGCAGGGGCTGATAAAGAGTAGAGTCTTTGCGAAAGGAGAAGTGGATCTTCGCGTGGGGAATAAAGCAAGAGTTGTTGGTCTTACCGTTGGCACCTACCCATTGCATTTGCCTTCAGGATTAGTTTTAGAATTTAATAATTGTTATTTTGTTCCGGCTTTGAGTAGAAACATTATTTCATCTTCCTGTTTGGAACATGAAGGTTATGAATTCAAAATAAAGAACTTTGTTTGTTCAATATTTTTGAATGATATGTATTATGGTCGTTGTCCCATGGTGGATGGGTTATACGTCCTTGAACTCAAAGAAAAACATGTCTATAACAGTAATGTCAAAAGACCTCGACCAAATGATTTGAACCCTACCTTCTTATGGCATTGTCGCTTGGGTCACATAAATGAGAAACGCATGAAGAAGCTCCATGGTGATGGACTTCTCACCTCATTTGATTTTGAATCATTTGAAACATGTGAGTCTTGTTTACTTGGCAAGATGATAAAAACCCCTTTCACAGGTTTTAGTGAGAGGGCGAGTGAATTGTTGGCCCTAGTACATACAGATGTATGTGGACCAATGAGCCCGATTGCTAGAGGTGGGTTTCAGTACTTTGTAACTTTTACTGATGACTTTAGTAGATATGGATATATCTATTTAATGAGGCATAAGTCTGAAACCTTTGAAAGGTTCAAAGAGTTTCAGAACGAAGTACAAAATCAACTTGGCAAATCAATAAAACACTTACGATCAGATCGTGGTGGCGAATACTTGAGCCAAGAGTTTGGTGATCATCTAAAGCAATGTGGAAACAACTTACTCCGCCAGGAACGCCTCAATGGAATGGCGTATCCGAACGACGGAATCGAACTTTATTGGATATGGTTCGGTCAATGATGAGCCAAACAGATCTGCCATTATCCTTCAGGGGTTCGCTCTAGAGGCAAATGCGTTCACATTAAATAGGGTCCCATCAAATTCCGTTGAGAAGACACCATATGAGATATGGACTGGGAGAAGTCCCATGTTGTCATTTCTCAAGATATGGGGATGTGAGGCTTATGTAAAACATTTGCAATCAGATAAACTCGCACCTAAATCAGAAAAATGCTTCTTTGTGGGGTATCCTAAAGAAACAAAAGGATATTACTTTTACAAAAGAAATGAGAACAAAGTTTTTGTTGCTCGAAATGGTGTCTTTTTGGAGAAAGAGTTTCTTTCAAAAGAAATCAGTGGGAGTGATGTGCATCTCGATGAAGTTCGAGAATCACATGAACATGTTCAAACTGCCACTGAACCATCATATGATGTACAAAATGTTGTACAACCTGTGGAAGAGACACCAGCCCCACGTAGGTCGGGAAGGCCACATCATGAACCTATAAGATATGGACATGACGTATTATTGTTGGACAATGATGAGCCCACGACTTATGAAGAAGCCATGATGGACCCAAACTCCGAAAAATGGCTTGGAGCCATGAGATCCGAAATTCAATCCATACATGACAATCAAGTTTGGAACTTGGTCGATCCTCCTGATGGTGTAAAAACCATAGAATGCAAATGGATTTTCAAGAAGAAGACAGACGTAGATGGAAATGTTCAGATCTATAAGGCACGGTTGGTGGCAAAGGGTTTCAAACAAATTCAAGGAATTGACTATGATGAAACTTTTTCACCGGTAGCCATGCTCAAGTCTGTCCGGATCATTTTAGCGATTGCTGCATACTTCGATTATGAAATATGGCAGATGGACGTCAAAATAGCTTTCCTTAATGGGAATCTATCTGAGGATGTATACATGATACAACCTGAGGGTTTTATTGATCCTAAAAATGCTAAACAGATATGCAAGTTTCAGAGATCCATTTATGGGTTAAAGCAAGCATCTCGGAGTTGGAACATTCGTTTTGATGAAGTGGTCAAAGGATTTGGCTTTATCAAAAATGAAGAAGAGCCTTGTGTTTATAAGAAGGCTAGTGGGAGCGCACTTGTGTTTCTGATCTTGTATGTGGATGACATATTATTGATCGGGAATGATATTCCTATGCTTGAAGACGTTAAGACTTCGTTGAAAAGGAGTTTCTCAATGAAGGACTTGGGAGAAGCATGTTATATCTTGGGCATAAAGATCTATAGAGATAGATCTAAAGGTTGATTGGATTAAGCCAGGAAACGACATTGACAAAGTATTGAAAAGGTTCAATATGCATGAATCTAAGAGAGGTTTCATGCCAATGTCACATGGCATCAGTCTAAGCAAGAATCAGTGTCCTTCGACAACTGATGAGCGAGACAGGATGAGCAAGATTCCATATGCTTCGGCTATTGGATCTATCATGTATGCCATGATTTGTACGCGCCCAGATGTCTCGTATGCTCTAAGTGTCACAAGTAGATACCAAGCGGATCCCGGTGATGGTCATTGGATAGCCGTGAAAAATATTCTAAAGTACTTAAGAAGAACTAAGGGTATGTTCCTAGTCTTTGGAGTTGAGGAAGAACTGGTTGTAAAAGGTTACACTGATGCAAGCTTCCAAACTGATAAAGATGATTTTCGATCACAATCCGGTTTTGTGTTTACACTAAATGGAGGAGCAGTAAGCTGGAAGAGTTCCAAGCAAAGCACGGTGGCTGATTCCACGACAGAAGCGGAGTACATTGCGGCTTCGGATGCCGCAAAAGAAGCTGTATGGATAAAGAAGTTTATCTCAGAGCTTGGTGTGGTCGCTAGTGCCTCTAGTCCAATGGACATCTATTGCGATAATAGTGGTGCCATTGCACAAGCAAAAGAGCCTAGATCACAACAGAAGTCCAAACATATACTCCGACGCTATCACCTTATTCGCGAGATTGTGGATAGAGGTGACGTGAAGATATGCAAAGTACATACGAAAGCCAATGTGGCTGATCCATTGACAAAGCCACTGCCACAGCCTAAGCATGAGGCGCACACGAGGTCTATTGGTATTAGATACTTAATTGATTGACTCAAGTGCAAGTGGGAGATTGTTAGTGTTATGCCCTTGAGGCAATCATATGGATGATTGTAACATGACTATGTTTATGAATAATAATATGATTATTGGTCCAATGAATGTATATCATTGTTTTGATCAACAAGTGTATGACTTGTTTATGAAGCTCTTTACTTATTGATATAATTCGATAAATGTCTCTGATCGGATATCATCGTATGGGACAACGATGAATAGATCAACACATGTATTGTTCGATGATCATGTTTCATAGATCATGGGATATGGAGATATCATCAATACATTGTGGACGCATGTTGAAGAACATGGGTTAGATAGACCCACAATGGGACACTGCGAGAATGTTACGTTCTTATGTGTCATCAGTGTATCTCATACATAGTAGATGTATGATCCTTAGACCTGAGATTGTCATATTCCCTACATGTGTAATAGTTTACCTTGGGGTTACCAAACACTATTTCCTAACCGGATAGTTATAAAGGTAGCTTTCATGTTTACTATGAAACATGTAGAGGGAAGTGAGCAGTCGAGATGGAATTTGCCACTCCAATGTAACGGAGATATATATCTAGGCCACTCGTGTGATATGATTAAGGAAGTGCATGGCCATGCCGTGATTGAGAAGTCAATCACAACTTATTAATATATCACGGATACGAGAGATGGATTGAACTGTCAAAGGATGACATGCTTCTCGCCTTGAGTTCGATCTTCATATAGTTTGGCAAAGGGATTATTACATCAGTACTTTAATCATATGTGTTTGGGAGTTGGCATGCTCTGCAAGGAGCCGCTACCGACTATTTGATTAGAAAAGGGTTTTCCGAATCCATGTCCAAATGCGCATGAACCTCTGAGGTCACACACTTAGCAGTGGGACGCATCAATTCGGATTGGATCCGTAATTAATGGACCTCGTGGGCTTAGCGTGTAGATGGGCCCTGACTGCCTAGGGTTTCACCTCGTGGCTATATAAGGAGGGGAGGAGGCTGGACGCACCACAGACTTTCGTGCGGTTTAGAGGTGTTTCGCCAGAAACCCTAGCCACCTCCTCTCGTTGCCCCTGCCGAGCGACCCGGTGCTTGCACACCGACGCACGGCGTTCCATCCCCGGACGTGTGGACTGCTGTGGTGACGCTGCTGCTACTGCGGCGTGGAGAGGACGATCCGTGGCGAGGACGATCCGCGGCGACGATCCGCAGCGAGGACGATCAATCCACGGCGAGGCGAGGACGATCCACGGCGAGGCGAGGACGATCCACGACTGCGGCGGGAACGATCCACTACATCGACGTGCGAAGGATTCCGCAACTGCGCATCTAGTGGTAATTGATCTATGATCCTCTTCTCGCGAGTAGCTTTCTGGTTGCGCGGTAGAAAATTTTAATTTGTGCTAGAGTAGCATACCGCGTTCCCCAACAGATGTGGCCTGACCCACCTCCTCCGTTCCTCCATAGCATCGTAGCCCCACTTGAAGCCACGACCAGCCTGACCCTCCTGGCAGTTAGGCTCCTCCTCCCCTCCTCCTCGTCACCGCCACTAAGGTGATTCAAAACGCAGGTGTGGGGCGTCGACAGGGCCCAGGACCCTCCCCTTCCCCCTTTGATGCACTCCCACCTTGGACCCCTCCTCTGGCGCATTCCCCTACCGGCGCCACCTCCCTCCCCTCCCCCTCTAGCGCAAGCTCGGGAGCTGGCGTGGTGCGGTCGCGGAGCGGCACGGGTATGGGTGGGGCATGGCTCAGCTCGGATCGGTGCCCTCCACTTTCCCCACTGGCCAGGTATGCCTTTCTCTTCCCTGTCTTCCCCTCCGCCGTGTGCCACGTGCGCTACAATTGGCCGTGCCGTGCACGGGCTGACGTGCCATGTTGCTGCACGCAGGCATTGTATCAGGCCGGCTAGCTTGAGCACGGCCTAGCTCGGCGTGCCGTGCCATGACACAACATGGACATATGTTTTTTCCACTAAACGCATACCTAGATGATAGGTGAGCGCTCTAAGTCGATATAGATAGGGTTATGCACGATTTTACCGAACAAAAAAAAAACGAACCGAACCGATCAACCCGGTTTGACTGGTCTACGGTATTCGGTATGGTATTGCAAAATTTTGTTTTTTAGGATACGATTTTTCCGGTGAAAACCGTGAGTAAACCGAAATAAAACGAATACCAAAATAGAAAAAAAATACATGTATAATTAGTTAAAGTAATGGTCAAATGTGTATAAAGTATAGTTTCACATAAAAATAATATTACTATATTTGTCGAAATAACTGTCAAACGTGTGTAATAATTTTTACTAACGTCTACTTAGGTTGGGTAATGATCAAAGGTATGCATTATAAACCATATTGATATTCAAAACGATAAGTGAAAAGGAACAATTCACGCTAGTTTGGTAAATATGGTATTTACGGAAACCAACCGAAGTTCTACTTGGTATCACACGTCAATTACCGTGTTTTGAAAAAACCGTATTTTTTGAGCGAAAACTGATCATTTTCGAGGACTACGCACACGCCGGGCGGCCGCCAGCCGTGCGTGTATATATAGCCGTCCCGTCGCCCCCTCTCCACTTTCCATTTTGTTTCCGTTGGAGTCGGACAGATCCATTCCTTTGCGGCACGCACCGAAAAAACGATCCATTCCTTTGACTGCTTACCTTTCCTTCCCTCCTCTTCGTCCAAACTAGGAGTACCACCCAAGGGGATCATGGACGCTTTGAGATTCGTGGGCGGCATCCGGCTCTCGGCGCCCACCGCGGTGGCCCCTCCACCGCTGACCGCCGCGCCGCTCCCCGCATCGCACGCCGCCTCCCCAGCCCCCGGCTTCCACTCCCCGTTGCTTCGCCTGTGGCCGCGCCGCGGAAGCGTCGCCGAGGGCGTCGAGGAAGCGAGGCGGGATCGGCGCCGCAAGGCGGAGGCCGTCGCCGAGAAATCGGACGGGCGGGATGGCAACTGGGTGCTCCAGATACTGCGCGTGCAGTCGCGGTGGGCGGACGACGACGACGCCATGGCGGCTGGCGGCGCCCGTGGCGGAGACAGCGCGGTCCCGGGCGCGGGCGAGGAGGATGACGGCCGCGAGCGGTGCGTCCGCGGAGGGGAGGATGGGGAATGCTGTGCTGTGGGGGACGGGGAGGGGGAGGAGATCGATCGGGCGGCGTTCTCGAGGCTTCTGCGGAAGGTGTCGCTCGCGGAGGCCAACGTCTACTCCACCATGTCCTACCTCTGCAACTTCGCGTACATGGTGCCCCGGATCAAGGTACAAGCCCGAGAAATGCGAATTCCTTTGTGGGATGGCAGTTTACTATTTACTCTCTGTCGAGTTTTCTGATCTGTTTGGCTTCATTTGTTGGTAAATTTCTCGTATCTGGGTTGAATTGTGCAAGAAAGTTTCGGAATATTTGCGTTTTGATTTGGCTTGATTCTTTTATCCTGCGATCTGCGTGCGAAAAGGCGTCGACAATGACTGGAAATTGTCCTAGATGACAGGATTAATCTCGTGTTTACTGCTTTTCCTCCTCAGCCGAAGCACCTCCAAAAGTACAATTTACAGTTTGTGACGTCGTCCGTCCAAGGGAAGGCAAACGATCCAAGCCATGATCAGAAGCATGAGCGAAAGCCCCGCGATGGGGTCGTAAGACCTTGCAATGATCAAGAACCAATGTGCTCAGCTAATGCTCAACCGGAGCGCATGGAGGAGGAAGAAAGTGGCAAGGGAATAAATCCGTTTGCCGCTTATCATGTTGCCGCATCTGCTGCCTCCTATCTACAATCTCGAGCCATGGGAATCCTTCCCTTCGGTTCTGGGAATGATTGCAAGAGCGATCCAACCATCAAGGCCATTTTGAATGGTGAGCACGCTGGATGTCTTACTATCGACGAGGCTTCATTCGTGGCCACAACAAATTCAGTTACCTCGATGGTCGCTGCAAAGGAGGAGACGAAGCAAGCTGTTGCAGATGACCTCAACTCTTCAAGATCCTGCCCTTGTGAGTGGTTCATCTGTGATGACAATCAAAGAGGCACAAGATACTTTGTAGTGCAGGTAAAGATCTTGCCCTTGTGAGTGGTTCAAGATCTTTTGTCATCGTCGTTTAATTGTTCAAATTGGCAGGGCTCAGAGACAATTGCTTCCTGGCAGGCAAACCTTCTATTTGAACCTGTTAAATTTGAGGTGCGTTTTAAGTCATATCAAACATTTTTTGCCCAAGGTGTTTTAATGTTCTATTCCACTATTCTTCAAATTCACCAAGGCATTGGCATAACATCTTTGTGTTGTGAAACAGGGCCTCAATGTACTCGTTCACAGGGGAATATATGAAGCTGCCAAGGGAATATACCAACAAATGCTACCATATGTCAAATCTCACCTGAAACGTCATGGTAAATCTGCAAGATTGCGATTCACCGGCCATTCTCTTGGTGGAAGCCTGGCTTTGCTTGTGAATCTGATGCTACTAGTAAGAGGAGTAGCTCCAGCTTCTTCCTTGTTACCTGTCATAACATTTGGTGCACCATCCATCATGTGTGGAGGTGACTACTTGCTTCGAAAGCTCAGCTTGCCAAAGAGCCATGTGCAATCCATTACGATGCACCGGGACATTGTTCCTCGAGCATTTTCTTGCAACTACCCGGATCATGTTGCTAGCATTCTGAGGCTTGTTAACAGAAATTTCCGCAGCCACCCGTGCCTCGCCAACCAGGTGAATACATCTTTATGTTTAATCACCGAATTTTATCGATGCGCCGTAGAATGTAATGCATGTTTCCTGAATTCAACAACCAAGGTTATAAGAAAATCTCCATTGTTATGTGTTCCTTTCCTTGATTGCAGAAGCTTTTGTATGCTCCTATGGGCAAGGTGATTATATTACAGCCGGACGAAAAATTCTCCCCACACCACCACCTCCTTCCTCCAGGCAGTGGTCTGTATCTGGTCGGCGACCCATCGACGAACTCGGACGCTTCATCCAGAGCACTACAGTCGGCAATGTCTGCCTTCTTCAACTCTCCACATCCCCTCGAGATCCTGAGGGACGGTGGCGCCTATGGTCCCAAGGGTACCGTCTACAGAGACCACGACGTCCACTCGTACCTGAGGTCGGTCCGAGCCGTGGTGCGGAAGGAGATGAGAGCAGAGCGGGAGCGGCGGGGACTCCTCCGGTGGCTCGTCGAGGTCCACGGCGTGGTCGCCGGTGTCGACCGGAGGGAAGCGTTTAGGCTGCTGCGGAGGCACGCGCACTTGCTGGTTGTTTTCTTGTTGCCGGCAAAGCTGCTCGTCCTGGGCGTCCTGTCAGTCATTAGATCCTACTGACTGAGGTCATTTGTGCATTTCATTCATTGATTCGTAGATAATTCTTTTGTCCAATGTTGTCTAGGAGAAACATTGTTTGTTCCTGGTGTTTTACAAGCACAAGTGAAAGAAATAGCATCCAGATATGCTGATACATGAAGAAATGTATTCATTGGTTGCAAAAAGTTTTCGAGGTTTTGTGCGTTTGATTCATTGATTCGTACAAACTTTCGATTCAAGAAATTTAGATGACCTATTCATACAAAAATTTAGTGACAATATCCTCAAATTAGGAAAACCGTGGTTGGAAGCAATTGGCTGCTCCATTTTTCCGCATGGGATTGCCTCGAAATTAGGCAGGCAAGGCACGGATCTTCCGGAGCTGTCTACTTGAAGGACACGTTTTTACTACCGCTATCTTGGAGTTTCGGACATTAGTTGCGTATCACTGTCACTGTATGATAGTCTTTACTCTTGGGTGTAAGCAACAACGCTTCCATTTTTTTTCGGTAGAGTTTGGTTTTGTGAGACGGACACACTTCTTCCTCCTACTTTCCTAGGATATGCACACCATCTTCTCCGGAAAATCTTGGTCGGTTGTTTCCCGGGAGATTCCGATTGGCGTCGAAATTAAGGTACTGTTTGGTACGGTTCTAGATTCTAGTAGAAACGAAAACTGGTTCTAGATTTTTGGTAGATTCGTTTCAAGTAGAATCAGAATCACTGTATAGAAACCGTTTGACTAGCTGTCTGGATTCTGTAAATCGGGGCGTGAAAAAAGAGGAAACGTTCCGAGGATAATCGTTCTGAGTTTTAGCCCGTTTGGCTGGATTTCTCGCAAATTCTAGTAAAAACTGCTCGGTTCCAAATCGGCAAACGGGGTTTAAATCCGCACACGCTTTCCTCGCTTCTGCGAACGGCAACCCCCACGTGCCTGGACGGCATTGCGTCGGATACGTACAAAGGTACGGTCCAAATCCAACGCCTCTACCGCATTGCGTGGCTCGGAGCGATGCCTCAATCGATTGCGATGAGGCCGCCACGTCTCGTACACGTTGGACACCACGGGCGTGGCCTTGGCAAACCTTGCCGACACGTAGTACGGTGTAGACGTTCGTTGCTTCTTCTCCGTTTTATGATACAACTCTTCGCACCAAGATTTGACGTTCGTGATTACGACCGATCTAACACTTGTAGCCGATTTAGAAACAAGGTCAAAATATGGATAAAGATGTTAACCGACATCGATTCAAAGTAAAAGATTATTTTTAGAGGTTGAGTCTGATATGCATAATATCGATAATCTAATCGGCTGAATAGTTGTTTAGATCATACATATTTATTGCCGATTGCAAGATCAAATTGACTGGCATGTCTGCACCCTAATTAAACCTGGTGTTTGCGTGTGTTTGAAGTCGATCAACTCATCGTTATATTTTTCGGCGTCACCACACTTTTGACACACCCCGTGGACTACAATGTCTTCCTTAGGAAAATCAATTCCCTCTTCTGATGTCAACTCCGATGCTATAATCATCCCAACGCTGGATAATCTAACGCCCAAGTAGCGGAAAAAGATTGAAGATCAAAAGGCTGTGTTCGAGCGAATGATGCTGAATTGTTACCAGAAGACCCGACGTTGTGTTACACAAAAGACTGCGTTGCCAAAAGTCAATCTCAGCGACAAGGAGGCCACGGGTACATCAGACGGCAAATCGGTAAGCTGGTATACACATGTGCAGGTCGAATTATCAGAAATGATTAACTAATCTACACATCTTACTCTGGTCAATCAATCGTCGGCTCTGCTAACTACGCTTAAGCCATTCTAGTAGGGGTAGGATGATATTTTGTATAACAAGCTGAGCGCCTATAAAATTTCACTGTAACTCCCTCATATAACTAGAACTTTGTTAGCACCCAAAATTTGATGGCTAAGGGTTGGCCGAAACGGGTGCAGGTTCGGTGTAAGAAAGCCGGTACAATTTCAAATTAATAGGAGCTCACATGACATAAGATTGAGGGGTCGCGACTATATGGTAAGCCGTAATATTAAGAGTAAAACTAAGGCCGATACGATTAGGATCGGGTACGACCTTATCCAAGATGGAAAGAAGGATTCAGTGTTGATACGAACGATCGGAGAGACCAGGACGGATACGAGCAGGCCAAAGGTTATAAAAGGGGACGGCAGACTACATCGAAAAAAGGGAATCAACTATCAACACAACCCAGTATTACTTTTATTTCTTCTACATAGGAGTAGACATCTAGTTTGTAATCTTTCCTCTGTAATACACGCTGGTCAATAAAGTTGCGCATCGCCGATTATTGATCATTGTTGCATTACGCTAAATCAGGGTTAGTTTTTTCTTCGATCTTGTTGCGCATCGCCTTTTTCTGGAAAAGCGGCATTTACCCCTCTGATGAACTCCCACAGTTGATTAGATCTATCCGTTACAACGATCTGTCTCGATCTATCTTGATCGATAAGATCCGATTACTATCAAGGGTTTAGATCAATTTTCTCTAGCCGATCTGTTAACGAACGTTTCCTTCCTGCCGATTGCAGGATCAAATCGGCTGGCACGCTCGCAACCCAAAACTTGAACCCGGCGTTCGTGTGTGCTGGTGGTAATTAACCCGTCATCAAGTTTTTTGCACCAACATATTTTTGACACGTCCGGTGGGACACGATAAGAGTTTTGTTTTGCGAGACGGACACACTTCTTCCTCCTACTTTCCTAGGATATCGATCGCACACGATCTTCTCCGGAAAATTTTTCGAAGGAATAATATGTGCTCGTGTTTACCTATATTCCATCTATTATGTGGGAAAGAATTGGAGCCCTCTCAAGCCATCCACCTCACCCCCTATGCCATTTTGCAAAAAAAAACCCTCTATATCATTTAAATTACGGATAGGTCCCTGTAAATTACAAAGAGATCCGTTGCAATTTTTTGTGAGTATAAAAAATACTTTTTCAGATTACGTTTAGGTCCCTTGTTCGTTACTTTACAGCAAAGCCCCCCGCTAAATACGAATCTCAAACGAGCCATTTTCTAATTTTTCATAATAGCGATTAGGTCCAAAAATATAACAAACAGGTCCCTGGCCCTTACGTGTAGGTCCTTTCTCCGTTTTCCCCGAAAAAAATATTTTCGTCAATAGAAATATGTGTACGTTTTCCCAACTCGATCTCTAATATTTTTCGAAACATGTATTATTACTCAGTGAACGCATAGAGTGTTAAACTAGATAAAAGAAGGTTGGCATCTCTAATATTTTTCGGAACATGCATTATCACCCTGTTAACACATAGAGTATTAAACTCGACAGAAGGAGGTTAGCCTGGTAATGATAAAGTGTTAACCAAATTCGTCAAAAGAAATATATGTCTAAGTTCTTTCTTCGTTTTTCCCAGAAAAAATATTTTCATCAACAGATATATGTGTACGGCTCTGTCTCTAGATTTTTTTCTCCCAACTCGATCTTTAATCTCTAGACTTTTTTTCCAAACTCGATTTCTAATATTTTTCAAAATATATATTATTACTCGGTGAATGCATGGATTGTTAAACTCGACAAAAGAAGGTTGGCATCTCTGATATTTTTCGGAACATGTATTATTACCCGGTTAACGTATAATGTTAAACTCGACAAAAGAAGGTTGACGGGTAATAATAAAGTGTTAACCAAATTCGTTAAAAGAAATATGTGTGCAACTCTATCTCTCTATTTTTTTGTAACTCAATCTCTAATATTTTCCGGAATAAGAAATATATGTATACAACTGTATCTCTGTAGTTTTTTTGCAACTCGATCTATAATATTTTTTGAAAAATGTATTATTCACCTGTGAACATATAGAGTGTTAAAATCGCTCCGAAAAAAAATATGTTTAGATCCTCTTACAATTTTTTTTAGAAAAAAATAGAGTAAATTTTACACGGTACGGCGTGCGCCGTACATTCTGGCTAGTACTTCATTATACGACAAAGTGACACCGGACCATCTACAAACATAACAGCAGTGATTGTCGCTACACAGTATAAAACGAGTGCTACTTGCTTTGCACTCACGGCTTAAATGGAGGAGGACTCGCGCTCTTTATGGATAGATGTTGGTGCTGTAGGTGGTATATATCCATGTTCCGACTAATGATAGAGTAGGCTTTAACACCGTTGGGTCTGTTCCTGGCTAGAGAGAACATGCATCATGGTTTCCCATCCTGTTCAGTTTCTTACATTTTTAGCACTTCCACAACTCCTACTTATAGAATGAGCTAGTCGATAACAAAAAAACATAAATGGCGTAAAATACAAATCTATGTACATATATTTTAGTCTCTTGTTTAGCATACTGTTTGCACCAGAATTCAGCATATATAGAAATGTCGGCCAAATAAGGCAAGAAGAACTTGGGTAAGCATACCAAGAGCGAAATTTGGAAACCGGAGGCCGTTTAAGGAACCATGGCTGACACGAATTCTTGTTGTCGTATCCCAGGAGGACTCGGGTCGGCCGAAGTGTATAAAAGTAGGGCTTAGGCCAGGGAGAAAAGCACAACAACCACAATCATACCAGTTTTTCATTACTTTTATTTTTCTTGTAACAAGCTTTCCTCTGTAAGTCGATTAGATCAATAAAGTTGCGCATCGCCGATTATTGATCTCGCCGATTTCTTTCCAGGTTCGATTTGCTTTGTTTTGTTGCGCATCGCCTCTCATAGCTGATCTGTCTTTTACCCTCGGATTAGCCCTAATCAGCTAATCTAATTACACCATAATCGGTCTATAGCCGACTAGAGTTACGCCGATAACTGCTAGATATCGGCTTTGGTTGATTTCACGATTTTTACCTTATCGATTGCAGATCAAATCGATTGGCACGCTTGAACCAGTGTGTTTCGAAGCCAAAAATCCTACTTCACGTTTTTGGCGTCGACACATACACTATTAGTTTTAGCGAAATGAAACATTTTCCTCACTATTCCCGCGCGCGGCGAACAAATCCCCGGAGATTGAATTAAATCCGCGCACGCTTTCCTCGCTTCGGATGCGTACAAAGATACGGTCCAAATCCTGCAGACAGCCGCACGGCGGATGCGTACGAAAGTAGGGTCCAAATCCAACGCCTCTACCGCGATCCATGGCGATGAGGCCACTGCGTCTCGTACACGCCCGGTAAGGCCGACACGTAGCACGGTGTAGACGTTTTCGTTGCTTCTTCTTAGTTTTATGATACTACTGTTCGCACCCAGATTTGATGTCCGAAGCCGATTTGATTTGTTAGGTATGACTGATTTGACACTTATAACCGTGTTTGCACCAAAATTCGGCATGTATTGAAATCGGTTTAAAAATGGAAAAGAAGTATTCGTATAAAAAGGAATCGATAAACGACTCGAAAAAGGAATCCGTTTCTAAAAGGAAAGGAAATCAGATAAGAGGCCGATACGGGTAAATGCACCGTATCCATGCATAACTTCGGATCGTAGGCGTGTTATAAAAGGAGGTGGGCGTCAAGCAGAGACAATCAACCAATCCAACAACACACACATCTACTTTTTACAAGCTTTTCTTTTACATTGTTTTAGCCTCATAAATCTCTCTGCAAGTCGACGGAATCAACATAGTTGCGCATCGCCGATTGTTGATTTTAGCCGATTTCACCCAGGTTTGATTTGCTTCGTTTTGTTGCGCATCGCCTTCCGGCCGATTTTACCTTGTATCAGGATCAATCAGAATCGGTTGATCTAGTTATCTCCTAATCGGTTCTTGCCGACTAGCGAAAAGCCGATAGATCCTTGTTCATCGGCTTTGATCAAATTACAAACTCTACCTTGTCAATTTCAGGTCAAATTGACTGGCACGCTCTGCAAACCCGGCGTTTGTCTTGTGTGTTCGAGGCCGAAAACCCTCCTTCACGTATTTTGCGCGAACATATTTTGGCACGCCCGGTGGGACCAACAAAAAGAATGTCGTCAACCGACAAGCCCGCGGTCACCGCCGATATCAACACTGATGCTATAATCGCGCCTCAAATGGCCGATTTAACCCCTGAGCAACGGAAAGAAATCGAAGACCGAAAGGCGGCTCTGGAGGAAATGATGCTACGGTGCTTCCAGAAAACACGCCGTGGCGTTACTCAAAAGATTGCACTCCCAAGCATCAATCCTATCGGAGATTCGTCATCCGAATCGGTAGCCGATACGCACCGCTCAAGCCGATTTATCAAGTATGATCGAGCAATCATCCATCACGCATTGATTAACGATCATCGGCTCTAGTATCCACATTAAAGCCGATGATAGAAAATAGTGTGAAAACAATTGCTCAGAATTAGGCTGCGTCTGGAAGCCTCGCTAGATCCACCACAAACCATCCCTACGTACCGGTATATTCCATAACGCCTAACACCAACACGATGGCGTGTCGGCTCAAGCACCTATTATGGTACCAACTCAACCTCTTGTTTTGAAACCAAGCATACAGAGAGATGGTTTCACACACTACCATGGGCACACGGTTGGGTCCAAGATTAGCTCTTAAAATCTGTCAAATGGGCCCTCCAATAGCATCGTATTATCGGCTTATCAGACGATCGAAAAGGGTCAGGTTCCGCAGTCACGGGGAACCACAACCATGAAACAAACGCCGTATAGGGTGGTGCCGTACGTCGAACCTTTCGCGCCCGTACCCGATGTATTAGGTTTTAATCATGATTATGACACAGTGCCAAGACCTCCTGAGGTGCGATTTGGACAAAGACAGAGTTTGCACTCGGGGCGGTCTGAACAATGAAAATTGGCAATGTCCGGCTGCACCACAAGCCGACAATGTTAATTGGGCGAGAGCAAATCGCCAATGTTTTGAGAGAACAGTTCGACTACGACCCGGAGGAAGGATCGGCTACAGGAAGCCGTATCCCGATTACATAGACCGAATGCCATACCCCACAACTTCAGGATACGGACTTTGCTAAATTCTCGGTGATGATTACATTTACCACAATTGAGCATATCGGACGGTTTATGGCTCAATGTGGGGAGGTGCCTGATCCAATGGATTAAAAATTAGATTGTTCCCTTTATCATTGTGCAGCCTTTGCATTCACTTGGTTCACGAATCTACCTCCAAATTCAGTTCATATATGGAGCGATTTAGAAAGCCGATTCCATGAATACTTCTTTTAGAACTATGGAGCTTAGGATTTCGATCTTAGTTCGATCCGGCGGAAATGCGGCGAATCGGTCTCGATTATATCAAGAGATTTGGGCGTCTGGAATAGGTGCTCTGATGTAACATTACCCGATGATCAATTGGCCGATCTAGCGTTCAAGGATTAATCCCTCCATTGAAAGAGAAATTATCGGGCCAAGAGTTCCCCGACTTAGGCCACTTACTCCATCGCGTATCGGCACATGAAAGCCGATATGCAGAGATCAAAGGGTTTAAAGATAGATTTAAACCGAACAGCAATGAAAAGGCCAAAATAAACATGATAGAGTACAATTCAAGCGATACCTCTGAGGACGAAGCAGAGGTGAACATAGCCGAGTGGACCAAGGGTTCTAAAAAGCCACTCATATGCTCTCTACTTAAGCCAACGAAAAATAGGGCGGAAGTCAAGTACTCATATGATGTGTCGAAATGTGACAAGATATTTGATTTATTACTACAAGAAAAACTCATAAGGTTACCAGAAGGGCACGTCATCCCATCGGCCGAGGAAATTAAAAGGCGAAGGTATTGTAAATGGCACCATTCATTCTCACATAACACTAACGATTGCAATATTTTTCGTCAACAGATTCAATCGGCCATCACCGATGGCAGGTTAAAATTTGCGGAAGAATCGGCTATGCAAATAGATATGAATCCTTTCCAGGTCAATATGGTGCAGTGCTCACAGAAAGGGAAGGGACCTATGAAAGATGTTAAGCCGATTGAAAGATTTAAAGCACGATCAAAAGATGAAACGATACAGATTACTATCGGCTCAATACAAATAGAAGCTGATAGAAACGGACAAAACTCAAGAACGGTAAAACCAAGAGGGGACTTGGAGGTCGGTAAATGGTATCGGGCTGAGAGGGCTCCAAGAAAAATCGGTTTCAACCCAAAGCCGACTTTCTCACAGCTCCTGGGAAAGTATGAGAGGATAAGTCGAAGATGTAACACTCAACACCAGAGTTTTCATCGACCAGGGCAAAAGAGGGACGAACGTTGGTGGCCAGATATGTCATGTCGGCCAACTACTGAAGAAGAGAAACATCGGCAATGTCCCTTTTGGCGCTTTCTTTGGAGAGAGGGATGACCTTACCAACAGTCGTATCCTGTCCTATGCAACACTCGTCCGCATACCGGCCAAACCGATCTGTAAAAGATAGGTTGTCTGGACCAATATACAATCATCCAGAAGTAAGCAGGAGGCCGATCCATGAGAGGTTGTCGACGTCAGAGCAAAGCGAATCCTCCCGAAATCAGGAACTATCGGCTAACACAAGTAGAATGGAATTTGACAGCGAGATGAGCAATTTAGCTGAAAAAATAAGAAAGCCGATAGAACCTAAGCCTAGGTGGTGCCCCTCGGGTCTCAGCAAATCACAACGCAGGAGGCTTCAGCGATTGAAGACACAAGAAGAAAGGGAAGTTGAAAAGGAGAGCGAGAGGGATCGGATGTTTAATAAGTTAAGACCAGTACCAGTTTTGAAAAAAGAATGGAGAAAGAAGGAAACGGTCGATAGTGATTCAGATCAATCGGTCGAATCCGGTTCCCTAATGATCCGAGATGATACGCCGCCAATGGATATAAACATGGTATTCACTCTACCTGCCGAGTTCAAAACCGAAGAATCGGCTGAAGAAGTGTTCGCCCAATTGTGCCTTGGAGCACCAGACGCTGTGTTCGAAAAACCACAAGATATGCATCGGCATCTAAAACCATTATATCTAAAAGGATACATTAATGGCCGACCGATATCTCGCATGTTGGTCGATGGCGGGGCGACAGTTAATCTAATGCCGTTAAGTACTTTCAGAAAATTGGGTAAAGCCGATGAAGACTTGATCAAGACCAATATGGTGCTAAATGACTTCACGGGAGACCCAACTGAGGCTAAAGGCGTAATGGTATCGGAATTGACAGTCGGAAATAAAACTCTGCCGACTGCATTTTTTGTGATTGAAGCCAAAGGCAATTACACGTGCTACTTAGGCGGACTGGATCCATGCCAATTCTGTATACCGTCAACTATGCACCAAAAATTGGTGCGGTGGAACGATGAATCTGATGAAAGTAAATGCCGGCCGACACATCGGCTCATATCGCCATGGCTAGCCACGACACCAATTGGCCACACGAAGAAGCCGAATGTATATCGAGGAAGGCCTTGGACAATTGCGATTTTATCTGCGTTGAGAAGTCGGGATTCAAGCCGATCGGCGTTAAACCCAACACGTTTGATCGGACAGACGAAGTAGTAAGAAGATGGAGCACAAGACACTAGCAAAGCTGCAGGAAAGGGCAAGAAGCTATCGGCAAAAAGAATACGAAGAAGCTGTTGAGGATTTTGAAGAGGAAAGAAAAGGGTTAGGATTTACTTCTGCCGATTTGCTCGAAGAAGTCAACATTGGGGAAGGTGATAATAAAAGACCAACGTTTGTAAGTGCCAAACTAGAACCCAGTTATAAAGCAAAGTTGGTCGAAATACTCAAGAAATATAGAGATTGCTTCGCGTGGGAGTATTACGAGATGCCAGGCTTAAGCCGACAGCTAGTTGAGCATCGGCTACCAAAAAACCTGGGTATCGGCCATTCAAACAGTACCCTAGGCGATTTAATCCTACATTGTATGACGCTATAAAGGAAGAAGTAGGACGATTGCTAGAGGCAAAGTTTATCCGGCCCTGCGAAATCTGTTG
This sequence comes from Rhipidocladum racemiflorum, assembly GCA_036346355.1. Classification (NCBI taxonomy): domain Eukaryota; kingdom Viridiplantae; phylum Streptophyta; class Magnoliopsida; order Poales; family Poaceae; genus Rhipidocladum; species Rhipidocladum racemiflorum. Next base: position 58,392,041 of record CM070578.1, read on the forward strand.
AATGGGTCTCAAACATCGTCCTGTAAAGAAGAAAAATGGCAAACTTAGGGTATGTGTCGATTTTAGAGATTTAAACAAAGCTACACCAAAAGGCAGTACCGATGCCTATAGCCGATATGCTTATCGATCTTGCATCTGGGAATAAAATCATAAGCTTTTTGGACGGGAACGCCGGATACAATCAGATATTCATGGCGGCCGATATACCCAAGACGGCTTTCGGATGTCCGGAGCTTTAGGGCTATATGAGTGGAAAGTTATGACCTTCGGTTTAAAAATGCCGGTGCTACTTATCAACGGGCCATGAACCATATTTTCCATGATTTGATCGGCAATACCGGTGAAATATACATTGACGACGTAGTGGTAAAATCCAAAGAAGGCGGCAACATTTAGCCGATCTGGAAAAGATGTTCGAAAACACAAGGTTGCATGGGTTAAAAATGAACCCTCTCAAATGTGCTTTCGGAGTATCGGCTGGACAATTTCTTGGGTTTACGGTGCATGAAGGAGGAATTGAAGTAAACCAAGCCAAAGTAAAAGCCATAGCCGATACTAAACCGCCGACAAACAAAAAGGAGTTGCAGGTATTGATTGGAAAAATCAACTACTTGCGACGTTTCATCTCAAACTTGTCAGGGCGTATTCGTGCCTTCACACCGCTACTGAAAAATAAAGACAACCAAGAGTTCAAATGGGAAGCCGATCAACAAAAAGCCTTCGACGACATAAAAGGTTATCTGATGAGTCCGCCAGTATTGACCGCACCAAAACACGGTATACCTTTTAGACTATATATATCGGCTGAAGGTGATTCGATTGGGGCAGTTTTAACACAAGAAGCCGATAGGAAGGAACGAGCAATATTTTACTTAAGCCGACGTCTTTTAGATGCAGAAACCAGGTATCCCCTAGTAGAAAAATTATGTTTATCATTGTATTTTGCTTGCACCAAGTTAAGACATTATATGCTGGCTTCCAAATGCGTTATAATATGCAAAACCGATGTAGTTAAGTACATATTATCGGCGCCAATCCTGCGGGGTCGGCTTGGTAAATGGGCATACGCCTTAACAGAGTTCGAGTTAACCTATGAGTCGGCTAAATCTGTGAAAGGACAAGCTGTGGCCGATTTTATCACAGGAAGTGAAACATTAGTAGGAACAACTAGTGTAACTCCTTGGCAGCTGTATTTTGATGGATCTGTTTGCCAAGAAGGCGAAGGCATCGGTGTGATACTAGTTTCACCTAGGAAACAGGAGTATGACTTCATGTATCGGCTAAATAGCCGATGTTCAAATAATCAAGCAGAATACGAAGCATTGCTAAGAGGTCTACAATTGTTAGATAGCATCGGAGTGAAAGACGTCGAAGCTTTTGGAGACTCGATGTTAATTGTACAGCAAGTCAAAGGAGAATACCGATGCAACGATGATGCGCTAACTCAGTACTTACATCAATGCCTCCAGATCATCGAGATGTTCACTACATTTTCTATAAAGTATATCCCCAGAGAAGCTAATGATAAGGCAAACCAATTGGCACAATGTGCATCAGGGTACAAGATTGAAAGCCGACAGGGGTCGATCGGACTAAACGTTTGGCCGATTCTATGCGTTCACCCAGCCAAGCCGACCGAGCAGAAGGTCAGGCGCAAAGCACTCAAATATGTTCTACTAGAAGATGTATTGTACTTTCGGACTATGGAAGGTTTGTTGTTAAGATGTCTGGGAACCGAGGAAGCCAAAGTGGCGATGGGTGAAGTCCATGAAGGCATTTGTGGATCACATCAATCGGCCCATAAGATGAAATGGATACTGAGGCGAACAGGATATTTTTGGCCGACGATGTTAGAAGACTGCTTCAAATATTATAAAGGATGCCAAACATGCCAAAAGTTTGGTAACATACAGTCAGCACCAGCATCGGCTTTGCATCCGATCATCAAGCCATGGCCATTTAGAGGATGGGGTATAGACGTAATCGGCCAAATATTTCCGTCATCCAGCAAAGGACATAAATTCATCCTTGCAGCCACAGATTATTTCTCAAAATGGGTTGAGGCTGTACCACTCAAGAAGGTTACTAGTAAAGAGCTGATCGACTTTGTAAATGAACACATCGTCCATCGGTTTGGGATTCCACAAACAATTACTACTGATCAGGGTACTGTGTTCATGTCCAACGATTTCAAAGGTTTTGCGGAAAGTCTTGGGATAAAATTACTTAACTCTTCCCCTTACTACGCTCAGGCCAACGGGCAGGCCGAGTCGTCAAACAAGACATTGATAAAGCTGATAAAAAGAAAAATTGAGGAAGAGCCAAGGAAATGGCATTCAACGCTATCGGAGGCTTTATGGGCTTATCGGCTATCTCATCACGGATCAACTAAATTGTCACCCTTTCAGTTGGTATACGGACAAGAAGCCGTTTTGCCCGTTGAAATCAACATCGGCTCAATAAGGCTACATGAGCAAGATAAGGTATCAGCCGATGAATACAAACAGGCGATGCTTGACAATCTAGATGATTTGGCTGAACTAAGGCTGATCACACTAGATCGGCTTAAAAAGAATAAAGAGAGGGTTGCCAGGTCGTACAATAAAAAAGTGATTTCAAAGTCGTTCAATCAAGCCGATTTGGTATGGAAAACCGTGTTGCCAATTGGGTCTAAGGATAATCGATTCGGCAAATGGTCTCCAACATGGGAAGGGCCTTATAAGATCAATCGGCCGATTGACGGGAATTCGTATATACTGGAATCCTTGGAAGGGTTCGTCCTACCTAAAGCGATCAATGGAAAATATCTGAAGGCATATCACCCAAGCGTATGGGTCGGGTCCTAACTACAGAGGAAAACATCAGGATCAATTACAAAAGCACATGCATATAGAATCGGTCATACAGCCGACCGAGTCAGTTTAACACCCATCCACAGATTAAAGTTTACAAAATCAGTTGCATAGCCGATCAAACAAGTGTTCAAAGGACATCATCCCAAGATTAAAGCAATATTACAAAAAAGATTGGCCACGACCGATACCAATGAATCAAAGTTTAGTGTAGTCCTGATCCGGGCAAATGGGCTCCCAAAGCCGATAGTGCCGCTGCCGCTTTGCCAATGGTGGCTTGGACACCATCTATGAGTTGTTGGTCGGCCACTGCATCACCCGGAACTGGAACTATTTTAGCCGATTGAGTCTTGACTTGCGCAAAAACCTCGCCGATCTCCGCCTCACGAGCGGCCGGTGAGGATGTAGAGTCGGTGATGCCAATCTGGCAGTCTGCAAGTTCTTTTACGACCAAGGCCAGCTGTTCTTCAAGTTTACTCTTGGTCGACTCCAGCTCTTGAGCTCTGCTTTTAGCCGATTTGAGTGTAGCAGTACCTTGATCGAATATGCTCTTCCGATGTTTGGCATCTGCTATAAGCTTGTCCAAGAGCTGTTGATCGGCTTGCTGGGCTTTCCTCTGATCAACCCTTATTTTGGCCAACTCCACATCCAACCGGCGTGCGTCCAAGTGACATACCTCTAGCAATGCGTCCATAGCTGCGGGAGGAAGATCGGCCTCATGGCTGCCATCGCATTCCTCAAAGGTTGAGTGTTGGCCAGAAGAGCCGCTTCCGGTTGCAACACTTCATCTAGGAGGCGATTGAGTCGCTCCTGCATACCCGGCGCAGCGGTAACAGCAGCCGATGCTGGAGCAGAGGCCGCTATTATACGTTGGATATCGGCCGGATAATCATCGGTGGCCACAATCTCCGGGTCGTCAAGCTCGTCCAGAGTGAATCGACAAATCGGCGAGATCGATTGATGGCACTTTGGGGTCATGATCGGAAATATCGATCGTCGGGGGCGGTACGGCCGGCGGTGTTGGAGAAATAGCCGATGCGACACCTTGGAGATCGGCTAAAACCCCCGCTACTTGCACCGACGGAGATTGCTAGGGATTAGAGAATAAAAATCAGCAATGCAAGATAAGCGTAAAAATGATATTAAGCAAAGAATAAAGAATAAAACTTACATCAGTAGCTGAGTGCTCCGGAGAGCCATCGGGTTGCTGCCTCACGGGTCTGGGCGAGCGCCTGGCTGATTTCTTCCTCCTCTCTGCAGTGACCTCGGGTTAGCAGTTATCAAAGCAAGGGATATAATGGCTAATGCAAGAGTAGCTTACTTGGGGCACTGTTGGCGAGCCAAGTCCGATAAAGATGGACCTTGGATATCCAAGTTGCACGAAATATACCCGTAGTGCGGCAGATTGACACGGGCGTCGGCCGCCGGCCACCGCCGCGAGCGTGGGGATCATTTGTTTGCTCACGGCGTCACTGCATCGACCTCGAGGAGATCGGAGGCATTTTAGTAAAAGTCGATAACCAATGTAAAAACAGAAGGATACAAGACAACGGTACCTCTGACTCTTGAAGAGTCGCTATAACCCGAACTCGTCTTTGGAACCGGATACTACCGTCGGCTCATGAAAGTCGGGAAGAAATAAGTGAATTATGGCGGCGGAGTCCTGTCCATGAGTACGGCTTCCGATATTCGGTCCACCACTGCGAGAATGCAGCTGACCGACGGGAATTAAGAACAAAATGTGGTGTCGAAAGAATTTGCAATCCATCGGCTACTTCGAGAATAACCTCAGCGGCAACGCTGTTGGTTACCCGAGCTCGGGGCTCGACGCAAGATAGCGAGAGGAAAGGATGGGATGGTTTGCCCAAAACCCGGGTTGACGAGCGTAAACCGAAGGGTGGTAGAACTCATAAGATGGCTGAAATGTCCGATTGCGGGTATTCAAGCCGACATGAATGATGCAAGGGGTAAGGAAGATTTTGTACAAATCTAAGGTAGATTGGGGCATTGAAGAACTATCGACATCAAGGTGAAGGAATGATGGGTAAGGGCAATCGGCTAAATCAGTATATGGGAAAAAATCTGGCTGGCCGAAGGAAGTCCTATCTAGGGAAAGGAAGAAATTGAGGTATTTATGAAAGCCGACTGAGTCCATTTTAGTTCCTCACCGAAGACATAATAAACCTCTCGGTAGGATTGGCTAGCTCTATACTGTGGGACAACATGCTCCAGGTTGTCCTCCCGAGGAAAAGTGGAACTCCCCGAAGGTTCGGATAAAATGGATCGACTAAACATGCAATAAAGCCATGTTTGAATGAACCACAGAGGGCCCCCTATGTTGCCGACGACGTGTTTGGCAAAACCGGAAAAAAGTCGGCTACGAATCACATACATCATTTGGTATACCGCCCCTAGGAACATCTTGCCAAGAAAGCCGACGCCCCTCTACTAAACGTTCCGCCACTAGCTGAAAGGTTTGAGTGGGGCCAAGAGAAGCACCGCAGAAGAGATATCGGTCTAACCAAAGGTTGAGAAAAGCGATATGCTCTTCGGCCGATACCGGACCGGTGACTCTATTGTTATTCTGGATATATTTGTGCCAGCCCTCGCCTTTCTTACGGATTAGTTTGAAAGAAGGTTTTCCACTAAAAGCCGATAGTGATCCCCATCGGCCTAAAGCGGCACGGTTGGGCCACGTCCAAGCAAAGTAGGGCCGATTGGGCCGGACGGGAATAAAAAGGCGTTCAAAGAATCTGACCAAAAGTAGCATGCCGCAGCTACCAAGGGCTCATTGGCTTCAGGGTCGGCTAGACTCAAAGATAAAGATTCGGCTATACCCATCCTCTCCCATTCTATCCTCTTACGAGCCGACACCCTGATAAACCAAGATCTCCATCCTTTAAGGCTAGTGGGCCAAGCCCTAAAACTTTTCCCCACTCGAGAGATATTGTACCCAAGAAATTGATAAGGGGAGTCTAGGGATCTCGGTATTGATAACTGTTTCTGCCGACATGCTACCTATCGGTCCTAAGTAGAACTGATTTGAACTTTGAGGAATCGGAATGAATACCTGAGAGGGGTCCATTTCAGCCGATTTTGAAAGAACAAGAGAAAAGATGAAGAGCCGATTGTGCGTGATCTGAGAGCTTGAAAGCGTGAAAATGACCGTGGGGGGACCCCCATATTTATACCGCGATGAAAGAAGGCGAGCAAAGGAGCGATTGAGCATTTAAAACGCACCGAGATTTTTACGGCGCGGTTAATGGGGTGGTTCCCAAAAAAGGAATTCTCCTGTAAAAGCCGATATGAATGAAAAGCCGATATATTTTTTTTTGGAAAATAACAAGTTATTTTCCAAAAACAGGGGGCATATGTTTGCACCAAAATTCGGATTGTTTTGAAATCGGTCTAAAATTGTAAAATAAGTATTCGTATAAAAAGGAATCGATAAACGACTCGAAAAAGGAATCCGTTTCTAAAAGGAAAGGAAATCAGATAAGAGGCCGATACGGGTAAATGCACCGTATCCATGTACAACTCGGATCGGCCAGGCGTGTTATAAAAGGAGGTGGGCGTCAAGCAGAGACAATCAACCAATCCAACAACACACACATCTACTTTTTACAAGCTTTTCTTTTACATTGTTTTAGCCTCATAGATCTCTCTGCAAGTCGACGGAATCAACATAGTTGCGCATCGCCGATTGTTGATTTTAGCCGATTTCACCCAGGTTTGATTTGCTTCGTTTTGTTGCGCATCGCCTTCCCAAAGCCGATTTTACCTTGTATCCGGATCAACTGTAACCGGTTGATCTAGTTATCTCCTAATCGGTTCTTGCCGACTAGCGAAAAGCCGATAGATCCTTGTTCATCGGCTTTGATCAAATTACAAACTCTATCTTGTCAATTTCAGGTCAAATTGACTGGCACGCTCTGCAAACCTGGCGTTTGTCTTGTGTGTTCGAGGCCGAAAACCCTCCTTCACGTTTTTTGCGCGAACAAACCGATTTGGAAACAAGTTTAAATATGGATAAAGGTCTTAACCGATATCGATTCAAGGTAAAAGATTATTTTTCGAGGTTGAGACTGATATGAATAATATTTCTATGAGAATTGGAAAAGGGTACATCGGTCTACATACAATAAAAGGGGGCGACGGACTGGGAGTAGCTTTTTAGACTCAGAATCTTTCCTCTCTAATTCGTTTTGATCAATAAAGTTACGCATTGCCAAATTTGATAATTATTGCCGATTTACACAATTTATCCAGATTTGCTTTTCTCCCATCTTGTTGCGGATCGCCCTTTTCAGGAAAATCTACCTTTATCAAACCATATAATCCGCCATAATAAGCTATTTGGATTTCTCGTTACATGCGTCTAATCAGCTCAAGTAGCTATTCAGTTTAGATTATTATCGATAATCTAATCGGCTAAATAGTCGTTTAAATCATATATATTTCTTGCCGACTGCAGGATCAAGTTGGTTGGCATGTCTGCACCCTAATTAAACCCGGTGTTTGATGTTTTTGAAGTCGATCAACTCATCGTCATATTTTTCGGCGTCAACATACTTTTGGCACACCCGGTGGGACTACAATGTCTTCCTTAGGAAAATCAATTCCCCCTTCTGATGTCAACTCCGATGTTATAATCATCCCAACGCTGGATAATCTAACGCCCAAGTTGCGGAAAAAGATTGAAGATCACAAAGCTATGTTCGAGCAGATGATGCTGAATTGCTACCAGAAGACTCGACGTTGTGTTACACAAAAGACTGCGTTGCCAATAGTCAATCTCAGCGACAAGGAGGCCACAGGTACATCAGACGACAGGTTGGTAAGCCAATATACACATGTGTAGGTCGAATTATAAAAAATGATTAACTAATCTATACATCATGCCGATGATAGCTAGCAGCGTCAAAACCATAGCACAAGAGATGGTATCGGAAAGAACATTACTTGACCAGGTGCAAACACTACCGACATACCTGGTCTATTCCATAGCGCATAACACTCAGATTTTAAAACTAGCAGCCGATCCAAGGCCCTCCAAGGGGCCTTCCCCGCCCCCTATCCATAAGGCACGTGGCGAAGATGAGAGGCCCAAGAGGTCGCACCCCCAGTGCCCATGGAGATGGGTGGGTGCCCTCACGCCACTTGGGACCATCTGCCGAGTGCAAACTCGGGTGGTTCATCGTGATGCCCTCCGAGTGCAAACTCAGGCTGGCTCAATGGCCTGGGCTACAGCGGGTCCTGTGGTGGCTTGAAGCCGATAGGCTGATGCCTTACGGGCTCCTGCAGTGGAATAAAGGGTTCTCAGTATGTGAAAACCCGGTACGAGGGCGGATCTCGTGCCGGAGCTGACTCGATGTATTGGGTGTTTCCGATCGGTTGTGGAGCCGATCCAAAGAACTTCTGGGATGACATGCCTTGGGGCAGGCTGGATGAGCAACCTAGCCTAGCGCCATCTGTGTGGGTGTAGTACTGCCTGACCTCGTTCGTACCGGGATCTCGAGGCAAGATCACGGTCGGCTGTGATGGAGCAGGAGCCAGGACCGCAGTGGATGGTTTGTTATTAACCATTGGCTTCATACTCTGGGTGCTTTGCCCGATAGAGAAAACTGGGTACATTGGCAAAGGATGCAGCGGTTCAAAAAGAGAATCGGTCGATACGAACTCTTGTGCCACCTCTTTGACGCTATTAGATATCAATGGCATGAGTGTGGTTACTAGGGCTGAAGATTGTTTGAGCAGAGCGCAATTCATAGATTGATTAATCATATCTTGTAACACCCCAGCTTCTACTAAGCCCAGAATGTCACCAACATAGACCATACAACAATTAATACCATGATTAAATGGAAAATTTCAGCAGCATCTCCTTTGTTTTAGCATAAATTTGAACATCACAATATCATATCAATATATCTATCAATCGAGATATCAATATGCATCGACAACAATAGATGAGCATCAACTAGAATAACAGCAAGCAATGATAATCATGGAATAAGCATCAACTAAGACGATGATGATAAAACAAATCGCTCCAAAGACCCACATGACACACATGAGGGAAACCAACACACATAATATCCATACACCAAAATCCACATAACTTATTGACATGTTTCCATAGAAATGGGTGAATTATCTAGATTATAAGTGCTATGTGAGGAAGTGTAGCTAATTTCCCTTCCCGCGCGCCGATTTCATTGTACCTAAATAAACAAACAATATAAAACACAAGCGTGAGTTCATCACTCAGCAAAGTGTAATGTAATGAAAAACAGGGTGCAAGACAACAAACCATCATCCCAGTCTCCAAGTTATATCACAACACATCATATTTAACATTATATTCATCCTTTAAAACAACATGATAATCATCTCATGAGCATCTCATGAGTACTCTCATCATCATCTCATAAACATTTTCATTTATGTATATCATTCATGCAATGCAATGCACATGTCTCCTGAAATTCTCATACCGGTATGGTTGAGTGCACACCGGTCGGCATGCACCCTTTCCCCCACTGCCATCCCGAAGATGGAGGGTGCCTATCACTCGCTTCCATTCACCTCGGTGATGGAATCACGATGTAGGACTTACTCAAAAGAATAGCCCCGGACTAGTCATAACTGTTCTCACCGACCCTACCGGAATAGTTATGACTTATCTCACCGGCCGGCCATGAAAATATGCCATGTATGCACAATGGACAGCAACGTACTTAAATACATCTTGTATATTGTCTCATGGCATCACATCAAGATAGCTCAAAACACATACCAACGGCAACCTTCTCAAGCATGGCATGAGGACATCATAACAACAGCAAGCATTTAAATCATGGCATGAGGACATCATATCGATGATAACATATAAAGCATGGCATAAGTACTCAACATAAATTCCATTGCATCTCATCATCAAACACCATACAACTCTCTACTCATTCCATTACACTTGCCTCAACCGCGGGGGACGGAGTGGCGGGACGTAGAGGGTACTCCCGGAGGCACACCACCTGCAAATACGTGCCACACACTCAAATCGAGTCCACAAAACAGCACACATATAAATCCCACTACCCGACTTCGCTTACAACTCCTAAAATCAGAAAACAGCAAATCTGTCCCTTCGGGACAGCAGCCTTCCAATGGGCATAACTTCGGTTCTAGAACTCCAAATTGAATAAACGAGTACATCCCCGCGTATCTTAGCAAATTTCCCAACTTTTTCTAGTTATAGGGAAAGACTAATTCGGATTCTAATGTTGTTTAATCTAACGTTGAACACGAACTGTCCCAATCTCGTCACAGATTTGACAGCGCTCGGTAAAACGGCCATATCTCCCAAACGGCTGGGCGGATTTTAACGTTCTTTATATGCACAGAAAGATAAGGAAATTATATACAACTTCCTAAAAGTCCGTACGGTCAGATTCAAACTCGAAATTGGCGAAAACGCCTGCCCTAGTTCGGGTTCCCAATCTGCCCGAACCAAAACGCGAATACAACTCTTGTTTTCAACAAATCTACCCCATGGCAGCACCTCCCATGATCCAAAAACATGATAATCCACCACTACACAGCATCTAATCAATCCCCAAAGGTTCCCCCATTACCTTCTTGAAGAACCACGAATCGATCGCTCTCCTTCACGCGAATCTCCACCTGATCTCTTCTTCCCACCGGATCTCCTCGTCGCGGATCCTCCCACCGGTGAAGGCAGCACCGTGGCAAGGCATGGCAGCGAGGAGGACGCAGCAAGGGCACGAGGTGGTGGGGGAGGAGGCGCAAGGAGGAGGGGTGGTGCGGCTTGGGGGTGTGGAGGAAGAGGAGGAGGGGCTAGAGAGGGAGGAGGAGATGGGGAAGGGGGGGCTGCGCATGGGGGTAGAATGTGATACTACGGAATGTCGAGACTTTATAATTTGTGATAATAGGTTATAAAATGTGGTAAAATGGGATAGGTTGGGGATTTTGCAACTAAAACCCTGAGATTTCACGTTTTAACGCGTTTCGAGCCGTTTTCGGGCGTTTGGGCCGCTCCGGGGAGGTGTTGTGCTTGAGGGAAGCTTCGTGGGCCGGATGGTGGGACTCCATTGGCCCATGTGGGGGTGAGGGGGGCAGAAAACCCTGCTGCTTGAAAGAGTAGTATTTGAAGTAACCGGCTTATGGGTTCCAAATGTGGTGTGGTTTTGAACCATGCCAATCTTTGGATTTGAGCTATCTTGATGTGATGCCATGAGACAATATGCAAGATGTATTTAAGTACGTTGCTGTCCATTGTGCATACATGGCATATTTTCATGGCCGGCCGGTGAGATAAGTCATAACTATTCCGGTAGGGTCGGTGAGAAACGATTATGACTAGTCCGGCTATTCTTTTGAGTAAGTCCTACATCGTGATTCCATCACCGAGGTGAATGGAAGCGAGTGATAGGCACCCTTCATCTTCGGGATGGAAGGGGGAAAAGGGTGCATGCCGACGGGTGTGCACTCAACCATACCGATATGAGTATTCCAGAAGACATGTGCATTGCATTGCATGAATGAAATACATAAATGAAGATGTTTATGAGATGGTGATGAGAGTACTCATGAGATGAATAGCATGTTGTTTTAAAGGTTGTATATAATGTTAAATATGATGTGTTGTGATATAACTGTGGAGACTGGAATGATGGTTTGTTGTCTTGATCCTTGTTGATCCATTTCAATACACTTTGCTGAGTTATGAACTCACGCTTGTGTTTTATGTTGTTTGTTTATTTAGGTACAATGAAATCGGCGTGCGGGAAAGGGATCTAGCTACACTCCTCCACGTAGTATCATAATCTAGCTAATTCACCTGTTTTGAAGACACGGCATTAAGTATTACAATAATCATTAGTGTATGGTCTGTATGTTTGGTTGTTTCCCTCATGTGTATCATGTGGGGGCTATGGAGGGAGTTATTTTAACTTCCTAGATTTAAATTGATGCTTATTATTTTGCTATCGATGCTTATTGATGTTTTAGTTGATGATTAGCTATCCTTATCGCTGCGTATGGATATCTCGTTTGTCTTACATATTGATATGATGCTATGTTGTTAAGTTTCATGCAAAAACAAAGGGATGCTGTCAAAATTTCCAATTATTCCAAATGATTACTTGCTGTAATTTACCTTAAATTATGGTATTAAATGTGTTATGGTCTATGTTTGGTGACATTCTGGGCTTAGTAAAAGCTGGGGTGTTACAGTTGGTATCAGAGCGGGCTGTAGGTCCCTGGAATGTGTATTTAGTGTCATACTATAGGTTCAACTAAAATATGAAGTGGGATAACCTAGAAACATGGCTTAGGTTTTACTTAAAACTTTGCCATAGGATAGCAACATTAAAACTTGTGTAAGTGGAATAATTAATTTAAAACTTGACACACTCTGTTGCATAGTAGGAATGGGTATGGGTACCGTTGCTTTACGCTTAAATGTTGTATTTAAGCTTTGGTGTTGAATGTTACATTTGGTAATATATGTTGCTATGTTTATGAAAGAATTGATTGTGTTGATACATTTGAGATTATGTGGGTTGTGGTGCCGAAAGGGTTTTGGTCACCTTCTGTTGTTTGTAGTAATGTTGGGTTTGACGGTGTGGCCGGTTAGTGCCATCACCGATGGACTTTTAACCTCCTGTTGGGAGAGTGCTTATCCTTTCTGTCGTAAATTGGGTAGTTGGTTGGAGTCAAATAGTAGAGTTATGGATTGACCCTCCGAATTTCCTTTGCCGTTTTGACGAACGGTTTTGGTTGGTTTTTGGTTGGTTGAAATAAAAGAAAAAGTGTTCGGTTTTGGATGCTCACCGATAGTTCTTTTGGTGGTTTTGGTTTTGTCTTCTTTGGTTGAAGACAAAAGAAGAATTTAGGGTTGCGCCTCTTTTGGTCGCCTTGCCAACTTTGACGCCCGACTTGTTGTTTGCCTTATAGAGAAACTTATAGATTGATTCTTGGGTTACCATTCTCCAATTTGAAAAGAAGTTATTGAAGTTTCGATAAAAAAAAACCTAAGTCGCATGGATTTAGGTGTCAAGGTTTTGTCGGAAAGGATGTGGTTGATCGGTTGCTTTACGGAGAAAGTTTTCAATTTATTCTTGTGTTTGTCTTTCTCCGAGGTTTAAAAGAGTTATTGCGGTGTTGTGCCAGACCTTGTTGTCGGGGCCTATGTGGTGTTTGATCGCAATGATGACTTGCTTGGGAATTCATCTTTGAAAAAAAAATCGTTTGTTTCGTGAAAGTTTGAAGTTTGGGGTTATGGCCTTATCTGAAAAAAAAAAATTGGTTAATCGCCGGGTTTTCCCTCTTGCAACCATCTTCCTTCGCGGAAGTTGTTGATCTCGAGAGTTGTGGAGTAGTTGCGTGTCTGCATTTGGGAATTTAAGAGTTGACTTCTCTTGTGATTTATGGTTGAGCTTTCCGGAAGGAAAGGTGTTTTGGGTGTTGTTCTTTTCTGGAGCAATTATGGTTTCCTTAAGAGTTGGGTGCGTGATTCACGCGGATGTTTAAGAAGTTAAGTGTATGACGAGAAGTTAGAGTTTTCGGATGATATGAGCTGGTGGTTCGGTTAAAGTGAATTTGTTGTTTGTTTAAAGATAAACTAAAATATTGTGTTGATAAGAGATGATTAAACGAGACGTCAGGTGATCCAAGGTGAAAGTTGATTAGTGGTGTGTGCAAAGTGATGCGGGTTATGGAATCTAATGGATGTTTGAGATTAGTTAGCATAGAATGTCTCGGTTGATGAACTTGTTATAGCAAGAAGATGGTGGGAAATTCTGCCTATTGTAGCTGGTGGGTCAGTTAATATTGTGGGTCAATAATATGACTTAAAATACGTGTAATCAATTAATGAGAATATATGGAATGATTGTAGGAAATGTTGAATTATTCTTGACAGATGTCTGTCTGGGATCCGTATTTATGAGGAATGTCTAGTGGAGATCGTGTCGCGTGGTTAGTATTAATTATTGGTGGAATGAACAGGTGATATGGAATATGTGACTTAGGGATTATACCCAGGGTAATTGTTGATTACGTCGGAATAATTGTAAAGAGATGTGTGCTACGCTTGGGATAATAAGTTGCATGAATAATGGTTCGTCATGGTTAGTGGACCAAAAGAAGTTGTTGATATGCGTCTTATGTTGGATTAACTGATAAGATAATTGTGCTGGAGTTGTGAGAACATGGTTCTCCTTGTTGATTGTCATACGGTAGATATGGTCTATGGTTCGTTGGTAATATAATCAATTGTGGTTATATGAATAGTGAAAAGTGATTTTATTAAGAGCAGATGTTGTAGCTTGTGTGCAACAGTGTTGGATTTCTCGGGTTTTGGGTGATTATGACATCCGTATTGGCTAAGAGTATTGGAATGCGAATAATGGTGGGATTTGAGTCGAACTTTCTTTTGAAGGTTTAAGGATTCAAATGAATGTATAAATTTTCTGGGAGTGCCTGCCTCTTTGTTTAGGCGTCTTGATTAGTGTGCAATAAAAATCTCCCCTGATTAAGTGGCATTTTGTCAAGTTTCAAACTTGATTCCGATGATTGGAAATATGGATGAAAGAGTAGTATTTGAAGTAACCGGCTTATGGGTTCCAAATGTGGTGTGGTTTTGAACCATGCCAATCTTTGGATTTGAGCTATCTTGATGTGATGCCATGAGACAATATGCAAGATGTATTTAAGTACGTTGCTGTCCATTGTGCATACATGGCATATTTTCATGGCCGGCCGGTGAGATAAGTCATAACTATTCCGGTAGGGTCGGTGAGAACAGTTATGACTAGTCCGGGGCTATTCTTTTGAGTAAGTCCTACATCGTGATTCCATCACCGAGGTGAATGGAAGCGATTGATAGGCACCCTTCATCTTCGGGATGGAAGGGGGAAAAGGGTGCACGCCGACGGGTGTGCACTCAACCATACCGGTATGAGTATTCCAGAAGATATGTGCATTGCATTGCATGAATGAAATACATAAATGAAGATGTTTATGAGATGGTGATGAGAGTACTCATGAGATGCTCATGAGATGAATAGCATGTTGTTTTAAAGGTTGTATATAATGTTAAATATGATGTGTTGTGATATAACTGTGGAGACTGGAATGATGGTTTGTTGTCTTGATCCTTGTTGATCCATTTCAATACACTTTGCTGAGTTATGAACTCACGCTTGTGTTTTATGTTGTTTGTTTATTTAGGTACAATGAAATCGGGCGTATGGAAAGGGATCTAGCTACACTCCTCCACGTAGTATCATAATCTAGCTAATTCACCTGTTTTGAAGACACGGCATTAAGTATTACAATAATCATTAGTGTATGGTCTGTATGTTTGGTTGTTTCCCTCATGTGTATCATGTGGGGGCTATGGAGGGAGTTGTTTTAACTTCCTAGATTTAAATTGATGCTTATTATTTTGCTATCGTTGATGTTTTAGTTGATGATTAGCTATCCTTATCGCTGCGTATGGATATCTCGTTTGTCTTACATATTGATATGATGCTATGTTGTTAAGTTTCATGCAAAAACAAAGGGATTCTGTCAAAATTTCCAATTATTCCAAATGATTACTTGCTGTAATTTACCTTAAATTATGGTATTAAATGTGTTATGGTCTATGTTTGGTGACATTCTGGGCTTAGTAAAAGCTGGGGTGTTACATATCTGATTACTCTGACTGGGCGAGTAAATATCGGCTGACCTGTGCTTCTTGAGCGGCGCCAGAAGCGTCCTGACTGACGAAGCTGACCGTTGGTAATGCTGTCTTCTGCGTGATGCCGCTCGTGTTTTCTGATAGCAACTTAGCAACATCTGCTCGAACGTGGCCTTTTGATCCTCGACTTCTTTTCGCTGTTCTGGCATTAAATCGACCATTGTAGGTGCGATTATTGCGTCGACTTTGATATCGGAAGTCGCCGTAGATTTCCCCGTCATCAACATGCTTGATTGTTTTAGGTCCCACCGGGTGTGCTAAAAGTGTGTTGGCACTAAAAACTTAACGAAGGGTTAATAGCTTCTAGCACACGCGAATGTGGGTTCAGATTTTGGATCACGAGCGTGCCAGCCGATTTGATTCTATATCGGCAAGAGGAAAACTTTTCAATAAATCGGCTAAGAAACCGATTTAAATCCTGAGTGATAAGCGGATCTGATCGGTCGATGCAAGCCAATACAAATCATCATAGCTGGTAGGTCTAATCAACCTGGTGGAGTTGATTAATTAGACAAGGTAAAGGGTATTTTCCCGAAAAAAGGTGATGCGCAACAAGATCAGAGAAACTAAACCTGGTTATGTGTAAAGCAGCAGTGACCAATAATTGGCGATACTAAACTTTATTGATTAAAGTGGATTACAGAGGAAAGATTACAAAGCTAAAAGTCTACCCTATGCAAAGGAAACGAAAAGTAGAAGTATTGATTGGTTGTGTTGATTCTCCTCCTAGCGTAGTCCGTCGCCTCCTTTTATAATCTTTGGCATGACCGTGTCCGTCTCGATCTCCCTAGCCAGCTGTATCAGCCTCGATCTCCTCTTGCTATGCTGGGCGTGATCGTATCTACCTCAATCTCTAATTTTACCTGTATTGGCCTCGGTTTCCTTTTTAACATACTCCATGCTAAATAATCGCGATTCCTCAATCTGAAACCATATTGGGTTTCTTTACGAACTTAGTCTTCTCAGCGCCGAATCCGAATTCGTATCGGCTTACTTCTTTTGATTCTTATACACATCACCGAATCCAATTTTCATATTGGCTTGCCCTCTGTTACCAATTTTAGGTGCCAACATACTTGTTTTAAATTTTAGAACATTACCTTCAATTCATTTCATTGCAAGCAAGCCAAATTCAACCATTTTCACACATTAATTGCGATGACAGGTTTACTACACTATTTTGGTCGAATTAGGGTTTCTTGTGTCATTTTGTGTTCTAGCTTGTTCCTTTGAGTTGGTTGAGTTCAGTAGCGTCCATAAATCATAAAATTATAAAAAATATCAGTACCACCACCTTTGGGAACCAATTCTTCCTCTATGAATACTTTGATCCCAATTTGAGACTAACTATTTGATATAGCTTAAGGCCATTCATATTGGTATAATTGCATAATCTAGAAGCATCATATTATCATTGATGTGAACATGCATACGTCTAATACTTTTTGACTTAGTATTTTAATTAACCAGAAAGAATTACTAAGATGCATAAATACCAACAGGTGAATCTTTTTCTTAAGTGATCTTCGTTATATTTCCATGACACTTATATACTATCTAATAAATGATGCTTCCTTGTTATTAGGTACAAAGATTATATAAATGTAAATTAGAGCCAAATTGCGTCAATATATTATGGTGGAGCCCAGTGGGAGGAGAGGGAGGATTGAAGCCACATGGAAGATACCATTCATGTACCCCTATATCCATCTCCTTCCATGTACATTTCCAAGGGAAAAGGAAAGAAGCAGAAGAGAGGGCATGAGATATTTTGGCCATCCTTATGGAAAGGAAAAAAGCAAGAAGGAAAGGAATGAGAGATTTCAGCAATCTTCAAGCATAAAAAGAGATCATCAAGATTTGGTAAGAAGAGATTTAAGCAATCTTCAAGGAAGGAAGGTGATCACCATGATTTGGCAAGAAGAGATTGTTCCCATATTATAATAATTTATTCCCAAACTATTAAGATTGTTTCCAATTAGATAGGTGAATGTATATGGTAGGTGTGTACTATTCACTTACACTATTCACATCCCCCCCTCATATATGTATTTGGTAGGTGTGTACTATTCACTTACACTATTCACATCCCCCCTCATATATATATGTGTGTGTGTGTTCTCCATCTATTGTAAAGGTAACTACGAATTATCATATTAAAGATATACTCTTGATTCTATAGCTTATGCTCCAATGCCTCTATTAGAATAGGGAGTTCCTATATGAAATTTACCCTCGTTGTTCTTGCAACTTCTTTAGAGTGATTGCAAGGAAGCATACATCTATTTTCGCGTGATCAAGTAGGCAAGGATCGAAGCGTGTTCTTGGAAAAATTCACGTGTCGCAACATCGAGATAGTGCTTGGCGCCAGTGTTCGTCAGGGTTTATCTGTCCAAGTTATTTTATTCGTCATCGCAAGATCGGGCCACCTCTGTATTATATGTTTTAAAACTCACTTTGTGATGAGACTAAGGAGGCTCGATCTATCGGTGATATGGACAACTCTCGATTAGTGGAGGCGACCCTCACGATCTAGGCAACCGACCGAAGCACGACCGATACCAAGCAATCGCTGAACCAAACTCTGAGTTGTTACCAACCTTGCCAAAACTCGATTGATCTGATCACGAAGATCAATTCCTGCAAGCAATAGAAGAATGTAACAACCCAAATTTTTGCTTTTATTGAATTTATTGAGTTATTTGAATTTTTGGAATTTTGTGAAATTTAGGATTTAATTTGAATTAAGTCCTTTATTGAATTATTTAAATATTTGAAAATTTCATATCAATTTTTGTTGGAAATATTTTATTTGATTCCAAAATGTCTCAAAGTATTTTCTGAATTTTTCTGACATTTTTCTATTTTTCTTGAATTAAATGAATTTCTGGAAGGATTTTAAATAATACAAAAGAAAAGGAAAATATGGAAACACTCTAATGGGTCGAGACCTGCTAAGATCCGACCCGACCCGTTGGAGCCAACCCGCAAACCCTAAACCCTAATCGCGCCAACCGTCGGTTCTGGATCCAACGACCAGGATTCGCCCGCGCGCGTGTGCGAGACCGTCGGATCCATGCCACGTGTACGTTCAAGATGTGACCGTGTGCTCCTATATGCTTAAACACCCATTTTAGCCCAATTGGCCCAACTCCTCTGGGTTGATCCAACAAACTCCAAGTATTGTTCTTCTCGATGGACTCGAGTCCCGTCTCCATTGCTTGCCTCCAATTTGCACCTTCCAATGCTTCCTGAGTGTTCTCTGGCACCTCACAGAGATACACATAGTAATGAACTTCTTCAGTTTCTGCATAGATATTTGCTAGGCTTTGAAATTTCTTTAGTGGTGTACTTCCATCAATATTTGGGTCACTGAGTAAACCTGCTCCACGTCTTGAATCCTTAGTTGGTGTGGTCGATGCCACTCTGGTACATATAGGAGCAAAGGGAGTTCCTGAATTATCACTATTATTTGGAGTTTGGACTGATGCTGATGATAAAGCATCACTAAGGCTTTGTGCTGGCGCTATAGACTGCATCCATTACGCCTCATCTTCTATGGTGAATGTGCCATCTTACTGCCTCTTTATACTCCAACTATATCCCTCTATTTCATATAACATGATGTCTCTGCAAACCCGAATTGCACCCTCAACAGGGTGATAGAGTCGGTGTGCTTTGTTCCAAGATACACCATTGTCTTGCCTCTATCATCCAGCTTATTTTGTCTTCTCCCTACAATTTTCACATAAGCTAAACAACCAATATGCGAAGATGCTGAACGTTTGGCTTTCTACCAGTCCATGCTTCATATGGAGTCACATTATGCAAGGCCTTGGTCGGAGATCGACAAACCACATGGCGTAGTGCCTCTCCCCAAAATTCTAGTGGCATGCCTCTTGAGTATAGCAAGCCTCTTACTGCTGCCATCACGATCCTATTACGCCATTCCACCACCCGTTCTGTTGTGGAGTGTATGGAGCCATGGGTTCCTTGTGACTATAGGATCAATGATTACCGACTAGAGGAGGGTGAATAGGAGGTTTTAAAAAAAATTCTCGGCTCTAATTGCAATAATTAAACAAGTAAAACTATAATTAAGAATTTTAAAAATTCATACCTAAAATCTCTGGGTTTGACTAAGTGCACCAACGAGAGAGTCTAAGCAAATTACACAACCCTAGATCAAGAGCAATCATAAGAAAATACTAGGAATGTAAATTGCACAAATGAACAAGAGAAATCAAACCAAGAGACAAGATGACACAATGATTTTTTCCATGGTCTCGGAGACTTGCCGGTCTCCCCTAATTCATGTTGAGGTAAGCTTGACCAACTCAAGCTGGCTCCTTGCACAAATTGAGCCTTCCTCAATCACTCATGGTAGCTCTTCCCCACTCCTGGTAGGCGAGCTCCTTGCTTTCATAACCAACTGGATCTTCTCACAATCTCTTTTGAGAAGATCACAGTTCCATGCCTCCAAGCCATCGAGGAGGCGGCAACCTCCAAGAGAAATAGACTTGACGCTTGCTTAAAGGTGTTGAGTGCTTCTAATGGCTTAATCAATGCAATGAAATCAATTTTACTCCCAACAACACAAAAATTTAGAATTGAATACTCTAGGATGAAATGGGAGTTGCAAGGGCTCAAGGTGTATTCATTGAAGTCACTAAAGAAACTAGCTATTGGAGCCTCTTTCCCTGAAATTTCAGCTGAGTCCAGCACTACCACCCTCATAGGGTCAGTAGTGCCAGCCATGGCTCCAATGGTCTGTACAGTGCATTTAATGCACTGAAGCTAGCCGTTACCACCAACTCCCATAGGAGCGGCACTACCGCCCAAAATGGCCAGTAGTGCCGCATTTTGAAATGAGCACAAGTCGGAGTTCTCTAGAAAAAAGCAATTGGAGTTATTGGGGCGGTACTGCCGCTGGCCCGGTAGTATCGCTTCACATGATCGGTAGTGCTGCTCTGGCCATGACACAAAATGCTGCTCCCTGTTAAAAAGGTACCTTGAAGATTGGGGCGATTGCCGCTCCTTCAGCGATGCTGCACACCTCTTGGTAGTGCTGGCCACAGAAGGAGGCCAAAAAAAGTGCCTCCGTTAAATAACTACCGCCTTCATATGGGCAGTACTATCGTAGCTCCGACAATGCAGCTCCTAAAGGGCCGGTAGTGCTGCTTAAAACTGAAGGGCGTGTTTTTGAACCAAATTTTGATGCAAATAAATATGAGCTATCATAGTAATTGAGCCAGTTAGATGCACTTAATCTCAAGCTACTAATCAAGTCCCCCTTAATAGTACGGCATCTATCCTAGCAATCCGATCTCACTCCAAACACTGAGATCGGCACAATGCTATAAAAAGATTCTTAATCTTTATACCTTGATCTTGAGCTTGACATTGAATATGGGCTCATGACATTGCTTTTCGTATTCCATTGAGAAGGACCAACTACCTTCTGTACACTCAAAGCATAATGTTAGTCCACAAACATCGATTGTCATTAATTACCAAAACCAAACAAAAATTGGGGGCCTAGATAGAGAATTTAAAGATTGATCTTGAGTACACAATATGTTTGAGCAAATTGTCTACTCAAGGTATTTTTTTTTAAATGACATTTAACTTTCTTGAAGGAAAAGTAAATAATATTTTGAGTAAAATGCCACTTTAAGCACAAGATATAGTTGAACCTCCCACCTAAATATGTGCATGAGAATAAGGAGATGAAATTGACGCACATGTGTGGATTTTTGGAAATTTTGACGGAGTTTCAACTATATATTGGATCCGAGGAACAATAGTATATGAGACAGCAAATAGACAATATATGCAATATGAACAATATGCTCAAAAAGAATCCAAACAAACAATTTAAATAGCTAAAAGAAACATCCAACATTCATTAAAAGACATTTCAACCACAAGAGAGAAAGCGAAGAACCGACAAAAAGTTGCAACATAAATGCGAGGTTCAATTAGCTTACATATGGATAGAATAAATAGAGACATAAGCTAATCCTCAACAAAGGACTTCACTCCTTATCCTCCCCTTTTTACTTCTCCCCCTTTGGCATCAAGTACCAAAAGAGGGCACTGCAGGCGATGTCTACGAGGGAGGAGTGCCACGGTCATGACCACAACAACGATAAGTAACATGGAGGAGCTCGTCGTGAAGCCGATCGACGGTCGAACCAACGCTGTCCACAACCTGATCTCATCCACCATCTAACGAGTCTGAGTCCGATAGTCATGCATCTGAGTGAGCTGACCCATCAATGGTGGTGAACTGTCCCATCATATCTGAGCGCAAAGAAGTAAGACTAGCAAGAAAGGCACCTAGCGCTGGTGATGGTATTGCTGCTACTCTGGCCTTCTCTTGAGCTTGCTCTTGCTCAAGCTCTGCCTGGTGCTACTGCTGGGCAATGTGATGCAAAACATGAGGAGTAATTTGAGGCTTGTAGGGCTTGTGAGGTGTGGGCAAGGGACCATTATAGCCAGCCATCCTCCTGATCAAGACCATAATGTAAGTGTGAAGTAGATGGTATTATCCTGCTCACGTGCCAACTGTACCATCTCTCTTGTCATGTAGTTCACAACATTGAACTTCTACCTTTACATGATTTTATCCATCAAGTTCCAGGCATAGCCCCTGATCTCATCGAAATTTCCACTCTTGGGGTAGATTTTGACTCGAATGATCTTATTAATCATGCCAGGATGAATTCTAAGTCCTGCAAGCCTCCCTAGCTTTGCCTCTCTAGCAGGATCATAAAAATTACTGATAGCACTCAAGCTCAGAACATGGTCATCATGAATCTGCGGGAAACCATTGTGATAGATCCCCAAGGCCTGCTCAAGCACAGCCTTGGTTGCAGTGTAGACCTCAGTCCCCGTCATACAAGTTAATGTGTCCAAGGTCTCGGGAATAAAGATGGTGGTATTGAATTGCTTAATTATATCATCCATATAGTTAAATCTCCTTCCGAGAAAATGATACAAACCAGCCCCACCAAAGAGTTCAGGAATCCCCACAAAGTCTGGTTGGTCCCTGATGTGATCCCAATTGATCCACCTCTGATTTGCAAATTTTTTGTCTTTGTAGATTGCTCAAACACCTTTTGTGGAAAAGAGAATGAAACATAGGGTCGGTGGCATCACGGGGCAAGAGGTATTGATTCTCACCTCTGAGAGCATAGTACTTATCCCCTTTGATTTGAGAGGGATCATTCCTGAAGTCTCCAACATCTGGCATCTCTTCATCCTCACTCTCCTCATCTCCACTTTCCTTAGCTTCTTTCTCTTGACTTTCTGTTTCTTCCTCAACCTTCGGCTTAGACTCATTTGCCAGCTCTTTTCCTTTCCTAGAGCTTGAGCCCCCCCTGAAGTTCTTTCTCCACCACTTTCCTTGCTTCAACATTTCTCATTGCGATCGTGAAGGAGTCGGCGCTGCTGTCGCTGTTAGAGGGACGTGAAGGAATAGGGACTCCTCGTCCTCATGCTGACTTCCTAATGACGCTGCCTCCACGAGGGACAAGAGCTTTATAAGAATTCTTCACCCTTGGCATCGTCTAGATCACGAAGGACGAGTTAGCAAGAAGGATCAAAAAGTTTTTGATAGAGAATATATGGTATAGAAACAATTTTGGATATAGATTGTCAATTTGCACTGCTACAATTGTGCTTGCTATGCAAGGGCGACACTACCACTCGAAGAGCTCGGTAGTGCCGACCATGCATAGCCGCAGCATAGGCGATAGCACCGAATGGCCTATTCCCATGTTAATTCTTCAATCTCATGTTATTTGTGGATCGAGCAATTGAAGTGCAAGGGATGAGTTACAATCATCATGATTCATACGAATTTGACAAGAAACTTGAACTAATCATGCTTATATACACAACATTATCAATCAAACTCCAAAAGAGGATAATGTGACCTAGGGCAAGAATTTGAAGAAAAAAGAGAAAAAGATAGGGGAGGAAGATCACTCTTTGAAGGAGAAGCGCGATTGCACCAAGAATGAAATGACGAAATGAAAGATTGAAGAAGATTTTGAGAGATTTGGTTCTAGGGTTTTGGAGGAAGAAAGAGAGACAAGAGGGGAAGAACTTATAGAAGAAAAGAGAGGAAAGATGCAATCGGGCAAGAAAAGAAGGAAGGGAGTGAAACTGCTGGGCTAAGACTGCTATTAACTAGCCCCACCCGACACTGGCAACACTAAAACTGCTACAGGCCGGTAGTGCTGGCCAGGGCAGAATTACTGGGAAAAGGTCTTCAATAGTGCCAGCCTTGACTGAGCTGACAGAGATTAAAGCCTAAAAGTTGTGAAATAGCTCATATGTGATCATAACTTAGTGGAGAACATATTGTGAGCATTTCCAACCAAAACAAACTTCCAAGAACACAAGTCAAAGTAGTTTTTAGTCAAAGTAGATTTTGAGAGATTTTAAAACAACTTTTTGAAAGAAGAGAAACTCAATTACTTTGGAGAGCAAATGTATTGAGTTGTTTGAGTCAAAAAGACTTTTAGAACACTAGAAATGCCTGGATTCTAGTTCTAAGAGCAATGACTCAAGAAGTGCATTATTTAGATCAATATAGATCAAATTTGGATTTTTAGAAGGTTAAGAGAGTAAAACTTTGTCCAAAAGCATTTTGACCTTTATTTCAAAATATGAAGAGTTTTTCTATACATTTGTATATCAAAAGAGATGAGAGATATATACAAATAGACTTTGGAAATGAAATTTTTCAAGAAGATTTTGTAAAAGCATCAAAATATGATATTTTCAAATAATTTTGATCTAGTATGATCTAGTAATCTCTTTTTGAAGATTAATTTGCACTTATTTGATATTTTTCACATTCTTGGGATGTAGTATACATAGACAAGGTATAATACTCCCCCTTAAAGTGTTGTCAACTCAAAGATCGAGATATTTGAATAAGAGCAAATGAACACAAAATAAGATGCAATCATATTGCACAAGTTCAAGAAACATTTAAGGAATCTATGACATTTATTTCATTCCTCAAATTTCAAAAGTAGGCTTCATCTAAAGGTTTGGTGAAGATATCTGCTAATTGATATTCGGTTCTAATGTGGATAATAGTAATATCACCTTTAGTCACATGATCTCTTAAGAAATGATGGCAGATATCTATATGTTTGGTTCTCGAATGTTGGACTGGGTTGTTGGCTATTTTTACAGCACTTTCATTGTCACACAAAAGAGGCACATTTTTGAAATTTATACCATAATGCATCAATGTTTGCCTTATCCAAAGCAATTGAGTGCAACAACTACCGGCGGAAGTGTATTCGGCTTCGGCGATGGATAGGGCAACGGAATGTTATTTCTTAGAAAACCAAGAAACAAGGGATCTACCTAGGAATTGACAACTTTCTAAGGTGCTCTTTCTATCCACTTTGCAACCCACATAATCCGAATCCGAATATCCAATTAAATCAAATTTAGCACCTTTAAGATACCATAAGCCTTTATTTGAGGAATGCTTTAAATATCTTAGAATTCTTTTAACAGCAACTAAATGGCACTCTTTTGGAGAAGATTGATAGCGTGCCACATGCAATCACTATACATGATATCGGATCTAGATGCGGTAAGATAAAACAAACTACCAATCACAGAACGATAAAGCCTTAAATCTACTGGTTTACCTTCCTCATTGAGGTCTAGATGCCCATTGGATGCCATGGGAGTCTTGATGAGCTTCGCGTCCTCCATGCCAAACCTCTTGAGTAAATCCTTCACAAACTTTGTTTTGCTTACGAAAGTCCCATTCTTGAGTTGCTTGATTTGAAGTCCAAGGAAGTAGCTCAACTCCCTAATCATGGACATTTCAAATTCCCTAGACATCATATCACCAAATTCTTTGCAAAAAATCTTCATTAGTAGAACAAAATATAGTATCATCAACATAAATTTGGCATACAAAGAATTCTCCATCAATGATTTTAGTGAAGAGTGTTGTATCAACCTTCCCAATTTTGAATCCTTTTGAAATTAGAAAATCTCTAAGTCACTCATACCATGCTCTAGGAGCTAGTTTGAGTTTATATAGTGCCTTAGAGAGTTTGTAGACATGATTAGGATTTTTAGGTTTCTCAAAACCGGGAGGTTGTTCTACAAACACCAACTCGGATATTTGTCCATTCAAGAATGTGCTCTTCACATTCATTTGAAATAATTTAATGTCAAAGCAAGATGTGAAAGCTAGCAACATGCGAATGGCTTCTAATCTTGCTACGAGTGCAAAGGTTTCACCAAAATCCAAACATTTGATTTTGGTAAAACCTTGTGCAACTAACCTTGCTTTGTTTCTAACCACAATACCATTTTCATCTTGCTTGTTTCGGAAAACCCATTTTGTGTTGATGATGTTGTGCTCCTTGGGTCTTTCAACAAGTATCCAAACATCATTCCGTGTGAAGTTATTGAGTTCCTCGTGCATCAAGTTCACCCAATCCGGATCACTCAAAGCTTCATCTACATGTGTTGGCTCAAAAGAGGACACAAAAGAGTAATGCTCACAAAATGAAGCGGCACGAGAACAAGTTTGAACTCCCTTACTAACGTTAGCCAATATTTGGTTGATTATGTGATCCTTGGATATTTGATTATGGATTCTTGGAAGTATGACTTGAGCTTGATCATCAACTTTATCTTCCACCTCAATTGCTTGAACTTGACTTGGTGTAGCGGAAGTAGAGGATTGAAAGATCGAGATGGCGATCGGGGGGGTGAATAATCCCAATTTCAATATTCCCACCTCTTGGACAAGATTGATGCTTTCTCCAACAACAATCCCCAAGAACCAAGTTAAATACTAAAACCAGGCAAGGAAATATCAAGAATAAAGAGCAATCATGGATCATCTTAAAAACAACATTACATCCCCCTAATAAAATTGCCATGAATAAAAATTTGTGGCTCATATAGTCATGGGGATTTTTTCTGTGATACTAATGGTTGTTGAGAGTCCATCAAAAAAGAAATCAGTTCAAAATCACGTTTATAATAAGAGAGATAAATAAGACAAGATCTACTATTTCTGAAATGCAAAAGTTAATTTTTAGCACAAAAGAAACTCAGTCAAAAGGTGATCTCTCCAAATATGTGACTTATTTGAATTTCAAATTTTTTATCTGATGAGATAATAGAGTCACTAAGCTATGCACCAAAAATCATATCTAGATCAAGCATAGTAAAATTATTATGAAAATAACAAGCTCTTCCACAGAAAGAACTCAGACAGAAAATTTGGGGCTCAGTAAAAACCTTATAGATCCAAAACTATAAATCATATGAACTTCCCGCTTGGAGGGATGAGAGGTATGAAAGTCACGCAACTTGTCCAATAAGAATCACACCAATATCAAATCATATAAATTTTCTATAAAATAAACAAGGATCATCGCACAGAGAAAACAGACTTGAACAGGAAATCAAGAAAGAAACTTCAAGAATACAACCTTCAAGATTCTCAAAGGTTGAACATAGAAGAAGCGAAGCCTAGATGATTGTGATATGATCTAAGAAGATTCATCCATCATTCATTCATTCTTGACTCAAGAACCACAAGATTTAGAAGGAGGGGAGGCAAATGTGCGGAATTGAAATGCTTGAAAGTAAATACTGAATTTAAATTGCGTAAAGTAAAGAGATATATTAAATAGAGAATTTAAATTCACAAGAATAGTAAAAAAACACTTTGTATTTCTGGTGGGAAGGTTTACAAAGCCTCACAACAAGTGGGCAAAGCTCAAAGGAGCACACAAAACATTCAAGTGGGGAGGCTACCCGTACCCCTCTATTTATAGTGTCCATGGGTCATCCTCCACCCATGGATGAGTTGCTTTTATCCTAAGCTACCCTCCAAAGATCAGGATTTGATCCCACACACTTACCCATTGGGCTATCCCGAAACCCAATAACATAACGGGTTTTGCACTCTTCTCAAAGCAAACTAGACTTAACCACTACTCTATCCTCTAGAACCGTGATCTAACGGCTCTCCTTGATCCGAGCAGCATCAAGCTAGTATCTTCACCATTCCCTTGCCTTCATGACATGCTTCGGCTTCATCTCCGGCGATCCCCGGCCATCCGGACCTCTAGGTTCCCTTGCCTAGTCCCGACCATTCTCCGCCTCACCATGACCCCAAACCGAAGCCCTGCAATCAACTCTCGCAGACAAAGTCGGTTACCATTTTTGACTAAAATAGCTCAAATTGCTTCAAATTGAAAATCCAATTCAAATCCAAACTCAAACCTGAGCAACCAAGCTCAAATAATATCAAATACTCATCACAAACATGGATGGATCTCCACATGGTCCTTCAATCTCCCCCTTGAGGAGTATATTGACAAATCCACAAAATGGCATAAGTTTGAGTTTGAAAATAAGAGAAAGAAAGTAATTTGGAAGAAAATTCATAAAGACACGACTCGAACACTTGAGTCGCAACTACTATATCTAACTCTATCACTCATCCAGCCAAACCGGCTGGGGTCCTGGCAGGTACACTGGTGGGTGCGGCGGCATCGGCGCGAATTGATCTCCATGGCCTATGTTTGCTGTGGTAGACGAAGCCATGTCCTCTGCCTCCTGCTCTGGCTGCGGCTCTGGTGCGGGCTCTAGCTCTGGCTTCAGCTCTAGCTGCACCTCCTCGGGATCCTTCTCGTCCAACTCCAGCTCAGCCTCCTGCTCCCTGATATACAGGGCCTCCTCAAGCTTCCCAATCCTCTCTGCTGCCATGGTTCTGGTCTCCTGCAGCCTCAGCCTGTCGAAACCTCCCAACACTTGGAGCATCCTCCAAAGCTCCGTGGTGTAGCCTCACGCTCCCCGTAGGTGTGGGTCATCCTTATCTACCAAAAGACACTCTCGTGAGATCGCAATTTTGAAAAACAAAGTAATAACACGAAAAATTCGGCAAGAGGTATGAATCAAGGAGGGGATAAGTTAAGAATTCATTCATCATCTTGGCAAATTTTAACTTTAGAAAATAGTTTTATCCTCTCTAACAGGCATTCTAACTAGGGCAAGTCCTACAGTCAGTATGGTTCTGATACCACCTCTGTCGGGACACGAATGTGCAAATCTGGACCCTTTGTGTATTCGTCACTAGTCTAGGATCACGCTAGTGCACATAATCTCAACATAGATGGATGCCACAATCATACACAGCGGAATAGTAAATAAAGCTCCAACTATTATTATAAACTATTGAGTCAACCTTATGGTCAACTTACAAAGATACACCTCGCAGGGCAAAGTTTCAAATAAAGAAAACTGCAGCGGAAATAAATAGAACTCGTGGCAACCAATCAATATGCCACAGGCAATTGACTAGGCTCGCACCCTAGTTTGTCGGCTCCTCCTAGTATTTCTCCTCCACAGCTAGCGTTGATTCCTCCTCAGTTGATGTTTGTATTGTTGCAATGGGTGAGTACATAAAGCACTCAACAAGTTGTGCATAGAATGCACGTCTATTACTACATGCATGGCTTATTCCAATAGACAGGCTGAAAGGTTGTTTTGCAGAAAACTGCATTCACAAATATTCAGAATAGATTGAAAGGCAGTGAAACAATAATATCAATAATATTCTTTCACAATTATTTCTCAAGTAAATCATTTATCATCCTTAATTAGATTCTTTATTTTCATACCACAGTATCCACCATCCCAAGTTCATTTTATGAAAGTATCACCCTTGACTGTAATCCTCGAGCATTGTCCAATACTGAGGACACAGCTATTCAAATAAGTTCTACACTCTGCAGAGGTTATACACTTTACCCACAAGATACAGTCAAACACCACCATGGTGAGTGACCATAACAAAGCCTTTACAATGCTCCTTCTAGGCCCAGTACTGCCCGCTAAGGTTTCAACACTGAAGGGACTGGTTACCACACTTAGAGCCCCCCTCTTGCGCCATGTGAGACTACCCGTACACCCGGGACTCACACCAACACGACAGTACCGTAATCTAGACATCACAAATTAATCAGCTAGGTTCGTCCCATTCCAGACATGTGGTTGTATGTTAGACTTAGTTCAAATTCTTGCAAGGTTAAGTCCTTAAAAGACCAAGGCAAGACTTCCCAAAAGAATTCACAAATATCCAAATCAACAAAACCAAATACGACCGCCCAAGTGCCACATCTGGCCCACCAATAAACATCTCTTGACATTTGTCCCAGTCTAAATCATTTTATAACCCCAGTTGGTTACCATGCACCACGTGCCATCAACATCATCAATAACACGTCACATTTTCATAAACATGTTCCATATCTCATTGAGTCAATATTAATTTTGACTTTCCAAAATTATATCAATAACACGATGCACGGCTAAGCAACTATTCATGGTCTAATTATCCCATGTTGGCAAATTAATAGTGTCCAACTATTATTCCATAATCTAGGTTGACAAATGAATCATGGCATACAAGTAATACAGACAAGGTGGCAAAATTCAAATAGGTGTGTAGCTATTCCCAAATTAATTGAAGTCATTTTAATTCAAGCTAGCATGCAATAATTTGAATTATCAAAATTTTAAATGTGGGATCAACATGGTCAAAGCACAACTTGCCTTGGAAAAGGTCTTGTTTTTGCTCGGAACCTGCTTCTTGTGCTAGCACCTCGCCCTCGTCCTATTTTGGCACTTCGACGTCTACGCGAAACGAGCAAGGAAGCAATAAATAGCCAAAAATAGAGAGCAGCAAAGCTCCAAAAATTAAATAAAATTCACCATTAAATAGAGCATAATTTTACAAATTTTTAGGCTATCTATTTTTACAATTCACCATTAAATAGAGCACAATTTTAAAAATTAAAAAGAATAAATCAAATTAAATGAATTATTTTCTACTGAAAAATCAATTTATTGCGTCATCATGATGTCACTGGACACGTGGCGAGCTCTGGTGTTGACACGTCACCTTGGGTCCATAGACTTGGTCCACGACCCGACTCAGTCCACGATGCGTGTACCAATTGAAGTATTTTGAGTACCGATTGCATTTTTTTAAAATGAATTGAATGAGGACGAATTGGAAGAAGATTTTCTCAACACGGGGAGGAGGTCCCTTCGAAATTGGATTCCTTATTGTAAGGGGATTTTCTAGTATGTATCTAAAGGAAGGAACAAACGAGGATAAGAGAAAATTGCTTCTAATTTGTTTTGTCTAAGTGAGATATATGGCATAATATTATTCCATTTCCATCTAGACAAATAATGCAAGAAAAATACCAAAAATGTCAGAAAAATTCTAGAAAATATTTTGAGACATTTTGAACTTAAATAAAATATTTCCAACAAAACTTTATATAAAATTTTCCAAAATTTAAATAATCCAATAAATGACTTAATTCAAATTAATTCCAAAAAATTCCAAAAATTCCAAATACACATTAAATGCAAGAAAAACAAAAATTAGAGTGTTACACATGTCCAGGAAATGGAGATTGCACCATTTTTGTGATTTGGCATCCACTGCACACTTGTTTAATTTGATTAATCTTCGGTGGTCCTTTCACCATGGTCTTGTTGCTCATCTCCTTGAGGGCATGAAAATTCAAATGGCCCATTGTTTCATGCCATAGCCAGCCTTTATCTCGTACTTCTACTGACAAGCACACAGGGGAGCAAATCTTGAGTGCTAATTTATACAGCCAATTTGGTGTTCTCTTCACTCGAGCAATCAAGACTCCAATCCTGTCATATAGCTCCAACTTCCCTCCTTGTATCACCATTCGGCAACCTTCCTCATCAAGTTGACCAAGACTTATGATATTGCTTTTGAGATTAGGAAGATAATATACTCTAGCTAGTACCTGCCTCTTATTTGGACGATTGAGCCATCCCTGAATTTAACATCACCTAGATTCTTTTCTTCAAGCTTCAGGAACTTGTCACAATGCAATATCATATGGTTGCTCACCCCATTATCGAGATACCACATGTCTTCGCTTGCAGCTCCCTCTTCGTTGATGATCTCCTTTGTTCCCAACAACATGGATTGTGTTTGGGACTGGTTGCAAGACCAAAACAATAGCATCGGTTGGTCATCAGCACTTGTCTTCGCGAGATTGGCTTCGAGCTCCATCTTCTTGATGCGACATTCAGCCACAAAGTGGCCATAATGATTGCAGTTACAGCACTTCAAGCTTTATTTGTCACATGTAGCTCTTTCGCCATTGCGACCACCTCTTCCACACGCTCTACTGCGACCACGCCTGTGTCCACGGCCGCGCCCACATCCATCACCGTCTCTTTGCATTACTTAGTCTTGGCATGGTGCAGGTATGCATGCCTGCATCCTTTCTTCATGTGCTTTTAGAGACCCGAATACTTATTCAATCTTCTAGGTCCTCAAATCTCTAAACTATTGGATGGTTGTAGCCAGTAACATGAACCGCTCAGGAATGGCATGCACAATCTACTTCACTACATATGACTCCGGTAGCTTATCTCCCAATCCAAAAATCTGGTTCACCAGGCTCAACACTTTGCTAGCAAATTCATCCACCAGGAGCATGTTTCCATGCGTCTTAATTACCCACGTAGAGTAATTCGAGTGCGTGAGGACAGGGTAAGGCAATGCCACTGCCCCTTCCTTCACTTGCGTTGTCGACGGGGCCGATGTAGATGTTGCGTTGCTCGTCACCGTACTCCCGGAACCTAGCGTCTTGCATGGAGAATCATGTTAGAATAGAACACCAAAATTAGAACCTTGAGGTAATTTTATATTCCATTATTCTTGCTTTCCTTCAAACTCATGCAATACATTTAGAAAACCCAAGGTATGCATTGTATCAATGTTCATTATTTTATTGCATACTTAGGATTTAAGTTGAAGTATGAATTTCTCCACTGCTTTAACCAAAAATTGTGTATCATGTTTCCCAATCCATATATTACATGGATGCACACATTTAGGGGGAGTTCACACTCTAACTTAATGTTTCATTGTATTGATCTATTTCTCATTACCACATATAAAGGATCAAGAAATTGAAACTAGATCTTTGAGTATACATTTAACATGCATAGTTGTAGTATACTCATGTTATCATAGGATATGCTCCATGGAAATAAAATTGAATATGCGCATATTGATTCAAGATCAATCATATGTATGCACATATCTTTGTGGAGTTTATTCTATAGTTCATGGCTTAGAGTAATGATCATTTCCATACATTCCACATATTATCGATCATTACTTTCCATCAACATGAGTATATGAAAACCTGTGTAGTTATTATATACTCATATCAATTTAAATGAACATTTAAATTGAGGTCGTTTATCTCTTAATCATCAAAGAACATTTCATCATGTGTTTATGGTATTCTTGTTATCAATTAAGGATAATCGATAGTTTTTGAGTATAACGAAGCATTAGTTGCATCAATATACTTAAGACACAAATATTATTCATTAAATTAATTTAGGTTGTGCTCAATCGTTATGGAGGCATTCGTTATGTGTTAATGGAGTGCAAGGATGATTGAGACAACCATGCATCTTGGACTAACTATTTTCATAAGTGATGATTGAGCCAGGTTAGGTCCAATGATGGTTGAGTTGATGGAAACGGGACAAGAACGCAATCAAGTGAAGATGGACGTCAAAAAAGTGATCCCAAAGAGAATGTTCATCATCAGTTGATGAACAATAAGAAAATAAGGGTGACAATCCGGGGAAAAGAGGTATGATTGAAGATCATAAAGACCCCAAAGGGGATTGATCGCATGCGGCATCAAAGGTAACTAAATAGAGTGTCTAGTTATAGGGTTGCCGTATTATTAAGAGGGATGCAACGTTGATGATTTAGAAATATCTCTGTGCTTAAGTGTTATCTATCCTTAAATAGATGAGAGACAAAACACATCACGAACGCCGAGAATGTTTGTCATTCTGTCTGGATCGGATGTTTCGATCAGTGGATTGGACGTTCCGATCCATCGGTAAGTCCGGTGGTTTGTTGGTGAGAGTCTAGAACCTCTATGTATTGATCGGAAGTTCCGATCAGGGGATCGGAAGGTCCGATCCATCGAAAGGTTCGGAGCTAAGTTGTCTAAGTCTCAGGTGCTCCTCTGTAAGGATCGGAAGTTCCGATCAGTGTGATCGGATAGTCCGATCAGGACTTAGAAACTTTTCGAGCTGGTTCTAGTAAGAGTGCCTCTCTGTGAGGATCGGATGTTTTAATTTTTGGATTGGATGTTCCAATTAGGGTAAAATCTAAAAAGGGTACTCTATGGATAGATCGGATGTTCCGATATTAAAAATCGGATGTTCCGATGCGTGCTATTTCAGCCTTTAGGGCGGGCTATTTTAGCCTTTAGGGCGTGCTATTTTCTGAAAGATTAGCCAGATCGGATATTCCTATTTTGAGATCGAAAGTTCCGATGTGTGTAAATTTGACTGTGAGTAAGCTAGCTTTTCTGGAGTTTTTGCCTAATCGGAACATCCGATGTTGGGATCGGAAGTTCCGATGTGGGTAAAACGGCTAGTTTTCTTGCTCCAACGGCTAGTTTTTGGGTGTGGGGTATAAATACCCCCTTGGTCGGTTGGGAGATGTTGTTGAGGTTGTTGTTGAAGGGTTGAGCAAAAGGTTGAGCTAGTTGAGTAGAGAGAACACCTTGGGATGCGTTTGTTGCTCCTTGGTCATCTCTTTAGCTAGAGAGAGCTCTAATCACATGTGTTGTGATTAGGAGTGGATTGAGTGTTCATCTTGTCTCCCTCCCTTTTGATCTTTGTGATCCCTTTCTTGAGAGAGGTGTGGGAAGTGAGATTGAGTGCTAAGAGTATTAGATTGAGATATATCTTGAGCACTAGAGTTCATTTCCAAGATCATCCATTCATTGGATTTGTTACTCTTGGAGTTTGAAGACTCCTAGACGGCTAGGCTTCGCTCACGAGCAACCAATGAGTGTGGTGTGCCGTGAGAAGTTTGTGAAGGTCCGATTTCGCCTCCGAAAGGGAAGAAATCAAGAAGTGAAGCTACATCTCAAGTGTGACCGATATTGGCGAGGAATAGGGTTGGAAAAAACCCGGCTCAAGTGTAACCGAGCCTCCTCAACGAAGACGTAGGATCCTCCGTGGAGAAAGTCCGAACTTCAGTAAACAAATCATTGTGTCAATTCTTTACATTTGCTTATTGCTTTACTTTGCTATCTTGTATTGGATTGATCTATCTAGGGTTGATTATTTCTCTAGCTAACTTTACTTCAAGTTGTTGATATTTGCTTGTGCTAGCTTCGAGTAGAAATCAATGTGTTTAGGCGTAATTCGTTTTTCTATTCTCTAGTCTCTGTTCTAATCGGATAATTCGACCTCGTATCGGATAGTCCGATTGGACCGGAACCTCCGATTCTCATATCGAAAGTTCGAATCTATTTTCCGATGTGTTGTTTTAAAAAATTGTTAATCGCCTATTCACCCCCCCTCTAGGCGTCTACCTCGATCCTTCATAGCGGGGCAATTGGCTTGGAGCTCGCGGGTACTCAAGAGCAACTCGCAGACATTTTGACGAAGCCGCTCAGAAGGGTCAAGTTCCAAGAACTCTGCGAGCGGACCAACGTCACCAAGCTTAGATGAATGACGCCAGTATTAGGGGGAGATTGTTATTTAATCCAGGCTTTACTACTTTGAGTTAATTGCATGTTCAGTTTTTCCTCTTTTTTTACTACTGCACATCATGGCCTTTATGGTCAGTTTCTTCTTTCACGTCATGGCTTACTGGCTGGCCGGTTACTAGTTGATCAGTTACTAGTCTTTACTAGTCTTGTTTTTCATTAGCTATTTTAGTGACAATAGAGTAAGAATGAAGAATGAGCCGCACAAGAAAAATATTGTTCCTGATGATTGTGAGCTCGTGAACCGTCATTTTCGAAACAATTGGTATCAGAGCCCAGGTGGCCCAAGTGGTTCCTAGATAATCTCGGCCCGATGTGTGAGAGGGAGATTGTTGGGAATAGTCCCACATCGATTGTTGGGAGGGCTTGAGCATGGTTTATAAGGGTGAGGGAGCACCCCCTCATTAAGCTAGCTTTTTGGGGGAGATGGCCTAAGAGATCTTGGCCCGCTGCTCTGGTTGGGCCTGTGAGTGTAATGCAGCCCAACGACTTAGGATCTGGACGCGCTAGGTGCGGCGGTCTGACTAACAATCACCACGCCATTTTTCTCGTGTCCCAAGCGATCCTAGCCGTCTCCTTACTCGCGATGGTGCGCACCATCTCCGCCGGCACAGCCTTTGCGATGGCCTCGAGAGCCATCCGATCCTCGACGTAGTCATCGGTGCCGTCGCTCACCGCCACCCACAGGCCCCGTGCCTGCAGCATGACGCCCATAAGCATCGCCAAGGCGGGAAAAGCCGAGAACGCAGAGGAGCAGAGGCAACCGATGACGAGGCCGAGCGAAGGAAGTAGCGACTGATACCATGTTATGAATAGCACTTGTTGTATTCAATATGAAACCAATAGCCAGAATATATAGAGTACACGAGGGTATAAAAGGAAAACCTATGAAAGACAATACCTAAACAAGGAAAACTTATATAAGAAAAACCTATATATGGAGAGTCTATATAACACAATGTTTATATCCTTAACAAACAAATGTTCTATCCCATAAAAGAATTACTAGTGCTTTCTAGGATTTTGATATGCCATGAATAGAACCATCATACGCTAAACATCATCATCAATAAATTTTTACATATCATAATAATAAAGTGAGAAAGAAGGAAGTAAAAAATTGCCCTCGAGACATGTCCAGATACCATAGCTGCTACTGACCAATAGCAGTCTGTCATTCAGTCTTGAGCGTGGGTTTGGCAAAAGAGAATGATACACTTTCGATGGGAAGCAGAGGTGAAGTGATTGAAAAATGAAGATGGATGTGATGGTCCTGATGGATTGGATTGGATGGACATTAAAAAGATGAGATGGTTTGAAAAATAGCTGTACAACTGAACAGTTAAGCAATTCTTATGGTCTTCGATGTGGAACGGAGCCGTTCTTGTCGTCCTTGAATATTCTGTGCATGACATACTGGACATTACATGGAGCAGCGTGCGTGATTCAAACAAGAACGAAACATTAATACTTGTCTACTATACTATGTGTTTGTGATGTTGAAATATTCATTCAGCCAGCGCTCTGTTCTAATGGTGTCACTGCTGAATTGAGTTTGCTGTTATAAGGCGGGCAATTGATCCATCTCCAAACTAATCTATTCATTCATATCCATTCATTCTGCTCCTTAAGCCTTTTAACCTACTGTACATTGAAATAAGACTCCTGCACGCTAACCAGATCAAATCAAAATCAAAATATTTTGTCCAGCACAATACAGAATCTCATCTCAGGTGCATAAATTAGCTGTATTACAGTCAACACGCATGGTCAGAATTCAGAAACGAACAAACCAACCATTTGGGTACACTGGAACACACGGCACCAGAATTCCTTGCCTTGCCTACACACACGCACAATACCGTAGCAACGAAAAGGATACAAATATCTCAAGGTCCACACAAAGCAAGCCAACAATCATCATTCCACCTTCAGATTTTACTCAGCACCATCGCCCGGATGCCTACAAAGACAAGAAGCAACCATCAGAAACAAACAGCTGAGGCTAAGGGAAGGGTGAAAGCAAGCAAGATAACAACAATACTACCTCCAAGATGTCGTCAGATTACGAGCTTTCCGGTCTAGGTGGATGTTTTCTAGAGCACTCGATGCCCGCAGTACTTCTTCGGATATATCATCAGCATCATATCTCCAGTTGTAATCATCTTTCCTCGTATTGGAGGATGAGGACCCTCCTCTTCGGTCTGAATGTTCAAAGTGCTTGTTTTAGAATTTAGGAGAGCAGCACCATGGCAACAAACTGAAAGGATTACATCACGTACCTGATGTCTGTGATGATGGCATTGGCCTGGCAGGTTCAAAGTAAAAGGTTACCCACATTTACAGAAAAAAAAAAAAACCAGCTGCAAAATAATTATGATGACACAATAGTAGCCCCATGTTGATTTTTACATGGCGCCCACATATTTCAAGATTCAGACTTTGTAATGTTTCACCAACAATTAATCTACAATATATAGGTTTAGTGACACAAAAGTGAAATGTACTTTCAGATGATTATGATTTGGGAGAGACTAGCACCTGGAGATCCGATGGGAATGGAAATATCGGATCACAACAACGTATGCAAAAAAATCTATATAAAGAGACGCGATAAAAAACAATGTGCGATTTGAAGAGAAAAAATTGAATAAAATCTCATCCGAAGTGCAACAATGATCGATCATGGTGGTAGAAACACCTTATGCAAAATAAACGAATCACAACAAAACAATTTTCTTGTGGCAACAAATGACCTACTATAGCAACAAAACTACAAAAGCTGCAACAATTGCGAGAAACTACTGCAACATTGAAACTCATTGCCGCAACAATGAAACCAACCTGTTGCAACATATCCCTGGGGGTGGTGGTGCCCAGGTGTGGAGGGTCACTGGAGGTGATCAGCCATAGCTCGTCAATGGTGTCAAGGCTGGAGCTCAGTGGGGGCAGATCGAGCTGAGGCACAGGTAGGAGCACAGAGGCGGAGTTCAAGCTCTTCAGATGCAGAGGCAGCTCGGCCAAATCTCGCTGGAGGTGGAGGCATCTCAGTCAAATCTAGCCTGATGCAAAGGCGACGCAATCGGAGCCCATGGAGACAGCCTCCACCGGAGCTCTCGTGCAAGAGAGAGAGAGAGAGAGAGAGAGGCAGAGGCGTCTCGGTGGGAAATGGAGCAAATGCTGGATTTGGGGGAGATCATAATGGTGCGGAGTCCACTTCACAGTGGAGACTGGAGTCAAGTGGATGAGGGATTAATTTAGGCGAAAGGAAGTGTGAATACTGAATATGCGAAGCGGTTGAGCAAAGCATCCGATGCTTAGACGTATATCCCATAGCATTATCCATATGATTTTGTAGTTATTAACAATATATGGTAAAAGATATTGACGGTCAAAGTTAAATTTTGGAGACCGTGCAAATTAACGGAGGAAACACCAGTAAGGTATTACCTTCCCATAGGAGGCAGCCCCCCAATTGAAGATGAAGATGGTGGCCTCCTCATGTTCCGATGCTCAGCATTTAATGTTGGATCAGACTCAGAATTGATTATTCTCCTACCAGCCATCCTTGTTTGAGACAAATTCTGCAGAACAGAACAATTTAGAGTAAACCAATGTATCCACTGGAAACATATGAAGGTTTAAACTAAATTAGTAAGGAGATATAGTTTGTTCACTATATTTGGAGGATCATAAGAGAAAACAGTGCACAGTTACTTTGTGAGCTCAAATACAGTGAGGGCCAAGGTGAAACATATTAAATTGGTTATAAACCATAAATTAAAATTCACAGGCTGAAACTATCATTGGACATACATGTGGTCCACACCCGAAGCAAGACATGTCCACCAAAAGTGCACTTCAACTAGTGATCCGTATATACCCTATGTTCGGGTGTTGGCAGATCGCATGTAACCAGAATGCAGTCAAAATAATGCATTGTAAATATAAATGCCAACACATTGTAAGCCAACTAAACAAAGTCAAATAGTTACATTTTTTTCTTCTATTACTTTTTTCTTTCTTGTACAACCTACATTTATTTTTACTTGTCATTTTGGTCATTTTGGACATCGACACGATCTCTAATACATGATCATTACTTTTTCTAATTATATATTAGTAAAAATTATTAAAAATATAACGATATGAAAATATTTTTTTATGACAAATCTAGTAATATCATTTCCACATGACAAATCCAAATAATTTTGTCTATATTAGTGGTCAAAGTTTTAAAAGGTTGACCGCATGTATTCTAAAACATCTAAAAAAGAATAGGGTGAGTAACTCATAGAAGAGAATATGTACTAGATTTTTCTGATATTCCACATCTTACACTGAAACCAAAATTAACTGTATCTAACTTGGTACACGTTAGATTTTTTTTAAAAGGTATGCCTTACTGAGCATCATAACAGTCACAAATCATTGTTTCATGACTAGAAATGAAACATGCCTTTTTTACAGATTGTTTAATCTGCGTACAGTATTAATAAAAAAAAGGGGGTCGCTCATCAATGTCATACACATCTATTAACTCTATTTTAACGATTGTCTTTCAGAGTTAGCAAGAGGTAAACCTCATATTTGAGATATCCTTCAAGAACATCTAGAAGCATGGGGCCACTCTCAGCACTCCTGCTCCCTTCAGCTCCACCTTTGTTAGAAAAATCCTTTAGTTCATTCTTCCAGAAGTCCTTGGGCTGATTTACAATGCAATTACACAAATTAGTGGATGTTGATTTTGGACAAACACAACCAGGATACATTAAATATAACAAATGGTTACCAGATTACATTCTGGCAAATACACTTTCATCGTGTGACTTAGCTGGGCCCACTCCAAGTATTCGCATACAAGTGCTGTTAATAACCTACCTGCAATGCAAGCAACATAAATGTTAGAATGTACACCACTCATGCTATGTAGCTTACAAAAAACATGGCTACAATTAACCATTAACTGCTAAAAATCATTTTAACCTTCCAAGGAGATCTTAAACATTCAAGACATCTATGATGATACTTAAAACAGCATAAAGAAAGGCAATCAATGATATTATACAAATGCTTCTTCGAACTAACATCAGTGCAGAAGCATCAATGCCAAAGACTCACTAGTAACCACTCAGGACAAAAAAGATAGATCTTTTAAGGTTTAAGTGTAGAAGAGAAAGAAAAAGGATACACTACAAGCTTAATAAATTTGAGTTCCTCTATTAAGTAGAATATGCTAAAAGCTGCCAGAATATCCAGCAGAGAAAAAAAAATTATCATGCAACATGGTATCAACCATTCAAACAGCAGTATAAAAAAAATTCTAGAGGGTGTTTATATCTGACAAAAAGTTGCAGAAGCACCCCAAACAAGTTCTGGGTAACAGAGATATTTGTATTGATCAAATGCCCACCACATATAAACCACGAACCTGACGGTGAAGCATGCAGCTGCTTAGCACGGTCATTGCAGCTACCAAGCAAAGCAGGATTCCCACCATCGTCATTCTCTACCACCCGATCCTCATCTTCAATGGCCTCAAACACACTCGCTCTCAGCTCAGCCTGGTCATCCAAGACAAAGCATAAGAAAACATGATACCTTATGCCAATATGAGCCTTTTCATGTAAATCTAGTAACTAATTAGATGGTACATCAAATGGCTCATGACTAATGAAAGTATGTGGATGTAATTGAACATAACCTGGCTTTAACAGATAAGGAAATGTTTATATTCCGTAAGTTTCCGACATAACTTTACCAGAACTATACACCAAATGTTTAAAGTGTGTGTGTGTGTCCGTGTCTGTGTGTATTCTACTCCCAGGAGTAGTTACTCCCTATGCCGTATCTCACAACATACGGAGTATCTCGTGCAACGAAGGGTATGTACGTCTAGTATACGAGTATATAAGACTAGCTAGGTGGTATTTACTTTTTTTCGGATGTAGTATGTACATTTTTTTAAACATACTTCTTTTTATGTTTGTGTATGAAGATATTTGCAAAATACGCTAAAAACTATGTACTCCCTTGCAATTTTTTTCATGCGCTTCGCATTGAAATATCTTATAATTAGTATATGTGTACCCAAAGTGATAAATGAGTATTTCAAGTTCGTTTAGACGGTATTTCAGAGGTGGGAGTAACTACTCCCGGGAGTAGAATGTGTTTTTCATATATACATACAGACACACACACACACATATATATAGAGAGAGAGAGACTGTTGTTGCCTAATGCTTATAGTTGAAACAAAGATTTGATCAGATCGATCGTAGCATGGGGAGCATACATTAAACCTACCATGGAGTCATGCCGATTGTTAGAGTTAATCTTGTAACAAGAGAGGAGTCCGAATCCTACAAGGGAAGTGTCATTTTCCTATTTGGATTGTTGAATCCTATTCCATTTCTTAGGGTTATAGTTTGGGTATAAATTAAGAGGTAGTCCTGAGTTTTGTAAGCAAAGAAAGCAAGAGAGAAAAAGAATAATACAAGAGAAAATTGTCCCAAAGTTTTTTTTGGTGTCCCGTTCCAACAATTGGTATCAGAACGAGATTCTAATCTTGGTGTCGCGCTTGCCCCCGGGGGAGGCCGCCACTGCTGCGCCTCGGGGCAGGCTAGCATACTATTGTCGCGGAGGCGATACATGAAAAAAAAAGAAGAAAAGGCGTGACATGCAGAGGACAAAGGAGTTGACACCAAGCGGTGGCGTAGCAACGTAGGCACTACTGGTCGTTCCAGACACGTGCGCCGTGGAATCCTTGGGACGTGTGGCTGCAGGCAAAGGCGAGGGTGGCTGGTGGAGCGCATAAGAAAAAAAGAGGCGCGTGCGCGTGCGGCTCCTTGTGCAGCAGTATCCACGCAAGAAAGCGAACAGGAAAGAAACAATGAAGTGGTTGTCCTCCTGTGCGCAAGAAAAGAGACAGCAATAGAGAGAGTATTGGGAAGAGAGAGAACAAAGAAAGGAAAAAGAAAAAGACGAAAAAAAGAGAAAAAGAAAGCGTGGAGAAGGCGTATCTTCTTGATACTCGCTATCGTCGATAATCAGCGTGACAAGATGGCATCGGTGGCCATCTGCGTGTCTCGTCGACGGACGTTGAAGAATTGTTATCATTGTTTTTGTTGTGTTTGTACACAAGAATTCTTGTAGGAGCTTCCAAGTTCTCTCGTAGGTAAGCTCTAATGCGAGCCTGTGTGTCACCGTCAAGTTGGGTTACCGGTGAAAAGACAATTGGAGCTAGTAAGCCCTAATGCGAGTCTGCGTGTCACCGTCAAGTTGGGTTACTGGTGAAAAGATAATTGGAGTTGCAGCAAAAGGTCATAATCACCGACGAGGTGTGTCACCAATGGTATGGTTAACAAGAAGAAGACAAAACTCCTTAAAGATGCGTCAAGAGATCGAACGTCAATTTGTGAAATTGTGTGTCAAGATTAGGGGGTGAGTGTTAGAGATACAAGATTAAAGGGGTAAATGTAGGAGTTAATCTTGTAACAAAAGAGGAGTCCGAAACCTACAACGAAAGTATCATTTTCCTATTTGGATTGGTGAAACCTATTCCTATTCCATTTCTTAGTGTTATAGTTTGGGTATAAATTTAGAGCCAGTCCTGAGTTTTGCAAGAGAGAGAGAGAGAGAATAATACAAGGAAATATTGTTCCAATTTTTTTTGGTGTGCTGTTCCAACACCGATATGTACACTAGCTAGCACACATTTCCTCCGTGCATGTGTGCTGGGCAACAATGTAGGCGTTAATTCATAATGTAATCGAAAATTTGGAGTTGACGGGAATCGTGGAACCAGCAAATACTCAGATCCCCAAACCGCATGGGAGCGGAGGGAGAGCTAGATCCGCAGTGCGGGGCGGGGCGGGCGCCATAGTGGCAACCGGTAACCCTCGTCGGCCTAGTCGGTAGATGGGGGAAGAGAGAGAGAGAGAGAGAGAGAGAAACAAACCCTAATCTTGGCGAGGACGCCCTTCTTCTCGAGGGTGCGCGTGACGAGCGTCTTGAGCTCCATCATCTCCCGCGCGTAGTCGTCCATGTCCTTGTCGTAGCTGCCGCCGCCTTTGCGGCGAGCGGAGGCGGCGAGAGAGGCCAAGGAGACGGGAGAGAGAGGCGCTCTCTCTCTCTCTCTCTCTGTCGGATCTGGTTTCTGCTCTTCCTCCTCTCAGGCAGCCCGTGTGGGTTACACGATGAGTGAATGACAGGTGGGCGCAGCGCGCCATGGAGACGAGGAATTATCACAATTATTACTAAGCAGTCGGTTTGATTGATACTCCATTTAGCCATCGAAACCGCCAAAATCTACAGATGAGTTGATTCACTAGCATTTTCCCTTTACGTCCGTAAACTTTATTTACTAGCCCCGTAAGCGTTTACTAGCCCCGTAAGCGCGGCGCGTGAACGAAAAACGTTTTTGCGTGTTTTTTTCCGAAGAAAAAATAGACTTAGATGTATTTTCAAAAATTTTGGAGGCTCGAGAAACCTTAGAGACCGAGCCGGGGAAAAAGTACACATCTTTCTATTGACGAAAATATTTTTTTCGGGAAAAACGGAGAAAGGACCTGGATGTAAAAACCGGTGACATATTTGTTATAGTTTTAGACCTCTCCGCTATCCCGAAAAATTAGAAAAGGGCTCGCTCATGATTTACATTTAACGGGAGGGGCTATTCGTAAAGTAGCGAGCGGGGGACCTAAACGCGATACGGGAAAGTTTTTCTTCCCCTTACAAAAAATCACAAAGGATCTTTCCGTAAATTCCCAGGAACCTATCCGTAATTCGGAAAAACAGAGGGACCTTTTCGCAAAATCGTCGGATGGACACGTGGGGCATGTCCTCCTTGCGTGAAAGCTCCAGGAAATATAGGCTGCAGATTCTGTTTGCATAAAAAAGGATTTGATTTTGTTTCGTAAATGCACCTTACGCACAGGCTGTTCCTAACATTTTGGAGTATCTAAAGCATATAATAAAGAAGGGAGGCCTTATGCGCTAACATAATCATATAACAATATGTTTTTTTAATTAAAAAACTGAAGTTCAATATATTATCATTGAATATTGCTAATAAACTTCGTACATAAAAAATACAAAGTATTCACTAATAACAATCAAGTAACACATATATAGTATTAATATCTATAGAAAATTTTGGTTCCTCATGAACACTTGTAGTTTCTGCATTAGGTGAATTGGCTACGTTTTCATGCCCACCCACATAAGAATCATACTCATTAACACCATTATTCTCACCTAAATTCTCATTAGGTTGCTGCTCAATATTAA
Organism: Rhipidocladum racemiflorum; assembly: GCA_036346355.1. NCBI lineage: Eukaryota > Viridiplantae > Streptophyta > Magnoliopsida > Poales > Poaceae > Rhipidocladum > Rhipidocladum racemiflorum. The sequence continues at coordinate 58,436,647 of CM070578.1, forward strand.
CTAAGACCAATGCCAATTCCTCATAATTCCTAGAAGAACCCACATCAATCTAAAAAATTTGTGAATAGATCCTTTTTGGGATTCTACCAACTCATCTATCTATTTTCTTTTTTTTTTCTTTTGTCACTTCCAGATAAATACTTTGTAGAACTAGTTGACATCTTGCCACATAAATAGCATAAGAGATGACATATTATGTACAGAAGAAACAAAAGCACCTGGATTAGAATTTTGAATTAAACGGTAGAAAAAGAAGCTTCAGCTATATGTGAAAAAAGTCCTAAAAAATTAATTGAACATCATCAATCTTTTTGAAGGACGAAAAACTGAACATCATCAGTACCAAAAAATTGAAAGTTGATATGCTAAAAGTAATCCCACAAGATATATACCCATCACATTGGAATATTGGAGGAATTTCGTAGAAACAATAGAGGAATTGTACTGAGTCCAACAAATAAATTCCTACCAAATTTTTATATGTTTTGCTGAGTGCAAACTTACAATGTTTGTTCTTAATTTCTCATTCCTTTGGCTATTTAGATGTAGGAGGAGAAGCACTTCTTGGGGCAAGTCACCTGATACCCTCTTCCTATTGCAGGTACCCTTCTCGGAGCATACCGCCGTGGGCGACTAGGCGTCACCATGCGCACGGGGTACTGCTCGCAGACAAGGAAGACGTGCCCGTGGGTCCTGTTGAATAGAGAAAGAAACGAGAAAATTAGAAGATGAGGAGAAGACGAGAAGTACCAGGTATTTGTCTTATTGGGGGTGAATTGAGAGGAGATTTCAATTTTCGAGCCCTTGAATTGAAGGCGAATCGCTTCGGAGTCCATAAAATCGAACTCTTTTCCTCCATTAATTGACGAGGCAGAGGTAGGAAGCTAGAAGGTGGTGATGGTGGCTTCGTTTCGAAGGAAGCGGGGCAGCGAGCGAGGTGTGATTTGGGAGCCGGAGACGATGAGCGATGAGTTGAACAATACATGTGTATAAATGAGCTGGGAGCCCATATATTTTAGAGGCCATACATGATCGCCCCTGTCGCCTAGGCTCAGAAACGGCCGTGCTCCAGCACGCAGCATGCCCACACGAACGCTACCATTTTTGTGTACGTACTAGCTCATCAGCATAAGTTATCAGCCTTATCTCAGACCTGAGAACCTGCTTTGGCTGGCTTCCCCGTTTGCCAAGGGCCTTATCAATAAGAATACACACTTTAAATGTATAACTCTATAGTTTTGTATAATAGTTTTGCAACATCATAAACCCAATATATATATTCAAAATTTTCTAATAAAGGTCTAAGGTCTTGCAAATCCCAAACCACCAAAATCAAAATCAATTCAATCAACAAACTAGATCCACCTAAATCTGCCCTTGTTTAGGGTAAATGTTTCAAAAGATTCATTTATGTCGGTGTGCGCCAATATTTGTTTGGGTGTTTCATCATCCAACAATAGTTCAAGAAAGAATAGCATTACATACACATATTTAAGTTTGCCTTAGTGCATCATGCCCAAGAGGCAGTGTATGATTGTTCTGCAATCCTCTTCCTTGTCTGAACTAATCCATTTCTGAAGCCAGGATCATCGGAGGGAAAGATCGTGTATAGTGGTGGGCGTTGTGCCGGGCCAACCCGGCACAGGCCTATCGTGCTTCAGGCCTGAACTGTGCTGGGCCACGATGGCCCATCGTGCTCGCCATGCCGGGCCGGGCCAGCCCGACTCGTCTTCGGCGAGCCCAGGCATGGCCCATTTGTGCTTTATGCCCACTTCGGTCGTGCCAGCCTAGGCCCGGACTATTTGCACTATTCTGAATAGAGGAAATGAGCATCGGTCGATTGGGTTACCGGATTTGGATTGAAAGGGTAGGGCATCTGCAGTGGTCAATGGGGTTGATGGGGAGGGAGGAGCGGAGAGAACTAGGCACGGTGCCAACCGAGGAGATGGACTGAGAGAGTGAGAGTGAGCAAGAGAGAGTGACATAGAGAGTTAGGGAGAGAGAGGGATTGCGAGAGTGAGCCAGAGAGAGTTACATAAGGAGATGGAGGGAGAGAGAGGGACTGAGAGAATGAGAGTGGGTCAAAGAGAGTTACATAGAGAGTCGGAGGGAGAGATAGGGACTGAGAGTGATCCGGAGAGACTTACATAGAGAGTCAGATGGAGAGAGAGAGAGACTAAGAGAGTGAGAGTGAGCTAGAGAGAGTTACATACAGAGTCAGAGGGAGAGATAGGGATAGAGAGTGAGCCAGAGAGAGTTACATAGAAAGCCAGAGGGAGAGGGAGGGACCGATAGAGTTATATAGAGAGTCGGAGGGAGAAAGAGGGACTGAGAGAGTGAGAGTGAGCCAGAGAGAGTTACATAGAGAGTCAGAGGAAGAGATAGGAACTGAGATAGTGAGAGTGAGCCGAAGAGTCAGCCAAAAAGCTTAGGATATATTCTTCCATCTACAAATAAATACGAGTGTACAAGTATACAGCTATATTATATACTAAAGTGCAATATTGTTAATTTCTTCATATAATTAAATTGAGTACCAGAGCACATTGTTAAGTTCTCTATATTATATATTAAAGTGCAATTTAATTAAAGAGAAAACAAGAAATTTCATTGGAATCTAAAGTTGAATTCACTTTTGAGATCCCGTTCAAATCCGGACGAGGAGCGGAGCGACCGAGTCTTGTTTCTGCTCTTCCTCCTCTCAGGCAGCCTGTGTGGGTTACCCGATGAGTGAATGACAGGTGGGCTCAGCGCGCCATGGATATGAGGAATTATCACTAATAAGCGTTTTACACGGCAAGGAATTATTACTAAGCAGTTGGTTTGATTGATACTCCATTTAGCCATCGAAACTTTTTGGGATTATTAATATCTATAGAAAATTTTGGTTCCTGATGAAAACTTGTAGTTTCTGCATTAGCTGAATTGTCTACATTTTCATGCCCACCCACATAAGAATCATACTTATTGACATCATTATTCTCACCTAAATCCTCATTAGGTTGCTGCTTAATATTAACTAAGGTCAATACTAATTCCTCATAATTCCTAGAAGAACCCGGATCAATCCTAAGAAATTTGTGAATGGATCCTTTTTCAGATTCTACCAACTCATCTATCTATTTTTTTTTTCCTTTTGTCACTTTCAGATAAATACTTTGTAGATCTAGCTGATATCTTGCCACATAAATAGCATAAGAGATGACATACTATGTACGGAAGAAACAAAAGCACCTGGATTGAAATTTTGAACTAAACTGTTGAAGAAGAAGCTTCAGCTATATGTGAAAATGGTCCTAAAAAATGAACTGAACATCATAAGTCTTTTTTAAGACAAAACTGAACATCATCAGTACCAAAAAAATTGAAAGTTGATATGCTAAAAGTACTCCCACTAGATATATACCCATCACGTTGGAATATTGGAGGAATTTCGTAAAAACAATAGAGGAATTGTACTGAGTACAACAAATAAATTCCTACCAGATTTTTATATGTTTTGCTGAGTGCAAACTTACAATGTTAATTCTTAAGAGTCACCTCAGTGTTTTACCAAAACTATTGGTTTTGGTTTTTGGTGGAGCTATACTTCTTGTGAAGTGCTCTAACAGGGACGTAAGAGTGTAACTCTGAACCTAGGTGAAAAATCATCGTGTCTCTTGCCTCTTACATTCAGTTTTAGTTTATTGTTCTATTTTACTTGCTTGCCTATTCCTATTTGTTCTGTTTTTGTCAGTGCACTAATCGAGCCTAGATATTTTAGCCTTTATTTGTCAAAATCTTAGTTTACTCTTCCGCAAGCTTTGTGATTTTTGTCTTAAGGCTATTTAGAGTTTTTTTTGTGTTAGAAAATTTGAAAAAGCCTATTCACCCCCTCTCCAGGCTTATCCTCGATCTTTCAGAACTCTAGAAGAATGGTGAGATAAGACTAATGCAAACTAAGTCATGTGAACATCTAGCAGATTTATTTATAAAATCATTACCAAAGTCTATTTTCTAAAGATGCATTAATGACATTTGGATGAAGCGACTTAAAGATTTGCAGAGTTCAGGGGGAGTAAATCCCTAAACCAGACCCCCTTTTTACTTGATTCTAAAGATCATATTTTGTATCCTAAAGATTATAAGTTGTACTCTTTTCTCCTTAGTGGGTTTTTCTAAAGTTTCTCATATAAAGTTTTTTAATGAGGCAACTAGTACAATACGAAGTGTGAGTGCAATGTACTCTTTTCTCCATCCATTTTTCCCACTGGGTTCTGGGAGGAGTTTTTAACGAGATGTGTATTAAGCGGTATTCGTCCAAGGGGGGAGTGTTATGATATGATTAGGGTTCGTATTTCTGTAGGGAAGGACTCTATCCATTAGCAGGTGAATCCAAGTTAATCTTCATGGGGTTCTCTACTATATATTGGGCATTGACTTGTACAGAAAAATCAATCTAATAAAAGGGAGAAAATTTAGCACCCTATATTATGTGTGCTTCTTTTTGTGCTTCTACTCTCATTCATATGATTGCATTGATGTGCTGACGATTAACGTGAGTGAACGATTCCACGACATCAAAGCATACAAATAGCATCTAGATAAGATAATTATACCTATATTAAACTCAGGAGTTTTGTAGCTACCGGAGACCATCCAGGTGTCATCCCGCAAAATTTGTGAAAAAGCCCCTCCATTTCTTTAAATCACTGATAGGTCCTTCCAAATTACGAAAAGGTCCTTCGCGATTTTTGTGAGGGCAAAAAAAACTTTTCCGAATCGCGTTTGGGTCCCTCGCTCGTTACTTTACGGAAAAAAACCTCCCGTTAAATACAAATCATGAACGAGCTCTTTACTACTTTTTCGAGATAGCGGTAAGGTTCAAAAATATAACAAACAGGTCCCCGATTTTTACATCTAGGTCATTTCTCCGTTTTCCCCAGAAAAAATATTTTCGTCAATAGAAATATGTGTACTTTTTTCGCTGCGATCTCTAATAAGCCTCCAAAAATTTTAAAAATATATCTAGGTCTATTTTTCCTCCTAAAAAATAACACAAAATTATTTTTCGTTCACACGCACGGTATATATCGCGCTTATTGGTTCACAAAGACGGGATCGAAGCCGTACCCCAGTATCCAGTTGTGGCCGCAGCGACAAAGCAAGTTCCAGTCAAACTCAAGATTTTGTCCTCGGAGGGGAGCCTGTGCTTCCCCGCTTTAGTACGATTATTAATGGAAATTAAATATTAATACGCCATACATGATATTTACCAAGTAAAAATAAATGGTTGCCAGGGATGATGCAGTGATCGGAAATGCAGGCTGTAGAGTACTACCAGTAGGCTCTTGTCATTTTTTAATAAGAAAATTCTTTATTTGTCACTGAAAATTTCTAAAATACCATTGAAAAAATATTCGTTCATTTATTACCATCCGATCTCAACTTTAATCCTATTTTTTTTACTTCCGTCACTTCAACTATCATTAATCTTATCATTCTTTTAGAAAATTCCGAATTTGAAAATTTCTTTTTAGATTTCTTCTGGATTTCGTTCGAAATAACGAGATTTCAAGAAAATTTTGGATTTTGAAGGGTGATGAGATGTGTCGGGACCCGAATCTGCAAATCCGGACCCTCTGTGTATTCGACACTAGTTCAGGAACGCGCTAGTGCACACAGTCTCAACATTGGTAAATATCACAATCATACCAAACAATACTAATAAAGTACCTTAAATAGTTAACCAAACTGGTTGCTCGACCTTAGGGTCAAGTTACAAATATACGCCACGCAGGGCGAACCTTATAAGAAAGAAATAACTGCAGCGGAAAATAAGATAACTTCGTGGCGCCATCCAGTATAGCACAGGCAACTGACTGGGCTCGCTCCCTAAGTAGACGGTTCCTCTTGGAGCTCCTCCTCCAAAGCTGGTGTAGTCCCCTCTTCAACTGGTGTTGTATTGCGGCAAGGGTGAGTACTTGGTACTCAGCAAGTCATGCACAGAATGTAAGCTAATATACTATATGCATGGCTTGATACAAAGGAATAGCTCAAGGTATATTTGCAGTAAACAGCATTTAACAAATGATATAAGTAGATTCGAAAGCAGTAGAAACAAGTATATCATTAATAACTTTTCCAGGAGTTAAATAAACATCTTCCCCACTCCTAATCCACATTTCCATCAACATCATTATTAAACCAAACCCAACCTTTCAAGTCCAAGTTATTTTCAAGAAAGTCTAACCCTTGACTGTAATTCCCGAGCGATGGCCAAAACCGCGGACACGGCTATGCTATTCGAATAGATTTTACACTCTGCAGAGGTTATGCACTTTACCCACAAGATACAGTCAAACACCACAAAGACGAGTTTCCGTAACAAAGTCTTTCGGAAACTTCGAACAGTACAAGTGGTCGTCCCCGGTGATTGCACACTAACCCTTCCCTTAGCGAAGGCGAAGTTTAGGCCAATCCACCGTTAGATAGGTACCTGGCCGCAGCCCCGGTACGCTCCCCCGTACAACTTACACAAAGGGTGTAGTTGACACCCAGAGGTCCCACAGGTACGTTATTAGCAACTTAATCAACTAGGTTTGTCCCATTACAGACATGTGGTTGCACGCTTAACTCAGTTCAAAGGCTTGCAAGGTTAAGTCCTTAGGGTGACCAGGGCAAGACTACCCGAAGAACCAAAACAACGTTCCCGGTGTCACAACTGGCCCACCCGATCATTCTTGCCACATGCCCCGGTCAAAAACTATTTATCAAACCCCAGTTGATTACCATGCACCACGTGCCATCAACTTCACATGATACCTTTCCAAAACAGGTTCATTATATCATTAAGTCAATATTCACATTTGATTGTTCAAAAATCATGTCATGAGCACGTAGCATGTCTAAGCAATATACTACAACGATATAACTTCCCATGTTGGCAATTTAATAATGTCCAACTATTTAATCCTCAACTAGGGTGACAAGGGATCATGGCACATATATAATTAACCAAGGTGTCATACAGCAATTTGGCATTTATCTAATTTTCCATAATTAAATAAAGTATTTTCTAATTAAACTAGCATGCAGTAGTTTCAATCGAATTAATTTGAAATTGGGATCAACATGGTCAAAGCACAACTTGCCTTCAAAAAGTACTTGCTCTTGGTCCTGAGCTGGCTCCTGGGTCAACACTTCACCTTCGAATCCTTCCGGCACTTCAACGTCTACTCGTAACGCGTGCAAATAGCAACAAATGAATAAAATAGTAGACAAAAAGTGTCCAAACATCCAAATGAAGTCCATAAACAGAGAGAGCATAATTTTATGAATTTTTAGGAATTTGAATCGGCGAAATCGGAGTTAAAACCCAAAAGTTATAGGCGTTTAAAGTTTAAATAATCAATTAAATAATATTACAGAGAAAAACTTTGGTCCAAAAATTAAATAAAATTCATCATTAGGTAGATCTTAATTTTATACAAATTTAGAAATTTGAATCACTCAAATCGGAGTTAAAATGCAAAAGTTATAAGCATTTGAAGTTTTGAAATTCAAATTAAACATTAAACCGAATTAATATTTCATTTTCTTTTTCGGAAAGTAATTTATTGCGTTAGCAAGGACACGTGTCAACCTCTGATTGGACGGCTGACGTCAGCCAGTCCACGGGCTCAGCCCACGGCTCGGCTCGGGTCCACCGTGGACCCGGTCCACGGCTCACGTGTCTCTGACATGTGGGACCCTACGGGTGACGTCATTGCTGACGTCAGCGAGACTTCGGCTCCACTGGCGACAGTGGGACCCATCGGTGACGTCGTTCTTGGCGTCACCCGGCACGGCTGAGGTGGCGGCCGGCGGTGGGCCCCCATGACGTCAGCGTGATGTCATGGTGCGGTTTGGCCGCGTCGCTGACACGGGGGGCGTGTCAGCGTCACACACGCGTACGGCGCTGACCGCGCCGGTCCAACTTCCTTACACGTGGCTCGATCTCGGCCGCTGATTTGAAAATCAACGGCCCGCATTGATCTGGTCTCATGCGTTTGGGGTGAACGCGCTTAATGGGACCGTTGGATCTAGATCCAGCGGCCGAGATTGATCTGGGTTGGAACGGAATCTCACCGTGGATGACGTGGCGAGATCTGGGGGCGTCGGATTTCGACGGACGGTGGCGGTGCTCGCGACGGCGATGGCGACGCGGGCGGAGCAGAGGCCACCGGAGAAAGATGACGACGAGCCCAACGCGGCCGGGCTTCTCCGTGAGTGAGATATACCGCAGTGCGCCTTGGCCTGGGAACTCGGGGCTAGGCTCGATCGCGGCGGAGGGCGCGGACGGTGGCGGGGCAAAGCCAAAACCCGAAGCAAACTCTAGGCCACTACGGCGAGCAATAAGCGGGAAGACGGCGGCTAGGGCTAGGCACGTGGGGCAATCGACGACGACGAGGCAAAGGCGAACCTCGCGCGGTCCGGGCATTAAATCTGGCGAACGCCGAGATCCCCACGGAATCCGTGGCGGAGCCGGTACGGGCGGCGGAGTCCATCCCGGACACGTCGAGGTGACGTGGCTTGATCTCAGCCGTCCACGTGGCACGATGGACGGCCGGGATCGCTCGGGTGCGGCCGTTGTCTCGCACGGATTGATCCTAACCGTTGGATCTCGATCCAACGGTCGGGATCGATTAGGGTTAGAGCTGCTGCGGTCCGGTCGGTTGGCTCGGGTCGGACTCGAGTCTGACTCGGACTCGAGTCTGACTCGGGTTCGGTCGGATGAACAGTGCAAACCCGGTTGGATTTTCCAGAGATTTAATATTTAAAATAATTCCCAGTAATTCATTTAATTCAAGAAAAATAGCAAAAGACTCAGAAAAATTCCAGAAAAATTCTAGAAAATATTTTAGGGCATTTGGGACTCAAATAAAATATTTCCAACAGAACTTTATTTGAAACTTTTATTTCTTTAATTATTTCAAAAGGGAATAAATTCAAATTAATTCCAAATAAATTCCAGAAAATTCCAAAAATTCACCAAAGTGCCAAATCACACATGAATTTAAGAAAAGCAAAATTTTGGGGTGTTACAAGATGTGAACCAAAAAAAATGAAATTTGAAACATTGATTAGAACTGGTTTCGCCCGGTTGTACGCGAAGTTGCGCCAGTTGGAGGATGCACGAAAGCCGAAAGGTGTTTGACTATATGCCGCAGAGAGATTTGATGTCGTCGAATGTTCTGCTAGACTGCTAAATGAAATATGGGAATGTTCTGCTAGCTGGTTGGCTCCAGATTCTTAAAAGAGGGGATTCTAGAGGAATTGTCCAGTTTGCCCTTGTCTGTAATACCTGACTTGTATTTGTAACCTGACCCTTTGTATTTGTGTGGATTATTTGTGAGATATAAGAAAATAAAAACCAAAATCATGCGATATATTGAACATCCAAGTAATTAGCATGGTAATAAAGTCCAAAAAATTACATAGAAGTCTCATCATGGTATATTAGTGAGTACAAAAGACAACAACATAAATAAAGATACACTCATTAGACCATACTAAATTGACTAATTGCCGTTGCAAGATCATCACAGAATCAACAACCAAATGGACTACAAAATTTCTGGTAGATTTCGGGACAATAAACAAAAGTCAGAAATTGTGTCGACAACAAAATGAATAGCCAAATAAAGTACTAAACATTGCATGGATATTAGAGGTCCAGAACGGTGAACATATATTTCCATGGAATTTTGCGCACAACACAGCGGTTACAATCTTTGATCCTGTTTCCTGATACTCTAGGTCTCCCCTCTTAGATGATTGAAACAATATAAACACCCTGTATTATTAGATGATTGAAAATTTACAGGAACTTCATATGGTTTGCTCTAAGACATTCAGAAAATACAGGGACATGATAAGTTGAAAATACTTAACTTTGTTCATGATAATGTTTGACAAGGAAGACACATCTGCATCCCCTTATATCGTGCTGTTTCTGCTGGATTTCAATAATATGCGCATCAAAATGCGATGCCTCTTCATTTTTCTCCTGATGTACATATTGCAATAAGAAAAGAAAGAATATAAGGGGAAAATGTGACGCCCGCTCTCGCCGCCACCTTGACCGCCGCCGCTTCCTCCGCGCCGCCTGCCTTCACAGACGCCGCTGATTTCGCGGCCGTTCGGCCACGCCGCCTCTCCCTATAAAACCCCGAGCCCCTCTCTCTCCCGTGCCTCCTCTCTCTCGCTCCACCCTCCCAGCCTTGTGCGTCGCCGTCTTCCCAGCGTCGGCCACTGCCGAGCAGCGCCCGCTCGCTTCGCCAGCCGCCCGAGCCCTCCCGCCGCCAACTCCGCTCCTCCCGTCGCCGGTGCGCCGCCACCTCCATCCTCCGTGGCAAGCTAGCGGGCCAGCCGAGCCGAGCCCGCTTTGTCGCGCTCGGGCGCGTGAGTGCGCAAGGCACGTGGTGCACGGGCCGCGCGTGGACACGGTCCACGGCCCGGCGGGTCCCACCGGTCAGTTTTATAAAAAAAAAGAAAGAGATTTTTCCAAAAATCCTTTATGACGTCATGCTGACGTCATAAAGTTGTTTTTCATTTTAAAAATAATTCCAAAAACCGAATTTAATCGCCGACGCCAAAGATGGCGTAGTAATTTGGATTTTCCTTTATAAAAATAATTTAAAAATTCCAGAAAAATCCGTTTTATTTGTTTTTAAACTTCCGGGAGCCCGTTTTCACCCGTTCGAACTCCGTTTGGCTCCGTTCTTCTTCCTAAATTTATTAGAAATCTCAAACCTCAGTTTAGAGCTAGTTTGAAATTCAATTTGTGTTTATTTGTATTCGTTTGGATCTTATTTGAATTTGGTTGTTTTTCGCGCGTAGATTACGGAGAGTCCGAGGAATTTTAACGAGCGATTTCGAAAGAACTCGTCGAACCAGGCAAGTCACACCCCCTTGACCATGTTGCTCCCAGTTTTATGAACTTGTATATTGTATTTACAATTATTGCATGCTTATTTATTATAGACATTAATTTCCGACCTAGTTTTAAATGATAGTTAAATCCAATTCCGATATGCCACCTTTGACATTTGAATTCCGATACCCTTGTAACCTTAGTAAAAATATGAGTTATGACTATGGTAATAGTTAGACATTGCTTAGCCATGCATAGAACTGAACTTAGGAAATTTTGGGGAACTTTATGCCAAAATGATATCATGTTCAATTGGAAACTTATAGTGATCAATGTTAGTATCAATGTGGAGATTAGTATGGTTAAAATGAAAATGACTTAGACCGGGTGAGAATTGGTTGGAAAGTGGTGAGGTCATGGTTCTGGGTTTGTGGACAGTCTCGCCTAGTCAATTAAGGACCGGTCTGAGTCTCGCTAAATGTAAAGCCTAACCGTACTACCACAAGTCTGGAATGGGACAGACCTGGCTATCCTTATTAAATCATTTCATGGACAGTCATGCCATATGGGGGTAGTGGTGTGGTGAAAGCGAGATGCTGCCACTCTGGCGCAAGAGGGGGCTTCTGAATAGAGGGAGTCTTTCAGCGGTGAAACCTTAGCGGGCATGACTACATGTATGAATTTAATATAGGGGCCTTGTCATATTTTTCTTTGCCACTCACCAAAGGAAGTGTGTTGATGTAAAAGGGAAATATTATGTCTTGTGGGTAAAGTTGTACAACCTCTGCAGAGTGTCAAACTAATCGATTAGCCGCGCCCGCGGTTATGGGCACGCTGAGCAAGCCATTCTCAGATTAGACTTTAGTAAATTAAAACTTGGTTTTCAGAAATGATGATTGGATGGAGGGAGTCCATCATGGGAAAAACTTAGCCAATTCCAGGAGAGATTCTTGAGTTAAAATGTATAGACTTGATTTTAAAATAAAGTATGCCTTTTAAAATGATTGAAAATGTTATTAAACTGTTGCTTTATGCTTAAATAAACCATATTGCCATCCTTTGATTACCCGTACATTTATATTGCATTTCCGGTGTGGTTTCACGATGAGTATGTACTCACCCTTGCTTAATTTATCACTTGAGGAGGAGTATCACGATGGTGAGGACCCGATTGGACTAGGCCGTGCCCCGATCGATTACTGTGGCAAATTAATTGGGCTCTATCTATTTGTCTTCATTTCCGCTGCTTTATTTATTCGTTTATTTATGCGTTGCCTGCGCGCCATTTCCTATGTAATCCTTGAATATTTATTATTAATAAAGAACGCTGGATATGCTATGGCTTCATTTCTACTGTGTGTACTAGCATTTCCTGGACTAGTACATAATACACAGAGGATTTCGGAGGTGTTATTCCGGGGTCCGACAGAAAAGGAACTGCCTTAACAGTATCAAGCTGTAGGAGTATAAACAATATCCAATTGTATCAGGTTTGTCCTAAACTTAGGTTTAGGGTTGATCTCTCCAAAGTCTTAACATATAAACCGGCCTTTTGAATATATGCAATGCTCCATGGATTGATCATCTTAGGAGAATAGACAAATTCAGGACAGTATGAGCTGTGCTTCTTGTTTTCTAAAAAGAACTGTGTAAACAAGGTTGTTTGAAAACCTAAGGGCTTACAGGATGAAGCTCAATCCCGAGAAGTGTGTTTTCAGAGTCCCTTCGGGAAAACTGCTTGGATTCATTGTGTCCCACCGTGGCATCGAGGCAAATCCTGAGAAGATCAACGCCATCCTGAGGATGAAGCCACCGACTGGACAAAAGGATGTTCAGAAATTCATATGTTGCATGGTGGCACTCGGCAGATTCATCTCTCGCCTTGGGACACGGGGGACACCGTTTTTCAAGCTCCTCAAGAAGCAGGATAAGCTCCAGTGGACCACGAAGGCATAGTAGGCTTTCGAAGACCTCAAGACCTTCTTAATGACACCCCCAACACTGGCTTCCCCAATGCCAGAAGAACCCCTCATGCTTTACATAGCAGCAACGGCTTACGTAGTTAGCGCAGCGATCGTTGTGGAGCGAGAGGAGCTGGGGCACGTACAAAAGGTACAACGCCCAGTCTACTTCATCAGCGAAGTATTGGGCGAGTCCAAGGTACAGTACCCGCATATATAAAAATTGCTATATGTTGCATTAGTTACTTTCCGCAAGCTCAAGCATTATTTCCAAAAACACGCAATTTTGGTGATCACCGCCTTCCTGATCGGATACACACTCCACAACAGGAAGGCCACCGGGAGGATTGCAAAGTGGGCAGCCGAGCTTGGAGCCTTCGAGATTACATTCAAGCCACGCACCACCATCAAATCACAGGCACTCGCTGACTTCACCGCCGAGTGGACGGAACTACAAAACCCTACGCCCCCCAAGGATCTCAAGTACTGGACAATGCATTTTGACGGTTCCCTCACTCTCAATGACATGAGAGAAGGTATAATATTTGCCTCTCCGAAAGGAGAAAAGCCGAAATATGTCATTCAGATTCATTTCCCAGCATCAAACAACGCCACCGAGTACGAAGCTCTCATCCATGGACTCCGTATCGCCATTTCACTCGGAATCCGACGATTGGCGGTTCGTGGAGACTCTCAGCTCGTGATCAACCAAGTGCAAAAGGACTAGTCATGCGTTGATGATAAGATGACCGCATACTGCTAAGAGGTGCGCAAGTTGGAAGACAAATTCGACGGACTAGAACTCTCACATGTGCTTCGCCGAGATAACGAGGCAGCAGACGAGCTTGCTAGGCTGGGTTCCAGTCGGACAGCAGTGCCACCCGGAGTATTCGTCGAAGAGCTCCATAAACCTACGGCAAGCCCGCGATAAGAAGAAAAGTCAGAGCAACAGTCGGCTAATAATGATGTGCTAGTCATCAACCCTGACTGGACAACCCCTTACTTGGATTACTTAATGAAATACAAACTTCCCGAAGACCGCATGCAGGCAGAGCGCATCGCACGCAAAAGTAAAAACTACATCGCAGAAGTAAAAACTTTCGAAAGAGTGCTTCCGGGATACTCAGACGGTGCATATCAGAACAGGAGGGAAGAAATCTCCTCAAGCAAATCCACTCGGGAGTATGCGGACATCACGCAGCATCAAGGACCCTAGTCGGAAAAGCTTATCACCAGGGCTTCTTTTGGCCGACGATGGTAACACACGCAGAAGACATTGTACGTACCTACGAAGGATGTCAATTCTTTGCTCGGCAAATCCATGTGCCAGCACAAGAGTTACAAACCATCCCAATTACCTGGCCATTCACAGTCTGGGGAACTTGACATGGTCGGGCCCCTGCAAAGGACACAAGTCGGTTTTCCTCACCTTTTCGACACCATCAATAAGTTCACCAAGTGGGTCGAAGCCAAGCCTGTCGCCACTATCGCAGCGGCCAAAGCCATGGAATTCTTCTAAGAAATCATGGTCCACTTTGGCATTCCAAACAGAATCATAACAGATAACGACACTCAATTTAGAAGTGATGAATTTCAAGACTGGTGTGAAGAATTTGGAATCAAGATCTGCTTTGCTTTTGTAGCGCATCCGCGAAGCAATGGTCAGGTCGAACGAGCCAATGGTGTTTGATCGCTTCAAGCCATACGCCACGCGGTGGGTCAAGGAATTGCCTTCGGTACTCTGGGGACTGAGGACTTCCCCCAGCAAAGCAACCGGGCAGTCACCCTTTTTCCTGGTATACGGTTCTGAGGCGGTCCTACCCACAGAGTTGGATTTCGGATCCCCGAGGGTATAGAGGTACAAAGAGGATGAGTCGGAGAAAAGCCAAGTGGAAGACATCGACCGACTAGAAGAGGCCAGGGACATCGCTACAATCCAGTCAGCCAGATGCCTCCAAGGTCTGTGACGCTAATGATCACAATGTGCGGGGCCGCATTTTCTCTAAAGGAGATTTGGTTCTAAGAAAGAATAAAAAAAGCAAGCACAAGCTCTCCCCAAGCTGGGAAGGCCCCTACATTGTTGAAAAAGTAATGCGCATAGGGGCTTACAAACTCAAGCGAGAAGACGGCATCATCATCGGCAATACGTGGAATGTAGAACAGCTATGTCGCTTTTACACTTAAACTCTTTGCTCGCCTGTGCCATTATAAAAAAAGTTATTTCTTGCCTTTTTACTTAGTTGTTGCTCAACTAACTCCTAAGCCGGAGGCTACACTTAATAAGTGCACGTTTGCATGTGCATGTGTTCTCAAAACAAAAGTTCATGCCTTACGATTCAGTTGTTGTTCAAACTAACTCCTAAGCCGGGGCCACACTTAATAAGTGTGTGTCCTCGTGAGCGCGATTTGGTTCCTTTTTTCTTTTTCCTCTCGTAACAACTTCTGCCAGGTCCGAGTGCGCAAACCCCGAATGGTGAAACTCTGAAACGACGAGATCTTGTCACTCAGAAAAGCGCGTCTGGGTCAAAGTGCCATGAGCCGAGTCCTAGCGCTCGGGGGCTAGACCAGTCGGGCATAGTGCCGAGCAAGGAGGGGAACAAGCCACTCGGATGAGTCAAAGTTGACAGATAAACAGGGGAGTCGAACAGCTAAAACAACTACATATATGTTTTACATGCCTACTCCTATGCATTTACAGAAGTTTTAGGTCAAGAGTCTCTACTAAAGCTCTCCCCAAGCTGGGAGGGTCCTTACATCGTCAACAAAGCAGCATGCCCATGGGCTTACAGATTCAGGAGAGAAGATTGTGTGGTCCAAGGCAATGCATGAAACGCAGAACAACTACGTCATTTCTAGACTTGAGCTTTGTACATTGATCACGTCCCGATTGTCCCGATTACTCTTTTTCCCTAACAAAAGCAAAGAGTCCCAAGGATGCTGAAAACCCAAGTCATGAAACTCCGACCTCATGTACGGCAAACTCTAGTCACTCGGGAAGGCGTGTCTGGGAAAATGGGCCATGAGCTGAGTCCCGTCGCTTGGGGGCTAGGTTAGTTGGGCTGAGCGTTTAAATGTAAGGGATAGGCTACTCGGATGGATTCAAAAGCCAAGCAAATAGAAGAATGAGCAAAGACTGAAATTCGTATAAAAGTTTGATATTATTTTCATTATATACTAATATTACATTATGCAAACTTGACATGTAGGGAAAAAAAGAAAAAACCCTAACCATGGCACGCGCGCCCTACCGCCTCGATGAGGACGTCCCTCACCTCGGCAAGCTTCGGGACGACCTCAAGGAGCTCATCGACGTCGGCAGCATCGCAGAGGATGGCCTCTTGCTCGGCAAGTTTGGCCATGGCAAGGTCGAAGTTCGCCCAGAGTTCGGCGAGGAAGGCTTCCTTGTCGACGGGCGCTAGCGAGGCGTCGGCCATCAGAGTTCCATGGGAGAAGCTAAAGGATGCCGGGGAGAACAAGGTTGGGAAGTGGGTGATCGTGCTCATGGCGGTGACATCCTTTTATACATAGAGCGAGGAAGACGAAGAGCTTCAAATAAATGCTGGCATGGGAAACTGGAGCGGTTGCGTGTTAGTGTGAGAAGCCGAGCCAGGCGTGGATAAGCATGACGTCATTGAGTTGAAAACACCTCGGGGGAAAACAAAGCCGCCATGATCAAGTTAACCCCAGAGAGATATGGTGAAACAACAAAACACCATGCTTTATCTTGGCCGCCAGCTGTGTTTCAAAGATATCTAGCATTGGCGCTCTCTGGCCCAGCCCAATTCGGGATATGGGCCAATTGCCGGTTGCTGCAAGCCGAAGCCGGATGTCACGAACCAATTTTGGGCAATTGTCTCTGGGGGTATGTCCCATGATGGGTTGTCAGCTGTGCATCATGGCAACAGGCTACAAGTACCACTCAGCTAAGACTTATCCAAATCATGGTGCGCTCTAGGACGGGCTGATCACCAGTATCCTATTGGATATATTAATTGTCACTTGGCATTCTTGAGCAGTAGGGCTCTTTTGAATTCTTCGCAATCTCCCTACTTGCAACAAACGTTCGGCGTTAAAAGAAGACTAGCCAGGAAGCTATGCCAAAAGACCAGGAGCACCCGGCATGAGACAGGACTCGGTTGGGTGCAACCTGAAAGATGGAAACTCGATCACGAAGCACTCGGGGGCTATTATGGAGTAAGTAAACCCTGGGTATGCACACGACGGCTCGCCAGGACCCATCAAGAGGAGATGTCCAGGGACGGTTATAGAAGCTCGAGTACCACTCCGACTCTGATGATCGTGGGCTACAAGAAAAGATAGAAGATGGTAACTAACTATTGTTAGGAAAGATACCATTGTATTCTGAGGATAAAATCTTCGTCACGTAACTGACCATGATTCCATCCTATAACTGACTCGGGCCCCTCCACCCCTTACCTATATAAAGGGGGTAGGGGATACCGACCAGAGAGAGACATGAGAAAACATAACATAGATACGTACATCTCATAATCCCAGAACACAGTACTAGGGTGTTACCTCCACCGTCGAGGGCCCGAACTTGTCTAAATCCCTTGTCTTATGTTACCATCGAGTTCCGATCCAGCGCATAGCCTCATATAAATTATTGCCGACAACAAACGTCGACAAGAGGCTTGGACTAGCTCAAGAGAATGCAAATCAATATGCCAAAGAATCAACACATAAAAAACTTTAGCTCAAATGGCACCAAATCTCTCAATCATAGCTCTACGAGCTCTTGAGCTTTTTCTCTCACAAGAATACCTCAAATGGGTGCTAGAATGGCTGCAAAAACCTCCCCATTTGGTCTCATATAAAGTCCCTCAAAGAAACTAGCCATTTGGGCATTAAATGCATTGAAACTAGCCGTTGCTACAGTACTGCAGTACTACCGCCATGTAAAATGTGGTAGTACCGATCATTGGTAGTACCACTATGTAAAAAGAGATAGTACCACTACTTTAGCAACTAAAAACGGACATAACTTTTTAATCCAAAGTCCGATTTAGGTAATATTGGATTCTATGGAAAGCTTCAAGAGGGCTACAATTTCCACCCTTTTTCAAAATTTAATCAACCATAGATATTTTCAAAGAACACAAAAACTCCAATTATTACACTTTCTGGAGAATATGTACCGACAACTAAATAGCGGTACAAGCGGACCAGTGGTAGTACCGGCCTTTGAACCATGGTAGTGCCGGGATTCAAACATAGAGAAAAACACACTTCTGCAAAATAACTATCGCACAAGTGCCACAGTACTACCAGACCTGCGATAGTACCGGCTTTAACATAGCGGTAATGCCCGCTTGAGGAATTTTCCAATAAACACATTCTCTAAAAAATAACTACCGCTCCCAAGAGGAGTACTACCAAACTTCGGTAGTACCAGTCCTATCACGGTGGTATTGCTAGTGACAGGTCAAAAGCAAGATTTCACACAGAAATCTTCTTTTCAGATTTCAACCAAAAATCAACAAGATCAATTCTTGAGCCATGTGATGATCAAGGCATGATCATGACACTTTGCAAATACTAATCACATGCTCCACAAAAATTGCATAAACTTCAGCTTATTTTTCAAAACACATTTGCAAAATAAACCAAGAACTATGAGATTCATCCTCTTAGCTATGTGATGATCAACACAAGATCAAGTCAACATGCAAACCACAATTGCAAGCCCTATTCACATGCTCTAGGATTGAAACCCATAACCTCTCATTTATTTGCAAAACACATTTGCAAATAACAAATCCGACTTAAACTAAATGCATGAGCTTTCTCCTATTTGCAACACATGCAAATCCAAAGCTCCATGCAAACACAAACATTTAATTCAAATGTATGAGCTCTCTCTTTATTTGCAACACATGCAAATACTTGGCTCCAGGCATAAACTATCTAAACCAAATTGCATGAGCTTTCTCCTTTTTGCAACACATGCAAATCCAAAACTCCATGCAAGAACTAAATCAATTAAAATTAAATAAGAAGCAAGCATGAGCTTTCACTATTTGCAATACATGCAAATACGAGCTTTATGCAAAAACCAAATCAAGAGGTGAGCTAGTGTAGGTGGAATTGAGTCATCAACACATGATGAGACTCAAGCTATAAGACTCGACCCCTCTTAATAGTACGGCAACCTAACTAGCAATCCGGTCTTCCATCCAAACAACGAGATCAGTAAAATACTAGGAACACATCCTTAGACCTATTCTAGTCATACCTTTGCCTTTAGCACATCCACTTGGAGATTTTTTTATTACCAATCATCTTCTCTCCAAGTTGGGTCTTCGTCTCGCTCATCAACACATGATGAACTCCCCTTCTCTTAGCTTCGAGATCCTCTCTTGACGTTCATCAACACATGATGATGTTCCTTGTCCTGAATCTTGACTTGATGGCTATCAACATATGATACCATCCAAATTTTCATCACTGTGGGACTCAACCTACTTTCACAACTCATGGAAAATGTTAGTCCAGCAGACATGGTTGTCCCAATCATCAATTCACTCTATTAACATATAATGGATGCCTCAAGATCCTTTGATCTATTTATTTGATGATTGACCACAAGCCAAATGAAAAGATTGAAAGATATTGATTTATCTTGAGTATATTAATGCAACTAAAACTTTATATACTCAAGAACTTTCGATTGTCCTTTAATCAACAAAATGTACCATTAATACATGATTGGTTCTTTGATAATTAATTGATAGCCGATCACAATTTAAATTGACTTTAAATTTTCATGAGTATATATATATCATCTACACAAGTTTCATATACTCATTTTGATAGTTTCCATGTAATGATCCAAATTATTTGGAATTGATAGAAAGGGATCGATACTATTTGAGACCATCAAGTTATAGAATAAAATTCCTTAAATATGTGCATATAAATAATTGAACTTTGAATCACTATGTACATATTCAATTTAAGATTGCTTTGGAGTTTATCCTATATTTCCATGAGTATACTATAATTACATATGTTTTATATATACTCAAGGATTTGTTTCTAAGTAATGATCCTTAATGTATTTGGCAAGATGAAAGGGGTCAATACTATTGAAACTTCAAGATAAAGAATGAACTCCCCCTAAATGTATGCATTCAAGTAAATATAGACTTGAAAACAACATGCACAACTTAAAGTGAAACTATGGTGGAGTTCACCCTTTTCTTGAATCCAAAAAATGCATCTAGAAATAATAGAATTGTATTGGATGCATACCTTTGGGATTTCATTTTTCAATAAGATGAGACTTTGATATTTACATCTTTTCATCCAAATGAGACTAATAAGAATTAAGCTCAACAAAAGAGTTAGTCTCTGTCGGACCCCGGAATAACACCTCCGAAATCCTCTGTGTATTATGTACTAGTTCAGGAAATGCTAGTACACACAGCAGAAATGAAACCATAGCATATCCGTCGTTCTTTATTAATAATAAATATTCAAAGATACAAATGAAATGGCGCGCAGGCCAACCATAAATAAACGAATAAATGAAAGCAGCGGAAATAAAGATGAATAAATAGAGCCCAATTAATTTGCCACAGGCAATCGACTGGGGCACGGCCTAGTCCAGCTGGTCCTCACCATCGTGATACTCCTCCTCTGAATTGGTAAATTAAGCAAGGGTGAGTACATACGTACTCAGCAAACCACACCGGAAATGCAGTATAAATGTACGGGTAATCAAAGGATGGCAATATGGTTTGTTTGAGCATAAAGCAACAGTTTAATAACATTTTCAACAATTTTAAAAGGCATACTTTATTCCAAAATCAAATCCATACAGTTTTTAACTCAGGAATCTCTCCTGGAATTGGCTAAGTTTTACCCATGATGGACTCCCTCCATCCAATATCATTTCTGAAAACCAAATTTTAATAGTAAAGTCTAATCTGAGAATGGCTTGCTCGGCATGCCCATGACCGCGGGCGCGGCTAATCGATTAGTTTGACACTCTGCAGAGGTTGTACAACTTTACCCACAAGACATAATATTTCCCTTTTTATGTCAACACACTTCCTATGGTGAGTGACAGAGAAAATTATGACAAGGCCCCTATGTTAAATTCATACATGTAGTCATGCCCGCTAAGGTT
The DNA here is from genome assembly GCA_036346355.1 of Rhipidocladum racemiflorum. NCBI lineage: Eukaryota > Viridiplantae > Streptophyta > Magnoliopsida > Poales > Poaceae > Rhipidocladum > Rhipidocladum racemiflorum. The sequence continues at coordinate 58,457,660 of CM070578.1, forward strand.
TCACCGAAAGACTCCTCTATTCGAAGCCCCTCTTGCGCCAGAGTGGCAGCATCTCGCTTTCACCACACCACTACCACCATATGGCATGACTGTCCATGAAATGATTTAATAAGGATAGCCAGGTCTGTCCCATTCCAGACTCGTGGTAGTACGGTTAGGCTTTACATTCAGCGAAACTCAGACCGGTCCTTAATTGACTAGGCGAGACTGTCCACAAACCCAGAACCATGACCTCACCACTTTCCAACCAATTCTCGCCCGGTCTAAGTCATTTTCATTTTAACCATACTATTCTCCACATTAATACGAACATTGATCACTATAAGTTTCCAATTGAACATGATGTCATTTTGGCATAAAGTTCCCCAAAATTCCCTAAGTTCAGTTCTATGCATGGCTAAGCAGTGTCTAAATATTACCATAGTCATAGCTCATATTTTTACTAAGGTAACAAGGGAATCGGAATTCAAATGTCAAAGGTCGCATGTTGAATTTGGATATAACTATCATTTAAAACTAGGTCGGAAATTAATGTCTATAATAAATAAGCATGCAATAATTTAAATTCAACATACAAGTTCATAAACTGGGAACAATATGATCAAGGGGGTGTGACTTGCCTGGTTCGACGAGTTGCTGCTCGAAAACGTCGTTCGGGAACTCCTTGGACTCTCCGTAATCTACGCGCGAAAAACAACCAAATTTGAATAAGACTCAAACGAATTCAAATAAACACAAATTGAATTTCAAACTAGCTCTAAATTGAAGTTTGGGATTTCTAATGAATTTAGGAAGAAGAATGGAGCCAAACGGAGTTCGAACGGGCGAAAACGGGCTCCCGGAAGTTTAAAAACAAATAAAACGGGCTTTTCTGGATTTTTTCGGAATTTTTAAATCATTTTTAAAATAAAAACCGGATTTACTGCGTCATGCTGACGTCAGCAGCAAAAACAATTTTTCAGATTTTATTTTTAAAACGAAAATCGCTTTATGACGTCAGCATGACGTCATAAAGGTTTTGAAAACTTTTTTTTTCTTTCTTTTTCTTTTCCTTCGGTTGACAGTGGGGCCGCCTCGACGATCCCGCGGCGCTTAGCACGCTGCGGTACGTGCGGCCGAAGCAAGCGAGGGGCCAGGCCGGGCGCCGGCCGGAGAAGAAGCGGCGGCAAGACCGGCAGCCGAGCGGGCGGAAGCGGGCGGCGACGACGAGCCGAGGAGGCCGGGCGGAGTCGGGGCGCGCAAGACGGCTGGGGCTCGCCGGAGCCGAGGACGATGGCGGCAGCGGTGCTCGGGAGGAGAGGGGAGCAGAGGAGGCGAGGGAGGGGCACGAGGATGAGGGGTCTCGTGGGGATTTATAGGAGGCGAGGCGGCGGGGCGGTGGAACGGCCGCGTGAGATCCGCGGCACGGCTGCGCGGCCGGGTGGCGGGCGGGCGGGCGAAGGGCGAGCGGCGGCTGGCGGCGGCGGCGCGGAGAAGGCGGAAGCCGTTGGCGGCGCGGCTGGAGGAAAAAAATCCGGGCGCTACAAATCTACCCACCTTAAAAAGAATCTCGACCCCGAGATTCGGGCTGGCTAGCAAAAGAGTTGGGGATACTCGGACTTTAGCTCCTCTTCTTTTTCCCAAGTAGCTTCCTTCTCTGAATGATGACTCCACTGAACCTTGCAAAAGCGGATGGTCTTTCTCCTCATGACATGTTCTGCAGTCTCAAGAATCTTGATCGGATGCTCTTTGTAAGTCAAATCGTTTTGGATCTCGATGTCATCCAACTGTGCCTGCTCAGTGGGTACTCGAAGGCATTTCTTCAACTGTGACACGTGAAACACATCATGTACTCCTGCCAGCGCTGGGGGTAAACTCAGCTGATAAGCAACTTCTCCCTTCCTGGACAGTATGGGGTATGGGCCCACATACCGTGGTGCTAGCTTCCCTTTATTTCCAAAGCGTTTCACGCCTCTAAGGGGAGTGACTCTGAGATACACATGATCACCTGGCTCAAAAGCTAGCTCTCTTCGGCGAGTGTCCGCATAGCTTTTCTGCCTAGACTGAGCTATCTTGAGCCTATCTTGTATAAGCTTGACTTTCTCTTCTGCTTCATTCAGAATACTTGGACCGAACAACTGTCGTTCTCCAACTTGATCCCACAAGAGCGGAGTTCTGCATTTCCTTCCATACAATGCTTCAAATGGTGACATCTTAAAGCTGGCTTGATAACTATTATTATATGAAAACTCGGCGAATGGGAGACACTTGTCCCAACTGGCTTGATAGTCCAACGCACAAGCGCGCAACATATCTTCCAGTATCTGATTCACACGCTCGGTCTGTCCATCTGTTTGAGGATGGTAAGCTATCTTGAAATTGATCGAGTTCCCATGGCTTCATGTAAACTTTTCCAAAAGTGTGAGGTAAACTGACTGCCTCGATCTGAGACTATCTTCTTAGGAATCCCATGTAGACACACGATCTTGGTTATGTATAGCTCGGCCAGTTTATTTCCACCATATCTAGTGTTCACCGGTATGAAGTGGGCTACCTTGGTGAGACGGTCCACAATTACCCAAATGGAATCATAATTTGTTTGGGTTTTAGGGAGTCAGGTGATGAAATCCATTCCAATTTCTTCCCATTTCCACTCTGGGACTGCTAATGGTCAGTAGCAAGCCTCTTTGGTCTCTGATGTTCTGCTTTCACCCTCTGACAAACATCACAGCGAGCAATGTACTCTGCAATTTCTCTCTTCATGCTAACCCACCAATATTTTTCCCTCAAATCTTGATACATTTTTGTGTCTTAGGGATGAATAGAGAATGGCGACTCATGTGCTTCCTGAAGAAGTATCTCCTTTATCTCCTTATGGTCCCAAGCACACACAACCTATTCTCGAACCATATGACACCTTGTTCATCCTCTGAAAATCCTGGGGACTTTCCTCTTCTCATGTTCTTCTTAATTTCTTGGATATCAGCATCTTCTTTTTGAGCTTCTCTAATCTGATCTCGAAGTGTGGGTTTTACTTCAAGTGCATTCACTGATCCGTGAGTGACAATCTCCAGATTCAACCTCTCCATCTCCTGGCATAGTTCTGGCAACCCTTCTCTAACACTGATCATGTTGACATGGCTCTTTCTGCTCAAGGCATCAGCTACCACATTGGCTTTCCCTGGATGATAATGGATACCAATATCATAATCCTTAATCAACTCTAGCCATCTTCTCTGTCTCAAGTTGAGCTCAGTTTGAGTGAATATGTACTTCAGGCTCTTATGATCCGTGTATATTTCGCAACGATTACCGATGAGGTAATGTCGCCAAATCTTCAAAGCATGCACAATCGCGGCCAGCTCTAAGTCATGAGTAGGATAGTTGCTCTCATGAGGCTTCAACTGCCGTGACGCATATGCTACCACTTTTCCTTCTTGCATCAGCACACAACCTAAACCTTGCCGTGAGGCATCACAATAAATCACAAAGTCCTTGTGAATATTGGGTAGGATCAGGACTGGTGCTGAGACAAGTCTTTTCTTTAGCTCTTCAAAGCTTTTCTCACATGATTCTGTCCATTCAAACTTCTTCTCCTTCTTCAAGAGTTGAGTCATTGGACGTGCAAGCTTGGAGAAACTCTCTATAAATCTCCGGTAATATCCAGCTAATCCCAGAAAGCCTCTGACTTCGGAGACAGACTTGGGCTGTTTCCATCCCATCACTGCTTCTACTTTGGCTGGATCCACCGCTACTCCACTTGCGGATACAATATGTCCAAGAAATCCTACTTCCTTCAGCCAGAACTCGCACTTGTTGAACTTGGCGTACAGCTGGTGATCCCTGAGCTTTTCCAATATTAATCTCAAGTGGGTCTCATGCTCCTTCTCATCTCTAGAATAGATGAGAATATCATCAATGAACACCACCACAAATTTATCCAGAAATTCCATGAACACCTTATTCACCATGTTCATGAAATAGGCTGGTGCATTGGTCAACCCAAATGACATAACGGTGAACTCATAAAGTCCATACCGAGTGGTGAAGGCTGTCTTGGGTACATATTCAGGTCGGATTTTTAACTGATGATATCCTGACCGAAGATCTATTTTGGAGAAGACACCTGCTCCCTTTAGCTGATCGAACAAGTCGTCGATCCTGGGTAAGGGATACTTATTCTTAATGGTGACTTCATTAAGAGCTCTGCAATCCACACACATCCTCATACTACCGTCCTTTTTCTTAACAAAAAGAACAGGTGCACCCCAAGGTGATGAACTTGGTTTGACATATCCCTTGTCTTGCAGCTCACGAATTTGCTTCTTCAATTCAGCTAATTCATTTGCGGGCATTCTGTACGGCCTCTTTGAAATTGGGGCGGTACTAGGGACGAGATCGATTATGAACTCAATATCCCGGTCTGGAGGCATACCAGATAAATCCTCTGGAAAGACATCCGGATAATCCTGTACGATTGGCACTTGCTCTAAGATTAAGCCCTTGAGCTTATTGAGACTGGCTTGCTTCTCCCTACTGTTCTTGGACTCAAACTCAACCTTGATCCCACCTTCATTAGTGAGTTCAATAGTCCGATTAGAGCAATTAATTCGGCCCTTATTCTTGGTCAACCAATCCATACCAAGAATCACATCCAAATCCTGGGACTGCAAAACTATTAAGTTTGCTAGGAATGTCACTTCCTCTATGATCAAAGGAATTTTTGGGCAAATGGAGCTGACTCTTACTTCTAAGCCGGGGGAGCTGACTATCATGGGATTGGCAAGAGGAAAGGTGGCTATCCCATGCTTACCCACAAATCAACTAGCAACAAAAGAATGTGAAGCTCCAGAGTCAAATAAAGCGATCTTTGGGACTGAATTTACGAGGAACGTACCGACGACCACATCCGGAGCATCCTGAGCTTCCTCTGCCGTGATATTGTTGACACGGCCTCTGACTGCTGGCATTGGTTTTGCTGCTGGAAGAGCTGAAGGGTTGGGTCTGATCGGTGCTGGTGCTAGCATGGCTCTCTTCTTAGGGCACTGATTTGCAAAATGTCCCATCTCATGACAGTAGTAACACTGGACTCCTACCGCAGTCTGTGTAGTCCTCTGGATCTGATTGCCTGTCGGGGCTGGAGGTGGCCTGAAGTTGGGGTTGGCAGGGCGCTGCGGTGCTACCAATGTCCTGGATGAAGAAGGAACCTGAGGTCTGACATGCTGTGGAGGCTGCGGCATCGCGGAGCGAGGCCTGGGGTGTCCTCCGGGGTTATTCTTCTGGAAAGCCATCCTTCTCTTGCGACTTTCCATTTCCTGATGCTTGCCCTCCTGGCGAATAGCCTTGTTGACTAACTGCTGGAAGTCAACATAGTCATGGGATATGAGCTGAACTGCCAGCTCATCATTCAGTCCCTCAATGAAGCGCTCCTGCTTCGCTTCATCGGTGGCTACGTCTTCTGGAGCATATCTGGCCAGGTGATTGAACCTGTACAAATATTCCGTCACTGTGCGTCCTCCCTGACGCAAAGAACGGAACTCCTTCTTCTTAAGTGCAATGACACCTGAAGGAATGTGAGCGCGGCGGAAAGCTCGCACAAAGTCATCCCAAGTGATAGCTTGAGCGTTCCGGTGAGTAACCCGAAAGTTATCCCACCACTCAGCAGCAGGTCCACTCAGCTGATGAGAAGCGAACAAGACTCGCTCTCGATCACTACACTGGATGATGTCCAACTTCTTCTCAATGGTCCTGAGCCAGTCATCTGCATCAAGGGGTTCAGCGCTGCTGGAGAACACCGGAGGCTGGGTCCTCATGAATTCTGGCAACTTGTTCTGCTGGTGATGCTGGTGGGTGGCGGCTTGAGCATTCTGATTATTGTTGATACTCTGTGCTAACAGTTGGATAAGCTGGTTTTGATTCTCCATCATCTGCTGCCAGGTGGGTCCATCTGCGGGAGGAGGGGGCAATCCTGGCGAAGGGGGACTGTTGGCGTTGCTACGAGTGTTCACCATCTGACGGTTGATGACAAGATTTAGAAAAAGGAAGGAATAGAGTTCTACCCAAAACCCCACACACAAGCGATAAAACTCCAATAAAACTCCAATTAAATGAACGAACGAATGAATCAAATCTTTATTAAACTTCTAGCAAAAGAAGGCGCCTGTTTACAAGAAGTAACGACAGCACGCTGCTTGAAAGAATCAACGTCTAAAGCTATCTAAAGAATGAACTAATCCTGCTGAGGTCCACGGAAATGGCTCAAGTAAGTCTTCTTGTCGCCGGTCTTTCTCTTCTTCGGAACATGGACAGGCTCGGAGTGCTCTGAAGTCTCTCCCTGGACGGACGAACCCTCATTGCCAGCCTTGTACATGGCCAGCTCCTCCTGCACTTCGCGAAGCTTCTGTTGGGTCGTCAACAGCTCATCAAGGGTGTCTTGGTAGTTTTCGTCCATAGCCTCCGTGAGCACCATCTGTCGAAGCAAAACGGTGGAGCTGGTCGTCGTAGGTGGGTGGAAGGCACTATATGAGCTGCACTGATACTTGATGGGATGGTAGCGAAACTCAGAGGGCTTCAACCGCGCCTCATAGAGTCTACCCATCGTCCGTACTGCCTCACGAGCTGCGTCCTGGATACCCATGGCGAAGGTGTCTCTCATGATTGGAGCTTCATAGATGTGGGAGATGGTCCTGCCGCGGTCCTGCGCGTAGAGGTGAACCTCAACTCTCCACTGATCCTGTGGGAACGTCTGTGTCCGGAAGCTGTGGTAGACGGGTCTCTGGGTGAATCCGAGGAATCGCGCCATATCCAGCAAAATCCTGCTCCAGCTCTCCGTGTACAGTCCGTACGACATCGCAGTCGGGATCTCAGCCATCTACAAATTTTGAGAAAAACGACTTAGAAACGAATTTTTATAAACAGAAGGGGTGAGTGAAGAGGGAATAAGGAATAAAAGTTTTTGAAATTATCTTTCTTTTTAAAATATAGTCCTTATGTTTGAACCATGGCTATGACCTACAGTCGAACCTGGCTCTGATACCATCTCTGTCGGACCCCGGAATAACACCTCCGAAATCCTCTGTGTATTATGTACTAGTCCAGGAAATGCTAGTACACACAGCAGAAATGAAACCATAGCATATCCGTCGTTCTTTATTAATAATAAATATTCAAAGATACAAATGAAATGGCGCGCAGGCCAACCATAAATAAGCGAATAAATGAAAGCAGCGGAAATAAAGATGAATAAATAGAGCCCAATTAATTTGCCACAGGCAATCGACTGGGGCACGGCCTAGTCCAGCTGGTCCTCACCATCGTGATACTCCTCCTCTGAATTGGTAAATTAAGCAAGGGTGAGTACATACGTACTCAGCAAACCACACCGGAAATGCAGTATAAATGTACGGGTAATCAAAGGATGGCAATATGGTTTGTTTGAGCATAAAGCAACAGTTTAATAACATTTTCAACAATTTTAAAAGGCATACTTTATTCCAAAATCAAATCCATACAGTTTTTAACTCAGGAATCTCTCCTGGAATTGGCTAAGTTTTACCCATGATGGACTCCCTCCATCCAATATCATTTCTGAAAACCAAATTTTAATAGTAAAGTCTAATCTGAGAATGGCTTGCTCGGCATGCCCATGACCGCGGGCGCGGCTAATCGATTAGTTTGACACTCTGCAGAGGTTGTACAACTTTACCCACAAGACATAATATTTCCCTTTTTATGTCAACACACTTCCTATGGTGAGTGACAGAGAAAATTATGACAAGGCCCCTATGTTAAATTCATACATGTAGTCATGCCCGCTAAGGTTTCACCGCTGAAAGACTCCCTCTATTCAGAAGCCCCCTCTTGCGCCAGAGTGGCAGCATCTCGCTTTCACCACACCACTACCACCATATGGCATGACTGTCCATGAAATGATTTAATAAGGATAGCCAGGTCTGTCCCATTCCAGACTCGTGGTAGTACGGTTAGGCTTTACATTCAAATGAAACTCAGACCGGTCCTTAATTGACTAGGCGAGACTGTCCACAAACCCAGAACCATGACCTCACCACTTTCCAACCAATTCTCACCCGGTCTAAGTCATTTTCATTTTAACCATACTATTATCCACATTAATACTAACATTGATCACTATAAGTTTCCAATTGAACATGATGTCATTTTGGCATAAAGTTCCCCAAAATTCCCTAAGTTCAGTTCTATGCATGGCTAAGCAGTGTCTAAATATTACCATAGTCATAGCTCATATTTTTACTAAGGTTACAAGGGAATCGGAATTCAAATGTCAAAGGTCGCATGTTGAATTTGGATATAACTATCATTTAAAACTAGGTCGGAAATTAATGTCTATAATAAATAAGCATGCAATAATTTAAATTCAACATACAAGTTCATAAACTGGGAACAATATGATCAAGGGGGTGTGACTTGCCTGGTTCGACGAGTTGCTGCTCGAAAACGTCGTTCGGGAACTCCTCGGACTCTCCGTAATCTACGCGCGAAAAACAACCAAATTCGAATAAGACTCAAACGAATTCAAATAAACACAAATTGAATTTCAAACTAGCTCTAAATTGAAGTTTGGGATTTCTAATGAATTTAGGAAGAAGAATGGAGCCAAACGGAGTTCGAACGGGCGAAAACGGGCTCCCGGAAGTTTAAAAACAAATAAAACGGGCTTTTCTGGATTTTTTCGGAATTTTTAAATCATTTTTAAAATAAAAACTTGATTTGCTGCGTCATGCTGACGTCAGCAGCAAAAACAATTTTTCAGATTTTATTTTTAAAACGAAAATCGCTTTATGACGTCAGCATGACGTCATAAAGGTTTTGAAAACTTTTTTTTTCTTTCTTTTTCTTTTCCTTCGGTTGTGATGGGCGGCCCAGGCGATCCGTGCACCTAAGCGCCAGCGTGTCGCGCACGCACAAAGCGGCGGCGAGGCGGCGAGCGGCGTGGCCGGCAGCCGGAGTAGAAGAGCGGCGGCGGAGCGAAGCGGCGGCAGCCGAGGAGGCAGGCGGGTCGGCGGCGCGCCTGCAGCTCAGCGGCTCCTCGCCGAGGCCGAGGGCATGGCGGCGGCGCCGGGAGGAGAGGAAGCGAGAGGGAGGCGAGGAGGGCACGAGGATGAGGGTCCTCGTGGGGATTTATAGGAGGCGAGGCGGCGGGCGGCGAACGGCCGCGAGATCCTTGGCGGCGATTGCGTGGGCTGGCGGCGGGCGGCGGCACGCTGGAAGGCGGCCGGCCGTTGCGGCGCGGAGAAGGCGGAAGCCGTTGGCGGCGCGGCTGGAGGAAAAAAAAATCCGGGCGCTACAGTCTCACAAGAAGATTATCATTAATTAACAATTGAGACTAATCAATGTTATAATTATCAAAAGGGTTAGTCTCCTAATTAGGTTTTTCATTAACACCAAAACCAAATGAATGGAGCTTCAACTTTTATCGTCACAGTACGTGCCAAACTCGATGGAGTTGAACTCTGCACCTCTGTCGAACCGAAACGCCTTGAGCCTGCCACCGTGCTCAGTCTCCGCCAAGGCCTTGATTTTTTTGAAGCATTAGAATGCAGAGGTACCAAAATTAAACCAAGCCAAGAGTTGAGGGACAAAATATATACTTTTTCCTTAACCATTTGATGGTGAAAGTGACCTCTCACCCTCTACATAGTAATGGATCACCGTGGCCATGCATTAGATCAAATAAATCTAATGGTGCTCATGAAAAGTGGTGTACAAAAAATCCATGTATTAATTGTTCAACTCCTCACTAGCAGAAATATTAATATATCTATATATCTAATATTGAGATAAAAAAAAGATAGCAAGCACTTTAATTACGATCGAATTAAGCTACCTAGCACAACCGAATTGACTATCAGTCTAGCAGGGAGAGGAGAGCTAGCTAGCTAGATAGATAGATAGATAGATAGATAGTCACACTAATAACAAGAACGATTGTTCTGTCAATATGTAATATATTCTGCAGATAGTGGCATACGCAGAACTAAAATAGAAAGGATCCTAAGTCCTAAGGATTCTATATCCCATACTAAATGCTTCATCGACTTCAAACAAGCAACCAAAGTAAATGAATCGCCTAATTCTATTGCATAATTGAAAATTCTAAGATCTTTTGAAGGGATTACTGTCAATGATTCCTAAGACGACTTTAGCACATGCAAATTATCACACATGTCAATCATTATATGTAGGTCCATAATTAGTTGAGAAAGAGATTGATTGAAAAGTACCTATGCAGAATTCGTTCCATCTTCTACAAACCTATAAACAAATTAACGTACTAGAGAATAATAAATTTTGTGAAAATACAATACATTTTATAAAACCTATAATAAGTTGAGACTATACTAGAGAATAAATAAACGAATAATTGGAATTATACTATGATATTTTATCATTTTTTACAATTTACTAATCAACCAATAATTTAAATTATATGGTGTCATTTTATCATTTTTAATATTTACTAATCAACCAATAATTAAAATTTTTAAAAAACACAAACCTTACCTTATCCTCTCCCTCTCGGTTGAAGGAGTAGTCTGGGGCTCTCGGCCAAAGGAATCCACAGCCCCTCCATCGCCCCTCACACCCCTTGCGCTGTCCCCTCACGCCACTTCTGTTGGCGGCCGGCTCGGGCTGCACGAGGTACCTCGCTGGTCCGGCACAGCAGTGCGAGCCCCCTCCGTCCCACCTCCTACCTTCTATGTCCCCTTCGAGACCTAAGGGGCCCTCTGTCGCCCGACGAAGCGACTGGTGAGCCTCCCCACCCGGGGCGGTAGCGCCCCCCCTCCTTGGCTAGCGGAGCCAAGGGAGCCTCCTCCACCAGGCGGCCGGCGCGGTGCCCTTTCTTCACTCTGCACGGCGCTTGGCACTCCTCCTTCACGACTTCACTCAACACGGGCCCCGAGTCCTGCACCCCTCCTTCACCCGACGACTGATGAGTTGTCCTCTTGCTCGAGATCTAGACTAGATTGGGGATTTGAGATTTTGAGGATTGGGGAATTGGAGATTGATTGAGTTGGGTTCGAGTTGGACTATGTCTAGTTGTCCAGTGTGGTCTGGTGCAACTACACCTGGACCGTGATGGCTGGACACAGTTCCTACGTGTGCCTGCATGCCTTTCTCTGTCCTCTCCTCCATCTTAAATCACCTGCACGACGCACAGTTACTTAAATCAACTTAATCGGTACCAATTAATTCACATGGCTCACATTTTTCTTCAACTCATTCAAACTTTCATCTTAATTATGATCCACACAACAGATTAATTACAGACGCCATCGATCGAGCAACTCCACATTTTTTTTATTCCATATATATATCCAATCTCCTACAGAAACATTAACAGCGATAACATGCATAGTTGGCTCCATCGACGACGAATTTCTAGCTAGCTCCATCCATGATCGATCGAGCTCGACATGTTCCTGCATTAATTGCATGCAGAATCACCTATCAATAATCTGCCATATTCACCTCTTAATGCATGGATCTTCAGAACATATCAGCAGCAGCAGCGTCGAATGGGCCGCTCAATACTCCCTCCTTGTCCATGTCATCCGACAACAGTGGAACCGCCAGCTCTGGAGGAGCCTGCATATATGCATTGCATGCCCAACAAAACAAAAAAAACACTAATAATTAGCTAGGATTCCATAATATATGATGAAAACAAACAAGCTAGTTAGGCCTAGAGCATCTCCAGCAAGGACCTCTAAAATAGGGCTCATATTTTGGATTTAAGGACCCCCTCTATTTTTTGGGGTCCTGTTTTCAGAGCACAAGTCCAGCATCAGCCCCTAAATCTCAGCCCCTATTTTACTTTTTCTTCTATTTTGACATATCCGCTATGTATAATCTTCATTTGACACCACCAAAATTCAATCAAAAATATTTGTAATACATAAAACATAAGCATATTAACATTTACAATTTAAAAACATGATATTTCATATTTAAATTTAAAATTTTTAAAACATAATAAATAGATAAATAGAAACTCCGAACAATGAATCAAACTACGAAGCGCTGTGAATTGCCCACAAATGCTCAATAAGATCATCTCGAAGCCTCTCATGTATTTCCCTGTCTTCAATCTCCTGGTGTATTTAGGGGCCTCCTAATTTTAGGGGCTTGAGTTGGGGCCTCCTAATTTTGGGGCTGAGGAGGCAAATTTAGGGGCCTCCTAATTTTAGGGGCTTGAGTTGGGGCTTTGCTGGATCTGTTTTTTTTAATACACTCCCTATTTTAGGGTTTAGGGGCTGGTTTAGGGGCTCTGCTGGAGATGCTCTTAACAATGAATTACCGTGTCACGAAGGAGAGGCCAGCTGATGCCACGGAAGAAAGGGTGCTGTTTTATCTCATTCGCTCCCACGTACGAGCCCAGCCTGTTTTCAGGATCCCTGTGTAACAACTTGTACATCAGCTGCCTCGCCGGGAAGCTCACCTGCGTACATGCATGCTCACACGTACCACAATTAATGGTTTTTCCCGTAGCAACCAAAAACTTTTTCTAAACAAACGCTGCTTGCTTGCTTACCGATATACTCGCAGGAAATCTGATATCCTTATGGAGGATATTAGCAAACGTCCTTCGCCTCGTTTTTCCTCTGAAGGGTGTATAACCATACAACATTTCATACAAAAGGATTCCTGAATCAACAAATTAACAAGTTCATCAGCATATAGAACATCATGACCATGCATACAACGATTTCTAATTTATTCAAAGCGACCGTATAAACTACAAAAGCCAAGTGGCATCTGCATTGTTAGTGGAAGAAGAGTTACCCAGAGCCCACCAATCAACAGCACTCGTATGGCCAGCTCCAGTAATAATCTCCTGCAAGACAATGCAAGAACTGAATACCACAGATAAAAACAAATGCTGGGAATAAACGAAAAATATTGGAAAAACAGTGCAAAATAAGAGGAATGCGATGAGAGCATGTGCATACAGGTGGAATATACTCCTCTGTGCCCACAAATGAATTTGATGCTCGTGTAGGTTCAGCAAAAAATATAGGAGAACATCTACTTTTCCTCTTCCTTTTCTTTTCAGTTTCTTCAGGAAGAAAGACCTACCGAACAACAGGCAAAATAATTAGTTAATGCAACCATGAAAAATAATGAAGTCACCCATCTACTTGTAATAATGTACATGGACTTGTGAATGATATGTTGCTGCTACATCCTATAATTACTTGAAGACTGGTATAACACTATTACTAACAAAATGCTTACCACAAATTTTGTTCTGGCACAGGTACATCACCAGAATGGTGAAATGTCTTTTCAAAATAATGTACTAGTAAAATGAACAAGGATATTCCAATCAAAGAACCTTATTTTCTTTTTTCTTTTTTTTTTTTTGCCTTTGCTCATCAACGCACAAAAAAACACTGTTTTTTGAATTGTTGAAAAAGAAAGAGGTACAGGAATTAAGATGACTTTCGTCAGAAGAGATTTATTAATTTTTTACCTGTGGTCTGCAAGATGTCAGGCAAGACAAATCAAAATCTGTCAAGGAGATGTGCCCATCTCTACGAAGTAAGATATTCTCTGGCTTTAAATCTCGGTAGATTATACCTGAAGGTAAAAAAAGAATCAGGGCGCAGTTACAAGCAGTAGAAATCTCAACTGATTACAATGAAATGTGATGAATTATCAAAAAGTGTCAGGCAATTGTTATCTGGTAAGGAAACACATTCCTTTCTTATATGGTTAAAACTTTAAGAAAGACATGCTACTTGGTTATTTCTTTACTAAAAGCATACATTGCGGAAGGTGAATATATAATCTATGTTGGCTGAGCTAAAACATGAATGGATATAAGTATGGTCATTGATTTATGCTTACAGGCATACCATTATACATCATATATGAATATGAGAGAATTTCATATACACAATAAGTTACAAGCATGGTGTATATATACCTTGGCAATGCAGGTATTCGAGTGCAATGACCACTTCAGCAGCGTAGAACCTGTGCCAATCATGAGATAGTATTAAATAATTCTTCTTGTCTTCTCCTACAACAACTAGATTGATAAATCTCATCTCCAAAAGATTTAAGTAACATGTCTGTTACTGTGATCAATAGAGCACATCAGTGGCCCATGTTGTGTTCCTTCAACGAAAATCATGTACATCATCCCACCATATCTAAGCAAAAAGAAACAGTTTGAATTATGACCTGACTGCATCTTCCCGTAGAACCTTCAGAGGTTGCCTGTCTAGGAGCAGAAAGAGCTCCCCACCAGGGCAGTAATCAGTAATGAGACATATATGTGTTTTTGTCTGTAACATTTTAGCAGAAAACAAGATGTCAACTCTAAAAAAAACATGAAATTTGATGGTGTCACAGCAATGAAAATAACCCCTCCTAAAAAAACATGATGTAGAAAGCTTATCGAATTGTAACTAAGGGCTGCTTCAGGAGGTTTTAAATAGTGTCTAAAAGTGACTTAAGCTCAAGACCTGGGTGTTATTGGAGTATGTCATCAGATAAGCTTAAATTTAAAAGTTAAAACTCAGCTTATTCATTTAAGGGCTTATGCAGAGCCTCAAAACCTTGGAAACATCAGCTTATTGATTGAATAAGAACAAGGACAACACTATCTCTAAATGGTAGCATATATTTATATAACAAACCTGAAATGATGCATATAATGTCGGAAGGAATGGGTGGTCCAACATATCAAGGATTTGTCGTTCAGCAATAGCTCTATGGACCTAGAAGCATTAGAATGCTTTCAGAGACAGAAAGCAACACCCATAGGTAGAACAGAACGACATTTGTTTTGTGTAGATAAAAGTTATTATCATTTCAAAAAGGTAAAACATGCATCAAACCTTATTGCGGTTAAGCATGATGTTTTTATCCATAGATTTCATGGCAAAGTATTCACCTGTATTTAGCAACTCCACCAAGTGCACACTACAATTCCAACAATAACGCATATGATTTACTGTTTGAAACTGCTAATGCAAATGAAACTTTAGAAGGAGTCTAAGATATTAGCAATGCAAGTATGTAAATTTAAGGTATTCCCATTGTAAACCAAAGTATGACAGGATTTACCTTCCAGTATCACCAGATCCTAAAGGTTTTACAAGCCTGAAATGTTTTAAATCGATGCTTTCTCCAGCCTCAAGAACCTATAGAGAAATAGCACGATATGACAGCGAAGTTTCAGAAAATTCCTTCTACACTTGTCTATCTCCTGGTCTTTTCGAATGCAATACATTATACATATAATCAATATTTTGTAAAGGTTACGGTATTCTAAAGAAGAATGCATGGTAAATCACACTCTCAAGTTTCTAAATACAGTGCCATTTTCATCCAGTAACCTCAAAATGACATGTACTTTGGTAAACTATGTATACCGTACTTTTTGGATGGCTCTCCATGATGTCGTATCCTTCATATGTGGCTTTGGCAGGACTGGTTTTGAGTGGTTAGCCCATAGATCCTCCGGTCTCTGAATGTGACCATGGATTACTGTCAGAACTGCATGAACAAACTTATTTGTTGAGCTTAAGGAATAATGCTTTAGTCTTACCAAATTAGCATCTGGAAGTTCCTTCGCAGCCACATCAATATTATCAGCAGTATTCTTAACCTGTTACATGAACAATTAGGTTAGTTTTTAAACAAGCTATGCTCTCGGACAACAGAAATTTTACATTTAAGGTCCATGTAAAAATTTTGTTTGTCCAGACCAAAAAAAATCCATTAAGGAAGTCACCCTAACAAGTTTAGCCCAATTAACAAATTTAAATTGACAGAATAGAATGTAAACCACAGAGACTTTAAAATGCCATAGGCATCACAAGTCTACCAGCACTGGTTGTACTGACTACCAGGGTCTAGGGCATCCAATTATCTTGTAATGCTAGTTGGTGTTAATAGAAGTCTTGGAACTAATAACATAGTAGTAATTTAAGATCCATATGTCTATTTTTGTTAATTTTAAGTTTTGATAGGATGCACAAATAGGCTAATTTGAGTAAAAAAAAGTACAAACCAGCGTGGCACCCTCTTTTGCAGCATCATCTCGAACACGCTCAGTTCCATCCAACTGAACCCCAATAAAGTACTGAACATCACCCTGATTCACAAGCAAATTTGATTCATCTCAATTTACTTGCAAAAGAATTGCAAACCAATTATATGGAATAACTTAGCAAATATTTCCTAGGTCCATTATTATATAGTACCTTCTGATCACGCATTGGTTGCAAGTGAAAGAGGTTCCAGAACTTTTTACCTGTCCAAATGATGAACACCAATAAGTAATTTTAGATGGATTCATTACCATGAAAAAATATATTTAAAATTGTACAACATGTTTCTGTTAGCAATTGGTACTAAGATGTTGTATCGTTGTTCCAAAAAAAAAAGATTTTTTTTTGGGGGGGGGATTGGTTGAACAACAACTACGTGACGCACTTACATGAACCTGAATGCATGTGAAGAGTAACATACCACTCTTTGTATAATTTATCAGCTGAACAGTGACCTCTGTTTGGTTATCTATGGCATCTCTTATTTTTCTCACGGTCGCACTGTCAGTTTCAGGACCTTGGAGAAACCTGTGATGAGGACCCAGGGAAGCATCAGGAAAGTGATGCATTAGTCTTTTGCACGAAATGCTAACTTACACCAGTCTACAACATGCAGAGCAATAGAGGTCCAATTTTAGGATTTTACTACCATGTGCGACAGTTAATTTACAAAGGTCTGAAACTTGCTAAAACTTTAAAAAAAATTGTCAGTGAAATTGTGCAATAAAAGGGGCAAGATGGTTTCATCATTCACCTGCAGTTTCTTCCCAATATTTCTTCACGGCTATATTCTGTCAATTGCAGAAAACTATCGGACGCAAATATCTGAAACATTGACCAAAGAATAAATACAGATCCATGAAAACATGATATCTATATCAATAAAGAAACAGTAGAGTCAGAGGTACATGAGGTCCGAATTGAATCTTACAATGGGATTATCAGGCAATCTTGGGTCAGTGATGACAAAATTCTTCTCAATTCGTTCAAGTGTAGTAGCCAAGTCTATACCCCTTCTCATTTCTTTCCTCCTGAGCTCATCATCAAAGCTCTCAGGCCTTTCATCATCACTGTCAAGTAGCAGCAGATCTTCATCTCTTGGTTTGAGCACGTTCTTCTCTACATTTCCATGGCCCATACCAAGAAAACTGCGTGTACAAATTGAATAAAACAAAATAAAATCATGGACAGGAATTGTGCAAGGAAATTAAGAAATAAGATGTCGCAATTCTATCATTTACTTGTATGAACCTAGCATACCCCATAAATGAACGCAGACCATATTTTTTAGTTTTATTCCCTTCTTCAGGAACTTCAATGATCTTCTGCAGTGAGCTTCTTGTTCCGGTGTGAGAGTTACGGCAAGATCCACTATCAGAGCTTCTCTTGCCAGGAACTTCACTTGTGAACACACCTAATGATTCCTGTGATTTTAAGGTGCTATTTCTTGATTCCGACAATGACCGTGGATTCTTCAGAGCCAACACAAGCTCCGATACTGAGCTACGGGCCTGATCCTTCTGTCTGGCTGCAAACATAACATATTTTTTTAAAAAAAAGTTTGAAACCAATTTTCTGAAAATTCAAAGACTTCCTAGCTACAGCATAAGGTAAAATAGCAGTAGTACCATCATATTTGATCAGTGATTCTGGCAGTCCATTTGGACGAACAACCATTTCCTTATTTCCTTCGGTGTATTTACTCACTTCAACTTGCATCCTGGAATAGCAGCACAAACAATCAAATCAAAATTAGGACAGAGTTTGTCTCCCTAATGCATGCACAGTGGGATGAAATAAAAGATGGTTGAGTGATCATCATATAGAGTACTCTCTTGCTGCAAAATGACGCGAAAATAAGAATAAAGAATCTTTTCAACATATGGTGTTATGATCGATGGGAAGGGCTAACCCGATGAACTTGAGGAGGTTGCCATTGTCATCCTTTATGGGGGCAATGGTTAAGAGGTTCCAGAATGGTGTGCCGTCCTTCTTGTAGTTGAGGACACGACCGCAGTAGTTTGAGCCAGCAGCGAGAGCTTGTCTGATCTTTGCGATCTCTGCGGGGTCGGTGCCGGAGCCTTGGAGGAAGCGGCTGCAGAGCGCACACATACAGTTTGATATTCCGTTCCATCAGGAGGAAATCCAATCAAAGGGTTAATCCTTCCTCCATGAAGGACAAGGAGGAGGAGTAGGAGTATTACCAGTTCCTTCCGACGACCTCCCTGGAGGTATAGCCGGTCATGTTGAAGAATCCGGCGCTGGCGTACATGATGGGGTGGTCCGGCCGGCTCGCGTCCGACACCACGAATGTCTGCTGGAACGCCGACAGCGCTGTGCGGAGCTCCTCCGCCACCTTGGGGAGTGCCAACCCTCCGGTTACCTTGTACTCGAAGCTTCTTCGGGCCGAGCCGCCGGCCCCAGAGGTGCGGGCGGCCACGCCCTGAGGGAGGCCTGTGTGCTCGTTGGTCTGAAGCACGAGGCCCCACTCCGCCGCCCGCTGCGCCGCCTTCCCCACGGCATCCTCCGCGATGTCGGGAATAGCAGCGGCAATGAAGGGGGAGGTGGACTTGACGAATGTAGAGGCGGCGAAGTCGGCTACTGATGAGGGAATGAAGACCTCGAGGGATCCCCGGGCATCACGCGGCAGCGCCGTCAGGTGGTGGTACGGCCGCTCCCCCTCCACGCCCCCATGGCCGCCGCCGCCACCTGCACGCACAAATTCGGTTCAAGTGACCAAAGAAAATTCAAAAAGAAAGAAATAGGAAAAGTAAAAATTGCATGGAATTTGATTCCCTGTCTGTGTACATCACAATTTCAACTAATGTTTCTGTTTACAAGTGCCATGCATGTCTCATATTCCAGTCCTGCTGCTCTGCTGGACTATTGGACTAGATGCAAAAGTAGAGTTTTAAATGAATCGAAAATAGAAAAAAAAGAGAGAGAAAATCTTTTTTCAAGAAACCACAGTAACGTGCACCACGTGGTGGCCAGATGTTGCCCTCTCCAAGATTACTAGCTACTAGTAGCAGAAGTTGGAGTGGTGCAATCCCAAGCTAGGTAGCATATGTGATGATCGATCTCTACATGCATGCATGTTGTTGTTGCATATAAGATACGGATGAGATCGTGCATCTTTAATCTGAGATATATATCATGCACGGTATGCACCTAGCTCTTAGAGTGTGTACAATGATGTGATGTTAGCTTTGTATGTAGAATTTTGGCTGACTTGGTGGAGAGAGAAGTAGGAGAGACAAGTCAAGTTCACGAATTTAGGGCATGTAGACCGTACAAAATACCACTGTATGAGTTATTATTTACAACAAACATTTTTTTCATATCATAATTAAAAGATCGTGAGATCATACAGAGATCATTCGTCCGGATTTTATTCGAAATTGCTGAATCTCGTCGAAATTTCGGATCTCGAACACCTCCGAGATTTCACTCAAAACGAGATTTTGAACTTTGGTGTCTACTACCCCGTATATGCGTCTTCGTACGGGTGCAACTATGCATGCAAGTGGAGTAGAGAGTCAGGTGACACTTAAAACTTGGAAAGAGACGAGAGAAAAGCACAGCATCGATCCAGGGAAGGCAGGCCACCGAAAGAGGGAGAGGGACAGAAAATGAAATGTCTCGTCTGGATCAGCACCGCCCTGGCTGCAAGATTGATGATGTGCTGGGCTCTCCCTCTCTCTCTC
Source organism: Rhipidocladum racemiflorum (assembly GCA_036346355.1). NCBI lineage: Eukaryota > Viridiplantae > Streptophyta > Magnoliopsida > Poales > Poaceae > Rhipidocladum > Rhipidocladum racemiflorum. The sequence continues at coordinate 58,477,455 of CM070578.1, forward strand.
TCTCTCTCTCTCTCTTGCTTGTGTGGTGTGTGTGATACACATCTCTCTTTGTCTCTGTCTCTCTCTCTTGTGTGGTGTGTGTGTGATCTGCCTAACTTCTGTTTCCTAACTTTCTGCATTATTCCTTCTTCAGATTCACCATCTCATAGCCAGCCAGCCAGCTTCAACATGAAGGAATCTAATTAATCTGTCACAGAAATAGGAGTAGCTTTTACTAACTTGCCACGGCAGCTAAGCTACAGATTACAGATGCTTCCTTAGCTCACAGAACTAATGGAAGCTTAATTTATTCTTCCTTTTTTTTTGAAAAAAAAGAGAGATTAATTACACATTGCATCTATATATATGCTGCAGTATTTGGGTGCAGATCGAGCGATCAGCAATGTTTGGTTGTCCTTAATAATTAGTTGGTTGATTAGTGCAGGTGTTTAATACAAACTCTGCATGTATTGCAGCTAATTAATCTTCGGCTGGCCTGCATTGTTACTTAATAGGAGCTAGCTAGCGATTCGAGGTGTGATAGATAGATAGATAGATAGATAGATAGATAGATATAGTCCGATATTATTATATCCATATAGATATAGTTGGATACGTAGCATGATGATTATGATATGGGCAGCTGAGAGCTAGCTAGCTGGCGAAGAAGAAGAGGAGCTAGCTAGCATATATATAATATATGCGTATGTCCGAAATTAAATGATCAAGCAAGCCAAGCGGCTGGGCTAAGATAGATAGATAGTACATAATTAACACACCTTTGGAAGCCATTAATTTTGGACTGATGATACGACGATCCAGAGAGGTATCAATTCCCAAGCTAGCAATAAGTTTGTTGCCTTAATTTTGCCCTCGATCTCCTCCTCTGAAACCCAATCTTAATTAGCTAGCTACTTCTCCATCCATCGATTTCTTTCTTCTTCGCTTCTTCCTCCTCTTGGCCCTTGCAGCTAGCTAGCCTTCAATTCTGCTAGCTTCTTCTTCTTCTTCTTCTTCTTCTTCTTCTTCTTCTTCTTCTTCTTCTTCTTCTTCTTCCACTACTACGTATGATGGTCTTGAGTTGAAACCAATCCAGGAAATTATATATCTCTCTGGAATTTGAGAATATAAGACAGTGACAGTACGCTACTGAATTAGTACAGGTCCTGCAGATGGTATACAAGTACAATACACAGGAGGACGAACAGGTGTCGGTATATATACTGTATAGCTAGTACTGGACTAGTACATGTCCGGATCGAGAATTTTTTTAAATAATATCATTTTAATGAATACTTATAAAAATAATATGTCATTTAAAAATAACAAAAAAATCCTCATGTATCCATTCAAAATGGCGACATGCCTCTATATCCATTTGAAATGGTGACAGACCTGCTCTCTGTCGCCATTTTAAATGGATACAGAGGGCAAAATTTCATTTTAACCCTCTGTCGCTATTTGGAATGGGTACAGGGGCTTCTCGCCATTTGGAATGGATACCGGGGCCTCAAAATACTTTGCAACAAAGGAGGAATTTTTTTGATTGAGCCACATGTTCGCAAAACGTAGAAAAAGCTGAGTCAGCGCTAACGTAGCCAATCTGTCGCCAAATTATTGAAAGTCAGTGTTACTTTGACAGTTGCTAGAATTTTAGAGTTCATACCAAGGTTCAATAAATTAACAAAAAAAAACATATTTATCAGTGATAATTCATGTAGTATTGTACAAAATTATTATTATCAACCAAAAAAATCAAATTTAAATTATTGTTAGTTTTGTATGAAGGAAAAAACATGAGGAAATATTTAATCTAAAAATAATGTAATAGAGTGAAATGATATTGTTTGATTGTTTATACTATGGGGATAAAATGTAAATTTGTAGGATATATTGTTTCATTCTGAAATTTTCAAAAATGAATATATGCAATGGAAACTAGCACCCACCTGTTTGGTGGTCACATGAAATGTCTCAATAGTTCAGATTATGAAATATTTGAAAATGAATATTTGCAATGGAACAACTTAAATTATTTGTTGAACATATATTAGGACACATACAACGAAAGTTCAGATGATGAAAAAAGCAATACATTATATGACAAGGGCATTACAGTAGTAAAGAAATTATTACATGAACAAACTAAGGAAGACACTGTTTGTTATGGTGGAACAAGTGGTCGTTCCGCCTATCTGGGTAGAGTGCGAATGATGTACAATATTTTCTGCATATTACCATTTCCGTGTAAGTTCTGCGATGTGTTGTCGGACACCGCTCAATCCCTCTTATGAAAGAACTCCATGGGGATGCGCAGTTCACCCAGCCGTGGCCGATTGGGTGGCCTGTGTTATACATCTTGGGGGTATAATACCGAACTTTTTGATCTTTATGTGGATTTCTGCCATACCATGTGGGCATGTCATTCCGATTCTCGGTGTCCCCTATGTTAATACCACCGGGGTTCCCAGATGGTCTACGTAGCCCATTAAGGATTTGTTGCGTAGTGCGGACCTCGGCCGGCTATTTCCCCCTGTCCCTTCCTCTTCGAGAGGAGCTACCCTCTTGTACTTCTAGTGCGTTGGCCGTTGGCGGATACTTACCGAGACGCCTGCTCTGTTTCGGCTCGCACTCCACTGTATGATGCAAGAGGTGTGAGTTGGGCTTGTCCTTGTACAACCGGAAGTGTGCCCTGCAGTCAATACAGATGCCCACTGTGGTCGTTGAATAGCATCGTAGTCTGTGAGACCCTCACTTTTATGCTACAGTGCAAACATAAAAGCAAGGTTCTAATGTGCATATTGTGCTAGTCCCATGATCAGTAGCTAGCACGCACAAACACAATTTGGAATCACAACCATACAAAAGTTTCATATTGTATTTCAGCGGAAGTATTGATACAGTATGACCGATGATGTCGACTAAAATATAACAAAAGAGTCAAATGACTTGTAGTTTGCCACATAACCCGCAGGCAGCTGACAAGGTAAAGCCTTAGAAAGAACCGTCGTTAATAATCCCGTTTTCCTGCATCGGAGCGATTGTCGAGGTTTCCTGCCTAAAAACAACAATAATAGCAAGGGTGAGTACGTTACGTACTCAGCAAGACTTTTAGTGTTTGCAAAACCTGAAATATATGCAGGCTGAATAGAAAGTGGGTTTCTCTGATTGTTTTATGAAAGCGTAATTTTGAATTGTAAATACTAAATAATAGAGTGAAAGCGAAACTTGTAAAGGAAATAAAATAACAAGTATGTAAATACAAAAGTAATATGTAAGAATAACATAAACGGAATAAGAGACTAACATCCCTTCGTGAGTGAAATCAAACATATTACTCACGGCCCTTTGTGAATAAAATGTAACAAAATACCCACAGCCCTTCGTGGGCGATAAAACGTCCATTCCCATCATATGAAGTATTATCTGAAGATTAAACTTTTGTCCACACAGGGCACAACAGCTGAATTCAATCTTGCCAACGAAATGTCAAGTATTGAATCATCTATAAGGGTAAGCTCACCAAATCATTTTATAAAACAACTAACTAGTGTCAGTTCGCCAAGTCATCCATAACCGTGGATACGGCTATTCGAATAGTTTTAGACTCTGCAGAGTTGTACAGCTTTACCCACAAGAAATGTCCTCCCTTTGTGGCAACATGTATTAGACATACTTCCTTTGGTGTGCCGCCAGAGAGTTCATTACGAAACTGTTTGATTACTTGGACCTTAACTTTGCACTAGCCCGATGTCGACTCACCCTGACTATGATGGAAGCTAAAAATGTAAAAATCATTCTGGAGTCAGTGACCCATCAGGAATAATAACAGCCCCAATTCATAGCAGGCGTACACCGTTACAACGGCAGATGCCAACACCTCGGTGATGACACCTCCCTCAAGCAAACCTATATCCGGAATGCCCGTGCTACAACTGCCTACCAATGTGCAAAGCTAATTCCCAAATAATTTAATAAGTCAAGGCTGCCCCATCCCAGCACTTGTGGATGTACAGTTATACTTGGATCATGCAACACTACATTCGGTCCTTAATTAAAGTGACATGGGCGATACTTCACCCTATCTACGTGCATTATTAATTGCACTTCCAGCTATTGCCAATAATCACCCACGTCGAAATCATAGTTTTGTTTTCAGAAAGGATAAAACATTAAAACCACATCATTCCATCAGGTTCAATATCAAAGTTCATCATGTTCAGTATTTTAATCCAATGTGTCAAGTATTTAAGTTCATTGCGAACAATATACCATCTGTTCGTATCCCAATCTAAAGCAGGGCTAAGCATATGCATGTAATAATCGAATATACCCATTTTGACATCAAGTGTCTATCCACGAGCTAGGGTTATCAAGGTTCACATATCAATGTCAATTGAGGAAATTTATCAATGACAAGGTATATCTACCAGTACCCATAAAATAACAACTTTATAAAACATAGAGCATGCAGGCAAGTTTTATTAACATTTTAGTTAATTATGGAAAATTAGGATCAATATGATCAAGGGGTGCTTGCCTTGCTATTTGTTGTCTTTGGCGACGAGTTGAAGACGTAATCTTGAGATTGTCGACGACGAAGTCCGAGACGTCGGATTCTACACGTCGTATAACGGAAAAGATAGCAAATAGCAAATAACGCTTTCAATAAGGGCAAAAGGAAATCAGATGGAAAATCAAATAACAAATATTACACAAAACAAGTATGTAGTGTGGATTAGGGTTTTGTGAACGTATAAGTATGTCACTTTTATGTTATAATCTTTATCATTGATCAACGGTTTAAGGGTTGCATCGCATACGACACCTATTCCTTATGATTTATTCTATTTTATTTTACGAATTCAGGAAGATAAGATTGTAAGATTTAATATACTATAATTCATTTTCAAGGTGTAAGGCTACTTGTAATGATACCAATTAGTCTATAAAATGGCAGGTGTAAGAGTAACTACGAATTGCATGGTTAAACTTTAAGTACATGTATTGGTATTACAGACTTTAGGGTTTACCTTTCGCAGGGTCATGTCTTTAATAGGATTCAGATGCAAAGCAAGTTATAATATAATAAAATACCTATATAGATTAAGATTGGCATGCCTTGGTTGAACTTACAAGTATTGGAGTCTATTGCTAATGTTCTATTTATTAAATGAGAGTATATGTTAATTAAAGGTTAGAAAGATAATAGGCACAAGTTTTTAATTTACATATGAGAACAAAATAGGCGAGTGTTAAACCTAATCATTAGTGGCATCATATGATCATATAAAACAAGTTGGATACGTATGCTTATCCATACGTTTATTGAGATAATATTCCAAGTACATATGTTATAAAGGTTTAATTATTTACTAATTTAGTTTATTTATAATAAATTATGAAGTGTCCACATGTATATATATATGTGGAATTTTGAGTCTTTGCAGACTTTTGAAATTTGTTCCACAAATCGAGGAATTGTATTTGGGTTTGAATAACATATAGGTACGCATCAGATAAGAGTGATATGTCGATTGACTAACTTTTAATTACCTAAAATGATTTTTAATTCTAAAGAATATTATTTATTTTTCTCATTTTTCTCCTTTCCTTTTTTCCTTTTTTTCTTATTTCTTTCTTTCTTTTCTTTCCTCCTTATCTTTTTCTTTTCCTCAATCGTTCGGCCGACTAAAGTCCTCCCCCTTCTGGAGTCCTCTTCCAAACTCGTCCCCATTTCCTCAATCTTCCCCTCTGGTTTCCCCTAAATCCGACGCCTCCACCATTCGCTACCTCGTCGCCGAGCTCCGGCCCCGCCGCTTTACCGCGGCTCCGCTGGTTCTGGGCGTCGTCGCCTCCCCCTCAGTTGGCGTTGGCTTGCACCGACTCGGCAACCGCGTCACCTCCACCATCGCTACACCGACTCCACCGGCTTTTCCCTCTTCCTCTACAGTTTGGTTTCCTCCGCCTTCTCCATTTTCTTAATTAGGGTTGGTAACCCTAAATCTTTACCTCCTTCCTCTCTTCTCTGGATGCCGATTTCCCCCCCCCCTCTTGTGCCGAATGAATGGGGCTCGGATTTGGTCTAGGGTTTGGTATCTCTAATTTGATCCCTTTCTCTGGATGTCAATCCCCTTTTTCTATTTGTCTTTGCGCCGACTGGTGTTGACTCAGTTTGATCTAGGGTTCAGTATCCTCTAATTGCCGAATCTTGATTGCGGTTGGGGAACGATTTCATGATGCTTGACATTAGGGTTTCATGATGTTGGAGGCTAGTTCCGAGATTCTTCTGCCTCTATCCGATCTGTGATGTGCTTTAATGATTTAATTGGGAATTTGATTGTGCTGAGATTAACCTTTTGGTTTGTGATGCATGAGGGTTACTAGAGGTCCTTTGCACTGAGATCACACTTCTTTATCTATGATGCTAAACAGATTAATGAGTAATATTCATACAAACTTATGATGGATGAGTTTGGCACATATTGAATTGATACTAGTCTGTGCCTTGCTACCCTGAATGATGGGTTAAAGCATGATAACAGTGGTCTTCTGTTGTCTTAATTACATGGTAAATGATGAATTTGATACCATGTTCTGCGAATATTTGTGGGAGGATTTTGCCATGCTTTATTTGTAGACAGTTTGGCTTAGTAAATGACTAGTTACATGCTCGTGCGTTGCTACGAAAAACAAAATTGATAACGAAAAATAAAGATTAAAAAATAAAAAAAATTTATTTCACAAAATCAAACATCTATCTCTAACGCTTCATTTCTTGCGAAAGCTGGTTAATTAAAGCAACGCTTCGTTTCTTGCGTAGGGCAATTAAGCAGGGCAATTAAGCAGGGTAATTAAGTAGGGCAATTAAGCAGGGCAATTAAGCGGCAATTAATGATGTGGGAAGAATGGACCACTACCACCAAGTGCTGCTTTAGAATAGTAGAGATAAATGATTTGATGCTATGCTGGGCTGGATGATTCTTGAATGCCCAGTTATGGCATAATGATAATGGTTTCGATAAGGATTGGGGTTATATGGTACATGATGATCCTGATGCCATCTATTGCTTAGTAGCTATGACTATAAATTGTTGGATCTTGATCTGAGGGTATCTGAGGGAGGTTTCTACTGAACTTCGTTCATAAATGGATTTACATGGTAGATGATGAAATGATACTATGTTTTATGGGTAAGCTACCTTCTTTGGTCTATGATGTAAGATTCTTTTCGATTAATTGCAAGTTGGATGGTGTCTATGTATTTCCTAATTGTCAGTGCGCCGGGGGAGCATGTATGGCAAAAGGAAAACATGATGCAACCCTTGCAATCATAAAGTACTAAGACCAAAATGGTTTTGTCTATCAGGTTTGCATTACTTCTCATTTCCTGGTTGTTTTACTGGAATAAAAGGTTTGGAGGGCTTACTTAGATATGATGAAGAAGATGCAAAACTAGAAAGGTGTTGGCCATGATGCTTGTTGTGCTTGTTCTGGTCTCCTTCTGGCTCCTGGGATTTAGTTCTCCTGGCTCCCAGCTAATGTATTTCTTGCGCTAATTTCTGATACTTGTTTCTCCTGGCTTCTTCCTAACTTATGTGGGTATGTTCTTGGTAGTAGCTTGCTTTATGACTCCTTAGATGAGAGGTGGCTAGTTTCTGGTTCTAGCTCTTAGAGCTTGGTCTCCTGGAAGGTTCACCCCTAAGGCTGGTTTGGAAGTTGATGAGGTATGCAAGGCTTGGCATGGTTATTATATAACCATGGCAATGGCGGTGTGAGCAGGGTTTCAAAGAGTGGGCTCGGTCCAATGGTCTTTGCGGCTAGTTTGATGGTTCATTTACTAGCCCTTGTCAGTGCATTTGATCTTGGTTTGTGTGGTTTACCTGGCCGGCTGGCTTGAGCTCTTCTGAGGCCTTTGGTTTGTTTATTTTATCCTAGCATCAAGGTTTTTATCTTGATGCACATGCTCAGGTTTCACTTTAGCTTTGAGCGTTAGCTTGCATACTTAAAAACATGGTAGCCCTGGTTACTTTTATCCCAAGATCGGCTGGATACTCTAGATGTTTCGGCTGGTTAATAGCTCGGTGACTTGCTTTGCCCTTCTCTGATTCTCTGGAGATTTCAGCTGGCTTTACCCTACAGTGCCTCTATGCTTATCTTGTGGCTTACTTTGGTTTGGCTTTGCCCTGGATAGTGGTTTTAAGTGCGACTTGATGAAATAACTCTGGAAGGGGTGTGCTGTCCCGTGGGTACTATTGCTTGGCTTTATCTCTAAACACTGTGGTTCTACTATTGGTTGCGACAAAATATTTCTTCGTGATATTTTCTAAATATTCATGTCTAAGGTTTATCTAGGTTTGTTTATTGCCGAATGATGCAAAATTTAATTGCGAGAGGAGCCAGATTGGCCCTCGGACAATCTAGGGTACCTCACTGAGCTATTCACTTAGCTGACGGCAATCCTTTCCCTATTTATTTATTGTACCTAACTTAATGCATTTTATTCCATTCTTAATCTTATATGGTTGCAGTTGATTATGCAGGTTCACAATGCAGATCAAGTCAGCACAGAAGCTGTAGTTTATAAATTTGTAATCTACTTTTGGGGATGTAATCAGTTATGTAATTGTGGTTCCATATGTAATTGAATGATTGTATTGAGTTGTATTCCAGATAATTGTTGTATGTCTTTATAAAGATTTTTGTATTTCCTATTTATTGTAGATGTGAACTATGATGTATCAATAAAATTTGTGTTGCAGTTAAATCCTTTGTAATGATTGTTTCTGCTCAGCAAATGGCAATTGGTTTATTTTATCTTCTTACCATTTTCTTCTATAACTTTTTCCTTCCCTAAATTCAGGAATTCAATTATCTTTTAACAAAAGCTTTTAAATTTACAGAAAGATAATAATAAATCAAATTCATATTCTAATATTTTATTTTTACTGTTTAGTAAATTCTAGGATGTTACATAGTCATACTCGGGGTCTGGCTTTTCTGGGCGGTAGACCACAGAGAGGGTTGCTCCCCCAGTTATCCCATGCAGGAAGGGTGAGATGTGGGTGGTACGTCTCTGGGTCCACCCAGTTGAAGTAGCCGCACAATTCATCCTCGCCTAAGGGGCACCAGTAGAATCACCGGTCGGCTAGACCGTCGTGGCAGGTATCAACCACTGCCTGCAGGCCGTGTTAGCAAACTTCGGGTGGCCGCTAAGGACGTCCATCCTTTGACTTGAGCCATTTCACAAGTTTCTTTTTGAAGTCCTGTATGCGATGAACTGGTTTAGAATTATTACTTTGTGAGTGAAACATGAACATGTCGCATGAAACTCACCGATTAATTGGTCCCTTGGCCACCGGCTTTGAACTCCGGTCGATCTAGAACGGGGACATATCCTGGCAACCTCTCCCACCGGGTGAAATTCTCAGGCGAAGTGGGGTAGGCGTTATGGCAGTTGTAGACAAATTCATAGTCACGTCGTTCCGGACCGTCGATACATTGGAAGAAGCAACACTGGTCCTTATGCTAAAAAAAAAGAAGGATGCATGAAAAGGTAGTGTTACCCTGTATTGTATGGACACCAGTAGGTTTACCTCGTAGTGGCGTGCACAGAAGTAGTGAGTGTTGGCAGCTGTATCTCCATGCATAGATTGCATCACCTTCGTTGGAAGGTTGCAGTCGCATTTCAGCTGGGGCAACTCCGAAAGAACTTGGGCGTCAATGCTACTGGCATCCGGGTATTCGGGGGGGGGTAAGTTCCGCTTGTTGAAGAGCCGATGGTACAATGACATCGTACCCTAATTTGTGTGGATTAGGCTGATGTTGATTGTTGGTCTAGCGGTAGTGGATATCTATCCCTCTACCGATTTTATAGTGGTGGTGAGGGGCTTCTCCATACAATTACAGCACTTGTCGCTTTTGGAAAGCTTGACAGCCTGGCATCCTTTATGAAAGCTGCATGGCCTGTCACCCCTTGGCAAAGCTGCATGGCCTGTTGCCATTTATGAAAGCTGCATGACAACGACCTGTTAACCTCTGTAAAAGCTGCGCGACTTGTCACCCTTTACCAAGTTTGGTTGCCCTGTCACTCTCTATGAAATCTGTACGAGTTGTCATTCTCTATCAAAGCTGCACGACCTATCACCCTCTATGAAATTTGCATTACCGTCACCCATTATGAAAGCTGCACGGCCTGTCATCCTCTATCAAAGTAGGTCATCCTGTCACTCTATATGAAAGCCACATGAGTTGTCACCGTCAATGAAAGCTGGTCGACCTGTCACCCTCTGTAAAAGCTGCACAACATGTCGTCCATTATGAATGATGCTCGACCTATCACCTTCTATAAAAGTTTCATGACTGATCACCCTCAATCAAAGTTGCACGACCTGTTACCCTCATTCAAAGCTGTTCGATTGAAATAGGGAAGAAGATAGTGGGACAAGCACAAATAAAGCAGATCTCTCAAAAAATATATAAGTATAAACAGAGCAGATCTCTCAAAGAAATAGAACTAAATTTTCACCGTCACATCATATCCAAGTAGTACATTAGGGATGAAAGGAAAAAAACTAGCCTGCGCCCCTACGCGGTGCGACCTCTCATGTGGTCGCAGTCCTCCTATGACACTAAACATATCCGGATTGATATGTCAGGTGGTCAAGGGGCTATCCACGAGTACTCCTAGCAGGTCGTACTGGTGCCGTTGGAGTAGCGAAGGGGGCATGCGATGGCTGACTCGGTCCAAGCGCATCGGGATCTGTGATGAACCAAGGACAACACCCGTTGTCTCCAGCTAAGGGTCCGCAAACCACCATTCGATAGTGGCGTCATCAAAGTGGGACGAGCCACCAGAGTGGGTTGTGCTCCGATTATCGACGGATCCTGACAAATATTTCATGTTAGTACACCATATTAATTAAAGAATGTAGTAGACAAAGAGAGACCACGAAGATGTACCTGTAGTCATGTGGGCAAACACCGTGGAATGGTGCCAGCTGGAGCCCCCCGGGACATCGGGAGGAGGGACGGGGGGCGTGTGTGTTGTCCTGGGTGTGGTGTGCGACGTGTGTGGAGTATGTAAACCCTGGGTATGCACACGACGGCCCACCAGGACCCTTCAAAAGGAGATGTCCAGGGACGGTTATAGAAGCTCGGGTACCACTCGACTCTGATGATCGTGGGCTACAAAAAAAGATAGAAGATGGTAACTAAGTCACCATGATCAAGTTAACCCCAGAAAGATACGGTGAAACGACCAAGACTCCATGCTTTATCTGGGCCGTCAGCTGTGTTTCAAAGACATCTAGCATCGACGCTCTTTGGTCCGGCCCAATTCGGGGTATGGGCCAATTGCCAGTTGCTGCAAGCCAAAGCCGAATGTCACGAACCGATTTTGAGTAATCGTTTCTGAGGGTATGTCCCATGATGGGTTGTTGGCTGTGCATCAGGGCAATAGGCCACAAGTACCACTCGGCTAATACTTATTCAAATCATGGTGCGCTCCAAGATGGGCTGATCACCAGTATCCTATTGGATACATTGATTGTCACTTGGCATTCTCGACCAGTAGGGCTCTTTCAAGTTCTTCGTGATCTCCCCGCCTGCATCAAAACGTTCGGCGTTAAAGGAAGACTAGTTGGGAAGCTATGCCAAAAGACCAGGGGCACTCGGCATAAGGCAGGACTCGGTTGGGTGCAACCCGAAAGATGGCGAATCGATCACGAAGCACTCGGGGGCTACTGTGGAGTATGTAAACCCTGGGTATGCACATGATGGCCCACCAGGACCCTTCAAGAGGAGATGTCCAGGGACGGTTATAGAAGCTCGAGTACCACTCCGACTCTGATGATCGTGGGCTACAAGAAAAGATAGAAGATGGTAACTAACTATTGTTAGGAAAGATACGATTATATTCTGAGGATAGAATCTCCGTCATGTAACCAACCATGATTCCATCCTGTAACCGACTCGGGTCCCTTCGCCCCTTACCTATATAAAGGGGGCAGAGGATATCGGGCAGAGAGACACGAGAAGACACGACATAGATACATACATCTCCTAATCCCAGAACACAGGACTAGGGTATTACCTCCACCGTCGAGGGTCTGAACCTGTCTAATCCCTTGTCTTGTGTTACCATCGATTTCCGATCCAGCGCATAGCCCCATATAAATTATTGCCAACAACAAACGTCGACAACGTGTGTCGCCCACATATAGCGGACAAACGATCGGGGACCTGTGGCACATCGTCGTCCCTCAGCCTCCTGCAGGACGTAAGGTGGACGATGCAAGCGGCCTTGTCCGGAGCATGTTACAACCCCCCTCTCAGGTGATCCATACTCATCTTCAACCTATTCCCCCTGCCAATAGCAGCCATCAAGGTGATGATCTCCTCGTGCACGTCCCTGGCAAGGTCACTCTGCGAAAAGGCTTGTCCCGTCGCCATGTGCCCACCAGCCACCCGGTTGCACCCTGGTCGCCAATCACACCGCGCGACGCCTACCGCGAGCTCGTCGCTACCCGCCGCTCTCTCTCTCCCCTCCATCTATAAAAGCCGTGCCCCGTCCTGAGCTTTCCTCACCCCGCTCCCCCACTCAGCCGGTGAGCTCTTCTCCCTCCCCCGCGCCCCGCCCTCCTCTCCCGACTCCGGCTGCCGCGCCGAACCACGCCATCGCTGCCGCCCCGCCCCGTTGCCCTAACCCTAACCTCTCCCCGTGCCCTCACTACCACCCCGGGCCTACCCGTCAGCCTCTCTGCGACCCAAGCCCCACCCACCAGCCAGCCTCGCCCGGCCCCACCTGCCAGCGACCCTGCGCCAAGGGTCCCACCTGTCAGCCCCCCTGCGCTCGTGGGCCGGCCAGCTCGGCTGTGCGCATAGTAACCTGGCCGTGGGCCGAATTGGCGCCCGAACGGCCCAACACTGTTCATTCCTTTTTCTTTTCTTTTCGGATTTATTTAATCCGAAAATCCATTTTAAATTTAAAAAAACCCAGAAAATTCCCGAAAACCCCCAAATTCCCAAAAATACACCACCTTAACCATTTCGTGCCATTGAGACCAAAAACGACCTCCTCTCCGCCATCCGAAGCTCCCAAAATTCCCGGAATGCCCGTTTTGCCCTCCGATTCTCTCCCAGCCCGTTTTTGGTTTTCTTTTCAGTTTTCGTTCCTTGTTTTTCGCCTCTTTACGCTAGATTCAATTGTCGAGCCGCCTTAGGAGCAGGAGCAGCACCCGGAGCAGGAGCAACACCCGGAGCAGGAGCTGGACTAGTCGGAAGCTGAGTACGACTACTTCCACTACGATTTAGACGACCCCGCCGCCGAGCAAGGCAAGCCGTACACCATTGATCATATTGAACCCAATTATTCCTGATATTATAGTATTTAATTTCTACCGCATTATTTTAACTGTTTGTTGAAATATTGAAAGTCGATATATTAGAATAACATGATGCTTAGTTAATGCCGAATTGTTCTTAAGCCTCCATGACATTGTTGAACCTTTTTAAAACCTTGATTAGCCCTAGATATTAATTATGCAACCATAGTAATTGTTAATCCTGTTAGTTTCTTTCAAATGTTTTAAAAAGAGAAAGAAAATGGTGGAAAGCCGCTGGCTCGGAGTTTTGTGAACGTGGTACAGTCAGGGGGACAATATTGGACTAACCACGAGGTGAATGTAAGTCCGATCCCCGACTGATGATTAATACCTTAGTTGGTTTGGTGGCTGTTATGTGCAGATACCAGATGGGTTTGTGGATAATTGTAAGGCTTGGTCTTTGGCAATATAAGGTTAAAAAAACCCCTTGATCAAAGTAAATAACTTAAGTTTTCCGCTCAACCACAAGTTGAGCTGGTCAGTGGACCCGTTCTCGACATAGCTCAGTAGATTGATCACTTCCTAGAAAATTGATTAAATTGGTGGTACCATTCTTTGAAGGAGAATGGGGATAAGCCTTCCTGGCAAGAAAGTAACTGAAGGGGTGGAATGGAAATTGGCCGTGTCGCGCCATTCGCCGATTCTCACAACAGTAGGTGCTTGCTTAGAACAGTGGGGTTCTAAGTGGAGTGTTCAGACCTATCGGTTAAGAACTGAATCCAGGAATGTTCAACAAAAGGCTATGATAATCTAGGCATGGCCGCATGTATTTAAGTTGCATGTAAGTTAGCACTTGGCATTAACGGTTGTAGATATCTTGTGGGTAAAGCTAAGCACCTCTGCAAAGTTAAATTAAATGGTAATCGATTACGTCGTGCTTCTGGTTAATGAAGCTAAGTTTGAACTGGGGTGATACCCATAACCTAGCTCAAGTATACTTAGGAATTTGGAGAATTTGGTTAATTATGTTAAGCTTGTGGAACCCTCCCCCCCCATTACTATTATTTATAGCTTGTGTTTCAAATGTAAAATGATCTTGTGAATAAAACTACATCCGCAATACTTAAGCATACTTCAATCAACCATACATGTAATATTCAAAGCTCCCCGTGCGACTTGTTGAGTACTGTCGTACTCACCCTTGCAAACCCAACCCCCTTTCAAAGTTCGAAGATGCTGGAGAATACAAAGAGATCGTAGATAGCGATCTGGTGTGGTTTTAAGTTTTTGTCTTTTGCTTAGGCCTGCCTGTACGGTGTTTTGGTATTGTAATCTATCTAAGGCTTGCGGCGCCTCTTTTATATAAAACTCAGCCGTTAGGCCTTATATTCAATAAAATGAGTTGACTCGCCTTTTGCCTGGCAATATACACTTAGTTTTTCAACAGCTGATCTTCCTAGGGTAGCTGTTGTGATGTTTCGACGTGCCCCTAAAAAGGCGGTCTGTCACAGCTTCCTCGGCTTCTCCCTTGGTCGGGATCTCCTCCCATGATGCGGCGATGGTGGTGCCACCTCGAGCCGATGTCAGATATGCTCCCCCTGTCCACCATCGGCCATCATCCATCCCCACGCAAGCAAGCATTACCACGCCGACACCGGCCCCACGCATGGCCTCCCTCCGGGCTCCGGTTGCTCTGCCGCCATTGAACTTCCTCGGTTCCTCCAATCCTCCGGCTGGTGAGTGGTGAGGTAGAACTCCACTAGGGCTGGGCAGAAAGCTCGTGGCTCGCGGCTCGGCTCGGGCTCGACCGAGCCTGGCTCGGCTCGCCCTGGCTCGTGGCTCGGACCGAGCCCGAGCCGAGCCTGTTTCTCAGGCTCGATAATTGACCGAGCCGGCTCGGCTCGAGCCACGAGCGGCTCGGTGAGCCAGGGCAGCTCGGTGGGACGGTGGATTCCTGAGACCGGAGACCCTGAGTGGCTGTCTGGCTGAGTCCCTGACCCACCTGTTCTGGCGTTCTCCCAGTCCCACCCAAGTCCCCAAGACCCCAACCGGCCAACCCAAACCCAATGGCCCAATCTCAATCTGCGATTCTGCCCTAGACCCCTCACCACAGTCCCGGCGGCGGCGCCCCCGAATCCCAAATCCCATCCGGCCGCGGCCAGACGCCTGCATTCCTGGCAAGGGGCGCCGCCGCCGGCGCTTCGACGCTGGCGACGCCAACCCCGACGCTTCGTTTTGACGCCGCCTCGACACTTCTTCGTCTCTAACTCCCGATAATGACGCGGGCGACGCCATCGCGCTTTTCCGCCCGACGCCTGCTTTCCCCGCTGCCCCGCTTACCATCAAGGCTTTCCGGCTTCCGCTCGATCGCCTGACGCCGCTCGCTTCTTCGCTTCCGCCTGCACTCCCTGGGCCCCCGCTTCTTCCGGCTTCCGCCCCGACGCCACTCCTCCCTGCTCAGGTGATGCACTGATGCTTCATGCTTGATTCCTTTTCCTTTGGATGGCAGTATGGTGGAGTAATGTTGTTACTGTAATGGAGATTTGTATGGATGGCAGTATGGCAGTATGGATGGCAGTATGGCACTCATAGCGTGCGTCCATGATATTGCTTGATTCCTTTTCCTTTTCCTTTGGATGCTAGAAGCCTAGAATGATGCACTGATGCTTGATAGAGTGTATTTGTTTTGGATGGCAGTATGGATGCCAATATGGCACTCACTGTGTATTTGTTTTGCTAAGACTTATTTGCTCTAGATAGAGTGCTACTGCTTCCACCACGCATGCACTTGTATTTTCTGAAATTATCCCATGATTGTCAATTCTCAATTGGTAGTTATGTTTTAGTTTCAGTCCGTGGATCAAACACTAGGTGTACTACATATGTTGTTGCTCTCTGTTTTGGCGAGCCGACGAGCCGGCTCGCGAGCCGAGAGCGAGCCGAGCCGAGCCCATCTCACTGGCTCGCCAAATGCACCGAGCCGAGCCTGGCTCGGCTCGGCTCGTTTCCACCCCTAAACTCCACCTTATACTGGTATTACATGCTTTTTAGTTGCTTGTGTTACTGGAGAATGTATTTTGTGGTATAATGGTATTGCACGCATTTTGGTAAGATCAGTACATATCAACTGGTGAATGCATTTTTTATGTGTGTTGTGTGCTGGAGGATCAGGAGTGCTAGTTCAGCAAATTCGGTTAATCGAAAAACCGAATTAACCGAACCGAATTTGTTCAGTTAATTCGGTTCGATTTTTGATTTTATTTGATTCGATTTGTTGTATAGTTTCTAAAAATCAAAATAGTTTTCTAAACTAGCAAAAAACAGAGTTTTTCCTGTTCGTCCAACTCGTGCAACGCCCATTTTCCTCACTCCGCGCAGCAGTTAAATTGTGCACTCACCAAAGCTATAGATGCTGCTTAGCCATGAACTTTGTGTCTTAGCCAATCTATCGTATAAATTCCACTTCAGGATTTATTACATTCCATCTAATTCATTCCGCTGTAATTTTGTTTGAAATAGTATATTGATTGGTCTGTGCTCAGAAACATTGAGCTATTCATTGATTTTTTTTATTGCTTAAGTAGCAGAGTTATGCAGTATCTTTTCATATAAATGCATTCCTGATTAATATTTTACATATCAAAAATGATGCTTGCAAGTTCAACTTACCATGCTTGCAGTGCACGTCAGAAACGATCTACTATTTTGATGAGGAGTCCGTCAAGGAAGATGGTTTCGTTTTCACCGGTGGTGCTAACTGTTGTGAAACAAGATCGTTTACCCACGCCAATCCACGACACGCCAATGCAAGCACACAAACAGAAGAAGGAGAAGCACACCATACAAAGGGGAAACATCTCTCTTTATTAGATTGATCAATTATGTACAAGGCGAACGCCTATATATACAAATGGATGACGCGGAAATAAATTGGTCGCCCACCATGGATAGAGTCCTTTTCTCCGGGGATACGGTCTCTATCCATGTCATAACACTAACAAGATGCTTCTAGGCTTCCAGCTGCTGTGGCAGATGGTGAGATTGTTAAACAATCTTACTGCATTGGTGGGGTATCCTCTCACTTCCTTATCCTCTACCAGCTAGGTTTCACTCGACGGCAACAGCCAGATGATAACGGAAATCCGGCTGTCCGCTTTCGATGGCTTCCCCGGTTTGGAGGTTTGCAGCCAATAAATCCGCCGGACACCATCGCCCATGTACAACATCCATGCTGACATGTTTGGACTCACACATGTTTTATATTTCAGCTCCCATCATGATGTGTTAGCTCCATGACAAATTATTGGCATTGTATCTCTCCGTATTTCTCTGCTGCCAAACAATGCATGGATCATGGCAGAAGGAGAGGCACTCCTTCCTTCCTTACTGCAGGGGGTCCAGATATTTTATGAGTGCTACGAGATCATCTCTTTGATTGACCAAATCTTTTGACAGGATTGGTTCCTATTTTAGTAGTTTGGGATTTTTTAAGACCTAGAACTATTTCTATCGTAATTTTAGTAAATTTCAAATATATGTATTAGATTTTGATGTTACGAAACTATTGCATAAGACTATATGTAGCCATCGCCATTATTCAGACCACTTGTCTTCCGTTCCGTTGCCGAACCAGGATCTCGTCTCCAACTAGACCACAACGGATGCGTCACTCATCTCCAACCAATTTTCTATGAATCTTCCTCATCTTAATCACTAGCCCAGCCAATCCACCGTGGCACTCAACACACTAGACACTATACGAGAGTCCATCCAATTTCTACATTGAGTTTTTGTTGGAACTTCCAAGATCAAACACACGCGAATTCTGCATGCTAACTCTAGTTTATGCAGATTTATTATACGACAAGATTATGACTAACAGTCTTCAGATTGACATTACTTCTTCCATGCGTTGCGTTGGCGAACCTCTACTGTCAAAATATATGTCACACAACAAACATTGCCTATAAGCCCTCATTCCAGCTGTGAAATCATGTACTGAAAAATTAGTTTAATGATGATTTTGGTATTGCAAAGTGGTTGTGCTCATGGCATGTGTGGTGCATGTGCATATGTTGTTTCAGATGATTAATTGATATGCTTGTGATAGCATGGTAATTATTTTGCTTGATGCAATGCGCTCGTGTGAGTGGTTGCATGGACTGATCTTGAGTCAAGTCGTGGATTTGTGCTCGGAATATTGTTTTGTGTTTGCTCATGTGCAGGTGTTGCTTGAGGTCGAACGTGGTCGGTGACGGGACCGAAACTAGGTTCATGGAGGAACTGAGGTTCAGGACTAGGTTCGGAGAGGAACCGAGGTCCTAGTGGTCGAGGATGTCATGCGGGATGTTCGGACTAGAGAACGGTGCACGTGAAGCCGAGTGAGTCGCGCGGTAGCGGCAGGTGGGCCGTACGCGTGCATGCGTGAATTTTGGGCTGTGTGCATATATTGGGCCATATGTAATTGGGCCAGATGGATATGCATGCGTGTATCTCTATACAAACTCTTTAGGTTTGCTCATTATAAATAGGGGGAGGTGTCCTCTGTTTATGGAGAGCTAGGCATTAGGGTTTGTACTCTTTTGTGAGAGTGCTGTAACCAGACAAAGAAGAAATAGAAAATCAAAATTTTCTCAGTTAGCCAAATTACTGTTCATGTGTGATTTTCTACGGTATTGATTTTCTGATTTTGGTTGCCCGATTTTCGGTGTAGTAGATTGATTCATTGTCTATCTTGATTCTTTGAGTTTCTTCTTGGTTTGATCCATCCAAAACCTTCCTAGGGAATTAATTTAGTGTTCCTCAAAGTTTTGTTGGTTAATCTTTTGTAGATTTTGTTTAATCACAAAATTAGGGTTTAATCAATTCTCGTCATTATTGATACAGTCAACTTGTGAAGCTTATAACTTTTGATCCGTAGATCCGATTGAGCTAATTCTTATTGGATTAGTTTCAAAATTGAATCTAGTTTCTAAAGTATAAATTTCACATCAATCTGACGGTTGAATTTCGGGAATTCTTGTTTTACTGAACCTCTGTCGATCTGTTTTTTGCTTGATCCGAATCTGTCATAGAAAGCTTGCAGAGTTCATAACTTTTGATCCGTAGGTCCAATCGAGTTGATTCTTCTTTTGTTAGATTTGCATTGGAATTTAGTTTCTTTTGTTCAAATTTCAGGTCAATCCGACGGCTGGATCTCCAGAAATTAGCGATTTACTGAACGTTTGTCAATCTATTTTTGTTGAATACGAAGCAATTATTGATTCCTAATTGGGGTGAATTTTTAGTAGATCAAAAATTTGATTTTAGCTTCCGCGTAATCATTCACCCCCCTTTGATTACTATACTAGTATATATCGATCCTACACCAGCAAACAGTACATTGAGCCTGAACAAATCAACTTGCTTTATTTGCTCTCCCTGCACATTTTTTTTCATCTTGAGTCATCTTTAGCCCCATCCGAACAAAATTACAAATCTAGCACTCTTCTCGGCCGCAGAAACACCGACAAATAACACGTGCGACCTACCGCATCAGGTCGTTAGCACCACAGTAGCTCCGTCCACCGCATCGACTCCTTAACAAACGCGGCAGGTGGCAAACCTCACCTTTTGACCGCGGTATGGACTACAGCAGGTACCTATTGAGCTCGGGTACCGGTTACTTTCTTTGCTGTGGTGGGCCCTCTAGACGTGCTACAATAACGGGAGGTGCTGCAGTGCCGATGACCTACTGCGGCAAGGGAGCGTGACCAGTGTCAGGACCCGAATATACAAATCCAAACCCTTCGTCTATACTGCACTAGTCTAGGATCACACTAGTGCACATAGTGGCAACAGAAACAAAATATCAACTCCATACACAGTAGAATAAGAATAAACGATAAAATTTGATAAACAAATAGATAGTGTGATGACCTTACGATCGAGTTTACATTTAATGTGCATCGCATAGACTACATTAAATTTGATAAACAAATAGCTAGGAGCTTATTCACTAAATTCTTTTACTCTACCCTCACATAGAGTAGAAGAATGGGAGGGAACTTACTATTGCACTAGGAGGAACAATAACTATTTAAGATGTGGAGCCAATGCAACACATACCTTTCCCAACCTCGCACACAGCTTAGTCTACCTCATGAGGTATTATATATCAAGACTCAATAACTTATTGAGTTAGGTTCATCCCATTATAGTCTTACTTAACCGAGGCAAGATTTTCAATCTAGTTATTCACACCAACCACATCACTTGATTAACACAGAATCACCATTCCAATATCACACAGACCCACTCGGCACATAACCTCTTGCCACTTACCTCAATCTAAATCATTTATCACTCCAGTTGATTATCGCGCAACACATGCCATCAACATTATCATCGTGTGATAACATATGACACAACCTTTTCATAAATATCTTGCACAGACGATTAGTCATATTTGAATTTGCACTTTCAAATGATATAGATAACCCTTTGTAAGGCTAAGCACACTAATCATGTTCTAACCAACCCACATTGGTGCTATATTAGTGGCCAACTATATATTAGTTATCCATCCTAGGCTAACAAATGATCATATCATAGCAAATGACAAAGTAGGTATAATCCAAATAGGTTGCATAACTAATTCCCCAAAATAATTAAACAATTGATAATTTGAACTAGCATGCAATAATTTGAATTGAAATAACCTTTGTAAAACTAGGTTTAGCATGATCAAGACACAACTTGCCTTGGAATAAGTGCTAATCTTGAGCTTGATCTTGAGTCAATTCTTCTTCGAACGCTCCTAACACTTCAACGTCAAAGAAAAATGATCGACAAAAAGCAAAGAAATACAAACAAGAAGGAAAAAACTAAAAATTAAAATAAAATATACTGGAGAGTAGGGCTTGATTTTAGATAAATTTTGAAACTTGAATAGACTCGATCGGATTTCATATGAACGAGAACAGATTCTTGACAGATTTATTGGATAAATAAATTCTGAAAATTGAGAGAGAAAGGAGAATATTCTAATAATATTCTTCTTTGAGAGACTTACAAGTGGGCATAGGGAATATTCCAAATTTATTTTTAATTTTTTGAATTTAGAAAAATAAAAATAACCGGAGACTGACATGTGGCTCCCATATGTCAGACATGACTCGCGGTGGAATAGGCCTATTGAGATCCGATCTGGCTTCTTGCTTGCGTGGTTACTAACCTAGCATCGACGTGGCAATGACGTGGCTCCACGTCAGTAGTAACGGCTCTGGGACCTAGCGTCGATGACGAGCAACGACGCATTCTGGTGAACAGCAGCAATAGTGCAAGACAGGGTTTCCAAGGATGCAAAGCGGCGCAATCTATAGCGGACAACTTTATGAACTTGATGTGCACTGGCACGAGAAACAAAGGTCACCGTCGGCAAATATACGGCAGTGGGTATAGACCAAGAGGACAGAGATTCATTGATGGCTGTATAATCCAACAAAAAGGTTGACTGCAGTTCACATGAAGATCCTTGAATTTTTACACTGAAACTCATAAAATTTAGCACTAAAACTGATGAAACATGAAACTCATGAAACTAAACACTGGAACTCGTGAAACCAGACGAAACTCATCACTGAAACTAATGAAACAACGGTATACCATTGCCTAGTTCTGCTCTAAGTTATTACATGTCAAGTGAGCGCTCTTTACAAGTCAAGTGACAGCCCTTAGTCTGATGAGAGAAAGATTTGATCGGGTCTCTTACATTGGATACTTTCTTCTTGAGTGCCGCAGACTTAAGAAAGCCCAAGAAAGGAAGGTAACCTGGACGGCGCGACCTTGATCTTGATTTTTGTCTTCGCTTTTCTGCAATATCAACAAAACTTTAGGCTTATTTGGAAGATAGGGATAAAAATTTAATTTCTTTTCGTTATCTACGTACTAAAACCAGTGTTCAATATTTTTTAGTGATATCCCGTCAAAAAAGGGAACAGAAGATATCCCTAAAATGCCCTTCCCTCACAAAAAGAAAACGATTCAAAAGTTATGCAGCAAAACCAATTGCATCATATCATTGATAACTTGATATTTTGTGCAAGCATGAAAAGAAATAGTCCGTGCGACTGTGTCACAAAAAAGCAGAGTTCACCATAGCGAGCTCAAGGGAGTTCTGAACCGGAGAAATGTAGACATGCTGCAAGTTCAAACAATTTCATCATGACTAGCTATTTCATATCTTACCTGATCTAATTGTGCATATCTCCACCTTAGCACTTGCACAAGTATAATTTAGTAGTTGCCCATGTATTTTAGCAATATCTTCCTCCAAAGAAAAAATGGTTTCATTTGAGTTTTGTTTTTTCATCTCATCATTTTCCCAAGTGGTGCCACTGGAACCTTTATCATAAACCAAAGAATCTGATCCTGTCTCTTGACCATGGAGAGTATGTTCCATTGAAATGATTCTTCTTGTTTTTCTGTCAATAGGTTCTACTTTATCACTCATAGTCTGTTCTATGTTTTCATCTAAATCACTACTTAAGTGAACTGCAAGATCGAATGGTGCCTCGCCACCTCCCTCGCTCAGGGGGCACTCCAATGTTTCTGTAGCATCTCTGTAAGCCTCAGTATCAACTGGAATGTCACTGGACTGGACACGACCCGTATTATCCTCAAGGCAAATATCAGAACAAGAAGGAATTTCATGATGCAGTGGTGCCTGATCTTCCGTCTCACCAGAGGTGCAGACAGTGTCATGTTTGGTATAAGCCTTAGCATAGTGTAGGATGTCACTAGACTGGTCTGGACCCTTATCCTCAGGACTAGTGTCAGAAAGCTCCAAACTCTGGGGAAGTGCAGAGCACGCTAACTTGACATCAGAAGATAAATGTGCACTGTGACCACTGCCACCTGCAATGAGGTTCAATTTGCATGATTCTGTAGCATCTATTTCCATTGCATCCTGAACAAATTCAACTTGCTCGTCAATGCGTTTCAGGTCAAGAGAAGAGGCAGCACCATCCTGCACATAATGAGCCATAGCAACTTCATTGTTTCCAGGCTTATCCAAAATGGTATCTCTAGGAACATTCTGATGACCAAAAGATGTTGGCATAGTAGACATCCCACAATTCATCAGAACTTCACCTCTATTGACTTGTACTGTCCCTTCTTCTGTTTCGGGGGGGGATTTCTCTTTCATTGGTAGACTGCTCTGGCTGCTCAGCAAAGAGAGACACATCAGTATTATGAGGTTTTTCATGTAACACTTTGATGGCACTATTTATGGGTGAACCAGGTAGTTCATCTTTGTAGGCAGAAGGTTCTAGGTTTGTCTCCAAAGATTGCAGATCTCCTTCACAAGATATAGGAACCCAGCCAATCCAGTCACCAAGACTGGGTTTCGTTGAATTCAATTGTTCATTTGGTAACAGTCTATCAGTTCTAATTGTTTCTTTGTAGAAATGTTTCTTCCTCAGAGCCTTTGAAATCAGTGACCTGAAATGAACAGAGCATAGCATTGCGTCATGATTCATGCTAAAAATGCCTACCTTTCTAAAATGAAAATTGTGCAAAGAAAAATGATAGAACAGCTGGTTGCAAGTTGCAATCACAGAGCTGAAACTAGAGAAACTAAAAGTTCTTGTCTTTTCCCCAAAACCCTGTGATCTGCCTTGTACAAGACCACAAAAGAATTGCTGAAAACATTAGAAAGAAAATATGCTTAAAGAATAGAATTGAGAGAGAGAGAGAGAGAGAGAGAGAGAGAGAGAACTGTAGATTAACTCAGAACACGTCAAAATATAGGATGTTAAAACTAAAAGTCTATTCAAAGTTGTAGTAGAAACTAGCCCACATCAGTAAATTATGCTGGTTCCTGAAATAAGATGTTTGAACCTCCCCACTCCCCAGATAATAAATGTAAAGCTTACCTGCAGTTTAGGGATATAGCAGCTTTGGCTCGCTGTGTAGAAAGGCCAAGCAAATAAGCACATAAATTTATGACATCATAGGGCCCTCTAATTTCATTAGCAGTGTGAGCAGCACTTGAAATGATGATATTCTTTCCTTTAGTCCAGTCCACCAAGAGCTAAGAAGAGAAGAGAGAGGGTGGTATTAGCAAAAGACATGTGTCGTGCACGCATTGAGATATGATGTTCTAGGCACAAGCTCACCACATGCGAACTAGTGGTGTTGAAACAAATAGTACAGTCCAGGTAAGAAGAGTTTTTTAGATCAAATTAACAACTAGTAGTAGAGTGAAATTAACTATTACAGACAAGCACAAGGTCGCATTATTAGATTAGGTTGTAGGAGAATCACAGTAAGCATAGTTAGTTTTGGTTACTTGAGTTGAATCTGAAGGAATAATAAGGTAAGAGTAGAGCTCAGGTGAGTGAGTAACCTTGGCTTCAGCTAAGACTTGTCTCCTTGAATTGACATCATTGATGAGGGGGGAGTAGGCAATCTCAAAATGTAGGCCCCTCTGCAACGAAAAGATTTGGTATCTATCTCAGTTCCATGTAATGTAATTCGAGGATGGATGGATGGAAATTGATGCAGTCAGTATATTAATCGGTATTAGTACCTGTAGCGCAAGCTTGACCATTGGGAGCTTGAGACGGAAGGGCAGCTTGTGAGAGAAATCGATGGAGATGATATCAAGCTCGGTGGTGGGTTGGGCCTGGCAAAGGTGGTCGAATGCGGCCTGGGTGAGAGGGCGGGCGGCGACGATGTCGTAGGTGCGGAGGAGGCGGGTGGCGGAGGGGGCAAGTGCGGATGCGGCGGTGGCGGCGGAGTCGAGGGAGAGGGTGAGGCGCGTGTACTGGCGGAAGGGGTGGGAGGCAGCAGGGGAGCCATGGCGGCGGCGGTGAAGGGAGGCGGAGGAGGGGAGCGGGAGAGAAGAGAGGGCGGTGCGGCTGCAACGGTCGGAATCAGCGAGGAGACCGCGGTGGGGGTGGTCGAGGGCGATAGCAGCATATCCGAGCTCGAGGGCACGGGCGGCGGAGAGGAGGCGCGATGACGAGCCGGAGGAAGTGGAAGTCGAGGAAGAAGGTAGGAGGCTGAGATCAAAGAAGAAGAAGGCCATCTCCGTATTCGATTCGATGCTGACTCCGACTCCAACCTTGACTCTGGAGGAGGACCAGACCTACTTTAACCATGGGTGCATATTTTATAGACCTGCCAAACAAAATGTCTATTCAAAGTTGTAGTAGGAACTAGCCCACATCAGTAAATTATGCTGGTTCCTGAAATAAGATGTTTGAACCTCCCCACTCCCCAGAGAGAGGAGTGGATGGCGGCGGCGCTGCGCTGGGGAGGAGGGCGGTGCTGGTTGGCGGTGGATGTGGACAACGACGCGAATTGGCCCAGCCTCGCCAGCGACCGGAGGTGGAGGAGCCGAGGAAGGAGGAGAACCGAGACGCAGGGGCGGGGGAAGAAGATCCGGGCGAGGAGATGGCGGCGGGGGAGTAGGCAAGCTCAGAATTTAGGGCCCTTGGCAACAATAAGATTTGGTATCTCTCTCAGAATTTAGGCTCGACCGGAGTGTACTGTCGGCAGCAGAGGAGAGCGAGATACGGCAATGGAGACCGCGGTAGTGTGCCCACGAGCAGGCGGAGACGGTGGTGCGGTGTGGAGCTGGATTGGGAGAGAGAGAGGAGTGGATGGCGGCGGCGCTGCGCTGGGGAGGAGGGCGGTGCTGGTTGGCGGTGGATGTGGACAACGACGCGAATTGGCCCAGCCTCGCCAGCGACCGGAGGTGGAGGAGCCGAGGAAGGAGGAGAACCGAGACGCAGGGGCGGGGGAAGAAGATCCGGGCGAGGAGATGGCGGCGGGGGAGTAGGCAAGCTCAGAATTTAGGGCCCTTGGCAACAATAAGATTTGGTATCTCTCTCAGAATTTAGGCTCGACCGGAGTGTACTGTCGGCAGCAGAGGAGAGCGAGATACGGCAATGGAGACCGCGGTAGTGTGCCCACGAGCAGGCGGAGACGGTGGTGCGGTGTGGAGCTGGATTGGGAGAGAGAGAGGAGTGGATGGCGGCGGCGCTACTGGGAGGAGGCGGTGCTGGTTGGCGGTGGATGTGGACAACGACGCGAATTGGCCCAGCCTCGCCAGCGACCGGAGGTGGAGGAGCCGAGGAAGGAGGAGAACCGAGACGCAGTGGCGGGGGAAGAAGATCTGGGCGAGGAGATGGCGGCGGTGGAGTAGGCAAGCTCAGAATTTAGGGCCCTTGGCAACAATAAGATTTGGTATCTCTCTCAGAATTTAGGCTCGACCGGAGTGTACTGTCGGCAGCAGAGGAGAGCGAGATACGGCAATGGAGACCGCGGTAGTGTGCCCAATGAGCGGCGGAGACGGTGGTGCGGTGTGGAGCTGGATTGGGAGAGAGAGAGGAGTGGATGGCGGCGGCGCTGCGCTGGGAGGAGGGCGGTGCTTTGGTTGGCGGTGGATGTGGACAACGGCCTTGGTGGCCAGCCTCGCCCGGCGGCCGAGGTGGAGGAGCCGAGGAAGGAGGAGAACCGAGACGCAGGCGGGGAAGAAGATCCGAGGCGAGGAGATGGCGGCGGGGGAGTAGGCAAGCTCAGAATTTAGGGCCCTTGGCAACAATAAGATTTGGTATCTCTTTCAGAATTTAGGCTCGACCGGAGTGTACTGTCGGCAGCAGAGGAGAGCGAGATACGGCAATGGAGACCGCGGTAGTGTGCCCACGAGCAGGCGAGCAGTGGTGCGGTGTGGAGCTGGATTGGGAGAGAGAGGAGTGGATGGCGGCGGCCAAGGCTGGGGAGGAGGGCGGTGCTGGTTGGCGGTGGATGTGGACAACGACGCGAATTGGCCCAGCCTCGCCAGCGACCGGAGGTGGAGGAGCCGAGGAAGGAGGAGAACCGAGACGCAGGGTGAAAGTGCATCTAGGCCCTCAAAATTGGTTTTGGTTGATTAATGACAAGCGATTAAAGAGACTAATGTCTTCAATGAGCTTATGAGCAGGTAAAAGGTTCAATGTGAGATCGTCGACGTGCGATGGATACCCTCAAACAATATTACGCGAGGAAAATGGCATTACGTTTTTACTTTCTATGCTTTGTGTCGTAGGAATGCCGTACTATTAAGAGGGATGCATCGTAAATGATCTAGGATAGTCTCTATGCTCAGATGAATGCTACTTTAACTCTTATTGAGACCCTAAGTTATCGCGCATGCACCGGAATGTGTTTTTATCAAAGTTCAAGTCGGACATTCCGATATTATATCGGAAGTTCAGATATGACCTGACATTCCTATGTGCATGCACCTTCGATCGATGCGTGGAAGATGTATCGGAAGTTCGATATTTACTGATCGGAAGTTCGATACGTTGTAAAGCTTTCTAGGTGCTCTGTAAAGATCGGAAGTTCGGTATTTGACATCGGAAGTTCCGATGTGTTCAAACCGAAAAAGGGGAGCTCTCTGGAATTATCGGACACTCCGATATATTAGATCGGACATTCCGATATTGGTATCGGAAGTTCCGATGTATATATCGGACAGTCCGATATGGACTTAGAAGCATTTTATCAAGGGCTTTTCTGGGAACATCGGAAGTTCCGATGTTGACATCGGAAGTTCCGATGCATCTTGTTTGACAGTTGTAGTGCGCTCGAGTTCTGATTATTTGTGCATATCGGACATTCCGATGTTGATATCGGAAGTTCGATATGCAGCTGAGTGGGTGTATAACGGCTAGTTTTTGCAAGAAACTATAAATACCCCACCCCTCTCTCATTTGAGGGTGACACACTCTCTTTGGCAGAACTCTAGTGCACCTTGAGCCCTCTCTAGTCTACTTTTGAGCCCTCCTCTTTGATCTTAGGGATCATCCAAGGAGTGAGGACTAGAAGTGAGATTTGGAGCTAGAGTGAAAAGCAAGTGTCTTCCATCTTGAGCATAAGAGTGTTCCTCCAAGATCATTTTCCCGTGCATTTGTTTCTCTTGGAGGTTGAAGGACTCCTAGACGGCTAGGAGTTGCTCACGAGCTCCCAGGGATTGTGGGACGCCGTGAGAAGTTTGTAAAGGCCGGCTCCGCCTCCGAAAGGAAAGGAACCAAATAGTGGAACCAAGCCTCAAGTGTGACAGAGGTTTGGGAGGAAAGGGTTGGAAAAGACCCGGCTCTTTGGAGCCTCCTCAACGGAGACGTAGGATTCCCTCAAGAATCCGAACTCCGGGATCAAATCCGTGTCTTTACGTTACTTTGCTTTAGCTTGTCTCCTTGTTTAGTTGGAATATCGTTCTTGGATTGCATTCAAAGCTCTTTACTCTCAGTTATTAATTGTTCGTGTTTAAAGTCTATCGGACATTCCGATCTGGTATCGGAAGTTCCGATTATATCGGAAGTTCCGATTCAATACCGGAAGTTCCGATACTCTTTCCGCTGCGACAATTTTAGTTTAAATTTTAAATTGCCTATTCACCCCCCTCTAGGCAACTTTCTCATCTTTTCAATTGGTATCAGAGCCGAACCTTCTCGAAGGCCTAACCGCTTGAAGGAACGTGATGGCCAACACCGGATTGAAGGTTGTCGTGTCGGGG
The DNA here is from genome assembly GCA_036346355.1 of Rhipidocladum racemiflorum. Classification (NCBI taxonomy): domain Eukaryota; kingdom Viridiplantae; phylum Streptophyta; class Magnoliopsida; order Poales; family Poaceae; genus Rhipidocladum; species Rhipidocladum racemiflorum. The sequence continues at coordinate 58,506,312 of CM070578.1, forward strand.
GAAGAAGGTAGTCCAAAGGCCGGACATGGAACTCCCACGAAGACCAAGGAAGGTGACACCTCAACGTCATCGCAGGGAGCTCAAATTCCTTTTAATTACGAAAAATTAAATACTTCCTCTTCGCATTCCTATATCACTGTGCCCTCCGGGCGTGCACCATTTTTCGATGGCACGTACTACTCCGCTTGGAGGCACAAGATGAAAATGCATTTGATGTCACTCCACCCTAGTGTTTGGAAGATTGTTTGCACAGGTTTAGATATGCCGGAAGACGATATGGAGCTCACGCCGGAACAAGAGCAAAACATCCACCGCAATGCTCAAGCCGCAAGCGTGTTGCTTGGAGCGTTGAGTCCCGAGGAATTCAACAAAGTGGATGGCTTGGAAGAAGCCAAAGAGATATGGGACACACTCCAAGTTGCACATGAGGGTACGTCAAGTGTAAGGAGTCAAAGATTGAATTGCTAGAAGGCAAGTTGGGGAGATTCGTTATGAATGATGATGAGACTCCGCAACAAATGTATGACCGCTTGATGATCCTCGTAAACAAGATAAGAGGGCTTGGAAGCAAGGATATGACGGACCACGTCGTGGTAAAAAGAATGTTGAGAGCATTTGCTCCAAGGAATTCGACTCTCGTAACTCTTATACGAGAGCGAAAGGATTTCAAAAGGCTCACTCCAAATGACGTGCTTGGAAGAATTCTTTCACATGAGCTCATGGAGGAAGAAGCAAAAGAAGTAAAGAACCTTGCCAAGCAAAGCTCGAGCTCAAGACCGAAGCAAATAGCCTTGAAGGCAAGCAAAAAGGAAGAATCAACCTCAAGTGATGAAGAGGAAGATGAAAGCGAAGACGAAGAAGACTTGGCTCTATTTGTGAGGAAATTCAAAAGGTTCCTCAAATATGACGGGTCAAGCAAATACAAGAAGAACTACAATGACAAATCAAGAGGAAGAAGAAACACCAAAAGGGCTTGCTATGAGTGCGGTGAAGTTGGACACTTCATCGCCGATTGTCCAAAGAAGAAGAACAACCAAAATGAGAACAAGAAGAATGAGCCGCTCAAGAAGAACAAGACGTACAAGAAGAAGTACTCGGGGCGAGCTCACATTGGAGAAGAATGGGATTCAAACGACTCCGACTCTGACACCGATGATGAAGGAGTCGCCACCCTCGCCATTGAAGCCGCTCCACCAACAACGTCGCTCTTCGGGTAATTGAGCGACAACGACTCCGACCACGATGCGCCTATTTGTCTTATGGCCAAAGGGCGCAAGGTAATGGCTAAGACAAAACCCCCTAGTAGTGATAGTGAATTAGAGAGCGATGATGATGATGATGATGCTTTATTTTGCAACTTAAACAAATCTACCATTGCAAAAATCAATAAACTATTGAAAAGAATAGATTGCCAAGAGGAAACTCTTGAAAAGCAAGAAGAATTGCTAATTTGTGAAAAGAAGAGAAATCTTGCTTTTGAAAAGCTCCTCGCAATGGAAAAGGAGAAAATTGAATTGCTAACCAAAGATCTTGACTTGGCTAACAATTCAATCACGATCCTTAAGAGTTCAAATGAATCGCTTCAAGAGAATGTTATTAGCTTGGAAAACAATCTTCAAGCTCTTGAAGTGCAAATTGAGTCTCTTAATGACCTCAACTCTCCAATCATTAATTCTTCAATGGCTTCTATTCCTTCCACTAGTAATGGTTGCTCTCGTTGCTATAATATTGATATTAATACTTGCTCTACTAATTCCCAACTTGTGCAAGTATTAAAAGGAGAAAACGAGAGATTGAATGCTTTGGTAAAGTATGGTTGCATCAAGACTTATCAATCCAAGGATGCCCTCTACAAAACAATCAACACACGTGGAAACAAAAATAAAGAAGGGCTAGGATATGATAAGTACGATTGCAAGGGAAATGACCGTGTGGTGGTAAAAGGTAAGGAATGCATCAAGTTTGTCAAAGAAAATGACAAGCAACCATTGACCACCACACAAGTCATTAAGACCGGGCAAGAATCAAAGAAGTATCTTCAACATCATACAACTCATCCCATTCACTATGCATCATACATGTTGAAGAGAAATCACCGTGGTAAAGTGATTGCTCATTATATCGGTGCCCACCACTCTAATGATGTGAGCAAAAAGAAGGTGTGGGTACCGAAAGTATTGATTACTAACATGCAAGGACCCAAAAGGATTTGGGTACCTAAAAACAAGACTTGATGTGTTTTCGTAGGACTATACCTCCGGGGGATCAAGTTGGGTGCTTGATAGTGGTTGCACAAACCACATGACCGGAGAAAAGAAAATGTTTTCATCTTTTGATGAAAAAGGGTCACAATATGAAAATATTGTGTTTGGAGATAATGGTAAAGGTGAGGTAATGGGATTAGGTAAAATTGCTATTTCTAATGATCATTCCATTTCAAATGTTCTATTAGTCAAATCTTTAAATTACAATTTGTTATCCGTGTCGCAACTTTGTGAGATGGGCTATAATTGTCTTTTTACTAATGAGGATGTGACCATCTTTAGAAGAGACAATTCCTCAATTGCTTTTAAAGGATATTTGAAGGGTAAGCTCTATTTGGTTGATTTCAACTCAAATAGCGCTAAACTTCAAACATGCTTAATGGCAAAGTCTAGCATGGGTTGGTTATGGCATCGCCGGCTAGCCCATGTTGGCATGAGAAATCTCGACAAGCTTCTAAAAGGTGATCACATCATTGGACTAACGAATGTTGAGTTTGAGAAAAATAGGATTTGTAGCGCTTGTCAAGCCGGAAAGCAAGTTGGAGCGCGTCATCCCGCGAAGAACATCATGACAACGACAAAACCATTGGAGCTTCTACACATGGACCTCTTCGGACCCGTTGCTTATATAAGCATCGGAGGTAACAAGTATGGTTTAGTTATTGTTGATGACTTTTCACGCTTCACGTGGGTGTTCTTTTTGCAAGAGAAAAGTGAGACACAAGGGATAATCAGGAAGTTTGCAAGAAGAGCCCAAAACGAGTTCGATTTGAAGATCAAGAAGATTCGAAGTGATAATGGAAGTGAATTCAAGAATACTCAAGTCGAAGAATTCCTTGATGAAGAAGGAATCAAGCACGAGTTCTCCGCTCCATACTCCCCTCAACAAAATGGAGTGGTAGAAAGGAAGAACCGGACCTTAATCGAGATGGCAAGGACAATGCTTGATGAATACAAGATCTCCGATCAATTTTGGGCGGAAGCTGTCAACACCGCTTGTCATGCCATCAATCGATTATATCTCCACAAGATATTGAAGAAAACGGCATACGAACTCCTCACCGGTAACAAACCAAATATTTCGTATTTCAGAGTTTTCGGTAGTAAATGTTTTATCCTAAACAAGAAGCCTAAGAACTCCAAATTCGCTCCAAAGGTCGATGAAGGGTTCTTGCTAGGATATGGATCAAATGCCTACGCTTATCGTGTTTTCAACAAAACCTCGGGTTGTGTTGAAATAGCGAGAGACGTGACATTTGATGAATCTAACGGCTCTCAAGTAGAGCAAGTTGATTTAAATGTGCTAGGAAATGAGGAAGAACCGAGCATAGCAATCAAGAAGATGGCATTAGGAGAAGTGAGGCCGCAAGAAAAGGTACAACAAGACAATTCATCTACACAAGTCGAGCCTCCTACTTCAAGCCAAAGTCAAGACATTTCTCAAGGGAGTGCAAGCAAACTCGTGGAGGATGTTCAAGATGAAGCCCTAGAACCAATCCAACATGTCTCTCAAATGCCACATCCAAGGGTGCATCAAAGTATCCAAAGAGATCACCCCGTCGATAACATCCTCGGTGATATCCAAAAGGGGGTAACTACACGCTCTAGAGTATCTAATTTTTGCGAATTTTACTCTTTCGTGTCTACTTTGGAACCTTTGAAGGTTGAAGATGCACTAAGAGATCCGGATTGGATAATGGCTATGCATGAAGAGCTTAACAACGTCGTTAGAAACAAAGTATGGTCACTAGTGGAAAGGCCTAATCAAAACGTGATTGGAACCAAATGGGTCTTCCGCAACAAACAAGACGAGAACGGAGTTGTCACAAGAAATAAAGCTCGGTTGGTAGCTCAAGGATTCACTCAAATTGAAGGTTTGGATTTTGGTGAGACTTATGCTCCTGTTGCTAGATTAGAATCAATTAGTATATTGGTTGCATTTGCTACTCACCATGATTTCAAGCTTTATCAAATGGACGTCAAGAGTGCTTTCTTAAATGGTCCAATCGCCGAATTAGTCTACGTTGAGCAACCGCCGGGAATGGAGGACCACAAGAACCCCACTCATGTATACAAACTCCATAAGGCGCTCTACGGGCTTAAGCAAGCACCTAGAGCATGGTATGAATGCCTTAAGGATTTTCTTATTAAAAAGGGTTTCGAAATTGGTAAAGTCGACCCTACTCTCTTCACAAAATATGTTGATAATGATTTATTTGTGTGCCAAATATATGTCGATGACATTATATTTGGGTCTACTAATAAAGACTTTTGTGAGGAATTTAGTAGGTTGATGACGAAGAGATTTGAGATGTCTATGATGGATGAATTGAAATTCTTTCTCGGATTTCAAATCAAACAACTCAAGGAAGGTACATTCCTATGCCAAACAAAGTACATCAAAGATATGCTTAAGAAGTTTGACATGGAGAACGCCAAGCCAATCCATACACCCATGACGACAAACGGACATCTCGGTCTAAATGAAGAAGGTAATCCCGTGGATCAAAAGGTATATCGATCCATGATAGGTTCATTGCTTTATCTTTGTGCATCTAGGCCTGATATTATGCTTAGTGTGTGTATGTGTGCAAGATTTCAAGCCTCTCCGAGAGAGTGTCACCTAGTAGCCGTGAAAAGAATTCTTAGATATCTAGTGCACACACCTAGTTTAGGGCTTTGGTATCCTAAAGGATCAAAATTCGATTTGATTGGTTATTCGGATGCTGATTATGCGGGTTGTAAAGTGGATAGAAAAAGCACTTCGGGGACTTGTCAATTTCTAGGTAGATCACTAGTGTCTTGGTCCTCAAAGAAACAAAATTCAGCTTGCTTTATCCATCATGAAGCGGAATACATTGCCGCAGGAAGTTGTTGTGCACAATTGTTATGGATGAGGCAAACCTTGAAGGATTTTGGTTTTTGTATGGAAAAGGTACCACTCTTATGTGACAATAAGAGTGCGATCAAGATAGCCAACAATCCCGTTCAACACTCTCGGACCAAGCACATAGATATCCGACACCACTTCCTTAGAGATCACTCTCTTAAGGGAGACATAGATATTACCTATGTGAGAACCGAAAAACAATTGGCCGATATCTTTACCAAACCTCTAGATGAGAAGCGCTTTTGCGAGCTTAGAAGTGAGCTAAACATCCTAGACTATCGGAATGTGTCTTGAAAGATTGCACTCATTGACTGCTGAAAATTAGCTCAATTTCGAAATAAAATGTTTGAAAAAGTTATTGAGTGAATTTCAAAAGTGTTTCAGTTGGATCTTGATCTCGGATCAATTCACTTGTAATCATAGTTTTGATTGCTTGGATGCTTACTGATGACAAGTGGAATGATCCTCCTTAAGTTCACATGACTCAGAGTTTTCAGACTTCACTCAATTCCTTGTTTCTTTCTCTGTTTGCTGGAAAAATCAACACATCGGAACATCCGATCCAATCATCGGAATATCCGATGTCTGGCAGTTTTTCCACATCGGAACTTCCGATGTCATATCGGAACTTCCGATGTCTCCTCCGCACTTAAGAAAGCGACCGTACCCTTTCACTTTCTTTTGTCCTCTTCTTCGTGTCTCTTTGCCTCTCCTTCCCTTTTTCGTCTTTGTGCCGTTATCGGAGTTTCCGACCTCTCGGAACTTCCGATCTTCGCTTGGGAAGGACTCCATCTTGAAGAGGACCCTCCTCTCCGTGCGATTTCTCCTCGTTCTTCGTGAGGTAAACCCTAGGGCTCAATTCTTTCCTCTTGAATCTAGGGCATCTTTTTGAGAAATCGTTTCGGTGAACTTGTTCATCCATTCCTTTGGTTCTTTCCCGTCAAGTTTCATCTCTTTGTATCGGTTGGTTTGGAAGAAATTTTGTGTTGGTTGAAATCCGTAGACATCGGACATTCCGATCGAAAACATCGGAACTTCCGACCTCATGTCGGAACTTCCGATGTAAACAGATTGAAAACCAAACCAAGTTTGTTCCTCTTGTAAGCTTAACCGATTCCGCTCTTGTCCTTAGATCAATGGATCCCAGTCAAGGTGGCTCGGCCCCAGCCAGACCTGCCGTGGTAGGCGCCAAAAGGCCAAGGCAGACTCGACAGAACAAGAACAAAAGGGTCTGCGGGCGAGGTAGAGGCGATGGAGGACCAGGCATCCAGATCAGGGACCCTCCATCCGGTCCTCCCGCTCGAGCATGTGAACGTGCCTCGAGGAGCGCCATTGCCTTCTAGAAAGGGCAAAGCTGTGGCAGAGCTTCTCAATCTCGGCCTGCATTCCAAACCAGCTTCCAAGGCTCGAGCAGCGAGAGGAATCCTCGTCTCAAGAGGAAACCCGTGAGCTATAAAGGGAGAGCCGCAAAAGTGCGAAGCTTGAGAGCAAAATCGAGGCGATTGATCAGTTCTCGACGGACTATCGATTCTGGAATTTCTTTCAGCAGGATTTCTACGAGTCTGTCATCCTGACTAGGAAAAATCCAGTCATCCTGATGCAAAGGTTGGATCGGACTACATGGCTGCAGCTGATGATGCCACTTTCACAGAAGTCATTGCAGCTTGTGAGAGAACTGGGACAAAGAGAATTATGAGCTTTCAGCATGATTGGAATGTTGAAATCATTGCTCAGTTCTACTCCACCTTGTACATCTCCAAGGACAGAGTCTCCACCTTGCATTGGATGACTGAAGGAGCTTGGTATGAGATTTCCTATGTAAACTTTGCTCGCTGTCTTGGATTCACCGAAGCTGACTGTCGCGACAAGGATCAAATTCACAATGAAGCCTCGCTCGGTGCCTCCAACCTGAATTTTCTTTATGATGAAGCTGCAGACTTCGAGGAAGGAAGCACACAAGGCATGAAGCCTCTCTTCGCCTATCTCAACAGGCTTTTCAGGAAGACGCTGGCTCCCAAAGAAGGTGATGCCTCTCACATTCTGTCCTATACAAGAAACTCTTTGGCGAGGATGAGAGATGGTCAGCGTCCTTTTGATGTGTTTGACTTCATATGGAATGAGATCCGGTTGACTGCTCAGGAGCCGAAGAGAAGTTGTGGTTATGCTCCTTTCATCATGCATATGATTGAGCACATTACCCATCAGCATTTTGAGTATGATGCTAGGCACGCTGGATTCTGGTCGGGGCGATCAAGGCCCGGCTCGGCTGCTAGGCGTGCTTCGACTAGAGGTGCTGCCTCCTCCTCCTCCATCGCTCCTCCTGCTGCGGCCCGGTGGATCATCCTCTCCAATCCTCCGTGCTTTAAAGTCAATCTTTGTCTGTGCAAGGGCAATGCAAAGAAATAAGCACAAGAAGAACACCAAGAGACTCAAGGACATTCAGAGGCATTTAAATCTAGAGTGTTCAGAAGATGAGAGCAGCGAAGAAGAAGTTGAGGATCCGTTTGCTCCAGCGACCGCAGCTTCAGATGAGTCCGAGTACGACGAGGAGTCCGGCTCTGATGCTGCTTCCGAGGAGTCAGACTAGTTTTCTCTCTCTCTCTCTCCTTGTTCTCCTTTCTGGTGCTTGATGCCAAAGGGGGAGAAGAGAAAGAAAGCTTACCTTGTTTTATCAGCTTTATCATCCTTCGACTAGTTTCATTTCCAAACTTTGTTATCATGTGAACTTGGATCTTGTTACTTTTGATAGTATGCTTTACCTATGCTCTGATGGATGATTGTTACTATGGATGTTTTAATATTAATGGTTATTCAAATGTTAGCTTCCATATCGTTTGGTTCATTATATGCCCAGTTCTAGGGGCATCTAGGCCCTCAAAATTGGTTTTGGTTGATTAATGACAAGCGATTAAAGAGACTAATGTCTTCAATGAGCTTATGAGCAGGTAAAAGGTTCAATGTGAGATCGTCGACGTGCGATGGATACCCTCAAACAATATTACGCGAGGAAAATGGCATTACGTTTTTACTTTCTATGCTTTGTGTCGTAGGAATGCCGTACTATTAAGAGGGATGCATCGTAAATGATCTAGGATAGTCTCTATGCTCAGATGAATGCTACTTTAACTCTTATTGAGACCCTAAGTTATCGCGCATGCACCGGAATGTGTTTTTATCAAAGTTCAAGTCGGACATTCCGATATTATATCGGAAGTTCCGATATGACCTGACATTCCGATGTGCATGCCTGGCTTCATCGATGCGTGGAAGATGTATCGGAAGTTCGATATTTACGATCGGAAGTTCCGATACGCTGTAAAGCTTTCTAGGTGCTCTCTGTAAAGATCGGAAGTTCGGTATTTGACATCGGAAGTTCCGATGTGTTCAAACGAAAAGGGAGTTCTCTGGAATTATCGGACACTCCGATATATTAGATCGGACATTCCGATATTGGTATCGGAAGTTCCGATGTATATATCGGACAGTCCGATATGGACTTAGAAGCATTTTATCAAGGGCTTTTCTGGGAACATCGGAAGTTCCGATGTTGACATCGGAAGTTCCGATGCATCTTGTTTGACAGTTGTAGTGCGCTCGAGTTCTGATTATTTGTGCATATCGGACATTCCGATGTTAATATCGGAAGTTCCGATATGCAGCTGAGTGGGTGTATAACGACTAGTTTTTTGCAAGAAACTATAAATACCCCACCCCTCTCTCATTTGAGGGTCACACACTCTCTTTGGCAGAACTCTAGTGCACCTTGAGCCCTCTCTAGTCTACTTTTGAGCCCTCCTCTTTGATCTTAGGGATCATCCAAGGAGTGAGGACTAGAAGTGAGATTTGGAGCTAGAGTGAAAAGCAAGTGTCTTCCATCTTGAGCATAAGAGTGTTCCTCCAAGATCATTTTCCCGTGCATTTGTTTCTCTTGGAGGTTGAAGGACTCCTAGACGGCTAGGAGTTGCTCACGAGCTCCCAGGGATTGTGGGACGCCGTGAGAAGTTTGTAAAGGCCGGCTCCGCCTCCGAAAGGAAAGGAACCAAATAGTGGAACCAAGCCTCAAGTGTGACAGAGGTTTGGGAGGAAAGGGTTGGAAAAGACCCGGCTCTTTGGAGCCTCCTCAACGGAGACGTAGGATTCCCTCAAGAATCCGAACTCCGGGATCAAATCCGTGTCTTTACGTTACTTTGCTTTAGCTTGTCTCCTTGTTTAGTTGGAATATCGTTCTTGGATTGCATTCAAAGCTCTTTACTCTCAGTTATTAATTATTCGTGTTTAAAGTCTATCGGACATTCCGATCTGGTATCGGAAGTTCCGATTATATCGGAAGTTCCGATTCAATACCGGAAGTTCCGATACTCTTTCCGCTGCGACAATTTTAGTTTAAATTTTAAATTGCCTATTCACCCCCCCCCTCTAGGCAACTTTCTCATCTTTTCAATTGGTATCAGAGCCGAACCTTCTCGAAGGCCTAACCGCTTGAAGGAACGTGATGGCCAACACCGGATTGAAGGTTGTCGTGTCGGGGGAAGAAGGTAGTCCAAAGGCCGGACATGGAACTCCCACGAAGACCAAGGAAGGTGACACCTCAACGTCATCGCAGGGAGCTCAAATTCCTTTTAATTACGAAAAATTAAATACTTCCTCTTCGCATTCCTATATCACTTTGTGCCCTCGGCGTGCACCATTTTTCGATGGCACGTACTACTCCGCTTGGAGGCACAAGATGAAAATGCATTTGATGTCACTCCACCCTAGTGTTTGGAAGATTGTTTGCACAGGTTTAGATATGCCGGAAGACGATATGGAGCTCACGCCGGAACAAGAGCAAAACATCCACCGCAATGCTCAAGCCGCAAGCGTGTTGCTTGGAGCGTTGAGTCCCGAGGAATTCAACAAAGTGGATGGCTTGGAAGAAGCCAAAGAGATATGGGACACACTCCAAGTTGCACATGAGGGTACGTCAAGTGTAAGGGAGTCAAAGATTGAATTGCTAGAAGGCAAGTTGGGGAGATTCGTTATGAATGATGATGAGACTCCGCAACAAATGTATGACCGCTTGATGATCCTCGTAAACAAGATAAGAGGGCTTGGAAGCAAGGATATGACGGACCACGCCGTGGTAAAAAGAATGTTGAGAGCATTTGCTCCAAGGAATTCGACTCTCGTAACTCTTATACGAGAGCGAAAGGATTTCAAAAGGCTCACTCCAAATGACGTGCTTGGAAGAATTCTTTCACATGAGCTCATGGAGGAAGAAGCAAAAGAAGTAAAGAACCTTGCCAAGCAAAGCTCGAGCTCAAGACCGAAGCAAATAGCCTTGAAGGCAAGCAAAAGGAAGAATCAACCTCAAGTGATGAAGAGGAAGATGAAAGCGAAGACGAAGAAGACTTGGCTCTATTTGTGAGGAAATTCAAAAGGTTCCTCAAATATGACGGTCAAGCAAATACAAGAAGAACTACAATGACAAATCCAGAGGAAGAAGAAACACCAAAAGGGCTTGCTATGAGTGCGGTGAAGTTGGACACTTCATCGCCGATTGTCCAAAGAAGAAGAACAACCAAAATGAGAACAAGAAGAATGAGCCGCTCAAGAAGAACAAGACGCACAAGAAGAAGTACTCGGAGCGAGCTCACATTGGAGAAGAATGGGATTCAAACGACTCCGACTCGACACCGATGATGAAGGAGTCGCCACCTCGCCATTGAAGCCGCTCCACCAACAACGCCGCTCTTCGGGAATTGAGCGACAACGACTCCGACCACGATGCGCCTATTTGTCTTATGGCCAAAGGGCGCAAGGTAATGGCTAAGACAAAACCCCCTAGTAGTGATAGTGAATTAGAGAGCGATGATGATGATGATGATGCTTTATTTTGCAACTTAAACAAATCTACCATTGCAAAAATCAATAAACTAATGAAAAGAATAGATTGCCAAGAGGAAACTCTTTAAAAGCAAGAAGAATTGCTCAGTTGTGAAAATAAGAGAAATCTTGCTTTTGAAAATATCCTCTAAATGTAAAAGTAGAAAATTGAATTGCTAACCAAAGATCTTGACTTGGCTAACAATTCAATCACGATCCTTAAGAGTTCAAATGAATCGCTTCAAGAGAATGTTATTAGCTTGGAAAACAATCTTCAAGCTCTTGAAGTGCAAATTGAGTCTCTTAATGACCTCAACTCTCCAATCATTAATTCTTCAATGGCTTCTATTCCTTCCACTAGTAATGGTTGCTCTCGTTGCTATAATATTGATATTAATACTTGCTCTACTAATTCCCAACTTGTGCAAGTATTAAAAGGAGAAAACGAGAGATTGAATGCTTTGGTAAAGTATGGTTGCATCAAGACTTATCAATCCAAGGATGCCCTCTACAAAACAATCAACACACGTGGAAACAAAAATAAAGAAGGGCTAGGATATGATAAGTACGATTGCAAGGGAAATGACCGTGTGGTGGTAAAAGGTAAGGAATGCATCAAGTTTGTCAAAGAAAATGACAAGCAACCATTGACCACCACACAAGTCATTAAGACAGGGCAAGAATCAAAGAAGTATCTAAAACATCATACAACTCATCCCAATCACTATGAATCATACAAGTTGAAGAGAAATAACCGTTGTAAAGTGATTGCTAATTATATCGGTGACCACCACTCTAATGATGTGATCAAAAAGTATGTGTTGGTACCGAAAGTATTTTTTACTATCATGCTATGACCCCAAAGGATTTTGGTACCTAAAAACAATACTTGATTTGTTTTCGTAGGACTATTCCTCAGGTGGATAAAGTTGGGTGCTTGATAGTGGTTGCACAAACCATATGACCGGAGAAAAGAAAATGTTTTCATCTTTTGATGAAAAAGGGTCACAATATGAAAATATTGTGTTTGGAGATAATGGTAAAGGTGAGGTAATGGGATTAGGTAAAATTGCTATTTCTAATGATCATTCCATTTCAAATGTTCTATTAGTCAAATCTTTAAATTACAATTTGTTATCCGTGTCGCAACTTTGTGAGATGGGCTATAATTGTCTTTTTACTAATGAGGATGTGACCATCTTTAGAAGAGACAATTCCTCAATTGCGGTGGATGTGGACAACGACGCGAATTGGCCCAGCCTCGCCAGCGACCGGAGGTGGAGGAGCCGAGGAAGGAGGAGAACCGAGACGCAGGGGCGGGGGAAGAAGATCCGGGCGAGGAGATGGCGGCGGGGGAGTAGGCAAGCTCAAAATTTAGGGCCCTTGGCAACAATAAGATTTGGTATCTCTCTCAGAATTTAGGCTCGACCGGAGTGTACTGTCGGCAGCAGAGGAGAGCGAGATACGGCAATGGAGACCGCGGTAGTGTGCCCACGAGCAAAGTGGAGACGGTGGTGCGGTGTGGAGCCGGATTGGGAGAGAGAGAGGAGTGGATGGCGGCGCACAAGGCTGGGAGGAGGGCGGTGCTGGTTGGCGGTGGATGTGGACAACGACGCGACTGGCCTGGGCCGCCAAATGACCGGAGGTGGAGGAGCCGAGGAAGGAGGAGAACCGAGACGCAGGGCGGGGAAGAAGATCCGGGCGAGGAGATGGCGGCGGGGGAGTAGGCAAGCTCAGAATTTAGGGCCCTTGGCAACAATAAGATTTGGTATCTCTCTCAGAATTTAGGCTCGACCGGAGTGTACTGTCGGCAGCAGAGGAGAGCGAGATACGGCAATGGAGACCGCGGTAGTGTGCCCACGAGCAGGCGGAGACGGTGGTGCGGTGTGGAGCTGGATTGGGAGAGAGAGAGGAGTGGATGGCGGCAGCAGCGGCTGGGAGGAGGGCGGTGCTGGTTGGCGGTGGATGTGGACAACGACGCGACTGGCCTACCGCCAAATGACGGAGGTGGAGGAGCCGAGGAAGGAGGAGAACCGAGACGCAGGGGCGGGGGAAGAAGATCCGGGCGAGGAGATGGCGGCGGGGGAGTAGGCAAGCTCAGAATTTAGGGCCCTTGGCAACAATAAGATTTGGTATCTCTCTCAGAATTTAGGCTCGACCGGAGTGTACTGTCGGCAGCAGAGGAGAGCGAGATACGGCAATGGAGACCGCGGTAGTGTGCCCACGAGCAAAGGAGAGCAGTGGTGCGGTGTGGAGCTGGATTGGGAGAGAGAGGAGTGGATGGCGGCGGCGGCTACCGGGGAGGAGGGCGGTGCTTGGTTGGCGGTGGATGTGGACAACGACGCTGACTGGCCCAGCCTCGCTTGGCCCGGAGGTGGAGGAGCCGAGGAAGGAGGAGAACCGAGACGCAGGGCGGGGAAGAAGATCCGGGCGAGGAGATGGCGGCGGGGGAGTAGGCAAGCTCAGAATTTAGGGCCCTTGGCAACAATAAGATTTGGTATCTCTCTCAGAATTTAGGCTCGACCGGAGTGTACTGTCGGCAGCAGAGGAGAGCGAGATACGGCAATGGAGACCATGTAGTGTGCCTGACGAGCAGCGGAGACGGTGGTGCGGTGTGGAGCTGGATTGGGAGAGAGAGGAGTGGATGGCGGCGGCTACTGGGGAGGAGGGCGGTGCTGGTTGGCGGTGGATGTGGACAACGACGCGAATTGGCCTCGGCCAAATGGCCGGAGGTGGAGGAGCCGAGGAAGGAGGAGAACCGAGACGCAGATGGCGGGGAAGAAGATCCGGGCGAGGAGATGGCGGCGGGGGAGTAGGCAAGCTCAGAATTTAGGGCCCTTGGCAACAATAAGATTTGGTATCTCTCTCAGAATTTAGGCTCGACCGGAGTGTACTGTCGGCAGCAGAGGAGAGCGAGATACGGCAATGGAGACCGCGGTAGTGTGCCCACGAGCAGGCGGAGACGGTGGTGCGGTGTGGAGCTGGATTGGGAGAGAGAGGAGTGGATGGCGGCGGCGCTGCGCTGGGGAGGAGGGCGGTGCTGGTTGGCGGTGGATGTGGACAACGACGCGAATTGGCCCAGCCTCGCCAGCGACCGGAGGTGGAGGAGCCGAGGAAGGAGGAGAACCGAGACGCAGGGGCGGGGGAAGAAGATCCGGGCGAGGAGATGGCGGCGGGGGAGTAGGCAAGCTCAGAATTTAGGGCCCTTGGCAACAATAAGATTTGGTATCTCTCTCAGAATTTAGGCTCGACCGGAGTGTACTGTCGGCAGCAGAGGAGAGCGAGATACGGCAATGGAGATCGCGGTAGTGTGCCCACGAGCAGGCGGAGACGGTGGTGCGGTGTGGAGCTGGATTGGGAGAGAGAGAGGAGTGGATGGCGGCAGGCCATACTGGGAGGAGGGCGGTCTGGTTGGCGGTGGATGTGGACAACGACGCGACTGGCCCAGCCTCGCCAGCGACTGGAGGTGGAGGAGCCGAGGAAGGAGGAGAACCGAGACGCAGGGGCGGGGGAAGAAGATCCGGGCGAGGAGATGGCGGCGGGGGAGTAGGCAAGCTCAGAATTTAGGGCCCTTGGCAACAATAAGATTTGGTATCTCTCTCAGAATTTAGGCTCGACCGGAGTGTACTGTCGGCAGCAGAGGAGAGCGAGATACGGCAATGGAGACCGCGGTAGTGTGCCCACGAGCAGGCGGAGACGGTGGTGCGGTGTGGAGCTGGATTGGGAGAGAGAGGAGTGGATGGCGGCGGCGCTGCGCTGGGGAGGAGGGCGGTGCTGGTTGGCGGTGGATGTGGACAACGACGCGAATTGGCCCAGCCTCGCCAGCGACCGGAGGTGGAGGAGCCGAGGAAGGAGGAGAACCGAGACGCAGTGGCGGGGGAAGAAGATCTGGGCGAGGAGATGGCGGCGGTGGAGTAGGCAAGCTCAGAATTTAGGGCCCTTGGCAACAATAAGATTTGGTATCTCTCTCAGAATTTAGGCTCGACCGGAGTGTACTGTCGGCAGCAGAGGAGAGCGAGATACGGCAATGGAGACCGCGGTAGTGTGCCCACGAGCAGGCGGAGACGGTGGTGCGGTGTGGAGCTGGATTGGGAGAGAGAGAGGAGTGGATGGCGGCGGCGCTGCGCTGGGGAGGAGGGCGGTGCTGGTTGGCGGTGGATGTGGACAACGACGCGAATTGGCCCAGCCTCGCCAGCGACCGGAGGTGGAGGAGCCGAGGAAGGAGGAGAACCGAGACGCAGGGGCGGGGGAAGAAGATCCGGGCGAGGAGATGGCGGCGGGGTAGTAGGCAAGCTCAGAATTTAGGGCCCTTGGCAACAATAAGATTTGGTATCTCTCTCAGAATTTAGGCTCGACCGGAGTGTACTGTCGGCAGCAGAGGAGAGCGAGATACGGCAATGGAGATCGCGGTAGTGTGCCCACGAGCAGGCGGAGACGGTGGTGCGGTGTGGAGCTGGATTGGGAGAGAGAGAGGAGTGGATGGCGGCGGCCAAGGCTGGGAGGAGGGCGGTGCTGGTTGGCGGTGGATGTGGACAACGACGCGAATTGGCCCAGCCGCCCGGCCAGGAGGTGGAGGAGCCGAGGAAGGAGGAGAACCGAGACGCAGGGGCGGGGGAAGAAGATCCGGGCGAGGAGATGGCGGCGGGGGAGTAGGCAAGCTCATAATTTAGGGCCCTTGGCAACAATAAGAATTGGTATCTCTCTCAGAATTTAGGCTCGACCGGAGTGTACTGTCGGCAGCAGAGGAGAGCGAGATACGGCAATGGAGACCGCGGTAGTGTGCCCACGAGCAGGCGGAGACGGTGGTGCGGTGTCCTCATCCATATAAATATCATTGACAAATACTCTCTCTTGGCAACAATAAAATTTTTTCTCAGGTTTGTCATCATGTCCTCATCCATATAAATATCATTGACATCCTCTTGCTTCACCAACTACATAGACTTAACACCCAAAAATTTGTATATTATTACGATTTTCTGAAATTATCCGATGTCCGGTACATCCTAGATTATTCGGATATCAAGTGCTCCGAATCTGATCCTGTATCCAGATTATATTATTTGGATTTGTTTCCGTATTCGACTGGATAATTCAATTTCTCCCGAATTCGATCCCGCTCGGATTCGGCTCTGGATCGGGCGGATATTATCTGACCCATTTTTATCCCTACTTGAATTGACATCATTGATGAGGGGGAGTAGGCAATCTCAAAATGTAGGCCCTTCTGCAACGATAAGATTTGGTATCTATCTCAGTTCCATGTAATATATTTCGAGGATAGATGGATGGAAATTGATGCAATGAGTATATTAATAGGTATTATTACCTGTAGCACAAGCTTGACCATTGAGAGCTTGAGACGGAAGGGCAGCTTGTGAGAGATCGATGGATATGATATCAAGCTCGGTGGTGGTTTGGGCCCAGCAGAGATGGTCGAATGCGGCCTGGGTGAGAGGGCGGGCGGCGACAGGCGGCGGAGGGGGCAAGTGTGGATGAGGCGGTGGCGACGGAGTTGAGGGAGAAGGTGAGGCGCGTGTACTGGCGGAAGGGGTGGGAGGCAGTAGGGGAGCCATGGTGGTGGCGATGGATGGAACGCATGAACGATCTAGATATTAGGAGTAGTTAATATGTATGTATTTTAATGTACTCTTTTTCTTACGAGAGGAACTCCACTCTGGGACGTGAGGTTTTTAACGAGACAATAACCCTGTATATGTATGTAATGAATAAATTAATTTTAGTTCTTTTTTATAAATAATTGTCTGTACCGGATCTTCACTGGTAGTCGCTCCTTGTCTTTGATACCGTACACATTGCACGACTCTATACCTTCAATAGGACAAAATCTAAACCGGCACGACATGATTGTGGCTGGACCTCACCGGAAACGAGTAAGCGAGGTGGCCGTACTGAACATGCACCCACTTGTACGTACAACTCTACAGCACAGCCCAACTCGCAGCTCCACATACAACTCTGTTTAGGGCATGTTTGGATCCATTAGCAGCTCATAGTTAGCTAGCTAATAGTTCCTAGCTAATATTAGCTAGCTAACTATTAGCTAGCTAATTATTAGTTGGAGGGTGTTTGGATCCACCAGCTAATATGTGGCTAATAGATGCTATTGTCCAGAATACACATGCTATTAAATGCTATTGGTGGTAGACACGAAGGGTATTTTGGTTAAATGCCACCTATTAGCTACTATTAGCTGGGTTTGGCTAGCTAATGAGATAACCATTAGCTGGGTGCTCAGCTAATAGTTAGTTGATCTATTAGCTGGAGGTGTTTGGATCCACTCCAGCTAATTTTTAGCAGCTAACTATTAGCTGCATGGATCCAAACAGGCCCTTAGTATTGTTAGTCGCTAATTATTTCGTAGGACAGAGTTATAACCGCTGAGATTAATCGCAAAACCCGGGACTAATATGAGATTTCCATATTAATCAAAATTTTCATATTAATCACTGCAGATGCAGAAAAAGAAAATTTTCATATTAGAGACAGAAAAGGAAAAAATATAGAAATTTCCATATTAATCAAAAAAAAATATTGACTAATTGTACCCAAACATAAATCTAGATCACCAAAATTTTCACAATGGTATAATTAAAGGCTAATATTAGATATGTATAGACTATATACTACCTCTTATGCCCCCAAAGAAATCGCGCGAGCTGAGACTATTCACGTTACTTTTTTTTTCGAAAACGCCTCTTAAGAATTCCAAAATCACAAGTAAGTCCTTCCACCGTTTGGCAAAAAGGACCTCATGTTTCCGCAAATTCGCAAACAGGTGGTTGACTGTTTGTTTTGCAAAAAGGACCCATGTTTACATAGATTCGCGAACAGGTGGTTGACCGTTTGTTTTACAAAAAGATCCAAAATTCCGCAAATTCACCGATAGCTCCTAGTTAGCCCATTTTTGAAAAAAAAATCCAAGAAAATCGAAATTATGTTGTGGTCCTCCACCATTTTTTTCCAAAAAAAAACGTGTTTCCGTGGATTCATGAACGGGTCCTCCACCTATTCTTTTTGCAAAAAGGACCCGTGGTTCCGCAAATTCGCGAACAGGTGGTTGACCGTTTGTTTTGCCAAAAGGACCCGTGGTTCCGCAAATTCGCCAATAACTCCTACCTAATCCGTTTTTAGAAAGCCCCCAGGAATCCCGAAATCGCCGATAAGTCCTTACACCGGTTTTTTCCTTACAGCTTTTTTTTGTAAAAAAACAAAAGATCCTATGGTTCCACAAATTCGCCGATGACTCCTAGCTAGCCTATTTTATGAAAAAAAATACCGCAAGAAAATCAAAATTACATTGATATAATTCTACCATTTTTTTTACAAAAAGAACCTATAAACCAAATTTCACACGGAGCAGCATAGTACATGGTCCTACTTAGTGTATATAAACCACAAAGGCAACCTGTGTGTGTAGTTGGTATTAGTTATGAACAGGTCCATGCATATATATATATCTATATCTATACTCTGTGTGTCGATGTTCTCTACCCTTGTTTAATTGTTGGCTCATTCTATCTATATCTATATCTATACTAATTTAAGGCTTTTTTAGAAGCCCACGTTTATCTTAAGAGAGTAAAAAAGATAGAAATTACCATATTAATAACAAAAAAAGAAAAAACCTAGAAATTTCCACACCTATCTATCTATCTATCTACTTTACTAATTGGAGACTCTCCTGGAAGTCCCCTAAGTTAATCGCGGGGGGGGGTGTGAAAAGATAAAAATTACCATATTAATAGTAAAAAAAAGGCAAAATCTAAAAATTCCCACATTAATAAATAAAGAAAAAAATCCTAACTAATTGCACCCAAACATAAATATAGACCATCAAAATTTTCATATTGGTATAATCAAAGGCTAAGATTAAATATGTATAGAGTATGGCTCAATTTGTCTCAGCTTCTGAATTATGGATTCTGAATTATAGGAGAAGCTAATTTTGATTATGGGAGAATCGGGCCGAGTCAGATGCGATTTATAGGTTTCGAACTAGACCGGCGAGAATCAACAAGAATCACTAAGAATCAAATTCCAGCCGGATTCTGATTCTATGTAGAGAGCAGTTTCTGATTCTCAGAGAAGCTGTCCAGGATCTTCCCGTTCAACAAATAATCCATTTTTTTAAAACAGAAGCTGTGTAGAAGCTCAAACGAACGTAGCCTATGTACATAAACCACAGAGGCAACTCGTGTGCGTAGTTGGTATTAGATATGAACACGTCCATGCATATGGTTCGGACTATGCCTTCTTTTTTAGAACCATCGCCTCCATGGGTTCCTCTACGGTAGGGATGAAAACGGTACGGAAACGGTCGGTAAATGACTGTTCCATTTCCGTTTTCACATTTTTTACCGGTAACGGAAACGAAATCGAAAACCCCGGAAACGGATACGAAAACGGATAGTGACGGAAACAAATGCGAAATGGAACGGAACGGATACGGAAACGAAAGCGAAAAATTCTACAAGAACATAGCAGAGATCACAATATACATGACCATAAGAACAATGTAGCACATTCCACCTCCAAAGTGGACACAAAAATAGTATTATGTTCACTGGTATCGCTAGAAAATTTTCTCAAATTTGTCAATTGAAGGCACGTTATTTGTCTCCCATATCAGACCATCATGTCCTCATCCATATAATTATTATAGATATCCTTTTGCTCCACCAACTACAAAGGTTTAACACCCTAAAATTTGTATATTATTGTTCGATGTTCATTTATAATTTCTAAAATTTATCTTGGATTTTTTGGAGTTTATAAATACCATTTTGCTATTTTTAGATTTATAAAATTAATTAATTTATAAAAAAATAATGCTAAAAATAATTTTTCTAGGTTCAAAATGTTCCAAAGTATTTTTGAGAATTTTTTCAGAATTTTTGAACTCTATTTAATATTTTATATAAAACCATTTGTATTTATGAAATTATTTTAATTCAAAAATAAATATAAACTCTCCTTTCTCATTTTTGGGCCAAGCCCATTTCTCTTTCCGGCCCGTTTCCGTTTTTAGTTTCCGGTTCAACATATACGGAATTTCCGTTTCAGTTTCGGTTTCCGCCGGAATTGGCTCTCCCATTTCCGTTTCCGACAAAAAAATTTCGTTTCCGTTTCTGTACCGGTATTTTCCGTTTCCGTTTCTGTACCGGTATTTTCCGTTTCCGTTTCCGAAAAAGGGCTTCCGTTTCCATTTTTCTTCGAAACGGTCGGAAACTTTTCGTTCCGTTTTCACCCCTACTCTACGGTGCCCCCAACCCCGTGTGCTAGCCCACCACCATGCCCTAGCGCTGCCAAACCCCACCACCACTGCTTACGCCGTGTAGATGCTGTCACATCCATGCCCAGCCTCGCCAGCGACCGGAGGTGGAGGAGCCGAGGAAGGAGGAGAGCAGACGGGGGAAGATCTAGGCGAGGAGCTGGCGGGGGCAAGACGCAGGGGCGGGGGGAGATCCGGGTGAGAAGCAGCCAGGGATCATAGAATCTGGATGCATCCGGATATCCGGATAAATTATCCAATATCCGGGTACTGTCCTAGATTATCCGGATATCAAATGTTTCGGATCCGATCCCTCAAAAAATAATATTTACAAGAAAAAGGATTAGAAAATTAGTTTGCATATTAATTATAAGAAATAATACTATCAATTTTTGTATTATATAACCAGATAAAAGGAAAAGAAATAAAATGTTCTGATTTCTGTTGAACCTCTTATTAATTAAACTAATCTTCTGAATAATCTATGCATGAAGAAGTATAAGTAAGACATGAGCAAGAAACGCTAACGCTAATTAAGACATGAGCAAGACCCGAAGAACGTTATTACTAAGTGGAGTAGCTAGCCAGTTAATTATTTGATCGTTTCAAATATCATATAGCTTACTGGTTTGACTTCAATTGCAACGGTTGACAATAGAAATAATGGATGATTATGTCGAGGATTTGCAAGCTAGCTTGGTGCATGTATTCAAGTGAGGATATATCTTAATTTGAGGTGACAAATCCTCCTTAGATTCCTGGTATGTACGTTAAAATAGGCAGCTCTCTCGACTCTTAACTCCAGAATATGGTATGCCCAGCTAGGTTAGCTTATACTCTTGTTGCAAACTAAGTCCACGCAATTTAAACCAAAAAAAAAAGTAAGAGGCTAGAAAGGATGGACGACCAGGTCTAATCAATAGCGTATACCAGCTAGCTAGCTTATGTTAGCTGTTATAGCAAGAAAGACGGAGGTAAAACTAACCTTGTAGTGGCCGGCAGGGAACACATTATCGGCGGTAATCGTGCGATTGTCGTGATAATCATGCTTATCGAGACGGCACGACAAATGTTACCGATCGGTAGACCGTTGAAATTCAAATTCAAATTTAAAAAATTCATAAAATTTGAAGAAAAAAAATCTATCTAGAAGTTCCCTAAAATTAGTGTAAATATATTTGTGTCATCTGAGAGGTATACCTCGATTATCGCTCTGGTTGTTGATTTTTTTTTTGTAGCTATTGATTATCGGCAGTGATAGCTCGATTTTCCATATATTTGACGCAATTTCCGGCTCTATTTTGGATATTATTGGTGTGACAAATCTCTGTAAGTTCTTCTGGTTTAAGTATGGTAGCATGTCCTAGTGAATATCGTTTTCTTTAAGCCGCCAGCAGTGCATGCTGTAATGAACCCTAATCTGAGATGAAAATTAATTGCAAGATGTTTTATTTCCATTATGACGTTCTTTGAAGTTCCCGGTGAAACATGTTCTTGGTGTATTGATTTCTAATATGCATATCTCAAGGCATAGTAAAGACAGGCATGCATGCATTAGAATTTAGAAAGTTTTCACATTCTGAGTGAAATCCACCTTAAATAGATTAGGTGCAGAAGCTGTATTTTTGTTGCAAGACAAGGTATAGGTTGATAGGATTACACTACTATTAAGTTTTATTATGTTTCAATTGGTATGAGGTAGGCATATGTACGAAAAATATACTAGCTAGCTGTGAGGACCC
The DNA here is from genome assembly GCA_036346355.1 of Rhipidocladum racemiflorum. Taxonomy (NCBI): domain Eukaryota; kingdom Viridiplantae; phylum Streptophyta; class Magnoliopsida; order Poales; family Poaceae; genus Rhipidocladum; species Rhipidocladum racemiflorum. The sequence continues at coordinate 58,528,368 of CM070578.1, forward strand.
CTCTTCCTATACCGTACTGTACGCCGTCTACTGTGGCGTATAGCACCGTATAGCAACAGAAGCCTCGACACCGAAAATCTGAATCTAAAAAAAATTCGATCGACGGGATCGAACCCTTAGCTTCAGACCCGGTGCCTGTACGCATCCGATACCGGTTCCCTGGATCAGTAGCCCAGTATCGCGTACCAACAACACGAGTATCAATGCACAAAGTAATGAACTAAAGTTAAATTACATAACTGGGTGTAAATCTTGTACATACACATTACAAAATCCAAAAGTAGAATAATAGCGGAAGCAAAAGAAACACTAAACCAGCGCAGCTGGCCTAACAACCCCACAAAGCTGGATCGAGGAAGGACCACAACCGCCCGCCTGGCTCGCGAGCAGAGGACCACCTGAGCCATCCGGATCACCATCGGAACCATCCTCTGAGACAAGGTTAGTAAACAACAGCAAAGCAACGGTGAGTACACGTATGTACTCGCAAGTCTTTAGTGTATGGAAATATAGTTAAATGCAGGCTATTTCAACAGGAATAAGCTTCTATACTAGGTTGATTGCATAAAGCAGCATTTATTTGTAAACAACATTTAACAACCGATAGCATTAGTAATTGAAAGAGCATTTGACATAAAACATATTTCACAGTATATGTATAATGTATATTATCCCAACCGGTTCGCCATTCCCGCTCGAATGCAACCGATGGGCTAGATTGTCGACTCTATCCATCAAACACTTCCTTTCCGTTCGAGACTCACACTTTTTCAGAAGAAGACACAAAACCAAACTTCTATACTCTCCATACTTATCTGGGCTAGATGCTCTTAACCGTGAGCACGGCTAATCGATTAGTTTTACTTAACACTTCTGCAGAAGTTGCACACATTCCCCACATGGGTCTATCTAGCAAGCGTGTTGCCACGACGCGCGATACTTTTCAGTACCCGACTCTTGCAGATTGATCATGCCGTTCCCATCATCGGTGTCAGCCAGACATCAGCACAATAGCGTGATCCCACCCTGGCGGATTTAGGCGGACGTACGCTGCAGCGCAACACAGGGTATCCCTTGCCCCGGGCCCCATTACCCCACGAGTGGCACTATTGTTGCAGCGGGAACCCACAACACCCCCTTCTTCTGTCCAATGGATGACAGAAGTCCCTTCCGAGAACCCCGCCAGTTGCAGACCAATCAAGCTGCGCAAGTTCTCATCTTGCTCTTCGGCCTACCAACAAATCGGCTATCCCTCAAGTCGGTACATAGGCATTCGCCTTGATTCAGTTCATGTGGTTGCGCGGGACTCACCCAGCATTAACTTTGAGTTCGGTCCTTATATTTTTGTTGACTCGGGCAAGGACTCCAATCCTAACCACACCATCACCTTCACATTCTATACCTCCTCCCCGAGTCATTTACACCACTCATTTTTATCAATTAACCATTAACCATTTTGACTCAATTCATTTTGAAATCATATTTTGATTGATGAGTGTAACTACCAAGGACTAGACTCAAATCTATTGCATTGACTAAGCATATGCATTTATTAACATTTTATACCCAAGTGACATTTATTAAGTTGCCTAACCTCTACTAGGGCTATCAATGTGACCATGGGAAATAGATTAAGGAAAACCACCAATTTGGGTTATATCTACCATTCCCACAAACTAGCACATTTTTGAAATTAAACGCATGCATATAGTTTGATAAATCAAAGTAAACATCGTAAAATATTGGATCAAGATGATCAAAGGGCGTGCTTGCCTCGCTGCTGCTCACGATGGATCCGGACGAACTCAGGATTGTTCGAGGCGACTCAGGACTCACTCGCCTCTAATCGAATAAAAACATCAAAAACAATAACAGAGAAATAAATTAGCAAAAAGTGACTTTAGAAGCATAAACACCAACTTAACATCAAATAGAACTCATCTAGACACTAAGAAAGCAAAGAAACGAAACAAGCGAGAAAAATGGCGAAATCGCGATTCGAAACGACAATTTCGGCGAATTTCTCGCCAACTTGAACAAAATGCGCAAAATAATTTAAAATTCAACTAAATTTTGTTAAACACCTAGAATTAGGTATAATACACCTAATGGAACTTACGGGAACTCGTTTGGATTTAAAACGAACAAACGGAAGCCAAAACAGTGAAAATCAATACACAAAATGCTGAAAAATCAGAAAAAAGAAAAACGGCACTATTCACCGTAACGCAAGAGCCATTTCTGTCCAGAATCCATTCGAACGACTTGCGACCGATTCCAGCGACTCCACTAGGTACTTTAGGATGTCTAGGACCTATCTGGACCTTGCCCCTTGAAAATTCACTTAATTTGCATCGAATCCGATCGAAGCGCCAAATTGCCGAGGTTTACGCCTCGATTCGCACAGGGTCCGAAAACGGCTCAAACTCGATTCCACTTGCGCGAGGAGCACGTTTTCGACTCTACTAAGTCTAAATGACCCTAAATGACTCATTCCGACAGCTAACTGGCGAAGAAACCCCTAAATGTGGAATATGGCCAAAATGGCTATTTTGCTCGAAAACGAGCAATCTCGCCCAAAAGGGCCGTTTTGAGCTGAAATGCCGCGAGACTTGTTTTAAGCCCTCGGCTAGTTGCTTAGGGATACTTACGACCTATCGGAGCCATTCCCCAGCATGGATGACTTAATCTTCTCTGACTTTTGATCAATTGCCCGCTTAACTCCGGTAATTACCCGAGAAACGGCAAAAGTCCGAAAAGTGACTTGAATGCGATCCAAAACACGCGGGAAGCATGCTATCGACCTTAGTGACCTTAAACGAAGCTAAACAAAGCTAAATGCCTTAAACGGCTTGTGAGGCCTATAATTACTAAAATAAAATGCAAAGTGCTAAAATGCAAATCTAGCGATTCTAACTGCTTTTCTAGCCTCTAAGGGGACTAATGGTAAAGTCAATACATGCCTCGGAGCTCTAGGATTTTATGAAATAAAAATAAATTAAAAGAGACCTAGAGCTAACAACTTGTAGCAGGTTTTGACGAAACTTAATTTCGACTCTTCTGATCGCAACCAGGGCTATCAGAAGAGCTAGTGGAGCTATCGTTATCGCTATGGACCTTCGGTCCATTGTAAAAATAGTTAACACCTAAATGAATAAAATAAATTTCGGCTTAGCGAAATTGAATTCCGATTCCTCCGGTAGCGACTCTAGCCACCAGAACTGCTATGGGAAAAATCTATACATGCTATGCACCACTAGACCTCCGATAAATCGAAGACCTAGCGATGGACTTGAGCGAATACGAGGGTGACTAAAAGCTAGGTTGGCTATAGGATTAAATGAGCCTAACGATGATCTGAGTCTAGATTCTAAAGCACAATTGCCATGCGACATGTCTAACACATGGAACCTAGTTTTGACCTAGGCTAGGGTTTGAGATAACTTAACGAAATGCGAAGCTACGAAGGGGGAAGTCGTAGCTACGGCAAGAGGGAAGTCCCGAGAGCCGAGAAATCGAGCTAGAACTCAAAAACCCCACGGGAACTCAAATAAACATCCATGGGAAATGATGAGGACATCTCTTCCATGCACACGATTGAGCCAAATATACAAGGACCAATTACTCGTGCCAAAGCACGACAGCTCAATTATCAGGTGAACTCGTTTCTAACTATTTATATGATTAATTCACAGAATTCATTACTATCTAATTTTTGTCATGATTTTATTATACTTAGGAACCAAGGAGAAGATCAAGCGCGTGTGCGGAATTCGGAAGGCCAAGTCAAAGACGAGCAAAGGGAATGAATGCATGGGTCTATTATTGGGCGCCACCTCCCTCGCTTGGCGTCTCCTCCTGGTTTTGGGCGCCCCAACATGTCCTCTTTGCTGATTTGGAAACCAAGATTCAGATCAAGGCACCATAATTGAAGATTTGATCTCTTTTGTATTTTTGGCAACTTTGTAGAGAAGGAAAGGAGGGAAGGATTGTTTCCCTAATGTGTGGACATGCATGTACTATTCACGGATGAATAGTGTCCGTGAACAGTACCTCTCCTCCTTCTTCTTCTTTATATTCTCCTACCCTCCACTCTATTAGGGGATTTTTGTTGATTTGTGTTTAGCCTTTGTGCAAACCTCATACGCAAGTTGTGCTAGATAGCCACCTTGAGAAGAAAGCGAAATCCCAACTATTCTACTCTTTAATTCAGATCTGAAATTCAGTTTTCATTAAGTTCTTGTTTGTTCTTTGATTACCAACAAGAATTGAACTTCGTGTTCAGGTTGATTCTCGCTATCCATGAGTCAATAACCACGTGGAGGAGGTTCAGCGATTGCTAAGGCGCCATCGACGTGTTCGAAGGTAGTCGAGTCGTGAGGGTCTTCACTACAACCAATCAAAAGTATCGCTCCACCGAAAGATCGGGCACTCAAGTGCTATCTAGTGCTATCAAGTGGTATCATTCTCAGGTTGCTCGGTGAGAGTTTCTTGTTCGTCTTTTATTTTCCTAAAGATCTAGAAAACAGCCCACAAAAATTTTGTGCAATTCGAAATTCCAAACCATTACTGTGCCAACCATTATTACTAATTGCCGCAGTTCTTTGAATTTTCGTTACATCATTATGTTAATGCTGGTCTTCATGCTAGTTCATTAGAGTTTCATGTTCGTTTCATAATTTGTCATCTTTTTCATCTAGCCGCCACCCTCCCTCTAAACCCTAGCCGCCACCCTTCCCACAAACCTAGCCACCACTCTACCCCACCTGGCCGCGGCGCCACATCCTGGCACCACCACCCCGGCCGTGCGCCACTTTCACGACCGTGCGCCACCTTCCCTGGCCGTGCACCACCAGCGGCCGTGAGCCATCTTCCTGGCCGTGCACCACACCCCAGGCCGTGCGCTCCACCATATTTTCCTGGCCGTGTTCACCTTGCGCCTTTTTCCCCATTGTTTGGGTTGAGTCGAGCTTCTTGCCTCCTTCCAAACCGCAACAACAAAAGAAAAGGCAAGTGCACAAACAAAAGCCGCACCAAATCAACAAAAGAGGCAAGTGCACAAGCAAAATAAGAAAGTGATCTGTATTGCCGATCTTGGTTAGCGCTAGAAAAAGGACAGAGAAGAGAGTTCGGTTTCGGTTCCAGAGAGAGATCGGTTTGGATCTCTAAAAAAAAAAAAAAAAAAAAAAAAAAAGAGTCTGGAATCGCTCCGACAATTTTTTTTATTCCAAACCTATTTTTAGGTGTTCTGTAGTCCTTTGAGACAGTCCCCTTCATTCGCGCCTTTTTCATCTTTTGTCCACTCCTACTGTTCATCTGCGGTCTTTTGTTTCTGTTCGGTGACATCATTGGTGTCTCGGCTTGCGTCTCTAATTTGTTCTAGACTAGGACCAGCATATACATATCGTTGAACGTTTATTCAATTTACTTTCGCTTTTGGTTCTAGTGTTTTTTCCTTGCTACTATAGTTAAACCTACCCAAGCTACACATATAACTACTTCGAACAGGGTTTGTGTCACCTGGCAATCGCTTAGCTTTCTCCCTGGTTCACACCGCCGGTGGCACATCTTTATGTTGGTGGTAAGAACTTACAAGAGCTTTTGGTAAAACAGTGAGTTTTGAGTGTTTCTTAGCCATCTCATTAGTCATTAGGCACGTCATACTTGCTGGTATTTTTGTTTGTTCTTCTACTAACCATGTCGGTGACGAAAGTTCTCTCCATCAATCGCCCCGCACTAAGGGCGTCATTGCACACTTTGAGCGGATGAGCGAAGATCACTACCGAGGGCCTTAGTGAGGATGTCCGCCTCACTAATGAGCGCATGTCACTCCAAGACGATCGACTCGATCCATCGAGACCGCGCAAGGAGTTGCGAACACTACTTTAGCTAACATTTTATCTCGATTGGACATGATTGCAGCTGCTGCCCCTAGTGTTTCCGGTCTTCCACCTCGCACCAACACCGGCGCATTCACGGGCGCCCAGGCTGCTCCACATGCTCAGTACGCCCCGTTGTTTCTACTACTTCCATTCACCTCGCTAGCACGTCTCGGGCTCCTTTGACCTCGGCGTTGAGCGAGATGATCATGACAGCGACCACTACTCACACCACGCTATGGAGTCGGAGGATGACTTGCTCGACCATGACCGTGATCACCGTCCGACTCGATCCAACCAACAAGGTATCGTCGTGCTCCCATACGACGTGAAGTGCGTGATCGTGACGATATGTTCTCCAAAATAAAAATCACTATACCTACTTTTGATGGCAAATATGACCCCGATGCTTACCTTAGTTGGGAGTTATTAGTTGATCAAAAGTATGCATGCCATGACTTTCACGAAGATAAACGCGTTAGGGCTGCTACTAGTGAGTTTACTGATTTTGCTTCCATTTGGTGGAGAGAGCATTGTCGTGTCCATGCACATAATATACCCACCACTTGGGAGGCTTTAAAATTGCTCATGCGACATAGATTTGTTCCTTCCTATTATGCTAGAGATTTGCTTAATAAATTACAACGCTTGCGCCAAGGTAAAAGCTCGGTCGAAGAATATTATCGGGAATTACAGATTGGCATGTTGCGTTGTGGTTTACTTGAAAATGAGGAAGCATCTATGGCTCGTTTTCTAGGTGGTTTAAATCGAGAAATCCAAGACATTTTAGATTACAAAGATTACAATTCGATGACTCGATTATTCCATCTTGCTTGCAAAGCTGAGCGTGAATTGCAGGGCGACAAGCGAGGGCCAAAACTAACTTTTTCGCAGGCGTACTACCTCCTGGACGCCGCACACCCGCTGCCCGACTGCTCGTACCACAACACCAAGCCCCTCCAACAACCCGGCGACATCAACTTCAGCACCACGCCTTGCACCTTCGATGACCACGAACCACTCAAGCTCCTACAAACAGGTTCGTCGTCATCCATTGCTTCCACGGGCGCACCAAAGATATTGAGTGCCACCGATGCAAAGGTTTTGGTCATATCATGCGGGATTGTCCAAATACTCGTGTGCTCATAGTTCGCGAAGATGGTGAGTATGACTCGCTAGTGATCTTGATGAAGAAACATATGCTTTGATTGCTAACGATGCAGAAAATGACACCAACTCCGCGCTTCAAGAAGAGCACATTAGCGCGGTGGCGTAACAAATTTCTAAGTATCGTCTCCCAACGAGTACTTAGCGCTCGATTGCCGATGGCGACCAAAATCAGCGCCACAACTTGTTTCATATCAAAGCGTCGTGAAGGAGCGTGCCATTCGGATCATCATTGACGGTGGGAGTTGCAACAACCTCGCTAAGCGTGGACATGGTTGAAAAGCTTGCACTCTCCACTAGACCACATCCTCAACCTTACCACATCCAATGGTTCACAAACAGCGGCAAACTAAAGGTAACCCGCTTGGTAAGAGTGCATTTTATTTTAGGTTCTTATCATGATTATGTTGATTGCGATGTTGTACCTATGCAAGCTTGTTCCATGCTGTTAGGTAGACCATGGCAATATGATAAAAATTGTGTACATCATGGTAGAACTAATCAATACTCTTTTGTGCACCAAGATAAGAAAATTGTCTTACATCCCATGTCTCCGATGCTATTTTCAAAGATGAGATTGATAGAGCTAATAGAGAGAAGAATCTAAACAACAACAAAAGTGAAAATCAGATTGTGGTACATGATCAAAAACAGCACCTTGAGAAAAATGCTAAATCTGTCATGACAAACCAAATGAGATTCAATTGAAGGGTGCATGTTTCCTAGCTACCAAATCTGATTTGAATGAATTACATGCTAGTGATTCTCTTTGTTACGCTCTCATTTGCAAAGAGGCTCTATTTTCATGTGAAGATCTACCTTCTCTTTTGCCTCCTGCTGTCACTAATCTTTTACAGAGTACATGGATGTGTTTCCCAGCAGGTACCACTGGCTGCCACCAATGCACGAGGCATTGAGCACCAAATTGACCTCATTCCCGGCGCCTCGCTACCCAATCGTCGCCATACCGCACAAACCGGAAGAGACTAAAGAAATACAACGCCAAGTTCAAGATCCGCTTGACAAAGGATACGTGACGTGAGTCTCTTAGCCCTTGTGCTTTGTTCCAATCCTTTTAGTTCCAAAGAAAGATGGCTCATGGCGCATGTGTGTTATTTGTAGAGCTATTAATAATATCACCATTCGATATCGCCATCCTATCCCTCGATTAGATGATATGCTTGATGAGTTGAGTGGCTCTACTGTTTTCTCTAAAATTGATTTACGTAGTGGATATCATCAAATTCGCATGAAGCTCGGAGATGAATGGAAAACAGCCTTTAAAACTAAGTTCGGTCTATATGAGTGGTTAGTCATGCCGTTTGGTTTAACTAATGCACCTAGCACTTTCATGAGATTAATGAATGAGGTTTTGAGAGCTTTCATTGGCCGCTTTGTGGTAGTTTACTTTGATGATATTCTAATCTACGATTACATCTTTGGAGGCGCATCTTGATCACTTACGTCTGTTTTAAATGCTTTACGTGATGCACGTTTATTTGGTAATCTTGAGAAGTGCACCTTTTGCACGGATCGAGTCTCTTTTCTTGGCTATGTTGTTACTCCGCAGGGCATTGAAGTTGATCAAGCCAAGGTGGTAGCAATCTGAGTTGGCCGACTCCTAAAAGCGGTCACACAAAGTGCGGAGCTTTTTAGGACTTGCGGGATTCTACCGTCAAGCTTCGTGAAGGATTTCAGCACCATTGCCGCACCATTGAATGAGCTCACTAAGAAGGGTGTACAATTTGATTGGAGAGATGCACAGAGCACGCCTTCCAAAGATTTAAAAGATAAGTTGACACATGCCCCACTTCTCCAACTCCCTGATTTTTCTAAGACCTTTGAACTAGAATGTGATGCTAGTGGAATTGGGTTGGGTGGTGTGCTGTTACAAGATAAAAAACCAATTGCTTATTTTAGTGAGAAGTTGAGTGGGCCTAGTTTGAACTATTCTACCTATGACAAGGAATTATATGCTCTAGTTCGAACTTTAGAAACTTGGCAACATTATTTATGGCCCAAAGAATTTGTCATACATTCGATCCACGAATCCTTAAAGCATATTCGAAGTCAAGCAAAATTGAATCGTCGTCATGCCAAATGGGTTGAATTCATAGAGTCTTTTCCTATGTTATCAAACACAAGAACGGTAAAGACAATATTATTCTTGATGCTTTGTCTCGACGATATACCATGCTTACACAACTTGACTTCAAAATTTTTGGATTAGAGACAATTAAGAATCAATATGAACATGATGCTGATTTTCATGTTGTTTTGCTCAAATGTACAGAAGGAAGAGTTTGGAATAAGTTTGTCCTCCAAAATGGCTTTTTGTTTAGAGCTAACAAACTATGCATTCCCGCTTAGTTCCGTTTCGCTTGTTGCTCTTTGCAGGAGGCGCATGGAGGTGGTCTCATGGGACACTTTGGAGTGAAAAGACGGAGGATATTCTTGCTAACCATTTCTTTTGGCCGTAAAAATGAGAAGGGACGTGGAGCGATTTGTCGTTTCGCTGCACCACATGCCAACAAGCTAAGTCACGTCTCAATCCACATGGTTTATACATGCCTCTTCCTTGCTCCTAGCATGCCTTGGGAGGATATTTTCGATGGACTTTGTTTTAGGTCTACCTCCGAACAAAGAAGGGGAGGGATAGCATTTTTGTTGTGGTGGATAGATTTTCTAAGATGGCGCATTTTATTCCATGTCATAAAACCGATGATGCTACCAATGTGGCCGACTTGTTCTTTCGCGAAATTGTACGGCTTGCGGTATGCCCAACACAATAGTTTCAGATCGCGATACAAAATTCTTGAGTCATTTTTTGGCGAACATTGTGGGCTAAATTGGGGACTAAGCTTTTATTTTCTACTACTTGTCATCCCCAAACCGATGGACAAAGTGAAGTTGTTAATCGCTCTTTATCTACCATGCTTAGAGCTATTTTAAAAGAACATCAAGTTGTGGGAAGAATGCTTACCTCATATTGAATTTGCTTATAATCGTTCATTGCATTCTACTACTAAGAAGTGCCCTTTTGAGGTTGTGTATGGTTTTGTTCCTCGTGGCACCTATTGATTTATTACCTTTACACTATTCTCAAAAATTACATGTTGATGCAAAACAACGTACTGATTTGATCTCCAAAATACATGAGACAACTAAAGCAAATATAGAGCTCATGAATGCTAAATACAAACTTATTTGGGTAGTAAGGGAAAGAAACATGTGACTTTTGAACCCATGAGTTAGTTTGGCTACATTCTGAAAGGATCGATTTCCGATTTAAGAAAATCAAAGTTGATGCCTTCGTATTGATGGTCCGTTCCAAGTTTTGGAGAGAATTAATGATAATGCATATAAGCTCGACTTGCACTGCCAGATTTTGGGGTTACTCCCACTTTTAACATTGCAGATTTAAAGCCATACTTGGGGCGAAGAGGATGAGTTAGTCGAGGACGACTCAAATGCAAGAAGGGGAGGATGATGAGGACATCTCTTCCATGCACACGATTGAGCCAAATATACAAGGACCAATTACTCGTGCCAAAGCACGCAGCTCAATTATCGTGAACTCGTTTTCTAACTATTTATATGATTAATTCCACAGAATTCATTACTATCTAATTTTTGTCATGATTTTATTATACTTAGGAACCAAGGAGAAGATCAAGCGCGTGCAGCGGAGTCGGAAGGCCAAGTCAAAGACGAGCAAAGGGAATGAATGCATGGGTCTATTATTGGCGCCACCTCCCCTCGCTTTGGCGTCTCCCTCCTCGGTTTTAGGCGCTAACATGTCCTCTTTGCTGATTTGGAAACCAAGATTCAGATCAAGGCACCATAATTGAAGATTTGATCTCTTTTGTATTTTTGGCAACTTTGTAGAGAGAAGGAAAGGAGGAAGGATTATTTCCCTAATGTGTGGACATGCATGTACTATTCACGGATGAATAGTGTCCGTGAATGCACTCCTCTCCTCCTTCTTCTTCTTTATATTCTCCTACCCTCCACTCTATTAGGGGATTTTTGTTGATTTGTGTTTAGCCTTTGTGCAAACCTCCTTCTGCAAGTTGTGCTAGATAGCCACCTTGAGAAGAAACGAAATCCCAACTATTCTACTCTTTAATTCAGATCTGAAATTCAGTTTTCATTAAGTTCTTGTTTGTTCTTTTATTAAAAACAAGAATTGAACTTCGTGTTGAGTTGATTACGCTATCCGGAGTCAATAACCACGTGGAGGAGGTTCAGCGATTGCTAAGGCGCCATCGACGTGTTCGAAGGTAGTCGAGTCGTGAGGGTCTTCACTACAACCAATCAAAAGTATCGCTCCACCGAAAGATCGGGCACTCAAGTGCTATCAAGTGCTATCAGGAAATGAAGGAAAACTCACATGAGAGGGTCTAGGAGATGGGTATCGCGATGGAGAGGTCGATTCCCGCCTCTAGATCAATTCCCACCGGTCGGATCGCCTCCAAATGGGTGGATTGGGTGAGCTAGGGTTTTGGGAGGCTTCTCCTATGCTTGGTCGTGAGAGGGAGAGGAGAGGGAGTGAGTTGGCTGTTGGGTTGGCTTTGGAGAGGTTATAACACATGCAAAACACTATGCACTTACTCAAGGGCATTTTGGTCAAGTGTCAAGTTTTGAAGAATTAAACTTCCAAAACTGATTTTTATCGATTCTTATATATTCTGGAAGGTTCTTAGGTCGCTTTAACACTTATCCAAATAAATTTGCAATTATTTTTGAGCTAGGCTACTTAAGTTGAAGGGTTCTTTTTTATCCCACTTAAGTACACACAGCCCAAATTGCAGAAGTACACAAGATCAGTGTATTATTGAACAGTGTTTGAGTACAAATGTACAGTGACTCGAGTATAGAAATACTCGGGATATTACACTAGCTAATAGCTGCCCAAAATATCCATAGAATTCATAAGGCACTACCTAGATGAAAACACAAGTTGTATGGTTTGAAGATACATGGAAAATAAATACTCATATTAGCCTTTCTATCAAGACTTGCTTCATATGATGTCTTCTTATTGTTTTGTGTTAGCAGATGGGGGACCAAGGCGACATTGTGTGGGAGCACGGTGATAGCGGTTCAATCCGACTGAAGCATCACTTGGTAGGACGCGATACAAGTATCGTCCATTGCAGACAAGTCCCTAAGGAGGCTCGTGAGTACTTTCAGCGTGACCTAAATAGGATGAAGGATGAGAAAAAGGGAATGAGGGATGAGAGACTGAGAAAGGAAGCAGCAGCTACAGATACTCCGTCGACGAGGGAGCGATCAAAAAAGAAGAGCTCCCTCCAAAGGAAAGGGGAAGGGCCACACCAGATGTTGGGAGTGATGATTCAACGGATAGCACTCCCGAGAACCGTCTGAGCTTGCCGTACCAAGAGCCCAATGACAGTAGCTCCAAGATGGACAACCAGGGCGGTGAGTCTGGTGACGGTGCCACAGAACAATATCGTCTCATAGAATTTACAAGGGAGTCCCAGTTCACTCATGCCACACAGGACAAAAGACCATGGTGGCTATTCAGGGAAGGGAAGGAAGCATCGACGTAGCCATGATGCACCGCAGGATAGCTTTAGCTCATACAGCATCACCGAGATGCAAGGGGGTTATGGCTCATATATCCAATACGACTATGCCATCCTGGATGCTCATGCACAACCTCCCACCTAATAGGTCTACGAGTGGTAAGACCCGGAATTTTATACCATATTATACCAACAATAGCAAAAGACAAACCCATGGACGAGGCAAAGTTGGCATGAATACAAGGCGGAGTTGTTAACTACATTAGGATTAACACTCATGTCCACAGAGGAGTACAACATGGCGAACCAAGTATACACCCTACAATACTAACCGTAGCGCTGAAAGTAATGTTTTATTTGTATGTTCCATTCCATTGCAATTCAATTTTTTACTAACATAGCATTCATTTAGATTCACATGACATATGTGCGAAAATGGAAGGACGGCGAAGCTATGCCAAGTATGAACATTCATTTTTTGTAAGAAATATTAATTTCAAATGTCATATGTCATGGTATTGGAATGAATGTTATTGAAATGTGGACATGTCGAACCTTTCAGTTGTGAATGGTATAGAAATGACATGTTATTTGTTGATATATTATTGCTACCTGCTTAATTGACAACTTAACATTATGTAAAATGCAGCATAGGTCATGCCAAAATTTTTTGCAATTTGTTTCCAATTTTTCGTAGTTTCCTACAATTTTCTCCGCTCTTTCTTTACTCTGCCAATTTTCTTGCAAAATATCTCGATAATCGAGATTTACCGCTCGATAATCGGTAATTGAGCTTTCATGTTGCTGACTTCATTGTGAATTCAACCGAATTTAATTTCGAACTTCATTCGATATTTCACAAAAATCGACCGATAATTGTCTATTTTCGCTACCGAGCTATTTTCAATAATCCAGACGATTTCCATATCGTTAACCGGTGGCCGGTGACTAAGATTATGATGATGCGTGCATGCCATTTGTTTGCATGGCCGGCCGGCCGGATCAAAACTACTACAATTAATTTACCCAAAACTAACTGGAATTATAAGCGAAACAATACAAACAGACAAAAAAAAAAAAAAGTCTTGTTGCCTTCCCCGGCCGGTTTACAATTCCTATGTACGTATGCGGATTAGCGAGTAGTTTGACGTTGCCTTCCACGGCGTGGCGCCCAGCCCAATAAACAACATCCTAAAATACAGCTAGTCTTAACTTGATACGGTATCTAGCATTTTATATAGTTTGACAGTTCATTCCTTTTACAATATATTGTTAACAACTAATCCCTCCGGTCACAAATAGTTATCATTTTGCACATAGGTATTGTCAAACTTTCGAAACTTTAACTGCTAATATCTTCTCAAATATTTAAATTGGATAAATAACAATCATTTGTCTCAAAAGGATACTTACATAATATTACAACTTTATTGGGTTTTATAAATATACTACAATACAAATTAGTGACTAAAGCTATGTTCTGAAGACCATATCGATGTCTAAAATGATAACTATTTATGACCAGAAGGAGTAGTATGGAATCATGGCAACAAGAAATTACATGTAAATACGAATCAGACAGTTGATACAACGAGGGTTTCAAAGATCGACAAAAATCGTGATTTTGGTCCGTATCAAGCCAGCTCAATAAACGGAATCGATCGATAAATTGGTTCAATACAAATTCAAATTCAAAAAATTTGAGAAATTTTATGCGTGGATAACCGGTCGAAAATAGGTAAAAAATGATCGTAAATCGATAAAATCGGTGGAAATTAGGCTTTTGAATTATTTCGATTGGTTTGCCAATTTTCGATGTAAAACCGATCAAAAATCAGTTGAAAATCGGTTGATTTTTTATTTTATTTTTTCGACGCATCCAACTTCAAAAAGTTTGACTTCGAACTCATTCGATTTTCAACGATTTTGAAACCGCTTGGGGTGATTTTCAAGCTCGATTCGGTAATGTAAACCCTAGGTACAACTAGTGAACCTAAATCTGGTTAAAGTAATTGCTGGTTACGGAGTGAGTTTTATCACCAAAATGCAAATACTCTTTCCAGTCACAAATAATTGTGTTTTGTATAAGGTGCGGTCAAATTTTTGAAACTTCGAGTGCCAACGTCTTTCTAAATATTTAAATTGGATAGATAAAGACCATACGTGCATATTTGTCCTGAGAAATATTTTCATAATATTATAATTTTAACATATTTTTTAAAATATATTATAATAAAAATTAGTGATCAAAATTGTGTTTTCAGAACCGTAATACAATTTTTTTTCCCAATTTTTCGCAATTTCCTACAATTTTTTCCGCTTTTTCTTCGCTCTGCCAATTTTCTTGCAAAATATCTCGATAATCGAGATTTACCACTCGATAATCACCGATTATCGCGGTAATCGAGCTTTTATGTTGCTGACCTCATTGTGAATTCAACCAAATTTGATTTCGAACTTCATTCGATATTTCACGAAAATCGACCGATAATCTACCGAGCTATTTTCAATAATCAGGACGATTTCGATACGTTAACCCTGGTGGGCGGTGACCAAGATTATGATGATGCGTGCATGCCATTTGTTTGCATGGCCGGCCGGACGGATCAAAACTACTCCAATTAATTTACCCAAAACTAACTGGAATTAAGCGAAACAATACAAACAGACAAAAAAAAATCTTGTTGCCTTACCCGGCCGGTTTACAATTCCTATGTATGCATGCCTTCCACGGCGTGGCGCCCAGCCCAGTAAACAACATCCTAAAATACAGCTAGTCTTAACTTGATACGGTATCTAGCATTTTATATAGTTTGACAGTTCATCCCTTTTACAATGTATGGTTAACAACTAATCTCTTCGGTCATAAATAGTTATCATTTTACACATAGGCATTGTTAAACTTTCGAAACTTTGACAGTCAACATCTTCTCAAATATTTAAATTGGATAAATAACAATCATTTGTCTTGAAAGGATACTTTTATAATTTATAACTTTATTGGGTTTTATAAATATACTATATTAGAAATTAGTGACTAAAGCTATGTTCTGAGGACCATGTCAATGTCTAAAACGATAACTATTTGTGATAAGAGGGAATAGTATGGAATCATGGCAACAAGAAACTAAGTTTAGATACGAATCAGCCAGCCGATACAACCAGGGTTTAAAAAATCGACAAAAGTCGTGATTTTGGTCTGTATCGACCCAGCTCAATAAACCGAATCGATCGATAAATCGGTTCAATACAAATTCAAATTCAAAAAATGTTAGAAATTTTATGCGTGGAAAACCGATCGAAAATAGGTAAAAAAAAAACGATCGTAAATCAATAAAACTGGTGGAAATTCGGCTTTTGAATTATTTCGCTTGGTTTGCCAATTTTCGATGTAAAACCGATCGAAAATTAGTTGAAAATCGATTGATTTTTTATTTTTTTTCGACGCATCTAATTTCAAAAAGTTTGACTTCGAACTCATTCGATTTCTACCGATTTTCAACGATTTTGAAACTGCTTGGGGCGATTTCCAAGTTCGATTTGGTAATGTAAACCCTAGGTACAACTAGTGAACCTAAATCTGGTTAAAGTAATTGCTGGTTACGGAGTGAGTTTTATCACCAAAATGCAAATACTCTTTCCAATCACAAATAATTGTGTTTTGTATAAGATGTGGTTAATTTTTTGAAACTTTGAGTGCTAACGTCTTTCTAAATATTTAAGAGAATGGTTAAGTAACACTCGAGTGTTTTTTTGGTTTGTGAGCACTCAACCTGGGGCCTATAAAGAGGAGGGTGGTGGGGAGAGATGGCAAATTGATTGGATAAATGGATCTAGATCCAAAGGCTACAAATTTGAGTGCTCACAAACTAAAAAAACACTCGGGCCCTGTTTGGAAGCAAAGTTTTTCAATACCATGGTATTACAAAGCCATGGCTTAGAAATTGTTTTGGCATAAATACCATGGTTTCACCTACCATCATTGAAACCATGGTTTTTCTTGGAACTACAAACTGTTTGGCTACAAAGTCTTTTGCATAGTAAGTATTTTCAAAGTATTGACACATCTCACTCTCTACACCAACACCAAAAGCCCAAAACTCCACTCTTAGTGGAGTTTTCAATACTCTAAAAATACAATGGTATTGGCAATACCATGGTTTCCAAAACAGAGTTTTTTGGGTTGCTTCCAAACACCATGTTGCCAAAAATACCATGATATTCTCCAAAACCATAGTTTTGCCTAGAAACTATGAAAATACTTTGTTGCCAAACAGGACCTCAGATGCTCCCTAGACACCCCCAATATTTAAATTGGATAGATAAAGACCATACGTGCATATTTATCATGAGAAATTTTTCATTATATTATAATTTTATCAGATTTTTTACAAATATATTATAATAAAAATTAATGATTAAAATTATGTTTTCAAAACCGTATGGATATCTAAAATAACAATCATTTGTAACAGGAGGGAATAACTGCTTAGTAAGCACTCTATGAAAACCCATGACAGGGACTAGGGAGGCTCGAGGAAGCTGGTGCTTAGTAAGCACTCTATCAAATACCATCGGCTAGCTAGAGGCCGGCAGAGAGAGAGAGAGAGAGAGAGCGCTTCACCCATCTCTCGATGCCGCGCGTAGGCTCCCACCGGCCCTTGGCCTCCCCACCGCCCCCGCCACGCCACCGCCGCACGCTCTCCGCCACCGTCGTCGACCAGAGCGTGGCCGCCGCCGCCACGCTCGTCGACAGGTGGCATCCGGATGACTCCCGCGGGTGCTCGCTCTTCCTCGACTGCACAGATGACGAGGCCAATGGCTTCCTGCGCGCCGCCGCTGACCTCCACCGCGCCATGCTCTTCTTCGCGTCAGACACCACCAACGTCGACTGGGGCGTCAACGGCCTCGTCCAGGCCCAGGCGCTTCTCGAGACCGCCATGCGGAGGCTTCAGCTCGAGCTCCAGCTCCTCCTGTCAGTGTCATCCCTCCCCAACGCCAAGGCGTTCGTCTCTGATTACGACGACGACGACGACGACGACGACCAAGGCAGCATCAGCCTGCAGCACGACCAGCAAAGTATCATCAACCGTGTCCGCGCGGTCACCGAGGCCATGATGACCGCCGGCTATGGCAAGGAGTGCGTCTCCACCTTCAAGGCACGCCGCCGTTCGGCGCTGGCCGGCACGCTGCAGCGCCTGCTCGGCTTCTCGCCTTCCCCGCAGCAAGCCCAGTTCCACAAGCTTACCTGGGACCAAGTGGACTCCAGGATACAGTCATGGCTCGCCGCCGCAAGCGTCGCGTTCAAGTCCGTCTTCTCCGCGGAGAGAGAGCTCTGCGACAGTGCCTTCGCCGGCGACACGGCTGTCGGCGACGCGGTGTTCGCGGCCATCGCCAACGACCAGGCAACGAGCCTCCTCTCCGCCGCCGAGGCCGCCGTGGCACGAGCACGCCGCGCACCGGAGCGCCTGTTCCGCGTCCTTGACATTCACAACGCGCTCACCGGGACGATACTGCCGGCGATCCTGTCCGCGTTCGGGGACAAATCTGAGGTCGCGGCGCGCGCCTTCGCTGCTCTCAGCAAAGTCGGCGAGGCGGCACGCGGTGCAGTGGCTAGCTTGGCGGCGGCCATCCAGAAGGAGCCGTCCAAGGCGACTGCGCCCGGCGGCGCAGTGCACCCCCTGACGCGGTACGTGATGAACTACCTCGTCTTCCTCGCCGACTACGAGGACGCCCTCGCTCACATATACCAACAGCAAGAAGGGGCAGCGGAGTTGGTGGAAAGCACCTCGCTTGTCTCCGGCAGCGCCTCGCCGGATTTGTCGTCGTCGTGGCCGTCGACCTCGCTGAGCCTGTCGTCGAATCCGATCGGTTGGCTGGTGCCAGTTCTGCTGCGGAAGGTGGACGCCAAGGCCGGGAGCTACCGAGAAGCGGCGCTGAGCTACCTCTTCTTGGCGAACAACACGCACTACGTGGCGAAGAAGGTGCGCGGCAGCGGCGGGATGGAGGGGGTCCTCGGGGAGGGGTGGGCGGAGGCGCAGAGGGCCAAGGCGCGCGGGTACGTGGACGCGTACGTGCGCGCGGCGTGGGGCAGCAAGGTGGTGAGCGCGATGGCGGCGTGCCGCGGCGTGGAGGAGGCGGTGATGGAGGCGGTGGCGATGCAGGACAAGTGGGTGGCGGCGGACGAGGAGATGGGCGGGGCGCTGAGGGCGGCGGCGACGGCGGCGGTGGTGCCGACGTACAGGTTGTTCTACCGACGGCACGGCGTGGCGGTTAGGCTGACGCCGGGGGACGTGAGCGCCATGATCGCCGGGCTGTTTACCCTGACGAGCTAGTGACCCAAAGTCAAGGGGGTCAGCAGCAACTGGCTGACCAGCTAGCTTAATTATTCAGAAGCAAAAAATCAAGAGAATCCATCGTCATCTATCTATTTCTTCCCGATCGACCGTATTCATTCATGGTCCTCCTCCTGCCTCCTGTACAATTAATTCTAATCCAAATAGTGTGCTTATTTGATTTCCAATGGATGCATCGATGATCAGATGATAAATGAGAATGAATCAGGACAGAGTAGCAAGCAGAAAGTGTCGCCATTGCCGTCTTGCTTAGGCCCCGTTGGACAACTTAGAACCGAGCCGTTTCTACTAGATTCTAGAAGAAACTCAACCAAACGGGCTAAAGCTCGGAACGATTCTCCTTGGAACGTTTCTTCTTTTTTCACTCTGTGGCCGAATCAGTCTCAACCCCGTTCCACCCGATTCACATAATCCTACCTGAAACGTTTCTACCAAGAATCTGGAACCGTACCAAATAGGGCCTTAATTTGTTTCGGAATCCTGCGTTCCCAAAGTAGTCGGCACAAAACAAGATAAGACCAGACCGTGTCAATCCTGTGGACTCAACCACCGCGCCATTATGATGTGACATGCGACCTCGCTGCCACCTCTACGACGCCACCTATGTGTCGTCCTTGTCAGCATCCATGTGCCCTCACACGTGGCACACCTGAAACCCTAGATTCAAACTAGTGTCAATGACACCACATGTCATACAATCAAGTCACATACCTGTTTCCACCGTGGACTATGTTTGATCCATGGACTTGGTCACATAGGCCTTAGTCCCACCTATCATTCTCTAATCCTTTTTTTCAATCTTCCATTATTTCAAAATCCTGAAAATCAGTGGACCCCACATGTCGACCACTCAAGCCTTATGCGTTGAGCTCACCGTGCACCAGCACTATTCTATGGACTCGATCCATAAACCGAGGGTCCACATGTCATCCTCTAGGCCTTTTTTATCTACTTAAATTGGAGGGAATGTTTTCTAGAATATTCTCTTTTCTCTCTCTTTCCAGCATTTTCCTTCCTGACCAAACTTCCAAAAACCCGTTCCCTTTATCCATTCAAGTGCCTATATTCATCTAAAATTGAGCCCTACATTGCAGTACCATCAATTCTTAATTTGGAGTGTATCTGAATTATCTCTTTAAATGTTGTTTGTATTTGCATTTTCTCTCGTTAAACGTTCACAATTCCGAAATATCGATCGATGGAAATGAAAACAAAGGGAATCAAAGACCAAGAGAACAATAACATAGAGTATAGCCAAGGCGATCCGTAACCTTTGATCATGTTGAAACTTTGTTTGAAAAAGTAATTTATTTCATACAAATTGCATGCTGTTTCTATATCAATGTTATTTGTCAGGGTAGCTAACTACCCACTTGTCATTGTGCCATCGTGTTTATTGAATGTCACGTATCTATTGTCACCTTAGGTTAGGACATTAATAGTTGGACATAACTGTACTACTATGCCTAGGTATGCTTAGTTGTGCGATGGTCACATATCACATGATGAATTATAATAAACTTGACTTAATGATATATGGAATGTTAGTGGGTAGCCACTGTTGTAAAATTTGTTATGTCATAGCAGGGTACGCCATTGGTTTTGGTTAAACAAAATAGTTTTCACTTTAGTAAGTGATCGCTGCAGTAAAAGGGACGGAGTTAGCATATTTGGAGTGTGGATGTCTCGCCCAAAGCTATTTAGGACTTAATCTTGTGCGCTATTGAACTGGTTCCCAAAAGTATAATAGCAGCCAGGTATCAAATAACATCAGGACACAAGAGCAAATTGGCTGTGCTTGCGTTGCCAACACAAGAGCAGTTGTTGCTTACTAGCTAACTCGACAAGCTCGTCAGCTCCTCTTCCGACAGCACGGACGGGGCTACGTTGATCCTCTGAACAAGAAAGCCAGCCTCTTGGCACGCCGTCCTGAGGAGCTCCACCTGCGCATCCCCATCCGGGCACAGCGCAACCACCGCGCCCCCGCTGCCGGTGAACTTTGATGCGGCGCCGACGCTCCTCGCCACCTCAACCATCTGTATGTTCACCCACCCAAGCGCATCATCTCCAAACATTTGCCTGCAATCGCGCACAACAACCCGGCCAGTTACTAATACTACCAAAAATAGAGCAAACCTAGATGAATCCTACGAATACAAAAACAAATAAAACTAAAATTGCAGTAGAGTAATACCAACACTACACATTACTTAGCAATACAATTTTAGGCCCAGTTCTATGCAATTTTCGGTTATCGAGAGATGCGAAAATTTCAGGCAACTGATAATTAGCAAACCCGTATATATATACATTCGCTCGGGGCAGGCAAGATTGTTGCCAACCGAATTTCCATAATGTGGGCAGTGTGTGTGTGTTCAGGGGGGGGCGCATTGATGGTTCTTACCTGCGCAGATCAAAGTTCCTGTTCATAAGCCTTGCAAGTTCAGTATAGTTCTTGCGCAACAACGCCTGGTGGCCATCAAGCGCTAGCTGCGCGACTTGTTTCATGGATGATATTATAAACTCGTCACCATCAAGCCATCTTTGCCTGACAGTGCTGTGGACCTACATTAGATAAACAGGGCACGGTAGGTGGATATTAGATTATCATCTTACTCATCTGTAGCATGGCAAGAAGATTCTCAAGCAGAAATCTGCGTGTGCTACTGCTGTAGTTCCAAGTAGCTCAGAGAGGAGCGGACTGGACCAACCTTGCCAGAGTCGCTTGGGTTCTCTGCATAGATGAGGTACAGAGGAGGGAGCAGATTGGCATCCAAATGCATGTACATGCCGTGACCCAACCTATCCATATGCTCCTTGCTGAAATCCTGATGAGCAGCAACACAAATGTTGGCTGCCATTGCCGAATGAACGGGAAGCAGTTGCTGCGTTGCGTACCATGGAAACTAGCCCCCCGTAGACCTGCGCGACCCGGTCCTGGAGCCCGGCAACGATCCCGAGCTCTTTCTCGGCGTCGAGGATGAGATTAGGCCTGATTTCAACCCTGATTAGGTGCCTGACGTTGTAGAAATCGAGGAGGCAGCTAAGAGCAGCGCAGACGATGGCGCTTGAACCGGAGAGCCCCGCCTGCAGCGCATGCCAAGAAGAAGGAGAAGGAGAAGGAGAAGGAGGAGGAGGAGGAGAAGGAGAAGGAGAGCTCCTACCTGTCGAGGGATGTTGGTGTGGTACGACAAGGTGAAATTCTGGTCCTCGGGGAGGGTGATGCTGCTCCGCGCGCAGTGCTCGTAGAAGACTCTGCAGATGGCCATCAGCAGCCGAACGCCGCCGTAGTATCCGCCCTTTTGCAAACGCTCCACCTGACAGCAGCACGTCAATCCGTCTGCTCATCGCCCTAGAGGAGTAGATGGAATCGAATCGAGGATGGAGCTTATTACGAGGCCTGGGAGCGACGGGAAGGCGAGGAGGTCGTGGTGCGGGTGCGGCTGGATGAGCAGCTCGGCGGACGGACTCAGGCGGACGGTGGCCCAGAAGTCGGCGACAGTGAAGGAGACCGCCCTGCCGCCGTACAGGTCGCTGGGGTTGCCGAGGAGCCCCACGCGAGCGTACGCCCTGTGCTCCATCGCCGCCGATCCCATCGACCCGCCCGGCCGGGAAGGAACGAAGGAAGGAAATAAGGGGATGGATAGTGGATAGACACCACGTCACGCAGGCAGAGCCAAGGCCACGGCGCAGGTGGGCCTTGTCCCTGTCGGCGTCGTTGGCCCAGCAGGACCAGGTGCCAGGAGGGCTAGTGCCTTGGTAGGGACTCATGATTCGTGAAGACGTAGACTCGTGACGAGACGATCAGACGGGAGACCGAACGATCGGGTCTCAGCAGGTCTCGCGATTTCTCGCATCCGATCGCCGGGGTCACGGTATCGTGTACTCTCTCGGTCCTCTTTTAGAATTTTTTGGCTCCGCCCCTGTATCTATGTGTGTAAACATGAGCACAAGAATTTCCATCTTGATGAATGGAGTGGTACATTCGTAGCTTCATCGTCTCACCAAGAGATGTTATTAACAATTATTGGTTTTTACACGAAGATCCTAGGGCTCCTCGAAATTACGAAGAGGCCTAAAATAAAGATTTTACAAGAGGGGCTCGGGTTCTAGGATTTCACGAAGAGGTATACGCTTCACGATTTTACATGAAGACCCATAGGGTTCTAAAAAATTATGAAGAGGTTTGCATAGACAATTTTAAAAAAGAACCCCTAGGTTCTTGTGAATTTTTTAAAAAGTTATGTAGAGCTTGGTGCCCATCTCAATGGCCCCACCGCTGGCCACCCACGAGTCACTGTCTCACCTCTAAGAAGGTTCGTGCTTGCCCCCGGCAAAGAAAAAGGAAGAGATTAAACAGAGAAGATGATAGGACACCACCCCAAGCCCTAGGTCTAGATTGACGGGGTTTTTTAACCTTGAAATTAGGAGTAGGAGGAGGAGGATTAGACCTGGAGATGGAAGTTGAGTTGGTGGTAGGGGGCGGCGGCAGCGTGGGTGGCGGTCCTCCTTTTGCTGCTCTTGGCAGTTGGTAGTGTCGCTGTTGAAATAGGCAGCTAGCCCCCCAAGTATCCGCATTTGACATTGTTGTACTCGAACTCCTTGAGGTAGAGCCACTTGTACCCCATATCTTTCTGTCGACGTTTGGTGTCGGCAATAATCTTAGGGGGTGTGAATTTATGGGGCAAGACGCTGGATCAGGATCTCGATGGTAACACAAGACAAGGAATTATACAGGTTCAGGCCCTCAACGGTGGAGGTAATACCCTAGTCCTGTGTTCTAGGATTATGTGTCGTCTCTCTTCTTCTCCCTCTCCCTTCTCTTATACTAGTTACATGCCCGTGCGTTGCTACGAAAAACAAAATTGATAACGAAAAATAAAGATTAAAAAAAAATTATTTCACAAAATCAAACATCTATCTTTAACGCTTCGCTTTCTTGTAAAGTCGGCTAATTAAAGCAACGCTTCGTTTCTTGCGTAGGGCAATTAAGCAGGGTAATTAAGCGGCAATTAATGACGTGGGAAAAACGGACCACTGCCACCAAGTGCTGCTTTAGAATAGTAGAGATACAGGGAGGGGGGGTGGAATCCAACTCGGTTACTAGAGCATGAGTCCGAGTTGGTTACAAGTAAAGGGATCGTATCCTTCCTTATCTAGGATAGCTTCCCTTATTATTACAATCTTTTCCTTTAGTTATAACGTAGTTGGATCGGTCGGATACGTGCTCTTCTCTTGAACGGTCCTCTTGGACCTCCCCGCGTGCATACCCAGTCCTCGTATCCTCCACACTTTCCCCCTGCAATTTTGTTCTTACCTGTTGTGGATGCTGGTGGAGGTCGCTGCAGGTGAACTCCATCAAACTTCTGATCATATTTAGCATAAACTTTAGATAAGTTAGCATGAACATTTGGAAAACAACTAGAATAATCAGTGCTCACCGCATCACTTAGATATGAGAGAACATTACCAAATCCTCGACTTTAGCTCTAGGTTTTAAAATAAATGCAAATGCATATAACATAGGAATCTCTTTCCAATATTTCAAATATTTAGTTTTCATAGCACAAACAGATTCACTTAAAAACCCTATCATTTTTGTTGTCCCTTAGTGAGTAGCAATTTCTAGAATATGATGCGCAGTTAAAGGAGAGGTTGAGTAATAAACTCTAAATAAAGCAACATTGAAATCATAAAAAAGTTCCAAAAATGTCAGAAAGTATTCAGCAACATACCAATGTTGCTCTGCGAGTAATGGTTGACAATCCTAGCTACGATAGTGCATATTATTTAAAACAGAAAATGTTTCTGTATAGGGTAGGAGTGACTTAAGCATCAAGTTAGTAGAGTTCCATCTAACTGGCATATCCAAACCAAACTTACGTGGACGTACATCAATTGCAATACAATAGTTTTTACATGTTGTTACTTGTTGGTTAGAGTACTTTAAGAAAGATATTGCAGTGCGAAACGAGCCAATGTACAAGTCTAACCTCTTCAAACTAGATTTAACTATTAGATTAATAATATGGTAAACACAACACTGATGTAACAAGAAAGATTTAGCGTATGTATTAAAAACCGGAGTCAGAATGTCCATTGCAGAAGAGTTTGCTGCAACATTATCTAATGTTATTGCAAAAAAAATTATCTCTGAGGCCAAAATTATCCACAACTTTCATAATACAATCAGGAATATTTTCACTAATATGTGCTACGTTAATTAATTTGAATCCTATAATTCTCTTCTCTTGTTGCCAGTCATTGTTTATGTAATGAGCAAGTACACCAAGGTAATCCTCTTTAGCCCAACCACTCCATATGCCTGATGTCAAAGCACCGAAAAAGTATAGGCATTAAAGAACTCTTTTAGCTTATCACGATAATTATTATAGTATTTAATTAGATTTCTAGTTATTGTCTATCTAGAAACTACATAAAACCTAGGATTTTGAGCGGTCCTAATATAGCTTTCAAATACTGATGACTCACCAAAGCTTAAAGGTAGATCTTGAGAAGCTATTGAATGACAAAGAGATTCACGAGCTACCTCGGGACTATAGTCTCATTGACGTACCTTACAGTCGGGGTTATACTGCAGCTACATCTGTCTCATAGCCATTCCCGCTTTTTTTTACAGCTCCCAACACGCCTCTTCAAGTGCCCCGTTTCACCTGAAGACTTGGTAGTTAATTTGTGCTTACAATATTTACAAATAGCATATATGCTTTGAACACCATCTGATATCTCAAAAATCTGGTCAAAATCTTTCTAGACTTCCGATGTACTGCGTCTTGATCTTTTTGCCCCGGTGCTTGCTAACACAGTAACACTTGTAGAGCCTAAGGATGGTACAGGTACTACAGCTTCGTCAGCTTGATAGGATGCAAGAAGTTCCTCAGGTGAAATCCCGAAATCAAAAGATGGGAAAGGACGAAAAATCTTGGTTCTCCATGAAGAGAACTGCAATACATAATTACGCTATTATTAATTTCATCTCATTGAAAATAATAACAACGTTGAAAAATTAAATCATTATTCTTACCTTGATTTTTTGACAGAAGCCGGATTTCGGATTTTTTTTAAAACTATTTTGAATTTTGCCAAATTAGAGAATTTTCATAAGAGAATGAAGAGAAGAGATTGCAGTTTGTTGGTGGAGAAATGAGGGGGTTGCTAAATTTTGGGATTTTTTTATTTTTGAGCCTCCAACAGCTACAAATAGTTGTAAAATAGTTGGAATTTCCGAAATTCAAATAAGCGGGCCACGCCGCCTAAACGTGCCGAAACGGGCCCTTTGTGTGCGTGTTCAATGGTTGGAATATCCCTGTTTGTGTGCGTGTTGGTTGAACGTTATGCTCATATCATTGTTTTGAAAGGTTTTCGAGGAGTGATCCTCCAGGAACTACATTGCTGGTCTTCCTTTTATCACTTTGGGTAGCTTTAGAGATTCCGAAAAACTAAGAAACGGTATATAAAACTTATAAAATTTTACACTTAAACTCATGAAACTTAGCACTAAAAACTGATTAAACAAAAAATGATGAAACTAAACACTGAAACGCATGAAACCAGCACTGAAACTGATAAGTTTCATGGCTATACCGTTGCAACGGTATACCGTTCCCTAGTCTCCCTCTTAGAGATTCTGTCGACGATGTGGTTGAACCATAGAAGAGGATATTAGCATTGATTAAAGCTAGCGGGGGTATGATCCGTATAGATACATTGTATGTAGAAAGGAGGAAATTAGTAAGCCATGTTTAGGAAGAGTGATATACCGCCGTCGCCATCGCAACCACTACTATATCTTTGCAGCAACAACTACTGTCTTTTTAAGTAGTAAGGAAATATATCTAGCAGTCACCGCAACCACTGCTTTCTTTTTAAATAGTAAGGAAACATATCTAGCAACGATTGGCCATCGATCAAAGTTTTTTTTGCGCCGTGGTGCGTTTCTTTACTAAGGGCATCTTTACTTTGTGAATTATGTATTATTTGCGTGATATAATTCATATATTATTTCTTAGTATAACTCTAGCTAGATTGACTTGTTTATGCATAGGGGTGAAACACTACTAGAAAACTAGGCTTTCCCACCGGCACATCAATACCGATTGAATTTGAACCGGTACTAATGGTGACATCAGTACCGATTCATTTGCTACAGGGCTCTTGCTGGCATTTAGTACCGGTTTGTGTTACGAACCGGTACTGATGAGGGCATCAGTACCGGTTCATGTTTACAAACCGGTACTGATCATGAACCGGTACTGATGCCTCGTTTCAGGAAAGTTCAAAAGGAGTGCATATTCTATTTATATCAGTACACGATGGTGGGTGGGTTGGTTAGAAGTGTGAGACTGTAACCACGAGGTTGTGTGTTCAAGTCCCACTTCTCTCATATTTTGAAGCATTTCTAGTAGTATTGATGCCATCGGACATCAGTCCCGGATGGCTTGTACCGGTTCACAAAACCGGTACTAAAGGCCCTCACCAACCGGTACTAAAAGCTCTTTCTCTAGTAGTGAAACCGGGTCGGATACGGGCGGATATTGTTCGTCCCGTATCACCTATATTTTTTTCTGGATTTGGAGTCCGATACGGATGTCCCGAATACGGATACGAATTCGGATTATTCGGGATTCAGATACAGAGCGGATACCTGACAGATTCGGATCAGGATCGGATATCATAATCGGATAGTAGTATAGTACATAATTGTGTACGTAAAAGAAAGAATGAAGCATTAACCTTACAACATTAGCTTCAAGTCATAATTATTTCAATGTAGGATAGTAGTATAGTTAGAGGTGCAAATGGGTCGAATACAAGGAGAGAGATCGAGACAACGAAAACAGAGAACGAGGAGAGCTCTTCCATCAAACTTAACCTTACGGAATAAATTTCTGGAGATATTAAATAGTGTTGAATTGTCACATTCTGACAAACTGAAGATAGACTTCTCTCATAATGAGGACTACTCGGATTTGTTTGCTATGCTTCAATTAGTGACTCAACTAATTACAGTAATTTAAATAGAAAAGAAGTTTATCAAATAAGTTGAACAAATCAATTTAGGTAAAAGCATTATGTCATCACTCTATTTGTTTGTTGATAGATTTGTTGAAGTTCACGCTTAATAACAAAGTAGTGTTTTTTAGTGCTAGTATCAAACAACTACTCTATCTATCCAATAATGAACCAAATTAATGGAAGAATAACTGATTTTATTCGGATATCGGGTCGGATATTTATCGGATATCGGGTCGGATATTGCTCTTTCCATATCCTAACACATATTACATGAGATTTTTCGGATACGGATCGGATATTGCTCTTCTCATACCTA
This sequence comes from Rhipidocladum racemiflorum, assembly GCA_036346355.1. Classification (NCBI taxonomy): domain Eukaryota; kingdom Viridiplantae; phylum Streptophyta; class Magnoliopsida; order Poales; family Poaceae; genus Rhipidocladum; species Rhipidocladum racemiflorum. Next base: position 58,556,674 of record CM070578.1, read on the forward strand.
ACCCATATTACATCGGATTTTTCGGATACGGATACGGATAACATCGGTACGGATTTTAAACGAATTCAGGATCAGATCGGCGGATATTTCCTGTCCTGTTTTCACCCCTATTTATGCATATGTATGCACTCAATTTATGAATTAATTATCTCATTAGCACTAGCTAGGAGTATCCCCATTGGTGCCGTGTTCCTCAAAATCTTCTGGGGGATGAGGATAAAAATAGAAATCACCGATCGTGAGCAAATGGGTACGGGGTATGAGACCATATATCCGCCCTTCCCCTAAGTGCATGAGCCAATCAATGATAGAAAATATAAAAAGAAATCACTACAATACGTGCGTATAATATAGAAGCTCTATATCAAACACATCGTCTATTAGAGAACAACACATACTGACATACGACTCCATTTAATCTCCTCCTCTAACATCCTCTTCCCCAAATATCCAAACCCTCCCCACCTACATCCCAACTCACTCCTTTCCCCCACACCGCCCCCACTTGCCCCTCTCTCTCTCTCTCTCTCTCTCTCTCTCTCTCTCTTCATTGCTACAATGAGCTCCGACCAAGCCATTGCATAAGTGTTTAATTCATGTTCTAGGAAGGTCTTATGCCATAGCCGGAGCTCATTAGATATCTCCCTTTTTCGAGGAGTGACCAGAACTCACTAGATTTGTTGTTGCCGTGACAGGAGCCCCTAGATCTGGAGGAGATGAGGGTGCAAACGACACATGGAAGATACGTCGATTTAGGGTGCTATGAACCGTATATGTGCCGCTTTTGTTTGTATCCTCATCCAACCACGGATTAGAAGGTCAGGGAGACGTTAATTTGAGTTTGTGTGTCTGTTTTGTGCTACTCTGCACGAGATCCAATAGGTGATACTTAATACCGATCGATCTGGTTTACTTTATGAAGATGTAAGGTGGTGAGGAGCTAGCGTAGGATGAGAATACATCTGGATCATAAAAAGAACACGAGTGCTGTAAGTGTAACAGTTGTTCAAGTGCATGTACGTCATTGCTTAGCTCATGAGCTAAGTATTCTTAATTAAATCCTCACCTCTTTCTTCAAAAAAAACCCTCAAGAAATTTGAAATTACGACGTACGAGCTAGGTTCTTCCACTAGCTTTTTTACGGAAAAAAACTCATGGTTTCATATATTCGCATCCGGGTTTGGAGCGAGCCCTTTCGTAAATATGTCCTCGTATTTTCGAAAAATTGTGACCTAACCCGACTAGGTCAGTTTTGCCAAAAAAAAGATCCTATGGTTTTGCAAATTCGCACACGAGTCCGAGCCGAACACTTTTGCAAAAAAAAAAACACTTGAGGCTCCAAAAAATTGAGCAGGTCGCGCTAGCAAAACTGTTTGTGATTAGCTTTAACATAGACGGTTTTTAAAAATCATCTGTGATAAGATGTCTGATATAGGCTTTTCTATAGTAGTGATATGAGCATATAGACATATTTACACTGTATCACTAATGATAAAGGATGACTAATGAGATGAATATGATAAATTATTATGTTATTGAGTCGTGGACTCACCCAAAGATGATTAATGAGATGAATATGAAAAATAGTTGTGCAATTGTTTTATTATGTACTTACTGAGTCGTAGACTCACCCTTGTTTATTTAATGGTTTAGATGGTCATTGAAGGCGACATACATGGGATAGGAGAAGCGTCAATATGTCATTGGTAAGTCAAGTTGTTGTAGCGGTTGTTTTTTAATATTGCAGCACGAAGCATCAAACATTGCAGATGTCCAATAGTTTCTTTGTGGTTGCAACAAGTTTTATTTTGTGTTGCAATAAGTCCTTGTATTTGTTGTCCTAGTAGTTCAAATTTGTTGTACAAGTTTGTTTATTGATTTTGTGTTTGTTTCATCGAGAGCAAAGATTTTGTTGCAAGTATATAAACTATTTGCTATGCTTCTAAATTTTTTTTATTACATCGAATCGAATTAGTTGTCTCATCCTCATGTAGAGGTAGGAATCGTGCCAGGCCAGGCTGTGACAGCCCGTCGTGCCTACCGTATCATGCCGTGCCGGCCCGGCTCGTCTTCGGCGAGCCTAGGCTCGGCCCATTTACACTATTACGATGAGAGGAAAGGAGACAGAGACACACGATGTTTAATCTCTTTCAGTTCTCTCTCGCCCGTTGCTCCCTCTCGCAGCTCTCTCTCTCTCTCGTCCATCCCTCAATCTCTCTCACCCGTTGTTCCCTCTCTCCCTCCCCTCTTGATCGTCTCTCTCAATCTCTCTCTCGCCTGTTGCCTCCCTCCCTCTCGCTCATTGACCGACGAGAGAACAAGAGATGGTCATCTGTAGAAAGCCGAACAATATTTTTTCTTTCCAAAAAGATCATGGGTGCGAGGGGACACGGCGGTCACGGGAGGGTGCGCTACGCGGCGGTCGCGGGAGGCAAGCGGCCACAGGGCCCACAACAGCCAAGGCGGTGCGAGCCATGCGGGCCACGGGCGAGGAGGCGTGCCGGCACGGTGTCAGAAGCGTGTGCACGGGCCACAACGTCGGGAGCGAACGGCGGAGGGGCCGAGGCGAGCTCGGCAACGGCAACGGCAACGGCACGCCACAGGTAATCCTCACGTGGGCATACTCCTCTCTCCTACTTCCCTTCTGCGGTCGTCGAGCTCGTGTCTCCGCCGTGCCGCCCATCATGCCCTGGTCTCAGGCCCGATACGACCCGTGCTAAAGTGTCATACCGGTACCTCCATACCGTGCCAGGCTTTAGAACAGACTGGACCACCATGCATCGAACCGGCCTAAAAAGGCCCGGCCCAATGCCCACCCGTAGGACCTCATGCAAGCATTCAACTACGTACCAAACCTACACCTTCTAGGCCCGTACGTTCTCACAATCTCATCGCCTCACCCACCAATGGCTCGCGAGTTTCTGGCTGTTAGGAAACCGGATTCGTATCCTATATGGACTCTTCCTTATCTCTAAGCAGAACCGCTATATATAGGAGGCAGGGGCTACCCCTTTGTATACACAAGCAATGAGAATAATAAAGCAGAACAGTTCCTCCTCATATTGTGTCTCTCTCCCTCTCTCTCTATTCTCCAGTTTAGATCTATTAGGCAACCCCGGACTACGCGATAGCGAGGTTGTCTAACACGTTATCAGCACGAAGCTCTACCGGAGAAAGATTGAAAGGTGAGAAAAGACAAGAAGTGAAGGATCGTCGACAACGACGAACGACTACTACCGGCGATTGATCGCCCGATCCGATCTGCAATCAACTCACCATCAAGCCGGCATCCACTCGGATTGCCGAAAGAAAAAGTCCTACGCGACTCTATCCTACGCGATAGCCTACCGAAGAATAGATTGGAAAGATGAGAAACAGAAGATTGAATCTAATAGCTCGTTCAATTCTTTACGCGCATCTATGTGGCACGAAGCTACGAGTTCGCGATGTTTCTCTAGTACATAGTATGAATGCATCTAATCGTGGCACGAAGCTACGAGTTCGTGGTGTTTCTCTAGTACATAGTATGAATGCATCTAATCGTGGCATGAAGCTACGAGTATGCATCTAATCTACGCATCTAAGTACCGTGTTCTTCAACGTGGCACGAAGCTACAAGTTCACAACAACTTTCGCAGATCGTAGCATGAAGCTACAGATCGCTATAGTACATCGGCACGAAGCCCTATCACGAAGCAACAGTACGTGGGCACGAAGCCATCACTACATGCACGCTTTAATTGGCAACAGTAACCTGAGTGGTTGGGATTTGATTTTGGTAATGAATAAACAGGACATGAGACAATTGGTGTCTAGGAAAACACACATGAGGCTTGGTTCTTTAATTGGCACCGGAAGCGGGAAGTGCTCCCTCCCTCATGTGAGCCCTAGGGCAGAGTTGACCTGGCCAAGAGTCGAATTGACGGAGATATTCGTTACCTGTTTTCGCTCCCAACCAACGAGAGTTACATAAGTTGTAATTAGCATTACACCGCATTTAATTTATGTTGGAATTTATTTTCTGTTATCAAGTAATGATGAAAAATTATCTTAATATAATTCATTGGAAATTCAAGCATGCCGCACGAAGCGGCCACCGTCGCGCCAAGAAGGCCGACGTGCATGGAACTGACAGCGCCGCACGCACGAAGCCGTGCTATGCCGATCGCACGAAGCCGATCGTGCACACAAAGCCGATCGCACGTATGAATCCGATCGCTTGCACGAAGCCGATCACGCACATGAAACAGATCGCATGAAGTCGATCATGCATATGAATCCGATCGCATGCACGAAGCCGATCGTGCACATGAAACAGATCGCACGAAGTCGATCATGCACATGAACTGATGGCATACATGAAGTCGATCAGCGCATAAATCTGATCGCATGCACGGCCGATCACATACATGCACGGTTGTATTTATGAATTTTTATGAATATTTATGAACTGTGTATATATGAATCTTGTATTTATGAATCCCGTAATTATGAATCTTGTATTTATGAATCTTGCAATTATTGTTTTCTTTTAGTTTATCGAAATTCATGAGAATTTGTTTTATGCATTTATGAATTTTTGCAACCACTATCTATTAGATTACACGAAGTAATCTAAAGAAAGAATTTTGTGAATATGCAAATACGGCATTGTCAAACGTGAGTTTGAAGAATCGACCCGAATGTACATAACTATCTCAAATGGTCATCAAATTTTAAGATCATGCTTGCGAGCAAGAAGCTCCAAATGTGGCTTAGGGTCCTCGTAGGACGCACAACCTAATGCCGAGCAAAATGATCAAACTTTGCCCTTTCTCGGACATCACCTTTCAGCCAGAAGAATGAATATATGGCTGAGGTGAGTGTACTTGAGTTATAAACTGCACTTCAGAAGCGGTTCGAGAAGCTCAAGTCCACCATCTTGCTCTAAGCACAGCAAGATTGAATTCGCCTGAAATTTTGCAGACTACGTAAGCAGTGGTTGTTAATGAATTTTGAATAATGAATTGTAAGCTCTCGAAGAGCATACATTTTCTTTTCTCATGAATAGAATTGCAATTTATTCTTTATTCCAGTATTCTATATTTGCAAGTAATGTTTTTGAATTACTTTGCCACTGTATGATTAGAATTATATTTCTTTTCATTGAGAAATTGTGTAGCGCCCAAATAGAGGAGATATGCATTGTTGATAGTAAGCAAAGCTAATACCATCTTAAGAGAGTCGAAATACTTCCAGACGATCACGAAGAACGCTGGAAGGATTACGAAAATCGCAGGAAGCGATACACATATAATAGGCTCTGGAAAAGCCACAATTATATTGCCAATGGGTACAACTTTGGTAATTGAAGAAGGCCTTTTGTACCCTGAATCAACACGCACTCTTTTAAGTTTTCAATGATATCCGCGCCAATTTGTTTCACGTAGAAACCAATGAAGAAAATGACAAAGAGCATTTGTGCATTGTGAAGCACGCGGAATATGAAAAAAATGGTATTAGAAAAATATCCCTCATATGAATCTGAGTTGTACTACACGAGAATCAATACACACGCAGTGTATACTTCTTTAGAAGCTCTGAATTATTTTCCTTTATGGTATTGTATATTTAGGTCATCTTGGTCTTAGAATGATGAGAAATATAGTTAACAACTCATAAGGTCATTGCATTAATGTTAAAATTTTCCCGAATCATGAAGATTTTGTGTGCCATGCATGTGCCACCGGGAAATTAATAACTAGACCCTCTGTTATGAAAGTGCAAAAAGAAATCCCTGTATTCCTGGAACGCATTCAGAGGGATATTTGCGGCTCGATTCAGCCCTTGTCGGGGCCGTTTCGATAATTTATAGTGCTCATTGATGCTTCCTTGAAATGGTCGCATACATGTTTGCTGTCAACAAGGAATCATGCATTCGCAAAGCTGATCTCACAGATCATCAGAATTAAGAATGCTTTTCCTGATCATCGCGTGAAGTCCATTCGAATGGACAATGCCGACGAATTTACTTCCAAGGCATTTGATGATTATTCCATAGCAACTGGAATAACTGTTGAACACTCTGTACCGCACGTCCATACGCAAAATGGGCTAGCTGAAGCACTAATAAAGAGGATTAAGTTCATAGCCCGACCGCTCTTGCAGAATTGTAACTTGCCCAACACTTATGGGGACACGCTTGAGATCCGCACGCAGCAAAGACTCATCAACTATAGATCATCGGCCTACAACATCCATTCACCAATGCAATTAGTGCAAGGGGTCATCCCGAAGATTTCCCATCTTAGAAAATTTGGTTGTATGGTATATGTACATATACCACCCCCACAGCGAACTGTAATGGGCCCTCTCTGTAAGTCTAGGATATACGTTGGTTATGAGAGTGCATCCATAATCGTGTATTTTGAACCCATGGATTTGGAGATTTGCATACACCCGATTCGCTAATTGCATCTTTGGCGAGGATCGTTTTCCGTCATTAGGGAGGAAATGAACCATTGGATGAAAAATGCCGGGAAATCATATGGCATTCCTTTGGGATCCTCGCGCATGACCCTCGCACTAATGAAGCAAATCAAGAAGATTTGCAGTGTTTAGCAAATGAACTGCCTGATCATTTTTGTGATCTGAAGAGCGTGGTTAAGTCGCATGAACCAGCAAGAAATGCACCAGAGAGGGCTGAAATACCAAAGAAAGTAGAAGGTATCCCTCATCCTGTTCAGAGGCCTCAAAGAAAAAGAACAGGAAATCTGGCTTCTCAAACCCAAAGTACCCGGAGACGTCTGGGGAAAACTGGGCAAGAGGACTTACCATAGCCAATCACAAAAATGCCCCAAAGCAAGAAGGGGAGCCAGTTGAGACCTGGCACTGGAAAGAAGCTTGTGGAAAAGGCAATTCCAGATTTGAATCTTCAATTGGAAGAAGCCGCCGGAAATAATGTGTGCGCACACATTGGCGGAGAAAAACTAAAGGAACTTGCTCCTGGAATGGGAAATAGCAATGAAGAGCAAGTAGAAGTGCATGAAGCACACCATGACGAAATGGCCATAAATTTTGTAATAATAGGAGAATCTATGAAAAGAGCAACAACCATTGCAAGGCTTGTTGTTCAAGGTTTCACTCAACGTCCTAGGGTTGATTATGAAGAAACCTATTCTCCGGTCATGGGTGGAATTACCTTTAGATACTTGATCTCAATGGCAGTCAACTTGAAGTTGAGAATGAAGCTAATGGATGTTGTCACAACATATTTGTATGAAAACTTGGATTCGAAAATATACATAAAAGTACCGGAAGGTATCCCTATCCCGAACCAAGACAGAGCAAATAGAAACCTATAAAGTGTGAAATTGGAGAAATCACTGTATGGGCTGAAGCAGTCAGGAAGAATGTGGTACAATCGCTTGAATGACTTTCTCTGCAAGAAAGGCTACACGAACAACGAAGATTGTCCATGTGTATTTATACAACGATCCCCGAATGGATTTTGTATAATCTCCGTCTATACAGATGACCTGAACATCATTAGGACGGATGAAGAAATTGAAGAAGCATGCACATACTTGAAATCTGAGTTTGAAATAAAAGACTTGGGTAAAACCAAGTTCTGTTTAGGCTTGCAGCTTGAACATGTCCAAGGCGGAATCTTGGTACACCAATCATCCTACACGCAGAAAGTGTTGGAGAGATTTGGTTTTGAGAAAGCATACCCCGCAAAGACACCAATGGTCGGAAGGTCACTCCAAGCAGACCTAGATCCATACAGGCCTAGAGAAGAGGGGGAGGAAGTCCTGGGAGCGGAATTCCCATATTTGAGTGCAATTGGAGCGCTCATGTACCTTGCAAATAGCACTAGGCCGGACATTGCGTTCGCCGTGAATTTGCTAGCACGGTACAGTGCAGAACCCACCAAAAGGCATTGAAAAGGGGTGAAGGACATCTTCCGTTACCTTCAAGGAAGCAAAGACCTCGGCTTGTTTTACAGAAGAAACAATGAATTGAATTTAGTTGGCTATGCCGATGCTGGGTACCTTTCGGACCCGCATACTGGCAAGTCACAAACTGGGTATGTTTTCCTTTGCGGTGGAACAGCAATTTCTTGGAAGTCGTCTAAGCAGACTCTTGTCTCGACGTCGACTAACCACTCAGAAATCATTGCATTGTATGAAGCCTCTCGAGAATGTGCATGGCTTCGAAGAATGGTTCACCACATCCAGAAGTCGTGTGGTTTGAACATGGAACAAACCCCCACCATTATCTATGAAGATAATGCAGCTTGTGTTGCTCAAGTGCAAATGGGATATGTGAAGAGTAACCTCACAAAGCATATCAACCCCAAGTTCTTTTATGCTCATGAATTGCATAAGATGAATGAGATATAGATACTGCATACTAAGTCGTGTGAAAATCTCGCAGATTTATTCACTAAGTCACTCCCGGCATCTTCCTTTGAAAGATGTATTAGAGGAATCGGGATAATGAGGCTTAGAGAAGTGCAGATTTTAGAGGGAGAATTTTCACATACTCCTACATAAATCTCAAACATGAAGTTTGAGTACCCAACGTGAATCTTGAAGATTAACATTGAAGTTTGGGTGGATTGTACTCTTTTCCTTAAGTAAGTTTTTCATTGAAGTTTTCTTACATAAGGTTTTTGATGAGGCAATCCGTGCAACACAGCAAGCGTGTGCTATGTACTCTTTCTCCAATTATTTTTCCCACTGGGTTTTTATGGAGTTTTAATGAGGCATATGCATCTCGCAGTGAAGAGTCCAAGGGGGAGTGTTAGGAAACCGGATTCGTATCCTATATGGACTCTTCCTTATCTCTAAGCAGAACCGCTATATATAGGAGGCAGGGGCTACCCCTTTGTATACACAAGCAATGAGAATAATAAAGCAGAACAGTTCCTCCTCATATTGTGTCTCTCTCCCTCTCTCTCTATTCTCCAGTTTAGATCTATTAGGCAACCCCGGACTACGCGATAGCGAGGTTGTCTAACACTGGCAACTGGGAGCAGCTAGCCACCATTGCAGCTAGCGATGCCCCTCTCTGTAGACCAGCAAGCGGATTAGAAGGGCAGGGAGAAAGTTAATTTGCGTTTGTGTGTGTCTGCTTTGTGCATGAGATCCAATAGGTGATACTTAATACCAACCGATCTGGTTTAATTTATGAAGATCTAATTAAGGTGGTTGAAACAACCCTAAAAATTCAAAAATGATTTGATTTTGTTCTTCATTTGCTTTTCTTTTGAATTGAAATTTGGAAATTGGATTTGGAGATTCGTTTAACTTCTTGGGCCGATTTCCCTGGCTTCTTGGGCCTCCCGGCTTGCTCGATTCCAGCCCAGCCGACCGTCGTGGCCTCCACCTTCACCTCCGGCGCCGTTCGCGCTGCGCCGCCTGCCGCCTCATGCGTGGACGCCCGCACACCGCCATCGAGCCCCGCCGTCGCCTCAGTGCTCCCTCTCTTCTTGTGGTGAGCCTCTCCCTCCCCCTGCCCTTCCGTCTTGACTCGCCGCCGGTTCACTGGCCGCCGAGCCCCGCCGCCTCAGTGCGCCTGCGGGAGGAACCCTAGGGTTCCCCCGCCCTTTTGTCGCCGCTCGGCTGGGCTGGCTGAGCCAGGCCTCGCCCCAGCCTGCGCACGCTTGGGCCGTGCGGCCCACTACTGTGGGCCCACGGTCCCTGTTTTTCTTTTTCTTTTTTCCATTTTCCATTCCGGGTTTAATTGATTATTTAATTCGAAATAATTCCAGGAAAAGCCCGAAAAATTTCGAAAGCCCCAGAAATGCCCCAACTACTTATTCCGAACCGTTTCGTGCCACTGAGTCCAAAAATGACCTCGCTCTGCAATCCGAAACTCAAAAAATTCCCAAAATGCCCAAATTGCCCTCTGTTCTCTCCCGGCCCGGTTTTCAGTTTCTGTTTCAATTTCTGTTTCCGTTTTCGGTTTTATTTTCCGTTTATTTATGTTTATTCGCCTCTTCCGCGCTAGATTCGACCGTTGAGCCGCCGCAGGAGCAGTACCCGGAGCAGGATCTGGACCAGGCAGTAGCTGGAGCGACTACTTCTACGACTCAAATCGATCCAAATTACGAGCAAGGCAAGCCGTACACCATTGATCATGTTAAACCCAATCATGCTATATTATAATTAGTACTTATTTTCTACCGCATTATTTTGCTGTATGTTGAAATATTGAAAACTGTTATTTTAGAATGACATGATACCTAGATAATACCAATTTCCTATTGGAACTTCCTTGAAAAATATTGAATCAATTAAATCCTTTGTAACCCTAGATGATAACTTATGACATGTTAAGTTAGTTACTATTACTCCCGTTAGTTAGTTCAAATGCTTTTAAAATGGAAATAAAATGATGTCGAGCTGCTGGCTCGGATATTTGTAAAAGTGCTACAGTCAGGGGGACAGTATTGGGCTATCCACGAGGTGGAGTTGAGTCCGTTCCCTGGCTGATGATTAAAATCATGGTTGGAATGGTGGCTGGTACAGTTGGTACCAGATGGGTTTGTGAATGTTTTTAAGACTTAATCTATGGCAATATAAGGATGGAACCCCCCTTGAGCAAAGTAAATAACTTAAGTTCCCGCTCAACCGCAAGTCGAACGGGTCAGTGGACCTGTCTCCGACATAGCTCAGTAAATTAGTCATTTCCTGGAAAATTTAATTAACTGGTGGTACTATTCTCCGTGGAGAATAGGGATCGACCTCCCTGGCAGGGGAGTATACCGAAGGGGTGGAACGGGAATGGACCGTAGTGTCATTCGCCGGTTCTCACAACGGTAGGTGCTAGTTAGAACAATTTGGGTTCCAAGGCCTATCGGTAAATAACTGAATCCAGGAATGATTTAACGAAATGCTGTGATAATCTCAGCCCGGCCATATGCATTTAAGTTGCACGTTAATTCGTACGTTATCATTAACGGTTGTAGATATCTTGTGGGTAAAGCTGAGCACCTCTGCAGAGTTAATCAAATGGTAATCGATTACGCCGTACTTTCGGTAAATGAAGTTAAGTTTGAACTGGGGTGATTACCCTTAACCTAGCTCAAGTAATGTGTTGGGATTTTGAATAAATTGGTTAATGTTGTTGTTGAACTTGAAACCCCCCTTATTACTTAATTATGGTTTGTGCTTCAAATGTAAAATGAGTTAGAAAATAAAACTGCATCTAGATACTTACAACCCTATTGCCATCCTTTGATTATCCCATACATATAATATTCAGCACTTCCCCGTACGACTTGTTGAGTACTCTCGTACTCACCCTTGTCAGAGATTGAAGAAGCTGGAGCCTATCAAGAAGTCATAGATGGCGATCTCATTTGGTTTTAGGTCTTGTCTTTCGCTTAGGCCCTGCCTGTGGAGTACTTTTGTATTGTAACCTATTGAAGCTTATGACATTTTCCTTTGTAAAAACTTCGGCCGCTAGGCCTTATGTTTAATAAAAAGAGTTGAACTGCTTTTGCCTGGTAAAATACTCTTGTTTTGTCCAACAGGTAATCTTTCTGGGTAACTGTTGTGAGTTCTGACTTGCCCTTAAAAAGATGGTCCGTCACAGTGGTGAGGATGAGAATACATGTGGATCTGGGCGCTAGCGTCGTAAAAAGAACACGAGGAGTGTAACAGTTGTTCAAGCGCATGTACGTCATTGCTTAGCTAATGAGCTAAGTATTCTTAATTAAATGGTTTTCAAGGAAAAAAAACAAAGGAAATGTAAACGTTGTCAAAGTCAAATCCAATACTTGGAAGCAACATATCTAATATAATAATCTATTAAAGCGCAATGAATGAATATCTACTCTTTCAAATATTAGTATCTTTACGCTGGGAAACAATATTCCAGCTTACGGAGAATGCCACGATATTTTTTCACGGAAGGGCCCTTCGAGAAATCCGAAATTACGTGTAGTAATCTATTAAAGCGGAATGAATTGGAGGCCTCGCAGGTCTCCTCACCTCTTTCATCGAAAAAAAACCTTAAGAAATTTGAAATTACGACTACGAAGCTCTTCCCCTAGCTCTTTTACGAAAAAGAACTCATGGTTTCATATATTCGCATCCGGGTTTAGAGCGAGCCCTTTCGCAGACATGTCCCACTACTAGAGAACTAGGCTTCACTATCGGTACATCAGTACGCGATGGTGGGTGGATTGGTTAGAAGGGTGAGTCTAGAGTCACGAGGTTGCGGGTTTAAGTCCCGCTTCTCCCATACAACCTCGATATATTTTGAAACATTTCTAGTCCTATTAGTACCGATTCCATCAACCGGTACTGATGGTCCAATCTGTAAAAGTGTCCTTGTATTTTTGAAAAATTGTGACCTGACCCGGCTAGGCCTGTTTTGCCAAAAAAGATCCCATGGTTTTGCAAATTCACACACGAGTCCGGGCCCGGCGCAGCGGAGTGCGTGGATCTGCATGCTAGTTTTTCTTTCGCCGTCGATGTCACAGTGCCCCCAAGTAGCTAGGTGCTGAGGTGAGTAAATTGAATTCGCCTCATCCTCTACTATCTCGTGCTTACCTCAGGATCGAGCACGCTCGGTTACTTCGTCTTCTTCTTCGTCGATTGGTCGTATGCATGCGCCGCCCGTCTACCTCGACGTACGCGTTGCATCCATCAATGTACGTCGCCTAGCTTAATTCCCTCTAGCTCACCCACACCTCCGTTCCTAGCTTCTTCCTTTATTAATAACGGTCTTTAAGGTTGGTTTAGCCGACTCAAACGAAAAACACATAAGTTTAACTTATGGTGGCTTCAATTGAGTGTAGTAGTCATTCTTCAAATTAATCTCCCGCGTGCTTGGTTCTACCATCATCTCTATTGGTGCTACTTGTCTTGCTGCTCTCATGTGTTATCGTCATGCAGGGACCTTGATTCCTATATAATTAGAATAATATCACGGGCATCATGCGGTATCGTAGAGTTCAAAAGATATGCATAAGCGCACTATGTATGAGAAACGAAGTTACCTAATAATTAAGTTGGCGAGCACCAGGGGCGGATCCAGGCCCCGGGCAGAGTAGGCTGTAGCCCGGGGCCTGGTACCGAAAGCCCACTAAAATTCTACGAAAAATTATTAAAAAATCATTGAAAACAGATGTTTAATCTAAGATCAGTTGACCAACCCGGGCTTTGAGCCTGGGCTAGCTCCGCTCCTGGCGAGCACGTACGTGTTCCAGTGATTGGTCCTTGTACATCTTGTTAATGATCATGCAATAGTTGGTATGGTTGTAGGGATGTCCTCGTCACATGTAGGTCAACGCCGGTAAAAACCACCATTTCCCGACGTAAGGGACCAAAATTAAAGGTTGTGAAAGATGAGCCCACATTCTAAATGTACTGCATTTTAGGTACTAAAATTGAGTAGCGACAAGAGTTGGTGGGCAAAGATGAAATTAAATTCCCTTATTCTGTTAGATAGGTGACGTAACGGATGATGAGCATGAGCATAATTAAGCAGCACGATCGAGATAATTACAGAAATCGCGGGGAGACTCGCCGACCTGTTTGCTGTTAGCTAGATTATTAGGTTAATGAGCTTAATTTGAGCGACCAATGAGATTAATTGGTCGCGACCAACCTCACCTGGGAAGAGCAGCAGTAGTATATCGATCGTCGATCATTGCAATCAGCAGTAGGTAATCGTAGTGGGATGCATGTGCTAGCTTGCGGAGCAAGAAATTAAGTATCAAGTTAATTAATCGTTCCATCCAGATTGCAATGCAGATTACATATATATTTTTTGATTCATGAAGCTGGAGAAACAAGCATGTATGTATGGATCCTTAATGGAAGCGAATCACCAGCACCAGCTAGCTCGCTAGCTGATCGAGTGTGACTGACATGAGCAAGGCCAAGCTGGCGGAAGTAGACGATGCAGGCCGCCCGCGCATCGAGGCGGTCGAGGCCCCGGAGGACGATGAGCAGCAGCAGCAGCAGCAGAAGCATATCGGCGATGAGCGATCGCCGGAGCTGGAGCTGGAGCTGGTGCATTCATCACTGAGCTCCAGGCTGCAGATGGCGTCATCGTCGTTGCGGGTTGCGGCGGCAAGCTTCAGGGAGGGCCAGCTGACATTGACGGGTGATCGAGGTGACGAAGAAGAAGTCGAGCTGAAATGGGCGGCCATCGAGAGGCTGCCCAGCTACAGCAGGATCCACACGTCGCTGCGTGCCCATGGCGGCAACATTGGGAGTGGACTGGAGGTGGTGGACGTGCGGAGGCTGGGGGCGGCGGAGCGGAGGGAGGTGGTGGAGAGCCTCGTCGCCAACATCCGGCAGGACAACCTCCGCCTGCTCCGCAAGCAGCGCCAGAGGATGGACAGGCAAGCAAAGCCAAAGCATGCAGCCTCCCTACCAACCTCTCTCTCTGAAGGATTTCTATCTGCAGGGTCGGCGTGCGGCAGCCGACGGTGGAGGTGCGGTGGCGGGACGTCTGCGTGGAGGCGGAATGCCAGGTGGTCCCCGGCAAGCCGCTGCCCACTCTCCTCAACTCGGCCGTCTCCAACCTCTCTGTAAGCCGAGGCTCGAAGCGCCTCCATCTCCACTCTGCCTCCGCCCATGCCCACCACCTGTTTGCTCAGATGCCTGCCTGCTCAATCCCCAGCTGCTCACCGCCATGGCCGGCCTCGGCTTCAGCCGCCAGCGAGCAAGGATCCGCATCCTCAAAAATGTCACCGGCGTCGTCAAGCCTTCCAGGATCACTCTCCTCCTGGGACCCCCAGGCTGCGGCAAAACCACCCTCCTGCTAGCACTTGCAGGAAAGCTCAACAAAAATCTCAGGGTGACCGGAGAGATTGGATACAATGGCGTCAAGCTGAATAAGTTTGTTCCGGAGAAGACATCGGCTTACATTAGCCAGTACGATCTTCACGTCCCTGAGATGACTGTCAGGGAGACGCTCGACTTCTCTGCAAGATTTCAGGGCGTTGCCTCCAGAGCGGGTACCTAGCTAGCTACTAACTACGTTAATTCATTACTAAAGCAATAATTAAGGAGACCTCCTCTGCCTAATTAACCCAGTGCTACCATTTTCTTTTGCAAATAAGAAATCATGAAGCAAGTCATTGCGAGGGAGAAGGAGGCTGGGATCACCCCTGACCCAGACATAGATACGTATATGAAGGTAACAGATAAAAACTAGGCCTTTTTTGAGTGTATTGTTCTTTGCAAGTGTACATGTGAATTACATCCTCAACCTTTTCTTCCTGGTCATATTGAAACAAGACCGAAAGCACCACCCTTTCTACTGATATAATTCTTCCGTCCTATTGATTCTTTACAAAGATCATATCATGTGTGTGCAAACCAGTTCATTTCAGTTGCGGCATTTACGATTGAGCCACACTTTTTTATAGGCAATTTCTGTGGAAGGATTAGAGAGGAGCATGCAAACGGACTACATTATGAAGGTAATAATTGCTGTTCAAAGAAGAATGCTCTGGACCCGGCGCAAATTTCTTTTCCCTGTGCATAATTAATCTCTTTCTTGCAATAGATCATGGGACTTGACATATGCGCGGACATAATAGTGGGAGATGCCATGAGAAGAGGTATTTCAGGCGGTGAGAAGAGAAGACTAACCACAGGTGATCTTACAATATATAGGATTATTTCAGGATTCTTTTCTATTATCTCAACTATAACCTTGTAGTCATTAAATTAAAAGATTACAATTCCATATTTGTGTATTGGAAGCTCTACACCTTTTTGTTTCCAATGCTATTTTATTTTATCGATGTTTTCATTACTTTGTATTAACACACACTATCACCGGAGAAAACGACGACGCTAATGAGGCCGTGCGGTGCCGCCCCGGGAGTCTCCTCCACCCGGGGCAGCAGATTAGATCTAAAACAGCGGAAGGATGAAGCTAGAAAAAAAAAACCTAAAGCTCTGATACCATGTTATGGATATGACTTGTATTCAATATGAAGGCCAATGGCCACAATATATAGAGTACATGAGGGTCCAAGAGCTAAGGCAAGGACAAGAGATAAGGTAATTATCTATAACAGACAATATATCCTTAACAGTTATAATCTAATAATATGGGGTAGGGAAACCTCCTTTGTGATGAAAACGTGCAAGCCATCCTGAGTGATGTATCAACTTAGCATGATTTTTTTTTTTTTTTGAGAATATAGCTAGCTAGTAAAGTGATATATTCAGTTTATGTATTCCTAAGATCGACTTTGGTCTATATAAGATAACAAACATAGGTTAATTCATTGTTAGATGCTTATTTTTTCCTTTTAAAAATTGTCTTACAATCAGGAGAGATGATAGTAGGACCCTCAAAAGCGCTCTTCATGGATGAAATATCAACTGGGTTGGACAGCTCTACTACCTTCCAAATTGTTTCTTGCCTCCAACAACTGGCTCATATCTCAGAATCCACCATACTGGTCTCACTCCTTCAACCAGCACCAGAGACTTATGAACTTTTTGATGATATTATCTTGATGGCTGAAGGAAAAATTGTATACCATGGTCCTAAGAGTTGCATTATGCATTTCTTTGAATCGTGTGGGTTCAAGTGCCCAGAAAGAAAAGGAGCCGCTGACTTTCTTCAAGAGGTATTTAATAAAATACTAATTTTCAGTCTGACTAATTACCAAAGTACCTATGTAAAAACAAGCACCAACAGCGTCTAGGAGATCATATAAGCCATGGTGCTATGATTTAATGGTGCTTATTTCATAAAATTTAGGAAAATGTATACAAGACACATGGGTCTCGCACTTTACCTAAACATTGAGATAGGCCTCATAAAAAATGCAGATTTGATCCTCCCTAGTTCTTGTGGAATCTAATCGAATATTTCTGTTGGTGTAGTCAGGCATAATGCCGATCTGACATGTCAAATTTTGTTTGCCACATTACCACATCATTTGGTACAATATGCATAATAAATAAATTAGGCATTTGAGGTTTCTAGAGCAGTTCAAAACTGCAAATAGAAAATGTTTTGTAGGGACATATTTCGAGTTTCAACATTTGTGCAATGTAGGAGTTATCCTTATACCTATAATTTTGCTATACATTCAATATAAACTACAGATTGTCAATATGAAGTAATTGGACATAGATTAGGTTAATCTGGGTGTGTCTTTCTCATTAATATCGTTCTTGCTTACCATCAGAAAGTAGGAATTGTTCAGTCTTCCAAACTTATGTATAGGTCTTGTCAAAAAAAGATCAACAGCAATACTGGAGCCGTAGCACAGAAACATACAATTTTGTTACAGTGGACCAATTCTGTGATAAGTTCAAAGCATCTCAAGTTGGTCAGAATCTTGCTGAGGAGCTTTCAAAGCCTTATGACGAATCAAAAGGACATAAGAATGCCTTATCCTTCAGCATCTACTCTTTATCCAAGTGGGATCTCCTGAAGGCATGTTTTGCAAGGGAGCTCCTTCTCATGAAAAGGAATGCCTTCCTCTACATAACGAAAGCTGTTCAGGTAAGCACGGAGAAAGCTATCTTCTCAATGCTTATGTGTTTATATGATTACCTGTGCTACAACACCACGGCTGTAGTGTTTTTGGTGAATGCGATTGTCTACATATTTTATAATAACAATTGATGGCATTTACAGTTTAGATGAACTAAAAGTGTGCTTTTTCATTTTTTACAACATGACCACCAGCAATTAACATAGTACACATTTTGACTGCAGCTTGGCCTACTTGCCGTTATTACCGGGACAGTATTTCTGCGCACACATATGGGTGTTGATAGAGTTCACGCTAATTATTACATGGGTTCACTCTTCTATGCACTCATTCTGCTGATGGTGAATGGGTTCCCTGAGTTGGCCATGGCAATTAGCAGACTCCCAGTCTTTTACAAACAAAGAGACTACTACTTCTATCCTGCATGGGCTTATGCAATACCAGCTTTTATGCTAAAGATTCCAGTCTCTTTAGTTGAGTCAGTGGCTTGGACATCAATATCTTACTACCTCATTGGCTATACTCCTGAAGCATCCAGGTAAACTTACAATTCTGTTGTAAAGCCGAAGTAGCTAGTGATTCATAAGATGATTGATAGTCAATGAAGTATAATCGCCTGAGTAAAAAAAAATAAAAATAATGATGAATGCATGTCCAGGAATTTTTGTAGCATGAACTGGAAATTAAAACCAGCATACAAGGGATATGGAAAGTCTCTCATTTTCCTCCTCCTTCCTTCCTGAATTAATTATAAAACATAGGATTTTTCTATACTGGTTTTGCAGTGATTTGGCCTACTGAAGTCAAACATAGGATTCCCTTACCTAACATTATCTCGACTTCTCTTTTAGTGTTTCTCCGTAAAACCTAAGTTTTTAACACGCAATACCTACTTTGTATTAACATGAGCGATTCTTGTGTTTAGATTCTTCCGTCAGCTCCTCGTTCTCTTCCTCAGTCACACCGTAGCATTATCATTGTTTCGTTTTGTCGCATCGATCTGCCAAACAATGGTGGCTGGTTCAGTCGGTGGTACGCTGTCATTTCTAGTCATCCTTCTATTTGGGGGTTTCGTCATTCCTCGGAGTAAGACACTCCCTTATTTTTCATAAACTTTATATTGCTAGCAAGAGATGAGAACTAATTGCTTACAAAATCAAACATTGCTAACACTTTCCTGTCATATTGCTACAGCATCTTTGCCTAATTGGCTGAAATGGGGATTTTGGCTCTCTCCATTGTCGTATGCTGAGATAGGCTTAACTGGAAACGAGTTTTTGGCACCAAGATGGCTAAAGGTGCACTTCGACATAGTGACTCTGAATTAATTATAAAAACATGTAAAATGCAATGGCCATAAGTGATAAGTCTCACACAATGCTAAATTTTCTATGTCGATAGATCACAGTATCTGGTGTAACAATTGGAAGGAGGATACTGATGGATCGAGGGCTAGACTTCTCCAGCCACTTCTACTGGATATCGATTGGAGCATTGATTGGGTTTATTTTGTTGTTCAATGTAGGTTTTGCCGTTGGTTTGACTATTAAAAAACGTAAGTGCGGCATGGCTGAAATTTCATTGAGCTAAACAACTGAAATACTTTACTTTTTCGGTCTAACAGAATCGCATTAATTGTAAGCTCAATAAAAGCATATATGCTGACAGAAAAAAAGTAACAACATAAATGGAGCAAAATAGTTCCATTCACAAGAACATGTTGTCTGCCCTAGTTAGACATGCCATTTATTCTGACCTCCCATGGACCTCTCAGTTCCAGGAACTTCTCGAGCTATTATCTCTCGTGATAAGCTTACCACAATTCAAGGAAGAGACCAAGATATGTCCAAGGACATGAAGAATCGGATGCCTACGTTACAAGCAGAAACAGCTTTCACACATAATAGGACTGGTTAGTTGAATTCTACACTACGCAACTAAATGCAACTCATACGACAAATGAAACAGAATTAGGACTGATTTATCAATAATCAAATCTTGTGCAGGGAGGATGGTATTGCCTTTCACACCCCTTACAGTATCATTCCAAGATGTCAACTACTATGTGGACATGCCTGCGGTAATTCTCATCTAACCCTCAACAGTCGAGACAATTTTTTTTCCTAAAAAAATGTCAAGACAATTACTAGTGGAAGAAAGTTATGCTTGATGCATCAACACATATCAGGCAAATTGTCATTGCCAGTGAAGTAAAAAAAACAGAGAGCAATATGCAAATTTTTCAATCAACTAATGCCGCATGGCTAGCGAAAATCTCGAGGGAACATCCATGAACACAGGACCGCGCATGCTTAGGGGCACAGCAAGAGCTGATAAATGGTAACTAACGAGTGTTTTCTGATTGCAGGAGATGAGGGAGCAAGGTTACGTGGAGCGAAAACTACAACTACTCCACAACATCACAGGAGGCTTCCAGCCAGGGGTTCTGTCAGCACTGATGGGGGTTACTGGAGCAGGGAAAACAACCCTCCTTGATGTTCTTGCTGGGAGGAAAACTGGAGGTGTTATTGAAGGAGACATAAGAATAGGAGGTTATCCTAAAGTCCAGCAAACATTTTCCAGGATATCAGGCTACTGTGAACAAACTGATGTTCATTCCCCACAAATCACAGTGGGGGAGTCCATTGCATATTCAGCATGGTTGCGCCTGCCGACAGAAATTGATTCAAAAACAAGAAAAGTGAGTTAAGTTCTCCTGTTGCTGAAACGAAACAGAAACTGCATTTATACGTGTGAATCGATAACGAAACATGGAAGTATAGCATACAGGGAACGATTGATTGTAAGGGGAAAT
Organism: Rhipidocladum racemiflorum; assembly: GCA_036346355.1. Taxonomy (NCBI): domain Eukaryota; kingdom Viridiplantae; phylum Streptophyta; class Magnoliopsida; order Poales; family Poaceae; genus Rhipidocladum; species Rhipidocladum racemiflorum. The sequence goes on from CM070578.1 coordinate 58,576,971, forward strand.
GTGAGTTGTATAATTGTATCCTAGCTAGGTGCTGGGAACGATCGAGATCAAACTGTGAGCTCACCTGTATCCTTTCCCCTCGCAGGAATTTGTCAATGAAGTTCTTGAAACAATTGAGCTGGACGAACACAGAGATGCTCTGGTTGGAATACCAGGGGTAAATGGACTTTCTACAGAGCAACGGAAACGGCTCACTATTGCAGTTGAGCTCGTGTCTAACCCTTCAATCATATTCATGGATGAGCCGACGTCAGGCTTGGATGCAAGAGCAGCTGCTATTGTCATGCGTGCAGTGAAGAACATCACAGACACAGGTCGAACAGTTGTGTGCACCATTCACCAACCAAGTATTGAGATATTTGAGGCATTTGATGAGGTACTTACTACATTAATATATACTAGCTGGCTACTTGAAGAACCACAAACTAAGTTAAATACAGAACGTGCATCCACCTCTTTTCGTTGCTCTAAGTGTTGGAGAAGCTAAGGGTGAAATTACCTCGTTGTTTTTTGTTTTGAAGAATGACAGCAGATATCTATTGTACTACTAAAATGGCGTTAAAAGAAGCTTACACATTTTCTCTAAGAGGCTAGAAATCCCCTTATTAATTGGAGGAGAAATGAGAAAGATCTATACCGCTTATTTTGGTGTGTCTAAATCATAACGGCAGACTAATCATCAAATGTAGTATATGAGAATTCTTACAGTTTTATATATTTTAAATCATAAGCATTAAAGTTGTATAACAGATACAATTCTATTTTTATACAAAAGCATATGCACTTTAATATTTAGCCACACAATCAATTCGGCTAGTTCCATGTAATTTAATATACATTATTGATCATAAATTCTTTAACACATAATTCATATATGTGTAGCTGTTGCTGATGAAAAGGGGTGGAGAGTTGATTTATGCTGGGCCGCTTGGACACCATTCGTGTAATGTCATTCAATATTTCCAGGTAACTAACAATCTGAACTTATCCTTATATAAAAGGACTAACTAAATACACTTAAAATCATCAGTATCCTCCATTTGTATGTTGATAATCAATTTAAATATATTAATTACAGTAGTAACAAACCTATTTAGATTTGTGTTTCAAATCTTTTCTGCATTTTCAATAAGTTATGTATGCACAGCACACTGTTCTTCTGAACCCATTCTCCGACCCTTGTGATTTCCAATTTACATAGCACATGAAGGTGCAACCAATATAAATAATAGTTGCACTCCGTTTTAATCATCACCCGACTTTCCCCTCAATTACTGTGTGTTACACAGGTTAATTAACATACTGGTGAGAATTTGTTTTTCCAGGCAATACGTGGGGTACCCAAGATCAAGGACAATTACAACCCATCAACATGGATGCTCGAAGTTACTTGTACATCTATGGAAGCTCAACTGGGGGTCGATTTTGCGCAGATTTACAGGGAATCATCGATGTGCAAGTAAGTTTTGCACTCTTTCATTCGTCAGAAAATCGAACCTTGCGGAGTATTAATTTGTGCTCATAGCAAGAAAGTGCTTGTGGTGTGATTGAAGGGACATGGACACGCTGGTAAAGCGCTTGAGCATACCACCTCCAGGTACGAGCGACCTCCATTTCCCAACACGGTTTCCGCAGGAGTTTGGGGAGCAGTTGAAAGCTTGCCTCTGGAAGCAGTGCTTGTCGTATTGGAGAAGCCCTTCCTACAACCTGGTGCGGATTGTGTTCATAACAGTCACCTCCATAGCCTTCGGCGCGTTGTTCTGGCAACAAGGCAACATAAACCACATGTATGTAAAGTGTAAACCATCTCAGAATTATACCATACTCTCTTAATTATTAACGTACGTACTCACTCATGCATATATTGATTCTTGTTTTGTTTGATGGTAGAAACGACCAGCAAGGTCTGTTCACCATACTGGGGTGCATGTATGGTACCACGCTGTTTATGGGCATCAACAACTGCCAATCGGTGATGCCGTTCGTCTCCGTCGAGCGCTCCGTGCTGTACAGGGAGAGGTTTGCCGGGATGTACTCTCCTTGGGCCTACTCCTTTGCACAGGTCCTCCTCCTCCTCCTGATCATTAATTTCTACTACCTGCAGTATCAGATCGAGCTCTCACTAGCTGCATCAGATAGATAGATAGATAGATGGTATTAATTTCTACTACCTGCAGAAGTATCAGATCGAGCTCTCACTAACTGCATCAGATGATATATACGTAGGTTGCCATGGAGATTCCTTACGCGCTGGTGCAGATAGTGCTGTTGATGTTGGTAGCATACCCGATGATAGGGTACGAGTGGACGGCGGCCAAGTTCTTCTGGTTCATGTACACCGCGCTGTGCACCCTGCTCTACTTCATCTACCTGGGGATGGTGATGGTGGCCGTCACCCCCAACGTCCAAGTGGCCTCCATACTGGCATCCATGTTCTACACCCTGCAAAACCTCATGTCAGGCTTCATCGTGCCTGCACCGGTAAGTCCAGCCACCCACCATATATTACAGAATACAGATCATGAGCGCATAAAAAAAAAAGGATCAATCGATCAATGCTTATTGAAAAACAAGATTGTATAATGAAAAACAAGATTGTATAATGCATAAATGTTGGTTGTTCATCTATCTATGGCATGCAGCAAATACCGAGATGGTGGATATGGCTGTACTACATCTCCCCTATGTCCTGGACGCTCAACGTCTTCTTCACCACGCAGTTCGGTGACGACGACGACAGGGAGATCTCGGTGTTCGGGGAGACCAAATCCGTCGGCGCCTTCACGAGGGACTACTTCGGTTTCCGCCGCGACCTCCTGCCGCTGGCAGCGGTGGTTCTGGCGGCGTTCCCAATCCTCTTCGCCGTCCTCTTCGGTTACAGCATCTCGAAGCTCAACTTCCAGAGGAGATAGATCGATATATAATTTAGTTGCTTGAATAGAGTTATTCCATCCTAGATGTGGGACACAAATTTGAGGAATGTTCTCTACATATGCTGAACCATTTCATTCACCTACTAAAACAATAGAACCAAACGGTACATGAATATTTCATCCCATTCAACTTTATCCCACCAACTAATTAAATAATATACCATAACGTTAGGGACGCACCTCGGTGAATAGGCAGAGATGAAGCAACTTCCAAAAGATCAGAACATTTGGCGGCTGGTCAATCTACTGATGGAGAAAACAATGCAAAGTCTCAGGAATTCGGTTTTTCAAAAACGTCTGAGAATTTTGGTTAGTATATCCAAAATATTATATATAGATCCTTGTCATACAAAAACACAATAACAGCTTTGAGGAGCACAAGCAGCAGCAGCAGAGGTGTGCGTCAGTTACTCTGAAACGTTACAAACGCAGAAAATTCTCTAGGAATAGAACTGCTCAATAAACAATATAAACTGACAATCATCCAGATTGGAGTGAACAAATGAAACCAATTTTCCTCCTTTTTTTTTCCTTTGTACTCTTCGATTCAATTGCCTCATGTAAGTAAGCAAGGCTGCAAATATAGCATTCTGTATCAAATTAATGTTTTCCAAGCAGCGAGAGAACAAGTAAGAAAATAAGAACTATCTAACGACCAAACAGATCGGATTCAACCTGCCAGCTGCTCCTGCTCGGTTCAATCGGTGGCTTGCAGAGGCTGCCTGACACACAGCGGAGGGAGGGAGGGGATAGCTAGCTCGGGACCCAAACTCAGCGCGCGCACCCCAATCGAGTCCCTCTCCTCCGGCCGGGTGGTGATCGGCCACCGCAACGACCGGAGTTGAAGAGAAGAGGCCGCCCGATCTGATCACTCCTCCACACTGAGCGCCCAAGAAACACCAAATCCACTGCTGGCGTCAAGGGGAGGTCGCCGGTGCTCGCCGCTGGTGACATCAGGCGTCGCCGGCGCGCGATTTTTGTCGGAGATGGAATCGAGAGGGGAGAGGAAAGCGACGAGGATGAACGCATCGTCTCAAACGGTGAGTTGTTATCGTGTCACATTAAATCCTTTGTATTTTGTACAACCATCCGAATGGAATGATCTTGGATAAGATGGTATAAGGAGTGTTTGATTGGTTTAATGGAATGATACATGTTTTTGTTTAGTTGTTTGGATGGAATGGTTGCCTGAATGAAATGATACAATATTTTGTTGGTACGAGATGATGTTTGGTCGAAGGGACGAGGTTAGTATAGTAACCTTTATCACTAGTGGTATGGAATGGTACAGCATATTTGTAGAATATTCTTAGAATATGTACCACTCCGTCCCGTATAAGATGGTCCATACACTCAATCAAACGCGTGTATCAAAACCTATTGTGAACTATCCGGTAAGTTCCTCATTCACCCAACCAAATGCACCCTATATTAATAGCGGTCTCATGCCAAGATGCTTATCCGATTGTCTGTTGTGCATTGCCCTACCTTTTCTCGCTCCTCGTCCCAACATCATATTCTTTTTATTTCATGATGATGATATGTGTCGATGTTCAAGACCAAGGGTCCATAAATCGAGCTTACGACTGTAATTTAGATTGCCGTTGTCTAACAAACTAGAGATTGAAAAAGTAGGAAACGGATTGTGTCTTTTATTTAATCACGGGTGTTTAACAGAGTACAGACTTTTGAATGGAAAACTAAGGCCCTGTTTGTTTCAGCTAGGGATTGTAGAAAGCTGCTTTTAAAAGCTGGAAGGTCAACAAACAGGAAGCTTTCAATCTGGATTGTAATAATCTGGAGGCCGATCAGAAGCAATCCCACAATCCACTCTGGAGGAGCTTTTCGCCTTTTTTGCAAAAGACCACAATACCCATCCAACTTCAGTAAAAATTACCCACCATTGCCCCTCCACTGTTCACACAGACTTTTCAACCTATAATTGAGGGTACCACAGACTTTTGCCAAGCAGAAATAGCAATCCAAACACACTATAATCTAGATTGCCAAACAGCCATCAGCTTTTCAACCTCCAGCTTTTAACAATCCAGCTTTTACAATCCAGATTTTAAAAGCTGCTTTCTATAATCCCCAGCTGAAACAAACAGGGCCTAAAAACTAACACTAATCTCTTGTACTTAATCTTGAACCTGATGTCTTGAATCATTGCGGAAGCTTCCCATTTATAGCATACGAAATTATGGCAATTATCATCTTCTAAGAGATGTATTCCTGCCAAAAGATGTCTTGTTACCAAAATATGTCTTCTTGCCGAAGAAGTGTCTTCTCTTCAGGGAGGCGGCTCTTTGTAGGGAATAACTTCCAATCGGTTATATATACCTGCCAGGGAAAGCATCTTTCGTAAGCTAGTTTTATGCAGAGGGAACTTCCTTCCCGACCTCAACATGGCCGGGGCGAAGGCTATCCAATATTCGATCTGTACGCTGGTCGGGATAATTGAATGAATCATTCATGACTAATGTGTGTATAAGTAGTCAGAGTAATTAGGTGTTGGGACCCGATTATGCGAATCTGGACCCTTTGTGTATTCCACGCTAGTTCAGGATCATACTAGTGCACATAGTTTTTCAAAAAAAAATCTTTTCAATTTTTTTGGATATGTGTATTAAAATTCTTTTTAAGCCCATTTTTTTTAAAAAAAACACTTCTCATGCCTGATTTTTCAAAAAAAAAAACTTCTTTTCCCATCCAATTATATTAAAGGATTTGATAAACATCATCCGGATGTTTTTATTACTGAAATCGTTCAAATCTAGGACCATCGGATCACTATTTAGATTTGGGAGTATCGATTACATCCGATCCTATGATTTGATCTAACGGCCCGATGATATCCGGGTAAGGTATTCAATTGTCCAAAATTTAGATGTTATCTAAAAAAACATCCGGATGATTTTAAAATATTCTTTCCGCTCGCGCGGCGTTCTATCTAGTTTTATGGAATCGAGTAAAAAGGATAGTCGGTTTGAGCGGAACCTCGGTCAGCACGGTCGCAGGCTCACCAGCTTTACCTTCTCTCTCCTCTCTCTCTCTCTCTCTCAGCTTTCGGCAGTAGGGGTGGCAATCATACCCGCGGGTTCGGGTACCCGCGGGTTCTGCACCCGTCGGGTTCGGATTCGGGTCCTATTTTTTACCCGTGGGTTTTATGGGTCGGGTACCCGCGATGAGTCGGATCGGATTCGGGTTTAGAAAAGCACCCACGGGTACCCGTCGGGTATCCGAAATTCCCAGCTCCAGCGGACCCAGCCATGAGCCATCCGGCCCATCCCATTTCCCCCCTTCCCCCCGTGCGCGTGCGGCGGCTAGGGCTAATCCCTAATCCCAATTCCCCCAACCGCCCACCGGGTCCCCCCACGCTAACCCCGAATCCTTCGGGCTGGCGGCGGCTAGGGCGCCTCCGTCCTGGCCATCTGCATCTTCTTCCGCCTCCGCGCCTCCTCTCCTCGCTTTGCTTGCGCGCTGACGCCAAAGAAGCCGGCGGTGGAGGGGCAGCAGAGAGCACCAAGTCCGGCCATCTGCATCTTCTTCCGCCTCCCACGCCCTCCCCTCCCGCCTCCTCTTGCGCTGACGCCGGCAAGAAGCCGGCGGTGGTGGGCAGAGAGCACCAAGGGGGCCCGACCATACGCATCTTCTTCCGCCTCCGTGCCCTCCTCCCGCCTCCGTGCCGCACACTGACGCCACAAGTCGGTCATCTCCATCTTCTTTCGTGAGTTTCTTCAAATTCACTCATGTTTGTCAAATTATTTCTTATTCATAGGAAAATTGGTCGAAACATCATTTCATTTATGAAGTTCAAGATAAGTCTCAGAGTTTGCTTTGAAGTGCTTAATATGTCCTTTGATTTAAGATTATCGTGGCATAGGAACTTTCTCCACATCCCTGATCTAGAGTGCGCACTCTTTTCAAATCATTCAGCCTGACAATACTTCCAGATTCTAAGAAAGTTTGAATTATCGTGGCATAGGAGCATATTAAGCACATTAACAAAATCTAAGAAAGTTTGTAAGAGCATGTTAAGTGATTTTGTGGTGGCAATACTTCCAAATTATCGTGGCATAGGAGCATGTTAAGTGATTTTGTCTTTGTCCATTTAGAGCTATCGCTAATTGTTCGATTCGTAGTTTGTAACACATAACAAAAATCTAAGAAAGTTTCAGAAGAGGAAAACCAGTAGGCGAGAGCTTCATTTGTCCCTACACCACACACAGATGGATGGGCAGTGGCAGCCATCGAGTTACTGTCTGAAATGATCCATTTTTGCATGCATGACACTATGTTTGATACCCGTCGGGTACCCGTCGGGTTTCGGGTAACCGTCGGGTTCGGATTCGGGTATATGTTTCTACCCGAAAGGTTATTCGGGTTCGGATCGGGTATTCGGAATCGGGTTCGGGTTCGGGTCGGGTTTCGTAAAACCCGCACCCGACCCGACCCGTTGCCATCCCTATTCGGCAGCCTTCACTCTTTCCTGTAATCCTGTTCCCCCGGCCAACACAAAGTCACACTCCCATCCCCAGCACCTCCACTCACAAATCCATTTCGATCTTGGCTGGAGTTGGAGAGCCAACAGCACAACCATGGCCAGGAGGAGGGTTCTCTTCTTCCTCCTCCTCCTCTCTTCCTGCCTCCTCTCCCTTCAGCTTCCCTGCTGCTCAGGTCTGTGCCACTTCAACTGCTTGCTCATTGCCCCCTTCAACTCTTCAAGCTGAGGCTCAGGCTCCTCTATAAGTAGTGTAGTGTAGCTGCTGTCCTCCACAGGGCCAGATCTTTGGTCTCAGCCCAAGGAAAATGTGCATTTTTCTGTCTTTAATTAGACCATAATCTCCATCTTTCTCCATTCCTTTCCCCCAGTTGAGACAGTGGGCTCTCTCGTCTACTTGGCATATTAGTAAGATTATTCTTTTAGCTCATGGACATACCTTTGATCTCTATGCAAATCCTACTCCAGGTTTGGAGGAAGTACTAGTTGGATAGTGGCATTCTACTAGTTATACTGGCATTCTAGTGAGACTTTTAGATTCCTATTTGGTTTGGGTAGAGCCTGGCTTACACATCGATTGGAAAGATTTTGCCGAGCAATTTTCCTTCCTGCACGATTCTTGTTTGATATAGGGAAGGGGGACAGCACTGGCATCTCTGATGTCCAATGGCGGATCCAGACAATTTAGGTTTGGGTTCACCGTTGATGCTTAGAAATGGGTGTAAAACAATCATATTAAAAGATAACCAATCAGGTAATTAACTGTAAATTGAAAGAAAAACTGTAAATGGTGAGTAAATAGTTGCAAATAGTTTACAAATTATTTTTAATCACTAATAAGAATTCCCTGTTTTAATCTTGGTGCAATGGTCTAAGTACCATATAGAGGAAGCATAGATATTTGTAACATATTTATGGAGTGATGACAAATCCTAACATCCATAAATAAATTATTCTAAATGTATATATGAACACATTATTATGAGTGTGCAATTATACGCTAAATTCCATGACGATTAATTGCTTAGCAATACGCTACTATTGGAGGTGAGGAATCATAGTTACCAGAAACGCGGTTAATCCGAGTCGCGGTATGAGATTTGGGCTTGCGGTTCGCAGAATCTTTTTCTTCCAATTTCCATTGAGAACATGAACCACATACCCTAAACCAATTCAGGTTCGATGAATCCGGTTCGCGATTCGCGGGGTTTACAGCGAATCCGGTAACTATGCGAGGAACACAAGCCAATTTTTCACCATATTGATGCTTGGTATGCAAGTATTGATGTGGCTTATTTACATATGGCTTTAACACTTGTACATATGTGCGCTTCCTGAAACATACCTGATAGTGATTTTGAATCATTGCACTCATCGCAATGGTCACAACAGTGCAAGCAGATGCAGAATCGGACGGTCTGTTTTTTAGTTTCAAGCTAAGGAATTTGTAAGAGCTAAAAAAATGAACAACCTTTCTGCCAATCATGTGGTGCCATGCGACTCTGCATGGAGGCATGGAATGCACACCTAATTCCTTCCTGTATTATCAGATTAGAACATAGTCATACCCCCAAATTTCATTTCTTTTCTTACTACAAGGCTACAAGAGCATGGAAAGGAAATTTATCCATGTTCAAGCTCGCCTCGGTGTGGTTTCATAGGTTCTCTTGGTCTATGCATGTCATATACTTGATTGGCTAGTTAGTACCATATCTGTGCTGTGCTGTGCTGAGCTCTATCAGGACGTAACAGTTTGCATTGGCTTTCTGATCATGACTGAATAATTGTTGCTGGCGCAGGTGAACCAACCGTCCACGACGACTCAAATCCGGCTCAGGCGAGCAACCCGACAATGCCGATCACAGTCCCGTCTACAAATCCAGCACCAACAATCATCACCGTGCCATCCACAAAACCTACCATCACAATCCCTTCCTTGAACCCTCTGCCCACACCCATCACAGCCCCCTCAACCAACCCTTCTTCCACCACGCCGGTGCCGGTGACATACCCACTGCCAACGCCTTCAACCTCCACACCAGCTGCACCGGTCACCACCCCTTCAGCATCCCTTCCGTCGGCGCCATTGACGAACCCAGCGACAAACCCAGCAACACCTCCAGCTCCAAATCCTGTGTCAGCTGGGCGGCAAACCTGGTGTGTGGCCAGGTCTGGCTCAACGGAAGCTGCGCTCCAGAACGCGCTGGACTACGCGTGCGGAATTGGGGGAGCAGATTGCTCGCTGATACAGCCATTGGGGAGCTGCTACTACCCGAATACCCTGGGAGCCCATGCGTCCTACGCTTTCAACAGCTATTACCGGAGGAACCCTGCACCCTCCAGCTGCGACTTTGGCGGGACGGCGATGCTTGTCGATGCTGATCCGAGTAAGAACGGCTCCCTCTCTTCTCCTAGATCACTTGAAGGATGTCCATTGCGGTGTGCTGAGATATCGTCTTCTTTGCAGGCTCAGGGAGCTGTGTATTGTTGGCATCGTCCTTGTCATCACCATCATCGAGGTGAAAATTGTATTATTTGCATCCTGACAACATGAAGCTCTTGTGTTTATGCATGTGAACTGCTTCGTCCTTGCAGCTCTACTGCTACTACCACACAATACGCTAGCCCTGTTACTGCTGCGTCGGGTTCAGATTCGGGATCATCGGTGCTGAACGCAGCTAGTGGCTCAGGCTCTTCTGGATCATCGGACATCCCCAGCACCGGCAATGGTTGGCGCTCAATCTCCTCCCCCTTGTGCTGGTGGTGGCCCTGGACAGCTTTCTTCTCCCAGCTGCTTGCGACGGCGTACATGAACGGAAAGTTTTGAAGAGATGGAGAGAGATTGCAAGTGATGTGAAGAGCTAGCTAGCTAGCTAGAGAGTTTCTAGGTGTACATAAACAAGTCAAGCGTTGATTCTGTGCCCCTCTGCTCTTGCAAGTTGCAACTCGTTATATCCTGTCTCCCAACACATTCTCAAGCATCTGGATGTTGAGATCTGTAACCATTTTTCTTCAATCCAACTGCCTCTCCTGAAGACGCAGGTTCTAGTGCGCGGAAACATAAATCCAACTGCCTCTGGTGTTACAAATTGTTCCGTCCAGTGCTGTCAACCCGATCAAACGTACTCCAGCAGCAGTGATTGCAACCAATTAAGAGTTGTACAAATCTGTCTCAGTATCCGGATGGCTATCCTTTGCAGCTCAAGGCATCCGATTACGTGCTGTAGCCACCAAACTGCTAATGGTCAGAGGCGTATCCAGAAAATTGGAATGAGGGGGGCTAAAACTAAGATCTCCAAAGTTAATATACCATTTTCCATATATATATATATATTACGTACTCCTGAGAGTACGTACTCCCACCTTAAGTATACCACTTAAATTAATGTATTATACTCATTTATCACTTTCAATATACTCCAATAATAATTCTAACATACTACAATGCGATGTTGTTGAAAACAAATTCATCGGAACCCTTTATTTTTTGCTATATACCCTTTTCCATATGTACAAAGAGTATATAAATAAGTTATGCTATAAATGATGGACTTTCATGAATTTTTTTGTGAAACTCACTTTGGAGTATCTTATAATCAGTATTAGAGTATACTCAGAAGGATAAATTCATCATTTAAGCGGTATATTGAGAGTGGGAGTACATACTCCCAAGGGTATGAAACCATTTTCTTATATATCAATATATATATATATTGATATATTATATATATGTGGAGGAGCCGGTGGGCCACGGGTGGGGCTTCAGCCCACCTGTGCCCCCACCGGCAGATACGCCTCTGCTAATGGTTCAAGGTAAACATAAACCAGTCCTTGTGTTTTTAGTATGGGAAACTGCTGCTTCTAGTCCTTGTGTTTTTAGTTTCTTGCCGCTTGCCCCGGTCTAAATCTGGTATGCTTCTAGTCCTTGTGTTTGTAGTTGTACTAGTATCGCATCTCCTCCAACAGCTCCTCGTGACTGTCACAGGTTATGGATCGTTCTAGCGTTGAAGCCTCGTAGCTATGCCTCTAAGGTATCAACCCAAAAACCAGCACCCCCCTTTAAATAGATGCCCCATGATGGGTCTCTACATTAGAGGCACACTGGATATCTCACTCCACCAGAGAAAGGCACTAACGCCGGTGCCGTGGTCTTCGTTCCCAGCTCTAGCCAAGTCTCACCGTCGAGCTACATCGGAGAACTTGCACAGCTTTTCAACCATCCGATCAATATCCGAGGATCCAGGTTTGTCCACGTCGACCGTCTCTCGCACCGTAGGATTGAATTTGTTTGGGGCGTTGGATCGTCAGATGTGTGGCTGAGATTACGCCACATAGATCATGTGATAGCTCGCCACGTAGCTTCGCAATTGCGCGGATTAGATTAGATCATGCCGTTCGTTTCGGAAAAAGATGATGCCAGATGCGAGGGAAGCAGACACCAGATGCAACATGTGGAAGGGGACGGCTACACTACAAGCAACATGGTGAAGAGGATGGTTAGATCAAGGCATGGTGGCGGCATCTGAAACTAGGCATTTAGATCAGGATTTCGGCAGGAAGGACAATGTGATGCATTTTTTTAGTTTTTTTGAGATCTGATTTTTTGAACATTAGCTGAATTTTTTTAACACAGTGAGGAAGGAGCGTGCTGCGTGCTAGGTGGGGAGGAGAAGGATGCGTACAAACCCCCCTTTTTACTAATACTAGTAAGATGCTCATGCGTTGCAATGGATCTCATACAAACAATGTCACAAGTGCTAAAATATAACAATATCGAGGCAAATTATATTAACAACCAATGGTATATTTTCTTAATTAGAGGTTCCCTGGCCTCCAGTTGTGTCCACGTCACCTCGCGTTTCCGGCCGTCCGATCGTGCGCACAAACGGATGAGATCGCTCCACGTTGCCTTCCGTCGAAGTTAGACATAAAGGAATTCGCCTACCCTTCTCTTGCCCGAGCCGGCCTGGTGGCGCGGTGGGAGAGCGCTTCACTCCCACGCCTGTGAGTCGGCTTCGAGCCCCCACATCCTCTTGCGCGCGCATTGTTCCGCCCATTTTCCCGGCTGATGCGTGCCGCGTGCAGGAGCGTCGGTTTTTCTCTGAAAAAAAAACTAAAAATACTCAAAATTATATAGAGGTCCTATCTTTTACGAAAAGACCCTTTTTCACCGTGAAGTCCCTCCGCTTTTACGAAAAAACCCTTAAAATACCAAAATTACATAAATGTCCTATCTTTTACAGATCTTTTACGAAAAGCCCTTTTCCTCGTGGAGGCCATCTGTTTTTTCGAAGAAAACCCTTAAGATACCCAAAATTACATAAAGGTTTTATCTTTTACGAAAAAAACTTTTTCAGGGTGAGCCCTCCGAGAATTTGTAAAATACATTCTGATCAATTTTCCGGTTTTCACTTTCCCGTAATTAAATTAAACCGTTTGACAAAAAAATTCTAAGAAAAAAATCGTACAGTTTTTTTCATCGGTCAAATATTGACGCTAATCTTTCCAGTATTATTGGAATTTGGAAACATCTAAGGTTGCTTCCGACCTCTATTTCTCAACCAAACTTTATAGTTCCTCACTCTAACGCTACCAAATAGAGAAAAAAACATATCCACTCTTGCTACTTAATCTAGTTTATTTGCATCACGTGCACCATATGTAGTTGACATCCAGACATTTATCGGTTTACAGAAAGATATTCAATTGATAATTTTGCTCAAATTTATGCAAATGTAAATAATATAAAAAATCTGGTGTAGTATTCATTGAGAAACCCAGGTACAGTAGCAAGTATGCAGGCATCCTTAAGAACAAGTGGAGGAGGCAGTGACAAACTTGCAATATGCTGCTCACCCAAGCCTGCCTCCTTTGTCTTCTCCCTTGCAATATGCTGCTGTTGAACCACATGAGGCAACTACACTCAGATGTGCATGCAATTGCATTCAACCTCCCACACCAGGCAACTACGCTGCAACAAGAAAAACCACCAAGATATATAGATCATTAATTTACAATTAACTATATGACAAACTGGATTATGCACAGTCGTCCCACCAGGCCAAAACAGTTATAAAAACAGATAAGTGCACACGGAACTTAAGTTTGTCAGCAGCAATCATATTTCATAATACAAATTGCTAGGTAAACAAATTCATGAAACAAATCAACCAAACTATATGAATTTGGGAAAATCAGAAGCAACCAAAGCAAAAACCGTTAAACAAATCAACCATCCCACATGAATCTGGGCAAATCGGAAATCCTGTTAGTTGGGAAAAATCAACCAAGGCTATGCTTGGGAGACAAATCCAAAGCTGTGAATTTGGGATCAATATTAGCAATGAAAAGGTCATCAGTAACAGTGCTCACCAAAAGCAACTCGGTCACCAGGCCTCTCTCATTGTCTTTGATGAGGTTGCCATGGACAGTGATGTCGCAACACCAAAACCCTAGAACGTGGAGCCGTAGAACAACTCCTTTGCATCAACGCTAGCTTTAATAGGGCTGTGCATACATTCAAGTGTCGGTCTTACATATACAAGACACCAGTGCAAGAAGAGATCCCAATTCAAGTGTCAAGTCTTACATATCCATTTGTTGACACCCCAAATTATAGTGCCTAAAACCCTAATTCCATTTGGACATATTATAAAGTTGTTTGAAAATTTTTCAGGACAATCTTTAACCATTTTTATAAATGCAGAAAGAATATTAAGATTATAATTCTCTACCAATAGGTATTGATACAAAGTAATTTGGAGAAGGAATTTCCATACCTGCATCACTGAGGTGAGAAAATAGTGAATACAAACTGTCATCGAAGTTCTTGTTTTCCAACTCCAGGCTGGTAAATGCAGTTGTACATGAATAGGTCAAAATTCCCATTTCCAATGAGAATCTCACTGAACACTGATAGATACGTATCAATAATAAATAACGAATGTGAACCATGCATGTTATAGGTATCTTTGTTTCTAACTCCAACTGCTAATGCACTGCACATGAATAGATCAAAATTTCCATTTCCAAGGAAAACCTCACTAAAATCTGATATCAATGATGTATCCGTAAGAAACAGCTAATACTCGAGGTGCTAATCTACTATACATGGCTTAGCAAATATATTAAAAATTCTAGTTTCAATGAAAATCTTACTGAATTCTTATAGAAATGGATATCAAGGGAATGTTTTATCCAAAAATCGAAGGAACACTAAGGGTGTGTTTGGTTTATAGAATGAGGTTGAATGAGATGGGATGGTCATGTACCATTTGGTTCCATTATTTTGGGTGAATGAGATGGTTTAGCACTAGAGGGAATATTCCTCAAATTTGTATCACTTGATACAAGATGGGATGGTTCCATTCAAGCATTCAAACGCATTGATGATTTTTTTCTTGAATCATCTCATACATATACCACTTGGTACATGCAACCAAACGCACCCTAACATTCATGGGTAAGGGTAAGGGTTGGAAGGCAATGAGGACTACTATGTACATGGGCGAGCAATGGCACCAAGGCCAAGAGTGTTGAAGCCAACAACCTGTCTCAAGATGCTAGTGTTTTTAGGTATTCTATCAAACACATATCATTCACATGATTGTACAAATATACCTTAGAATACATTCTTCGATAATAAAATTCCCCTACAATGGCCTCAACTGCGACAAGGCCTAAATATGCATAATATGGCACTTAAAATGGATAAAACATGATAAAGTTATGAAATAAACAAAAGACTTGAAAGAAAAGGAGAGCTTACATGACACAGACCTAATCAAATTCCCCTACAACAACTCAATTGCGACAAGAGCGGACCAAAATCAGCATAAGACAGCACTCAAAATAGTGAAAACATGATAAAGTTATGAAAATACTAAACAAAAAAGATTTAAAAGAAAATGAGAGTTTACATGCTGCAGACCTCTCGAGAAGATATACGACTGAAGAACTTCCTCATGCCATTAAGACGTGCATAAGCCATTTCGACAAACACTGGGTGGGCATGCCATCAGGCAACAATAGTTATTGGAAAGGCATGAGGATACCACTGACCTCTCCTCTCCTAATTTATTTATGCTTTCATATGTACTGCAAGCATGGCACCACAATAAAATGAGTCAAGCATTTCAACGCATTTTCGTCCATGATTGATTAAGCAGAGAGAAAAATTCTTGACAATATTTAACTTAGGTTTGAGTAGTGTACCTTAGTGGACACAGCGTCACAAAGGGTCCTTCAATCTCTGCGATATGCCTCCTAATCAACCAAATGTGTGCCCCAATCCGCACATAAGAGTAAAAGAAATGGATGGTTTAGTAAAACAGAAGTACCTAAAAACCAACAACCATGAGCCTGTGATTGAAATCCAGATCAAATCTCTCGCCCAAACCAAAAGCAGATAGCGGCTATCGTAGGCACCGCACGGGCATTGATTTGATGTTAGCACTTGAAGGTACCGGCCGTGTCGTCGTCGAGGAGGACGACCGGGAGGCAGAGATCGGGCCCATCATCATCCGCTACATGTCGTGAGTTCAGATTGATCTTCGCCTCATGGTCTTCGATGCTTTCGGCCGCCATGGTGGTCACCTACAGTGAAATCGAGATGGGGATGGTGGGGAATGATGCAGTGCGGCAGGGAATCAAGATGGGGAGGGTGGAATCGGAATATTTCAGAATTTGACACTCAATTCATGGCCTTCTTCGTTTGGACGACATATGGGGCGATGCGTGCGTATGATGGGCCAGGAGTGTCAAATTCCGAAATGCGAATTTTAAAGAGTGGAATCGGAATCAGGTGTGAGGGAGACGGGGATCAAGATGGGAAGACGGTTGTCAGAACGTGGAAGGAAAGGAAGGTGTTGAGGCCATCGCAGATAAAAAAGAAAACAACCACATGGTGATGGTACCTTTCTTCCAACAAAGCAAGCCAAACACGCGTTGTACGGCCCCTCCCTCGCTATACCTTCCTTGCTTGCTTCCCTCCCTCCCTCCCTCCCCGCATGCAGCCGCACATGGAGATGGAGATGGAGATGGAGATGGAGATGGGGATGGAGATGGAGAGGTGGAGGCTTCCTTGCTTTGGATGCTAACAGACCAACAACCTCTTCTCCATCTGCATCCTCTCCATTCAGCAAAGGGCAGGGCAGGCATTCTTCGCCGCTAAGCAAGCAACGACAGGGCAATTTGAGGAGGTTAGATCGCTTGAGGCTGCGGCCTTCTTCCATTTCCATTTCCATTTCGATTGGATTGGAGGAATTTGAGGAGGAAGGAACTCCGTGGTGGGGAACGGACGGGGCGATGGTGGGGGTTCTGTCGAACCGGGTGGATCGGGAGGATGTCGCCGCCGGGGATCACATCTACTCGTGGAGAACCGCCTACCTCTACGCGCACCACGGTCCATATCTCCTTCCTTCCTTCCTTCCTTCTTCCCTGATCTCTATCTATCTAGTCAGTGCTGTTGATTCTTCCTAGTTCATTCATTCCTTCATTCCCTAAACCCTAATGGCTGGCATTGTTAATTTGGGACTCATCCATATCCATCAAGATTCAAGAATTGTACGGACTGGTACAAGATACTTCCTGATTCCCAATTGTGTTCATGTCAGGGGGGAGGGGGCCTGATTTAACAATTACTGTTATGCATTCTACCGCTAATTTCACACTTGTACGGGTTGTTAAATTACAAATCAGAACACCGCGCGAGGGCTGCCAAGACAACTTGTCATCACATATCCACAACCATGATCACCTTCTGCCCACTCACATGATAGGAACCTAATTGCAGTGGTCTCATCCAATTTAATGTTCAGAAGAAACTCTACAATAACACGTATCTTCATTTCTGAATCACACCACACTTGAGTACTAGAATCTGAATAGCATTCATTGATTGCTCTTATATAGATTCTTCGCGAGCTGTGTCTCATCAAAAAGGGGAAAAAAACTATTGCCTGTACTTACTAGTTTGTAAACTTGTTTGCATGAAGGTTAAGTTTTGAAAACTTGTTTGTGCCGTCCTCTTGTTTGCTCAGAACAGTTGACCAATTTCTTGAACTTTTGTTGTCAGGGATATACATTGGAGATGGCATGGTTATTCATTTTACGAGAGCAGCTGGACATGAAATCGGGACAGGAACGTTCTTGGACAGGTTTCTTTTTAGCTCCTCTCCAGCGGAGGAGGGCCCTACCTGCCAGAAATGTGGTCACCTGATTAGGCGTCAGGGAGTCATAATGTCCTGCCTTGATTGCTTCTTAGATGGGGGCAATCTGTACCTGTTCGACTACGCGGTGTCTCCTGCTTTCTTCCTTGCCAAAGCACGCGGAGGAACATGCACTCTGGCTGCCTCAGATACTGCTAATGCTGTGATCCACCGTGCCCAGTACCTCCTGAACAGTGGGTTTGGCATGTATAGCCTGTTCAAGAACAACTGTGAGGACTTTGCGATATACTGCAAGACGGGATTGCTTGTTGAGACCGCTTTCAGTGTGGGACGCAGTGGGCAGCTCGCATCCTTGACGGCTGCGATTAGCGCGGTGGCCTCATCGCCGCTGCGTTTCCTGACAACTAGTGCTGGCGGTCTGGCGATCGTGACGAGTGGCATGTACTGTGTGGGGCGATATGTATCGGATGTTGGTGTTCGGCGTGATGTAATCAAAGTCCCTGTGGAGAGTCTTGTGCAGCACTGGGAGCGGAATGCTGTTGTTGCTGCTGCTGCTCCTCCTCATCAAGAGGAGGCCATGGAGACGGAGCAGCGATGGTGCCAGGAGGAGGCTGCTCCTCAGAGTTAGCTTGCTAATTAATAAAAGCAAAGTGTGCTAGGCAGCTGGAATTTGTGATGATTTGCTGCCTAGCTAGCTAATTCCGTCGTGTGGTGGATGAGCATTTAAGCCAGCAGACAGCATTCAAATAGCCAACCTAATAAGCATGTGTATTCCCAAAAGGCTAGTGGATCCTTGGAGGAACCTTGGACTATTGTACTCCAATCTGAGAGCAAAAGAGAAGAAAAAGTTGGACCTAACACATATGACGAACATTGTTGGGGGCAGACACACGGAAGAGGGGGTAAGAAGCATCAATAGCTAGAGACTAAAGAGAACCTGTGGGCATATGAGCATTTAAGCCACAAAATCATTTACGAACATCTTTTATCAACATCAGTCAGACAATCACGGTGAATCCTCCCCGGGCTTCATGGCGAGAGGGATTGGGCCGAAGTTTTTGGCAGACCTCAGGTGCTGGAGTTAAATCGCGAGGCGGGGAGATGAGCCCGGCGGCGCTTGCGCCAACAGATGAGACCATCTTCTGCAAGCGGTTCCCCAGTTGAACAGCCATTCCACGGACGAGCGCGTCATCCACTCCACGGTACTCGTAATGGCTGTCCGTGGAGTGGATGACGTGCTCGTCCGTGGAATGGCTGTCCAACTGGGGAACCGCTTGCAGAAGATGGTCTCACTGGTGCTGGGGCGCAAGCGCTCGCCGGCGTGGCTCGTCTCCCGCCTCCGCGACGAGCTCCAGCACCTGAGGTCTGCCAAAAACTTCAGCCTAATCCCTCTCGCCGTGAAGCCCGGGGAGGGTTCGTCTGTATTGTCTGAGTGATGTTCGTAAAAGATGTTCGTAAATGATTTTGTGGCTTCAATGCTCATATGTCCACATGTTCTCTTTAGTCTCTAGCTATTGATGTTTCTCTTTACCCCCTCCTCCGTGGCTTTGCCCCCAACAATGTTTGTCATATGTGTTCGTAAATGCTTTTGCTCTTAGATTGGAGTACAATAGTCCAAGGATCCACTAGCCTTTTGGGAATACACATGCTGATTAGGTTGGCTATTTGAATGTCTGCTGGCTTGTCTTGATTTAGTGTTTGTTAATATTCCTCTCTGTTCAGCGTGTGGGAATCAACACCATCTATCTGTTGGTTTGATGCACCTCCTAATTGCACAAGATTGATGGTCCGTGTTTAAATTCCTCGGGGCACCTATTTCCAAGCCCTTCCCCTTCAAGTCTTCTGAAAATAAAATGAAATTTAATCAATATATAATGGTGGATTGAGCACTTTTTTTTGGTTCAATTGCACAGTGAAACAGCTGAACCCATACCATTAGTTTCTTTTTGTTTCTTGCAATTTTTGTTATTTGTACCTGGTATCCATCTATTAATTGTTGCATGCATATCTCTTGACTTGGTGTGAATCACTTTTGCACAAGTGAAGTGCTATCAGGCGGATCGGCTAATTGATCTGGAGACATAGCCTGCGGACTGTCGATCTCCACAGTGCACTTTGTCCATGAGCTCTGCACCTTAAAACAAGTTGATGAGAAAACCAGTATGAATACACTTGCTTTTGACATAACTATTCTATCAGAGCAGTGGGTGCTGAATATTTTGTTTCTTTGCCACTGGGTTTTT
This sequence comes from Rhipidocladum racemiflorum, assembly GCA_036346355.1. Classification (NCBI taxonomy): domain Eukaryota; kingdom Viridiplantae; phylum Streptophyta; class Magnoliopsida; order Poales; family Poaceae; genus Rhipidocladum; species Rhipidocladum racemiflorum. The sequence goes on from CM070578.1 coordinate 58,596,817, forward strand.
CACTGATGTATGGACTAATTTCAAGTTGGCATGAGTAGTCAATTAGTCATCACCAACAACGAAGCCATAATGCTTTTCCCAGCCTAGTTATCCTGTAGATATACAGCTTTCCCAAATGTCTGATATCTGACATCTCAAATGCTTGACTAGTTTTACCTCATAAATATTTACCTACCATTCTCTGATTGTCACCCAACCCCATCAGATCATTAAAATCCTGCTACATTGAAAACATTATAGTTTATCCTCATCCATACATGTGCTTGCAGTGATTTAATTAACACCCCATTCTCCTTTTATGTTATGAGAAATGTAAAATTTATGCAACTATATAGTGTTTTTCCAGATAAACAACTCATGTATCAGACTATTGTTGTCTTCTCCATTACATGTTACAATGCTCTATCTTCCTTGTTTGAATTATCTTTCCTTCTTGTCAGCTATATTATAGCTCTAACTTGCCCGATGGTAGCCAGATGGCAACCGGTTCTTGTTTTTTCAACCAAAAAAAATATATGTATGCCCTTGTCACTTCAGGCTAACTGTCTAAGGGTGTAATGGAAGAATATAGTATACAACCATCTAATCCATTGAATCCAAAATATACTACCATCTAATCAATCAAATCCAATAAGATGCATATTTGGATATGAACTTTGATTCAAAGCAATACTTTTCTATATCCGGATCTGTAACTGAATCTGAGGCTCAATAACAAATGCTGAATGCCAATAAAACACAAACTCTCTATGTATATAAATTCAAAATTGAATTTTATTTTAATTGGAAGTGTTTGTATTAATCTATAAAAGTATAATTATAACACAAAACCATCAATGATCAGTAGAAATTATAACCAACTTTATCTGAATTATAGTTGATATATAGTGAAATTGATCCATTGCACATCCAAATATGAGAAATATCCGAAATTGAGCTGAACTCCGGGTATGGATATATATCTTTTCACACCCCTAATTACACTATTTATGAGTAGACTAGATAACATTTAGAGATGTGCAGTGCATTAACATACTTTAACATTTCTAATTTTTTTTAAGGAAAACATTAGAGGAGAAACCTACATTTATATTAAAAAGCAACAGCATTTAAAAAGGTATTTATGGAAGAAGAAAAAGAAAACGAAGTTTGCCCAACCAGTGAGAAATTACATGCTCAACAAGAAACTCAATTTTAACAGATCCAAGTCTAACAACACAGCTTCCTCAAAATTCGGTTCTATATATTATGAAATGCATTTGTTTGCAATTGCAAAAATCCTAGTGATATCAACTCCACACAGAACATTTTAAATAATTCTTTTCAAGTCTTGCCAAACAATCACATGTGTTTGAAAATGGAGTGGAACTGACATATGGTTTGAAATTGTAGTGTCCATAATCTTTAGCACTTCACTATTATTTAAACAATGAGAGAGTACTACTAGACTAAACTACACATGTACAACATACAACAGGCACTATATTGTTTTTCCAGTACGCAAGGTATTATAGCCATTTTTCCATTTCCGTATGCCTAAAAATAAAACAGTGGCAATGTGCCATTAGGTTTGTTGGGTGCAATAAATCCAAAACACAGGTATTCTCCAGTTGTGTTTGTACTTTGTACAATGTTAAAATTATGTGCATATCCAAACTAATTTACTGATTTAGTTAACCCAGGGACTTGGCACTGACTAGCAAATAAGGAAATACCTTTCCAACAGAAATCATCACTTAGCAGTGATAATAAGAGCACTGTCTAATTTTTGTGTTTCTAAAATAAATTTATCTTTTATGTGGATGTTAATCCCTAATACCCTCTAAGCTAATTGTTATTGACAAGTTCATTCACTTTTTATCTTAAAATTCTTTCTTATTCTTATCATTTCTATGTTCAAATCTCGAACTACAAACATAAAACCTAGTAATAAGCTTTAAAGAAGTAAAAAAAACATCAAATCTCACTACTACAAAAGAGGTTATATTAGACACCTCATCACTGATGGTTTTAAACAAAACTGTCTGTGATGAGAACCGAGCACGTCCCCGATGGTTTTAACAAAAAACCGTTTGTGATGAGGGGCACATCATTAATAGTTTTATCCACAAACCGTCTGTGATGAGGTTCCCCACATCACAGACGATTTTTTTTTCCCAAAAACTGTTTGTGATAAGGCATTTATCACAGACGGTTTTATACAAAAACCGTTTGTGATATGGAGGACCTCATCACAGACGGTTTGTGGATAAAACTGTCTGTGATGTGTGTCCTCATCACAGACGGTTTTTGTTTAAAACCGTTAGGATGTGTCCGGGTCTCATCACAGAGGGTTTTTTTAAAACCGTCAGTGATGTCTGCTACATCACTCTCAATGTTGTATAGGCCCAAACCGGCACACGCATACTGATAATTCAAAAAGGAGCAAAAAAATCAAACGAAAGGGGATTAAATGATCAAATAATAATCTAGCATAAGATAACATAATTAACAAAAATATGGCTATATATACAAAAGGTTAACATAACATAATTATAACATAAACACATTATAATTAATTACAATATAACGCGCGATGTGTGCTATCACCACTCACTGCTGCTGCCCGAGGGTAAGGAGCCACTGTAGTCATCGACGACATTCATGATGTCATCATCGCTGGAGGCGGCACATGATTCGTCTTCCTACTCCAATGACGAAGAAGTGGCGCCGGTCCCTCGATGGATGACGGTGACCTCCTCCTCGTCCTCCTCGTCCTCTCGTGCACGCTTCCTTGTGGCGGTGCGAGGGGCTGCGGTGGTAGCGGAGGCACCCGAGGCTGAGGCGGCGGGAGAGATGTGGCAGTGCATCGGCGTCGGGGGCTGAGGCGGTGCCGCCGATTGTGATGGCAATAACGATACGTACCTTGACTCCACAGAGGAGTCAGAGCACGCAGTAGAAGGAGGCGGCGCTGCCATAGGAGCGATCACACGCACAAGACTGTAGAGGAGATGAAAAGAGAGACGATCAGAGAGACACTAGCGCCGGTGGTCTAATTAGAAGTGTTCTGATTGATCAGCTCATGTATGCTTATGATCTATTGGTTTAATATATATATATATATATATATATATATATATATATATACACGCTTGATGGCCTATCTTCATGAAGACGAAGAGACTACGGTTTGATCGATCGGTTTAATTCACAGGATTAACAAAGAGTCGACGTTCTGAATTCAACCGATCAGTTTAAATTGGTAGGAAAGACGAGGTGGCGGTCTTATCATAGACGGTTCATGGCTAAAACCGTCTGTGCATCTTTCTCTGTTAAACGGTATACCTGTGGCCATCAAAAAGGTAAGTTTTTCGTTGTGCCCGGCCCTAGAGTATGACGTGAGTATAATGGCTGAGCCTGCCAAGTACCCGAGCATTTGGGATGTTGACATTGAGCAGACTTTGTTGCAAATAAATACATTAGAAAGCGCAGTAAGAAAAAAATGAAGTATTAACAATTATAGGATTGATTCTTCTTCTTTTTTCACTCTGTGGCCGAATTGGTCTCAACCCGATTCACAGAATCCTACCTGAAACGTTTCTACCAAGAATCTGGAACCGTTTCCGTTTCTACTAGAATCTGGAACCGTACCAAACAAGACCTAAGATCACCCTGGTTCTTTCACTGTCTGTTGGTTATCATGGGTTTCTAGAAATGTATACTGAACATTTCCACCATTTTACAACCGTTATGAATCCAGGAATGGTACAAATTACTAAATATACGATAGGGCAAGTGAGATCCCGGTCCCATCTCCAGCAAGTGTCAAGATTTAGGTCATCGATAGCAGATGTTGGTCCTGTCATTTGGCGACCTGCTCGATCACAGCTATCTGATTCCACTTCTCTTGCTCCTCTGGTGCATTGCTGCCCTGAGGTGGTGTGGTGGCTACGAGAAGGCGCTGACGGTCGAGCTTCTTCACTGGAATTACATGATTTGTAAGAGGGTAAATTATGGGTATTGAAAAATGCATTTGGGGTTTAGCGTATTCCCTCCTACCATAGTCACAGGAACCTTTGCACCTCAATTCAACTTTTCCTTATGCCACCTTGCTTGCCACTATCCATTGCAGCCACCAGGGTATTTACCTTTTGCAAGACCTGGGCCAGAAAATCAATATGGGTATCCTGGGAATAGGGCATCAGAATGGCCACTGCTCCAAAATGTGCTATAGCTCTGGTGGATAGTGGTAGTACAGCTACTCTCATGACCCTGGCAGTGAAATCAAATAGTCAGATCAATAATCATCCCAAAGAGTGTAGCAGTGGCAAATGGAATGAAGTTGGAGTGTAACTCCAAATGCTTAGATTGTCAATATGTCATTCAAGGAGAGAAATTCACTCCAGATTTTAGAATATTACCAATCAAGGGGTCTACCAGCCCAGCCCTGTCAGTTTGAATTTGAGGACAAGGGAATTTCATATTTGCAAGAATGGACAGAATAATGTAACATTCAATGATGAGACTTACCCCAAAGGTGAATGTGCTATTGATGACCAAAAACTGACAAAATGGATAAACAAGGGAGTCATGGGAGCAGTCATCTATGCTAAGTCCATCAACATCAGTGAGGGGAGTCGATTCAATGCTTGAACAGAAATGGAAGAGGTATTGAAGCAGTTTGCTGATGTTTTTGAAGTGACTACAGAACAGAACTACCCTAAACAAAAGAATGTAAACCGCTAATCAACTAATCCAATACATCATTATATTCATCCCAAGACACAAATTAACCTCAGCCAATCCCTACGTACAGACCAAAGTTTTTGGCTGCGCGTAACGGCCCTGTTTAATTCCTTTAAGCTTCAAACGATCAGCTTTATATCAGAGCCGAATCTACAAAATATGCTGCTAGAGTTTGCCATAACAGCAGCTAGAACTACACCTTCCTTCCTCAAACAAAAACCAAAGCAATCAAGCATCATTTTCCCATGCATCGGCTCAATTTACATTTGACAGCACTAGTGGCTCCATGGAGAGGGTTTCTTGCTGCCTCAAGTCCCCACTGCTGGGTTCCCCCAACAACTAAAAGAGAGGGGGGGGAAAAATTAGGTTAGGGGAAAGGCTAGGATTAGAGGAACCTTTCCCTCAAGGGCCAAAAATCCAAATCCAAAAGCTCAAAGACCGGTCCGCACCTCCAACATTCAAAACTTGATGGCACATTGCAATCTGGCAATGCACATAACCAACATTAATTCACAGCATATAATTCCATGAGAAAAGCATACTGTGCTAACACATCAAAATTTAGAACTCAAGCCACAACTTATATTAACTATTCAAGCATAAACTTGATGGCACATTACAATCTGACACTGCACATAACCAGCATTCACACAACAGATAACTCAAAAGTAGGTCCATCTCAAGGATGGTAGTATTCTGACCAAAAAGAAATAGTCACGTTCAAACTCAAACTAAATTAAGATTGGCTTTCCTTTCGACTAACCATGCATAATTTAAATCGCTTTTCCTCTTTTATGTCTCCGCAGCAACACACGGGCACTCCACTAGTTACATAATAACCATTGCCTAATTAACCTAGACAGCTAAAGCTACAACATCATTGCATCTGCTGCAAGGCTTCACGACATGCAACTTTACTGTGGAGGGAACTTTTGGCTCAATATATGTCCTGATGGCCAAGACTGCTCGGCGAGCTTCCATGAGTTCAACCGTGGACACCCGTGGGAAGCACTTAACAGATTTATTTCCTGGATGAGAACACTTAATAGAACACTGAGAGGCATCCAATACAAGGTGCTTCAGTGACATTATACTCTCCACAACATGGCATGTTAGTTCAACCAAGCTATTTGCAGAGGAGAACCCTAGGATGTCCACTCTCTTGATCTTGTGATGGTGATGTTCCCGTATCTGCCTCAGATCTGAATCATCTGAGAAAATGGAGACATGTCTCCTGTTCCATTGTGATACCTATGATCAAAAGGAAAGGTTTACATTCATGGTTCAACCATATTCTAATACCACAGGAGTATGGACAGTGACTTACGTCCAAGACAAAAGCTTCCAAAGAGGGACAAGCATCAAGCAAGTAAACTAGAGAAAAATAATCATAGGCCGGAGAAAAGGGAGCTGCATTAAGACCAATCCTTAGCTTCTTGAGGTGGAGAAATTTGCTATGCGGCATTGGTGTATTAGTCACCTGCATAAAAGATGCCAGATAGTTATACCTAAGGTAAGACTGATGTAGCATCATCATATGCATATCGCAAGTTCAGACAATTTTACAGTATACCTCTTTGTATGAAACTATGGAAAGAGTTTCCAGGTTTGGCACGCTGGATGGAAGTTCAACACAAGCATAATGAACTGCGCCAGAAAAGATAATGTGAAAGTCCTTCATTTGTAATTTCCCCCCAAGTGATAACTGAACATCAGGATCTCCCGCGTAACAAAAGCTGGATATATTTGGAGCTTTCATGTCAATCATTCGCAGCTTCTCACAGCTACACACCTCTAGATAGCTGAGCTGCTGCAGATGGCAAGGTATCTTCAGGCAAACTATCCAATCACAGCAGCTGATTTCCAACCTCTCCAAAGCAAAAGAATTGGAAAGAAGGCACCCTAATTCGTCCCCCTTGATACGGACATGACGGAGATATAATCTTGTAAGCCTTCTTAACCAACCAAGTTCAGCCGTGGGTCTGAAGGAACAACTGAACAAGCAAAGAGATCGGATTGAGTCCCCACCCCTATTACATAAAAGTGAGTATGGGAAGCTGTACTTTGACTTCATTGGAAGTGATAGCACGAGCTCTTCAATCCCTGGTGTAACAGCAATCTGTAGCCAACGGTTGAGATGACAAGAGTCCTTTGCATTGTAATAGTTAAGCTGAAACTTGAGTCTCTTCACACCAATGCCTGAGTGCTTTTTCAGAATTTGGTCAACTTTGATGGAGAAATCTTTAGCAATCTCATCATTTCCACATGCATTTTCATCCAACCCCAATGTTTTAAAATCAAAAATGAGGTTGGGATGGTGTCTCCAGGAACATAGAAAAGAGCAGGACACACAGGCGGCTCGTGCAGCATCCCGCATTGGCATCAGTGAATGTATATGGAACCAGATATCCTGCATGCAAAAGCATTGGAAAAAGTTCGGTGTTAGAACTGTGAAGGCTACACAAGATGTAGAGAAGGACTAAAGAAAAATATCTCTAGGTGCTATGCATTTGATTGCACAAAGTGTTCGTGGTGACTACTTAAAAATACTGTCAGTGTCGGTGGCAAGAGCTGATTACGTACTATGAAATTTGTAAGTAGCTTGGTTGTCAAAAAAAATTGTAAGTGCCTTTTTTCCCAAAAAAAAAATGTGTTACTGCCCTAATCACACATGTAATGCCCAACAGTACTGGGTTGTTTTTTATTGTACTCCTGCCAAATGCCAAATAAGATTGATGGGATGATGCTCGATCTATTGTACAGTAGTCAGTAGTGTGCTAATCAATGCTAGATTATTTTTTATGAAAATTCTATGCCATACCTTTGGAAGGGTTGGTCCTGAATACATCTCTATTTCACCTTCACCACCCAGGGAATCATCATTTAGTTGGCAAGGTGAGCCATCCCTTTTAGCTGGCGAAGCAATCGATTCATCTGCAGCACGTCACACATGGTTATGAACAATGCAGACATTTGAGAAGCAAAACGGCAAACTCAAGCACACCAACGCACACAAAGATCAATTTTTTTTTCTCTCTTGTGCAAATAAAACACTAACAACAAGTTGAAATAAATTGGGCATCCAAGCAAAAAGAACAAGACAGCGGAGGCCATTAGCCATCGGGTCATCCACAAGCACGAGGCACATCGAGTCGGAGGAGGCTTACCGCGGACACGGGGGGCCTGGGCTTGCCGCCGCTCCTCGCCCCCCTGGCGCTGTACGGACGTGAGATCCATCGTAGAGATGAAACCAATCTCGCTCTGGCCTCCCCTTCCCTACCCTAGTGGAATTTGAGGAGGGTAGGGATTGGGTTTGGCCTCCCCTTCCTGAATTTGGATGGATTTGGATTCGGATTCGATCTTAGAGGGCGCTTTGCCTCGCTGGATTTGGATTTGGATTTGGATTCCACTCTCCTATCATATCAAGTGTAAATAAAGCTCCAACTAATAAAACAATGATATCATGTGTACAACTAATAGGACTCTTCAGATCGTCTTCGACGCGGATGAGGAAGATGAACAATCTTTCGTGGTAATGCCTCACCGAACTAAGCCTTCCTGTTTTTACTTTGCATGTACAGCATGTATCAAATTTACAAGGTTTGTATAGCCTCCAGAAAAATCCCAAAAATTCCCAAAATACTCCAAAAATACATATCCTTAACCCTTTCGACCCACTGAGTCTAAAAATGCTCTCCGTTTCGTCATCCGAAGTCTCCAAAATTCCCAAAATGCTAAGATTGCCCTCCGTTCTCTCTCGGCCCGGTTTTCGGTTTCCGTTTCAATTTTCGTTTTTATTTCTTTTCTTGTTTTTCGTTTATTTATTGTCGTTCGTCCTTTTCACGCTAGATCCGACCGTTGGGCAATTCAAGGAGCAGCAGCAGTACCCGGAGCTGGAGCCACACCCGACGGAAGCCAAGCACGACTACGCCGACTTCGAGTTAGCCGATCCCGCCGCTGAGCAAGGCAAGCCGCACACCTTTAACCATGTTGAACCCAGTTATTCTTAAATATTATAGTATTTAATTTCTTAATGCATTATTTTACTCATATGTTGAATTATTGAAACTCGTTATGTTAGAATGACATGATGCCTAGTTAATGCCGAATTGTTCATTAAGCCTCCTTGATAATGTTGAACCCTATTAATCCTTGTTAACCCTAGATAATAATTATGCCATGTTAATTAATTATTAATTATGTTAGTTAGTTTAAATGTTTTAAAAAGAAAATGGAATGTTGGCGAGCCGCTGGCTCAGAGTTTTATTAAAAAGTGCTACAGTCAGGGGGATAGTATTGGGCTATCCACGAGGTGGAATTGAGTCCGATCCCTGACTGATGATTAATGCCATGGTTGGTTTGGTGGCTGGTACGTGTAGGTACCAGATGGGTTTGTGATTGTGTGGCTTGATCTTTGGCAAATTAATGTTGAAACCCTCTTGAGCAAAGTAAATAACTTAAGTTTTCGCTCAACCACGAGTCGACCGATTGGTTGAACTGTCTTCCGATATAGCTCAGTAACATTGTTCGTCCCCTGGGAATACTTACACTTGGTGGTACCATTCTCAGTGAGGAGAATGACGAGCGGCATTCCCGGAGTGGAATGACCGAAGGGTTTGGTGGAACGGGAATGATGTGTCATTCGTTGGTTCTCACAACGTAGGTTGCCTACTCAGTCTTGGAACACGGCTCCTGCGTTGGCCAGTGGGGTTCCAAGGACGGTGGGCCCGAGTACCTATCGGGTAGGAGCTACCATGGGGATGTTCAATCAAAAGGTTGTGATTATCTCGGCTCGGCCGCATGCATTTAAGTTGCATGTAAGTTCGCGCGTGGCATTAACGGTCGTAGATATCTTGTGGGTAAAGCTGAGCACCTCTTCAGAGTCTCTAATTAAAATGGTAATCGATTGCGCCGTGCTTCCGGTTAATGAAGTTAAGTTTGAATTGGGGTGACATCCGTAACCAAGCTCAAGTATTTTGGAATTATTTTGAATATGGCATAATGGTGTTGAATTTATGGAACCCCCTTACTACTTATTATTGGTTTGTGTTTCGAATGTAAAATGATGCTACAAATAAAACTACATCCACAATACTTAAACCTGTTTCCCCCGCTTGTTAATCTCTTGCATATAGTATTCAGAATTTCCGTGAGACTTGTTGAGTACTGTCGTACTCACCCTTGCAAACCCAACCTGTTTCAGAGTTTCAAGAAGCTGAAGCTTATCAGGAATTCGTAGATGGCGATTTGGTTTGGTTTTGAGGTTTTAGTCTTTTGCTCAGGCCCTGCCTGTGCGGTGTTTTGGTTGTAACCTATTTGGGCCCCGCTGCGCCCCTTTTTTTGAAAAAACTTGGCCGTTAGGCCCTATATTCAATAAAAAAGAGTTGGTGTTAATTCTTTGTCTGGCAATGAATGATTGGTTCTCGACTGCTAATCTTCCTGGGTAGTTGTTGTGGTATTTAGACGTGCCACCGAAAAAGCGGTCCGTCACACGCGTGGCGACCGTCGATGTTGCCACTTGGGGATAAATAAAGGTTCCAAATCAACCATCTCCGCGGTCCTACCTCCCACCATGACATCCTCCTCCCCTTCACTTTCTCCCATCATGTGCTGTTTAGTGCCTCTATTTTTTGTTTGTTGATTGAAAGCTAATTTTAGAGCTTTTTTTTTTTTTGCATTGAAAGCTAATTTGGAATGCTAACTTGATTTGTCCAGAACCAATTGTGGGAGGCAGAATTTAGTGTCTTCTACATGGCGATGAGGATGCCCATGAAAATGCTCATGAGACGGTGCAAGCTACCACGTTGTAATTCTAATCCATGTTTCCTTTAGGAGTAATCTCATTGTCTTGGGTCTTCAGAAATTCTATTTTATATTTTTTACTACATAATCATAGCATGCCTTTTCGGCAGTGCTTTTACAAAACTCATATAGCTAGCTTGCTTACTCGAAAATTTTTATGCTCAGGATGCCATCACGAGAGGTATCAATATAGCCGTGTAACTGAATCCTTCAGTTAGCTGTGGTTTATGGGAGTAAAGTACTATGTGTCAGCATGTAGTTCATACTAGAACTTGTACGCGGCGGCACGCCGCGTAATATAACGCACACGATTAATTTAATAATGAGTAAAATGAGTGAATAAGTTTGAATATTTATGTAATTTAATATTGTTGAAGCATAAGGTAACATACGATTAATTTAATAATGAGTAAAATGAGTGAATAAGTTTGAATATTTGTTTAATCTGGTATTGTTGAAACAGAATAATAAGATGTTATGGTGCTATGTAAGGTTGTTTGAGAGGAAAGGGTTGCGTATATTAATTTTGTTATGTTTTGATTAACAATTAACAAATGGTTTGTTCACGCTTTTTCAACAGGCTTAATAGCTGGCGAATCGTTGTAGCTCATATTTTTGTAGCTGTGTGCCGATATATGTACATAAAACATTTCCTAACTGTCAGTATCGCTCATATCAGAATTTAATGCATAATGCAAATATATGAAAATTCATTAAAACGATGAAAATTTGAGCGAAGACAATAGAATCTGTTTTTGTCTTGCCTGGTCGCACTGGTAACACATTTATATAAAATAAGTAAACATATCATTTGTACAGAAAGGAAGCTCATATCAGAATTTAATCCATAACTTTGTTTTCTCTGTTTTTTTAGCTTGCAAATCTTCACAAGGAATTCAGGCCCCATATTTTAAGGCGAGTAATAAAAGATGTTGAGAAAAATTGTGTGTATTCTTCTTCATGTTTACATGTCTCCCCTACAGAAACAGTTAATACTTTTTGCTAACTTAAATCACTAAGCCATGCCATTCCTAAATGAAATAATCATTTTCTAAAAAATAATTTACTAGGTATAACAAGTGGATTATTTGAGCGGAATTTTCACAATCTGAATAAAGGAGTTCATGGGAATCAGGTTTTGATACTTAACCATTAAATTCTTTTAATCAGGTGTTTCAGTAGATGACTCTGTAGTAAAATGTGGCTGCCACACCTACACTCGACATGGTTGCAACCCACGTCTTTCTCGATGGTGTATCCACAGGAAGGGCAGTTCTTCACATTCTCCTTCCCTTTCCGCCGATCAAGCAGCGGTGCATCTGGGTCTTGCTTGTACTCTTTGTATTAATTTCTCACAGGTTGTGAATCGGTCAGTCGATGGAGTCCGTTTACATGTCCATAGAGCCAGCTTTGAGTTGACCAGTCGATGGAGTTCGTTTACATGTCCATAGAGCGAGTTTTGTGTTGATCAGTCGATGGAGTCCGTTTACATGTCCATAGAGCCAGCTTTGAGTTGGCTAGTCGATTTGCGTCCTCGAGGTGAATGAATGTCAGTCGATTGATGTTCATGGTGTCAGTTTTCACAGGGGTGAGTTGATGCAATTGGAATGTGTTGAGTATGCAATGCAATTAGAAAGTGAAGGAACACAGTTGATTTTCTCTAGCACTCGCATTGTTTCTTCCTTGGCCCCTTTTTTCTTGGTTCTTTATTTCTTGTCGTTGAACCAAAGTGGTTACCTGAAATGAATGTTTGATTTATGTGGGCAATTGTGCTAGCAGGGAGGTAAACTTGACAAATTACGTTACTTACCTGTTTGCATGCAACATAGGCTTATGTTGATCCAGTTAAATTTAGCAGCAAGGATATTTTTGTTGAGAGATACAAAAATTTGAGTTCCTTCAGTGAAACCGTGGTAATGCTTTTAAATGATAGTTTTTTCTTAACTTGATTGTGGTTACAATTTTCTTATACGTACTATTATTTGATCACCTCTTTTGGCATCCATAACTTTGTTTTCTCTGTTTTTTTAGCTTGCAAATCTTCACAAGGAATTCAGGCCCCATATTTTAAGGCGAGTCATAAAAGATGTTGAGAAAAATTATGTGTATTCTTCTTCATGTTTACATGTCTCCCCTACAGAAACAGTTAATACTTTTTGCTAACTTAAATTACTAATCCATGCCATTCCTAACTGAAATAATCATTTTCTAAAAAATATTTTACTGGGTATTACAAGTGGATTATTTGAGCGGAATTTTCACAATCTTAATAAAGGAGTTCTTGGGAATTAGGTTTTGATACTTAACCATTAAATTCTTTTAATCAGGAGTTTCAGTTGATGACTCTGTAGCAAAATGTGGCTGCCACACATACACTCGACATGGTTGCAACCCACGTCTTTCTCGATGTTGTATCCACAGGAAGGGCAGTTCTTCACATTCTCCTTCCCTTTCCGCCGATCAAGCAGCGGCGCATCTGGGTCTTGCTTGTACTCTTTGTATTAATTTCTCACAGGTTGTGAATCGGTCAGTCGATGGAGTCCGTTTACATGTCCATAGAGCCAGCTTTGAGTTGACCAGTCGATGGAGTTCGTTTACATGTCCATAGAGCGAGTTTTGTGTTGATCAGTCGATGGAGTCCGTTTACATGTCCATAGAGCCAGCTTTGAGTTGGCCACTCGATTTGCGTCCTCGAGGTGAATGAATGTCAGTCGATTGATGTTCATGGTGTCAGTTTTCATAGGGGTGAGTTGATGCAATTGGAATGTGTTGAGTATGCAATGCAATTAGAAAGTGAATGAACACAGTTGATTTTCTCTAGCACTCACATTGTTTCTTCCTTGGCCCCTTTTTTCTTTGTTCTTTATTTCTTGTTGTTGAACCAAAGTGGCTACCTGAAATGAATGTTTGATTTATGTGGGCAATTGTGCTAGCAGGGAGGTAAACTTGACGAATTACGTTACTTACCTGTTTGCATGCAACATAGGCTTATGTTGATCCAGTTAAATTTAGCAGCAAGGATATTTTTGTTGAGAGATATAAAAATTTGAGTTCCTTCAGTGAACCGTGGTAATGCTTTTTAAATGATAGTTTTCTCTTAACTTGATTGTGGTTACAATTTTCTTACACGTACTATTATTTGATCACTTCTTTTGGCATCCATAACTTTGTTTTCTCTGTTTTTTTAGCTTGCAAATCTTCACAAGGAATTCAGGCCCCATATTTTAAGGCGAGTCATAAAAGATGTTGAGAAAAATTGTGTGTATTCTTCTTCATGTCTACATGTCTCCCCTACAGAAACATTTAATACTTTTTGCTAACTTAAATTACTAATCCATGCCATTCCTAACTGAAATAATCATTTTCTAAAAAATATTTTACTAGGTATTACAAGTGGATTATTTGAGCTGAATTTTCACAATCGGAATAAAGAAGTTCATGGGAATCATGTTTTGATACTTAACCATTGAAAGCATCTAGGCCCCCTAATAATTATTTAAATTATTTGTTGGGTTTTGGTGCTTGATGATCAACTAAATCAGCCGTGATAAAGATTAAGGTTTCATTACTCTTAGTTCTTTGGCTTGTAAGTCATTTCAAGTCTTTTTAGATAAGGTTTTCCTTTTCTTTTTAACCGTACTATAAAGAGGGACTATGCACAAGTTCAAATTCTTTGTTCCTAGGATTTCTTTTTAAAACAACTTGGGGCTTAAGCTAAATCATTTCAGATTCCTTTTTAACTTGTTTGAGTTCATATCCCTTTCAAATCAAATTCTAACAGAACTCAAACCGAGCGTTTCCCATTTACAACGGACCAAGTTTTTGGGTCAGTTGCAGTTGTGTTTTCCTTGAAACCAGAGGCGAAGCCACAAGTGGGGCGCACTGGGGCGTGCGCCCCTGCTCCAACGTGGCCCAAAGCTCATTATCCCCTACAGCCTGCGTCAAACAACTCAGTGCAAGTCTCGGTCGGTCTCCAATCCTAATCTTTTATGCGGCCATGGATGCCATTAAATTAGAACTTAATCATCGCTTTAATGAAGTTTCTACTGAGCTATTGCTATGCATGTGTTCCCTTGATCCAACAAACTCATTCTCCAAGTTCGATGTGGACAAGCTAATGCGACCTGCAGAGATTTATGCGGATGATTTCTCTTTTGGTGATCGCATATTACTGAGAACCGAATTGCAAATCTATATTCTCAATGTTAGGAGAAGTGTGGAATTTCATGAATGCAATGATGTTGCCATGCTAGCAGAAAAGATGGTTCAACTTGGAAAGCATAAAACATTTCCATTGGTCTATCGTCTTATTGAACTAACACTGATACTTCCTGTGTCAACTGCTTGTGTTGAAAGGATTTTTTTCGGCAATGAAGGTGTTCGCGTTAAAAACGTGAGGAATACTTACAAAACTAGAGAATAACGAAAAGAACTGTAAAGGTAAATGTGTGATTCTGTTGAGAGATGTCTTCTGCTCCTCGCAGCCTGCTCCTTTTATAACCTCTGGCCGATTCCGAGTCCATCGCCGACACGGCCGGTGAGTCCATATCGGCCACGATTCGATCTTTAGTTTCCAAAACCGCCACAGAATCGAATCCGATCACAATCTAGTCCCCGGATCCCAACCGTTACCCTTTTCCATATTTGGGCTGATATTTTCCATACGTGTTGATTTTAGGTGCAAACAGAAGGTTATCAAGACTGATTTGCGCAACAAAATTTCCGATGATTGGCTCAATGACTTTATAGTGTGCTACACCGAGAAAACAATATCCAAATCTATTGATGATGAAGCAATTATGGATTGCTTTCAAAGGATGAAAACCCGTAGAATGTGCTTGCCTGTTGCCTCCTAATCCAACTCGTAGCTAGTGTGCCTAGCAACTTCATTTATGTGAGTATCTTATAAACTTCTACTTTGTTTCACTTGTTAAATGGTTATTTACGTATGAATTTGTCTTTAACTAATAGTTGAAATGTTTAGCCTAGCCCCCCCTCTAATTTAGTCCTGGCTTCGCCACTGCTTGAAACCATCTCGAGTGCATTAAAGCTACAACGGACCAAAAATCTTCCATTTACAACAGACCATCTTTTTGGGTCCGGTGTAAACTTAAAACTTACTGGTTTTTGTTGTTCAATCAAATTCCCTTGTTGGTATATAACCAGTAAGTTTACCTTCTGCGACGGACCAAGTTTTTCGGTCCGTCGTAAACGTGTTCTTCAATAACTCTCAACGGACCATTCCTTACTCAAATCTTGTGTACGACGGACCAACTCTTCTTGGTCCGACGTAGATGCTTTTTTCGCTGGTTTGGGTCCGTAGTACATTGAGCCTCTTGCTTATTTTATCAACCCTTGTCAGATACAATCATTTTGAGTTGTCTTTTCAGTCTGACATTGGCAAACGGCTACCTGTTGCCAATAACGGCTATTTGCTTCCTGTAGCCTATTTAAACAGTTCAGAGGCTCTTCCAAAATAGAACTTTTACATCTCTTTGACATCTAGCATCCCAAAAGCTCAAAAGCCCTCAAAGAGATCAAGCTCAACTCTGAAACCAAAAACCTACTTTCTTACAGCTCCAAGAAAAGTCTAGTTTTAGTAGTTTCTAGTAAACCAAGAGACAGGGCTTGTGGATAGTCTATTACTCTTGGAACTAGCTGTTCCTAGACGGTTTTCTGGTGGTTGTAGTGCGACCTGTCCAACCGTGATTGTGGAAGGCCACTGTCTTTGTGAGAGGTTTGGACTCACCTCACCGTAGTGGTAAAGAGTCACTTTAGTGACAAACCCAGTTACTCTGTTGAGAGTCACTGGTGGAGCAACACTTCTGTGGAAGTGCTCCAACGGGGACGTAGGAGATTTATCTCTGAACCTCGGTGAAAAAATTCGCTTGTCTCTGCATCTGTTGTTTGTTTTAGCTCGTTTCTCTATTATCTGTTACTTGTTCAGTGCTCCTTGTTGCTCATCTTTTTACTTGCTAAGTTCTTTTCTTTAAAAACTGCTAAGTTGTCTCTAAATTGTTAAAATTGCCTATTCACCCCCCCTCTAGGCCATACCGTTCCTTTCAACCATTAAATTCTTTTAACCAGGAGTTTCAGTAGATGACACTGTAGCAAAATGTGGCTGCCACACCTACACTCGACTTGGTTGCAACCCACGTCTTTCTTGATGGTGTATCCACAGGAATGGCAGTTCTTCACATTCTCCTTTTGATGAGACCACGCTCATCATGGACAGAACTAACAATGCAAACATATGGTCATCACCAAGATGGTCACAACCAAGTGTTGCTGCAATTATATCAACTGCATGGTTTCAACGACCCCCACCTTGGCCAGGACCATTAAGTTGGCGACACTTCATGGCATCCTCTACTTCGTATACATCTACTACGATGGCTCCATCTGCATGGCTTTATCGACCCCCACCTTGGCCATCCTTCTACATCTTCGTCGGTTCAAGGACCATTGACTCGAGCTCGAGCCCGTCAACTCAATTATCAGATCTAAAGCCATATTTGGGAGAAGATGATGAACTTGAGTCGAGGACGACTCAAATGCAAGAAGGGGAGGATGATGAGGACATCACTACCATGGATACGGCCATGCCTACAAACCCAATTGAAACCAACAATGTAATACAAGGGCCAATTACTCAAGCTCGCGCACATCAATTCAATTGCCAAGTGAATGCGTTCCTCGGGTTGCATACAAATAATTTAATGAATGGAATGCTATTTAATCCTTATGATGATTTTATTGTCCTTAGGAACCAAGGAGAAGGACTCCCAAAAGTCAAGCATGAAGCCAATTCTTTCGGTGCACAACTTCAACTCGGATTCGACCTCTGGGACAGCACCAACTTAAAACGACCATAACTTTTGATCCACAAGGGTGTTTGAGGTCTATGAGTACTGGTTTGAAAGGTTTCGACGTCCTCTTTCCAACGGATCCAGCCCCACCTCCAAATTCCTTACGAGTCAACGGGAATCTGCAAAACAAGTTCGGTCATCTTTCCAAATCCGAGTCAAACTAGGAATAGGAGTCCTACTCGGCCATGGATGTGGTTTGGACGCTCCTAGCCTGGTTTTGACCTCCTATTTCTCCTATATATAGCTGGGGAGTCCCCCAAAATAACTTGGTTTTGGTTATTTGATAGTTTAGCCTTTTGCTACTATTTTGAGTCTTTTAGACGTGCTCAACGGCCGCCTAACAAGCTCCTTGTATCGGAACCCCAACTTTTCAATACTTCATCCATATTTGCAATTTTAGATTGCTTTTGCCTTGTTCTTGCTTGTTCTTCGATTGCTTGCAGGAATTGATCTTCGTGATCAGGTTGATCGTGCCCACGGCAAGGTCAATAACGCTCTGGAGTTGGTTTAGCGATTGCTAAGGCGCATCGTCGTTGTACGTTGTAGTCGGATCGTCAAAGTCGTCTCCACCCAAATCGAAGGTTATCATTCTCATCGAAAGATCGGGACAATAAAGAAGTTCATGGGAATCAGGTTTTGATACTTAACCATTAAATTCTTTTAATAAGGAGTTTCAGTAGATGACTCTGTAGCAAAATGTGGTTGCCACACCTACACTCGACTTGGTTGCAACCCATGTCTTTCTTGATGGTGTATCCACAGGAATGGCAGTTCTTCACATTCTCCTTCCCTTTCCACCGATCAAGCAGCGGTGCATCTGGGTCTTGCTTGTACTCTTTGTATTTCTGTGAGACCCTCACTTTTATGCTATAGTGCAAACATAAAAGCAAGGTTCTAATGTGCATACTGTACCATTCCCATGATCAGTGGCTGGCACGCACAAAACACAATTTGGAATCACAACCATACAAAAGTTTCATATTTTATTACAGCGGAAGTAATGATACAATATGACCGACAAGGTCGTCTAAACATAGCCAAAAGAATCAGATGTCTTGTAGTTTGCCACATAATCCACAGGCAACTGACAAGGTAAAGCCTTAGAAAGAAATGTCGTTAATAATCCTGTTTTCCTGCGTCAGAGTAAATGTCGATGTTCCTGTCTAAAAACAACAATAATAGCAAGGGTGAGTACGTTGCGTACTCAGCAAGACTTGTAGTGTTTGCAATACCTGAAATATATGCAAGCTGAATAGAAAGTGGGTTTCTACGGTTGTTTTGCATAAAGCGAAATTTGAATTGTAAATACTGAATAATAGAGTGAACGCGAAAATTGTAAAGAAAAGGAAGTAACAAGTGTGTAAATACATAAGTAATATGTAAGAATAACATAAACGGAATTAAGAGACTCACATCCCTTCATAAATAAAATGTAACCAAAGTACCCACATCCCTTCGTGAGTGATAAACGTCCAGTCCCATCATAACTGTAATCAATTTAATTTTGCCAAGCACAAGGCACAACAGCTGAATTCAACCTTGCCAACGAAATGTCAAGAATTGAATCATCTGTAAGGGTAAACTCACCAATTCCAAATTATCTGGTCCAGTTTTATAAAAGTACAGAAAATGTCTAGCTATGTGATGACTTTACCAAGTGCTCATGACCGAGAGCGCGGCTAATCGATTAGGTTTAGACTCTGCAGAGTTTGTACAGCTTTACCCACAAGATATGTCCTCCCTTTGTGGCAAGCGCATTTGACACACTTCCTTTGGTGTGCCGCCAGAGAGTTCATAACGAAACTGTTCGTTACTTGGACCTTAACTTTGCACTAGCCCAATGACGTTACCCCTGACTATGATGGAAGCAAACAAACAGTGAAGCAATAGTATTCAGGAGCCCGCGGCTCAAATGGTACAACAACAGCCCCAAATTCATAGCCAGGCGTACACCGTTACAACGGCAGATGCCAACACCTCGGTGATGACACCTCCCTCGAGCAAACCTATATTCGGAATGCCCGTGCTACAACTGCCTACCAATGTGCAAAGCTAATTCCCAAATAATTTAATAAGTTAAGACTGTCCCACTCCAGTACTTGTGGATGTACGGTTATCTTGGCACGAAAACAACACATCATTTCGGTTCTTATACAACACGGGCGATAGATCTCCCCCTATCTACGTGCATCATTAATTGCACTTCCGGCTATTGCCAATAATCACCCGCATCAAAATCATAGTTTTGTTTTCAGAAAAAGAAAGTTTCAATAATCACAATATTCCAACATGTTCAAGATTAATGTTCATCATGTCCAACAATTTTAGTTCATCACGAACAGTATAACCATCCGTTCGTGTTCCCAGTCTAAAGCATGGCTAAGCATATGCAAGTAATAATCGAATATACCCATTTTGACATTAAATGTCTATTTGCGAGCTAAGGTTATCAAGGTTCACATATCAATGTCAATTGAGGAAATTTATCAATGATAAGGTATATCTACCAGTACCCAAAAATAGTTTTATGGAACATAGCATATGCAAGCAAGTTTTAATCAACATTTTAGTTAATTATGAAAAATTAGGATCAATATGATCAAGGGGTGCTTGCCTTGCTACTTGTTGTCTTTGGCGACGTGTCGAAGACGTAATCTTGCAGTTGTCGACGACGAAGTCCGAGACGTCGAATTCTACACGTCGTATAACGGAAAAGAATAACAAATAGCAAATAACATTTTCAATAAGGGCAAAAGGAGATCAGATGAAGAATCAAATAACAAACAGTATATTAAACAAGCACGAGTGTGGATTATGGCTTGTGAACGTATAAGTGTGTTACTTCTATATTCTTTATCATTGATTAACAGCTTAAGGGTTGCCTCACATATGACACCTATTCCTTATGATTCATGCTATTTTATTTTACGAATTCAGGAAGCTAAGATTGTAAGGTTAAATATACTATAATTTATTGTTAGGGTGTGAAGTTGTTTGGACTAATATGAATTAATATATAAGACAGTAGGGGTGAGAGTAACTACAAATCGCAAGGTTAAACCTATGCATATGCAGGTATTACAAACCTTAGGGTTTAACTCTCATAGGATCATGTTTTAATAGGATTCAGATGCAAAACAAGTTATAATATAACATACTTATATAGATTAAGATTGTCATGCATTGGTCGATCTTACATGTATCAGAGTCTATTGTTAATGTTTTATTCATTAAATAGAAGTTTATGTTGATTAAAGGTTAGAGGAATAATAGGCATAACGTTTGACTTACATACGAGAATAATAGACTAATTTTGAGTGTAATCATCTTTGCAGTATGGAATGAGCATGTTTTATGGTTTGTATAAGAAATAAGTTAAATATGTATGTTTATTCATATATATCGCGACTATATTCTAAATGGGTATGTACATATATAGCAAGAATATGAGTATTTACTAACTTAATTCAACCTTACTCAATCCTTGCACATTAGGAATACTCATTTTTCCTAGAAACATATATCATCATTATTATTCCTATTATCCCCTTTTTATTTCTTTTATTTCTTACTTTTCTCTTCTTTTCTTTTCTTTCTCCCTTATTCTTTTCTTTTCCTTATCACTTTCTGCCGACTGGACTGTATCCTTCTAGCGCCTTCCTCAATCTTCCCCCATTTTCCCGATTCTTCTCCTCCTGGCCTTCCTCGATTCGGCCGATTGCCTCGGCGCCGACGGCTCGGCGGTCCTCCATCCTTCAGCTCAGCTGACCACCAGCCCGGTCCGGCGCGCTCGTCTTCGTCCCTGCCGAGTGACCTCGGCGCATCTTCAGCGCGTGAGTGTGTTCTCGTCCTAAGGCTGGCGCCGACCGCCATCGGCGCTGGTTTTTCTCTCCTACTCCGATCCTTCACGACATCTGCGCTCCTTCTTCATTTGCGCCGAATGATGTTGGCTCGGGTTTGATTAGGGTTTAGTACTCACGACTTCCGCCCCTTTTACTCTAGATACGAATCCCCTTCTAGTTTTATGATTGATGGTCGCATGATGATCTTTGGTGATCCGGGATTAGTGGGTTTATGTTGGATGAGTTTAGCACCGAGATTATTTGTCTCGATCCGTGATGTGCTTCAATGATTTATTTGGGGAATCGATTAAGCGAGATTAACCCTCTGGTTTATGATGCTTTAAGGGTTAATTAGAGATCTTTTGCACTGATTTTGTGATGTGGCAGAACTTAGTAAATGATAAACTTGATACTAAGTTTTTGATGCTTTCTCTGAATGCTTAATTTGTGCATGATGTCAGTAACTTTCTAGTAATTCTGTTACATGGCAATGATGAATGTCTATTGTTATGCTTGATGATCTATGGATGACTAGATCTGAATGACAACAGAGGCTTCGGTTTAGGTTTACATGATAGATGATGAATTGATATCATGTCTAGTGGTTAAGCTACTTGCCTTGGTCTCGTGATGTATGATCTCTTTAGCTGATCTAGTTGCAAGTTGGATGGTATCCATGTGTTTTCCCTCGTCGGTCTTGGCGGGAGCATGTTTGGCTAGGGAAAACCATGATGCAACCCTTGCAAAGTTTCTATCTAAAGTACTGAGACCAATATTTCTTACTTTCTACTATCTATTCTCACTTCTAGTTTATTTATTTCTACTGCGTGCTCTATTTCGATTTCCATACTTCGTTCTTCTTGTCTCGATAAACTATTCTATACGGACTGGTTTTATGGGGACTTACTAGGGTATAACCTGAATAGGAATTGGAGATGTGGGGGAGAATAATTGTGATACTCAGAGTTGGATCTCCTTCCTCCCTTCTGGTTCCTAGTTGCTTCCTGAGATCATCCCTGGCTTGGTCTCCTTGCTCCTGGGTGCGCCTTGTCACGGCTTCGGCACTCTAGGGCTTGTGCGATTTGTGTCTCCTTTCTTGATGGCTCCTACTGGTCTGGCTGAACGTTGCTTTGCTTCTATTGTTTTTGTTTCCTGGGTGGCTTACTGGAAAAAGCTTGCTTTGTGACTTCTTGGCTGAAGCTTGGTTGGTTTATATATAGCATGGCAATGGCGGTATGAGCAGGGTTTGAATGGTGGCTTGTTTGTGCGGCTGGATTGATCTTTAATTGATATACCCTCCTTATCTTGTCAGTGTAATGATATTGCCTTTACACCCAATGTGCTTGGTCAGCTGGCTGACTACCCTGGTTTCGTCTGGAGATTGCCCTGGATATTTCGGCTGGGTTGCTTTATCTTAATAAACAATAATTCAATCTTATGGTTGGGATCATCCTGGAGAGTTCGGCTAAGGGGAAAGTGTCTTGGTAATTTGCTTTGCTGGCTTAAGTGGTCGGCTAGCTTGTTCTGGGAAGTTCGGCTGGGTTTGTGCTCTGCGCTTTACCGGGAAATATCTGATGTCTTCATGATTATTTTTGACTAATATGAAAGATCTCATTCTTTCACTATGGAAATTTACTTTTTACCGCGTGATATTTTCTAATCATTCGCGTCTACAGCTTAAACAGGTTTGTATACGCCGAATGATGCAAAAATCTAATCGCGAGAGGAGCCAGATTGGCCCCCGGACAATCTAGGGTACCTCACTGAGCGATCTAACTTAGCTGACGGCAATTATTTCTCTTTCCATTTAATATATCCAATTTAATGCATTTATTTTATTCTTTTTCTCACATGTGTATCATTGGATATGCAGGTTTACAAATGTAGATCAAGACAGCACAGGAGCTGTAGTTTAGGATCTTGTAATTTATGATGTAATTTATAA
Source organism: Rhipidocladum racemiflorum (assembly GCA_036346355.1). NCBI lineage: Eukaryota > Viridiplantae > Streptophyta > Magnoliopsida > Poales > Poaceae > Rhipidocladum > Rhipidocladum racemiflorum. Next base: position 58,620,000 of record CM070578.1, read on the forward strand.
TCGGACTTGTAATCGAACAGTCTTATGTGATGTAATTAATATAGTGGTTGTATATATTTTTTTTTTTATAAAAATTCTTGTACTTCCTTTTTATTGTATATGTAAATTACAATGTAACATATAACTGAGTGTTGTAATCTATTCTCATGTAATGAATATTTTCTGATCATGAATGATAATGGTTCACCTTATTTGTTAATGTATCTTTCATAGTCAAAATCCATTACACTTAACGATTCTAGATAATTCTACCAATTTCAATATTCTCCCTACTACTCATATTAACTAATCTCTTTCTTTTCTAAATTCCAAAACTCATTTCTAATCAAGAAATAATTCTCTAAATGCACACAAAATCATGAAACGCAATAAGAAAATGATTTCATAATTTAATATTTAATTTTATTTGTTTAGTAAATTCAGAGATGTTACAATTTCTCACAGGTTGTGAAAGGATGATCGATACTTAGGATGGCATCTGGTGCAGATCTCCACAAGTTTGGAGGGAGGTTGTGCCCACGCAGACGGATTTCAAGAGGCTTCTTCTCATGAAGTCGTACAATACCCTCGTCTTTCTCGATTGTACAATAGTATTTATATTTTTAGAAAGTACAGAAACACCATCTAGTATTTATCATAATTTTTCCAGAATTTTTGGAAGTGCTTTATTGCCCTAATTAAATCCTTTTAATTTTTTAAATTGTGAAATATACGGAAAAGCAGCAAACAGTAACGGCCGGATCGATGACGTGGCGAAAGCGTCCTACTTCCCGAAGCTTCCCGCTTGGATCTGCCATGTACTCTTCTCTCGCTCAAATTTTCAAATCCCGCACCTCTTTTTGTGAAATATACGAAAAAGCTTAGCAGGTTATGTAGAATCTGGATGAACATATTGGCGCAAATAATATTTATGTATAATATAGTAGAATCTGGATGTACATCCAGATGTCAGAGGCAACCAACGCGGCCGAGCCGGAGGATGAAACCAAGGTGTGCTCAGGCGCCAGTAGATCCGATCGGAAGGACTGAGACGGTGGGAGAGGCAGAGGCGACGAGAAAAGCCACCGAAAAGGAAGAGGCGCAAGTGCAACGCCGGTTAGGATCCTAACCCTAGAACCTATTGCTCTGATACCATGTTATGAATAGCACTTGTATTCATTATGAGGCCAATGGGCCAGTATATATACAGGTAAATGGGGTATAAAGGGAAAGCCTATATAAGGCATATCTATACAAGGTGGTTGGGATACTGTCTAACATTATTTACCAAACCAGCCAAACAACATATAAACTCATTAGCATATCCATATCGAACCCAAGCAATAGTTTGCTTTGCTTTATCATGCCTTGGCTTAATCAGGGCCCAAAGGAGACACTTTCAAATTGTCAACAGCCTCAAGAAAGAATTTTAATTGGCAGTTGGCACAACTGTTGAACAAATTAATGCAGCCTGCCCTCTCATTCACAGCTGTAAAAAATTGATTTACCATATTTTACTATCTGAGTCGCCCCAGCCATTCACCCCCCCAAAAAAAACCGAGTCAAATTCCCTTTCATCCACACTTTGAAATTATCAAGGGCCTCAAAGCAGAATTTTAATTGGCACAACTGTTGAACAAATTAATGCAACCTTTCCTTTCATCAACAGATGTGAAAAATGGATATTTTACTATCTGAGTCGCCCAAGCAATTCAACCCCCAGAAACTGAATCATATAAAGAGAATAGAATCACTTCGCCAGCTGAGACACATAACAATACCCTATCTAACCTACCTTCATCACCACAATCTCACAACTTGGGAAATGGGAATGTGCAACAAAAAAGGAAAGGAACCAATAATGGAAGCCATCCTTATGGAACAAAGGAAGACAAGCCCAGGCCTTGACTCTAATAGTGAGCAAATAAAGTATGGCCTTCATATGTTGGTTGAACTGTAGAGTATTTACATATGTACTCCCTCTGTTTCGCAATATTAATACAAACCCACTCAGTACAGACCAAGGAGGAACCATGTCTTACAAATAGTTAATGGCAATTAACCATACATAGCTGATAGAAACGGTAGAGAGGAATAGAGTAGGCGTAAGAAAAATGCGAAGGCTAAGACCCAGTTTGTTTCGGTTTATTTGGGGTAGATTATATAATCCAGCTTATGATAAGTTAAAGGGATTGGTGGATAAATAACTCCAAGTGGCATGGGTACTGTGGTAAATGGCCATAAAATAAGCTGAAATAAGCATACTTCGGGCTGCTTATGGATTGTCGTAGCCTGGGCCCCATAGATTATATAAGCTACATAGTAAGCTAGGGTATTTGTTGACCACTGCAGATTATATAAGCTAGATTATACAATCCAGGGGAAACAAATAGGCCCTAAATATAAAAGATGGACTAAATACTAATTCACATTATTGTTCCATCTTTTAGTTACAATAACCGCCTTATTTATAGGGCAGGCGAGCCGTCGGAATGCTACATTACAGTTTTTCCCTAGCTACCTACTACATTTGCGACGTACTCCATGCCATTCTCCAGCTCAGCGCCCCGGCGTGGGCCGAAGCTAGCCGGCAGCGCTATGCTGCCTGAAACTTAAAAATACATGTTTGCACTGGTTGATTTAAAAAAAGATTTTTGTTTTTTTATATCTATTTAATTCAATGTCCAAATTTCATAGAATAAATTTCTTAATTCATTTAAAGTTCTAAACGACCCATTTTTACTATTATTAAAATTGATTGTATTTTCTTTTTTGAGTTTTTTGAATTTAAAAAAATATGTTTTTCATAAATTCACTCATACATGGGAAAAGACTAAAATACTCTAGTAATTTTTCATAGCTAATTTGGCTACCAACCAAACAATAATTATTCACACCACTATCAAATTTTGGTCAACTCAATTGGCTTTAAATCAAACAATAATTTGGTTTCAATCCAAACACAACAATGTTGCCCATGATTTGGTCGTTCTCTGGATTTGGCCACGACCAAATTTTGGTAGGGCTTCCAGCGTGCCCTTCCCCTCTCCTTCCTTTACCTCCTCCCCCTCCATCCCTCCTCCGCTCACAGGTCGCAGGCTGGCAGCACGCCGCCTCCTCCTCCTCCCCCTCGCAGCACGCCGTCGCCGCCGACGAGGAGGAGAAGTAGGAGACACCCTCATCTTCTTTCGCACGCCGCCGGGAGCCACAAGGGAGAGGCGTCGCCGGGGGGTCAGATTCGCGCCGCCGCCGGGAGCATCGCCACCGCCGTCGTCAGGAGCTTCCTTCGCCGCTCCTAATCGCCGCTGCCACCACCGTTGAGAACTTCGTCCACGCACAGGTCCGGTACAAGACGGGGAAAATAATTTCTTGTTGGGAGTAGATTATATTTTCCCCAGGGTTTTGGCCGGGATTGGGGGAGATTTCCCCCTCCCACGTCTCTCCCAAACAGCCGCCGAGAAAATCGCCCAGGGATTGGGTCAACGGGGAACCTTCCCGGGGAACTCGCCGGGATCCCGGCCGGGATTGGAGTTCCCAAACAAGCCCTAAACCCCACGAATAAATTTTTTTTTTGTGTTGAGTGATTTGCCAAAGAATAATTTGTGATTAGTATGCATTGATAAATATGTTTTTAAGGAAAAATAAGTGTTGCATGCATGTGTGTGTAGCATGCATGTGTATGTGCGGTGTTGGTGGTGCATGCATGTGTGCGCGCGTGTGCATATACAGGCGTATGTGTTGCATGTGTTTGTGCTTGTTCGGTTGGTTGCTTTGTATGAGGACTGCACGTCCGTCCGAAGCAGGCGGGCCGGGCGCAAGGCGGCCAGGTGGCTTCGGTATAAAAGGAGAGTAGCAGACGAGGGTTTTCCGTGCAGCCACAGAAACGGCGGCGCAGTATCGTAAAAAAAACAAAACAAAGATACTAGTAGATTGGAGCAGCAACGTGAGGGATTCCACTTCCAGAGGACATCCGGCAGATCGAAGAGGTGGACTCGGCGGTGAGGAAGGGGTCGGCCGGCTACGAGGGGCAGGGCGACGAAGACGCAGACGGCGCCGGACAGAGGTGATCTGCTCTTCCAGGCGCCGGAGTCAGACGAAGAGAGCCGGTGGTGCGCAAGCAAGGATAGAACAGGTGCAAGCAAGCTGACGTGATGCTACAATGAAATCGTACATTACATTCACTGGTGCTTCCATGTAAAGGAACCATATGCTGTCATGTCAACGTGCAAGAAAGATTTCTAGGATTTATACCTAATCACTGGTTTTATACTTTAGCTGGGTGCATCGATCCGCATACAGAATGTAGCTTCGCCCCGGGATGGAGGTAAGGTCTAGGATTGACTACCTGCATACAGAATTACAGGAATGATACAAACTGCGCCAAAAATGAAAGATAAGGCTTAAGTGAGTAGTTTTCTTTCATTCATGGCTGGTTTTGCGGTAATTAATGCCCTTTTCTCCAAGATATATACCATCCATGCATGTTTTTTTATGGAGCATGTTGCCAGTTTCAATACAGTCACGAACTTATAGAAGTTGGTGTGTCTCTTTCTTTTTGATTTAGCTTTATCAAAGCATGCAGCTGGGACTATCAGCCATTCAGCCTTGACATAAGACCTGCATTAGTGTCTTTTTGATTAGTTGGCCTGTGATAGTTTTACGACGTTGCTTTATTATTGTTTATGACCCTGCATTTTGCCCTTTTCTAAAAGAAAATTTCTGCTTCAGTCCTGGAGAAGATGCGGAAAAATAAGAGAGGTACTGGTGCTGATCTCACAAGAAGCTCGCATGAAAACAGAAGAGCTAAGAGGGTGATGATGGTCTCACAAGAATCTTGCATAGGAATAGGAGAGACTACTCAGATCTTAGGTCTGCTGGTTCATCCTCTTTTCTGTATGTGTTCTTTCACAGCTTTATTTGAGCACTCACATTTGTGCTGTATGATTTTTCTTTAACTAGGTGACTTCTATGTGGACTCTAGACAAGATGTCTTGACTGAACTCAGTGATGAAGTTAAATCAAATTTGTCGAAAAGTGTTGCCTCACTTGCTTTGTTCAGTGGTGATTATACTATTCTTGTTTTCCAAGAAATATATAAAAATGATTTTCCAACAAACATCACCAGTTATAAATGATTTAAATTACGATCTTCCGTAGGAGACAGAGTGTTATTCGCATGCTCGGGCATAGCTATAGAACGCCAGGGATATGTTACAAGGTTTGTGACTTCAGCAAATTTTGCTCGAGCTTTCAATGATGCCAAATACAAAAAAAGGGGCTATGACAACGTAAAGGTTGGTGTTGCCAATCACCCCTTACTAATTTGTTTACTTAAGACAATTCTGATCATTGTGTGCTATTTCCTTGCCTTATCATTGTAGATTGAAGTGCGCCACGAAGGCAGTGAAGTGTACCAGGGTTTTTTAGCAGACTTTGATTTTGAGTACAACTTTTCTGTTGTCAAGGTCAAGACCTTCCTTGATGTTAATGTTGGACTTATTGAACATGCGGAGGGAATTCTGCCTAATGGTAGTAAGGTGGTAGCTCTAGGGCGTGGCACCTCTGGTGAATTAATGTACAAAAGTGTGTTACCGGCTGGCGATCTCAGTGGATCTGAAGATAATGAAGATCCTGTTTTGTCTATGGTTAAAATCACAGAGGTACACTTGTATTATGAATTTATGATATGAGCATTTTAATCTGTTTCTGCTATTATATGCGCTAAACTATATCTGGGGGCAATAAAAATGATCTGTTTCCTATGTAACTCTTGTTCAATATCACTGCATTTTGTGCAAATGTAACCCTTGTTGCCTGTCATGTGACCTTTTATTTGTGTTAGGCTTGGGAAGGTGGGCCGCTTTTTTCTTTTGATGGGAACTTTGTTGGCATGAACCATTTTCTGGTAATGGAAAGAGCCCTTTTCCTACCTTGGGGCACAATTCTCAAGCGGGTGTATAACTTTCGGACACCCCTAGAAAACATGAAAGGTCTTCCACCGTCAGAAAGCTTGAATGGGGTCAGGTATGTCTTATCGATGTTTACCCTTCGTACCTATTCTACCCTATCCCTTCCCCTTCCCCTACATGAGATTTAACGGTTGTGCATGCCAAACAACGTGAGGCTTATGGGTTTTGCAGTAATCTGGATCTCTACATATTATTTCTTAGCTTTTTTTGGCATCTGTACTTGCTTTGCAGTTTTCAATGTGTACTTTTAATACTCCCTCCATTCCAAATTACAGTTCACTCTAGCTTTGTCCTAAGTCAAACTTCTTTTTTAACGTTGACTAAGTTTTTAGAAAAGTATATTAACATATACAAATACAATATCAAATAAATACACTATCAAAATATATTTCGTGGTGTATTTAATGAAACTAATTTGATGTTATTAGATGTTGGTCTCTTTTTCTATAAACTTGGTCAAAATTAGAGAAGTTTGACTTAGGACAAAGCTACAGTGAACTATAATTCGGAACGGAGGGAGTATCAATTTATTTCTTTGCCACCTGTACAGGGATATTTGCTGTCCATTGGCATGTATCACAGTTAACCTGCACTAAATTAGTCATATTTCTTGTTTCTATGTTGACAACCATATGTCTTATTGAAAGGAAATGTGCACACTAGAAGGGATTATGACGTCTCCCAATTCTGGTTCTTCTTTGACATTTGCTCAAGCCTCTCTTGTTTTTGTGAAATTTATATCCCTACAATGTCATATCCTCTTTTCTCTATGCTGTTCCATGCCTACGATTCTACCGTTTAGGTTTTTGGCACCGTTTTGCATATGTACGTACAGGTTTGATCCATTTTGCTCCTGGGTTAGCAGTCATGTTGATGTTCTTGTGCAGGTTTGGAGAAAGACCCACAGATGAGATATCGAACTGCCATCAAGAAGGTGAGCCCACAGCCATTCTTTGGGACTGCTAAACATTGCGATGTTATGCAAATTGTTGTATTTTGCAATGATATCCATTTGTAAGGTCTTAAGAACCGAGCTATTGCTTAGTTCGTAGTCTCACACTCATGTCAAGGAGGCCACCCATCCGGGTGCTCGGAAAATGTGGGTACCTCCCTGGAGTAATTTCATCTCCCCAGGGTTCACAATACCGCGGTAAACCGCTCGGTTTTCGCGAAAACCGAGCGTACCGAGCCGGCTCGGTAATGAAAACCGAGCGGTTTATCGCTCGAATTCAAATCCAAATTTAAAAATTTCAAAAAATTTGAGAAAATTTGTTGAAAAAATTTCCTAAAATTAGTATTAATTCATATATTGCCAATGGTGAAAAAATTTTTCAAAAAAAATAATGTTTGGAGATATTTTAGATGTATTACAAATAATAAAAATAGAAAAATCAAAAATAAAAAGAAAAATGTAGCATGTGGGCTGTTTGGAGATGTTTTAGAGGTATTACAAATAATGAAAATAGAAAAATCAAAAAGAAAAAGAAAAAGATCATGCAACAATACTGTACTAATATAGCATACATATTAGCCGTAGCCCCGCAGGTAATGTTTAATTTGCATATTTTATTTCATTGTAACTTGATATTATACTAATATAGCATCCATACATGTCCAACATGGACTATGCCTACTTCACAACTTCAATTAAAAAGTATTATAACGTAAATGGTGTTGACAATTGAATGATAATGAAATTGCTACGTGGTTATGTAAATATGTATCTTTGCACCTGTGTGATTGTAATATTGCAATGAAAGATTATTTATTGATACATTATTGTGAAATTTCTAATTTACAACTTCCAAATGTCTAAATTATAGCAAAGATCATGTCGATTTTTTTTTTTCAAATTTAAGAGATATCATTCTGGAGTTTTTTCATGTCTTCACATACCTTATTTATATATTTATTACATTTTTACTAAAATTTAGCCTTCCTAGTATTTTTACAAGATTTTTTTTTTGCATTTTCTCCTATTTTTGGTGATTTCCCCATTTTCCGGTTTTGGCGGTTTTTCTCCATATTTTTCGCGGTTTTTTTTATCTAAATCGAGCGGTTTTTCGCTCAAATCGAGCGGTTTCGGTTTTCTCGGTTTACCTAAAAAACCGAGCGGTTTTTCGTCAAAAACCGCGGTTTTCTTGCCAAAAACCGCGTGAATTTGGCCCGAATTCAATTTTTTTTGAATTTGCAAACTTTTCGGTTTTTCGCGGTTTTCGAACGGTTTTTCGCGAAAACCGGTACCGCGAGGCTAGCGAAATTTGAGTTCGAAACGGTTTTGTAAACCCTGCATCTCCCATAGTCGAGTTCTTTTTTTAATATTTATTCGTATGGTCTTCTTCATAAGTAGTGAGTTCAACTTATACATTTGTACTCAATAACTTTCAACTAGTTAATTTGGCCTTTTTTCACTTGTACTTTCATAGTGTTAGTGCTAATCAAATAACATTGTTGCTATCTGTTCTTGAGTATGCTCTAGCATTCTAAATTGTAACCTGAAATGTTGCTCAGGTTGTCATCATAATCTAATTAATTTTACATGCTAATCATTATGCACAGAATTTTGTGAATTTACTTGTTGTATTTAGTGTTAGTATATGTCAGTGCTAATCACTTACCTTATTGCACCAGTATATAGAGATGCTCTCAACAAGAAACTGTTTGGGGATGTGGACTCCGTGGGTTACCCCAAGCTACCAATAACCATGTTGGATGGTGAGTCAGTGTTTCTAGATTTGCCGACTTTTTGTGCATCACGCCTTTTTACGCCTCTGCTGTACCACTAATTAACAACTATTCTACTGTGTATCTTCCACCAGCTGGCATGATTTTGGTTAATACTTTCGAAGAGACCTTTGGTGACGTATGGGGTGCAGGTGTCTGGAGGGAACTCGGCAAAAAAGCTTCTAACCTAAGTCGCAGTGTTGTCGCACTTGCTTCATTCAATGGTAATGTGCCATTTAGTATTTCATATTTGTATTTGGTCACGACCAGTTAGTTATTAATGAAAATCATGGTACACAGGAGACAAAAGGGTTTTCGCATGCACGGGGTTTTTTATTCGATGGAATGGCTCTACAACTATTCTGACATCAGCGAGCCTGCTTAGAAATTCTGGTGATGAAAACAAGATTGTTGAAAACTTGAGGGTTTGTGCTTCTCATTGTACTGCAATTTCTGTTCTTTCAAGGTACGTACTGCTTAAGTCTCACTGTATCATTTGCAGATTGAAGTATTGCTTCCAAACAAACTTTGCAGAAAAGGGACCTTAGAGCATTACAGTCTACATTACAATGTTGCTCTAGTCAGTGTCGAGGGTATCCGTGATCTCCGACTAGCAAATATTAAGCTTGATTATAGTGATTGTTCTCGAGTAGCAGCTGTAGGGCGTTGCTTCAGATCAGGCGCATTAATGGCTGCAAGTGGGGATCTAATTGACTGGTCGGGCAGACTTGATTGCAAGTTCATTGTACGTTCCTCGTGTAAAATCACTAAGGTACTGGTGTTGTCTTTTGTTTCCTACTTTTACGTGGTGTGGAAGTAAATAATTGCATCAGAATTGAGTTAATTGCGATATCTTTTTGGATTAGAATTGACAACATGTTTATGTCACCTTACCAGGCTGGGATTGGAGGACCCCTTGTTAATATGGATGGGGAAGTTGTTGGCATGAACTTTTATTCTAAGAAAATAGGAACCCCTTTCCTGTTATGGAAAAAGATTGGCAACATTCTGGCATATTTTAAGGAGAAAAGGTATGTCTAGATTTCTTATCAGATATGTTCTTCTCCTTGGATGAACATTTGGTTCAATCAAGCATAATTTTGTATGATATAATAAATCTATTTATTGGTGTGCATGACAGTGAGGCTGGTGAAGTTGGTAAGGACAGTGGTTCCTCCTTCTGGAAAATGTATGGAGATAGGAGAGTTCGGTTAAACAGGTTGGCATCCTGAGACATGCATGTCACTGTTAAGCTAGTTACAATGTGTTAGTTACAATGTGTTGGATAAACTATTACATTGAACTAACTGCAGGTGGCCTGTGCCCATGCCATTTTGGCATCATCCCGACCATCCATGCCGGTGTTATCCTTCTTACGACCGGGATGATCGTGTATCCAAGGATGAGCCAAACATTGAAATCCCACCTGGCGAGGAGTCAAGATACGGATACATAAGGGGAATAAGATTTAAAAACCTGTAGAATCCATCACGGTTCCACCTGGAATAGGTCGAACTATCAATCTCCATGTCGTATGATGATAGAGTATATATGGATTTATTTTGAATTTTAGTTACACGTATATTTTAGTTACAACTTAATTTTTGATGGCCACGGTCATGAGATAATGATAGGTTTCTCGTCAATGATGATAAGAGTATATATGGATTTATTTTGAATTTTCCATAGCTCCTTTTCACCTTTTGATTTATTAAAATTTTTATTCCAAGTTTATAGTACATGTTTCATGAGCTCTAAGTTATTTTTGTCCTCAAAGATTTTTTTCTAATTTTTTGAGGTGTTTCATTATTTTTTATTTAAATTAAAAACCCGTTGCCACGTCAGCCCTAGCGTTGTGGGGGCCCACATGAAAACCACGAAAACCATTCTTGGGGGGGGGGGGGGGTCAAAATTGAACGGTATTGATAGTTGAGGTGTCAAATTTAGGTTATGTTTAAAGAATCAGTTTATCTTTTGCTACTGTTCGTGCAAGCACGTGTCGATTAGACCGCCTGCGCACGTGTAAACGAGACCCCAACTATCAGATTGGTTTGCTTAAACTCAAATTTCATATTTGCAATTTTAGATTGCTTGTTATCTCGTTCTTGTTCGTTCCCGATTGTATGCAGGTTCGTTGGTCGTGCCTTTTGCAAGATCAAACTCAGAGATTGGTGTACCGGTCGATAAGGCGCAAGCGTTATGGACGGTTGTAGTCGGGCCGCTAACGTCGAGCTCCAACTCAAATCGAGAGTTACCCTGTCTCTCATCGAAAGATCGGGCACATACTACTATCATTTCTAGAGCTAGGAATACCACAGGTTCTTTAGAACTGGAGCTATGCTAAACAGGGCCTAAGATATCTGACGTGATGGCAAGTCATGTCATGAGCCTTGGCATGACTTTAACTTCCCACGTAAAGCCTCTAACCACTTTCAGTTTTGTATTTTTAGCCAGAAATGGAATCAGAATCAGGAAAGCCGGTCGGATAAAACGGAATCGGATATGCGGGTAGTGGGAAACGAAATAATTTGATCGGGAACATCTCGGTAACGGTCGGAAACCGACAATTCAAATCGGTGAGATCGATGGACCGAGCCATAGGGCAACAGGAAAAATGATTCTCACATTTGCCTTTGGCACATATTTCATATATGAAAGTGTTTGCACCAAAATTCGGCGTTTATGGTAAAATCGGTCCAATATAGATATAAAGGTCTTTTATGGAAAAGATAAGCCGGCGTCAAGGGAATCGGAAGGAGTCCGTTCGTAACAAGGAAAAGGAATCGGATCAAGGACCGATACGGATATAGCCGCCGTATCCATGTGTGACTCGGATCGGCCAGAGCATTATAAAAGGGACGGGCCGTGGGGCGATCAAGGACATCAATCAATCAATCCAACACAACACATCTGCTTTTTACAGTTCTTTTTTACGTCGTTTTAGATTTACCAACATCCCTCTGTAAGTCGACGAAATCAACAGAGTTGCGCATGCCGATTGTTGGTTTAACCAACTTCGCTAGGTTCGATCTGCTTTGTTTTGTTGCGCATCGCCTTCTCAAAGCCGATTTCGCCTTGTATTCGGACTAACCGTAAGGTTGGTCTAGTTATCTCCTTATCGGCTTTTAGCTGACTAGCGTTAAGCCGATAATCGTCGTTTTTATCGGCTTCGATTGCTTATAAATCCTACCTTGTCAATTACAGGTCAAATTGACTGGCACGCCTTGCAAACTCAGTGTTTGTCTTGTATGTTCGAGGTTAGAAACCCTGCTTCACGTTTTTAGCGCGGACATATTTTGGCACGCCCAGTGGGACCAAGAAAAATCAAATATGTCATCGACTGATAAGCCCACAGTCGCCGCCGATATCAACACGGATGCTATAATCGCGCCTAAGATGGCCGATTTAACCCCCGAGCAGCGGAAAGAGATTGAGGACTGGAAGGCAGCATTAGAGGAGATGATGTTGCAATGTTTTTCAGAAAACACGTCAAGGTGTTACTCAAAAGGCTGCACTTCCAACAATCAACCCTATCGGCGATTCACCATCTGACCCGGTAAGCCGATATGCGCCTGCTCAAGTTGATCTGTCAAATATGATTGAGCAATCTGTAACACCCCGGCATTTAATATGCCCGAATGCTACCAAACATAGACTAAGCAACCTCTAAATACCACAATTACAAGTAAATTACAGCAAAGGAACAAATGCTAATACCGAAAATTTCGGTAGCATCTCCTTTGTTTTTCCATGATTCGGAGCATAAGTTATATCATAATGAAAAGCATCTAAAACAGCAATAACATGTGACATAGCAACAATATAAGTCCAGGATAAAGCATTCAACCACTTCATGAGCTAAACGAATCAAATAGTAAGACCGAGCACACAGTTAAGCAATTCTCCAAGTTTCATGGCAATACTTTCATTATCATGACTCCAAATGATAACACTGTCTAATTTGTGTGGAGCTACGTGTAGATGTGTAGTTAAACCCTTTTTTCCTGCATGCTGGTTTCATGGTACCTAAGAAAAACAACATAAACACAAGCGTGAGTTCAAAACTCAGCAAGCATATTGCAATGGTACAACAAGAACAATTACATGGCAATAATATCTCACATCATGTAAACCATCTCATTCATAATCACATAACATTAACAGCATCATTATGTATGCAATGCGATGCTATGCTCATGTCTCCTTGGAAACTCATACCGGTATGGTTGAGTACACACCCGTCGGCGTGCACCCTCTCCCCCCTTCCATCCCGAAGATGGAGGGTGCCTACTCCTCGCTTCTGTTCACCGCGGTGAATGGAATCACGATGTAGGACTTACTCATTGGCTCTCCGGATTAGTCATAACTTTCTCACCGACCTTTCCGGACTAGTTATGACTTTTTCACCGCCCGGGCCATGTAATCATGCCATGTAATCATGCCATGTATGCAATTATGCCAACATCATAATTAACTCGTACATTAACACATGGCATCATAACACGATAAACATACTCATCATATCATTGGAAATCATTAAACCATGGCAAGTGACCATCTCATATAATCAATCTTATCTAGTCTCAACTAGCAAACTACAAACCGCTAACCATTACAATACACTTGCCTCAACCACGGGCGACGGATTGGCGGGAAGTAGAAGGCACTCCCGGTGTCACACCACCTGCACATAGGTACCACACACTCACAATCATGCCCACAAAACAGTACGCAAGACCCTCATCTACCCCGACATTGCCAACTACTCGCAATAACCAAAAACAGAGGTTCTGTCCCGTCGGGACAGCAGCCTTCCAAAAGGCATAATTTGAGTTCTGGGACTCCAAATCAATTAAACGAGTACATCTTCGCGTAGCTTAGGAAATTTCCCAACTTTTTCTAAGTATATGGAAAGACTGATTCGGACTCTAAAGTTGTTTAATCTACAGATTACCGTGATCTGTTCCAATCGCGTCACAGATTTTAACACGCTCGGTAAAACAGCCATATCTTTCAAATGGCTGATTGGACTTTAACGTTCTTTATACCCACTGAAAGATATTGAAATTATCTACAACTTCTTAAACAGGCGGACGTCCAAATTCGGACTCTAAAATGGCGAAAAACTAAACCCTAGGTCGACTGCTCATGCTGTCCCAAAACAGAAACGTGGCAACATCTAGATCTAATCCAATCTACTCAATTCCAGCACCACCAATTGATCTAAAAACTTGATAAACACCCTTAGAACAGTACCTAGACCAACCCCAAGGATTCCCATGGCCATACCTTTGCCCGACGCACGAAAACTGAAAGGATCTCCTCCCGGTTTGCTCCCCGCTCCAATGGATGGATCCTCGAGGTGCAGGGGTGGGGAGGGTACCCTAGGGCAGCAAGGGGGTGGAGGAGAGGTGGTGGAGAGGTGGGGAGGCAAGGGGGCAAAAGGGGAGGGGCGCTCGGCCAAAGGGGAGAGGGGGGGTGCGGCTAGGGCCAAGGGGAGGAGGAGTGGGGCGCACACAAGGGGCTGGGGGCGCACAAGGGGCAGGGAAGCCCCTTTTTACCAGCCCCAAACCTGAATCCTAGTCCTAAATGGACTCCTACTCCATCCCACCAAAGCCCACAACCCCCTCTTTTAGGCCCAAACTCCCCCGGGAAGGCCCAAAACGGCCCGGAAACGGCCCAGAAACGCTATTAACCTCCATGCCCTATGGTTTTAACCTTAATTCCACATCTCAAAATGTTTTTGACCTCATCATGCACCATTTATAAGTTCCGTGGTGACACATCACTTCATAAGGCCCAAAAACGCGAGTAAACCTCAAGCCGAAAGGTTTTATTCTCTAATTTCACATTTTATAATGTCACACCATACCGTAGTGTCACACAATCTGTGCATCATGCACTAATTAATCAGTCATCGACTCTAGTGTCAACGTTAAAGCTGATGATAGAAAATAGTGTCAAAACAATTGCTCATGAATTGGCTGTGTCTGGGAGCCTGCTAGATCCATTACAAACCCTTCCTACATACCCAGTATACTCCATAACACCCAACACCAACACAGTAAACGTATCGGCCCCAACACCTATCATGATGCCGATTCAGCCTACTGTATTAAAGCCTAGTTCGCACAAAGGTGGGGTGGCGCACTACCATGGGCATACGGATGGAGCGAAAACGAATATACAAGCCCATCGGATGGCCCTTCTGCTAGTAGGATCGGTCTATCGGCTACACGGCCGATTGAAACGGACCAGATTCCGCAATTCCAAGGGAGTGCGACCAGAAACCAAGCGCCACACAGGGTAATGCCATACGTTGAACCTTTTGCACCCATGCCCGACACGTTGGTTGTTAGGAACCACGATTATGATCAAGTACCAAGGCCCCCTACAACGCGGTTAGGACAACGACCCGAGTTTGCACTCGGGGGGCAGGATATAAACAATGAAAATTGGCGATGTCAGGCTGCACCACAAGCCGACAATATTAATTGGGCGGAACAAATCGCTAATGTGTTAAGAGAGCAGTTTGGCTTACAGCCTAAAGGGAGGGTAATCGGCTATAGGAAGCCATATCCCGATTACATAGATCGCATGCCTTAGCCTCACAACTATAGGATATCGGACTTCGCCAAATTTTCAGGTGACGACTCTGTTACCACTATTGAACACGTCGGAAGATTCATGGCTCAATGTGGGGAAGCCGCACAGTCCGACGGGTTAAAAATTAGGCTATTTCCTTTATCACTGTCCAGGGCAGCGTTCACTTGGTTTACCAATTTACCTCCAAATTCGGTTCACATCTGGAATGATTTGGAAAGCCGATTTCATGAATACTTCTTTTCGGGAACTATGGAGCTTAGAATCTCTGATCTTAGCTCAGTCCGACAGAAGTACGACGAATCGGTCTCTGACTACATTAGGAGATTTAGAGGCGTATGGAACAGATGCTTTAGCGTAACGCTGCCTGATGATCAATTAGCCGATCTAGCATTTCAAGGGCTAATCCCGCTATTAAAGGAGAAACTGTCAGGACAAGAATTCCCTGACCTAGGCCACCTACTCCATCGCGTATCGGCGCATGAAAGCCGATATGCAGAAAACAAGGGATTCAAGGATAAATTTGGATCAAATGGCAATGAAAAGGCTAAGGTAAACATGGTGGAATATAATTCAAGCGACACTTCTGAGGACGAAGAAGTAGAGATAAATATAGCCGAGTGGACTAAGGGTTCCAAAAAGTCGCTCGTGTGCTCTTTACTCAAGCCGATGAAAAATAAAACAGAAGTCAAGTATTCTTATGACGTGTCGAAATGTGACAAGATATTCGACTTATTGCTACAAGAAAAACTCATAAAACTACCAGAAGGACACGTTATCCCATCGGTCGAAGAGATTAAAAAGCGAAGGTATTGTAAATGGCACCATTTATTTTCACATAATACTAACGATTGTAATATTTTTCGACAACAGATTCAATCGGCTATCACCGATGGACGATTGAAGTTTGCAGAAGAATCGGCTATGCAGATAGACGAGAATCCCTTCCAGATCAACATGGTCCAGTGTTCACGGAAAGGAATGGAACCAGTGGAAGAGGATATCAAGCCGATTAAGAAAGTTGAAAAACGGTCAAAAGGGGATGAAACAGTTCAAATCACTATCGGCTCAATACAGATCGAGGCCGATAAGAATGGGCAAAACTCGAGGACAGTAAGACCAAAGGGAAACTTGGAAGTTGGTAAGTGGTATAAGGCGGAGAAAGTATCAAGAAAGACCAGCTTCAAACCAAAGCCAACTTTCTCACAGCTGCTGGAAAAGTATGAAAGGATAAGCCACAGACAAAACTCCCGTCAACTAAGTCACTCTAACAGGCCAAGTACTCATCCAACAGACAGATACTGTCGGCCAAACGCACCCTATTGGCCAAGAACCGAAGAAGAAGAACATCGACAGTGCCCCTTTTCGCAGTTCTGCTGGGATAAAGGGATGACCTTACCTACAGTGCTATCGTGCCCCATGCAGCACTCAACGAGATATCGGCCGAACCAATCGGCTAAAGATAGAATATCAAGGCCAATATACGATCGGCTAGGTACAGAGAATAGAAGGCCGGTCCACGAAAGATTGTCTATACTAGAACAGGGCGAAACATCCCGAGCTCAAGAAATATCGGCTCCTAATGACACGATCGGGATAGAATCCGACAGTGAAGTGAGCAATCTGGTCGGAAAAATTAGAAAGCCGATAGAACCTAAACCAAGGTCGTGCCCTTCGGGTCTGAGCAAATCACAGCGCAGAAGGCTTCAACGGCTGAAGACACAAGAAGAGAGGGAAACCAAAAGAGAGAAAGAGCGAGATCGGGTGTTTAATAAGTTGAGGCCTGCACCAATTGGGAAACAAGAATGGAGGAGAAAGGAGCAAGCCGATAGTGATTCGGATCAATCGGTTGAATCCGGGTCTCCGATGATCCGAGACGATACACCGTCGATGGATATAAACATGGTGTTCACTCTACCCGCCGAGTTCAAAACTGAGGAGGAATCGGCTGAAGAAGTATTCGCCCAGTTGTGCCTTGGTGCACCAGATGCTGTATTTGAGAAACCGCAAGACATGCATCGGCATCTAAAGCCACTATATCTCAAAGGGTATATCAATGGCCGACCAATATCACGAATGTTGGTCGATGGCGGGGCGACAGTTAATCTAATGCCTTTAAGCATTTTTAAAAAATTGGGCAAAGCCGATGAAGACTTGATTAAAACAAACATGGTATTAAATGACTTCACGGGGGATCCCACCGAAGCTAAAGGCGTGATGATGTCGGAATTAACAGTCGGCAGTAAGACTTTGCCAACTGCATTTTTTGTGATAGAAGCAAAGGGCAATTATAGTGTGCTCCTTGGACGGGACTGGATCCACGCTAATTGCTGCATACCATTGACCATGCATCAGAAATTGGTGCAGTGGAACAACGATGCAGTTGAGGTTGTTCCTGCTGATACATCGGCTCATATTGCCATGGGCAGCCCTGATACTAACTGGCCACATGAACAAGCCGAATGCATATCGGGAAAAGTCTTGGGCGATTGTGATTTCATCTGCATCGAGAAATCAGGATTCAAACCGATCAGCGTTAGACCCAACATGTTTGATCGGACAAGCGAAGTGGTAAGAAGATGGAGTCCAAGACAATAGCAAGACTACAGGAGAAGGCAAGAAGCTATCGGCAAGAAGAATAGGAGGAAGCTATCAAAGATTTTGAAGAAGAAAGGCGAGGGCTAGGATTTACCTCTGCCGATTTGCTTGAAGAAATCGACATTGGAGAAGGTGATAGGAAAAGACCAACATTTGTAAGTGCTAAATTAGAACCCAGTTACAAAGCAGAGTTGGTCGAAATACTCAGAAAATATAGGGATTGCTTTGCGTGGGAATACTATGAAATGCCGGGTTTAAGCCGATAGTTAGTCGAACATTAGCTACCCATAAAGCCTGAGTATCGCCCATGTAAACAGTATCCCAGACGATTTAATCCCACATTGCACGATGCTATAAAGGAAGAAGTAGGACGATTACTAGAGGCCAAGTTTATCCGGCCTTGCCGATACGCTGAGTGGGTCTCAAATATCGTCCCTGTAAAGAAGAAAAACGGCAAACTTCGGGTGTGTGTCGACTTTAGAGATTTAAACAAAGCCACGCCAAAAGACGAATATCCAATGCCTATAGCCGATATGCTCATCGATGCTGCATCTGGAAACAAAATCATAAGTTTTCTTGACGGGAATGCCGGATATAATCAAATATTCATGGCAGAAGCCGATATACCCAAAACAGCCTTCAGATGCCCAGGAGCTTTAGGGCTCTACGAATGGACTGTTATGACGTTCGGTTTAAAAAATGCCGATGCCACTTATCAACGCGCTATGAACCATATTTTTCATAACTTAATCGGCAATACTGTGGAAATCTACATTGACGACGTGGTAGTGAAATCCAAAGAAGATTGGCAACACTTAGCCGATTTGGAGAAGATGTCCGAAAACACACGGGCACACGGGTTAAAAATGAACCCTCTCAAATGCGCTTTTGTAGTATCGGCTGGGCAATTCCTTGGGTTTACAGTGCATGAAAAGGGTATTGAAGTAAACCAAGCAAAGGTGAAAGCTATAACCGATACTAAGCCACCAACAAATAAAAAGGAGTTACAAGTATTGATAGGCAAAATCAATTACTTGCGACGCTTCATTTCAAACCTGTCCGGGCGAATTCGTGCCTTTACACCACTACTGAAGATAAAAGACGAGCAGGAATTCGAATGGGGACCCCAGCAACAGAGAGCCTTCGATGATGTGAAAAGTTATCTGATGAACCCACCAGTATTAGTCGCCCCGAAGAATGGCATACCTTTCAAATTATATATATCGGCTGAAGGAGATACGATAGGGGCAGTTCTGACACAGGAAGCCGATGGAAAGGAATCAGCCATATTCTACTTAAGCAGACGTCTTTTGGACACAAAGACCAGGTACCCCCTGTGGAAAAATTATGTTTGTCTTTATACTTTGCATGCACCAAGTTAAGGCATTATATTTTGACATCAAAATGCGTTATAGCCTGCAAGACAGACATAATTAAATACATATTATCCACACCGACTT
Source organism: Rhipidocladum racemiflorum (assembly GCA_036346355.1). NCBI lineage: Eukaryota > Viridiplantae > Streptophyta > Magnoliopsida > Poales > Poaceae > Rhipidocladum > Rhipidocladum racemiflorum. Next base: position 58,639,333 of record CM070578.1, read on the forward strand.
TGCGAGGTCGACTAGGTAAATGGGCGTATGCTTTAACCGAGTTCGACTTGATGTACGAATCGGCTAAGTCTGTGAAAGGACAGGCCGTAGCCGATTTCATTACAGGGAATGCTATATTAACTAGGCAGCCGATGTGACCCCTTGGCAATTGTACTTTGACGGGTCCGTTTGGCAAGAGGGTGAAGGCATCGGTATAGTTCTAGTCTCGCCAAAGAAACGAGACTTTGAGTTCATGTATCGGCTAAATAGCCGATATTCTAACAATCAATCAGAGTATGAAGCACTGCTAAGAGGGCTGCAGTTGCTGGACAGCATCGGGGTAAAAGACGCCGAAGCCTTCGGAGATTCAATGTTAATTGTGCAGCAGGTCAAAGGGGAATACCGATGCAATGACAATACGTTGGCTCAATACTTGCATCAATGCCTCCGAATTATTGAGACATTTACAACGTTTTCCATAAAACACATCCCCAGAGAAGTCAATGACAAGGCAAACTTATTGGCACAATATGCGTCAGGTTATAGAGGAAAAAGCCGATAGGAATCAATCAAGCTAAATGAGTGGCCGATCATGTGTGTCCATCCTGTCGACTGGAGAACAGAAATAAGGGATTATTTATTAGATCTATCTAAGCCGACGGAGCAAAAAGTCAGGCGTAAAGCACTCAAATACGTTCTACTGGAAGACGTATTATACTTTCGAACCATGGAAGGCTTGTTGCTAAGATGCTTGGGGACAGAGGAGGCCAAAATAGCAATGGGAGAAGTCCATGAGGGGATTTGTGGATCGCATCAATCGGCCCATAAAATGAAATGGATGCTAAGACGAACATGATATTTTTGGCCGACAATGTTAGAAGACTGCTTCAAGTACTACAAAGGATGCCAAACATATCAAAAGTTTGGCAACATACAGTCAGCACCAGCATCGGCTTTATACCCGATCATCAAACCATGGCCGTTCAGAGGATGGGGTATAGACATAATCGGCCAGATATTTCCATCATCCAGCAAAGGCCATAAATTTATTCTCGCAGCAACCGATTACTTCTCAAAATGGGTAGAAGCCATACCGCTCAGAAAGGTCACCAGTACGGAATTGATCGGCTTTGTTAACGAACACATCGTCCATAGGTTTGGGATTCCCCAGACAATTACAACCGATCAAGGGACGGTGTTCATGTCTAAAGAATTCGAAGACTTTGCAGAAAGTCTTGGGATAAAACTACTCAACTCCTCCCCCTATTATGCTCAGGCCAATGGACAGGCCGAGTCGTCAAACAAAACGTTAATAAAGTTGATAAAAAGAAAAATCGAGGAAAAACCAAGGAAATGGCACTCGACATTATCAGAAGCTTTATGGGTTTATCGGCTATCTTACCATGGATCGACTAAACTGTCACCTTTCCAGCTAGTGTATGGACAAGAAGCCGTTTTACCCGTAGAAATCAACATCGACTTGGTCAGGGTAGCTGAGCAAGATAAATTACCAACCGATGAGTACAAGCAAGCGATGCTAGACAATCTGGACGACTTAGCCGAACTAAGGCTGATTACATTGGATCGGCTTAGAAGGAACAAAGAAAGGGTTGCCAGGTCATACAATAAGAAAGTAGTGCTAAAATCTTTTAATCAAGCCGATTTAGTATGGAAAACTGGGTTGACAATCGGCTCTAAAGATAATCGATTTGGCAAGTAGTCTCCAACGTGGGAGGGGCCTTATAAAATAAATCAGACGATTGACGGAAACTCGTACATAATTGAGACCCTAAACGGATTGGTCCTACCTAAAGCAATTAATGGAAAGTACTTGAAGGCATACTACCCTAGCGTTTGGGTTGGATCATAAATACAAAAGCAGAGTCGATTTTAAAAGCCGATTACAAAGGCATGAACAAAGTACAGAAGGAATATCGGTTAAACAGCCGATCAAGTGACATCATCCAAAATTTACATCACAAGTATACCCAAGAAATTTTAAAACAGCGTTAAAGATTTACAGCCCTGATCCGGGCAAATGAGTGCCTAAACCATATAGTGCCGCCGCTGCCTTCCCGATGGTCGCCTGGATGCTTTCAACAAGTCTTTCATCGGCTGCCGCATCACCAAGGACATGAACTACCTTGGCCGACTAAACCTTGACTTGAGCAAAAACTTCGCCTATCTGCTTCTTCTTGCCCATCAGAGACAAAGCCGATTCGACGTTTTTTAGTTGGCAATCGGCTAGTTCCTTCGTCACCAGGGCTAGTTGTTCTTCTAGTTTCGTCTTGGCCGTCTCCAATTCTTGGGCTCTACCTTTGCCTAGCTTAAGGGCAGCAGTGCCTTGATCAAATTCCCTCTTCTTAAGCTTGGCGTCGGCCACCAGCTCGTCCAAAATCTTCTGATCGGCTCTTTGTGCTTCTCTCTGGGCGATTCTAGATCTGGCCGTTTGCACCACCTCTCTCCGATCATCCAGGTGGCAGACATCTAATAAAGCATTCATGGCCTCTGAAGGGAGATTAGCCTGGACAGCAGCCATGGCATTCCTAAGTAGTTGGGTGTTCTCCAAGAGTTTCGCTTCGGGCTGCATGACTTCATGAAGGAGACGATTAAGTCTTTCCTGCATGCCCGGCTCGGAAGTCACATGTAACACCCCAAAATTTTGCTTTTCTTAAATTCATGTGTGATTTGGCACTTTGGTGAATTTTTGGAATTTTCTGGAATTTATTTGGATTTATTTGGAATTTATTTGAATTTATTCCATTTTGAAATAATTAAAGAATTTAATTTTGCAAATAAAATTTTGCTGGAAATATTTTATTTGAGTCCAAAATGATCTAAAATATTTTCCAGAATTTTTCTGGAATTTTTCTGAGTCTTTTGCTATTTTTAATGAATTAAATGAATTACTGGGAATTATTTTAAATATTAAATCGCTGGAAAATACGAGTGGGTTTGTACTGTTCATCCGACCGAGCCCTCGGACTCGAGTCGAGTCCGACCGAACCACGTTCGAGCCGCAACGAGTCGGGCGGACCAGGGCACGTGGGCCGTCGGATTCGATCCAACGGCTAAGAGCTTGCCACGCGTCGCCCGTCTGCGTGTCGGTCGGGCCGGGTCATCTTGGTTCGATCCTAGCCGTTGGTTACGAACACGTGGGCGGGTGGCGCGGCGTCGTCTTCCGTGTCCGGGCGGACTCCGCCGCGCCATGGCCGAACTCCGTTAGGGTTCGAGGATTCCGCGGAATCCGTGGCCTATTTAATGACCGAGACCCATACGAGGATCGCCATGACCAGCGCCGCTTTTTCCCTATTTGTCTCACTTGTGGCGCCTGGCCGAGGTGCAATCCTCGCCGTAGTTGCTTAGGGCTTCACCTCGGTCATTGTTGCGTTCCACCGTCACCGAGCTCCTCCGCCGTCCGTGGCGATTCGAGCCCGTCAAGCCGCATAGCAGAGGCGCACTCACCTCGTCGGAGGGGCATCAAATCATTGTGCCGTGGTCGTCCCCCTCCACTCCGGCACTGCACGCCGCCGCGCCACCGCCGACTTCGCAAAAGCTTCTCCGCCGTGCGATCTTCATCGAACGGTCCAGGTTAGCCCACATCACACCGTAGAAAAACCAGATTAGATCTAAACCGTTAGATGGAAATCGTGCGACCTAGGTTAGATCTATTCTCAGCCCTTGGATTTAGATCCAACGGCCAGGGCTATATCGCGTAGATTGAATTCGGGTGGATCATATCCGTTCGATCGGGAATCAAGGGCTGTGATGCACCCATGTGTCACACGCCGGGACGTGCCGCGTGTACGCGGCCGCACCGCCGTGCACACACGCGACGGTCGCCGATACCGGGTCCGCGTGTCGAGACTTGGCCGTGGACCGTGTCCACCGTAGACCCGAGCCAAGCGTGGACCAAGTCCATGGACCGGCTGACGTCAGCCAGCCAATCAGAGGCTGCCACGTGTCCATGCTGACGCAATAATTAATTTCCGAAAAAGAAAATGATTTATTAATTCGAAATATTGATTCAAATTTAGATTCAAACTTCAAACGCTTATAACTTTTGCGTTTCAACTCCGATTTGAGTGATTCAAATTTCTAAATTTGTATAAAATTGAGATCTACCTAAATATGAATTTTATTTAATTTTTGGACTAAAGTTTTTCTCTGTAATATTATTTAATTGATTATTTAAACTTTAAATAATCATAACTTTGCATTTTAACTCCAAATTTGTGATTCCAGTTTCTAAAAATCCAGAAAATTACGTTCTCTCTGTTTATGGATTTTATTTGGAGTTTTGGGATGTTTTTGCCTAGTGTTTATTTGTGTATTTGCTATTTGCACGCTTTACGAGTAGGCGTTGAAGTCTTGGGAAGGATTCGAGGGAGAAGTGTTGACTCAGGATCCAACTCAAGACCAAGAGCAAGTACTTTTGAAGGCAAGTTGTGCTTTGACCATGTTGATCCTATTTGAAATCTATTTTGATTTAAACTATTGCATGCTAGTTCAATTAGAAAGATATTTTATTTAAACATGGGGGTTAGATAAATACCAATTTCTTTGTATGACACCTTGATTATCTAAGTATGTGCCATGATCCTCGTCACCCTAGTTGTGGTTTACTAGTTGGACATTATTAAATTGCCAACATGGGTTTAGACCGTTGTAGTATCTGCTTAGACACGCACGTGCTCACGACATGATTTTGGACAATCAAATGATAATATGGACTTAATGATATATTGAACCTGTTTTGGAAAAGTATCATGTGATGTTGGCGGCACGTGGTGCATGGTAATCAAGCGGGGTTTGATAAACGATTTCGGCCAGGGCATGTGGCAAGAGTAATCAGGTGGGCGGTTGTGGCATTGGGAGTGTTGATTTGGTTTTTCGGGTAGTCTTGCCTGGTCACTCTAAGGACTTAACCTTGCAAGCCTTTGAACTGGGTCATACTTGCAACCACATGGCTGGAATGGGACGGCCCTAGTTGACTAAGTCGCTAAGGACTCACTTGTGGAGCCTCAGGGTGTCGATTACACCGTTTGTGTGATTATGCGGGGAGGCGTATCGTGGTGTGGCCAGTACCCATCTAACGGTGTGTTGGTCCCATACTTCGCCTTGGCTAAGGAAGGGATGGTGTAGAGCACGTCTGGAGAGGACCACTGTGTTGTTTGAGGCTTAGAAAGGCTTTATTCTGAGGAACTCGCCTTTGTGGTGTTTGATTTGTATCTTGTGGGTAAAGTGCATAACCTCTGCAGAGTGTAGAATCTATTTGAATAGCCGAGTCCACTGATCTTGGACAATGCTCGGGAATTACAGTCAAGGGGTAGACTTTACGAAAATAACTTGGTTTTGAAAAGATGGGTTGGTTTAACAAGGAAGGTGATGGAAATATGGTGTAGGATGGGAAAAATGTTTGTTAAACTTCTTGAAAAGTTATTTATGCTTTACTTATTTCTCTTGCTTCGAATCTACTTTTATTACTTGTCAAAAGCTGTTTCTTGCAAATATACCTGAGCTATTCCTTTGTACCAAGCCATGCATATAGTATATTAGCTTGCATTACGTGCATGACTTGTCGAGTACCAAGTACTCACCCTTGCCTCAACACAATACCAGTTGAAGAGGAGACTACGCCCGGTTTCGGAGGAGGAGTTCCAAGAGGACCCGTCTACTTAGGGATGCGAGCCCGATCGGTTACTGTGGTATCTTGGATGGCGCCACGAAGTTTATTTGATTTTCATTTCTTTGTTATTTCTCTTTTAATAAGTTTCGCCTTGCAAGGCATATATTTGTAACTTGGCCATAAGGTCGAGTAACCCTTTGATTATTTAAATAAAGTACTTTGATAGTATCGTTTGGTATGATTGTGATCTATACCGATGTTAAGACTGTGTGCACTAGCGCGTTCCTGGACTAGTGCTGAATACACAGAGGGTCCGGATTTGCAAATTCGGGGTCCCGACAGAGGTGGTATCAGAGCCATACTTGACTGTAGGCTCAACCCTAAGTTAGAATGGTCGTAGTGAGGATAAAACCTATTTTCTAAAAGCTAAAAATTTGTGAAGACAAGAAATGACATCTCGACTTATCCCCTACTCTCTTTTCTTGTCTCTTGCTGAAATTTTCCCTTACCTTGTCACAATTTAAAGATTCCGGGTTCTTACGTAAAGCACTCTTGTGACAGATGGAGGAAGAGTTCAACTACGTTGATCTGGGAAGTGGTCACGCCGCGGAACTTTGGCATATGCTACAGACTCTCGGAGATTTTGAGAAGCCCCAATACCAAGTGGAAGTGATCAGGCAAGCAGGATTGATCAAGGCTTGTGATGTGAAGATTGAGGTACCTGCTAGGAAGAAGGGCCCAGGCAATCGCCCGATACACTGCACTGCCAGGAGATCTACAATGCAGATGGGTATCCAAGAAGTATCACGACGCGCAATGCGGCACATTACCCGTATCTACGCCAGAGAATTAGAGAGTACGGTGTTCCGTTACCATCCGCGCAGCAATAACCTTCTTGACCCGAAGGAGATTCAGGATGAGGATGCCACGGTTACACAGTTGGCACGATTTGTCGTCGCCCAGGAGGATGTACTAGATAATACAAGCAAGGAGCTCTGAAGGCCCGCAAGGAGATCACGACAGAGAAGAGCAGATGGCGGGAAGCTCAAGAGTATGTGGCACACCTTCTACGAAGGATTGACGAGTTGGAGATGACTTTATGCGGACCAGACCCGAGCGATTACTCGAGCTACACGAGCGAGATCCGGAAGAGTCGGATCTCGATGAGGACATCGCTTCTTCGACTACCACGGATGACACGATTCTTTGGACATGGCAATCGTTTCGCGCCTATGCCGCAGCACCCGTACCCAGGCCGTGGAGGTTTTCTTGATGAGTGAGCATAGGTTCTATAGTGAGACTCCTTCGCCGAGTCGAGTCATAGAATAAAGAGTCACCCTTTAGGCGTTAGACTCCAGAATTAGTTCGATTTGGATTTGCTTTGTTTGCTGAGTGTGCAGTATGTGTTGCAAGGCCCTTAGGCATTGTAAGCAACCATACCAAGTTATTAATATCAATAATAAAGTTGGACCTTAAAGTTACCCCTTTCGCCCCGCATAAGTTCCATATTACTTGTCTATTCTTGTTTCCCTCTCATCTCTAAACCTAGAGCAAACCAACAGATGGTGAACACCCGTGGAAACTTTGGAAGCAATGGGAGTGGATCTCGCCCGTAGAAAACCCCAATGATGGAGCACCGGCACCGCCAATTGGATATGCAGAATTTGGAGCTTTTCTTGCTGCCCGGACTCGATTGATGCATGCTATGATGCAACAAATGCAGCACGTCCTTGCTCAGGCCACACCCAATCAAGTTAATCAGGGACCACGCGAGAATACAAGACTGTCAGAGTTCATGAGGACTCACCCACCCACTTTCTCTGGGAATGCCAATCCATTGGAGGCCGATGATTGGTTAAGATCAATCGAGAGGAAGCTACACATAGCTCAATGCATAGGAAATGAGAAGGTACTCTACGCTTCTCATCAGCTGGAAGGAACAATGCCGAATGGTGGGAGAACTTGTGCCACGCAAGAGAACCCTCAAGATATCACTTGGGAAGAGTTCACAATGCATTCCGACAAGTATCACGTGCTGAAGGAATCATGGACCTTAAGAAGGAGGAGTTGAGCACTGAAACAAGGTAATCCGGGTGGCGACTACGAACAAGTTCACACAGCTAGCACGCCACGCTTTGAGGATGTAGCGACAGATAAATCCAGACAGTCTCGTTTTATGAAGGGACTTAACTCGGGATTGCAAGTGGGGTTGATCACCCACACCTTTCCAGATTTCCAAGAGTTGGTGAATAAGGCACTTATTCTTGAGGACAAGCGCAAGGAACTGGATGAGAACAGGAAGCGCAGGATGCAACAGCAAGGATCACGCCAGGAACGCAGCGCTTGAGAGTTGCACCAAATCAATTCTTGATTCCAACCACAGAATGCAACAAGGACACCATCCCGGCACCAAGACCTGCCAATCGTAACTACCAAACCCCAGCCCCGCTAGAAACACTACTCGAGGCGATCGGCAAGGAACAGTGAGGCGCTATTACAAGCGCAACGAGCCAGGACACTTTGCCAATGATTGTCGAAGAAGACAGCAGAGCGACCCGATTCGCTTCAATCTAGGAACCACCCAGCTAGGGCGCCCGGCACGAGAGCCACACCCTGCCGTGGTGAGAGGCCGAGTCAACCATGTCACCGCAGATGCAACTGCGAAGAATGCTACGGACGTCGTCTTGGGTAAGTTACTTGTTAACTCGCACTGCAACCGTTTTGTTTGACTCTGGAGCTTAGCATTCGTTTGTTTCGCAAGGCTTTGCTGCTAGGAATGACTTGAGAATTGCAAGACTTAAGTGCATGCTTTTAGTTCAAACCCTGGTTCGAACTCCGAGCGGAAGTAGGATGTTCGGGGTGAGAATACTAATAGATGGAATAGAATTCCTAGCAAACCTTATAATTTTGGAGACCAGGACCTTAGATGTTATATTGGGAATGGATTGGTTATCCAAGCACAAGGCTGTATTGGATTGTGGGCGAAGGACTATCTCGATTGAGAGCCTGTGTGGGAAGAAAGTGGAATTTCAAGCCACTGCAGATTAGAGATGGGCGATTGATGGTTAACAGTACCAAGGCAATCAGCATGGAGGATGTCCCAAGAGTGAATGAGTACCCGATGTTTTTCCCGAAGATCTACTGGTATGCCGCCAGACGAGGGACATAGAGTTTGTGATAGAGCTTGTACTGCACAAAGACCGATAGCAAAGAGACCCTATCGGATGTCTACCGAGGAGTTGGTAGAGATGAAGAAACAGACTAGAAGAGTTAATGGAGAAAGGATTTATCAGACCGAGTTAGTCACCGTGGGGAGCACCGCTTTGTTTGTCAAGAAGAAGGGCGGGAGTTTCAGGATGTGCATTGACTACCGTGCACTCAATGAAGTCACCGTGAAGAATAAGTATCCGCTACCCAGGATTGATGATTTGTTTGATCAGTTAAGAGGAGCGGAGTTTTCTCCAAGATTGATGCGAGATCGGGATACCATCGATTGAAGATCCGATCAGAAGATATTCCAAAGACGCATTCTCGTCAAGATATGGACATTACGAGTTCTGATTATGTCCTTTGGGTGACGAATGCGCCCGGCTTATTTCATGAATATGATGAATAAGGTGTTCATGGAATATTTGGACAAGTTTGTCGTCGTGTTCATAGACGATATCCTAATCTACTCCAAGGCAGAGGATGAACATGCCGAACACTTAAGGCGAGTTTTGGAAAAGTCGAGGAACAGCAACTTTTCGCCAAGTTCAGCAAGTGTGATTTTTGGAAGGACAAGGTGGAGTTTCTTGGACATGTAATGACCGCATGAAGGAGTCGCCGTGGATCCAAGCAAAGTAGAAGCCGTGTTACATTGGGAGCAGAAGACTGCGTGACCCAGATTCGGAGTTTCCTTGGAATGGCAGGATACTACCGCCCGTTTCATTGAAGGCTTCGACAATTGCGAAACCTCTTACGCAATTGCCGAAGAAGGAAAAGAAGTTTGCATGGGCGCTTGAGAATGTGAGAAAGGATTTCAGAGCTGAAGAAGCGATTGACATCAAGACCGGTGTTAGTTCTACGGATGTTGCTCAAAGCTTCGATATTTATTGTGACGCATCGCACCAAGGACTTGGATGTGTCTGATGCGAGAATGGAAAGGTCGCCGCTTATGCATCAAGGCGATTGAGGCCGCATGAGGAAAATTATCCGACACATGACCTAGAGTTAGCTGCCGTAGTGCATGCCTTGAAGATATGGCGTCACTATCTGATTGGAAACAGATGTGAAGCGTATACGGATCATAAGAGCCTTAAGTACATATTCACCCAGTCGGATCTGAATATGAGGCAGAGGAGATGGTTAGAGTTGATCAAGGACTACAATGTTGGAATCCATTACCATCCCGGGAAGGCCAACGTAGTAGCCGACGCTCTGAGTCGGAAAAGCCATACCGTGAGTACGTTGCTAGCCACAAGTCAGGATGAGTTATGTGAGGATTTTCAAAAGATGAAGGTTGAGGTAGTACCTAGCGGATTCTTGGCCGCATTAGAAGTAAAGCCTACCCTAGAGAATCAGATCCGAGAAGGACAGAAGGATGATGACAAGATCCGCAGGATTAAGTCCAAAAAGGAGGAAGGCAAGGCAGAGGACTTCAAGTTGGATGAGCAAGGCACGTTGTGGATGAAGGATCGTATTTGTGTGCCTAACAAAAAGGAGTTAAAGCAACTGATTTTGGAAGAAGCCCATGACTCCAAGTACTCAATTCACCCTGGAAGCGCCAAGATGTATCAGGATCTGAAGGAGAGATTCTGGTGGCCGAGTTTGAAACGTGAAGTTGCCGAGCATGTTGCATTGTGCGACGTATGCCAGAGAGTCAAGGCAATGCATCAGAGACCAGCAGGATTGCTACAACCGCTGAAGATACCTGAGTGGAAGTGGGAGGAAATCGGAATGGATTTCATTACCGGTTTGCCGAAGACTCAAGGAGGTTATGACTCCATATGGGTTATAGTGGATCGCTTGACTAAAGTAGCCCATTTTATCCCCGTGAAGACCACTTACTCGGGAGATATATTAGCGAGTTGTACATGATCGAGGATTGTTTGTTTGCACGGAGTGCCAAAGAGGATTGTATCGGACAGAGGTACCCAATTTACCTCAAGGTTACGGAATAAGTTGCATGAAGCCATGGGAACCCGTTTAAACTTCAAGATAGCTTATCATCCACAGACGGATGGACAGACCGAAAGAGTCAACCAGATTCGGAGGATATGTTAAGAGCTTGTGCATTGGCTTATGCTACCTCTTGGGATAAAAGTTTGCCGTATGCCGAGTTCGATTACAACAATAGTTATCGAGGCTAGTTCTGAGATGTCACCTTTTGAGGCCTTGTATGGTCGACCACTGTCGGACGCCATTGAATTGGAATGAGACCGCGAGCGCCGTGTCTTTGGGCCTGATATTCTTCAAGAGGTGAAGAAGCAGATTGCCGTGATTAGGAAAGGTTGAAGATAGCCCAATCTCGACGGAAGAGTTATGCCGACAATCGTCGCGAGACTTGAGTTTTGAACCGAAGACTTTGTTTATCTCAGAGTTACGCCTCTCGGGGAGTTAAGAGGTTCCATGCCAAAGGGAAACTTGCACCCGTTATGTTGGACCATTTAAGATTTTGAGTCGCCGAGAAGTTGCTTACCATTGGAGTTGCCACGATCGTTAGCGGAGTACATGATGTATTCCATGTGTCCCGATTGAAGAAGTGTCTCGAGTTCCTGGGAGCAGGCGTCGCTAGAGTTAATTGAGTTGCAAGAGGATTTGACTTATAAGGAGCATCCTGTGAGGATTCTAGACACAATGGATCGAGAAACTAGAAACAAGTCAACTCGTTCAGTAGAGTTCGATGGAGCAACCATGAAGAAAGCGAAGCGACTTAGGAGCGAAGAGGATTTGAAGAAAGAGTTTCCAAACCTATTCCTTTAGTAAGCCCTGAATCTCGGACGAGATTCTATTAAGGGGAGGTTTGTAACACCCCAAAATTTTGCTTTTCTTAAATTCATGTGTGATTTGGCACTTTGGTGAATTTTGGAATTTTCTGGAATTTATTTGGATTTATTTGGAATTTATTTGAATTTATTCCATTTTGAAATAATTAAAGAATTTAATTTTGCAAATAAAATTTTGCTGGAAATATTTTATTGGAGTCCAAAATGATCTCAAATATTTTCCAGAATTTTTCGAATTTTTCAGTCTTTTGCTATTTTTAATGAATTAAATGAATTATCGGGAATTATTTTAAATATTAAATCGCTGGAAAATACGAGTGGGTTTATCTTGTTCATCCGATCGAGCCCGAGTCGGACTCGAGTCCGAGTCCGACCGAACCACGTTCGAGCCGCAACGAAGTCGGGCGGACCAGGGCACGTGGGCCGTCGGATTTCGATCCAACGGCTAAGAGCTTGCCACGTCGCCGTCTGCACCCGGCCTGACCGGTGGGTCATGCCGGTTCGATCCTAGCCGTTGGTTACGAACACGTGGGCGGCCGGGCGCTGGCGTCGTCTTCCGTGTCCGGGCGGACTCGCCACCGCGCCATGACCGAACTCCGTTAGGGTTCGAGGATTCCGCGAATCCGTGGCCTATTTAATGACCGAGACCCGACGAGGATCGCCATGACCCCGCGCCGCTTTTTCCCTAGTCTCTCGCCGTGGCGCCTGGCCGAGGCCGCAATCCTCGCCGTAGTTGCTTAGGGCTTCACCTCGGTCATTGTTGCGTTCGCCGTCACCGAGCTCCTCCGCCGTCCGTGGCGATTCAGAGCCCGTCAAGCCAAGCCGCAACCGAGGCGCACTCCTCGTCGGAGGGGCATCAAATCGCTGTGCCCGTGGTCGTCCCCCTCCACTCCGGCAGCTGCACGCCGCCGCGCGCCACCGCCGACTCGCAAAGCTTCTCCGCCGTGCGATCTTCATCGAACGGTCCAGGTTAGCCCACATCACACCGTAGAAAAACCAGATTAGATCTAAACCGTTAGATGGAAATCGTGCGACCTAGGTTAGATCTATTCTCAGCCCTTGGATTTAGATCCAACGGCCAGGGCTATATCGCGTAGATTGAATTCGGGTGGATCATATCCGTTCGATCGGGAATCAAGGGCTGTGATGCACCCATGTGTCACACGCCGGGACGTGCCGCGTGGCACGGCCGCACCGCACCGTGCACACACGCACGGGGTCGCTGACAGCTGGGTCCCGCGTGTCAGAGACTTGAGCCGTGGACCGTGTCCACCGTAGACCCGAGCCAAGCGTGGACCAAGTCCATGGACCGGCTGACGTCAGCCAGCCAATCAGAGGCTGCCACGTGTCCATGCTGACGCAATAATTAATTTCCGAAAAAGAAAATGATTTATTAATTCGAAATATTGATTCAAATTTAGATTCAAACTTCAAACGCTTATAACTTTTGCGTTTCAACTCCGATTTGAGTGATTCAAATTTCTAAATTTGTATAAAATTGAGATCTACCTAAATATGAATTTTATTTAATTTTTGGACTAAAGTTTTTCTCTGTAATATTATTTAATTGATTATTTAAACTTTAAATAATCATAACTTTTGCATTTTAACTCCAAATTTGACGATTCCAGTTTCTAAAAATCCAGAAAATTACGTTCTCTCTGTTTATGGATTTTATTTGGAGTTTTGGGATGTTTTTGCCTAGTGTTTATTTGTGTATTTGCTATTTGCACGCTTTACGAGTAGACGTTGAAGTGCCGGAAGGATTCGAGGGAGAAGTGTTGACTCAGGATCCAACTCAAGACCAAGAGCAAGTACTTTTTGAAGGCAAGTTGTGCTTTGACCATGTTGATCCTATTTCGAAATCTATTTTGATTTAAACTATTGCATGCTAGTTCAATTAGAAAGATATTTTATTTAAACATGGGGGTTAGATAAATACCAATTTCTTTGTATGACACCTTGATTATCTAAGTATGTGCCATGATCCTCGTCACCCTAGTTGTGGTTTACTAGTTGGACTTTATTAAATTGCGTACATGGGTTTAGACCGTTGTAGTATTCTGCTTAGACCTGATACGTGCTCACGACATGATTTTGGACAATCAAATGATAATATGGACTTAATGATATATAGAACCTGTTTTGGAATAGTATCATGTGATGTTGACGACGTGGTGCATGGTAATCAAGCGGGGTTTGATAAGCGATTTCGGCCAGGGCATGTGGCAAGAGTAATCAGTGGGCAGTTGTGGCATTGGGAGTGTTGATTTGGTTTCGGGTAGTCTTGCCTGGTCACTCTAAGGACTTAACCTTGCAAGCCTTTGAACTGGGTCATACTTGCAACCACATGGCTGGAATGGGACGGCCCTAGTTGACTAAGTCGCTAAGGACTCACTTGTGGAGCCTCAGGGTGTCGATTACACCGTTTGTGTGATTATGCGGGGAGCGTATCGTGGCTGTGGCCAGGTACCCATCTAACGGTGTGTTGGTCCCATACTTCGCCTTGGCTAAGGGAAGGGATGGTGTAGAGCACGTCTGAGAGGACCACCTGTGTTGTTTGAGGCTTAGAAAGGCTTTGTTACTGGAACTCGCCTTTGTGGTGTTTATTTGTATCTTGTGGGTAAAGTGCATAACCTCTGCAGAGTGTAGAATCTATTTGAATAGCCGAGTCCACGATCTTTGGACAATGCTCGGGAATTACAGTCAAGGGGTAGACTTTACGAAAATAACTTGGTTTTGAAAAAGATGGGTTGGTTTAACAAGGAAGGTGATGGAAATATGGTGTAGGATGGGAAAAATGTTTGTTAAACTTCTTGAAAAGTTATTTATGCTTTACTTATTTCTCTTTGCTTCCGAATCTACTTTTATTACTTGTCAAAAGCTGTTTCGCAAATATACCTGAGCTATTCCTTTGTACCAAGCCATGCATATAGTATATTAGCTTGCATTCTGTGCATGACTTGCTTTGAGTACCAAGTACTCACCCTTGCCTCAACACAATACAGTTGAAGAGGAGACTACGCCCGATTTCGGAGGAGGAGTTCCAAGAGGACCCGTCTACTTAGGGATGCGAGCCCAGTCAGTTGCCTGTGGTATACTGGATGGCGCCACGAAGTTTATTTGATTTTCCGCTGCTGTTATTTCTCTTTTAATAAGTTTCGCCTTGCAAGGCATATATTTGTAACTTGGCCATAAGGTCGAGTAACCCTTTGATTATTTAAATAAAGTACTTTGATAGTATCGTTTGGTATGATTGTGATATATACCGATGTTAAGACTGTGTGCACTAGCGCGTTCCTGGACTAGTGCTGAATACACAGAGGGTCCGGATTTGCAAATTCGGGGTCCCGACATCACAGCAGACGACGCGGTGATAGAAGCATCAAGAATCCACCGTACGTCGGCTGGATAGTCGTCTATAGCTACCACCTCGGGATCACTCGGCTCATCCAAGGTGAAGCCTAGGAGGTTGGCAGGATCGGCTGAGTCAGGAGAAATCGGCACGATATCTGCAGGCGGCGGCACAACGGGAAGTGTCGGAGACAACACGGGTGGAAGGGCCGATGATGTCCCTTGGAGGTCGGCTAGAACCCCCGCCACCTGTACCGATGGTGATTGCTAGAAAAACAAAGGACGATCAGCATCGCGAAAAAGTATCGTTTAAAAGTAAACGGGTCCAGATTTACATCAGTAGCCGACTGCTCCGGGGAGTGATCGGCCGAACGCCTCGCGGGTCTGGGGGATGGCCTGGTAGACTTCTTCCTTCTCTCTGAAACATACAAGGTAAACATCGGGCAAGATAAGAAAGATAGAAGTCGATACAAGTAAAGCAACTTACTTGGACGTTGCTGACGGGCAAGGTCCGATACAGATGGGCTACGGATACCCAAGGTACCTGAAGCGTAGCCCGTGGTACCGATCGTATGCGCTTCGGCCGCCTCTGCCATCGCCGGCGTAAAGCGTTTGGATCATTTGGTTCCTCGACGTCGTAACGGTCCTCGCTTGCGAAAGACAAAGAGGTCGGTAAGCCGATCGCAAACAGAAACCACGAAAGGGAATAAGGGCCGGTACCTCTACGGCTATTGAAGAGTTGCTATAGCCTGAACTGTCACTCGAACTGCTGGTAGTTGCTACCGTCGGCTTACGAAAGTCAGGCAAAATAAGGAAATGATAGTCGATGGTGTCCTATCCATCAGAAGGTCATCGGATACCAAGGACCACCAGTGAGAGAATGAGCTTGACCGACGGGTGTTAAGAAGAAAATGTGGCATGTGGACGACTTGGAATTCATCGGCAAGCTCAAGAACGATTTCAGCCGCGGTCGAATTGGTTACTCTGGTACGATGTTCAATACGCTCAAGCAAAGAAAAGCTAGGTATGGCTTGACCAAAACCCAACTGTTGGGCATAGACAGAAGGGTGATAAAATTCGTATGATGGTTGAAAAGTACGATTTCTGGTGTTTAAACCGGTATGAAAGATACAAGGAGATATGAAGATTTTGTATAAATCCAGAGTCGATTGGGGCATTTGAGCACTGTCAGCGTCTAAATGAAGGAAGGAGGGCCATGGATAATCGGCTGCATCGAGATAACTGAAAAAATCCTACTGGCCAAAGGACGATCGGTCTAGTGTCAAGAAGAAAGAGAGATATTTGTGCATGCCAGCAGGAGTTGCTTTTTGGTCGTCAGTGGAGCACATTATGAACTTCTCCCCGTAAGATCGGCTAGCGCTATATGTAGGGATTGTGTTTTCTGGGTAATCTTCACGAGGAAAAGCCGATTGATCTATGGGTGTAGAAAGGACGGATCGGTTGAACATGCACTACAACCAGGTCTGGATGAACCATAAAGGACCCCCTATGTTACCAACCACAAAGTTGGCAAAACCAGAAAATAGCCGGCTTCGGATAATATGCATCGTTTGGAACACGGCCCCTAGAAACAGTTTTCCTAATGCAAGTCGACGACCCTCTATCAATTGTTCTGCTACCAGCTGGTAAGTTTGGGTCGGACCAAGAGAAGCTCCACAGAAAAGAAACCTATCTAGCCAGAGGTTGAGGAAGGCGACGTGCTCTTCGTCCGATACCAGCCCATTAACCTTGTTGTTGTTTTGAATATATTTACGCCAACCCTCCCCTTTCTTACGAATCAGCTTATAATGGGGCTTGCCACTAAAAGCCGATAATTGGTCTCCATCTGGTCTAAGACAGCATAGTTGAGCAACATCGAGGAGAGTTGGGCCGATTGGACCAGTCCTAAAAAGGAAGGCATTAAAGGAGTCGGGCCAAAAGTAACACGCCGATGCCACCAAAGGTTCGTTAGCTTCAGGGTCGGCTAAACTAAGGGGGAGGCATTCAGCTATCCCTAACCTTTCCCACTCTGCTCTTTTTTGAGCCGACACCCTAATGTACCACGATCGCCACCCTTTAAGGGGTGTTGGCCAGGCTCTAAAACTTTTTCCCCATTCTTTTATATTGTACCCTGCAGCCGATAAAGGAAGCCTAGGGATTTCCTCGTTGATTACAGAGTCGGAGGTTACGGTTCCTATCGGTCCAAGGAAGAATTGATCTGTGCTCTGAGGAATCGGTATAAATACCTGGGTTGGATCCATGATAGCCAATTGGGGAAAAGGAGAGTTTGATGAGAAAGGAGAAGGAAGCCAATCACTGGTGATTCGAGAGCCCGAAGATGTGAGAATGACCGTGGGGGGACCCCATATTTATACCGCGGTGAAAAGAGGTGAACAGGCGGGAACAGTTGTGCATTTAAAGCACACCGAGATTATTACGGCGCAGTTAATGGGGTGGTTCTCGAAAAAGATTCTCCTATAAGCTGATATGGAAGTAAAGCCGATAGAATTTTTGGAAAATAACAAGTTATCTTCCAAAAACGGGGGGCATATGTTTGCACCAAAATTCGGCGTTTATGGTAAAATCGGTCCAATATGGATATAAAGGTCTTTTATGGAAAAGATAAGCCGGCGTCAAGGGAATCGGAAGGAGTCCATTCCTAACAAGGAAAAGGAATCAGATCAAGGACCGATACGGATATAGCCGCCGTATCCATGTGTGACTCGGATCGGCCAGAACATTATAAAAGGGACGGGCGTGGGGCGATCAATGACATCAATCAATCAATCCAACACAGCACATCTACTTTTTACAGTTCCTTTTTACGTCATTTTAGATTTACCAACATCCCTCTGTAAGTCGACGAAATCAACAGAGTTGCGCATCGCCGATTGTTGGTTTAGTCGACTTCGCCAGGTTCGATCTGCTTTGTTTTGTTGCGCATCGCCTTCTCAAAACCGATTTCGCCTTGTATTCGGACTAACCGTAAGGTTGGTCTAGTTATATCCTTATCGGCTTTTAGCCGACTAGCGTTAAGCCGATAATCGTCGTTTTTATCGGCTTCGATTGCTTATAAATCCTACCTTGTCAATTACAGGTCAAATTGACTGGCACGCCTTGCAAATTCGGTGTTTGTCTTGTATGTTCGAGTCTAGAAATCCTGCTTCACGTTTTTAGCGCGAACCGAAAGCATAGAACTGCAAAGAAAAGAGAAAATGAATGAAAGAAAAGGCCAAACCTGCTACTTCGTTGGATTTCTGGGCCACCATGCGCAGGGCAACAGGCTTAGCTAGTGCCTGGTAGTGGCAGGCGAGCGCTGCTAAAGCTAGCGGGCCGTGACCCACGTGAATGCACAATTGTAGTTGGGTGCGAACAAGACACAATTTCTTATATTTTCTTGCACGGTATGGATCATTCATGTATGTTTGGAAATAATGTCGCTATGTTACGGGAAATTATATATAAGCACATTTTCTGAAATGTAAATAACTCAACAGTGGCTATTAATCCATATGTGAAATATTAGTTGCGTATGTTATACAATATTATTTTCGTATTCCAGTAGGTATGTCTGCTATGGCTGCATTCAGAGTGCATTACGGTGAAGGAGAACTTCGGGGTGGCCTATATGGGGTTGATTTGAATGGTTTTCAGCACCGTATGTTGTATCATCAGAATTCGGAGGACATGAGCTTTGAAAATCTATGTGGGTGGCTCTGTGAATGTCTTTCATTAAATCCTGCGGAGTTTGATTTCAGCGTCAAATGCTTGTGGTTGAGAGGTACACAAGATAGTATGGGTGCTTAGACCGTTGGATCGGTCTCAGTCTTAGAGGAACTACGTGAATGCATCAATGCGGCGTGGTTGGTGTTTCATCCTCTTTGTGCAGGCGACGGTCAAAACAAACCTGCCTAGTGATGAAACCCCTATCGCGGTGCAGGCAAAAACTATGGTGGAAGTTCACGAGAATGTTTCGCCATGCGCTGCGAAAGGAGCCTTCTGAAGATCCTCGCAGTGGATGAGAGCAAACTTCTGCTCTATCGTACGCAGCCAGTCATTAGCCTCCAACGGTTCGCTGGCCCAGGAGAAGGTTGGCGGCTGAGTGTGCAGGAAATCCAGGTAGCCATTTGGTCGGCCTCACCCTTCACCGCGGCCACCTGGAGCATCTTGATTTTGGACAAACATCTCCAAGATCCTGTTGGTGGTCTGCTGGTTCTGCTCCGACCGCATCAATACATCCAGCAGGTTGGGAGGAGGAGGCGGATCGCCATGGCCAGGCTGCGATCGCTCAGCACCATCATCACCTCCCATAGTCCCGCGGGTCCTCATTATGTCGTTAACCAAGGTCAGACGACAAGAGTTAGACACCACACGGAAGGGATAGGTCTTAAACTTGGCACAACCTCTAACTAAACCCAATTTAGAATGTAGCACTTCGAACTGACCCCTACTCTAGACTGTAGCACTCCAAACCGACTTAACTTAGACTGTGGCACCACGAACTGACTCCACTGCGAGGTGCCACAAGCCCAACATACCCAAAACACAACCTATGATGAAAAATGGCATGGCACATGCAGGATATGACATGAACTGCACGATTCCAACGTAACCCACACTCACCATTATAAACATAGGGCGGGAATAAGTATTACCTTCTACCTAATGTATTATGCAAGTCCTAATCAATCCCTAAGTGGTCGTCAAGTTCTGGGTTCGTCTTCATGCACCTTGCTCTGATACCAGCCTTGACGGGAGCCGCCCAGACCGTCCTCGGGTTATTTGAAAACTCGGCCGACCCCATCGGATTTGGAGGCTAACAACGGACCGCCAAGGGCGCTCGTAGTGTTAGCACCCAAGCCCAATCGAGACGACAGTGAGACCCTTCGAATAGCTCGACAACAATCCCGGTATTCCCCCGGTATGCGACCCGAAACACGCCCAGGATCACCTGCATACCGGCTTTCAATGTCATATCACATCAATTTGCACGAAGGGGGCAACGAACTCAAAAACCCCACAACCAGAGATGCAACGCGGAAGCAAGACAAACCAAAGAAACACCGGCACGAAGACAAAACCCCACAGCCACACAACCGACAACAACAAGGTGCAAAGAGCGACAAGGAAGGAAGGATACCTAAATGTGAGATGAGTACCAAAATACATCCAGGTTCAACAGCAAAGGAAACAAGTATATGAGCCTAGACATAACATAACTTACGGCTAACTATACAACAAAAGAATACACGACTACTAGATTAAACCCAAAAGTAAAACATCTCCGGAAGTGTTCTTCCTCTAAACACTTCCGGGCGTGTACAACGACGCGGGTAGCCTCTACTCGGTGCCCCGCCCAGTCACCGAGAGGCAGTACGGGCAGAACTCACATCCGCCCTGATCCTCACCTAAAAACCACAAAGCAGAAGCATGAGTACAGAAGGTACTCGCAAGACTTACGTGGTCCATATATGACCGACACGAAAGAATATGCATTTGGACGTAGCAAGGAAATAAGCTAAAGGTAAAAGAGCGGAAAGCTTAACTTTGTTGCGATAACATTCCACTACTCAATTCACAAGTTTTTAAGCATTTATGTACAACAGCTATTACTAGAGTGAAGTCTGAACTGCACTTTTAAATTAAGGCAAGTAACGTCATAAATAAATACCATCATCCACATACCAACTAGCATCAAGTTCAAGTTGTTACTACGTTGAAATGTCGGATGATGCGAGCGTGCTCATATCCGAGAGCGCGGCAATTCGAATCGCTTATTCACCCTGCAGGGGATCATCAATCGCACAACATGTCACACAAGGAACCTCATGTCAACCCTCCTCCCATCCATACTCATTCGTTGAGCCATCTTCATGCGGCCCGAGCACCTAGCACCCCCTCGAGCGGCCCAAGCCCTGCTTGGCCCTCGAGAGTCGGCCTAAGCCTCGCCCTCAACCACGCCCAACCGCATGAGGGCATGACCCATCGAACAACATGCGATGAAAGAATAGCTTACCATACCATTATCAAGCATGCGACCAACAAGGGGTGCTCGATCAACATGGCAAACAACGGATCGGTCCTCAACCGACACAGGCGAGACTACCACACTTGAGTCTCCACACCCAAGTGATTCAACTCTCTCGCCCGGTCTCATTTCATATTCCATTTCTACTCATCATCATAACCATTGCAACCCAATATTTGTAAAATGAATAATCACAAGCGGTGGAACCATCCACCACTTGGTCCATACCCGACATCTAAGCAAACTAAGCATGGACACATATATTTACCCATAAACTAGCTACAAAGGAGGTGTTAAGCAAGTTTCAATGAATGTAAGTGCAGCAATTAGGTTCTACTTTCATTTCCACAGTTCAATTCCTAATGCATGACTTAATCATCCAATAAGCAGTTGATTCACAAAAATAAATTTACATATCAGGTTGGATATGCTTAGGTGCTTGCCTGATGCTTCTGCTTGAGTATCAACCGCAACTTGCTCTTCGGCAATCCCCTCGACCATGGCCACGTCAATCACCGCGGTCTCGTTCTTTACACGGGTAAAATGCATGAATAAGATGCATGCAATGCAAATGAAATGAAGTACAAATGCAGACCCTCGTTGAAAAACAACACAACCGGCGAAATACAGCGCGAGTTGCAGATCAGCCAACCCGGACAGTCCGGGTTTAATATCTGGACAGTCCGGATAAGCCGGACATTCCGGACAATTTGTCCGGACACTCCGGATTGTCCAGGACTTGGAAAATAGCTCGCGAGATTGGAGTGCTCCCAAGTTATACTACTCCGCAAGGGGCCGATCTACAACTTTCCTACATTTGGCCGAGCCGGAAAAGCCCCGAGCTAGCCCAACACACGAGGAATCGAAGCTCACCTATGTAGTCCCTAGCCAACTTAATCCAACCCTTGGGATGGCATCACCACTACCCGATCTCTAGCCCTAGCAACCCACATTCCCTAATCCAACCCCAAATCCAAACTACACACCAAAACCCTAACATTCCCAAGGTTTGCTCCCAAGAACCCTGATCTACAAGACCTAGCCCCCAAATGCCCCTAGAACCCAAGAACTAAGGGACCAACTCCAAGAAGAGGCCTTACCTTCAAGGAGGATGAAAAGGAAGGAGAGGAAACCGCGTAAGGGAATAAAGGACACCGGCTTGGAGAGGAGCTCGAGGACACCGGGGTGGGGAAGTCACTGGGGAGGAGCACGGGAGGAACGCCGGTCGGTGCGGAGTCGCCGGAGATGAGCTCGAGGTGGAGGAGAGCACGCACGGGAGTGGAGAGCAAGAGGTAGGAGAGAAATGAAGGAGCCACGAAATGGGACTTTTATACTCAACCCACGCACAGTCTGGACTCTCCGGACAATTAGTCCAGATACTCTGGGTTGAGGCATTCGGTTAACCCAATCCGGACACTCTGGATCTTTAACCCGGACACTCTGGGTTGAGGCCTTCGGGCAGACCCAGTTCGGACACTCCGGATGCTCCATCCGGACACTCCGGGTTCTATCCGGACATTTAATCCGGATACTCCGGATTACTCAGGATTTTTGAAATTGAGGCCCTGACATTGGGCCAGCCGCTGACACGTGGGTCCCATGCTGACGTCATGCGTGACGTCAGCGGCTGACCCGCGTGGACCGCGTCGGTTCGGTTCCAGCCACGTGGCACAATCACGAACGTTGATTTGAAAATCAACGGCCCAGATCGGATCTGAATCTCGCACGTTTGGATAACGCGGCTTGATCTGAGCTGTTCGATTGAGATCGGACGGCTCAGATCCGATCGGGTTTCACCTCACTGTGGGGTGACGTGGCATGACCCGGCGGCCGACGCGTGGCTCGATATACGCCGTTCGATCTCAATCGAACGGCTGAGATCGCATCTAACGCTATAACGTGGTTCAACCCTAACCGTACGATCTAGATTTGACGGTTGAGATTGGATCTAGCACGGTGCGGTTCTCGGCTACGTGGCGCGATCTAAACCATTAGATCTGGATCTAACGGTCCACAACGCATCTGGGCTCTAGGGTTTGGGGATGCACGTGGCTAACCTGAGTCGTTGGATGGAGATTCGATGGCTGTCCAAGCTCGAAGCGGCGATGGCGGTGCGGCGGCGTGAGGTTGCCGGAACCGAAGAAGATGACAGGTCCGACGGTGCTTGGCTGCGATTCTGGTGACGTGAGTGCGCTCTACGGGTGCGGCTCAACGTGGGGGCTCCAGATCCAGCCTCGGACGCGGTGGGGGTGGCTTGACAGCGGCGGCGCACGCACAAAACCGAAGCGGAACTCTTCCCCACTCCAGCGAGCGATTGCGAGAGTACGGCTACGGTTCGGGCGTGATTATCTAGGGCAAAAGGGATGCACGAAGAAGGGCGACACGACGGCGGGGCCAAGTCCTTAAATGGGCCTCGTCTTCCGCGCTTATCGCAAACCCTAAATGGACACGGCGGCGCAGTCCGAGCCGGTTTCGGGCGGAGACGAAGGTGGGCTGCCGTCCATGTGACGCGACCGAACGTCCATCGTGTGCACACGACGCGGTAGGCTCACAACCGTCCGATCGGGATTGGACGGCACAGGGTTAGGGTTAGGGTTGGGCGCGGTGACGCGGTCAAACCTAGTCAAGTGGCGCGGTCCGGCCGGACTCGAGTCTGACTCGGGTTCGGTCGGAGGAATAGTAAAACCGACTGTGCATTTTCCAGCGAATTAAAATTCAAAATAATTTCTAGAAATTCAAATAATTCAAGAAAAATAGCAAAATACTCAGAAAAATTCTAGAAAAATTCTGGAAAATACTTTGAGACATTTTGGACTCAAATAAAATATTTCCAAAAAAAATTATTTAAAATTTAAAATTCTTTAATTGTCTCAAAAGGGAATGAATTCAAATTAAATCCAAATAAATTCCAGAAAATTCCAAAAATTCATAAAAGTGCAAAATGACATTTAAATTCATGAAACACAAAAATTGGGGTGTTACAAACCTCCCCCCTTAATAGAATCGCGTCCCCGAGATTCAGGGCTGACTAAGGAATAGGTTCGGAAACTCCTTCTTCAAATCCTCCTCGCGCTCCCAAGTCGCTTCGCTCTCTGCATGGTTGCTCCATTGGACTCTGCAGAAACGGGTTGACTTATTCCTTGTCTCTCGATCCATGGTGTCCAGAATCTTCACGGGGTGCTCCTTCTAAGTGAGATCCTCCTATAGCTCAATCGACTCCAAGGGTGTTTGCTCGTTTGGTACTCGAAGATACTTCTTCAGTTGTGACACATGGAACACATCATGCACTCCCGCCAACGACTGTGGCAACTTCAACTGGTAAGCAACTTCACCTCTGCGGCTTAGGACCTATAACGGGCCCACGTAGCGTGGTGCCAGATTCCCTTTTGCATGGAATCTCTTGACTCCCTTGAGAGGTGTAACCCTAAGGTACACGAAATCCTCCGGTCCAAAACTCAAGTCCCGGCGACGGTTGTCCGCGTAACTTTTCTGTCTCAACTGAGCTATCTTCAGTCTTTCTCGGATCATGGGAATCTATCCTTCGGCTTCTTGAAGAATATCTGGTCCAAAGACATGTCGTTCACCGGTCTCATTCCAGTTCAACGGTGTTCGACAGGGTCAACCATACAATGCCTCAAAAGGTGACATCTGTAGACTGGCCTGATAACTGTTATTGTAGCTGAACTCAGCATACGGCAGACTTTTATCCCAAGAGGTAGCATACGCTAATGCACAAGCTCTTAGCATATCCTCTAGAATCTGATTAACTCTTTCAGTCTGTCCATCCGTCTGCGGGTGATATGCAGTACTGAAGTTCAAACGGGTCCCCATAGCTTCGTGCAACTTATTCCAAAATCTTAAGGTAAATTGGGTACCTCTATCCGATACAATCTTCTTCGGCACTCCAGGCAAACAGATGATCCTGGTCATATACAATTCTGCTAATTTATCTCCCGAGTAAGTGGTCTTTACTGGGATAAAATGGGCGACCTTAGTCAAGCGATTCACTATGACCCATATGGAGTCATACCCACCCTGAGTTTTCAGCAAACCGGTAACGAAGTCCATTCCGATTTCCTCCCACTTTGTGGGGAGCCGTCCCCGAGACTCCACTGATTCACCCCATTGCACCACGCAATTCGAGTGAATCAAGGGAACCTCGGATGTCCCGTAATTATGCCCGTGTTGGTCCCAGGAAAGTTCACCAACACACGTGATAATACACATAGTTTGCATCACAACTCATACACAATTAACGGAAGCATAAGCATACTTACATACCAAAAGCAAGACTGCTGTCCAAAACAACATACATAGTAGTTTTACATCAAAGTAGCAGCGGAAAACATAAATAAACGACAAAAGGCCAACGTGGTATGCCATAGCCCGCAGGCAACTGACTGGAAGTAAGAACGTGCCCCAAAGCGTTAGCATCATCGTAGTCTGCCGGGTAAGCATCCTCAGGCAGTACCTCATCCTCACCTGTAGCAAGTGGACAATCCGATTGAGTACAAAGAGTGTACTCGCACAATAATAATAATTTCATGCCGAGTTCTAGCCACATGTGGTTGCTACACCAAAGGAAGGTAAAATGGCAACTTTAGCATAAAGCAACATTTGGAATAAAAGATAGACATGTATAGGTTGAAACTTGCATTTTATAAACATTTTCAAAGACTAATACTTAATGTAGCATCATAAACATATTCATCTCATGCCTCCAAGCATTCTCCGAACCATGAGTCCAACGCTCATGTTCGCTTACGTCCACAGATACTCCAATACCCGTGAAGCTCCTTCCACGAGTACTCCAATACTTGCGAAGTTCTCCTCATGAGTACTCCAATACTCATGAGACTGAGTTTCCCAAACCATTCAATCTCACCCGATCCTTAAGACTCACCCAGTGACTGACAACTTAAGTGGTCGTCCTTAACCATGGACGCGGCTATTCGAATAGTTTAAACTCTGCAGAGGTACGACTTTACCCACACGACACGCCACACTCGTAAGCCAAGCTATAAGCACAATTCCTTTGATGTGCCGACCGAGGTAAATGTGACAAAATCATTTTCCAGTATGCATGGTAGTGTATTTAAACCACCCGGGTGACTGTGACCCTTGATCCCGCATGCTCAGTGCTCCGTGTGTGTGGACCAAGGAGTACACCCGTTATTGAACATCCCCAACTCCACAAAGTTCGAGGGATTTCAAGGGACGTTCCCCGACGCTCCTCAAAGCTCGGGAAACTCCCGCGGACCTTCCTTGACGCTCTGTAAAGCTCAAGGAACTCCGAGTGCACATGGTTTAAATACCCCTAGTCATACACAAGTATTTGGTTAAGCCGATCCCATAAACGGCGTGTGCTTCGCACGATAGTTACTTAAAGAGACGTCACCAGGATTTGATCCTTAAGATCCTTATCCAACATTGCTACACAATATCCACAATTGAACCATCATTATCGTAATCGTCTTCGATCATTGCGACCGGTGGACTAAGTCCATCTATCGCGTTTTCTAACGGTGTTCTAAGCATGGCTAAGCAAATCGTACGAACCCATACATAATAATAAACCAACCACCTAGGGCGACAAGAGGATTACATGTCAACAAGGTGTTAACTAAGCATTCTACCCAAAACAAATGTAACTGAAAGTAGGCACGCAATTCGTAAAATAACTTCAAAGCATAATTGCAAATAATAGGAGCAATCATGTTCAAGGAGTAATGTAGTGCCTTGCTGCTCGTTCTTGACGTTGTAGGTGTAGTCGTACTCGGGAGTAGCCTCCGAAGCGTCAACACCTAACGAGAAAATCCAATTCCCAAAGAACACCAATCAAGAAACAAACAATAAACAACACGAAAACATGCACAATCATGCATGAAATGCATCATGATTATACTCCTAATCTTAGCATGCATATGCGAAGCATTTTATCTGACCATGTCCGGAGTATCTGGGTTTTAACCCGGAGTATCCGGGTTGACCTATTCGGTACTCCAGTGCTGACTAATCCGGAGTATCCGGGTTGGAACCCCAGAGTATCCGGGTTATGCCTCTCTGTTACATTTTCTGGTTTCACCTGACACATCCAGAGTGTCCGGACCTTACACGGAGTGTCCGGGTTGATATGCTCGGTTACAAGTTTTCCAATCCATACAGAGTGTCCGAATGGATGTCCGGACCGTCCGGTTTGGGGTTTTCTGCTTCAGCTCCCGGTTTCGTACCTTCCTACCCAGAGTATCCGGATTTAATCCCCGGAGTATCCGGGTTAACTGTTCTGCCCGAAAATGGTTGTTGTGCAATAGGCTCCTACACTTCAAAAACACTAACTTGGGTGTGACCTTACCACGATAGGGTTGTTCTTGCAAGGTCAGTTCGTTGGAGAGATCAAGAATGACGCCGTGAAGATGATCTTCGGTGTTCTTCTCGGTATCAACTCCTCCTCCTTGCTTGCGGAAACAATGACTTCACCTCTTGAGCTCCCGACAGTGTCAACTCCTCCTCCTCAAGCTATCAATCTAACATGCACGACCCGATTGTTGACGGGGAGATGATTTTTCAAGGAAAGGAAGATGGATGAGTTCCATGTGACACAATTTCAGAACATGGAGAGAAGGAAATCGATTAGAACTCACCCAATACTTGATGCATCAAGAATCCGTTTGGATGGAATTGAAGCTTGGGATGAGGGGAATACAATGGTATAACATGCACAAGCTTGATCTTGATTTTTGGAGGAAAGGTGGGGAGGAGAATGGAGGATGGGGAGGTGTTCTTGCAATGCTTTCCTTGCTGTTTTTCTGGTGGTGGGAGCAGGAAATGAGGAGGTATGGGGAGGAGAAACCAAGGTGAGGGGGCTTATATAGTTGTCCATTGATGCCTTACATGTGGGCCAATGTCCCACATGTCATAGAATGGGGTAAGAGAGTGGGTAAGGGTGAATAAAGTGAGAAAAGACATGTTGGGGAGTGCAGCCCACTCCTCTCTCACTTACATGTAGGGTCCACAAGTCATAGACTAAAGGAAAAAAAAGAAGCATGGTATAAATAGGTAGCAGTTTTTAGGTGTCATGAACATTATAAATTATTACTCACCTAACTAAAATGATGCTAGCATTCATATGGTCTTAATTAAGTGTTGATTATGCCACTGTTATGAATGATATGAGCATGCCATGCACAAATAAGCTATCAACAAATTTTGGGCTGTTATAAACCTACCCCCCTTAAAGAGAATCTCGACCTCGAGATTGAGTCAGGTCGGTGAAGGGGTGAGGGTATTTTTAGCGGCTGCAGCAGTCCTGCTGGCCTCTGATGCATTGCTTTGACTCTCTGGCATATGTCGCACAATGCAACATGTTCGGCAACTTCACGTTTCATACTCGGCCACCAGAATCTTTCCTTCAGGTCTTGATACATCTTGGCACTTCCCGGGTGAATGGAATACTTGGAATCATGGGCTTCTTCCAGAATTAGCTGTTTCAGTTCCTTCTTGTTCGGCACACAGATACGATTCTTCATCCACAACGTGCCCTGCTCATCCAGCTTGAAGTCCTTGGCCTTGCCTTCCTCCATCTTGGACTTGATCCTCAGAACTTTGGCATCATCCTTCTGTCCTTCGCGGATCTGACCTTCCAGGGTAGGCTTCACTTCCAGCGCGGCCAAGAATCCCTCGGGTACCACCTCAATCTGCATCTTCTGAAATTCCTTGCATAACTCGACCTGACTTTCCGCTATCAGCATATTCACTGTGTGGCTTTTCCGGCTCAAAGCATCGGCCACCACGTTGGCCTTTCCGGGGTGGTAATGGATCCCAACATTGTAGTCCTTAATCAGTTCTAACCATCTTCTCTGCCTCATGTTCAAGTCTGATTGGGTGAAGATGTACTTAAGACTCTTATGATCCGTGTATACTTCGCATCTATTCACAGTCAGGTAGTGTCGCCACAACTTCAAGGCATGCACTACGGCTGCTAACTCTAGGTCATAGGTCAGGTAATTCCCTTCGTGCGGCCTCAGCTGCCTTGATGCATATGCAACGACCTTCTGGTTCTGCATCAACACGCATCCAAGTCCCTAGCGCGATGCATCACAATATATATCAAAGCTTTGATTAACATTTGGTAGAACTAACACCGGTGCTGATGTCAATCGCTTCTTCAGCTCTTGGAAACCTTTCTCACATTCCGTTGTCCAATTAAACTTCTCCTTTTTTAACAATTTCGTGAGAGGTCTCGCAATCGTCGAAAAGCCTTCAATGAAACGGCGGTAGTAGCCTGCCATTCCCAGGAAACTACGGATCTGGGTCACCGTCTTCGGCTGTTCCCAATGTAGTACAGCTTCCACCTTGCTCAGATCAACGGCGAATCCTTCTGCGGTCATCATGTGCCCAAGAAACTCCACCTTGTCCTTCCAGAAGTCACACTTACTGAACTTGACGAAGAGTTGTTGTTCTCTCAGTTTCTCCAAAACTAGCCTCAGGTGTTCTGCATGTTCATCCCTTGTCTTGGAGTAGACTAGGATATCATCTATGAACACCACAACGAACTTGTCCAAATACTCCATGAAGACTTTATTCATCATATTCATGAAATAAGCCGGCGCATTCATCAGACCAAAGGACATAACTGTAAACTCGTAATGTTCGTATCTTGATGAGAATGCGGTCTTCAGAATATCCTCTGATAGGATCTTCAACTGATGATACCCTGATCTTAGATCAATCTTGGAGAAAACTCTGGCTCCTCTCAGCTGGTCAAACAAGTCATCGATCCTGGGTAGCGGGTACTTGTTCTTCACAGTGACTTCATTGAGTGCTCGGTAGCCTGTGCACATCCTGAAACCCCCGTCCTTCTTCTTGACGAACAGAACTGGTGCTCCCCATGGCGACGAACTCGGTCTGATGAACCCTTTCTTCATCAACTCTTCAAGTTGTTTCTTCATCTCCACCAATTCTTCGGTGGACATCCGGTAAGGTCTCTTTGCTATCGGTGCTGTTTCAGGTACTAACTCTATCACAAACTCTATGTCTCTATCTGGCGGCATACCAGGTAAATCTTCAGGAAAACCATCCGGATACTCATTCACCACTAAGACATCCTCTATGCTGATTACCTTCGCGCTGTTGACCATCAGCTGTCCATCACGAACGGCGGTCGCCTGAAATTCCACTTTTCTTCCACATGGGCTCTCAACAGAGATGATCCTTCACCCACAATCCAGCACGGCCTTGTGCTTGGATAACCAATCCATTCCCAAAATAACATCTAAGGTCTGAGTTCCCAATATAATAAGGTTCGCTAGGAACTCTACCCCATCTACCATTATTCTCACCCCAGAACATCCTACTTGAGATCAGAGTTCTGACCCAGGGGTTTGAACTATAAGCATGCATTTAAGATCCACAATCTCCAAATCATTCTTAGAAACAAAATCTCAAGAAACAAACGAATGCGAAGCTCCCGAGTCGAACAATACTGTTGCAGGTACTGAGTTGACAAGTAACTTACCCAGTACGACGTCCATGGCATTCTGAAGTGCATCTGCAGTCACATGATTGACTCGGCCTCTCACCACAGTCTGGGGCGCGGCTCCTGGCTGTGATGCTCCGTGGTTTGCTCCTGGTGCAGGTGTCCTGGCTGGTGTGGAGCCCAGCTTGAAGCGAACTGGGGTCACTTCTGCTGTCTTCTTGGGGCAGTTGTTGGAGAAGTACCCTGGCTCGTTGCATGTATAGCAGCGTCTCACTGCTCCCTGATGACTACTCGATGCGGCGTTTCTGGTTAGAGCTGGTGTCTGATAATTCTGGTTGACAGGTCTCGGTGCTGGTGACGGTGTCCTTGCTGCATTCTGCGGTTGGAATCTGAAAAACTGATTCGGTGTAACCCTCAAACGTTGTTGCGCTCCCTGACGTGATCCTTGCTGTTGCATTCTGCGCTTCCGGTTCTCATCCAGTTCCTTGCGCTTGTCCTCAAGAATAAGCGCCTTGTTCACAAGCACCTGGAAATCTGGGAAGGTGTGGGTGATCAGTCCCACCTACAGTCCAGAGTTAAGTCCCTTCATGAAATGGGACTATCTGGCCTTATCTGTCGCTACATCTTCAGGCGCGTAGCGTGCAAGCTGTGTGAACTTGTTCAGATATTCAGACACCGGTTGATTACGCTAGTGCAGGATCACGCTAGTGCACACAGTCTCAACATCGGTACATATCACAATCATACTCAGCGAAATAGTAAGGTAGTTTAATTAATTAACCAAGCTGGTTGCTCGACCTTAAGGTCAAGTTACAAATAAACGCCTCGCAGGGCGGAGACTTATTAAAAGAGATAACAGCAGTGGGACAATAAGATAACTTCGTGGCACCATCCAGTATACCACATGCAACTGACTGGGCTCGCTCCCTATTTAGACGGCTCCTCCTGATATTCCTCCTCCAAAGCTGGCGTCGCCTCTTCTTCAACTGATGTTGTATTGTGGTAAGGGTGAGTACTTGGTGCTCAGCAAGTCATGCACAGAATGCAAACTAATATTCTACTTGCATGGCTTAGTACAAGGGATGTTTCATGGTTCATTTGCAGTAAACAGCAATTAACAAGTAACATAAGTAGATTTGAAAGCGGTAGAAGCAATATAGTATCAATAACTTTTCCAGGAGTTAAGTAAACACTTTCCCTTTTCCTAATCCACATTTCCATCAACGTCATCATTAAACCCAATCAAACTTTCCAAGTCCAGGTTGTTTTCATGAAAGTCTAACCCTTGACTGTAATCCCCGAGCAATGTCCAATGCCGCGGACACAGCTATTCGAATAGATTTTACACTCTGCAGAGGTTATGCACTTTACCCACAAGATACAGTCAAACACCACGAATACGAGCGATTGTAACAAAGCCTTTTGGAAACTGCTAACTACACAAGTGAACCTTTCCGGTTTTTGCCATACACCATCCCTTCCCTTAACAAAGGCGAAGTATGGGACCGACATACCGTTGGACGGGTACCATGTTGTAGTCCTGGTACGCTCCCCCTTCAAGCTACACAAAAGGTGTAGTTGACACCCGAGGTATCACATGCAAGTTATTAGTAACTTACTCAACTAGGACCGTCCCACTCCAGTCATGTGGTTGCACGATTAACTCAGTTCAAAGGCTTGCAAGGTTAAGTCCTTAGGGTGACCAGGGCAAGACTACCCGAAGAACCAAAACATCCTACCCGATGCCACACCTGGCCCACTCGATCATTCTTGCCACATGCCCCGGTCCAAATCTATTTATCAAACCCAGTTGTTTACCATGCACCACGTGCCATCAACATCATCATTCATAACACATGATACTTCTCAAAAACATGTTACATATCTCATTAAGTCAATATTAACATTTAATTGGCAGGGCTAAGCTTACTACATCGGTCCATGGCACATAATTATTAATCAAGGTGTCATAGTACAAAGCTGGCATTTAACTAATTTTCCCAAAATTAATTAATGCACTTTCTAATTAAATTAGCATGCAATAATTTAAAGCAAATTAATTTCATAAATGGGATCAATATGATCAAAGCATAACTTGCCTTCAAAAAGTACTTGATCTTGGTCTTGAGCTGGCTCCTGGGTCAACTCTTCACCTTCGAAGCCTTCGGGCACTTCAACATCTACATGTAACGCGTGCAAATAGCAATAAATAAATAAATAAATAAATAGTAGGCAAAAACTATCCAAAAATTCAATTAAAGTTCATAAACAGAGAGAGCACATTTTTATAAATTTTTAGAAATTTGAATTGTCCAAATCGGAGTTAAAACGCAAAAGTTATAATCGTTTGAAATTTTAAAAATTATTTAAATAAATATAAAAATAGGAAAAATTATGTCAAAAAATTAAATAAAATTCATCATTAAGTAGATTTCAATTTTATAAAAATTTAGAAATTGGAATCACTCAAATCGGAGTTGAAATGCAAAAGTTATAAGCGTTTGAAGTTTGAAAATTCAAATAAATCAATAAACCGAATTAATTCATTTATTTTTCTACTGAAAAATAGATTTATTGCGTCATCATGACACGTGGACCAATTAGAAGCCGCCACGTCGCCTCGGGTCCATGGACCCAGCGCACGGCTCGGCTTGTGTCCGCCGTGGACCTGGTCCACGGGCGCACGTCCCTCTGACAAGCGGTCCTGGCTAGGTGACGTCAGCGCTGACATCAGCACGGCTCGGCCGAAGGGACGGCTGACACGCGGGCCCCACCGTAACATCATCATGACGTCACGGGTGACGTCATGGAGACGTCGGGCTAGCCGCTGAGATGCGGGTCCCATGCTGACGTCACGTGTGACGTCAACGGCGACCGCGGCTGACCCGCGTGGACCACGTCGGTTCGGTTTCGGCCACGTGGCACAATCTCGACCGTTGATTTGAAAATCAACGGCCCAGATCGGATCTGAATCTCGCACGTTTGGATAACGCGGCTTGATCTGAGCCGTTCGATTGAGATCGGACGGCTCAGATCCGATCGGGTTTCGCCTCACCGTGGGGTGGCATGGCATGACCCGGCGGCCGACACGTGGCTTGATCTACGCCTTTTGATCTCGATCAAACGGCTGAGATCGCATCTAATGCTATAACGTGGTTGTCGGGACCCGAATCTACAAATCCGAACCCTCTGTGTATTCTGCACTAGTCCAGGATCTCGCTAGTGCACACAGTCATAACAGGGATGAAGTACCACAATCATACACAGCGGAATATAAATAAGTACTTCAATAATTAAATAAACTGGTTACAGGACCTTAAGGTCACCTTACAAACAGTCTGCCACGTAGGGCTTACAATAACAAAAGTAGATAAACAACAGCGGAACGAAGAACGTCGGTGACACCCATCAGTATGCCACAGGCAACTGACAAGGTTCAACTCCTAGATAACTGCCTCCTCGCGGAACTTCTTCTTCTTTGAAGTTGTAGTCTTCTCCTCAACTAATGTTTGTGTTGAAAGCAAGGGTGAGTATACAACATACTCAGCAAGTCATGCACAGAAATGCAATTATAATACTATATGCATGGCTGATTACAAAGGAATGGCTTAGGGGTTATTTTGCATCAAGCATCATTTTATTTCTATCAAATACTCTTAATAGATTCAAAAGCAGTAAAACCATATTATATAATAAGTTATCAATCCCTTTTCAAACAATTTGGCACAAAGCCCTAAATCACTTTAGCAATTATCTCTGGCAAACAGCCATCCATTCCCACATTTTTGTTTTAGAAAATCTAACCCTTAACTGTAATCCTCGAGCGTTGTCCAGTACCGTGGACTCGGCTATTCGAATAGATTTTTACACTCTGCAGAGGTTATGCACTTTACCCACAAGATACAATCAACTCACCACGTCTGCCGTGAATTGCCATACAAGAGTATGCGAATGAGTGATCATAACAAAGCCTTTCAGAAGCCTCTAACTATACAAGTGGACCTCTCCGGTTGTCGCACACTATCCCTTCCCTTAGTACAGGCGAAGTATAGGTCAACCAACCGTTGGATAGTGTACCTAGCCGTAGCACCGGTACGCTCCCCCGTTCAACTACACAAAAGGTATAGTTGACACCCTGAGGTACCAAATGCAAGTTATTAGCAACCTACTCAATTAGGACCGTCCCACCTCAGTCATGTGGTTGCACGATTGACTCAGTTCAAAGGCTTGCAAGGTTCAGTCCTTAGGGTGACCAGGGCAAGACTACCCAAAGAACCAAAATGACTTTCCCGGTACCAATCATGGCCCACTAGATCAACCTTGCAACTTGCCCCAGACTAAATATTTTCCCACCCAGTTTGATTATTGTGCAACACATGCCAACAATAATATCAGTTACCATGTAGAACCACAAAGGTACCTACACTTCACGTCATCACGTGGCAAGATTACACCATTTCCAAAATTCATTCCGTATATCATTAGTCAATATTATTTTGCCATTTGAAACACATTTCACGTAAGCATAGCTACGCAACTATTCACGGTCTAGCCTCCCGTGTTGGCACAATCATATCATCCAACAATTAATCCCAACTTAAGGTGACAATGGAATATATGGCATACAAATATTATTAACAAGGATGGAATTAACAATTAGGTTGATTAACTATTTATCCTAAATTAAACTATTCATTTTAATCAACATAACATGCATAACTTAAAACAAAATATATTTTCAAAAGCTAGGAACAATATGGTCAAAGCACGACTTGCCTTCAAAAAGTTGATGATCTTGATCTAGGGCTTGAGCTTGGTCTTCAACTTCCGCACTCACGCACAGTTCAACGTCTACGCGTAGCAAGCAACCAAATAAACACACATCTGGAAAATACTACAAATCAAACTAGCGCGTAATCTCATGAAAATTTCCAGATAATTAGTCTAGCAATTTCTAAGATTTATAAAATTTACTTTAACATTTTTGGACGTGTAGCTTACGAGCGACAAAATTCATAAGTTTGGACTTATCGCGAATAATTTAACAGTATAGATTTGATTATAAAATTTCAGAAAAATTAGCGTAGCTAGGTATTAATATTTACTAATTAATAAAAGTTGTTGCACGTAATTTGGAGTTAAAACTAATTTATAGCGAAAAAGA
This sequence comes from Rhipidocladum racemiflorum, assembly GCA_036346355.1. Lineage (NCBI taxonomy): Eukaryota > Viridiplantae > Streptophyta > Magnoliopsida > Poales > Poaceae > Rhipidocladum > Rhipidocladum racemiflorum. Next base: position 58,674,949 of record CM070578.1, read on the forward strand.
CAAAATTTGCAAATTCAGAAAATTAACATGTACAACTACATTTGGGTTTCCATGCATGGTACCGTTCACAGCCTCATGCATGCGTACTGGAGTGACTGGATACACGTTCGCATATACAAGTCTAACTCATATATATACTTGCATCAGTACATACAAACATGATCAAGCGGATATCCATTCACATGTGTTATTTATATATATATATATAGCATAGTGTATATATATATATATATATATATATATATATGTTTACATGCAACGTCGAATATAAAAAAATACATGCATGCGCCTAGTGCATTCATATACACGCCTATCAACCGGACAATATACGTATATATACATATGGAAGGTTAAACTAGCGAATCGATCGCATATATACACATGTACACGCATGCATCCTAAATATAACCGTATACATGCATATAGAAAATTTATACTTGCGAATTGACCGAATATACATATGCAGATCCGACGAATATATCCATACGTATACATACTACTAGCGTCTAATAACAGAGAGTACCAAATCAAATGCTACGATATATATATTTACATGCGTAGCAACCGAATATATCCACGCGCGACTATATCTACGCGTGAATCGACCAAGTATACCTACAGGTAGACCTGTATACGCGCAGGCTACGGAATACATCCGCCTAACCTATATGTATATATACTAACATATATATACACGATTACACGTCGACAGGATTAATCGATCAATAGAGGTAGAGTGCGCACAAAAGAAATAAAAAGGTACCGATCGACGACGGGCAGTAGCGCGGATCGTCGACACGGAAGACGGCGAGGACGGAGAGTGCGTCGACGGCGACGTAACCGGCGGCGGCGGCGGCGACGACGGCAGTGGCTTCAACGGCGGCGACGACCAGGACGACGGCGCAGCCAACGACGACGATTTGAACGGCGGCAACGACGACGACGGTGGCGGTGACAACAACGACGACGAGACGGCAGTGGCGGTGAAGGCGGCCAATGGCGACGACGACGACGATAATGGAAATGAGGAAATGAAATGGTATGGCTAGAGATTGGAAGCTCACGCATGCAAATGGTTCTGTTACTACTTCACCTCATGATCAAAAAGGCAAACACGTTGCTAGGAATGAAACATCTACCCCTTTACTAGCCATGCCACTAGCTACTCAATGCATGAGGAACGGCTGGAACAAAACAACTAGTAATGGCTGGAACATAAATTGTGTGGTAAGGGATGGAGTGGAAAACTCCACTTCGTGCATGCATATATAGAACGGCTGGAATAATTGGTTCTTGCGCATTGGAGAGAAATTGGCTGGCAAGGAAAAGAAACGGCATGCATGAAGAACGGCTGGAAAGGCAAAGGCAATAGCGACTTGGAAAAAAAATCAATTGTCCCTGGCCTCATTCACGTGTATAAATATATGCGTATTCGTTCCAAAACGTGTTTAGGAAAAAAAATAGTAGAGGGGTTCTAAACATCTGGAAAATTCCTCTAAAATACTAGTAACTATTTGGAACTTAACAAAGTTGGTTTCACGATTTTTCGACATGTAGATTTTTCGTAAAAAATCTTTTAGTGAATCAGACATCTGTACAGATTTTTATAAATTCAACGACTTATGTTATATAACATATTTTTCGAAAATATTTGAAGCGAACACTCTCGTCTACCAATTATCTTAATTATCAACAAAATTTTGGATTTTATGCTTCTGCAAAAATGCGTGATATTTATTTATTGCGATTAGTTCAATAAACTTGAGTCCAAATAAATTCCAGAAAATTCTGAATAATCCTGGAAACACACTAAATAAATTAAAAGAAAATTTTGGGATGTTACAGTGGTTCAATCCTAACTGTACGATCTAGATCTAACGATTGAGATTGGATCTAGCACGGTGCGGTTCTCGGCTACATGGCGCGATCTAAACCGTTAGATCTGGATCTAACGGTCCACAACGCATCTGGGCTCTAGAGTTTGGGGATGCATGTGGCTAACCTGAGTCATTGGATGGAGATCTGACGGCTGTCCAAGCTCGAAGCGATGATGGCGGTGCGGCGGCGTGAGGTTGCCGAAACCGAAGAAGATGACATGCCCGACGGCGCTTGGCTGCGATTCCAGCGATGTGAGTGCGCTCTACGGGTGCCGCTCAACGCGGGGGCTCCGGATCTAGCCTCGGACGAGGTGGGGGTGGCTTGACGGCGGCGGTGCACGCACAAAACCAAAGCGAAACTCTTCCCCACTCCGGCGAGCGATTGCGAGAGGACGGCTACGGCTCGGGCGCGATTAGCTAGTGCAAAAGGGACGCACAAAGAAGGGCGACACGGCGGTGGGGTCAAGTCCTTAAATGGGCCTCAGCTTCTGCGCTTATCGCGAACCCTAAACGGACACGGCGGCAGAGTCCGAGCCGGTTTCGTGCGAAGACGAAGGCGGGCTGCCGTCCACGTGCCGCGATCGAACGGTGTCGAGACCCAAATTGGCAAATCCGGACCCTCTGTGTTTTCAGCACTAGTCCAGGATCACGCTAGTGCACACAGTCTCAACATCGGTACATATCACAATCATACTCATCGAAATAGTAAGGTACTTTAATTAGTTAACCAAGCTGGTTGCTTGACCTTAATGTTAAGTTACAAATATACGCCTCGCAGGGCGAAGATTTATTAAAAGAAATGACAGCAGCGAAAAATAAGATAACTTCGTGGCGCCATCCAGTATACCACAGGCAACTGACTGGGCTCGCTCCCTAGTTAGACGGCTCCTCCTCCAAAGCTGGCGTCGCCTCTTCCTCAACTGATGTTGTATTGTGGCAAGGGTGAGTACTTAGTACTCAGCAAGTCATGCACAGAATGCAACTAATATTCTACATGCATGGCTTAGTACAAGGAATGTTTCAAGGTTCATTTGCAGTAAACAGCAATTAACAAGAAACATAAGTAGATTCGAAAGCAATAAAAGCAATATAATATCAATAACTTTTCCAGGAGTTAAGTAAACACTTTCCTTTTTCCTAATCCACATTTCCATCAACGTCATCTTAAACCCAATTAAACTTTCCAAGTCCGGGTTGTTTTCATGAAAGTCTAACCCTTGACTGTAATCCCCGAGCAATGTCCAATGCCGCGGACACGGCTATTTGAATAGATTTTACACTCTGCAGAGGTTATACACTTTACCCACAAGATACAGTCAAACACCACTAAGGCAAGTGATCATAACAAAGCATTTCGGAAATTGCTAACTACACAAGTGAACCTTTCCGGTTTTTGCCATACACCATCCCTTCCCTTAACAGAGGCGAAGTATGGGACTGACATACCGTTGGACGAGTACCATGCCGTAGCCTTGGTACGCTCCCCTTTCAAGCTACACAAAAGGTGTAGTTGACACCCAAGGTATCACATGCAAGTTATTAGTAACTTACTCAACTAGGACCGTCCCACTCCAGTCATGTGGTTGCACGATTGACTCAGTTCAAAGGCTTGCAAGGTTAAGTCCTTAGGGTGACCAGGGCAAGACTACCCGAAGAACCAAATCAACTTCCCCGGTGCCACGACTGGTCCACCTGATCATTCTTGCCACATGCCCCAGTCTAAATCTATTTATCAAACCCCCAGTTGATTACCATGCACCACGTGCCATCAACATCAACATTAATAACACATGACACTTATCCAAAATAGGTTCCATATCTCATTAAGTCAATATTAACATGCATTTATCCAAAATTATGTCGTGACTACATGGCAGGGCTAAGCATTATTCTACATTGATCTAATTACCCAAGTAGGCAAATTAATAATGTCCGACTAATAATCCACAACTAGGGTGACAAGGGGTCATGGCACATAATTAATAATCAAGGTGTCATAGTGCAAAGCTGGCATTTAACAAATTTCCCAAAATTAATTAAAGCATTTTCTAATTAAACTAGCATGCAATAATTTAAATCAAATAAATTTCAAAAATAGGATCAATATGGTCAAAGCACAACTTGCCTTCAAAAAGTACTTGATTTTGGGTAATTCAACGTCTACTCGTAACGCGTGCAAATAGCAATAAATAAATAAACAGTAGGCAAAAAGTATCCAAACATTCAAATAAAGTTCATAAACTGAGAGAGCACATTTTTATAAACTTTTAGAAATTTGAATCGTCCAAATCGGAGTTAAAATACAAAAGTTATGATTGTTTAAAGTTTAAAGAATGTATTAATTAAATATAAACAGAGAAAAATTCATATTAAAAAATTAATTAAAATTCAAATTTAAGTAGATCTCAATTTTTTAAAAATTTAGAAATTGGAATCACTCAAATCGGAGTTGAAATGCAAAAGTTATAAGCGTTTGAAGTTTAAAAATTCAAATAAAAGATTAAACCGAATTAATTCATTTATTTTTATATTGAAAAATCTGAAAAATGACGTCAGCATGACGTCACCGTGGAATTTGAATTTCCACTGAATTATTTTTCTATTGAAAAATCGAATTATGACATCAGCATTGCGTCAGCCGGTGCATGGACTCGGTCCACAGTTCGGCTCGGTCCACCGTGGACCCGGTTCACAGGCGCGCGTGTCACTGACATGTGGGACCCACTGCTGACGTCATCGCTGACGTCAGCACGGCTCGGCCGAGCGGCTTTGACACGCGGGTCCCACCACGACGTCAACATGACGTCACGGATGACGTCATGGAGCCGTTGGGTCAGCCGCTGACACGCGGGTCCCACGCTGACATCACGCGTGACGTCAGCGACGACCGGGCCCAGCTCGGCTGACCGCGCCGGTTCGGTTCCCGTGCATGTGGCTTGATCCGGACCGTTGATTTGAAAATCAACGGTCCAGATCATATCTGGATCTCACGCGTTGTGGATAACGCGGTTAATCTAGGCCGTTCGATTTAGATAGGACGGTTTAGATCCGATCGGGTTTCACCTCACCGTGGGGTGGCGTGGCATGACCCGGGTGGCGACACGCGGCGCGATCTATGCCATTCGATTTCGATCGAACGGCTGAGATTACATCTAACGCTACAACGCGGTTTAACGCTAACCGTGAAGTTCCTCTTCCAGAGCTAGCGTCGCTTCTTCTTCAACTGGTGTTGTATTGTTGCAAGGGGTGAGTACTTGGTACTCAGCAAGTCATGCACAGAATGCAAGGCTAATATTCTACATGCATGGCTTATTACAAGGGATAGGCTCATGGTTCATTTGCAGTAAAGCAGCATTCATAAATACAATAGTAGATGGAAAAGCAGTGAAATAGTAGTAAATAGAATAACTTTCACGATTATTTCATAAGTAGATCATTTTTCAATCCTAAGTCCAATTCACCATTCCCAACACAAGCATTTTCCAAAGACCAAGTTATTTTCATGAAAGTCTAATCCTTGACTGTAATCCCCGAGTAGTGTCCAATTCCGCGGACTCGGCTATTCGAATAGGTTGTACACTCTGCAGAGGTTATGCACTTTACCCACAAGATACAGTCAAACACCACAAAGGCGAGTGTCCGTAATAGTCTTTCGGAAGCCTCTAACTACACAAGTGGACCTCCCCGGTTGTTGCGCACTAGCCCTTCCCTTAGCAAAGGCGAAGTCTAGGCCAACCAACCATTAGATGGGTACCTAGCCACAGCCCCGGTACGCTCCCCCGTACAACTACACAAAAGGTATAGTTGACACCCTGAGGTTTCACAAGGAAGTTATTAGCAACTTATTCAACTAGGTCCGTCCCATCCCAGTTCAAAGGCTTGCAAGGTTAAGTCCTTAGGGTGACCAAGGCAAGACTACCAAAGAACCAAAACGACATTCCCGGTACCACTCATGGCCCACCAGTTCAATCCTACCACTTGCCCCGGTCTAAAGCATTTATCAAACCCCCAGTTGATTACCATGCACCACGTGCCATCAACATCATCATTAATAACACATGACACTTCTCCAAAACAGGTTTCATATCTCATTAAGTCATTATTAACATGTAATTATCCAAAATCATGTCATGACTACGTGGTAGGGCTAAGCATTTCACTACATCGGTCTAAATTCCCATGTTGGCAATTTAATAATGTCCAACTAGATATTCCATAACTAGGGTGACAAGGGGTCATGGTATACAATTATTTATGTCAAGGTGGCATACAACAAATTGGTATTTAATTAATTCCCAGAATTAATCAAAGCATTTTTTAATTAAATTAACATGCAATAATTTGAATCAAAATGAATTTTCAAAAGTGGGATCAATATGATCAAAGCATAACTTGCCTTCAAAAAGTACTTGTTCTTGGTCTTGAGCTGGCTCCTGGGTCAAAACTTCACCTTCGAAGCCTTCGGGTACTTCAACGTCTATTCGTAACGGATAAATAAACACCAAATAAATAAAAATAGGGAAAAACTCATGTCCAAAAATTAAATAAAACTCACCATTAAATAGAGCCCAATTTTATAAAAATTTAGAAATTGGAATCGCTCAAATCGGAGTTAAAACGCAAAAGTCATAGCCATTTGAAGTTTGAAAAATCGCTCAAGTCCGAATTAATTCATTTATTTTTCTATTGAAAAATCCGGATTATGACGTCAGCGAGGATTTTGAATTTCCACCGAATTATTTATCTAAAAAAATTGAATTATGACGTCATGCTTGCGTCATCCGATCTACGGGCCTGGTCCACGGTTCGGTTTTGGTCCACCTTGGAGCCGATCCACGCGTACACATGTCGCTGACACGTGGGACCCACTAGATGACGTCATTGCTGACGTCATCATAGCTCGGCCGAACGGCTTTGACAGCTGGACTCCACTGTGACGTCAGTATGACATCACGGATGACGTCAGCGTGCGGTGTGACCGGTGGCTAACACGCAGGCCCAACGCTGACGTCACGTGTGACGTCAGCGACGACCGTGCGTGGCTCGGCTGACTGCGCCGGTCCGTCTCCCGGCCACGTGGCACAATCTGGGCCGTTGGTTTGAAATCCAACCTGGGCCCTTGGATCTTGATCGGACGGCTGATAGAGCTCGCGGGGTCGGCGATGTCACGACGGAGCTAGGGTTGCCGGAGCTGGGGACGATGACCACGGCCGCGGCATTTGGGCGCGAATCCGGCGAAGTGGGTGGTACTCCCAGGTGCGCCTCATCACGACGGTCTCGGATCTGGGCACCAACGCGGCGAAGGACGACGGACGACGGTGGAGGACGACGGACGACGACGAACAAGGTGACGTGGCCGCATACTGGCCGTACACGTGTACACGATCAACGGCCACGATCGCGCCGGGCGCGAACGGCTCTGCATGAGGCTCAGCTGGGGTGACGTGGCGCAATCTCGGCCGTTGGATCGATCACGGCGTTAGGGTTTGGTTGGGCTCGGGTCCGGCTCGAACGCGGCTCGGTCGGACTAGAGTCTGGCTCGGGTCGGAGGAACAGTGAAACCCTTTAGGTTTTTCTAGCGATTAAATATTTAACATAATTCTATTAATTCAAATAATTCAAGAAAAATAGCAAAATAATCGAAAAAATTCCAAAAAAATTCCGGAAAATACATTGAGACATTTTGGACTCAAATAAAATATTTCCAACAAAATTTATTTAAAACTTTTAATTATTCAATTATCTCAAAAGGGAATAAATTCAAATTAAATCCAAATAAGTCCAAATAAATCCCAGAAAATTCCAAAAATTCCCAAAAGTGCAAAATACCATTTAAATACATGAAAAGCAAAAAATTGTGGTGTTAACGTAGCATGTGGAATGGCCGAGAGCGTACCAAATGGATATATAATCCAAGCCGAGAGTGGAGTTACGTGAACAACCGTCTGATGGAAAACAACTTTCACGTTCGGTTCAGAGAGCACTTTTTTCGTTGAGAATAAGTCCTTCCCTTTTGTGTGAATTCCCCAGCGGTGAATTAGCAACTTGTGGGGCCCTATCTATTCAATATCTCGAGCCCCAAGAAAACCCCCTCTCCCTCGGACTCAATCTATCTTTTGACTCTATATATGTGGGCACCTGATATCTATGAGGGTTCACCCACCTCGGTGACAACATTCCTTTCTATTGCGCCTAAAATCTCTATTTCTGCAAATGTCATGTGTTTCTATTATTGCTTCCTATGGGGGTACATTACAACAAATCTTCTTTTTCTGCAGCATTGCTTCTATGATCTTAGGAGCACTGGCCGCCATGGCCCAAACAAAAGTCAAAAGACCTATAGCTCATAGTTCGATTAGACATGTAGGTTATATTTGTACTGGTTTCTCATGTGGAACCATAGAAGGAATTTAATCACTACTAATTGGTATATTTATTTATGCATCAATGACAATAGATGCATTCACCATAGTTCCAGCATTACGGCAAACCCGTGTCAAATATATAGCTGATTTGGGCGCTCTAGCCAAAACGAATCCTATTTTGTCTATGACCTTCTCCATTACAATGTTCTCATACGCAGGAATACCCCCGTTAGCCAGCTTTTGTAGCAAATTCTATTTGTTCTTCGTCGCTTTGGGTTGTGGGGCTTACTTCCTAGCCCCAGTGGGAGTAGTTGTCGGGACCCGAATCTGCAAATCCGGACCCTCTGTGTATTCAGCACTAGTCCAGGAACGCGCTAGTGCACACAGTCTTAACATCGGTAAATATCACAATCATACCACTCGATACTAATAAAGTACTTTAATTAAATAGTCAAACTGGTTGCTCGACCTTATGGTCAAGTTACAAATGTACGTGTCGGGACCCCGAATTTGCAAATCCGGACCCTCTGTGTATTCAGCACTAGTCCAGGAACGCGCTAGTGCACACAGTCTTAACATCGGTATATATCACAATCATACCAAACGATACTATCAAAGTACTTTATTTAGATAATCAAAGGGTTACTCGACCTTATGGCCAAGTTACAAATATATGCCTCGTAAGGCGAAACTTATTCAGAGAGAAATAATAGCAGCGGAAAATCAAATAACTTCGTGGCGCCATCCAAGATACCACAGTAAATCGACCGGGCTCGCATCCCTAAGTAGACGGGTCCTCTTGGAACTCCTCCTCCGAACCGGCGTAGTCTCCTCTTCAACTGGTATTGTGTTGAGGCAAGGGTGAGTACTTGGTACTCGACAAGTCATGCACAGAATGCAAGCTAATATACTATATGCATGGCTTGGTACAAAGGAATAGCTCAAGGTATATTTGCAAGAAATGACTTTTGACAAGTAATAAAAGTAGATTCGAAAAGAGAAATAAGTAAAGCATAAATAACTTCTCAAGAAATTTAATAAACATTTTCCCCATCCTAAACCACATTTCCATCAACTTCATTACTAAACCAACCCAACTTTTCAAATCCAAGTTATTTTCGTAAAGTCTAACCCTTGATTGTAATTCCCGAGCATTGTCCAAAGACCATGGACTCGGCTATTCAAATAGATTCTATACTCTGCAGAGGTTATGCACTTTACCCACAAGATACGGTCAAACACCACAAAGGCGAGTTCAGTAACAAAGCCTTTCTAAGCCTCAAACAACACAGGTGGTCCTCTCAGGTTCGTGCTCTACACCATCCCTTCCTTAGCCAAGGCGAAGTATGGGACCAACACACCGTTAGATGGGTATCGGCCACGCCCACGACACGCTCCCCGCACAATCACACAAACGGTGTAATTGACACCCTGAGGCTCCACAAGTGAGTCCTTAGCGACTTAATCAACTAGGGCCGTCCCATTCCGACCATGTGGTTGCAAGTATGACCCAGTTCAAAGGCTTGCAAGGTTAAGTCCTTAGAGTGACCAGGGCAAGACTACCCGAAAAACCAAATCAACATCCCCAATGCCACAACTGCCCACTGATTACTCTTGCCACATGCCCCAAATAAATCTGCTTATCAAACCCCGCTTGATTACCATGCACCACGTGCCATCAACATCACATGATACTTTTCCAAAACAGGTTCAATATATCATTAAGTCAATATTAGCATTTGATTATCCAAAATCATGTCATGAGCACGAAAGTGTGTCTAAGCAAAGATACTACAACGATCTAAACCCATGTTGGCAATTTAATAATGTCCAACTAGTAAACCACAACTAGGGTGACAAAGGGTCATGGCACATACTTAAGTAATCAAGGTGTCATATAGCAAATTGGTATTTATCTAACCCCCATGTTTAAACAAAGTATCTTTCTAATTGAACTAGCATGCAATAGTTTAAATCAAAATAGATTTCGAAATAGGATCAATATGGTCAAAGCACAACTTGCCTTCAAAAAGTACTTGCTCTTGGTCTTGAGTTGGATCCTGAGTCAACACTTCTCCCTCGAATCCTTCCGGCACTTCAACGTCTACTCGTAAAGCGTGCAAATAGCAAGTACCCAATAAACAATAGGCAAAAACATCCCAAAACTCCAAATAAAATCCATAAACAGAGAGAACATAATTTTCTGGATTTTTAGAAACTGGAATCGTCAAATTTGGAGTTAAAACGCAAAAGTTATGATTTATTAAAGTTTAAATAATCAATTAAATAATATTACAGAGAAAAACTTTAGTCCAAAAATTAAATAAAATTCATATTTGAGTAGATCTGAATTTTATACAAATTTAGAAATTTGAATCACTCAAATCGGAGTTGAAACGCAAAAGTTATAAGCGTTTGAAGTTTGAATCTAAATTTGAATCAATATTTCGAATTAATAAATCATTTTCTTTTTTCGGAAATTAATTATTGCGCCAGCAAGGACACGTGGCAGCCTCTGATTGGGCGGCTGACGTCAGCTGGTCCATGGACTTGGTCCACGCTCGGCTCGGGTCCACCGTGGACTCGGTCCACGACTCCACGTGAGACTGACATGTGGGCCCACTCGGGTGACATCATCGGCGTCGTCGGGGCTCACCACGGTCGGCAGTGTGGGTCCCACCGATGACGTCAGGGGTGACGTCAGCGCTCGTCTGGGACAGCCGATGACATGCGGGCCCGCCATGACGTCAGCATGACATCATGGTGCGGTTGATCCGCATCGGCCCGACAGCGGGCGGCGTGTCGGCGTTACCTACCTGCGGCCGATCATGGCGGTCGAGCTTCCGACACGTGGCGCAATCTTGGCCGTTGATTTGAAAATCGGCGGCCCGCATTAGATTCGCTTTCACGCCGCTTGAGTTAACGCGTTTGATTCGACCGTTGGATCTAAATCCGACGGTCGAGATTAGATCTGGAATTTTGGACGGGATCTCACCGTGCGGTGACGTGGCACAGTCTGGGACGTTGGATCTTGATCGGACGGCGGAGAAGCTTCGAGCGACGGCGATGGCGTGTGGCGGAGCTGGCTGGCCGGAGCTGGGGACGGCGACACGGCCAACGGCGTTATGCGGCCTCCTCCGAAGTGAGATGTCCTTCAGTGCGTCTCGTCGCGGTGAGTCCGGACCGAGGTCAACGGGCAGGGGACGGCGGACGGCGGCGAACGGGCAAAGACCGTGGCGGAGCGGCGGCGCAGCTACGGCGAAGCTCGCACGGCTAAACGGCGGCGGCTTTGCCTCGGTGAAGTAGAGAAGGGAGGGCGCGGGATCACGGCGTCCTCGGTATGCCGGGCTTTAAATAGCCTCGGCGTCCGTAAAACGGAGACCTAGTTTTCCACGGCGGACATGACGGCAGCGAGTCCGGCTCGGACTCGGCGGAGACGACGACGGAGAGCCGTGACACGTGGCACGATCAACGGCCACGATCGCCGACGGGCGCGACCGGTCCGGTCGGACACGCGGCTTCGGGTCTGGTCGGGCGGATCTCGTTGGATCTTGATCCAACGGTTGGGATTGATTAGGGTTAGGAGTGGGTTCGGTCGAGTCACGTGGCTCGGTCGGACTCGAGTCCGACTTCGGGTTCGACTTCGGTCGGATGAACAAGATTTGACCCGAGTTTGATTTTCCAATGATTTAATATTTAAAATAATTCCTAGTAATTCATTTAATTCATTAAAAATAGCAAATGACTCGAGAAAAATTCGAAAAATTCTGGAAAATACTTTGGATCATTTTGGACTCAAATAAAATATTTCCAACAAAATTTTATTTGCAAAATTAAATTCTTTAATTATTTCAAAATGGAATAAATTCAAATAAATTCCAAATAAATCCAAATAAATTCCAGAAAATTCCAAAAATTCACCAAAGTGCCAAATCACACATGAATTTAGGACAAGTAAAATTTTGGGGTGTTACAGTACGCCTCGCAGGGCGAAACTTATTAAGAGAGAAATAATAGCAGCGGAAAAATAAGATAACTTCGTGGCGCCATCCAGTATACCACAGGCAACTGACTGGGCTCGCTCCCTAAGTAGACGGTCCCTCTTGGAGCTCCTCCTCCAAAGCTGGTGTAGTCTCCTCCTCAATTGGTGTTGTATTGTGGCAAGGGTGAGTACTTGGTACTCAGCAAGTCATGCACAGAATGCAGCTAATATACTACATGCATGGCTTAATACAAAGGAATAGCTCAGGGTATATTTGCAATAAAACAGCATTTGACAAGTAGCATAAGTAGATTCGAAAGCAATAGAAACAAGTATAGTATCAATAACTTTTCCAGGAGTTTAATCAACATTCTTCCCATTCCTAAACCACATTTCCATCAACATCATTGTTTAACCAAACCCAACCTTTCAAGTCCAAGTTATTTTCAAGAAAATCTAACCCTTGACTGTAATTCTCGAGCGATGTCCAATACCGCGGACACGGCTATTCGAATAGATTCTACACTCTGCAGAGGTTATGCACTTTACCCACAAGATACAGTCAAACACCACAAAGGCGAGTTCAGTAACAAAGTCTTTGGAAACTTCTAACAATACAAGTGAGCCTCCCTGGTTATTGCACACTAACCCTTCCCTTAGCTAAGGCGAAGTTTAGGCCAATCAACTGTTAGATGGGTACTGGCCTCGGCCAGACGCTCCCCGTACAACTTACACAAAGGGTGTAGTTGACCTCCTGAGGTCCCACAGGTACGTTATTAGCAACTTAGTCAACTAGGTCCGTCCCATTACAGACATGTGGTTGCACGCTTGACTCAGTTCAAAGGCTTGCAAGGTTAAGTCCTTAGGGTGACCAGGGCAAGGCTACCCGAAGAACCAAAACAACATTCCCAGTGCCACAACTGGCCCACCTGATCATTCTTGCCACATGCCCCGGTCAAAAGCTATTTATCAAACCCCGGTTGATTACCATGCACCACGTGCCATCAACATCACATGGTATCTTTCCAAAACAGGTTCAATATATCATTAAGTCAATATTAACATTTGTTTGTCCAAAATCATGTCATGAGCACGTAGCAGGTCTAAGCAATATACTACAACGGTCTAAACCCATGTTGGCAATTTTAGTAATGTCCAACTAGTAATCCACAACTAGGGTGACAATGGCACATATCTAAGTAATCAAGGTGTCATACAGCAAATTGGTATTTATCTAAATCCCCCATAGTAAAACATTTTCTAATTTAAACTAGCATGCAATAATTTAAATCAAAATAGATTTCAAAATAGGATCAACATGGTCAAAGCACAACTTGCCTTCAAAAAGTACTTGTTCCTGGTCTTGAGTTGGATCCTGAGTCAACACTTCTCCTTCGAATCCTTCCGGCACTTCAACGTCTACTCGTAACGCGTGCAAATAGCAATACACGAATAAACAATAGAAAAAAAATGTCCAAACATCCAAATAAAATCCATAAACAGAGAGAACATAATTTTATGAATTTTTAGGAACTGGAATCGCTCAATTCGGAGTTAAAACACAAAAGTTATGATTATTTAAAGTTTAAATAAGCAATTAAATAATATTACAGAGAAAAACTTTAGTCTAAAAATTAAATAAAATTCATAATTAGGTAGATCTCAATTTTATACAAATTTAGAAATTTGAATCACTCAAATCGGAGTTGAAACGCAAAAGTTATAAGCGTTTGAAGTTTGAATCAAATTTGAAATCAATTATTCGAATTAATAAATCATTTTCTTTTTTGAAAATTATTTATTGCGTCAGCAGTGACACGTGTCAGCCTCTGATTGGCTGGCTGACGTCAGCCGGTCCATGGACTCAGCCCATGGTTCGGCTCGGTCCACCGTGGACTCGGTCCACGGCTCCATGTGCGGCTGACAGGTGGGACCCACTGGGGTGACGTCATTGCTGATGTCAGCGGGGCTCAGCCCACGGTCTTTGGCGGCAGTGGGACCCGCGGTGATGTCATTCTTGACGTCAGCGCCTTCTTTGGGACGGCCCGGCCCGACATGCGGGCTGCCATGGCGTCGGCGTGGCGTCATGGTGCGCTTGGTTTGGGCTGGCCGACATGCGGGCCCCGCGTGTCAGCGTCACACGCACGCGCGCGTGGACGGCACTGACCGCGGTGGTCGGTCTCCCGCACACGTGGCTAGATCTCGGCCGTTGATTTGAAAATCAACGGCCCAGATTGGATCTGGTCTCACGCGTTTGGGGGAACGCGTTCGATCTGGGCCGTTGGATCTAGATCCAACGGTCGAGATTGGATCTGGGATTTTGGATTGGGATCTCACCGACGGTGACGTGGCGTGATCTGGGACGTTGGATCTGGATCGGACGGCTGAGGGAGCTCGAAGTCCGGCGATGGCTTGCGGCGGCGCAGGGGACGACGACCTAGCCGACGGCGTTTCGGGCGCGCTCCAGCGACGTGGGTGGTGCTCACCGACGCGGCTTGCTCTCCCGGTTCCGGATCTGGGGTCAACGGCGATGGAGGACGACGGAGACGACGGCTATCGGCGAAAGACCGTGGCTGCACCTTCTCCCAACTCCGGCGAGCTCTAGCGGTGCAACCACGGCGGCTCAGGCGACGTTGTCTAGGGCTACGGGTGCGCAATGAAGTGGCGGTCCCGACACGGGTGGCGGCGCAATAAATAGAGCCCTCGGCGTCCGTGAAACGCTCGAAAACCGAGACCTGCTCCGTTGCGGCGGCGGACTCCGGCGGCGACTCGGATTGGGTGACGTGGCACGCGCACAGCCGTTGGATCGAGATCCAACAGTGCGTGAGTTTGGGTTCGGGTCGGACTCGGGCGAGCTGGCTGGCTCGGTCGGGCTTGGGTCCGGCGACGTGGCTCAATCGTGGCCGTTGGATCTGAATCCAACGGTCACGCGGTTAGGGCTCGGCCGAGTGGGTTCGGTCGAGTCACGCGACTCGGGTCGGACTCGAACTCGAGTCTGACTCGGGCTCGGTCGGATGAACAGTAACCGACTCGGTTTGATTTTCCAGCGATTTAATATTTAAAATAATTCGCAGTAATTCATTTAATTCAAGAAAATAGCAAAATACTCAGAAAAATTCCAGAAAAATTCTGGAAAATATTTTAGGGTATTTGGGACTCAAATAAAATATTTCCAACAAAACTTTATTTGAAAATTTAATTTCTTTAATTATTTCAATATGGAATAAATTCAAATAAATTCCAAATAAATCCAAATAAATTCCAGAAAATTCCAAAAATTCACCAAGGTGCCAAATCACACATGAATTTAAGAAAAGCAAAATTTTCGGGTGTTACAGTAGTGACTAGCGTTATAGGTTGTTGGGCGGCCGAAAGGTTGCCATGAGTAAGGTTGGGAGACTAAAGGCTGTTTTCCGTGCACCAGACACATAGCTGACCGAATCAGTTGCAACACAGATGGGAATGCATGCTACGAAAGATAGGGTCGAGTCTGATACATCAACCGTAGACTCCATATCCTTGTACGAGTCCACAATCACTACACGACATGAACCTGGGTTTGGTGAATGGAAGTTGGCCTTAGGTGTAATAGGACTCCCGCCATCGCAGACGCGATCAGATATCGAGGTGCTCCCCGTCGGTTGTTGGAACGACGCGAGCCGGGTCAGGCCTCGATTCCTTTCATAAAGATGAAGGGATAGAGGTGACTAATTCCCCATCTCATTTGGGGCAAAAAATGAATTGACATCTCGATGTGATACATCCCTTTCCATTTTCGTTGGGAAAGAACGGCGAAGTCCATCCGAACCCTCCAATGAAGAAATAAGAGGAGAGCAAAGCTCCAATGGCGTGCGAAGCGCATGCGGAAGGGGCACGGAGAAAGAAAGAAGTGTGGAGGAGAAGCAGCCGAGCTCATTCCCTTCGCTTCCTAGGCCCAAAGCAGTGCTTTGTTTCCTGGCCAAATCAAGGATTTGGGGCTGATTGCAAAAGATATTTGTATAAAAAGATAGATCCATCCATCTATCCAGATATCTGAAAAAGAATCAATTTTGATTTCATGAAACCTTTGATTCAAAGAACTGTGCTTAGCCCCCCCGCTCATGAAACGGCTCTGCTGCAATGGATGGTAGAGGGTCTGTAGTACCCGAAGCACTGGAGTGATCCTGTAGCCTGGAAGGGCCCTAGAAGTGCCTACTACTACACCACACTACACTTGGCTCTACACATTATAGAGCTTACCCCTGTCCAGTGTCTGGCAGAACATTGGGGGCTTCAATCGTGACTCATTATCCCCATCTCAGCCCAGGCTAACGAAGCTTGACTTATTTAGGGGAGAGAGTGGAGCCTATCGAAGCACTCTTGAGAGTAAGATCCTTGGCTCCCCTTCATTCTCTACAGGGGTCTCTGCCCACATGGAAGCGGGGCAGAGATGGATAAGATCAAACACGGGAATAAGAAGCATTTAAAATGCCTTTTTGATTATTTTGATAGAGGGGGATGGATAAAGTGGGAAAAACAGACTCACATTTTTCAATCGAAAAGATGGGTTCCTTTTTCGTCTCGACAAAGAAAGAATCATCTTGAAAACGCTCCTAACCCCTTCGTAGGGCTGTGTATAGTAAGTGATCCGAACCTGCCCGGAGCGAGCCCCCTTAGAGGCAAGTGAAGTTGGTGAGCCATATGATGGGCAACTATCTCCTGCGGTTTGGAGAGGACTCAGCTGTTAGTTACTACCCCCTTGGTTTCGGGGTTGACCCTTTCACTCTATTTTATTATATACGCTTAGCGAAAAGAATGTTTTTTGATAGACCTAGGACATGGATTCTATATGAACCAATGGATCGTGACAAGTCATTACTACTAGCAATGACTTACTCTTTCATTACTTCATCCTTTCCATATCCCTCTCGCTTGTTCGATCTTACTCATCAAATGGCACTCAGTTCATATTTGTAAATTCAATCATTTACAAGGTTCAAAGAAAGGGTGGACTGCAGGTAAGCACGCTATGCGCCTCTGCATTTCCGTGATTAAAAAAGAAGGGCGTACATAGCCAACTGTAGATTCCAGCCGAGAAGTTTAACTAATTGTCAATGCGACCATGTTACTAGCGAAACTGTGCCTGTATTTGCACCAAAACTGGCATTCATCTCTTCCTTCAAATACAACTTCTTGTGAAGTGTTCCATGGTATACACTGCTTACTAAAAGGGCGTTACACCTTCTCTCCCATGGGTTGGTCGGCTATACAGAATCCAACCAAGCTAGATACGTTATGGCCGATAGGCGCTTTGGAAGCAGTAATAGTCGAAGCAATGGGCCGCTTGCTTAGTTTGGAAATGGAGTCGATATACCTTCGATATTCCAGAGAGTTTGGGGTAGCGAGGGGGGCTAGGTCTTTCTTCACAAGCGTTTCTCGATGGCCTGAGATGGATTGGATGGTTAAGTGTTCTATCATTGAGTGCAGTTCAGGGATAGATCACCACCTACTCGGTAATTTTCTTAGGAAGCATCTTGGAGAGGAAAACTCTGGCTTTGTTGAATTGGTTATGAGATTTTTGGTGCGGGGAAAAAAATACAGATGCAAATCTATAGGTCTATCGCAAGGCTCCTCTATCTCCAAAATTCTAATGACTTTTTATCTTCACCAGCTTGACAAGATCTTCTTGGAGGAGTGTGACAGGAGCCGCCCAGACCGTCCTCGGGTTATTTGAAGGCTCGGCCGACCCCATCGGATTTGGAGGCTAACAACGGACCGCCAAGGGCGCTCGCAGTGTTAGCACCCAAGCCCAACTGAGACGACAGTGAGACCCTTCGAATAACCCGGCAACAATCCCGGTATTCCCCCGGTATGCGACCCGAAACACGCCCAGGATCCCCGCATACCGGCTTACAACGTCATATCAAATCAATTTGCATAAAGGGGGCAACGAAGTCGAAGATCCCACAACTAGACACGTACGCGGAAGCCCGACTAAGCAAAACAACTACGACACGAAGACAAAACCCCTACAACCACAACCAACAACAGCAAGGCACAAGGGCCAACGAAGATAGAAATATCAACACGAGCACGAGTTGGGTATCAACGAACATCAAGTGACAACTACAAAAGGTACCAGGTATCCAAAGGTAGAAATGACATAGCTTTTAAACTAACTATACAACAAAAGAACCCACATCTATTAAACTAAACCCAAAAGTGAAACATATCCGGAAGTGTCCTGCCTCTGAACACTCCCTGGCGTGTGCGACGGCGGTAGCCTCTACTCGATGCCCCGCCCGGTCACCGAGAGGCAGTACGGACAGAACTCACACCCGCCCTGATCCTCACCTGAAAACCACAAAGCAGAAAGCATGAGTACAAAAGGTACTCGCAAGACTTACCCGTGGTCCATATACGACCGACTCGAAAGGATATGCATTTGGACGTAGCAAGGAAATAAGCTGAAGGTAAAAGTGCGGAAAGCTTAAATTTGTTGCAATAACATTTCACTACTCAAATCACAAGTTTTAAGCATTTCAGGACAGCATCTATTGCTAGAGTGAAATCTGAACTAAACATTTAAATTAAGGCAAGTAACATCATGAACATGTACCATCAATCACAAACCAACTAGCATCAAGTTAAAGTTGTTACTACGTTGAATGTGCGATGATGCGAGCGTGCTCATATCCGAGAGCGTGGCAATTCGAATCAATTATTCACCCTGCAGGGGATCATCAATCGCACGACATGTGCCATAAGGAACCTCATGTCAACCCTCCTCCCATCCATACTCATTCGTTGAGCCATCTTCATGCGGCCCGAGCACCAAGCACCCCCTCGAGCAGCCCAAGCCCTGCTTGGCCCTCGAGAGTCGGCCTAAGCCTCGCCCTCAACCACGCCCAACCGCATGAGGGTATGACCCATCGAACAGCATGCGATGAAAGAATATCTTACCGTACCATTATCAGGCATGTGATCAACAAAGTGTGCTCGATCAAAGGGCAAGCAACGGATCGGTCCTCAACCGACACGGGCGAGACTACCACACTTGAGTCTCCACACCCAAGCGATCCAACTCTCTCGCCCGGTCTCATTTCATATTCCATTTCTACTCATAACTGTAACACCCCAAAATTTTGCTTTTCTTAAATTCATGTGTGATTTGGCACTTGGGTGAATTTTTGGAATTTTCTGGAATTTATTTGGATTTATTTGGAATTTATTTGAATTTATCCCATTTTGAAATAATTAAAGAATTTAATTTTGCAAATAAAATTTTGTTGGAAATATTTTATTTGAGTCCAAAATGATCCAAAATATTTTCCAGAATTTTTCTGGAATTTTTCTGAGTCTTTTGCTATTTTTAATGAATTAAATGAATTACTGGGAATTATTTTAAATATTAAATCGCTGGAAATCCAAACCGAGTCAAGGCATCGTTTCATCCGATCGAGCCCGAGTCGACTCGAGTTCGAGTCCGACCCGAGCCACGTGACTCGACCGAACCCACTCCTAAACCTAATCAATCCCAACCGTTGGATCAAGATCCAACGGCTGAGATCCGCCCGTACCGGTTCGAGCCGTATCCGGCCCGGATCCGATCGCGCCCGTGCGATCGTGGCCGTTGATCGTGCCACGTGGACGGCCAGGCGTCGTCGTCTTCGCCGAGACCGAAGCCGGACTTCCGCCGCCGCCGGGCCGTGGGAAACTAGGTTTCCGTGTCCGCGTGACGCCGAGGCTATTTAAAGCGTGAGACGCCCCCGAGGTTGCCCTCATCTTTGCGCACTGCTTTCCTCGAGCCATCTCGCTCGAGCCGCCGCCAAGAGCCTGTGCGAGCTCGCCGTAGTTGGAGGAAGTGACCGCCGCGCGGTCTTTGCTCGCTTCGCGCCGCCGCCCGTCTTCCGCCGAAGGAGCTCAGATCTGGAACCACCGCGACGAGACGCACGAAGAGACCCTTCACTTCGCCGAGAAGCCCCGGCGCCGTTGGACTCGCTGCCGTCTTCATCTCCGGTGGCCTCTGCTCGCCCGCTGCCGCCATCGCTGCCGTCGCGAGCTACGCTAGCCGTCCGATCGTAATCCAAGGGCTCAGATCGCGCCACGCCACACCGCGGTGAGATCTCACGTGCAACCTCCGGATCTATTTTCAACCGTCGGATCTAGATCCAACGGCTTAGATTGTGCCACGTAGCTAGAATCGCACCAGGTTAGATTGGATCTTGACCGTCCGATCAAGATCGAGCAGTCTGGATCGGCGGAGTTGTTTTTCTAAAGCACTACGCTAGATTTAATCCGCGCCCGTTGATTTTCAAACCAACGGTCGTAATTGGCGCCACGTGTCGGGAAGTTGGACCGACGCGGTCGGGCCGGGCCCACGCTGGCGTGAAGGCAGGACGCCGACACGCGGGCCCGCGCGTGTCAGAGGGCCCGCATGTCAGCGGCTGACCCAGCCAAGCGCTGACGTCAGCAATGACGCCACAGCGGGTCCCACCTGTCAAAGACTGTGGTGAGTCCTCGCCGACGCCAAGAATGACGCTACCCGAGTGGGTCCCACATGTCAGTCTCACGTAGAGTCGTGGACCGAGTCCACCGTGGACCTGAGCCGAGCGTGGACCAAGTCCATGGACCTACCGACGCCACCAACCAATCGAGAGGCTGCCACGTGTCCGTGATGACGCAATAATTAATTTCCGAAAAAGAAAATGATTTATTAATTCGAATAATGATTTCAAATTTAGATTCAAACTTCAAACGCTTATAACTTTTGCGTTTCAACTCCGATTTGAGTGGTTCAAATTTCTAAATTTGTATAAAATTAAGATCTACCTAAATATGAATTTTATTTAATTTTTGGACTAAAGTTTTTCTCTGTAATATTATTTAATTGATTATTTAAACTTTAAATAATCATAACTTTTGCGTCTTAACTCCAAATTTGATTTATTCCAGTTTCTAAAAATCCAGAAAATTATGTTCTCTCTGTTTATGGATTTTATTTGGAGTTTTGGGATGTTTTTGCCTATTGTTTATTTGTGTATTTGCTATTTGCACGCTTTACGAGTAGACGTTGAAGTGCCTAAGGATTCAAGGAGAAGTATTGACTCAGGATCTAACTCAAGACCAAGAGCAAGTGCTTTTGAAGGCAAGTTGTGCTTTGACCATGTTGATCCTATTTCAAATCTATTTTGATTTAAACTATTGCATGCTAGTTCATTTAGAAAAATACTTGGTTTAAACATGGGGTTAGATAAATACCAATTTCTTTGTATGACACCTTGATTACTTAAGTATGTGCCATGACCCTTTGTCACCCTAGTTGTGGATTACTAGTTGGACATTATTAAATTGCCAACATGGGTTTTAGACCGTTGTAGTACATCGCTTAGACTCGCTACGTGCTCATGACATGATTTTGGACAATCAAATGTTAATATTGACTTAATGATATATCGAACCTGTTTTGGAAAAGTATCATGTGATGTTGATGGCACGTGGTGCATGGTAATCAATCGGGGTTTGATAAACGATTTCGACCGGGCATGTGGCAAGAGTAATCAGTGGGCCATTGTGGCATTGGGGATGTTGATTTGGTTCTTCGGGTAGTCTTGCCTGGTCACTCTAAGGACTTAACCTTGCAAGCCTTTGAACTGGTCATACTTGCAACCACATGGCTGGAATGGGACGGCCCTAGTTGACTAAGTCGCTAAGGACTCACTTGTGGAGCCTCAGGGTGTCGATTACACCGTTTGTGTGATTGTACGGGGGAGCGTATCGTGGCTGTGGCCAGATACCCATCTAACGGTGTGTTGGTCCCATACTTCGCCTTGGCTAAGGGAAGGGATGGTGTAGAGCACGAACCGGAGAGGACCACCTGTGTTGTTTGAGGCTTCCGAAAGGCTTTGTTACGGGAACTCGCCTTTGTGGTGTTTGACTGTATCTTGTGGGTAAAGTGCATAACCTCTGCAGAGTTTGGAATCTATTTAAATAGCCGAGTCCACGGTACTGGACAATGCTCGGGAATTACAGTCAAGGGTTAGACTTTCTGAAAATAACTTGGATTTGAAAAGGTTGGTTTGGTTTAACAATGAAGATGATGGAAATGTGGATTAGGATGGGGAAAAAGTTCATTAAACTTCTTGAAAAGTTATTTACGCTTTACTTATTTCTACTGCTTTCGAATCTACTTATATTACTTGTCAAAAGCTGTTTACTGCAAATATACCTTGAGCTATTCTTTTGTACCAAGCCATGCATATAGTATATTAGCCTGCATTCTGTGCATGACTTGCTGAGTACCAAGTACTCACCCTTGCCTCAACACAATATCAGTTGAAGAGGAGATTACGCCAGCTTTGGAGGAGGAACTCCAAGAGGACCCGTCTACTTAGGGAAGCGAGCCCAGTCAGTTGCCTGTGGTATACTGGATGGCGCCACGAAGTTTATTTGATTTTCCGCTGCTACTATTTCTCTCTGAATAAGTTTCGCCTTGCGAGGCATATATTTGTACCTTGGCCATGAGGTCAAGTAACCCTTTGGTTATTTAAATAAAGTACTTTGGTAATATCGATTGGTATGATTGTGATATTTACCGATGTTAAGACTGTGTGCACTAGCGCGTTCCTGGACTAGTGCTGAATACACAGAGGGTCCGGATTTGCAAATTCGGGGTCCCGACAATAACCATAACCATTGCAACCCAACATTTGTGAAATAATTAACCACAAGCGATGGAACCGTCCATCACTTGGCCCATACCCGACATCTAAGCAAACTAAGCATGGACACAATATAATTACCCATAAACTAGCTCCAAGGGAGGTGTTCAACAATAACAAAGGGTGTATGTGCAGCAATTTGGTTCTAATATCATTCCCACAATTCAACTCCTAATGCATGACTTAATCACCCAATAAGCAATTCATTCACAAAAGTAAGATTACATATAGGGTTGAATATGCTTAGGTGCTTGCTTGATGCTTCTGCTTGAGTATCAACCACAACTTGCTCTTCGGCAATCCCCTCGACCATGGCCACGTCAGTCACCACGGTCTCGTTCTCTACACAGGTACAATGCACGAATAAGATGCATGCAATGCAAATGAAATGAATTACAAATGCAAATCCCCGCCGAAAAACAACACAATCGGCGAATGATGCGCGAGTCGCAAATCAGCCAACCCGGACAGTCCGGGTTTAATATCCGGACAGTTCGGATAAGCAGGACATTCCGGACAATTTGTCCGGACACTCCGGATTGTCCAGGACTTGGAAAATGGCTCGCAAGATTGAGGTGCTCCCAAGCTTTACTACTTCGCGAGAGCTCGATATACGACTTTTCTACATGGGGCTAAGCCGGAGAAGCTTCGAGCTAGCCCAACACTCGATAAAATGAGGCTCATTTTCGTAGCCCATCACCAAAACTAAACCCAACTCTCGGGATGGCATCACCATCACCTGATCTCTAACCCAAACACCCAACATTCCCTAATCCAACCCCAAGAACCCCGATCTACCAAACCTAGCCTCCAAACGTTTCCTAGAACCCCAAGAACCATGAATCCACTCCAAGAAGAGGTCTTACCTTCAAGGAGGATGAAGAGGAAGGAGGGGAAACCGGGTTGGGGAAAGAGGACACCGGCTTGGAGAGGAGCTTGAGGACACCAAGGTGGGGAAGTCACCGGGGTGGAGCACGGGAGGTCGCTGGGGTCGCCGGAGATGAGCTTGGGGTGGAGGAGAGGCGCACTAGGGGGTGGAGAGCAAGAGGTAGGGGGAGAAATGAAGTAGGGGACAAGAGAAATGAGTCTTTATATTAAAACCCCCGTCAAGTCCAGACTCTCTAGACAATTAGTCCGGAACTCCGGGTTGGGGTGTTCGGTTGACCCAATCCGGACACTCCGGATGCTTCATCCGGATACTCCGGGTTCTATCCGGACACTCCGGACATTGTGTCCGGATACTCTGGATTACCCAGGATTTCCAGCGAGGATCCAATCCTCGCGCGAGTCGAATTTTGAAATTGGGGCCTTGACAGAGTGGGACATTTACCAAGAGGAAGAACAGCCTGTGAGGGTCTACTATGCTAGGTATGCGGAGACTATCTTGTTAGGCATTCCACGAATTACAAAATTAGTGAAGGACCATGTGGAGGTCCATCCATTTTTGTGATGAGTATTTGACTTTATTTGAGCAAGGTGTGCTCAGGCTTGAGTTTGATTTG
This sequence comes from Rhipidocladum racemiflorum, assembly GCA_036346355.1. Classification (NCBI taxonomy): domain Eukaryota; kingdom Viridiplantae; phylum Streptophyta; class Magnoliopsida; order Poales; family Poaceae; genus Rhipidocladum; species Rhipidocladum racemiflorum. Next base: position 58,699,375 of record CM070578.1, read on the forward strand.
ACTCGGTATTGCATGTTTCAATTAATGATAATTGTGGACTAACATGCAGGAAGAAAAGGTATGTGCATTGTGGTATGTGCAAAATGGTTTGTTCCTTGTGGTACAGGTTCTTGAGGCAGCTATGGTCGTTGGTGAGTACCGGGACTAGGTTGGGAGAACCGAGGTCCAGAGCGGTCGAGGATGCCGACGAGATGGTTGGGCTCAAACCGGGTTCACTTGGACGTCAAGGAAATGGACTTGAGGTGGCTCAAGGTTTCCGGTTCGGGTTGGAGGCTCGAAGAGGAGGAAACTGAGCGGTCAAGTCCGGCGGATGAAGGCCCGTTGCATCGGGTTGATCGGGTTTTGTTTAAAACCCATGTATGGCCAATGTGGCCCATGTAAAGCCCATGTGTGGGTTGAAATGAGAGGGTTTATCCTATCCCTTGGTGGAGTGCCCTAGGGTTTGGGACTCATCCAAGGGTGGTAGGTGGCCCTAGAGTAGTATAAATAGAGGGGGAGGGGTGTCCTCCCTCACTTGAAGGTTTGAGTTGCTCCTTTGAGCTTTGCCCACATGAAGTGAGGCTTTGTAAACCTTCCAACCAGAAAATACAAAGATTTTCCTTACATTTTTGTGAATTTAAATTCCGCATTTACATTATGTCTTTACTTTACGCAATTTAAATTCAGCATTTACTTTCCCGCATGTAAATTCTCGCAATTTACTTTCTCGCAATTTGGATTTGCTCCTCTCCTTCTAAATGCTGTTGATCAAGGAGGTCTTGAGGGTGCTCATTTGGTTTTACATCTTTCTTGCACCCTAGGATAGACTAGAGATCAAGTTTCTATCAAGATTGCAAATCTGTCCTGAACTTGTTCTTCGCGCAGCAGTCAGTCTTTGATTTTTAGAAAAATATAGAAAAATCCTTCTTGATTGATTCTTGTTGGAGAAGGTGCTTGACTCATATACCCATCTGTGGAAAAATTTTGGAGTCCACTGGATGCACCATTTGGGAGCTGTGAGGTGAAAACCGAGCCCCAAATTTCCTGATTGAAAATCCTGACTGTTCGTAGTTCTTGATTTTTCCTGTTGTTTGTAGAAGGATTTTGGTGGTGATTTTTGGTGGAGTGCTTCACGACTCAACAGCTCACAGGCTGAAAAATTCCCAAATTTTTTGGAGCAACAGAAGTCCACCATCCACCTGCTCTAATTGAGGACAATTCCTGAAAATCTGCTTTTGCTTTTCTAAAAGAGGCTTTTGTGTTTTGGCTTGATCTCTTTTAGAAAAGAAGTATTTGAATTGATTCCTCTTTGCTTTGGACACTTGACAACCAGAATTTGTGATTTAAATATCCCTCACATGATTCATGGTTCCTATCCATGTAAGCTAGGGATACACATAGTTGTAAAGTCGTTCCGATTTTTACGGGTTTCGCGATTTTAAGGAGCATCGGTTTTCTTTGCGGGATTGTTTGGAGTACGTTGAGTAGGGGATATTTTTATTTGGGATCATTCACCCCTCTGATCGCCATCTCGGTCTTTCAATTGGTATCGAGCCGGTTTTGCTCTTTCATAGATCTTGACCGGTCTCAAGAGCCATGGCGACGGACAAGTACTCAACTAAGCCTCCAATTTTTGCTGGAGTTGATTATCCGCTCGAAAGTTCGGATGGAGACATACATCACTGCCCAGGGCTTTTCTTTATGGCAGAAGGTGAAGCACCCGTATGAGGTTACGGCCGATGAGAACGTCAACGCCGCAAACATGGTCGACGTTGAGGCAAACGCTAAGGCCAAGAACCTCCTCATACAGGACTTAGCCGCAGTGAGTATGATCGCGTCTCTCACCTACGATCGGCTCACGAGATCTGGGTGACCCTCAATGCTTACCATGAGGGCACCACTCAGATCAAGTCCGTGAGACAGGATCAATTTAAGCGTGACTACAACAAGTTTGAGCAAAGACTGGTGAGAGCCTTGATGAGTGCTTTGCTCGTTTTGCAAAGATTCTCAGCAATCTTCGGTCAGTGGGTTGTTCATACACTGATTCGGAGAATGCGAGGCATTTTCTTCGAGCACTCGATCTAAGGATTTGGGAGATGAAGGTAACCACCATCACGGACCATACGGACTTGTCGACCTTGACTCTTGACGGGTTGTATTCCCGCCTCAAGACTCATGAGCTCGACATCGTCGCTCGCAGGACGAAGTCCCAAACGATGGCATTGGTTACCGATCCCACTGGGTCTTCCTCTTCTGGACCCCCTCTTGACTTCTCTTCTGGTTTTTCTCTCCCCGCTCTTTGCGACGTAAGCGATGACATTCTGGAACAATTTCCAGAAGACGAGCTTGCTCTTGTCGCTCGAAAATTTTCGAACATTTACAAAAGGGTGAGAGATAGAAAGAGGAGTGGCAAGTTCACTTGCTTTGAGTGTGGTGGCCCCAACCACATTCGGGCAAACTGCCCCAAGCTGGAGAAGGGCAATTATGAACAAGGCGGTGCGGGTAAGAACGACTACATCAACAAGAACCGCAACAAGAAGCCTCCAGCTCGTGAGCCGGCGCAAGAGAAGAAACACCGCAAGTTCGCCAAGGGCAAGAAGCTCTTTCACCGCGTCCTTGCCGCGCTCGACGACCTTGACCTCTCCGACACGGAGACATGGAGCGACGAGGACGAGGATGAACCGCAAGAGAAGGTGAAGGGCGGCGATGACTTCTCCTAAGATGTGCTTCATGGCCTCCAATGCCATGGAAGTACTCCGACACCGAGTCAGACAAATGACACGAGGAGGTACCTTCTTATGACCAGCTCCATGATGCTTTTATCAAACTAGGAAAATTTCATTCCAAGTCTAGAGCTAAGTGTGTTGATCTAGAGAAGGAAGTAGGTACCTTATCTCGGAGTTAGCTTCACTTAGATCTTGTTCCTCCCGAGACTCGATATTGTACTTTGTGTGATGCTTTGCTTGTGGAGTTGGAGAACCTAAGGACTCTACATGATAGTGTGCTTTCGATCTTGAGTCACTTAGGTCGAAGGATGCTAGCACATGTCCAGTAGATTCTATTCCTGTTGATGCTAGTTTTCTTCACACTCACACAAATGCTTCATGTGCTAATTGCCCTAAGCTTCTCGCTGAAATTGATGCCATGAGTTGTCACCTTAGGAAGCTATCTGCTAGAAATGATGAACTTGAAAAGCATGCTTCTAAGGACCCAATCAGCTCATGTGAGGGTGTATGCAACTAAAAAATGCTTATGATGACTTGGTGCTTGAAAACTCAAAATATGCTAAGGATCTACTAGCTAAGTCACAAAATGGTTGCATCTTTGTGTGTTGGGGTAGCAGAGGACATGAATCAAATTCATGTAGAGCTTAGGAAGAAGCTCAAAGCCAGTGGGTAGGATTAGAGACTCTCCATGTGTTTCTTAAGTAGTCCCTCAAGATTGAGGCTGCTCTTTATAGGAAAGATTTGATCGCTTAGTTCGCTCTTCTCCATCCGGCTCTTCCCCGCTACTCCTTCCTTGCTCTTCTTGTGCCTCACTTTTTCGAGAGTGTCAAGGTACCTTATGAGCACTCTCGAGAAGTTTGTTGGAGGTAAGAAGAAGCTCAATCTTATCCTAGATCACCCAAGATTAGCAGATTCAATCAAGGTCTAGGGTTTGATGCCTTGGAGCATACAGGCGCATCCGCCTTGTTGTGCGTGCCTCCAAGAGCGGAGAGATAGTGGTGGCTCCACAGGTGAGCACCACTGTGTTTAGATCAGCAGGGATTGTCCACGGGACGTCTGACGAGAAGGGTGCTTCTCATGCTACTTCACCTCCCAAGGCGAAGTATACATGCACCTTCTGTCAGAAGGATGGACATATAGCTGATTTCTGCTTCAGACGCATCAAGATTTCTCGGCGTGAGCGTGTCCATGCTCTTAGGGGTATTCAGGGTCATCCCCAGACTCTGAGTGCGCCTAAGGCACACACGGCTTTTAGACAGGATAAACAAGCTAGAGAGTCTCCTGTTTTTGGATAGCGCATGGGGCTTGGTTTTCAGGCTTCTACTTCTGGTTTTCGCCAGAGTCGTCTCCGAGTCAGTCTTTCCGCCGTCCTCTTGATATTCCTCATTTTTCCCATCGAGGTAGATATCAGCGGCGTGAGTTTGCTTTCCCCAGCGGGAGGTCTGCGCAGCAGCACTGGGATGGTCCGGCCTTTGCACCTCGGCGGACCAACCCGGCTGCTCCTGCACGCCCCTCTGGAGCGAGTCTGATTTTGTGAGAGTCGAGTCACGGAGAGGTGCGGATTGCATTCTTCTACTCCGTTGATCAAGCTGTTTCATCGCATGCTTGACTCAAGATTGGGTTCCTAGATCTGCACCGATCTATCTGCATCGAGACATCCGCTTTCACTCTCTTTGATTCAGTCCGTAGGGACGAGGGAAGGAGGAGGTTTGGATCGTAGACTCGGTTGTTCTCGCCACATGACCAGGAGACTCCGCTGGTTTTCTTCCCTGGACCGAGATCCGGTGATGAGGTAATCACCTTTGGGGATGCCGCGTCGGCAGAGTCATTGCTAAAGGTACCGTCTGCATTAACGATCATTTCATTCTTAAGGACGTTGCCTTAGTCAAGAAGCTGCATTTCAACTTGCTTTCGCCTCTCGGCTTCTTGATGACGATTTCGAGGTCAATTTTAAGAGGAGCTCTTGTAGGATCCTCGATTCTTCCGGGAGTTTGTTTGCGGGATTTCGTTTCGGAGAGTCTTTCGTGCTGATTTTTCTTTTTCCTCTAGAGACTCTCTCCATTGCCTTATTACTTCTGAGTCCCGTGATCTCTCCTTTTGGCATAGGAGACTTGGTCACATTGGCTTTGATCATTTGACTCGAGTTAGCGGCCATGATCTCATTCGTGGCCTGCCTAAACTCAAGATGGTCAAAGATGTTGTATGTTCTCCTTGCCGACATGGCAAGATGGTTGTCGCCTCCCATCCTCCAAATACCCGAGTGATGATGACTGATGCACCAGATTGCTACACATGGACACCGTTGGTCCAGCTCGAGTGCAGTCAGCAGGTGGGAAGTGGTATATTCTTGTCATTGTCGATGATTTTTCGAGGTATTCTTGGGTGTTTTTCATGGCCTCGAAGGATGAGTGTTTTTCACACTTCAGGGGTTTGGTCCGTAGGTTGTCTGTTGAGCTCCTGTGTGCCTTACGAGCGATCCGCGATGACAATGGCACGGAGTTCAAGAACTCCTACTTTAGCAAATTTTCGTGAGGAGTTAGGCTTAGAGCATCGCTTCTCCTCTCCATACGCCCCTCAAAGAAATGGCGTAGTGGAAAGGAAGAACAGGACCCTGGTTGAGATGGCCAGACGATGCTAGATGAGTACAATACTCCTAGGAAGTTTTGAAATGAGGTCAGTAGCTACGGCATGCCATGTTGCCAACAGAGTTTTTCTTAGGGCACACTTGCATTGCACTTCTTATGAGTTGAGATATGGGCGAAAGCCTAGTGTATCTCATTTTCGTGTTTTTGGTTGCAAGTGCTTCTTCTTGAAGTCTGGGAACCTAGATAAGTTCGAGTCACGCTCACTGATGGGATCTTTACGGGTTACTCGACTTACGCCTGTAGCTATAGGATTTGGGTCTGTAGATTTGGGTAGGATCATAGAGACCTGCGAGGTGACTTTTGATGAGGCTAGCCCGGTGCTAGACAGACATTTCGTGCTCTTCTCCTCTTTCCCGCCTATCTTCTCAGAGGAAGTTGATGACGGAGATGAAGGCGCCTTGCCTGATCCAAATACCATTCTCGCTCCCGAGGTGCCTCCCATTTCCATATCTCGCACCTCGGGAGATCAGCCCTTACCCTCGACTCTTCGGCAGACTAGTGGCTCTGTTCCTACTTCTCCCACGCGAGGAGTAGAGGTCACTTCGCTCGGACCTCCCCGCCACATTCGGCAGGCTCATCCACCGACTGCATCATTGGAGATTTGTTTGAGCGAGTCACTCGCTCTAAGTCAGTTTGTCCACTTTCTGCCTTCACTCTGCTTTTGTTGCCTCTTTTGAGCCGAAGGATGTTTCTCATGCATTATCGATGAATCTTGGATTAATGCTATGCATGAGGAACTTGAAAACTTCGAGAGGAACAAAGTTTGGAAGCTTGTCGAGCCCTTCCGGTCACAATATCATTGGGACCAAATGGGTGTTCAAAAACAAGCAGAGTGAGGATGGGGTTGTAGTTCAAACAAGGCTAGGTTAGTCGCTCAGGGTTTCTCTCAGTCGAGGGTCTCGACTTCGAGGAGACTTTTGCCCTGTAGCTAGACTCGAGGCCATCCGGATCCTGCTCGCATTCGCGGCATCCAAGGGCTTCAAGCTTTTTCAAATGGATGTCAAGAGTGCATTCCTCAATGGCTTCATTGAAGAAGAGGTGTATGTCGACAACCTCCAGGATTTGAGAACCCCAAGTACCCAAACCATGTCTTCAAGCTTTCCAAAGCTTTGTATGGACTCTAAGCAAGCTCCACGAGCTTGGTATGAGAGGCTTAAGTCCTACCTCTTGAGTCATGGTTTTCATATGGGTCAAGTGGACAAGACTGCTCGTCGGACATTCCGATTCGGATTTTCTCCTAGTCCAAATCTATGTCGGCGACATCATTTTCGGTGGTTCCTCAGATTCGCTCGTTACTCGCCTCGATGTGATGAGTACTGAGTTCGAGATGAGCATGATGGGCGAGTTGAGCTACTTCCTTGGCTTCAGATTAAGCGGACTCGGGAGGGTACATTCTTGCATCAAGGCAAGTACACTCGAGACCTCTCAAGCGCTTTGACATGTCCGATGGAAAGCCGCTTATGACTCCTATGGCTACCATCGCTGTCCTCGAGCCTCGACGAGGATGGTGAGCCAGTTGATCGAAGGAGTTCGGAGCATGATCGGCTCCTCTTGTATCTCATCGCCTCGAGACCGACATACATTTCTCTGTATGTCTTTGTGCTCAGTTTGTGCTTCTCCTCGCGTCTCTCACCGTCGAGCGGTGAAGCGCATCTTCAGTACCTTCGAGCTACCATTGACTATGGTATCTGGTACTCTTCTTCCTCCTGTCTATCTCTCGAGCCTTCTCCGATGCAGACTTCGGTGTAGGATAGATAGGAAGAGCACTTACGGCACTTGCCAATTCATTGGCACTTCTCTTGTCTCTTGGTCGTCTAGGAAGCGATCCGGTGTTGCATACCCATCGCCGAGGCCGAGTATGTTGTCGCAGACGATTCTTTGTAGCTGTGTCCTCTGGATGAGATCGACCTTGCGGGACTTTGGGTTAGTAGCAGATTGTGTTCCACTTTTCTCGTGATAATACGCCCGCCATTCACATTGCTAAGAACCCAAAGTGCAACACTCTCGGACCAAGCACATTGACATTCGCTATCACTTCCTTAGAGACCATGTGGAGAAGGGTGACATAGTGCTCCAGCTTTGTGGAGAGTGACCACCGGTTGGTCGACATTTTCACCAAGCCTTTGGATAGCTCTGTGTTTGTTTCCGAGAGGAGAGCTTGGGATTATGAGCCCTTATGGCATATCTTGAGGGGGAGCCGGTTTGTATTATATGTTCGTATGTATATTCAGCCTTCCTTTCTCTTCTCGGGTATCTTTGGGATGGTTTTCATTTGGTTGAGTCCACTTCACCTAGACTTCCGGCATGCCTCGGCATGGACCTCTCACCTTATGCTTTAGGGTGCTATTCCTCTCTTCTTCTCGGTTGAGCTCACTCCACGCCTTTTAGGTCTAGCAGGTGTTGGGCCCTGGGTAGACAGTGGTCTGTGTTTGCTCTGGGTTGGAGTTGGAGTTGTAGCTTTCCTATATAAGTCATATGGGGAAGGTGAGAGCGAGTCTGAGTGTTAGTGTTTCTCTTCATGTTATCTATGCTCCTAGACTACCCATTTGTCAGTTTCTTGATTCCTTCTCATCATTTCTGTCTTTCTGGTTTCGGTTGAGTTCAATTCATCTTTTGAATCTAATATTGCTAATAACTCAACTTCAATCAGATTTTGTGCTTAATCGACTCACTTGTTGAGGGGAGCTTGGAAGTGATTCTTTTGCATTGCATATAGACTTGTTTTTCATTTATGAGCTTTGTCTATTATGCAATTGATAAAATTGAGATATGTTGCACCTAGCTACTTTTATGAAGATATTTGCTAATCTAGGTCATATCCAATTTGGTATATCATGTGAAACTAGCCAACATTTTAAAATTGAGCTTTCTGAAAAGTTGATGAAACATGGCTTTTACTTGCTATACTTCTTCACTAGATGCTTATGCCATGCTTATTGAAATAGTGGGTTTCTACTAGAGTCCCTAGAGCAACTTGGGTTAGCTACATTGTTTCATTCTAGAATCCTCATTAATGCTCATGAATCTAAGTGCTGAAAATATAAATTGACTCTTTTGTGCTAAAATTGAACTCAACACTATTCATTCACTTAGATCGCTTCCCATTGCACTTGGGATGAACTTGGAATGAAGTGTGTATGACCAAAACCACTCTTTTAAGCTTCTTGCTTGAGATGGTTGCTAATGGCTTGAGTCAATACACCAAAAAATGCAAAAATAACTAGAGGAAGAGAGTGATGCCTAGGAGACCTATGTCGATGGCTCCTAGTCGAGGTTGTGTTTCTCTAGGATAAACTCTCTAAACCCTGAAAGGTTTGTGGAGGAGAGTGAAGCTTAGGAGGCCTTTGTCGATGGCTCCTAGTCGAGGATGTGCTTCACTAAGCCTAACTCTCTCATACCGCTTTATGAGCTTTAATCTAAAAATTTGCATTTAAAGAGATGATTGAGCATGAGGCTTCTCTTATGAACTTGTAGTTTCCCAAAGTGTTGACTAGGTTGAACTCTAGTATATCCATTTGCTCGTTTGATTGGCTTTGCTTCTAGTATTGAAGTTATGCTAAGTGTTGCTATTGTTGAAATCATACCAAAGTATTATAACTTCTTTTGAGCTAGTTAGCAAAAATTGAAATATGCCATTGGATATGACTTAGGATGACATAATCTGAACTTGAGTAGCTTGGTGTCATACTTTGTCTAAGTGGTCACTTGCATAATCCTCAAAGCTCTTCTAGGTTGCATTTCATGCAAAAATTGTTCTCTTGATGCCTATATTGCCAAAAGGGGGAGAAAACGTAGAAAAGACATCTTAGAGAATTAAGGAAAAAAAAATGCTTTCTCATGATCATGTTGAACAATTGTCCTTGCATTTGGATCATGAGTAATATTGAGCTTTTTTTTGAGAGATTTCTTGGTTTTTGGAGCTCTTGTTGAAAAATTGTCCTTTCAAGTGTTGAGCTTGAGCTCTAAAAATCTTCTCATCTATTTGGTCATGAGCTTTCTTTCTCTTTTTATTGGACCAAATATGATTTTTGCAATCAAATTGCTTTTCTTCCTTTGTTTTCAAACTCAAATTTATGCCTTTTGTGTGGTTTGTCAATATACTCATCAAGGGGGAGATTGAAGGACCATGTGGAGGTCCATCCATTTTTGTGATGAGTATTTGACTTTATTTGAGCAAGGTGTGCTCAGGCTTGAGTTTGATTTGACTCGGTATTGCATGTTTCAATTAATGATAATTGTGGACTAACATGCAGGAAGAAAAGGTATGTGCATTGTGGTATGTGCAAAATGGTTTGTTCCTTGTGGTACAGGTTCTTGAGGCAGCTATGGTCGTTGGTGAGTACCGGGACTAGGTTGGGAGAACCGAGGTCCAGAGCGGTCGAGGATGCCGACGAGATGGTTGGGCTCAAACCGGGTTCACTTGGACGTCAAGGAAATGGACTTGAGGTGGCTCAAGGTTCCGGTTCGGGTTGGAGGCTCGAAGAGGAGGAAACTGAGCGGTCAAGTCCGGCGGATGAAGGCCCGTTGCATCGGGTTGATCGGGTTTTGTTTAAAACCCATGTATGGCCAATGTGGCCCATGTAAAGCCCATGTGTGGGTTGAAATGAGAGGGTTTATCCTATCCCTTGGTGGAGTGCCCTAGGGTTTGAGACTCATCCAAGGGTGGTAGGTGGCCCTAGAGTAGTATAAATAGAGGGGGAGGGGTGTCCTCCCTCACTTGAAGGTTTGAGTTGCTCCTTTGAGCTTTGCCCACATGAAGTGAGGCTTTGTAAACCTTCCAACCAGAAAATACAAAGATTTTCCTTACATTTTTGTGAATTTAAATTCCGCATTTACATTATGTCTTTACTTTACGCAATTTAAATTCAGCATTTACTTTCCCGCATGTAAATTCTCGCAATTTACTTTCTCGCAATTTGGATTTGCTCCTCTCCTTCTAAATGCTGTTGATCAAGGAGGTCTTGAGGGTGCTCATTTGGTTTTACATCTTTCTTGCACCCTAGGATAGACTAGAGATCAAGTTTCTATCAAGATTGCAAATCTGTCCTGAACTTGTTCTTCGCGCAGCAGTCAGTCTTTGATTTTTAGAAAAATATAGAAAAATCCTTCTTGATTGATTCTTGTTGGAGAAGGTGCTTGACTCATATACCCATCTGTGGAAAAATTTTGGAGTCCACTGGATGCACCATTTGGGAGCTGTGAGGTGAAAACCGAGCCCCAAATTTCCTGATTGAAAATCCTGACTGTTCGTAGTTCTTGATTTTTCCTGTTTTTTGTAGAAGGATTTTGGTGGTGATTTTTGGTGGAGTGCTTCAAGACTCAACATCTCACAGGCTGAAAAATTCCCAAATTTTTTGGAGCAACAGAAGTCCACCATCCACCTGCTCTAATTGAGGACAATTCCTGAAAATCTGCTTTTGCTTTTCTAAAAAGAGGCTTTTGTGTTTTGGCTTGATCTCTTTTAGAAAAGAAGTATTTGAATTGATTCCTCTTTGCTTTGGACACTTGACAACCAGAATTTGTGATTTAAATATCCCTCACATGATTCATGGTTCCTATCCATGTAAGCTAGGGATACACATAGTTGTCAAGTCGTTCCGATTTTTGCGGGTTTCGCGATTTTAAGGAGCATCGGTTTTCTTTGCGGGATTGTTTGGAGTACGTTGAGTAGGGGATATTTTTATTTGGGATCATTCACCCCCCCTCTGATCGCCATCTCGGTCTTTCAATTAGAAAATGCCGCTAGAGCTAAGGAGCATGCGCGCTCCATACAAAAAATGTTTGCGCTAAGTTAGACCTCGATATCTGGTGGGAGGAGATTAGCCCCGATAAACTTATCATTTTGCTTGGTGGGCAAAAAATGCTTGAGGTTCTAGGGTTGGTTGCATCTTTTAAAGATAGTGGGCGCATCGAAGTTAGCTTTCCTCTAAAGATGTGGCGGCAAAGGGTGAGCACAGGGAGACTAGTCCAGGAGTTTAGGGATGGGCTTAACCATCTCACAATGGCAAACTTCCTTAGGCTACTCAATGAGCACGTGGAGGCCTATCCATGAACTGCTTTCCAGTATCATATATCTCAAAAGAAAGTAGTGCCGCTTTTCCGCTTCTTTCTTAGGTTGGTCATTTCAAGATGCCGCAACTTTGTTCATCAGACTGGATGTGAGGAAAGTGGGGTGCCTGTACTAAACATTAGCCAAGTCCAGGATGTTGCCACACTCGTAGAAAAATTCCAGAGAATCGAGATGGAGAAAATTTTGGAAGTTTTAGCCACTCGAGAAGGAAAGACAGAGTCAACGTCTAGGCCGGCCGGCCAAAGAAATAGGAAATGCTAAGCGCGAAGGCAAAGAGAACAAGGAGACTAATTTTATAATTGAATAAAAAGGAGTAGAAACTTGTGAAATCATGTGCTGAAAAATTGGCTTAGAATTGAATTTGCAAAATATGTTTGTGCATGTGGTGTCTCTATGATCAATTGATATGCTTGTGATAGCTTGGTTAAGTGCTCTCCAGACACAGAGGATTTTACATCTACGCCGGACCATTTGTTTTTGGTCCGTCGTGAACATGTTTTCTTGTCGGTCTAATCTTTTAAGAAACAGAGGGTTTTACATGTACGTCAGACCAAATTTCTCGGTCCATCGTGAACGTGAATTTGAGACTTTTGCGTCGGACTGGTTCTTTCAAGTAACCGAGAGTTTTACTTGTACGCCGGACCATCTGTTCAGTCCGTCGTGAGTGATGCTGGACCAAAGGTTTCGGTCCGGAGTGAATGGCATTTTTGAAGGTTGATTCCTTGTGTGCGCCGGACTAATATTTTTGGTCCGTCGTGAACGGTGATTTTCTAGGGTTAACCTTTTGTGGTTGAACAAAATTGTTTTTGAGTTGATGATTATGAAATTCATGTGGGTTTCATAATGCATGTTCTGATTGCATGCAATGCTCGTGTGAGTAGTTGCATGGACTAATGTTGAGTCAAGTCGCGGACTTGTGCTCGGAATCGTTTTGTGGTTTGTTCATGTGGTCAATGACGGGACCAGAACTAGTTTCATGGAGGAAATGAGGTTCGGGACTAGGTTCAGGGAGGAATCGAAATCCTAGTGGTCAAGGATGTCATGCGGGATGTTCGGGCTAGAGAACGATGCACATGAAGACTAGTCAGTCACGTGAGTGCGGTAGGTGGGCCATATGCGTGCAGAGTTGTTAGTCATGTGAGTATGGTAGGGTGGACGTACGCGTGCAAGAGTTGTATTTGGCCAGGTTGGGCCAAGTGGAGCTGTGTTGAATACAAACTCCTTCCATGTTTGGAGTGGAAGTTGTATTCAGACTCCTTGTGTTTTCTCTGTATAAATAGGGGGAGGTGCCTCCTGTTTATGCATCAATCGAGAGGCTGAGAGCCAAGTATTAGGGTTTGTACTCTTTTGTTTGAAGTACTGTAACCAGATCAAAAAGGAGAAATAAAGATAAAATTCTTCAAGCCTCTCTGCGAGCTACAGTGCTGGTTAGATCTTTTCTCGTCATATTCTGTCTCAGCAAGCTCGCAAGGTTCATAACTTTTGATCTGTAAGTCCGATCGAGCTAATTCTTTTTCTGTTAGATTCTTATTGGAATCTAGTTTCTTTTGTTCAAATTTTAGATCGATCCGACGGTTGGATCTCTGGGAATTTATGATTTACCGAATGCATCTACTCTGTTTCTTTTGATTACGAAGCAATTATTTGAATCCAATTTGGGGTGTATAAAAGTATATCAAAAATTTGGTTTTAGCTTTCGCGCAATCATTCACCCCCCTCTAATTACTATATTCGTATATATCGATCATAAAAGTGGTATCAGAGCAAGGTTTTTCTAATTAATATTAACCGATGATTAGAAATCATAGCAATGGATAGGTATACGACAAAACCTTGTGTTTTCGACGATGTTGATTTTCTGTTTTGAAAAGCAAAGATGGAGGAATTCATCCAAGCACAGGGCTTCGCAATTTGGGAGAATGTCTATAATCCGTATGAAGTCCCTGAAAACGACAACATCAACGACGCCAATCGCGCACATGTTAGAGCAAATAGCAAGGCGCGCAACTTGATCATCCAAGGCTTGGGACGCAGCGACTTTGATCGAGTGGTTCATCTTCGATCCGCACATGAGGTACGGAAATCTCTTTGTGATTATCACGAATGTTCAAACACGGTAAAAGAGGTACGCCAAGATATTTATAAGAAAGAATATATGCGAGATGAAGCCTGGTGAATCATTAGATGATTTCTTTGCACGTTTTAATAAAATTCTTAGCAATCTATGTGTTGTTGGAGTTAACTACACCGATGCTTCAAATGCTCGTCAATTACTTAGTGCTTTAGACATGTCAATTTGGGAGATAAAAGTAACATCAATTAGAGAATCAACTGTCATGAGTACACTTACATTAGATGTTCTTTATTCTAAGCTGAAAACTCATGAATTGGATGTTCTTGCTAGGAAGAATGATCATAAATCAATTGCATTGACTTCCCAATCTAGCATGTCTCATAATAATACTTCTTCAAGTTTTGCTTTGTCTTCCTTGTCTTCACTAACTGATGAACAGATTGAGCAATTTCCGAAAGAAGACTTGGCATTACTCTCTTATTGCTTTAACAAAACTTTACAGAATGTGAGAATGAGAAAGAGAGTCGGTGGTGGTCCACCAAGATGCTACGAGTGTGGTGATCTCAATCACATGCGATCGAATTGTCCTAAACTTGCAGGTAAAGCATCAAGGGAGGAGAAGGACAACGATAAAAGAAAAGAGAAGAAGAAATTCTCTTCAAGTGATAGAAAGAAGAACTTCATTAACCGCAGAGTTGTCCACCGAGTTCTTTCCGCTCTTGAACAAGTCAATTTGAGCGATGTGGATTCGGAGAGCAGCGAGGATAATGCAACTCCAAGCAAGCATGATTTGATGGGGTAGTGTCTCATGGCAAGCAGCAAGCATAGCTTCACCGAGGACGATCATGACAGCGACTTCAATGAGGTAGATCCCTCTTACGATGAATTAGTTATTGCTATTGCTCGACTTGGTAAATTGCTTGATAAACGTGATAAGAAAATTAAGAAACATGATTTTATTGTTGAATCATTGAATGCTGAAATTGCTAGACTTAAAACTTTGATTCCTGATGATGACACTTGCAAATCATGTGACTTAATTTATAATGAGCTCACCTTGCTTAGGAAAGAACATGCCTTCTTGTTACACCAAAATGAGAAAAATGAGAAACATGTTAAACATACTAGCTGTTCCACTGATGATTTGCATGTTTCAGTTTCTTGTTCTAAATGCTCAATTATTGAATTGAAATTGAAAGATTCAAATGCTAGAGTTTCTCCGATTGCTAATGATATGCTCACTCATGAGGTTCTTTCATGTTCAAATTGTCGAAAGCAAAAGGGTAAACTGGACGTTCCATGCAATAATTGTTTAACTCTTGCTAAGAAAGTTGATTACTTACAAAACTCCTTAGAACGGTTCACTAATGGCAAGAAAAATTTGAACATGATTTTGGACCAATCTAAAGTTAGCTCAAACAAGAAAGGTTTAGGTTTTGGTCCCTATGCTTCATATGAAACAAAACCTCGCACTATTGTTCAGGCTCTTTGCAATGACAAAATTGAAATTCTTAATGAACCTAAGAAAATTATCTTTAAATCTGCTGGTCTTTTATCTTCCTCTGTGATGAATGCGAAATGTGCTTCTACTGTTAAACCAAAACATCATGTTAAGTACACTTGCACTCATTGTGGTAAAGATGGACATCTAGTAGATTTTTTGCTTTAGACTAGTTAAACAACAGAAGAAAGAAAGGACTAAGGCTAGGTCTAATTTCAGACAGGCACGCTTTGCTTCTCATTATGTGCCTAGGGTGAAGCAAACACCTTTTGTTGCTAAAAACACGGGAAAGAGCAAATCTGATTTTGTGAATAAAAGTACTCGTGTTGTGCCTACATTTTTGCATCGTGTGTCTCAGTACTGGATTCCCAAAAATCTCATTTCTAACCCCAGTACTGAGACATCGACATGTTTTGCTATGTAGGCTTCTCGCGCAAGGAAGGAGAACATATGGCTAGTGGATTTCGGATGCTCATGCCACATGTCCGGTGACAAAAATTGGTTCTCCTCCCTCACTTGTGCATCTCATGCTGAAAGCGTTACTTTTGGAGATGCTTCTTCCTCTTCTGTTGTGGCAAAAGATATAGTAAAGGTAAGTGACAAGTTTATGTTCAAGGACGTGGCACTGGTTGAAAATTTGAAATATAACTTGCTTTCTGTCTCACAAATGATTGATGAAGATCTCGAAGTATGTTTCAAGAAAAATGAATGCAAAGTTTTAGATGCTTCAGGTGATTTTGTGTTTAGGATTTCTCATTTTAGAAGAGTATTTAAAGCTGATTTTGGTGCATCACCTACTTCTAAGCATAGGTGTCTAGTTGCCAATGTCTGTAAAGATTTATTCTTTTGGCATCATAAACTTGGCCATATTGGTTTTGATCATCTTACTCGTATAAGTGGTTTAGATCTCATACGTGGCTTGCCTAAGCTTAAAGGTGATAGCGATTTAGTATGCTCTTCTTGTAGACATGGTAAGATGATTTGCAGGTTCACATCCTCCTCTTACCATGGTGATGAAAAATGCTCCAGGACAGCTACGACATCTTGACACGGTTGGACCATCTCGAGTTCAATCCTTTCGAGGCAAATGGTATGTGTTTGTTATTGTTGATGATTTTTCTAGATACTTTTGGGTGTACTTTATGGCATCTAAGGATGAGGTTTTTAGTCATTTTAGAAGTCTTGTTTTTAGACTTTTTGTTGATCATCCAGGAGCTCTTAAAGCTATTAGAAGTGATAATGGAACTGAGTTTAAAAATTCATCATTTGATCACTTTTGTGCTGAAAAGGGAATTGATCATCAAATTTCATCACCTAGAGTGCCTCAACAAAATGGTGTAGTTGAAAGAAAAAATAGAACTTTGGTTGGGATGGCTAGAACTATGCAAGATGAACATCACACTCCTAGGAAATTTTGGGCTGAAGCAATTTCAACTGCATGCTATGTTTCTAACAGAGTGTTTTTGAGATTGAAGCTAGGCAGAACTCCTTATGAGCTTCGTTTTGGTCATAGGCCTAGTGTGTCTCATTTCAGAGTTTTTGGTTGCAAATGTTTTGTCTTGAAATTTGGGAATCTTGATAAATTTGTAACTAGATCAACTTATGGCATTTTCCTTGGATATCCTGCTCATACTCGTGGCTATCGTGTACTTGTTTTGGAGACTAACAAAATTGTAGAAACCTGTGAAGTTAATTTTGATGAGGCTAGTGCAGCCACTAGTCCAAGTGATGCAGATACAGGTGCATGTGTTAAGGGGGAGAATATATTTGAAGACAATAATGATGATGTTGACGATGAGGTGTTGACTCTTCCTAATGCACAACCAGTTGTAGCATCCTTAGCACCTACTACTACATCACCTACAGCTGAACATCCTCAAGCTACAACATCATCTGTTCATGCTAAAAATGAAGAAGGAGAAGAAGTTTCTGAAATTACAGCACCCTTGCACATTCATAGAAGTCATCCACCTGAACGGATGATTGGAGATTTAAATGAGATAGTCACCTGATCCAGGTTTATCCATTCTGACACTCAAGCTCATTTTGCTTTAATTGCTTCTTTTGAACCCAAAGATATATCTCATGCATTAACTGGAGAATCTTGGATTAATACCATGCATGAAGAATTAGAGAATTTTGAACCAAATAAAGTCTGAAAACTAGTTTCACCCCCTCCTGATTTTAATATTATTGGAACTAGATAGATTTTCAAAAATAAACAAAGTGAGGATGGTGGTGTTGTTAGAAACAAGGCTAGATTGGTTGCTCAAGGTTTTACTCAAGTTGAAGGCTTAGGTTTTGATGAAACCTTTGCTCCTGTTGCCAGAATTGAAGCCATTAGAATTCTTTTAGCATTTGATACATCTAAAGGTTTTAGATTGTATCAAATGAATGTGAAAAGTGATTTTCTTAATGGCTACATAAATGAGGAGGTGTATGTTAAGCAATCACCTGGTTTTGAAAATCCCAAGTTTTCAGATCATGTGTACAAATTGTCAAAAACTTTGTATGATCTAAAACAAGCCCCTAGAGCATGGTATGATAGGCTAAAAACTTTTTTACTTGAAAAGGGGTTCACAATGGGAAAAGTTGACAAAACTCTCTTTTTACTCAAGCAAGGCAATGATCAATTGTTCATTCAGATTTATGTTGATGATCTTATCTTTGGAGGTTCCTCTCATGTTTTAGTGTCTAAGCTTTCAGAAACCATGAGAAAGGAATTTGAGATGAGTATGATGGGTGAGTTAATATACTTCTTGGAACTGCAAATCAAGCAAACAAAGGATGTCACTTTTGTGCATCAAAGCAAATATACAAAAGATTTGCTACATCGGTTCGGGATGGAAAACAACAAGCTGATCATAACACCCATGGAAAGCACTTGCACACTTGATCCAGATGAAGATGGTGAACCAGTTGATCAAAAGGAATATAGAAGTATGATAGGTTTACTCTTGTACCTCACCCATCAAGGCCGGATATACAATTTGCTGTGTGCTTGTGTGTTCGTTTTCAAGCTTCCCCGCGTGCTTCACATTGACAAGCTGTCAAGCAAATTTTCAGGTATCTCCATGGTACTCAAGACTTTAGCATTTTGCTTTATGCTTCCTCATGCAGTGGTTTAAGAGTATTTTCTGATGCTGATTTTGGAGGATGTAGAATTGATAGAAAAAGTACATCTGGTTCATGTCACTTCTTGGGTAATTCTCTTATTGCATGGTCATCTAGAAAACAATCCTTTGTTGCACAATCAACTGCTGAATCTGAATATGTGGCTGCTGCTAGTTGTTGTTCTCAAATTCTTTGGATAGTAGCTACACTTAAAGATTATGGGGTTAATTTGGATAGTGTTCCTCTTTTGTGTGATAACACTAGTGCGATATGCATTGCTAAGAACCCTGTACAACATTCTAGGACAAAGCATATTGATATCAGATTTCACTTTCTTAGAGATCATGTAGAAAGGGAAATATTATGCTTCATCATATGGATATTGAATATCAATTGGCAGACATCTTCACAAAACCTTTGTCTTCTTCTCATTTTGCTTTTATTCGGGGAGAACTTAGGGTTGTTCATCCAATGGGTTTGTTTTGAGGGGAGTTTATGAAAACTTTGAAATGTCTTATAAATTTTTCTTTTTTTTTTCCTTTTGTGGTTCTTAATTTAAATAAATAATGAAATAGTATTGAGCATTATATTTAATACACATATGTCATTTGAAGCCATGTTTATGCTACAAGGCCATTGCAACTTCATGTTTATACATATATGGTTTAGATTATGGCATGACTATTTAAATGGAATGAAAACTTGAATTAAATCTTGTCATGATTGAACTTTCTTGCCTCAAAAGTGCTTAATGTGAAAGTTATCAAAGTTAAAGAGCTAAAAGCTCCAAAAGTGGTAATTGATAGATGCAAGATCAAGGTTATGCACTGTCGCACTTCCTCTTTACAAGACTGCTTATCATTGCACTCTGATATGAACTTGGAAGAGGTTGTGTATGACCGAAACCATGAAACCTTAAGCTCATTGCATGGCATGGTTGAAAAGTAAGGCTAATGGTGCATATAATTCCTTGCATTTTTGTACTCTATTGAAATCAATCAATAAATCAGCTTTTCAAGCAGCAAAGAAGTGCACAAAAAAATTCAATGTTTTCAGGTTTTTGAGATAGTTGAGGAAGGGAGATCATGCCATGCAAAAATTGTTAATAGTTATGCTTTCTCTACATTGTCTATGTGTAGATTTGAGGGTACCAGTACTTTTGATAGCATAACTTGGAGATGAATTTCATTTGTGAATAACTTATAATGCTCAATACAAAAAAAAAAATAAAAAAAGGATTTTGTTCTTTCAGTTGTATTCTTGATGAATCCATTGTCAAAGGGGGGAATTTTGATAATTTTGGGAAACTTTTAGTCACACATTGCACATTCACACAAAATTTTTCTTCTTAGGAGGAGATTTCTTTTTATTTTCACCCAAGAGAGGTTTTCACTTTGTATTTTTTATCAAAGGGGGAGATTTTGTGTTTTTCACCTTGGCTTTTGATTTTAAACTTCTTGCTTTCAATTTTTTTTTTATGAAGTGAATGCCAATGTTCAATGATAAGTGGTGTTGCCAATGTTTTCATCAAGGGGGAGATTGTGAAATCATGTGCTGAAAAATTGGCTTAGAATTGAATTTGCAAAATGTGCTTGTGCATGTGGTGTCTCTATGATCAATCGATATGCTTGTGATAGCTTGGTTAAATGCTTTCCAGACATAGAGGTTTTTACATCTACGCCGGACCATTTGTTTTCGGTCCGTCGTGAACGTGTTTTTTTGTCAGTTTGATCTTTTGAGAAACAGAGGGTTTTTCATGTACGTCGGACCAAATTTCTCGGTCCGCCGTGAACGTGAATTTGAGACTTTTGCGCCGGACTGGTTCTTTCAAGTAACCGAGAGTTTTACTTGTACGACAGACCATCTGTTTAGTCCGTCGTGAGTGACGCCAAACCAAAGGTTTCAGTCCAGCGTGAATGGCATTTTTGAAGGTTGATTCCTGTGTGCGCCGGACTAATATTTTTGGTCCGTCGTGAACGGTGATTTTCTAGGGTTAACTTTTTGTGTTTGAACAAAATTGTTTTTGAGTTGACGATTATGAAATTCGTGTGGGTTTCATAATGCGTGTTATGATTGTATGCAATGCTCGTGTGAGTAGTTGCATGGACTAATGTTGAGTCAAGTCACGGACTTGTGCTCAAAATCGTTTTGTGGTTTGTTCATGTGCAGGTGTTGCTCGAGGGTGAACGTGGTCAATGACGGGACCAGAACTAGGTTCATGGAGGAACTGAGGTTCGGGACTAGGTTCAGGGAGGAATCGAGGTCCTAGTGATCAATGATGTCATGCGGGACGTTCGGGCTAGAGAACGATGCACATGAAGACTAGTCAGTCACGTGAGTGAGGCAGGTGGGCCATATGCGTGCAGAGTTGTTAGTCATGTGAGTATGGTAGGGTGGCCGTACGCGTGCAAGAGTTGTATTCGGCCAGGTTGGGCCAAGTGGAGCTGTGTTGAATACAAACTCCTTCCATGTTTAGAGTGGAAGTTGTATTCAGACTCCTTGTGTTTGCTCTGTATAAATAGGGGGAGGTGCCCCCTGTTTATGTATCAATCGAGAGGCCGATAGCTAAGTATTAGGGTTTGTACTCTTTATTTGGAGTACTACAACCAGATCAAAAAGGAGAAATAAAAATTAAATTTTTCAAGCCTCTCTGCGAGCTACAGTTCTGTTAGATCTTTTCTCGTCATATTCTATCTTAACAAGCTTGTAGGTTCATAACTTGTGATCCATAAGTCCGATTGAGTTGATTCTTTTTTTGTTAGATGCGTATTTGAATCTAGTTTCTTGTGTTCAAATTGCAGATCGATCCGACGGTTGGATCTCTGGGAATTTGTGATTTACCGAACGCATGTACTCTGTTTCTTTTGATTACGAAGCAATTATTTGAATCCAATTTGGAGTGAATTTTTAGTAGATCAAATTTTTGGTTTTAGCTTTCGCGCATTCATTCACCCCCCTATAATTGCTATATTCGTATATATCGATCCTACAAAACTGATCCCCAAAAGATTGAGGAAAGCCTGCAGATATCTAGGT
The DNA here is from genome assembly GCA_036346355.1 of Rhipidocladum racemiflorum. NCBI lineage: Eukaryota > Viridiplantae > Streptophyta > Magnoliopsida > Poales > Poaceae > Rhipidocladum > Rhipidocladum racemiflorum. The sequence goes on from CM070578.1 coordinate 58,720,520, forward strand.
TGGAAAGCGTCCATTCCCTTTGTCAGAGGGTAGTGGAGGAGGTAATGGAGTAGGTGTTTCTGGTTGTGGCTTCGGTGGTTCTGGTCGCGGGACGGGTAGCTCGACGGTGGTAGATGTAGTTTGTGGGGGAAAGCCCAGTCACGTGGTCATGGTACTCCCATTGAAAAGAGGGGAGGTGGTAGGACTGGGACTCAGTAGAGGGCCAGAGTAAAGGCTGTGAAGGTTATGGAGGATGTAGCAGACTAGGAGTACGTTAAAGTGCAGCACATAGCCGACCATGACGATCCTACCTTATCTGATAGCAGGTACGTTTCTAATATATAGGTGTCCTACTTACACACTGATTGATACGGGGGCGAGTCGATCCTTTGTCTCCCTTGTCGAGATTCATGGCTGGTTGAGTGGTAGCATCTTGAGTGTGTCTACATCTTAGGGCATGCAGTCGCGAGTTTCGAGCATTTGTCAAGATAAGAAGGTGAGGGTGTCATTTTCTGTTTTATTCGGTACGTTAGTCTGAAACCAACACCTACTGATCAGGTACTACTAGTTGGAGTCTAGTACGGGTTTTTTCACTAGTAAATTTAGTTGAATATGATAGCACTGGCCCCGAAGGATAGTTAAACGCAAGATCTAGGACTAGCAGATTCCCCCTCTGACCAGTATACTCATACGGGGTAGCCAGAGCACTCATCCCTGTCTCAGCACCTCTCTCCCTTTCTAGTGGACTGAATCTGTTACCCCACTTTTCTTCAGCTTGTTTGTACATCACCAGTGCTTTCTTCTCCAATAAGCTCATCATCCTCCCACTCCTATAGAAGGTTCAAAAAAGGGTTGGAGGGTTGGAAATGTATACTCATTTCCTTAGGGAGTCGGATGGTTCTCATAAACTCTTTTATAAAGTAAATGCGCTCCCTTTACACTTTGATGCTTAATGAGGAAATAACTTTGATTAATACGATCCACAGATCTCAGATCCAATGGCTAATGTGGATGACAAAGGGAATGGGCGCACAATAAACACACGTGGGTTGGAATTTTATGAACCCGATGCTTAAACCCACCTGGTCAGTCAGCCAAAGTCCAGGCCCTCCCTATATATCGCGCACAATAAACACACGTGGGTTGGAATTTTATGAACCCGATGCTTAAACCCACCTGGTCAGTCAGCCAAAGTCCAGGCCCTCCCTATATATCACTCTTGCTACTGTACTGAAGGAGAACGCGGTGCTACGCTAGCCGAAAACAAAATTTTCTACCGCGAACACCCAGGAAACATGTGAGTCAGAGATCTTGGAGCATTACCCTTGGAGCACGCTAGCAGCGGGAGTAGAGTGGGTGAAGCCTCCCCGCGTGCTCCGACGCACCGTACGTAGCCGAACGCGACGTGGTACAACTTCTCCTCGCGGATCGCCGTCACAACAACATCGTTGTAGTCGTACAGTTGATGTAGCTGATTGAATTGATCAGCACCGACGCAAGAGCGACGACGCCTCTACGGTATCCACACGTCCGGGGTGGGATCACCGCGCGTTGGTGTGCTAGCACCCACACGTGCGGCTAGGATTTTAGGGGCAGTGGGATGTGGTGGCGGCTAGGGCTCGTGGTGGGGAGACCATCACTCCGCACGCCCCCACGCCTCCTTTATATAGAGCGTACTAACGGGCCTTCTGTAATAGAAGCCCACTAGGGCTCGCGCTAATGGATCTTCTACAATAGAAATCTACATAAACCCACTAATGGATCCAATCCATTAGACATGATCTAACACATTAAGTGTGTGACCCATTAGGCTCATGTACAAGTCGGCCGCGGTCCCGGAAAACCCTTTTCCCAGACCACAAGTCAATAGCGGTACCTAGCAGCACATATTGACTCCCGAATGTACACAATGATCGAATTAGCTGAACCTTCACTACAAGAGAAATGCTTATCTATGACGAAAATGTCGTGACGTTGTGACATTTTGTCATAAATGTTCAATCTTCTATGACGAATGTTTGCAATTCGTCATGGATCATATCGTGCCCCTCGGCCCATCGAATTTTAGTGATGAAACATAAAATTTCGTCATAATATTACAAAACAAATCGTCATAGATAGTGGAAATCATGTTGGCGTTCCTGGTCGCAGCGTGACATCATATGTATGTATTTTCTATGTCAATATACTTTCGTTAGGGATAATTATATTTGCGAGTCGCTAGGCCTAGTGGGCCCCTTGTCCAACGTGGTGTTGTTGAGCCCATACATATGTGGGTTACACATAACACGTCAGATGTTGTCCATGTGGGACCCATATTTGGGGTCCACATGTTAAGGACAGAGAAAAAAACCCCAAAACACACTTGCAGTTGCGTGGCTCGAACTCGGGACCTCTCCAATACACCCGCATCGCTTTACCGTCGCGCCAATGGGTAACTATTGATTAGGTTTTTACTTTTTTGATATACATAGATAGCCTCATCCCAGTCTCCTTGCCGGCCATTCTGCTGGCCGTCTGCACTCCACATGCCGCCGCGGGCTGCACACCAATAAAATATTGGGACAATGGGTGACTTGAACAAATCAAGTGAAGTGGAGAAACTAGATAAAAATATTGATGTTATAGAGGACACCATAATAGCATAAAACTTGATGCATGTTGACTTTAGAGGCGACGAGAAAGCACTGGGATACACATTATTAATTTCTCACTTTATCAAGATTTAAAGAAAAAAACATTAGATTTTATAAAATAAAACATCCTTAGTGACTAGTCTACATTATGAAATGTTTTTCAAATCCAACTTGAACAACTTCATTGCTATCGGTCTTAGTCCATATTGCAAGCTTATCCTGTAGGAGGAGATAGAAATGGCACTTTATGTATAAAAACTACACGGCTTGCTCAAAAAGACGAGATGAAGTATGAACAGCTGGTTCGAAGTAACAATTCCATAAGCGATGAGTTCGCCGTGATTGTTGTTACGATCATTGGTGATTTCTGGTCGATTCGAGCAGTGAATCAGACGCTCGTCACCAATTTAAACTTTCTTTGCATCACGAGATCATTAAGCCACAGCAGGCGGTACAACCTAATGCAATCAATTTGGCAATGTTCCACCATACATAGGAATCGGGATGTCTCTTAACCCTGTCACTGTTGAAACAATCTAGGAACACACTAGCGATCAATTTGGTAAACTCAAACATCAACTCTCGCTCCTGACGTTCGGCGAAGAACCCACTTCCCGGATGATGAGCGATGAAGTCGCAAAACAACACTTTTGATTGCAGAACAAACAATGACAATTGCTTTTCCTGGCAATGCTTCCACCAGCCAGATTGTGCTTTATTTATAGCCTTGTGACCAATTACAAGCCAGGCTTACATTAATACATCGTGGTTCCATCGTAACACCTTAAATGCGAACTAACTCGGACAGCTTCTACGAAAGTCTGAAACCTACTACTATTTCTACTCGATCGCACTTCTTGAAGAAAACAAAGTGTAAACTGAAACTAAGCGAAAGACTAAATCTAAGTAGTCGTGTTGGCCCTATAGTATCGACGCCGTTGAGACCGATCAGGTTAACCATCCAAACCATCTCGCTATTCTTTTATGATCTCTAAGCAATCCATCAACAATTTGGAGATACCGGTGCATCTGGTTCATCCTTTACGTAAATCATTACCTTTAAAAGCGAAAATAGTATGAAGATTGCAGCAAGCGGTACAAAAATATGTTACATACAGACGGATAATACAAGAGAAACAATAATTAGTAGCAATATGCACAAACAGGAAACGAAATTACAATACAAGGATAGAGCATACATTTCCATCCTACATTAAATGGATGAAATGATGGCAATATTGGCATGGTTATATCTATGAATATATATGGGTTTCAACTGCATTTTCTCGTTTCCTATACATTTCTACATGGGGCCATAGCCTTTCTTGTAAAAAATGCATTGAGGCAATACCCTGTTGCCCAGGTCAAAACAATCAGCATGTGGAATGCTGCTAAACCAATTGAAGGGCATCAAGATTTGTACATCTTCAACATCTAATGCACACAGAAGAGCTCAAGTTCACTAGAGCAGGTTCCAGAGTCCAGAATACCATTTCTTTTATATATTAGCATAATTTATCCAAGATATGTAAATTATGGCCTATTTGGCAACAATGATACTGTTATAAATCAATGATAGACAAACTAGATAATACTGTTATAAATCATGTTGAGATTTTGAAGAATCGGGATTCAAGATTTACTCATGAGTCTTCTATTTTGAAAAAAAAAGTTAGATAATTTCTCTATTAGTCAACATATTGTGAATTTGTGTCTCAATAATGCTCATGTCAATGGGAGGGTGTTAGTGCTTGTATCTAATTTCTATCCTCTCTCTCTTTGTATTGAATTTGAATTGGAGAGGTATGTAGCCAGCCCTTAATTTGGCTACAAACTAATTGATCCAAGACAAACCAGAAAGAAAAGAATAGGTAGGAAGAAAACAAAATTAAAGGGGGGAACAACTATATATTTTGCAGAAGTACAAAGGCATTCATCTATTTTTGCACTCAAACTAAACTTGTCATGTTACTTTTGGAGTAGTCCCAAGCCTAAGCTCTAGATCTACTTCTTGTGGATCCACAAGGGGTGAACTATAGCTAGGGCTTGCTGTTCTTTTGTGTACCTTGCATCATGATCAGCAACTCATAGCAACACCTCTGCTCTTTGACATGGTGCCACCAGTGAGCCTCACGCCACGGTGCACAAAGATCGAAAGCGCCACCAACGGCTGATCCACACGCCTCCTCTCCATCGCCCTCCCGACTGCAGGATAGGAGAGGTCGGGTCGCGGGACTCCTCCAGGAGCTCCTCGAAGGGCGTGGGCATGGGCGCGGTGACGGATTCACAGGCAGATGCGATGGGGGCCTGCGAGGATGCAGCTCGGGGAAGAGACGTGCTGGCGCATGGGGTCAGCATGAGATTGAGGCTTCTAGGGGAGGAGGCTGCTCGGGGATGAGTAATAGACAGAAATCGGATCGGAGCAGTCCTCTGGAATCGCACAGAAATCGGATGACAGGTCGGGGATGAGTAATAGACAGAAACCGGATCGGAGGCGATCCACTGGAATCGCATAGAAATCGGATGATGTGGCTCCATGTACTCGCTATAAGAAGGGGAAGACTCAGAACTATCGGGAGATACAAGAAACAGAGACAGAGCAACGAAAACAGAGAGTACATTGTTGATTGTCGCAAATTAATCTAAAGGCGGTGGCTCCAAAAACAGCTAAGCTATCCAAGACGTCCGTCGCCCCGATAACTTGTGGTTAATTTTGGCTCATTGTTGTTAATTGTTGCACTATTTTTTAGTACCTTCTAATTATTTATACATGTCTAATTATTTATTTGCTATTATATGTTGAACAGATGGATAGAAGTTGGATATATGGCAAGCAATTTACACTTGCATATATCAAAGGCGTGAAAGATTTCATGGAATTTGTTGAAGAAAGATTTGATGCGAATGTTGAGATACTCTGCCCATGTCGTCGATGTCTTAATCAAACAGTAAGACCTCAGTCTGATGTGCAGGATCACATTCATATTTATGGGATGTCAAGTACATACACTCAGTGGGTTCATCATGGAGAACCACTTGATGTTGAAGTCATAGAACTTCAAGTGAATTCAGATGAAAATGTTCGCCATATGGAAAATTCTAGTCATGATACATTGGGTGTGGGTGAGGATGACAACAATGATGATGGTGGATTACCGGAGATGTTAGAAGAACTCTATACAGCTTGGGACCAAGGTGGAGAACATCCAAAGTTTACTAGAGTGCTTGAAGATGCAAAACGTGGACTTTGCCCAGAATCTAAAATATCAAGATTCTCTTTTCTGGTGAAGTTGCTTCATGTGAAATCATGCTATCGAATCAGCAACGTAGCATTTGATGGAATATTGAAGTTGTTGGTGTTAGCATTTCCACATTGCAAACTTCCCAAATCATATTATGAAGTAAAGCAATATCTCCGTGAGTTGGGTCTTGGATATGATTCTATCCATGTGTGCATGCATAATTGTGTGCTATTTCGGAAGGAGTACGAGAATAGAGATGAATGTCTGGTATGTGGTACATCAAGATGGAGAGATGCTGATGGTAAAAAGCAAGTTCCTCAAAAGGTGTTGAGACATTTTCCATTGATACCAAGATTGAAGAGGTATTTTTCATCAAAAAAGACAGCAGAGGACACACAATGGCACATGATGAGGAGAAAACCAGTTGATAATGAAATGAACCATCCAGCAGATGGCGAGGCGTGGAAAGACTTCGATAGGAAATATCCGATGTTTGCAAAAGATGCAAGAAACATGAGGCTTGGCATAGCTACAGACGGTTTTAATCCATTTGGCATTATGAGTACCTCATATAGCATGTGGCCAGTGCTTGTGATGCCTTATAACATGCCACCATGGGTATGAATGGATCAATCCAACTGTATGATGGCCTTACTCATACTAGGTCCAAAATATCCTGGGAAGGATTTTGATGTATTCTTGGAACCTCTCATAGAAGAGTTGATTGAACTATGGAACGGTGTCCATGCTTATGATGCATTCACTGCTACGATGTTCCAACTGCATGCTGCAGTACTTTGGTGCATACATGATTACCCTGCTTTGAGCACTTTATCGGGGCGAACTACAAAAGGTTATTATGCATGCATACATTGCGACAAAGATCCATTGTCCCGGGCCATAAGGAACAAAATATGTTACATTGGTCACCGTCGTTACCTCGCAATGGGCGATCGTTTGCGAAAGAGCTTAGCATTTGATGGACATCATGAAAAGCGTGACAAGCCAAGAAAGTTTAGTAGAGAGGAACTATTACAACAAATAGAGAAGGTGAAAGATGTTAGACCAGGGAAGCATCCTCCAAATAAGAAAAGAAAGCGTCAACAGAAGGATGAGCCAAAAATATTTATCTGGAGGGCTATATTGTTTGATTTGCCATATTGGATAGAATTGATTCAGCCACACAATCTTGATGTCATGCACATCGAGAGAAATATATGCATGAACCTTCTAGGCACAATACTAGATATAGAGGGGAAGACAAAAGATACTATCAATGCTAGACTTGATTTGCAAGATATGGGCATAAGAGGTGATTTGCACTTAGAAGACAAAGGCAGCACATATAGCATGCCAAATGCATGCTATACCTTGAAAAAGGAGCACATAATTGCATTTTGCGAATTTATTAGAGATATCAAATTTCCAGATGGTTTTGCTTCCAACTTATCTAGATGTATAAGTGCTGATGGATGCAAGTTACAAGACTTGAAAACTCATGATTGTCACATCCTCCTGCAGAGAATTTTACCCGTTGGCCTTCGTGGTTTTGTACGCAAAGAAATATATGAAGCAATTGCAGAGCTGGGTAACTTCTTTAAAGAGTTGTGTTGTAGAAATCTGGATGTTGATGTACTGCATCGACTTAAATCACAAATCCCAATAATTCTATGCAAGCTTGAGAAAATATTTCCTCCGGCCTTCTTTGATGTCATGGTGCACTTGGTCGTTCATCTGGGATGAGGCAATTCTTAGAGGTCCAGTACAATTTGGATGGATGTACCCAATTGAGCGTCGACTTTGCACTCTGAAAGGTTTTGTGAGGAACAGGGCAAGACCTGAAGGGTCTATTGCGGAGGCATATGTAGCCGATGAGGCCTTGACATTTTGCTCAAGGTACATGGACAATGTTGAAACTAGATTTAATCGGGACACAAGTGGGGATGGATCTCTAGGAGATCTTGGCGATTGTGACATTTCTGCTTTTAAGCATGGCGTTAATTTAGTAGGATCATGTCGAGTTACTTACCTTGATGATGAATTTGATAAGCTTGTTTGGTATGTGCTGCATAATAGTGAAGAGGTTGATCCATACAAGAAGTGAGTGCATTATTTCCAATGTAAATATGAATTTCATGCTACGTATAACTAACTTATTTGTAGGAAATATTTAACGATATGCTTGGTGTTTCCTTTTTGCAGGATGTTCACCGAAGAGTTGGAGAAAGAAGGGTCCGTTGATATTGACAAGAGATTGATGAGTGGATTTGCTAAATGGTTTAAGAACCATATAAGCGAGGTGTCGGAAGGGGTTAGTGATCACCAACGTGCACTCTCATGTGGTCCAGATCTGCGTGTCAGAATATATTCAGCTTGCATTGTTAATGGTGTTCGATATAACACCGTTGGTCGTGAGAAAAACTTGAAGACACAAAATAGTTCCATCATGGCCGATGGTACACATAATGGCCAACCAACTGAATTTTATGGTTCATTAAAAGAGATCGTTGAGTTGCTATATAACTCAAATCTACACTTTCGTCGATCGGTAGTCCTATTTCGATGTGACTGGTATGATCAAGATGGCAAGATGAGAGCCATCGAAGATGATGGGTATTTCAAATCCATCAATATTGAGGGGTTGTGGTACAAGACTGATCCTTTTATTTTAGCTACTCAATCCAAAAAGGTATTTTACTTACAGGACACGCTACTAGGGAAAAAATGGCGAGTTGTACAGAAGTTCGAGCATCGGCATCTATATAATGTGGCTGAAATTGACATGACAAAAAATGTTGGTGCATATCAAGAAGAGGATGGTTACGTCACAGTATGATGTGCAATCTATTAATGCACCTTTAGAGAGTTTGCGTCGCCATGACGAGGATGAAGTCTTAGCTGTTGATGCTAATTTAGTGGAGAATGTGCACGACACCATTCGAAATGAGGACAGTTCGAGCGAATCTGAAGAAGAAGATGACACTATGGTTCAGTTTGTCAGTGATACTGAGCATGAAGATATTCCATTGTGTGACACCGAGGAGGATTAGTTCTAATCGGGTTGATCAAACCATATTATTCAGTTTATATAGTTTTTAATTATTATGTGATTAAACTTCGTTATTGAAAACTTTGATAGTAATATTTCCCGCAATTTTTTTAGTCAAACATATTATTGCAAAGGAGAGGGAACAATGTTTCGCGCATGAATTTTGTTGCACCAGGAAATAAAATCCATCGGGCGCGCTAATATTTCCCGCACAGTCCCATCGCCTCCCGAAGTTAACCCTAAATCTCCTCCTCCACCACTGGCGAGGATCCCGTCGCCCCCAACTTCCCCCCAAATCGCCTCCCCAACTTCCCCCAAATCCCCTCCACCACCAGCCGTATCCACATCGTTGCCGTCGCCCCCACCTCGATGCACTGCCCATTATCCCCGTCGCCTCCCGCACTTCCCCCCAAATCCCCTGCAGCACCAGCCGAGTATCCCCATCGTCGCCGTAGTACCCACCTCCCATTTGCGAGCAGGAGCGGTTGAAGGCGGAGGCGCGTGAAGGGGGAGCTGCTTCCACTTCTTCTACACCCTCCCCGGCCTCCAGCGGTATAGTTTCATCTTTTTTTTTCAGAAATCTGAACTTCGTAGTTCTATTCATTAGATTTTTGACCATTGTGCTATTGCCTTGAAGTCATTCTAACTATTTGGATCCTGATATTCTGTAGTTCAGAGACAACATTGGCATTACTGCGGCATCCAGATTGTTGTATCTCAGCTTACTCATCAGTAAGCACACTTTGCCCTTTAATTTACATGTTTGTTCATGCAGCAGATTTCAATTTATCTCTTGCTACCTTTCAAATGTACGATTTCTGAAATAATGTACTGCTATCTATCCTGCAATTGAATGTTATGCATCTTTATTGTTCTTCCCAGAATAGGAAAAACAAAGCATTACTACATATTTTCATACTTACTCCATTTTGTAGGTTGTAATTTTACCATAAATTTTACCCTGTCCCCGGCGTAATTGTTGAGCTCAATGAGAACACGCAAACAAGTTATAGGTTGTCTTCCTCTACTTGTCTTTTTTTGGGATTATCTTCGTGCTTGTGATATATACTACAATGCATATTATATATACTAGTATATCAAAATTCATCCATGTTAATGTAGTGTTAATGTGGTTAACATGATAATATTTAACTATCTTAACTACTCACGTACGCATGTATAATGACTTCACAGTATATAAAATCACACAAACTTTAAGTCTTAAGTGGATTTTCAGACATGAACATTCAGCATCAATGTGAATACACAGTTTCACACGCTATTCACATTCATTGATTTCATAATTGAAATTCAACTGTGTGAATATAAGAAGTTGTGGCTTGCAAATATCACAGTTACAGTATTCTTACGATTTCAAATAATAATACCAATGATTTCATAATAGAACATCAACTGTGTGAATATGAGAAGTTGCAGCTTGCCAATATCGCGGAGGTTCATGCCAAATTTGATTTTCTGGGCATCCGTAAAGTAAAAAACGCTCTGAATGCATCGACTACTTCCCATTCATCTATAAGGACAAGCAATCTGAGCTTAGAACACAGTGAAGACTCCGATTCAGAGTATAATCCTGAAGAGGACAGTGGGACCGAGAATGATGCAAATGACAAGATTCCTTCATATGAGGAGCCGCAGACGGAAGTGCGAACTGTAGCTACTATATCAGCCTTAAAGGTGCTTTGTCTATTCTGTTGGGGGCTTAGAATTTTGGTGTACTTGTGTTTTGAATTGGTTATGTGGTTCTTGTGTTGGTCTTTATTTATTTCAAGTGATATATTGACTTTGCTGTTTATTCTTTTATACCAGAGTAAATCATATAAAAAAACTATTACAAGGCCTGCTTTAAGGCCCAATAAAAGGGACAAGATGGCTCCAGGTGGCACAAGACCTTCCAAGAGAGTGAAGGCAACTCAAACAATACAGCCACCCTCATCGGAGTTTCAACAAGGTCAACAAAGAAAGAATTTATCCTTGGGACAACTTACTGAAGATAGAACCACTGCAGCACATGATCAACTGGATCATCAAGTTCAGAGCCAAGGACAAGAACCTATTGTGGAACCTAGGAGCACTACAAAGCAAGCGGTTGATGATCAAGTTCAGAGCCAAGGACAAGATCCTATTGTGGAACCTAGGAGTCCCATTAGGGACTGGTCTTACGAAGGAGAAAGTTTAGATGCGGACGAAGGTGGTGAACCTGTTGCCCATAATGAGAACAACCAGTCAAATAATGCAGGCATGTATTTCTACCTTGCTCCTTTAATGATTGTAAAGTTTTTGTTCTCTAACTCTTTGGATCACAACTTTGTAGATACACCAATACCTGCTTGTAGAGGGAAGAGGCCCCAAACAATGGGCAAATCACTTGACAGGATGACTAGAGCTATGGGCAGAAGGATGCCCATACAATTTACGGAAGGGGTCAGGAGGCCACAAAATTCAGATCAAGCTGCTAAGCTAGCTTCGGAGGCTGGCATTCACATTAGGCAATCTGTGCCTATCCTCACACACTGGAAGGAATACAAGAACAACACTTCTCATTTACAGAATTTCATGGGCAAATTATCTGTAAGTAATTAATTCTTTCCCACTAACATGTTTTCTTCTACCTGATTAACAGCCGCTTATACATATTCATGATATCTTCTTTCTGCCTAACTGCTTATATCTAATTGATTGATAGACAAGGCTAGCTATGGACACTACTGCAAAGCCAACGAATGATGCATGCTCTGATTTATTCAAATGCGGGATACGCCAAGCTAGGCATAGGCTCAAGAAGCGATTTTTTGATGGTATTCCAGCTAATGAAATCAGTGGAACATCTCCAGTACCTCAATTGTCTGATGATGAGTGGAGAAAGCTAGTTAACAAATGGTCAGACCCAAAAAATAAGGTATTGTAACCACTTTTTTCTTTTAAGATTCTATTGCTGAATGTGACTAACTAGAAAGTATTTTCTAGGAAATCTGTGAAAAGAACAAGGACAATCGTGCCAAAGTCCAGTTCCATCAGACTACTGAGTTCTCGTAGCTATATTTATCAGACCGCCATGCTCTTGTATGTACCCATCATCTCGCTTATTATTGGTTTTTATCCAAAAATAATTATCTTGCCTTGTTTTGTTGTTATAAGTACTAAACATTGATTTTGTTTTCATTCATACTAAAATCTGAAGGAGAAGAACAAAGATCGAGAGTTAGATGCGGTTGAAATCTTTAAAGAATGCCACAACAAAGAAGAAAAAGGGATTCTCTCAACCAAAGTGCAACATGCAATTGTATGTCCTGTCAATCCTACCATTTTATTGTTACTGTTGGAATGTTGTCATGTGATGAGCACTAATGATACTGCATTTATCTCAAATATTGCTACCTTGTTTAATTATGTAACCTAAACCTAAAAATCTGGTTGATCTATGATGTCATGATGTTTTTACTTATTTACTAAAGTGAATGTAATTTATGCATATTTCCTATGCAATTGGTCATGGGAAAATATAATTTTGTGCCATTCAACTCTAGAAATGGACTCACATTAAGGTTTCTTGCTAGAATCAAATAGGTACCAAGTAGCTTTTATTTCTACAATTATCAACAATGCTATTGGTAGGTGTACAAAGTGCAAAGAAAGCAGTTCCAGGACCTTATCTCGCTACCAATTTTTATAGCTAAGATGGTTAATGGCCAGACTGAAATATATATGAAAAAAAATACTAACTTTAAAATATTTGCATATTTAGACCAAAGAAACATCCATGAAATACATGAATGGTTTATGTGGTTAAACCAAACTACAAAAGTACATAGACACAAATGGCTATGGTCCACAAATTAAACCAGAAAACAAATAAAATGCATTAGTGACATGCACAATGTTGCATAGAGAATACTTTGGATCATGAATAACATCCACGATCCCTGTAGCTTTAGATGAGAAAGATTCCCATACAATGTCGTATGTCCACATCAGTTTCCATTTTATAAATGCTATTTGCCTATTTATAACAATTTCTATTTGAAATTTGAACATTCCAGTTGAATCAAATTGGAAAAGTTAATTAGGAAAATACTAACTTTTTGAGAAGCACTGAAATGAGGTTGAAAGTGTAAATAATGCTGTGACTAGTGATTTAGTAGCTATGTCAACTAGATTTATTTACGGGCAATATAATCATGTGCTTGTTAAATGACCTATTAGATGAACCAAACAAAATGCTCATGGTTGATACTTCTGCTCCTTTGCCTAGAATTTGCAAGTACATGCAAATTTTATAAAATTAACTCTTAATGTCCAGTATGTTTACATTTCAGAACATGCATATAAATATTCAATCTTATGTTCATTATTCTTTTCTTCAGTATGTACCTTCTTTCTTTCTTATGAAAAAATAATTGTTTACTAAAACCTATGCAGATAATTGCTCATTTTTTGCTTCTTTTGATAATTTAGGCTCAGATGGAAGAAATGATGCAGCCTGTTGCAGATGGACAAACACCAACATCCACTATAGAGGTTGTTTCTACGGTTCTCAGCCAGAGCGGTGCAAGGAGCAGTCAATTTTTGAAGAATGTTGGCTTAGAGACAACCTCAAAAAACTACTATGTCATCGACTGAAAAAGAACTTCAGGATCAACTTGATAAGGAGAGATGTGGGATGTCAGAGACAGGGGTCCTGCAAGAGGGGCCTACACCCGACTGGGCTTGACGGGCGGAGTAGAAGGCCCAAAGTCCAGAAGCACCACGACGGGCCCGGAGGAGGTTTTCGACTTGTTCCCCAAGGCAACTCCCGATCCTTCGGGGAAGCTTCGCGCCACGCCCGAACAACCCGCCAAGAACGAAGCATGCACCGACATCGCAGAGCTCATGATGTCGGAACTCGACAGTGGCGGCAGCGAGGTCGGGAAAAGCATAACCGCCTCTCCAAGACGTAGAGCGCCAGGGCCAATAAGGACAAAGTACATGTCGGCCAGGCCACCATGTTCAGGGCCCGGTGGCGCCCATCTATCATGTATCCTTCCCCCAGTATATAAGGGGAGGAGGGAGAAACAAGAAAAGAAGGCTCACAATATATCCAAGAACACAGGACTAGGGTATTATCTCCTCCGAGAGAGCCCGAACCTGTCTAAACACAGATCTCCCTTGCATCCTGTGTTACCATCAAGCTCAGATCCCGCACAAATCCCCTAGAATCACAAATCTCATTGCCGGCGAAACCGATCGTCGACAGTTGGCGCGCCAGGTAGGGGCTTGTGTCAAGATCTTCGTCAAGCTTGATGGCTACGACGAGCGAAGCCTCCACAGCCTTCTTCCCGGGCCAGGTCTTCCGTTTCGGAAGCCTGACCTTCATCTCCAACGACCTCGGGAGCCTTTCCCTCTCTAAGGGAACCGTGCTGCAGCGCGGTGAGGTTTCCGGCGAGCCATCGCCATGACTTCCACGCCGATCGGAGGGTCCCCCTGTCTCATGCTCTAAAATGCCGAATGGGGAACCGAAGGCCCATTCCGGCCTGGGAGTCGGACTCGAAGACGCCGAGGTGCGAATGGTGGGGGTTCTCGCCACCAAACCACTCTGCACCTCCGAGCGCATGGAGTTATCTTCTTCAGGCTCACCCACCACGCCGAGTCGAAGAAAGCCTAGAGAGTCGCTGGAATTTCCGTGAGAGTCTGCGTGAATCGAGGGCTCATGGCGGGTCGCAGCAGCGCCGACACCTCGGCCGCCGACTTGGAAGGTGGCCGAGCAATGAACTCGACGCTGGCGCGTGATCTCCGGACCGCGCCGGGCTGTCAATGAAGACATTCTCGCAAGCCATGATGGGGACCAGGCTGTTTTTCGTACTCCACGCCAGAATATCGTCGCCTTCCAAGACACTCCTGGATACCCCGACCCCTATCTTTGGGGCGGGTGATCCAGCTTGCCCCGATCATGGCCCAAGTAAAGGCCATGGTGACGGCGACCATCAGCGAGCCCAGCATCGACCAGCCCGGCAAAGGAGTCATCACGTGGTCGGTGAGGACCCAGACGGCCAGCCTGGCCGGTCAGGGAAGCCCGCCAGACACACCATGTTCTACCGCGGAGACGACTTGCGACACAAAGATCAACCGCGACCTCCGTTCAGACCTCGACGCCAGCGCCGCGACCGAAAGGGAGGAACAACGCCCGTCAAGCCGGCGAATATGAACGCTACGGCATCCTCCCGCGAGATCGCGAGACGCCAAGCGATCCCCTAACGTCGATCACCACCGGAGGGTGTCGCGGGGTCATTGAAGGGGTTCACGCGTTTACCCCTCACCTACGCCGAGTGGTTTGGCCTGATGGATTTAATCCTAAAGGCATCACTAGGTTCGACGGTGAGAGGGACCCGGAGGCTTGGCTACAAGTATATGCTCTGGCAGTCAGGGCCGCCGGGGGGATCAGAAAGTAATGGCAAACTACTTGCCGGTTACCCTCTCGCTTTGGCCCCAAGCATGGCTCACCGGACTCCCAGCGAACTCTTTAGATTCCTGGGAGATCTCAGGTGAGCGATTCATTTCAAATTTCCAAGGCACTTACGAGCGCCCAGGCACCCCTTGGGACCTATATCAGCTACACCAAAGGAGGAACGAACCCCTCCGGGAGTTCGTCAAGCGCTTCATGCACAGGAAAAGCACCGTTCGGGATGTCACAGATGCGATTGTGATAGCTGCCTTCCAGAAGGGAGTCAGCGACCCCGACCTCATCAAGAAGATGTCCCGGAAGCCACCGACGTCGGTCCGGGAGCTGTTCGCCCTAGCGGACCGTTACGCTTCAGCCTCCGAGGCTCTGGCGGAACGGCGTGACGAGGGGAAGGATCAGGCTGAACCCCCCCGGTGGAAAGAAAAGAAGCGCAAGGGTGAAGAGCTGGTGGCAGTCGCTGCACCAACTCACCCTCGCGCCCTCAAAGAGGACGGATATGATAAGGATATGAACTCACTTTGCCCTTTCCATCCGAAGGGGAGGCATGCCGCCAAGGACTGCTTCACCCTAAAGAGGTTCGCCTGCGAGAGCAAGAAGCAGACTGGACAAAGTCCGAGTGGACACGCCGCCAACAAGCCGCCTCCTCCCGAAGCCGAGGAGGACTATCAGGAAGCCGATCTCGAGCTCAACTACATATTCGGGGGCTCAGCTGCATATGAGTCCAAGCGGAAGCAAAAGCTCACCGCCCGGGACATCTACGCGGTGCAGCCGGAAACGCCCCAATATGTACGCTGGTCCGAGGTCGCGATAACCTACGACCGCTCGGATCACCCGGATCACGTCCCGTTCCCCGGCAGGTATCCTCTCGTCTTGGCGCCCGTCGTCCGCGGCATCAAGCTCAAGAGGGTATTGATCGGCCAGCGGGAGCGGGCTCAATGTCCTCTTTGTCAAAACCCTTGACGATATGGGGATTCCACGGCCGGAGCTAAAGCGCGGATCGCCGCCTTTCCACGGTGTCATACGGAACTTCAGCGACACCACTCGGACAAATCACTCGCCGGTCACTTTCGGCGAGGGAGAATTACACGGACAGAGAACCTTGGTTTCGAGGTGGCAGATTTCGCAACAAAGATATCATGCCATCTTGGGGAGACCGGCTACCGCCAAGTTCATGGCGCATTACCCACTACACGTACTTGACATTGAAGATGCCGGCCGAGTGGTATCATCGCTTCACGCTGGTGACATGAAGCGCTTTTTTTCTGTGATGTGAAAGGCTGCGAGATGGCCGAGTCCTGGAGGCGCGAGCGGCTCGAGGGGATCCGGCGAGAAGCGGATTCCGAGAAGCCGGCGGCGTCCCCACCCGCAAAGCGCGAAACCCCGGGATCGGCCCCGAAGAAGGTACCAAAAGAATCCTCCTCGACCCGTCCGATCCGTCGCGAACCGCCTTGATCGGGACAGGGCTCGGGGACAAATAGGAGGACGTGCTCGTCACTTTCCTGCGGGCGAATAAAGACGTCTTCGCCTGGAAGCCGTCGGACATGCCCGGAGTTCCCAGGGAGGTGATCGAGCACGCATTAAATGTAGACCAATCGGCCAGGCCAGTCAAGCAAAGGCTGCGGCGATTCGCCCAAGACCGCCGACAAGCCATCAGGGAGGAGATTACAAAGCTGCTAGCCGCAGGCTTCATCAAAGAAGTGTATCACCCCGACTGGTTGGCAAACCCTGTCCTTGTCCAGAAGAAGAATAAAAGCTGGCGCATGTGTGTTGATTACACCGACCTCAACAAGGCTTGTCCGAAAGATCCCTTTGGTCTCCCTCGTATTGATCAGGTGGTGGACTCCACTGCCGGATCCCGACTACTTAGTTTTCTGGACGCCTACTCAGGCTATCATCAAATCCGGCTTCGAGAGGAGGATTGCGAGAAGACCTCGTTTATCACCCCGTTCGGAGCATATTGCTACATCACCATGCCGTTTGGGCTGAAGAAACGGGCGCGACTAATCGGTAGCGATCTGGTGATGTTTTCACCATCAGCTTGGACGCAACGTGGAAGCCTATGTGGATGATATAGTGGTCAAAACCGAGGCAGAAGACAGCCTCACCTCTGATCTAGCCGAAACGTTCACAAGTCTGAGGGCGTTCCAGATGAGGCTAAACCCCGAGAAGTGTGTTTTCGGAGTTTCCTCTGGGAAGCTACTCGGGTTCATTGTCTCTCATCGCGGGATCGAGCCGAACCCGGAGAAAATCGGGGCCATCATGAGGATGGCCCGCCGCCACCCAAAAGAGATCCAAAAGCTCACTGGGTGCATGGTAGCGCTTGGCAGGTTTATCTCCCGGTTGGGAGTTCGGGGAATGCCTTTCTTCAAGCTCCTCAAGAAGCATGACCGTTTTGAATGGACGGCGGAGGCGCAGCAAGCCTTTGAAGAGCTCAAGGTGTTCCTCTCCACCCCTCCAATTCTAGTCTCGCCGGTGCAAGGTGAACCTCTCCTGCTCTACATAGCGGCGACAACTCATGTAGTCAGCACCGTGATAGTTGTGGAGCGGGAAGAATCGGGACACCGCTACGGCGTGCAACGCCCGGTTTATTTTGTCAGCGAAGTGCTGGGCGAATCCAAGACGCGATATCCTCAAATCCAGAAGCTGTTGTACGCCATTTTGATCTCGTCACGGAAGCTGAAGCATTATTTCCAAGGACATTCGATTTCAGTAGTGACTTCTTTCCCCGTGGGAGAGGTCCTCCATAATCGGGAAGCTACTGGAAGAATTTTAAAGTGGGCAGCTGAGCTTGGAGCTTTCGACGTCTCGTTCAAGCCGCGCACCGCCGTCAAGTCCCAGGCTTTGGCCGACTTTACGGCCGAGTGGACCGAATCCCAGGCTCCCCGCACGGAAGAAGAGCCAGAATATTGGATCATGCACTTCGATGGATCTCTCATGCTTGGAGGAGCAGGGGCGGGAATTCTCCTTATCTCGCCTAAGGGCGACAGGTTGAAGTATGTCCTTCGGATTCACTTCCCGGCCTCGAACAATGCCGCAGAGTACGAGGCTCTCATCCATGGGCTCCGTATCGCCACATCACTCGGAATCCGACGGCTGGCGGTTCGGGGCGACTCCCAGTTGGTGGTGAACCAAGTACAGAAGGACTGGTCGTGGCGTGGATCGAGACCATGACGGCATCTTGCCCGGCAAGTCCGAGAATTGGAAGGCGAGTTTGATGCCTGAGGCTGGTTCATGTCCTCCGCCGCAATAATGAGGCGGTGACGAGTTGGCTAAAATGGGAGCCACTGGGGATGTTGTCCCGAGTGGTATCTTCGTCTGAGATCTTCACGATCCAACCGAATTCTGAGCAGCGAGAGCCGAGCAAGGATCCTGGGACCGGGGTCCTGCTCATCGATCCCGACTGGACTACCCCGTACCTTGATTATCTCCTGAAGGACAAACTCCCGGAAGCGACCACTCTGGCCGAGCGCGTCTCCCGACAAGCCAAGTCCTATGTGGTGGTGGGCGACGAGCTCTTCCGGAAGAGTGCCTCAGGTGTCCTCAGGCGGTGTATTTTGGGACAAGTGGGAAGAGAGCTGCTCCAAGAAATCCACTCGGGGATGTGTGGCCATCACGCGGCGTCGAGCGCCTTGGTGGGGAAAGCCTACCAACAGGGCTTCTTCTGGCCAACAGCTGTAACGGATGCCAAGGAGATTGTTCGAACCTGCGAGGGCTGCCAGTTCTACGCAAGGCGGACACACTTGCCGGCGCAGGAGCTGCAAACTATGCCCATCTCTTGGCCCTTCGCAGTCTGGGGGCTCGATTTAGTGGGCCCGCTCAAGAAGGCTCAAGGTGGTTTCGCCTACCTCTTCGTAGCCATTGACAAGTTCACCAAGTGGATCGAAGCCAAACTAGTCGCCACTATCACTGCTGTTAAGGCCAAGGAGTTCTTCCAGGATATTGTGGTCAGATTCGGAGTGCCCAACCGGATCATCACGGACAACGGCACCCAATTCAGGAGTGAAGAATTCCAAGAATGGTGCGAAGGCGTCGGGATCAAGATCTGCTTCGCCTCGGTGGCTCACCCACGAAGCTATGGGCAGGTTGAGCGAGCTAACGGTCTGGTCCTCCAAGGCCTCAAGGCCAGGATCTTCGACCGCCTCAAACCATACGCTGCCCGATGGGTGAAGGAGTTACCGTCGGTACTCTGGAGACTCAGAACCACTCCCAGCCGAGCAACTGGCCAAACCCCCTTTTTCCTGGTCTATGGCGCAGAGGCGGTTCTGCCGACCGAGCTAGGGTTCGAATCCGCGAGGGTTCGGAATTACAACGAAGCCGAGTCTGAGGGAAGCCGAATGGTGGAGCTTGATCAACTCGAGGAGGCTCGGAACGTTGCAGCCATCTAGTCGGCTAAGTACCTCCAGGGACTTCGGCGTTACCACTCTCGTAATGTCAGAGGCAGAACCTTTTCAGAAGGAGATCTGGTCCTGAGGAGGAACCAGAAAAGCGAGCACAAGCTCTCTCCAATTTGGGAAGGTCCGTACACTGTGGAGAAGACGGTTCGGCCGGGCGCTTATCGACTTAGACGTGAAGATGGCGAGGTTTTGGCGAATACTTGGAACGCCGAACAGCTCCGTCGCTTCTACGCATAAGTTATGTACCCTACTCTCACATACTGAATGAAATGGTGATCCATTTTATTTTCTGAAGCCCTACTGTGTAATGATAGTCCCGAGTGGTTATTACCCGACTGGTGTAGCGCCTAATCCTGGACGCGCTGGTACAAAACGCACGGAAATAAAAACCGCGATGAGCACAAAACTCCGGCGGTTCATACAAACGCGCATAACGGAATGGGTAGAAAGCACTAACCACTCGGGGACTACAATTCGCAGCGCCAGAATCTAACCGAGATTTTCCTGATCGAGAGTTTCTAGCCGTCAAAAGCTCGTGCCCCAGCGCCTCGTTGCTGGCACTGGAGCAACTGACTAGAATAGTTGATCAGGCGGAACCCTAAACTCGGAATAAATATGACGGCACAGATTGGGCAAGATTCCACTTTTTATTCCTTAATATTAGTAAT
Organism: Rhipidocladum racemiflorum; assembly: GCA_036346355.1. Lineage (NCBI taxonomy): Eukaryota > Viridiplantae > Streptophyta > Magnoliopsida > Poales > Poaceae > Rhipidocladum > Rhipidocladum racemiflorum. The sequence goes on from CM070578.1 coordinate 58,740,942, forward strand.
TTACACTACTGACTTTCTTTTTCATTTTCTCGCGCTTAAAAACAAAAAAAAAGGGGGAAGGCGGGGCGGCTCCTACCGCCAATCCTCCTGCTGCTGCTGCTTCTGCCGCTGGGAGGCTCGGGAGAGAGGTCGTCGGGATCAGATGCGACGCGAGCGACGTAGCGCCGCTAGGATCTCGTCCTCAACCACCCAAAGGGGTGGTATGAGGCGAACGAGAGTCCTGATGGCCAGGTCGTCGCGGCGCTCGCGCCCGATCATCTCCATGATGATCTCAGCCACCTCGTGGAGCCCCAGAGCCACCTCAAGCAAGGCGGCCACTGCGGCGGCGTCGCTGGCGGCTCCTTCCTCCTCCTCCGCCTCTAGAGTGGCGAAGTCGAGCTCCTCCCAAAACTCTGCCTCCTCCTAGTTATGGAGTAGCCCGAAGAATCGCTGGCGGAAGAATGCCGTGTAGGGGCCAACAAATCTCCTCATGCTAGCCATGGAGGAAGGCTGGGAGGAAAGAAAGAGGAAGAAGAAGAAGAAGAAGGAGACGATCGCTCGAGGGCGGTGACGTCCCATTTATAACCTGTACCTGGCTCCAGAATCGAGGCGACGCCATTCAAAAACGCAAAAGACGAAGCGACGCCGCAAGACTGACAATTCGTTCGGAGTACCAAAGAAGATCGGTACGTTGAACAAAATCAAGGGGCATTTCGCCAGACACGTGTCATGAGCAGTTCAAGCTCATTCGGCCTTCCCGCTTAATTCGCTCAAATTAAGCGAAAAGCCCGGGGGCTGGAGAGCTAGGAAACGACGCAAGCCTGGGGGCTAAACCACTCAGCCAGGTGGCCACAACGTAAGTCCCGACGCTCGAGAGCTGCACGCCAGCCTCTCGGAAAAGCGTGTCTGGGGCAAGAAAGCCACGGGCCAAGACCCTGGCGCCTAGGAGCCAAACCAGTCGGCTGAAACCCACCCAGAAAGGCGCAACGGGATCCAAAAGGCTGTAGGCCTATATTCTAGCAACTCAGACAAAGGAGAAGGAGTGAAAGAGGTCTGGAACTCATTTAGCAGAGGACAACACAGACAAATTATATTCAAGTGAGAAGACACAATATTTCAAACGAGGGCGAGCACTCGGCATCAAGGTTCACATCGAAGTCAGAATTCTAGATTCTCTAACAAGGCTTGCGATGCACCGGAGACCTCTTCGAGGAGCGCGTTGGCCTTGTCTTCATCACAGGCAAAACCTTCTTTCACAGCTTCGAGGTCAACTCTCGGATAATGAGACTTGACCACCGCCAATGCCTGGTTCGCACTCATTGTCGCGGACTCCTTGGCGTAAGCTCGATCTGTCGGCCCCTCCAGAGAGAAGCGGAACAGCATCGTCCTCCTGGCCCGGCTCAACTCCTTCAATACGCAGAAGGTGCAGAACTGGCTCGCAGGCGACGCCAGCACTCGGGCCTGCCTCGCTCGGCAATGCCATCTTCTCCTTGCATTCGCAACAAAGTCAAACCGCCATCAAAAACACACCCGACGCCAAGTACGTTCAATCTAAGTCAAAGAAATTTACCCTTCAGCTCATTGCATCCTCTCCAAGCCGACTCGAGCTTGAGGCCAGAACTCTCTGAAGCCTCCATCGGGCTCTCACCAAGAATGGTCGACCGCGCTCAAACACAAAAGCGTCTTCATCCTTTCCAAATTGTCCAAAAGATGTCCAAACCGAGTCCAGGGAGGATCTCACCTTCGAGCACATGCTCAAGCTTCACCTTCTCCTCCGGATCGTCATACACTCGCCCCGAAGCTCGTGGACCTCCTTCCATCTGTCAGCCGCTGATCTCATTGAGCTTTTCTCGATACCCGGTGCTCCTTGAGCTTCGGGAGCCCCTTCCGGAAAAACTGCGACCTTTGCTACGAGCGCTCCCCCAGGTCCTAGGTAACACGGCAGAATCTCAGGGAGAAGCCAGCAGTCAACAAATGGAAGACTAGAAACTCACCCTGACGAGCGTGCTACACCTGACGGTGAGCTCATAAAGCTCCGTCGCGCCGCTCTCTCCATCTCATCGCCCTCTTCCATCCCTTTCGGTGGAACCCCCTCCCACCATACGGTACGATTCGGGCTTCGGCAGAGGACCGAGCGGCGGTGGCTCGAGGCACCTCCTCCACTTCGGGAGACGGTGCCGGTCAATCTCGTCGGCCAGACGGACCACACGATGGTTCAACGGTCGGGCCGCCAAAGACCAGTGGTGATGCCCGGCGATCGGCGGCGAGGGTGACTGGCCGACGCGGGGCTCCTTGGGGAAGCTCGCGCTGGGGCTCTTTCAGAGACCCTCCACCGGACGCCCATAGCAGGGTCTGAATCAGCAAAAGGGAAGACACCTCAAAGACAGGCAATAACAAAAGACAAAGATCGCCCAAAAGAATACCTCTTGGATTTCTTGAATTTCATCCTGTGTCTCATCCGAGACCCAAAGACCACTCGGAGGGAACCCAAAGACCAAAGCAATGGCTGCCACGAGACAAGGCCGTGGCTCTGTGCTTTGTGATCCGGTGCGCCGAGGTCGAAGGCCCGGCCGACGAAAGGCCGCCAGCCTTCCTCCGTGATTCCCTGCAGACTCATCGGCCGAGGTGCCACCGCCGCTTGGCCTCGAGCATTCCTCACCGAGAGAGGCCGACGACCGGAGCGCCAGAGAAGAAGGACGCGTTCTGAAAAAGGAACGATCGCACCTGTCGAGAATCACACATCGTGCAAAAAATCATGGGATGATCTTTTCGAGAGAACGGTGCACTCACAGGAGGGGGAGGCCTATCCGCCGAAAATTTGCGAGGGCAGCCCCTGTTGGTGATCATAGTGCCAGGCACGAAGAGGTCAACTACCCGCGCCGCCAACGCCTCCTTCGACAAAGATGTGTCCGCCTCCCGGGTGGGATCCTGAGGCCCGTTGTACTGGAACCCCAAATGGACTCTCTCCTTTAAGGGCTGCACCCGGCGCTTCACAAAGCTGATCGCGATCCCGGGGCCCGTCAGCCCTCGGTTCTTCAGATCGTTGATCCATGCCAGAAGCTCAGAGACTTGATCCAAACCGCCGCCATCCGGGGCATCGCTCCAGCATTGGGAAGCTTTAGGGGCGTGGCCAGCGAAAGGGGCGAGAAAAGGATCAATATTGGCGCAATAGAACCACTCCCGCCTCCAACCTTTGTGGGAAGTCTTGAGGGGGATTGCGAAGTACTGTTTCTTCAAGCCCTCTCGCAGCTGGAGCCCGGCGCCCCCAATAACGCTGGGAGCAGCTCGGTTCGGATGAGGTTTGAGCAAGAAGAGGGAGCGGAACAAGTCAAAATGAGGACGTATCCCAAGATACGCCTCGCAAAGCTAAACGAAGATTGCAATGTGAAGAATGGAATTGGGATTCAAATTGATCAGCTCGATTTCGTAAAAATGAAGGAGCCCTCGGAAGAAGGCGCTCCCAGGAACGCTAAATCCTCGCCAGAAGAAGGACTCGAACACCACAATCTCATTCTCCAGAGGTGTGGGGTAAGGGTCACCTGCGGCGGGGCAAGTGAGATCAACTCCAGCGGAGGAAGGCGGCCGGCGACCAGCTCCTCCAAGCGGGACGTCGTGGTGATGGAGGTCTCCCACCCCGCGGTCGCAGGGTCGGCGTCACCCCCCGACGCTGATAAGGGTTCCGAAGAAGAAGACATCTTGGTGAAGGAGACCTGGTGGGAGGAACTGCCGAGGATCTTGGGCGCGAAACTTGGAACCCTAGGTCGCCCAAATCGCCAAAGGAGACTTAAAGATTTCTCAACCGTGGTGGGCGAAAGGCAAAGATATCTTCGCCCAGTAAGTTTTCCTTCATTTATAAGGAATAAGCCTTGATTTTCGCCTTACGGCGGGAAAAACAAGGACCTTCGCGCTCGATTCTGGGCCAGATCTAGGGCACGCCCCATGTCGGGCCGAAAGCTGAGTTGCGCAAGACGCAACCAGGTGTCAAATCTGGTTCGAAGTTTGGGATAAAGTGCGCCCCATGATGGGCCTGAACGCCAGCCGCCACGGAAGCTTGGGGCTGGGCACTTTCCGAACATCCTCAAGCGGTATGCCCCATAATTTGGGGTCAATTGCTGGTCACTGCTTCTTCTAGCGTGATTGGGTACCGTGGGAGGATTTTCACTAAATCGGTCTTGAGAATGCGCCCCATGAGGGTCTGAAGCATCTTGCCGTAAGCGGCACGAGCATTACTCGGATGACCAAGGTATGCCCCATGAGGGTCGGTTGGGTCTCACAAGCCAATCGCCGCACATCGCAAACGGTGCGGTACCGCCGCCCCGAGCCAAAAAGACTACGGTATGCCCCATGAGGGCCAGCCGAGCGATAAGCCGGTTGCCGCGCACCGTAAACGGGCGCGGGTACCACTCGGCCACGAGCCAAAAGACCAAGGTATGCCCCATGAGGGTCGGTTGGGTCTCACAAGCCAATCGCCGCACACCGCAAACGGGTGCGGGTACCGCTCGGCCCCGAGCCAAAAAGACTACGGTATGCCCCATGAGGGCCAGCCGAGCGACAAGCCGGTTGCCACAAGACCGTAAACGGGCGCGGGTACCACTCGGCCACGAGCCAAAAGACCAAGGTATGCCCCATGGGGGTCGGTTGGGTCTCACAAGCCAATCGCCGCACACCGCAAACGGGTGCGGGTACCGCTCGGCCCCGAGCCAAAAAGACTACGGTATGCCCCATGAGGGCCAGCCGAGCGACAAGCCGGTTGCCGCGCACCGTAAACGGGCGCGGGTACCACTCGGCCACGAGCCAAAAGACCAAGGTATGCCCCATGGGGGTCGGTTGGGTCTCACAAGCCAATCGCCGCACACCGCAAACGGGTGCGGGTACCGCTCGGCCCCGAGCCAAAAAGACTACGGTATGCCCCATGAGGGCCAGCCGAGCGACAAGCCGGTTGCCGCGCACCGAAAACGGGCACGGGTACCACTCGGCCACGAGCCGAAAGACTACGGTACACCCCACGAGGGCCAGCCTGGCAACAAGACAGTTGCCGCGCACCGTGAACGGGCGCGGGTACCACTCGGCCACGAGCCGAAAAGACCATGGTACGCCCCCCGAGGGCCAGCCGAACGACAAGCCGGTCGCCGCGCACCATGAACGGGCGCGGGTACCACTCGGCCACGAGCCAAAAAGACTATGGTACGCCCCCCGAGGGCCAGCCGAGCGACAAGCCGGTTGCCGCGCACCGTGAACGGGCGCGGGTACCACTCGGCCACGAGCTAACCAACCACGGTGGCTTCACACTACAAGTTCTTTACGATCTTTTTTCCCGTATAATCCTTATGACAGGATAAGAGATGGAAATCCGATCCTAAAGCACTTGGGGGCTGCTGTGGGATGTCAGAGACAGGGGTCCCGCAAGAGGGGCCTACACCCGACTGGGCTTGACGGGCGGAGTAGAAGGCCCAAAGTCCAGAAGCACCACGACGGGCCCGGAGGAGGTTTTCGACTTGTTCCCCAAGGCAATTCTCGATCCTTCGGGGAAGCTTCGCGCCACGCCCGAACAACCCACCAAGAACGAAGCATGCAGCGACCTTTGCAGAGCTGCGGATGCTAGAACTCGACAGGCGGCAGCGAGGGTCGGGGAAAGCATAACCACTTCTCCAAGACGTAGAGCGCGAGGGCCAATAAGGACAAAGTACATGTCGGCCAGGCCACCATGTTCAGGGCCCGGTGGCGCCCATCTATCATGTATCCTTCCCCCAGTATATAAGGGGAGGAGGGAGAAACAAGAAAAGAAGGCTCACAATATATCCAAGAACACAGGACTAGGGTATTATCTCCTCCGAGAGATCCCGAACCTGTCTAAACACAGATCTCCCTTGCATCCTGTGTTACCATCAAGCTCAGATCCCGCACAAATCCCCTAGAATCACAAATCTCATTGCCGGCGAAACCGATCGTCGACAAGAGAGAACAAACAGCTTCACTTCGCAAGGAACTTGAAGAATTGAAGCAAAAGGGAGAAGAAGCAAATATGTCAACACAGAGAGAATTGGCAGAATTCAGAAGGAGTCAGGAGGAAAGTAGGAAGAGACAGGAGGAAACTGATGCAATTCTTCATCGTCTCTTGAGCTATGCAAGTTAATCCCACTGACTTGATATGATATCATATTTTCCTCTAGGCTGGTACTTGCTTGCAATGCTTTATATTTTGTGTTGGTGAACTTCTTTTAGAAACTATTAAACTTTGTGATGAATGCTTGTGATGTGCTGACACAATGTTGCTCTGCATTGGTCAAACACTTAATCTTATGTCTGCTGCTATGATGAATATAATATATATGTTCCCATTGGTACCCTTGCTAATGTGTTGAATGTCATTATGTGATGATGAATTGGGAATATGCTAAATGTAATCTGTAATGTTAAAATTGTGGATTAGGCCATAAGTGTTCACTTTTATTCTGGGAATGGGCTATGCACTGTGAATGTAATTCTGTCCATCGTTAGTAAAATGCCACATCACCTGCCATCCTAGCCGATAACGTTGCATAGACGTGTTCAATGACGAAATCGATGTCCACGTGGCTTCTACCTATGATGAAATTATTCGTCACTAAACATGCCACCAACCTGACACACTGCCGATGATGTGGCATAGACATGTTCAATGACGAAATTGTTGTACACGTGGCTTCTATCTATGACAAAATTATTCGTCACTCAAAAGGCCACGTCACCTGACACCATGGCTGATGACGTGGCGAGGCATTCATATATGACGAAATTGTTCGTCACTAAATATGCCACGTCATTGGACACGCTGGCTGGTGACGTCACATGGGACGGCCGAGTATGTGATTTGTGACAAAATTGCACATATCAGTAACGAACTTCACTCGTCAGAGAAGATACCTATTCAGTGAGGGTTACCTATTTCGTCATAGAATGTTGCTTATTCTATGATGAAATAACACAATTCGTCACCGTGTAACAAATGTGACGCGTTATACATGACGGGTGTTGTTTCGTCACAAATTCGTCACAGATATACAACAATGACCTTTTTGGAGGTTTTCATGACGTATTTATTACGTCATAGATGACCATATTTCTAGTAGTGCTTGATACACTCACATAGGATCCTTTTGCCACACGATATCAGTGAAGCTCAAGGCGAGAAGCGTACCACCCTTGTGATAGCTCGACAAATTCACTCATCAATGTAATGGACATAATTCGTGATTAACTCTTTAATCACTTTGGCATGTCCATGCACTTTTTCTTATCCATCCACACCCAGGGGCCTAGAGATATCTCTCCCGTTATCAAGGAGGGGCAAATTCCATCTTGATCTCTTACATCTCACGCCATATTTCATGGCATACCCGTAGGCTACCTTTATAACTCCCCTGCTACGGTGAAGCGTTTGATAGCCCCAAAGTATACAATTAAGCATGCTGAAAATCAATAAGAATCTCAGGTCAAATGATCATATAGGTATACCACTTGAGACTACATCCTGATGGCACTTCTTAAGATAACAATCTCAACAGTGTATCAGAGCGGGTCTATCCAACCCCATGTCCTCTAACATGTGCCCACATTATTGATATGATATCTACATACCTATGGTATGTGAAACATTACCATCAATCAATATATGTGCTGGTCAAATCACTATTACCCCACAATGATATGTGACCAGAGATCGTTTAGAATAATATCATATAACCAATGTGTTTCACAATTAAGTCATACTCAATGAACAAAGGAGTAACATTTATTCATGGAACTGATAAGTACATGAATATAGACGTATGGTACAATCATCTTACATGATTGCCTCTAGGGCATATCACCAACATGTACTTCTACTCGGTTGCTTTCCTGAGAAATAGAAACAACCCGTTGCTTTTCGTATTCGTATTCCTATTGGTATTCGTATCACTCAACCCCCCGCTTTGTAGCATTGACGAGTTGTTCCCTGCTCCCAGCTTCTCCGGTTGGCGTATATTCCACCTATTCGTATTGCTTGTTAACCCGCAGGGGAACTACTATTGCTATTGATTCTTTTCACCCAGGGGCATATTTCTTTCTTTCATTGAGCTTTCGTGTTCCAATCTCCTGCTCTTCTATCCCAGAGCCCAGAGGGCGATGAAATACCCTGCTACTTTATTTCTTTCCTGAGTTTCGGGTGTTGCTCCATTAAATAGAGCTTCGGGTGTTGCTCCACTTCGTGTTGCTAACCCAACTATTGCTATTGTACTAGTCCTGTTCTTCCCTTTCTTTCCAGTTTAACAGATAGATATTCGACGCCCTTCTGCTCTTGATCCCTATCGAGGGATCAGTCGCTCAGGGCGTATTGTAAAATATTCAACCTTATATATTGGATGGTTGCCTGTGGCTAACTAGCCATTTACTGCTTTCCTTTCATGTCGTATAATAATTCAAGGAAAGCAATAAGCCGGTACCTTTGCCCCTAAGTGCCTTCTCTCTCGATTAGGCCAAGCGACACTTCAGAGGAGTCACGCCTTAAGTACTTAGGGGTATGGAAGAAATTTCTTGAAAGAAGAAGAGAATAGTGTAAAACCAATAGCACCAACATCAGAGGAGAAACATAGCTTGAGTAGTTTGCTTCATTGATTTTAACGTTGTTATTCGATGCATTGGAGTCAACTAGATGAGATGATTATTGCTCCCAAGAAATGCGGAAGCTTCACCATTGGGACATAGGCGGAATTTGAAGTCTTAATCTTACCGATATCAACAGCTTTGAAATGCATTTATGAAAGATATACTAAAAGCCTAGCTACTCCACGGATATGGCAGGACTATCAAACCCTTACCCTTCTCCTAGATACTTACTATTTACATATATGGGTTGGTGCTTCGGAGTATAAGAATGCATGCCAAACGCATTGACCAGATGAGCTCAGAATGGAATTCTAATCATAGGGATATGCAATGAACTGTAATGACCTAGTATTGTGAACCTACAACTACTAGATCATTTTCTAATGACGGAATATCGGATAGCAAATAACGGATTGAGCCCATAGGTATAAACTCATATCTTTAGCTTACTTTTGACTAGATATTTTTTTCGTTACCCAGAAATGGATTTCTATGTTTTCCTACTGGCGATAAGACTTGAGCCAACTTCTCCAGACAATGAATAGATCGGACATTTTTGCTGTCTGCGACTAAACTCCAACGGTTTAAGACACAGAGGTACTAGACTCATAACTCCACAAACTTTACCTAGAGGAAAGGAATTTACTCTAAGGCCTAATGCGATAAAGAAATTCTGGGTAAATAGACGAGAACATTAGCTTACTTCGTACTAATGACTGACATCACCCTATCTAGGATATGAATATCAACCAAAGAAATTGATAAGCAACAACCTGGGGCACTGCAGTATGCCACTTTGACCAGAGAGTTAATATGATATTGGTGTGGGACGAAACGAAGAAGAAATGGGATCGTAGAATAAGAGGGACCGACTCCATCCATGTCGAGACCCAGTCTTTAGGAACCCTAATATGTTCCTAAAGATGTAACAAAAGAACAAGAGGTCGGGAGTACATATTTCCTACATGGCGGAAGGCACTTGTTCACTTACTCGAATTTGATTGCTGACAACATCACGAAGAGAAGAGGTGAGAGTAGACCTATTATTATCTACTACCATTCTATACTATTCTACGACGCTGTTTTCAACGCAGTGAGTAACTACGGCATGTGTAGAACAAAAACGCCAATCTCTACTTCGAAAGAGCAACTTTCACTTAAGTTAACAAGGCAGGTTCTCTTCCTTCTAGAAAGAAATCAGTCAGATTCGCCTTTGCCCTAGGTATCGGAGATTGGATCTGCAGCAGTCGTCAGGTTGACAAGAAAAGCAGAGTTCAGTTCAACAGAAGTTTCACAAGCCGGGCAGCGAGGAAAGACAAAAGAAAAGGAAAACCTCATACGAGTATGCCAATTACAACTTGTGCTAGAGTATCATCTGAAACACTTGATCTCTTCAACCCACACTTAGGAAATTACTTCTATACACTTGACTGAACTCAAACTATTAACTACTGCAATTTTACTGAAAACTTGGCTAGTTTCTTCAACAGGACTTAACTAAAAGACCAAAGCAAGTAAGTAAGTATCTGGGATTGTAGCTTTTCTTGGACATGTGTGAAGCGAACAGAAATGTTAATATTTTCAAAAATCTCCTCGACTTCATAACAGATCTGATTGAACCTGGAGTTAAGCATTTCGAATTTCTAATAAGAAAGCAGCTGACCATCGCTACATTCAGAAGTCTAATTTGATAACTTCATCAGTAAGCTTACCTAGCATTCTTTGCCTATAAAAGTTGACATGGCATTACTAATCTGGAATATTTAGATACCTCGGCGGTAAATTCATCAGTCCTTAAAAGCTTAAGTAAGAAGTAAGAACCTTTGCTTATCGTGCTTGGCCCTAGAACTGTCCTGAACAACTGCTTAACCTCTAGACTCTATAAATTAATAAGTAAGATTGAGATTTTTGCTTAGCCCGGTTCCTTCTCTAAAACGACTTGACTTTTCTACTTCAACTTGAACAGAAGTTAGTGCATCAGCAGAATAAGTTACTGCCTCACTGTGTCCGATAAAAATACCATACTTAGAGCATCTCCAACAGTGCCTCAAATACATTCCTAAAATCTGATTTTGGGTTTTTTGTGCTTCCATTTCTCACGATTTTTCTAACGACGCTTCCATTTCTCAAATACATTCCTCAAATAACCAAACGCGCTTCCATTTCTCACGATTTTTTGTGCGGCTTTGGAATTTCGAACTGGTTGGAGGCGTGCTGTGCTGCTAATTTGGACGGCACTTGCTACTTAGGTTAGTGGTTGGAGTTGAGGAAGCCACTTTACCTTCCCTCTGTGGCACTTGCTACTGACGGTTTGGTGAATTCGAGTACCATGTAGCAATTTGTGCTGATTTTCCACTTACACGGGAGTGATGGATAAGTAATAAAGGATATTTGAGGCTTAAACGGTTGAACCTATTCACTATTTAAAATGCCAGTAACACTTGAACATTTTAATCTATTTTTCCTCCTATTCTATTTTACATGATAAACCTTTTCTAGGATATTGGCTGGATTAATTTAGGATTTGTTGCCTTTTACGTTGTTATGGCAAATGTGATTTTCATCAGTCTGTGCTTTCTATTTTAGTGAATGTTTGGGGAGTTAAGAACAATGACTTTGTTCAATCACCTTGTTGAGTCTCTACTTGAACTATTTTCTTGATCTAATTAGGGATTGCATGTATGATAATGTCCGTAGTTCAAATTTGAACATAGTGGTAGGAGGCAATCTGGAGCTAGCAATGAACTTGTAAATACTTGTTAGATAACCATAATGGTCAAAAGTTATGAGGGTTTCTATTTCATTGATTGATTGTTTCTTTACATTATCTTTTCTCTGAATACATTTAATTTTTCTACTTCGATAACATGCTTCTGTTGTTATCTGCAGCAAGCTGAAAGTGCTCTATCAGATTTGAGCCAGTCCTCCTCTCTGCAGGATGGTCTGCATCCTTTGAGTAAATCTCTGGTCCATACCACTTTACTTAACCATAAAGACAAGGATGTCAAACTTCTTGTTGCAGTTTGCTTTATTGAAGTTATGAGGGTCCTTGCACCTGATCCACCTTTTAGTGACGAAATATTTAAGGTATTTAACACTGATGCCTTTTCAATGCTTGGGTGGTGGTGATTCCTTCGATCATTACCATTTGGTGATGCGAAATACTACCTAAGTCATATTTTTTAACATGACTTTTGGAACATATTCATTTTTTCTTTTTGAGTCACCAAGTTTAGTGACAAAAGATATGAATGAGGACCACACTCTTATAACACTATGTTAACAGCTTTCTCTCAGGAAATATTTAGGCTCTTTGTCAGCATATTTGCAGACCTTGCTGAAACTAGCAGTCCATATCTTACAAGAAGGATGCAGATATTGGAAAATGTTGCTGCGCTTAGATGTTCTTTATACTTGTCCAAATTGCAGTTTATATTAGAATTAAGTGCATAGTTTCATGGTAACAGATTGGACTGATTATGCGTATTCTTGTCTACATTGCACTCTTTTTTAGACTTAGGTATGCTGTCAGGACCTAGTCAACAACAGAAATGCTTTTCTACCTTTAGTCTATAGCCTCCAATCTATGGAAGCTCTTTAGACCATGAAAAATGAAAAGAATGTTCTTTGAATAGCTTGAACAAAAGAAGAAAAGAAGTAAAAAAGAACATGATGTTTATACTTCGTCTGGATAGATGAATTGATAAAAAAGAATGTTCTTTGAATAGCTTCAGGTGCCTTTAGTCTGCCACCTGAAGCCTGCGATTGTGTGATTGTGTCACTTCTAGCTTGTGGAGATTCTATTTTTCGCCGGACTTCAACTTGGACACGCCGGACTTCAACTTCTAGCTTCTAGCTTTGTATACATGTACACAATGTACACGCCGGACATAAAGGAACCACTTCTAGCTTTGTATACATGTACACGCCGGACTTCAACTCGGACACAGCTACCGAATCAACTCGGACACAGCGCGCGACGAGAAAGACAGCAAAACCGGGACCACAGGGACCAAGTCAAAATACTTTTTTTGGGGGAAAATGGGAACTGTTGGAGTATGACATATTTTTAAGGCCCAAAAACATTTGGAAAGCTCCCAATCCAGGATTATTGGGAGTCAAATAATTGGGAACTGTTGGAGATGCTCTTAGACTGAAATCTGTCAAAAAGAGGGCGCAGCAAATTCGATATAGAACTGAATTGAGCTCAGCATTGCTAATTTCTTATATTGATGTAGGCAGGTTTCATATTGAGATGATAAGTAGACAGGTGACCTTCAAAGTATCTTTAGTTTCTTTGACTAGACTTCCATCTGTCAATGCTAGGTAGCGAAAACCATACTAGGTATTAAGCTTCTGACCCAACTTCAACTGAACTGAACTGCTCTATTGCTAGACTGAAGTCTAAGACAGCTTCTGCTTCAAGAAAGGAATCAGTCACAACGTTTGCCTTAGTTACTGTTCCTTCTCTTTAAAAACTTTACTTAGTTACTTCAACTCCACTTAACTGAACTAAAAGCACTACGATTGCTTCCAGTAAGAAGTCTAAACCTTAGCCTACAACAGAAGATATTCAACATGGCACAAAGTAAGCCACGACTTCGCTTTCAATTAAGAAGTTAGAGTTGGTTTTGTGTGAGCTTTCTATCCCTATACCGCTTCCTTCCTACCCAACTGATACTTAATTGATCGATTGGTTAGCTACTAGTACTAAAGTCTTCAACGCAAAGGGAGTGAAAGAGAAGTTTCACAATCCAATTCAAGCTTGAGTTTCATAAGTAGAAGAAGGGAGTGAGTCTACAAGCCTTTCACAATCCCTATACCGCTTCCCTCACGCAGTGCCAAAGCTTCCCCACGTCTTGAGTTTTGAAATTGGAATTTACTTCAAACCAGCTGTCTCCCACTATGTAGCTCGCTTCCTCATCCCAATCTTGCTTGTTCGTGATAGCCGTATTGCGTGATAGCCGTATGTATGAAAGTCGAAGTCCTTCAACCCCCTCCTAATTCCATTAATGTGGAAACCTGTTGTTCTTAGAAAGCCAGCCCGCAAGAGGAGGAATCGACGAAGGACGAAGACGAAGGAATTGTCTAAACCCTCAGCCATAAGAGTACGAGCCCGGGAATCCCACCCTAGTCCTGTTGAAAGGTTTTGTGGAAGAGGCTCTGCAACAAAAAGAGTCAATCAACGAAGATGCCGATATCGAAAGTAATCATTCAGCTAGTTGCATGGTGATTCACCTTGGTAGCGATTCTTACGAATACCTTTTTTTCCGGAAGAGCCTGACGAAGCTTCTAATCAACCGAGCGCTGACGAATGCCTCATGAACCTTCGCCATGTGAAGAAAATTCCAGAACTACAGCCTCATCACAGATGCAAAGACAAGGGAATTAAAGGGAGTAGAGATAGATTACGAAGGACCTAGCGAGCGCATTAGGAACACCAAAGCCGAATCAAACATAATATCTCATCCGCGGAAGATACCCGCTTTGCTCAGCGTGTTCGATGCTTTAATGATGTCTCAAGTCAGGGATGTAATGGTACACGCCCTACAAAACCCATAGATTCCGAGTGATCTAGGTTATCCTACGTTTTATCCCTGTTTCGATCTTTTTTTCGACTATAGGGGTTTTGTAGCAGCCCAGCAGCATCCGTGTGACAGAGAGTCATATTAAGGATAGGGCTAATGCTTTCCCCTTGAACCCCTTGCAGAAAAAGTAGGAAAATGGACTTAAATTGTTGGATAAGTGGATTTGCAGTATCTCAACAATCAGAACTGCGAATATTCCATCATCCAAACTAAGCTTCCTCAGATCCTAACCCATTGGTCATTATCGAGCCTCGTGACTCCGGCTGTGTTGATATCTTCGTATTACCTGTTATCATTCTATCTATCTGGTTATTTGCTTGATGTGTTGGTTGGTATTTAACTATTTAAGTAGAAGTGATTTCTTCCTCATTAGCTCCATTTTTCTTATCATTTGCATCTTGTGATGAATGAAGGGAACTTGAGCTCTCTAGTTCTTATATTTTCTGTTCGAAAGCATTTACTAGTATTCGATGAGATTCTGAAAGACCAGAAAGACAAGTGATATGAACTGGTTTTGTATCCACCCACTTTCCTTCGTTATCTTCAACTCTTTCTCTTTTGGTAGAGGAAGGCATTCCCAGTATAAATGATGATTCTTGCTTTCGTATTGTTTTCAATTGTACACAGAAGGGGTTTGTGACCACTACCATTTTAGTAAGGGATTTTTCCTCATATTGTTGGAGAAACCATTCTTTGCTAACATGGCTCAGCCTAGCAATGGCTGGGAATTTCTTGTCCCAGAATTTTTAGAAAATGTCCGCCACTTTGTTGCTTTCAGCACGTTTTCTAATGAAGTCAAGCCCCTTCTGGATGTCCGCTGTTGCACTATGCTGTGTCTTACCATAGACGAGGCATATACACCTTCTTCACCAACTTTCTGTTAAGGTGACGGCTAACGGTTTCCTTGACACTTGCTTCCAGAGATGATGATTGAATCTCCTCTTTGAAGTCCTCTAATAGTGAGGAATATAGGTCATATACTTGATCCTCACCATCAACCCGTCAAAAGTTAGTACGCACTGCTAGATCCTGGAAATAGCTCATTATCTGGTAACGATACCTTGACTTCTTCTTAATTTGCTTCGGGTCGGCGTTGGTTTTTCCAACGAAAAACAATCACATTCTTTCACGAACTTTCATGACATTTTAGAATTCGGAATTATTCGTCGCTACGCTGTTCCCAAGGACTAGATGCTACAGTATGGCCATACACATCCAGAATGTCAATAAAGTAGTTACTGCTTGACGGGTACCCAGGCCATGGGTACCCCCAGCGGCCCAAAAAAGCGCATGGGCCGAACCAGGCCGGTCGGGGCCCAAGGCCACGGCTGGCGAGGAAAAGCCGTAGCCATGACCAAGTCAGCGAAATCCCTGAAGAAGCGACAGCCTTTATTGCGTATCGATCGCATTAAATGCTGGCCGTAACGATGACGCAGCGGCGCAAGTCCCCAACTCTCGCATTTACTACGAGCGACGCAGCAACTACGCCGACCAGCGGCAGGGCAAGGGGAGCCGGCGGCCAGTCCCATCAGCCCGCCACTTGCGGGCGACTAAGAGCACAGTCTTTTTCTCTTTTTCAAGCAACAGTGTAACCTCCCTCCTCGCCTATATAAAGGGGGAGGGAGCGAGCATGTAAGACGACGGACAACAAAGGAATCAATACGATCAAACCCACACGAACTGGAGTAGGGACGTTCAGCCCGAACCAGTATACATCTTGTGCTCACCCGAGTAAGCCGTCGAGGAGAGGGAGCGTGCACCCCCCTCTTACCTATACAAATTCATTGGCCGGTGCTCGAATCTTTCCTTACTCGATCCCGTCGCCGAAGCACGCCAGAGGCCCGATCACCCCAAGCGATGCGCGGAGGCATCGAGCAGTGGCGGTCGCACCCGCCGCGACCTCGCGCTTCGTGGCAATGGTCGGCCACGTACCCGACGACCACCACTCGGACAACTCCTCCGACCACGGCTCTAGCGGAGGAAGAGACAAGAACAGACCACGCTACCGCGACCCCGACACCGCGGCAGGCGCTGCTACCCCGGCCACGCCGAAGACTCTCCGCCAACACACCGAGGAGGATCACCGTGCTCGCCGCGCCGACCTTCAGCGGCGACGCGACGAGCTGGAGGCTCAAAAGGCCGAGCTCGACAAGCTCCAGGCCGACCTGGAGCAGTCCTCGCCCGCTGCTCCACCTGCGCCTGGCGGCGCAAGGCCACAAGACGCCAGGTCCACCACCAGCTGGCTAGGGGGACGGACGATTCATCGTTCTTTCCCCACGCTGGCCAAAACATCGCCGCAGCAGCAATGCTGCTCCGCGGCATTCCCGAGCCAGACGATCCTGCAGCCAAGGCTACCCACCAGAACCTCCGGGGCCTGGTGGAGCGAGCGGCCGCGCGACGCAGCAGACGCCACGGATCGCAGCGTTCGGACGCCTCTTCGGATGGCCCGCGCCGCAACGCCAGCCGAGGCCGTCGGAGCGAAACAAGGGCAGCGTCACCTTCCGGACAACCCCAGGCATCGCGCACCCCGGTGCACCAACGTTTGGGGGACGAACGCGACGCTCGCACCACCCTCCAAACACGAAGAACGAGGAACGACCCGACCGGCCGCGACGTCGCCGACAAGCGCTGCGCGTGATGGCAGCCCGAGCCCCGATGGCCGGGCCACGGGCGTTCTGTCGAGGAATTCGCAGCGAAGTTCCTGCCGATTCCGGCGCCGGCCAACATAGCCAAGTACACAGGGCTACAAACCCGGTGTGTGGTGGAAAGATTACCGGCTCGCATGCGGCGGGGAGCGACGGACGACCTCTTTGTCATCCAATACCTCCCCATCTACTTGGCGGACTCAGCCCGGGCATGGCTCGAAAATCTGCCCGCCAACATCATCCGGCACTCGGCCGACCACAAGCACCACTACGTTGGCAACTTCCAGGGCACCTACAAGCGGCCGGGAATTCACGGGACCTGAAAGTCGCAAGCGGCGGCCAGGGGAAAACCTCCGGACTACATCCGACGCTTTTCCCAAAGAAGGCAACGAGCTCCCGGACATCCGCGACGCTGATGTCGTGGGGGCATTCATCTACGGCACCACTTCCAAGACCCTGGTCCATAAACTGGGGTGTGTGAAGCCCAGGACCACCAAAGAACTCCTGGACATTGCCACCAACCACGCCTCGGGCGAGGAGGCCGTAGATGTCATCTTCGACAAAGGAGGTCGGGCGAGGATCGGCGCCGAGCCCGGCCCTCCTCCGACCGCCCGACAAGCGTAAAGCGCCACGGCAAACAGGTCCGCGAGGACCGCCTCGTTGCGCCGCCGACCGGTCGGAAAGCCGCAAGGCCGGCAACCCTCGACCACTTCGAGAAGCTGATGGAGAGCACGTGTCGAACCACGGATACCCGTCGAGCACAAGTATCGGGGCTGCGAAGTCTGAAGCGTTCCTTCCGGAACCCCACGACGCCACGGGGCAAAGGAAAGAGGCAAGACTTCGGCGCCCGACCACCGAGATCGAGAGGCAGACGCCGGCTTCCCCGAGACCGACGGTTGCCTCATGATCTTCGGCGGACCGGCAAGCTACGCCGACCGAGGAGCGGCTCAAGCTACCGCGAGAGGTGTTCGCGGCAAGCCCGGCCGTACCTAAATACCTTCGGTGGTCGGAGTCCCGATCACCTTTGGCCGGGCCGACCACCCCGACCACGCCCCGCAACCAGGAGGTACCCGCCGTCATTGATCCCATCGTGGGAACGGTTACCGACTAAGGTGCTCATGGGCCAGCGGCGGCGATCTCAACATCGCTTACGTTGAGACCCTCGACGCCATGGGGATCCCCGCCGAGCCTCCGACCAGCGAGCGCCCTTTCACGGCGTCGTTCCTGGCCGCCAGCCCACCCGCTCGGCAGTCGACTGCCGTCACGTTCGGGAGCCCGGTTAACTTCCGCACCGAGACCCTCACCTTCGAGGTCGTGGATTTTCCCGGCTCCTACCACGCCATCCTGGGAGACCATGCTACGAAGTTCATGGCGATCCCCAACTACACCTACCTGGCGAAGATGCCCGGCCGCATGGGGTGATCATCAGAATCGCGTTTTTCCACCGCCACTACCATGAAAGACGATTCGCGAAGTTGGCCTCAGCGGCCGTCAGATTCCACCGAAGCTCGCCGGCCGTCGTGATCCACCGAGCTCGCAACACCTTCCGAGTCCGCTCCCGACTCTAGCAAGTCCGACCGGGCTCCTTCAAGTCCGCCGAGGACACGAAGACGATCGAGGTCGACCCAGAGGACCCGACCAAAACCGCTCGGATCGGGACCACGCTTCTGCCAAATAGGAAAGCGCTCGTCGACTTCCTCCGCGCCAACCGGACGCCGCATGGAAGCCCTCCGACATGCCGGGGATCCCGAGGGAAGTCGCCGAGCATTCCTCGAACATCCGGCCTGGTCTAGACCCGCCAGCCCGTCTGGCCGCTTCGACAAAGGAAAGCGTGGCCATAGGGGAGGAAATAGCCAAGCTCTTGGCCGCAGGGTTCATCAAAGAAGTTCGCCACCCCGAGTGGCTAGCAAACCCTGTGCTTGTAAAAAAGAAGACTGGGAAATGGAGAATGTGTGTCGACTACACAAGCCTCAACAAGGCATGTCCGAAAGATCCATTCCCTCTGCCCCGCATCGACCAAATGGTAGACTCCACCGCAGGGTGCGAATCCCTGTCCTTTCTGGATGCCTACTCAGGGTACCACCAGATCGCGATGAAAGAAGACGACCAGCTCGCGACTTCCTTCATCACTCCGTACGGTTCGTTCTGCTACGTGACAATGCCGTTTGGCCTGAAGAACGCGGGGGCTACATACCAGAGATGCATGCAGACCTGCCTTTCCGACCAGATCGGCCGCAATGTCGAGGCGTACGTCGACGACATCGTTGTCAAGACCAGGAAGACCAGCGACATCATCGCCGACCTGGAGGAGACTTTCGCGAACCTCCGACGGTTCCGCATCAAGCTCAACCCCGAGAAATGCGTTTTCGGGGTACCCAAGGGGAAGCTACTCGGCTTCATCATCTCCGAGCGCGGCATCGAAGCCAGCCGAGACAAGATCTCCGCGATCTTAAGGATGGGGCCGATCGGCAACCTCAAAGGGGCCCAAAGGCTGACGGGATGCCTAGCGGCCCTAAGTCGCTTCACGTCCCGCCTCGGCGAACGCGGCTTGCCTCTATACAAACTCCTCGAGGAAATCCGACCACTTCACCGACGGGCGAAGGAGGCTCGAGACGCCTTCGACGCGCTAAAGGTTTTCTGACCACCCCTCGATCTTTGGTCGCCCCGGCGCCTGAAGAGCATCTGCTACTCTACATTGCCGCCACGACCCTGGTGTTCTGCACGGCAGTTGTCGCGGAGCGTGTAGAATAAGGGCGGGTCCTTAAGATCAAGCGTCCGGTCTACTTCATTAGCGAAGTACTCTCCGAGTCCAAGGCACGGTACCGCAGATTCGTAAGATGCTCTACGTGATTCGATCACGAAGAGGAAGCCGGGTACACTACTTCAACCAGCACCACGTTTCGTGGTAACTTCCCTACCACTCGGCGAGGTCATCCACAACCGCGACGCCTCGGAAGAATTGCCAAGTGGGCACTCGAGCTCAACGGGCATGGCGTATCCTATGTCCCTCGACGCCATAAAATCTCAAGTTCTAGCCGACCCGTCGCCGAGTGGACCGAAGCCAGGCCCCACCTCCGCTCGAAGACCACGAGTCTTGGGCGATGTACTTCGACGGGTCCTTCACCAAAACGGAGCCGGGCCGGGTCGTCATTCTTTCGCCACTCGGGAACAAGCTTCGGTACGTCATCCGGCTACTTTTCGACGCAACCAACAACGTCGCCGAGTATGAGGCCCTCGTTACTGGTCTCCGCATCGCCGCCGACCTCGGAGCTCTGCGGTTATGCGTGCATGGCGACTCAAAACTGGTCGTCGATCAAGTCATGAAGGCTGCAGAACCTCGCGACGATCGGATGGCGGCCTACTGTCGAGAGGTACGCAAACTGGAGCAAAAGTTCAAAGGGTTTGAGCTCCATCATAGCTACAGACGGAACAACGGAGAGGCCGATCACCTGGCTGGTCTCGCCTCCGGCCGAGGGCCGGTCCCGCCGGGAATTTTCGTCCTCGACCTACACCAAGCGTCCATCCGGACCGATCGCCCGGACGATCGGCCAAGCGACCCAACAAAGGCTGAGCTGGTCGAGCCGGGTTGCAACGTCCTGACGACCAGCACCGATTGGAGGAATCCCTTCATCGATCGGCTGACTGACGGTTCCCTCCCCGACGACCCAACCGAGGCCCGCCGCCTCGCTCGTCGGGCAAAATCCTTCAGATCGATCGGCAACGACCTCTCAGAAGGAGCCCCTCCGGGATCCTCCAGAAGTGTGTCCCAGCCGACCAAGGGAGAGAGCTACTCCGCGACATCCACGGCGGGGTTTGCGGACACCACGCTGGGTCACGAAGCACAGTCGGAAAGCCTTCCGACAGGGGTTTCTCTTGGCCGACCGCCGTGGCCGACTCGAGCAAATCATCCGGACGTCGCGAAGGGTGCCAATTCTTCGCTCGGCAAACTCACCTCCCGGCGCAAGCCCTCCAAACGATCCCTATCACCTGGCCCTTCGCCGTTTGGGGACTCGATCTGGTCGGGCCCTTCAAGAGAGCGCCCGGGGGCTTCACCCACCTGTTGGTTGCGATAGACAAGTTCACCAAGTGGATAGAAGCCAAGCCGATCACAACAATCACTTCAGCGCAGGCAGCGGACTTCATCCGCAATATCGTCTACCGGTTTGGAGTCCCGAACTCCATCATCACCGACAACGGAACGCAGTTCACGGGAAAGGAGTTTCTCGAGCTCTGCGACAGCTTCAGCATCCGCGTGGATTGGGCGGCCGTCGCCCACCCACGGAGCAACGGCCAAGTCGAACGCGCGAACGGCATGATCCTCCAAGGGCTCAAGCCGCGAATCTTCGATCGACTGAAGAAGTACGCGGGACGTTGGGCAGCCGAGGTACCTCCCGTACTTTGGAGCTTACGGACCACCCCGACCCGGTCGACCGGGTTCACGCCGTTCTTCCTGGCATTCGGAGCAGAAGCCATCTTACCAACCGACTTGGACTACGGCGCCCCAAAGGTTCAGGCCTTCAGCGAGACCCGGGGGCTCGAGTCCCAGCAAGACGCTGTCGACCGGCTCGATGAAGCGCGAGATGTCGCCGTCGTTCGCTCAGCCAAATACCAGCAGACACTGCGACGCTACCACGACCGCAAGGTTAGAGGGCGAGCGTTCAACACAGGCGACCTGGTTCTGCGCCAGGTCCAGTCCAACAAAGGCAAGCACAAGCTCTCCCCTCCTTGGGAGGGCCCTTTCACTGTAGTAGAGGTCCTTCGACCCGGCACTTACCGGCTCAAGGATCCCGATGGCAACATCTTGTCAAACGCCTGGAACATTGAAAAGCTAAGACGATTCTACCCTTAGCCCTTTTTTCTACCTCGTTCATTACCATGTTCACCTTTTTTACCGGGCCTGCGCGTAGCATTTTTTCCACTCGGGTCGACATCCCGTTCAACCGCTGTCATTCACCCGATCGTTCGGTCTTCTTTTTTTTCCGACCCGAACACCACGGCCTACGCCCCAGCGGCTACGGTTGCGAAGTGGTATCTCGCTAAGGGAAAAAGAGACAGAACAGGATGGTGTACGGCTGTTTGGGGAACTAACGCTCGCGCTAAAACCTGTTTTTCCTACTTTTTTCGGAAAACGCTGGAACATGTCGATCACTGGTCGGTTGGTCCCCACAGACCCAAGAACCATGACCCCGGCATTTCTTACCAGCAACAAACCGAAAAAATAGCGAAAAATACATGTAAAACTCGAACACCTTTATTTTCTTCCAATTCAACGGCATTTACATTCTTTGGAAACAAGAAAGTCTAAAACCAAGAAAACTTTTCCTCGTTTAAGGGTCTTCCGCGCCGACAGTTGATCTCCGGACTTATCGTCCCTACTCCAAACACAGCTTCAGCTTCCCGCACAATTTTTGCCGCGACGCACAGCAAAAAGTAGCCGGGTCGCCGAAACCCGCAGCAGGAGAGCCCCGATCCGCCCGGACGCACCTTCAAGAAGCGGCAGCCCCTGCGCCCCCCCTGTGTGACCTCTATGGTTCCCGGGGGAGCTTGGAGTCCGACGCAGGGGGGACCGTGCCGGAGAAGAGTACGGCGACGATCGGGCGATCGGCAAAGACGGTCGTCAGCCGCAGAGCCTAGATGTCGCGGTCGACTCTGTGCTCCGGAAGGAGAAGGAGCGCTGGGAGGACGGCGCCCGCTCCCCAATCGCCAGCGCTCGCGGCGGCGGTTCCCTCAGCCCGACGACCGCGGCTTGTCGCGCCCGCTCTCGCTCCTCCTCCTCCGCCTCCCGCTCCAGCAGCTCCCAGTCAATCCCGTCGTCCGACGGGGCCGCCGCTACAAGACGGCCAGCTCGCCGCCCCAACTCCTCCTCATCCTCTGCCTCTCGTTGAAGGGAGTCCCAGTCGATCTCATCGATCGGCGGGTTCTCATCCTTAGAACGGGAATGAGAGAGCGAGGAAGCCATAAAAGCAAGTCGACAGTTCGTCTCAACGTCGCTGAATGAAGTCCCAGCGCCCACCTCCCGCCTATTTATAGGCGATCCGAAGCCAAACGAAGCGACGCGCCGGGATACCCGCCAGCATTCATGACGACCGCACCTTTTCGAAGCTGATGGCGTAGAAGCCGAAGCGCCGAAGCAAGCGACGCGGGAACCGAAGCACCGCCAATTCCCCGCGTTGAACAAAAACCTCGCCAGTCATAAAGAAAGATAAGTGAGTACCTTCTTCTTGCACACTCGTTATTACTCCTTCAAGTGGCGCGCGGCGGTAACGAACAAACCGCCCCGCCCCACTCGGGGGCTACAAGAGTCCCGCGGGTCGGGTTGTCACAACCAATCGTCGGGTCCTCCCAAGACGGCCAAACTTTCGACCAAAAAGTACTACGGCCTACGCCCCGGCGGCTACGGTTACGAAGTAGTGCTTGGCGAAGAAAGGAAGCGCCTGCCGGGTCGACCCACGATCGGTCAGGAACAGCCTCCCACGGTTGAGCGTTCTCTCGATTTCCCAACTCTCTAACTTTTGTGATACACACACCGACCAATGCCCGACCCCTGTGGTCCCTAAGGCAAGAGACGGCGACGATATCCACCACAGCAAAAAAAATGGGCAAGAGGTGAGGACAAGGCGAGCCCCCAGCGGGCCCCTAGTTGGGTCGGCGGACGACCCAATCGCCTTAACTCACGTCCGGGATCACACCTCACGCTCTCCCGCGGAACCCGTCGACGGGTGGCAGCCAGCTGCGCCTTGGATCAACGAACGATCCAAGGTCCGATACGGGATCGAGTAAGGAAAGATTCTTTATGGATCGCCCCCCAGTGGGGTCGGACGCCCGCGCCGGGATTGTCCGCTAGGGGACCCCCCTCGCGAAGGGGGCCTCAGGTTCCACCCGGATCACTCGCTTGTAGCCCCACGAGAGCGGCGCTCGAGCCAACGAAGGCAAGCGCGCGTTTCTCACCTCCTGGTCCCCGCCCGGACGGGCGTAAAAAGGGGCGGGACCCAGCACCACGTGCTCGCCAGGGCGATCAGCCCCGCTTCAGCGCCGGCGGCGGCACGACCCGGGCGCCAGGTGTTCGCCAGGGCGACCAGCCAGCCGAGCGCCCGGCGGCACGACCATGACGCCCCGACGACCAGCCCACTGCGCGCCCGGCGGCTCGACCCGGGCGCCACGTGTCCGCCAGGGCGACGGCCAGCGCGCCGAAGGCACGACTCCGGCGCCACGTGTCCGCCAGGGCGACCAACCAGCTGGCGCCGGCTCGACCGGCGCCACGCCACGTGCTCGCCAGGCGACCAGCCCGCTACACCACGTGCCCGCCCGAGCGATCGCCCATCGCGCTGGCGGCACGACCCGGCGCCATGTGTTCGCCAGACGCCCAGCCACCGAGCGCTGGCAGCACGACCGCACAGATATACTGCGATCGGACCTCCCCGATACCGCAAAGCAACGACCAGGCAAGGCGAAACCCCCCGACCTACTCTCCGACCAGCTCGGGGGCTCGGGGGCTACACCCACCGGGTGCGCTCGCGCGCACCCGGTCGAAGACTCTTCCCGACCCAACCCGGCGAAACCCCGACCGCTCTCCAACCAGCTCGAGGGCTGGGGGCTACACCACCGGGTGCGCCTTGCACCGGCCGGAGACTCTGATCAGGCCAAGCGAATCACGGCATCACTAAGACGGAAACAAGACCCCGGCACCTCTCCGACCTGCACGGGGCTCGGGGCTACCGACGGGTACCAGTGCCATGGGTACCCCAGCCGCCCAAAAAGCGCATGGGCGAACCAGGCCGTCGGGCCCAAGGCCACTACCGGGCGAGGAAAAGCCGTAGCCATGACCAAGTCAGCGAAATCCCTGAAGAAGCGACAGCCTTTATTGCGTATCGATCGCATTAAATGCTGGCCGTAACGATGACGCAGCGGCGCAAGTCCCCAACTCTCGCATTTACTACGAGCGACGCAGCAACTACGCCGACCAGCGGCAGGGCAAGGGGAGCCGGCCGATCCCATCAGCCCGCCACTTGCGGGCGACTAAGAGCACAGTCTTTTTCTCTTTTTCAAGCAACAGTGTAACCTCCCTCCTCGCCTATATAAAGGGGGAGGGAGCGAGCATGTAAGACGACGGACAACAAAAGGAATCAATACGATCAAACCCACACGAACTGGAGTAGGGACGTTCAGCCCGAACCAGTATACATCTTGTGCTCACCCGAGTAAGCCGTCGAGGAGAGGGAGCGTGCACCCCCCTCTTACCTATACAAATTCATTGGCCGGTGCTCGAAACACCGACACTGCTAGTTCCATTTATAGAGATCCAAAAGGATGTGGTCTAACGCGAGAATCTTCTCGTGAAGAGAATCTTCTTCAAAAAAGCATTTTTCTACCATCCCCCCAAAAATGAGTCCCTCCGGTAATTTGACATTTCCATTAGCACCTCTCCAAAGCCTCTCTAGTATGGATTCGGTCTTCTGTTTTAGTCTTTCAAATTCCAATGAATGGAATTCTTTTTCAACAGTACGAAGCCCAAAAACTTGTCCTGTTTTAAAAGCTACAAAAATGGCAACCGAAAACAATGATTCCGGCGCCTACATATGAAATGAATTGGTTATCCATAAATTCAAATAAAAAAAGCTTGATTTTGGTTCCGCTTCTTACTCTAAGCAGAAAGACTTGTCGGAAATCGCCGGTTGGGTTGGTCCAACCAAGAAAAACTGAGGCTAAAATGGAATTACCAACCTAATTCAGAAAGAGCACACCAACGGAGAACCTACTATATACAGGGAACATTTCAGAATGGAAAATGAAAATGAAAAACCAAGCCAAATACAGAAATTATTAAGCTATCGAACGGGGACATAACACTTAGAGGGTTGTTAAGGCGGAACCAACCTTTTCAATCCCTAGAGAACTTCACTATCGAACCTAAGACACCCAAAACTAGACTATTGTTGAGTTTATGCGCACGATTTCATCGACACTTGTAGCCGAGCAGCGAAATCACAAACTAGTTCTTTTACGAGAAATTCATTGCCAATAACTTCCGGAAAGCAGCAATCCATCATCGGATAGCCGAACCGAAGAAACCGAAACACTATTTACGAGTTTATGTGACGAGGCAATTTAAGAATTGAAGTATAAAAGCGCCACAACATTGACCATTGCTGAACTTAAGTGATAGCCGGATGAGTAGGGGTGAAACCGGGTCGGATACGGGCGGATATTGCTCGTCCCGTATCCTAACCCATATTTTTTTTCCGGATTCGGAGTCGGATACGGATACGAATTCGGATTATTCAGGATTCGGATACGGAGCGGATACCTGACGGATTCGTGTCGGGATCGGATATCATAATCGGATAGTAGTATAATACATAATTGTGTACGTAAAAGAAAGAATGAAGCATTAATCTTACAACATTAGCTTCAAGTCATAATTATTTCGACGTAGGATAGTAGTATAGTTAGAGGTGCAAATGGGTCGGATACAAGGAGAGAGATCGAGACATAAAGAAAACAGAGAACAAGGGGAGCTCTTTCATCAAACTTAACCTTACGGAATAAATTCCTGGAGATATTAAATAGTGTTGAATTGTCACATTCTGACAAACTGAAGACATACTTCTCTCATAATGAGGACTACTCGGATTTGTTTGCTATGCTTCAATTTAGCGACTCAACTAATTCCAGTAATTTAAATAGAAAAGAAGTTTATCAAATAAGTTGAACAAATCAATTTATGTAAAAGCATTATGTCACCACTCTATTTGTTTGTTGATAGATTTTTTGAAGTTCACTCTTAATAACAAAGTAGTGTTTTTTAGTGCCAATATCAAACAACTACTCTATCTATCCAATAATGAACCAAATTAATGGAAGAATAACTAATTTTATCCGGATATTCGGGTCGGATATTTACCGGATATCGGGTCGGATATTGCTCTTCCCATATCCTAACCCATATTACATGAGATTTTTCGGATACGGATCGGATATTGCTCTTCCCATATCCTAACCCATATTACACCGGATTTTCCGGATACGGATACGGATAACATCGGTACGGATTTTAAACGGATTCGGTATCGGATCGGGCGGATATTTCCTGTCCCGTTTTCACCCCTACGGATGAGAATAGGAAGTAGAATATGCAGCTACAGCTAGAAATGGAAATGGATAGGCCGGAACATTGTCATATCTATAGCCGAGAAGAGAAGAATGAGGATACTTAGGAGAGGATTACGATCCATACAGCGCCGATTAGACATACATATATGATAGATTTGGGACAAGTTGAAAAGCATTTAGATGTTGCAGGAAAAGATAGGACAAATGAAAACCCTTAACGACACATTTGTCCTGAATCCAATCCAACGTTGAAATCGGAATTCCTATCTCATCGTTTGTATCGTTTTCTTCTTCTCTTTTGCTTGCTTGGTGGAAGAGTCGCGTGAGAAGGCTTTGTTCTTCTTTCTCCTTCTCCACAACTTGATCAATCTTTTCCCTCTCATTTGGTTCACGTACGTGACGAGATGGCAGAGGATGATCCTTTCCCTGTATTTGGTAGATCCAGGACATGCCAATTTCTTTCTCATCTTTCGCATCGCCAGACAGCGCATGGTTTTATCAAGATCGTAGTTAATTAAAGAAGAACGGAGATTGAGAAGAAGATAAAATGAACTTAAGTCCTCGTGGAAAACTCAAGAGAGGGACGAGTCGAAATTCGTTCTGGACTTGTGCACGTAAAAAGGCTTCCACGTTTGACCATAGAAGCCCTGGGTAGAGCTCAAAAAGAACATTTTAAAAGAATAGGCCTGATTCGTCTGCTCGTGGGATTGCCGATACAGCTACCCTAACCCGGCTACACTGAAAGAGGGAAGCGAATAGCCTGAAGATTCTTTCCTTTGTTGTGGGTCAACCATTGGGGTATTACCGTTCTGGGGGCATATTCAGTGCAAACCTCCCTTACCGTGAAAACTTCGTGAAAACCACGTGTAAAAGTTTTGAAAAATTCTCAAAAAATTCTCATAGGTAGGGGAGGTGAGGTTCTACAACCCTGTAAAATTTGAGGACCAAACTCAATCACATTTGGAAGATATGAAAAAGACAAATTGCAAAATGAATAGTGCTAAACAGTGAAAAATTACTATTCATACAGAATTTGTCTTTTTCATATCTTCCAAATGTGATTGAGTTTGGTCCTCAAATTTTGCAGGGTTGTAGAACCTCACCTCCCTTACCTATGATAATTTTTTGAGAATTTTTCAAAACTTTTACACGTGGTTTTCATGGAGTTTTCACGGTAAGAGAGGTTTGCACTGAATATGCCCCCTTACCCTTCTTGGCCTCTTTTTGCGCTGTCTCACCATTTAATTGTGTGGACAGCTGCTGATCAAGTGTACCATGGATCCAAATTCAGTCAATATGCTCTCCTTGGTGACGATTTAGACCATGTTTGTTTCAGCTGAGGATTGTAGAAAGCATCTTTTAAAATCTGAAACAAACATGAGCTTAGTCATCGCGGATGAAGCAGTGGCCCACCGATACCGCACAAAAAGGAACCCGTAAGAAAGCAGTTTCCCTCCATGCGAGCGAGTGGGAATCCTAAGGCGAGTAGGAAAAAAGTTTGAGAGCAAGCCTGTGAGCGGCTTTCGTAGATCAATCAACAAGACTTCTCCTCTTAGGCAATCAAGAGCTAGGTCAAGTTTTCTTCCTTCTCCCGCTCGTGCAAAAAGGGTTTGTCTGGACTGGTCCCTTGCACATTGAGCAAGACAGTGTATATATTCTGTCGGTTGGAGTAAGATCAATGGAGCCGAAGTAAAGCATCGGTAGTGAGGCTTTCCTCCATGAGGAATTAATCCTTAATTTGGTCGTCAATGGGAACTTTAAGACGAGAGCCAATGTGTCCATACTTCAGGCTGAATTGTTGCTTTCTAGTGGCCGACCATCCTTTCCAGACCTTCTCTAGAGCTCTTCAATCCTTCCTCCTAAGATCCAGGCTAACTTTTTCAAGCAATGGAATGACTGGTAGGCGATCTCCGGCTCGCTCGTCGTTGGGTAGTTTCCGATAGTTCTATCACCATTCGGGCTCTTCGCATATAGAGAACTCGAAGGTGGTCGATGTAATAGAGCAGGCCTGAGGCCATTACGTACTTTCTTTGTTTAAGTTATTATTGAGAGGGTCTTTCAATGATAGCTATATGTTAAGGCCCATATAGGCTCATGTAGTGTAGTGGCTATATATACAGGTCTAGATCTGTTGTATTTCATTATTGACTCAACATTTGTAACATGGCAGAGCATGGCTTAGGGTTAGGTTTAGGGTTAGTGCCCTAACCTCTCCACGATCCAAATCATTCCATTGCAAGCAGCCCTTCGCGCTTGCCCATATTCTTCGTGCGGCCGTCTTCATCATTGCCCATCGTTATCGCCCTTCTTCATCGCCCGTTGGCCACCCGGTCGTCATCTGCCCGACCGCGCTCTCGTCCGCCCGACGGATCCGGCCGCCGTTCGCCCGGTCGCGCTCACCTCTGCCCGGCCGTTGTCCGCTTGGCCCGGATCCCGTCGCCATCTTCGTCCCGCCGCCGGATCTGTGCTTACTCCTCCCGGCTATCGTTCGCTCGGCCCGGATCCCGTCGCCATCTTCGTCCCGCCGCCAGATCTGTGCCTACTGGTGCTTGGCTGTCGCCATCTTCGTCGCCTGGCCGGCCCGGATCCGCCGCTCGAATCGGCCATCGCTGCTCGCCCGACCGAATCTGCTGTCGCCGCTCTTCTTCATCGCCCGCTCGGCCGATCCGGTCGTTCCGGCTGGCGTCCGCCCTAGCTACCGCCCCTGCCTACATCGGTTTTTTTTCCATACTGCCAGCAAGGGTGATGCCATTGCCTCTATTTTTCATACTGAGATTTGATGGCAGAAGGCTGTTCTGGTATTTTATATTGCTCGTTGCTTTCATCATGTCGCAAATTAACACTATAGTCATCAACATTATTCTTGATGGTCTAAATTATCGAGAATGGGCGTTCTCGGTTGAGACTGCATTGAGGGCGTATGGCATTGCTTTTCATTTGACGGATGATCCTCCAACCCTTATGGCTGATAATAGTAATGCTGCTGATGTCAAAAGATGGGATATTGACGATGGAAAAGTCATGGCTGCTATTGTTAACAGTGTCAAACAATCTATGATTATGAGCCTTTTCTCCTTTTAAGAGAGCTAAGGCTATGTGGTCTTATTTGAAGCAGCGTTATGTTCAAGACAGTGGTGCTCTTCTTTACACTCTTATGCAAAAACTCCATTCAATTGAGCAGAATGATATGTCCATTGATGAATATAATTCTGCATTTGAGAGTCTAATGGGACCGTTGATTTCCATGGTACCTCAGTGCACAACAGATGGGTGTCTAGCACATAACTTTATTAAGAAGTTTCTTACATATCGCTTTGTTATGGGAGTCAGGACAGATTATGAGGCTATTCGCACTAGGTTACTTCACAGTTCTACTGATTTGACTATGTCTCGTGCTCTCTCAGATTTGATTGCTGAAGAAACCCGCCTCCAGTCTATGTCTATTGGTTCAGTGACACCTATTCATAGTGTTTTGGCGGCTTCTCAGCGGACCTCCAAATCTTGTGATCATTGTGGCAAGTCAAATCATCGCACTGAAAATTGCTTTGCTCGATATCCAGAGAAATTGGCTGAATATCGTGCTCGTCGTGCCTCTCGTGGTCGAGGCACAACTCCTGCTCCTACAGGATGCGTAATGCATTCTTTCTTTGCCTCACCTATCAGTGCTCCTCAGTCCTCTTGGGTGCTTGATTCAGGGGCCTCTTTCCATGTTACATCTGATAAGTCACACTTGGTTGCAGCCAAACCGGTCCCTCAGGGTGCTTCTGTTCAGACGGCTGATGGTACATCATGTTACATAACTCATCACGGTTCCCTTTTAAATTCTCATTTCTCTATACCTGATGTTTCACTTGTACCTCAATTGTCCATGAATCTTTTGTCAGTAGGCCAAATTACTGATCAAAACTGCTTTGTTGGTTTTGATGACTCATCTTGTTTTATTCAGGATCGTCGAAACGGGACTGTGATTGGGACTGGCCATCGCCGTAAGAGCACTTCTAGCCTCTACATCTTGGACACTTTGCGCCTTCCTTCTTTCGCTACCTCCACTGCACATGTGTCATCTGCTTCATCATCATCCACTATATCATTCGCCAAGTGGCATCATCGTCTTGGTCATCTATGTGGCACTCGGTTGTCCACATTAATAAATAAAGGTTCCTTAGGTCATACACCAATAAAGTCTAGTTTCAGTTGCAAGGGCTGTAAACTTGGAAAACAGATACAACTTCCTTATTTTACTAGTAGCTCTCATTCATCTAGATTTTTTGATCTTATTCATTCAGATGTATGGGGTCCTGCACCTTTTGCTACAAAAGGTGGTCATAAATACTATGTCATTTTTATAGATGATCATTCGCGTTACACTTGGATTTATTTCATGAAACATCGTTCCCAATTGTGTTCTATTTACCAAAATTTTACTCGAATGATTCACACTCAGTTTTCTACTCCTATAAAAGTTTTTTGTTCTGATTCTGGTGGTGAGTATTTATCTGAGAAATTCCGCTAGTTTTTACTTGTTGAAGGCACTCTTGCCCAGCTCTCATGTCCTGGTGCCCATGCTCAGAATGGTGTTGCAGAACGCAAGCATCGCCATATTATTGAGACTGCTCGCACCCTTTTGATCGCCTCTTTTGTCCCCTCTCACTTTTGGGGCGAAATTTGTTTCCCTTCTTTGTTTATCTTATTAATCGCCAGCCTTCATCCAAATTAACTGACAAGTCTCCTGGTGAAGTTCTTTTTGGCACATCACCAAAATATGATCATCTTTGGGTTTTTGGATGCAAATGCTATGTTCTTCTTGCACCTCGTGAGCGGACTAAACTGACTGCTCAGTCCGTTGAGTGTGTCTTCTTGGGGTATAGTCCTGAACATAAGGGCTATCGCTGTTACGATCCTTCCGCTCGTCGCATTCGTATCTCTCGCGATGTAAACTTTGATGAAGATTGCCCTTTCTTTTTCAACTCCACTCATTCTTCACCCACCACCACAGAGTCCACCAGTTTCTTGTTTCTACCTCCTATTCTTTCTAATGATGATGTCCCTACACCACACATTCCTCATATACCCCCAACCCATCCTCCTATACCGCCCAAACCACCCATCAAACATGTTTATTCTCGCCGACCTCCTCTCGCAGAATCATCTTCACATGTTCCTACTTCTTCGGCCAGTCCTAATGCACCCCTTATTGGTGATTCTAATATTTCAGATGAGTTACTAGTAGTTAATGATGTGCCACCGGTTGGTTCACGGTATTATTTGCGGGATCGTACTACAATTCAGCCTCCTGCCAGATTGGCCTATTCAAGGGTCGGTGCCACCGCGGCTGAACGCTCCACTTATCAGGAAGCCTCCCATATTCCGGAATGGCAGTCAGCTATGTCTGCAGAACTTGCTGCTTTGGAACGGACAGAAACTTGGGAATTTGTTTTATTACCGCCTCATGCGGTACCTATCACATGCAAGTGGGTATTCAAGATTAAGACCAACTCAAACGGGACCATTGAGAGGTATAAAGCTCGCCTAGTTGCTAGAGGTTTCCAGCAAACCAAAGGTCAAGACTATGAAGAGACCTTTGCGCCTGTTGCTCATATGACTACTGTCCGAACACTTATCTCAGTGGCTGCTATTCGTTCTTGGACTTTCTCTCAAATGGATATCAAGAATGCCTTTCTCCATGGTGATTTGCAAGAGGAAGTTTATATGCACCCGCCACCAGGTGTTGAAGCCCCATTGGGACATGTTTGTCGTCTTCGTCGTGCTTTATATGGTCTTAAACAAGCTCCCCGTGCTTGGTTTCAGCGTTTTGTTTCAGTCATACGCAATGCTGGTTTTTCACCAAGTGACCATGATCCCGCCTTATTTATTCATATCTCTTCACGTGGTTGTACTTTGCTTCTTCTGTATGTTCATGATATGTTAATTACGGGGGATGATGTAGACCATATTTCTGATGTGAAGAAGCAACTTAGTGAGCAATTTCAAATGTCTGATTTGGGACCCCTCAGCTATTTCCTGGGCATTGAGGTTCAACATTCTTCAAAAGGCTATTATATTTCTCAGTCTCGATACACACAAGATCTTATTGCTTCTTCTGGCATTACGGATAATCGAACAATTGCAACTCCTATGGATCTTCATGTCCAGCTTCGTCCTACCGATGGTACCCCTCTTTCGGATCCCACTCGATATCGCCACATTGTGGGTCGTCTAGTCTATCTCACTGTTACTAGACCTGATATTGCCCATGCAGTTCATATACTCAGTCAGTTTGTGAGCGCTCCTACCTCGGTTCATTATGGACATTTGATTCGAGTGCTGCGATACTTAAGAGGCACTTCATCCAATGTCTTTTCTATGCTCGTGATAGTCCACTGCATCTTCATGCTTACTCGGACTCTACTTGGGCAAGTGATCCGACTGATCGACGCTCTGTTACTGGTTATTGTATCCTTCTTGGCTCTTCCCCCCTTACATGGAAGTCCAAGAAGCAGGCCGCCGTCTCTCGGTCTAGTACAGAAGCAGAACTTCGAGCACTTGCTACTACAACTTCAGAGATTATATGGCTTCGTTGGCTCCTATCAGATTTTGGAGTTTCCTGTGATGCTCCCACACCTCTTTTTTGTGACAATACTGGTGCCATACAGATTGCAAATGATTCTGTTAAGCATGAACTTACAAAACATATTGGTGTTGATGCCTCTTTTACTCGATCTCATTGCAATCAGAAGACAATTGCTCTCCAGTATGTGCCATCTGAATTGCAAGTTGCAGATTTCTTCACCAAAGCACAGACTCGAGAGCAACATCGGCTTCATTTGCTCAAACTCAATGCTTTGAAGCCCCCTTGAGTTTGCGGGGGGGGGGGGTGTTAAGGCCCATATAGGCCCATGTAGTGTAGTGGCTATATATACAGGTCTAGATCTGTTGTATTTCATTATTGACTCGAACATTTGTAACACTATACACAATGAGCGCTGTTTTTCTACATGCGAGATGAAATGCCATGCAAGAGAGGATAGGAAAAAGTAAAAAGGACAAAACAGAGAGATATAGACATGGAATAGGTCTAGTCACGGCTTTCTATGTGATATTGTTAGCATGGAATAATTAACAAGAATAGGCAGGCATTTCATTAGAAAAGGGCATCCTTCCTTCCTCTTAGAAAGCTAAAGTCAGTAAGAATGACTGGAGGCAAAATACGTTCTTAGATTCGACATTACCGGTAAAAGCATTTATTTATAGCTGACAGTTAGCTTTCGCTTGATTTCTAGGCAAAGTCTGTCTACACTGGAACGGAGAAAATCCATATGGGAAATAGCTAGCACAGGTTTGTAAATTCTCCACTCTGGTTCATCTCTTATTCAGACACCGGTTCAGACTCTCTCTTACCAACATTCTCCATGTATGTGCCCGGTATTACCAAAAACTTGTTGAGCGTTGCTCAATTGGTCAAGGATAATGCTAAACCAGTGGAATTCACCTCTTCTTGTTGTTTGGTTAAGGATCGAGTGACACAGGAGGTGCTTCTGCGTGGCACTCTTTTAAATGGGCTTTACCGTCTTTCTTTACCTTCAGAACACAAAGCTTTGCTTGGCGAAATAACTCCTGCCTATATTTGGCATCTCATCTACTTAATTTAATGACATTCCATATCTCAGGAAGGAAAAAAAAAGCGAATTGAATTTAAGTAAAGTATTTATTTCTGCTTTATCCTGATCTCAATCAAAGAAAGGGAATGCAGATGTTCTGTCGCCCTCTCTTCGTATGCCACCAGCCCTCCTATCAAAAAAAGATTCATTCCTTGAACATGTTATGAATAGGACTTGTATTCAATATGAGGGCCAATGACCACAATATATAGAGTACATGAGGGTACAAGAGATAAGGCAAAAGAAAGAGATAAGATAATCTATCTATAACAGATAATATATCCTTAACACCCCCCACAAATGCAAGGCGTATGCAATAGCATTGCATTTGGAAGGGATGAACTAAAATAGGGAAAATCAAAAGTCATAGTTTTGAAGTAGCCGTCGTAGCATGTAACTCTTGAAAATCGAGCTGACAAAGAACAACCAACGAAGAACCGAGTCGATGGAGAAAAGTCGACGAAGAAGCCAAATCGACGAACCGAAATCGAAGGTAGGGCCGAGTCGACGAAGAAAAGTCGACAATGAAGCCAAATCGACAAACGGAAGTCGAAGGTAGGACCGAGTCGACGAAGAAGCCAAATCGACGAAGCCGACAAAACAAGCCGAGCCGAGGTAATCAGAGTTGACAGAATGAGCCGAGCCGATAAAAGAGCCAACCGACGACGGAATCAAGATGCTAGAGACTTGGATGGACGCAACGGAAGACTAAAGAAAATACTAAAAAAAAAGTAGTAGATACCAGCAGCAGCAATAGCTAGATCAAAACTCAGCGGCGGCACACCGTAGAAAACGGAGAGGCCAAAGAGCCAAAGCCGAGATGGTAGAAGCCAGAGCTGAAAAGGAAGCACCCCGGAGCCGAAACTAAAAGCCGGATTTGCTAGAACCCAGAGCCAGAGCCACTGGAGTCGGACCCAAACGGTTTTTAAAAAACGAGTCACGAAGGAGATGAATCCGTCCTCAACTGGATAAAGGAACCAGGTCTCGATCGAAGCAGCTCGACAGGCAAGCGGACTGGCGTCCCGGCTCCGGCGGCGACAGCGGTGGCCCAGCTCCGGCGGTCAAGATGGCGTCCCGGCTCCAGCAGCCAGCCAAGAAGGCGGCCCAGCAGCGCGCGGGGATGCAGAGAAGGCGGCGGCGGTGGCGACGACCAGTCGCAGTAGAAGGCGGCAACGGCCGACCAAGGCGACGAGATCCAGCGACGTGGAGACCGACACCGAGGTGTAGATCCGATCGGTATGAGCACCGGCGCCGGTGCAAGGAACATCACACAGCCGCGTCGGATCTGGAGAGCAAGGCCGAGCTGGCAGCTGAGCCCGGGCGTCGACCGGAAGGACGATGAAGGCAGAGCCCGGGCGATGAAGACGGCCGGACGAAGGAGACGATCCAGCGCGCGGCAGCAAGGCAGTGGATCGGCTTGAAGGTGACCGGCGTTGAAGATGACCTGCGGCGGGTGGCGCGAAGGAGCCACAGGCCGTCGGCCAGCGGGAGCGGATCCAGCGGGCGGTGCGAAGAAGCCGCAGGCCGTCGGCCAGCGGGAGCGCATCCAGGCCCCGGCAGCGACGCGGCAGAGCCGGTGGCGGGCGCAGCAGGCCCCGGCGACGGTCGTGCTGCAGCGGTAGAGCCGACGGCGGGCGCAGCAGAGAAGCCCGGCAGGAGGCCCTGGCGACTGGCGGAAAGGCGCGGCCGGAAGGAGCGAGCAGACACGGCGGGCGCAGTAGAGCGGTGGGCGCAGAGGAGCGGACGTTTTAAGGTGCGAGGTCGATAGCAACAACGGCGACGTCCGAGTCGCAGGAAGACGAAGGGGTCGCGAGCCTGGCGCATGGAGTTGCTGAGACGGCCAATGGCGTCGCCCATCTGGAGGAGGTCCTGGGAATCGAGCTTGACGGGGGGCGAGCCGGGGACGTGGAGGACGCCCTCGACGAGGCAGCCGTTCTTGCCGAGCACCTTGAGCGCGTCGCAGGTGGACGAGCTCCAACGCCACGCGGCGGCTGGGAGTTGTGGCGAGCCCGGTCCTGCCGAAGTTGACCACCGCACAGAGAAAGCGACGGCGCAAGGAACTGGTCGGAGCGGAGACTTGGTGGACGCAAGTGCAACGTGCGGCCATGCGGGAGCCGCCCCAGGAGTCTCCTCCTCCCGGGGCAGCGGACTAGATATAAAACAGCGGAACGATAAGCTAGGGAAAAACCTAGAGCTCTGATACTATGTTATGAATAGGACTTGTATTCAATATGAGGGCCAATGACCATAATATATAGAGTACATGAGGGTACAAGAGATAAGGCAAAAGGAAAAGATAAGATAATCTATCTATAACAGATAATATATCCTTAACAGAACATAGGCCTCTCTCTTGCGGCTAGCGAGATTGGCTCACGCGAAAAAGGCTACTAATCCTACAACGGTAACACTAATTACGGACGAGAAAATATTTCTTTGATCTAACATATATATAGCGGAGATTTCAACTCTTATGCGTATGGTTTTGAGAGGAAGGACCTATTTGAAGGACCTATTGATTGAAGCACTTCTTTCAACACGTAGGAGAACATACCTACCTTTACGTGCGCTTTGATAAGTAGGTCGACAAAGTATTTAAATAAGACATCCACCGGTAAGGACAAACGAAAGGAGATAGATAGATAGAATATTTTCAGGAACAAGAAAATCAGAAAAATCTTTCTCTCTATTCACTACCATTCCGCGTCTTCGACTTCTATTAGTTTCTTTTCTTCTTTAATGCAATAGCTATAGTTTGATATAGAATCCATTTCTCAAAGTAATGGAAATCATTCTCTTATAGGAAATGCTTCGAAAATCGCTATTCCATCTTTTAGGTATCGTGAAAAGTGATACCTGTGAAGATCGTGCATTTCAGTCACATTCAGATCTGTTTTTCGAGTCCATGATATAACCAAATTGGATGGATCTTCCACCCGTTTAGCTAAGAAAGAATAGATGCAGAGGTGGATGATAGATCGATATGAAGATCATGAGCTGCCCCATAATGAAACCGCCAGTAGTCACGAATATCTCCTTCTTCCCTAATCCAAGATTGGAGAAAGAAGATCTAAGAGGGACCTATGGAGAATGTGATCAGAAATCCATAATAGAGTCCGACCACAATGACCGAATTAATTATCCTCATCGAGAAACTTAGACTACTAAGTAGAAAAGATTAGAAAATCATGACATGGGTCTCCTTTTTTTCTTTCTTTTGAGTTTTCTATATGCACAATTTCTCGATGTTTCGATGAGAATTTCTTGACTTTCCATATATAGAAAGAGATAGACTATAAATGACATCTCTTATGTAAATAAGACCAAAGGGATGGATATTAAATGATAGGAAGTGCTAGGAAGTGAAATAGAGCCACTTTGGGCTTCCCTATGAAATGAGGCATGGAACGGAGTCACTACGAAGAAATTTCGGGAGTTACGAAAGAAGCTTCGGACTCATATTGTTCATGGGTTGAGAGCGGGAGTTGAACTCTAGGAGATCGAATCTCAAAAGGAGAGTTTTTCTACCTTACTTATTGTTGAGCTTATTCTCAAGCATTCTCGGCATAAATTCAATAACTCCAGTGCGGCTCGGCTTTGCACACTCAACCGCTAATCTCAAAGAGGATCTCTTCTGGGGCTTTGCTTGATAAGACCGATCTCATCCGACTTGCTAAGCATTCAGTCCCAGAGAGGATAATGCTGAAAGAAAATGTCAACATGCTACCAGCAGCATACAAGCATAACTAGCTCTCTCACTTTTGATAGAAAGAATCCGCTTTCCTAGACAGAAATGCAAAAATCTTTTTCGAGGATCAACTAACTAATGTAGATGGGATCAATAACTATATGTGGGGTTTGCTCAAAAGCTTTCTACTAATGCCCTACGTGAATTGCTGGAACTCGCCCGAGAATAGGCTCCCCCCTTTTAAGGAGAAGGATTTTTCGGTGAACGGAGACCCTTTGCCTTTCGGCCTGTATTTGCTGGATAGTTTTTACCATGTTCCATATCTTTTTCAGTTCTTTTTGAACATCTTTCTTTGCAAGAAGCTGAAGCGAATAATGGAGGATTTGCCGGAAGAGTTCAACTACCATGTGGACTTCTTCTATCTATATACGTTTGTTGTTATTTCCGGGCCAGAGAGGAGTTGTCAATCCGGTTTTCTGAATAATATTTTTGGAAGAAATGGGATTTTCCGAAGACCTTCATTAATGTCACTTTCCAAGCTTGGATCGTCGAAATGGCCCATGGGGGAAAGGGGCAACAGTGCTGAATGAAGTGTGACTAGCCAGGCAAATAGCCAATCCATCCCCAGAAAATCCTCTGGGACATCTCCATTTCACAATGCAACCATGGAATCATACAGAACTCTAGGTTCCTAGTCGCGAATACCGAGGGCCCTTGCTAATGGATCAGGAAATTGAATGTCTCTTTACATATAACCAAGACCCAGAGACTTCTCGAGCAACACATAAGGAATCAGCAAACTTTCCTGTTCATTCCAACCTCTGAGGACACGGCATGGAGGTACCAAACGGCTAAAGGGTCGTTGTGCATGGTAAAGATGAGAAAGGTAATAAACGTGCACTTTACCTTCGTTCTGAATCCCTATAAACACCAACCAGTGCTTCAGCTTTGTCATAGAAACTGTCCTTCAGCGATATGACAATACTCTGAAACCCACATCCTCCATCACCATCTTGTTCTTCGTCAGCACGCTCACATGACTTGGATCTGATAAAACCAGCAACCTTGGCAACATTCAAATTATCCAGAGCTGCATCAACTTCATCCAATATGAAGAATGGTGATGGCCTGAAACTGAGAATTGCCACACAACTTCAAGAATTTGGTTGGGACAAAAGGTAAAAGTAATTAAGCAAAAACTGCTGTCTGATGGATGTCCAACTAGAAACATATGACCCGTATATGGCACATCACACATGGATGAGTTTTTTTTGCATAAAGACTTTAACCTACAAAACTGAAGTGGAAGGCCAATCAAATACTGATTCCATATACTCCCTATGCTATTACATGGCATCATTGTTATTAAGTCGTCGACTAATTGTGGATTAGTCGTCCAGTCGGTACATGGACCACGACTAGGATGATCGACTCGAACGACTAATCTGCGACTAACCGTGATTAATCAAGCTTTCCTAGCCAGGCAACTCATGGCCCACGCGCTTCACAGAGATGACCACAAGGCACATATAAACATAGAACGGAGAGGCTGAACCCTAAATCGTCCAGTCTGGATTGATTGCTTCCCTAGGGACTGCCGCGCAATCGCCTGAGCCGGTCTGGCCATCCGTCGGCCTGCCGGAGCCCCTACGCCTTGGCCTCGGCCGCACTGCTTCGCCCTCAGCTGCAGCTACCTCAGCCTCGGCAGCACCCGC
Source organism: Rhipidocladum racemiflorum (assembly GCA_036346355.1). NCBI lineage: Eukaryota > Viridiplantae > Streptophyta > Magnoliopsida > Poales > Poaceae > Rhipidocladum > Rhipidocladum racemiflorum. The sequence goes on from CM070578.1 coordinate 58,780,950, forward strand.
TCGTCCGCTTGACCGAAGCCCACCTGCCGGAGCCGCTTCCTCCCCTCCACCTCCTCCCCTCCGCCTGTCGGAGCCGCCCATTTGCAGAGCTACCTCTGCCTCCTCCCCTCCGCCTCTGCCAGTTGGTCTACCAGAGCCTTCTCCGCCTCCTCCCCCCCACCCCTGCCCAACCAGATAGAGGGTAATGCTCTGTTCTAGACTTGTAGTGCTAACTACTAACTTTGCTATGTTCTAGACTTCTAGTGCATCATCGCAGATTGGTTAATTAGGTTTTATGCAGATTTCGAGACTAGTCAGTTGACTAGTCACCCAAATCGGCAAGTCACCCCTAACGACTCGACTTCGCGACTTAATAACATTGCATGGCATCCACTCAATGTTCCCTAGGCGGCCACCTAGGAGCTAGGCTACACCCTCCCACCTAGCACACCTAATTGGGGATTAGGTGCTCGATGTTGGTGTGCCGCCCGCCTAGCTCCCAGGAGAACACTGCATCCACTCATTCATCATGGACTCATGCAGACCCAAGAGATTCATAAAGCATGGGGAGTGAAAAACACAATGTAGACGTAAAGATATCATCATATCAACATTAGAACCAAAATTGGAACCGGATGAAAACGTGTGATCACTTTAGTGCAACACGTAATGTCTACAAATGTGTTTGTGTCATTTAACTGCTAAAAGTATAACTAACGGAGGAACCTAACAGTTTTTTTTCTAAATCCCAATTAAGCACCAAGTAAAGATATCAATATTAGAAACCAAATTTGGCACCAGATGAAAACCTGTGACAACTTAAGTGCAATATATATTGTCCGCAAATGATTTTGCATCATTATTTCACTGCTGAAAGTATTACTATGACAGTTATTTCGGAAAAAATCGTATTCAATACAACTGTGTGCTCGTATTTACGAAACGATACAACATTTTCGCGAAATTACAAAAAACCCACCCTTGACCGGTTCCTGGGGAACCATTGATGCATGGCGGTTCCCGGGAACCAGAAGCGCATGACCGGTTCTGAGGAACCATACATGCCTTGGCAGTTCCCAGGAACCATTCAAGCCATCTACGGTTCTGGGAACCCGGCCAAAACCATGTCACGGTTCCCGAAACGGCCAAGGCATTTTTTTCTTTTTCTAAATTTTGGGAAATTTTATTATTTAGCACTTTTATGTTTCAACTCGTTGTTAAGCGTAAAAAAATAATTAATGTGCTATACCTGATTATTTAACCATTAAAATTATGAAGCCACTTTTGTTATTATGTTAAAAGTAAATAACATGTATTAAGTAAAAAACTTAGGGTGTACCAATTAGCTTTTGTTAGGTAGGTCATATCGGGAGCCATGGCCTTGATTAAAGTATACCGTAATGCCGTAATATCTTTGCCCTTAATACCCTAAGTTTATTGTCAAGCGTTAACTTTTAAAGCCTTTTAATGACTGTAAAATATCACGTTTAAATGTAATTTTTGTACGAATCTGCAGATTTGCTCTTCGATATATGGAGTACCATATGCAGGAAAATATTTTATTTACACCTTGCTTTGCTACAAAATATGCTGCTTGTAATACCCTAAGTTTAATTGTCAGCGTTAACTTTTAAGCCTTTTAGACCGTAAAATATCGCGTTTAAATGTAATTTTTGGCACGAATCCTGCGGATGTGCTCTTGATATATGGAGTACCATATTCTGCAGGAAAATATTTTATTTACACCTTGCTTTGCTACAAATATCTTGCCATAATACCCCTAAGTTTTATTGTCAACGTTAACTTTTAAGCCTTTTAGCGCAATGTCGTAAAATATCACGTTTAAATGTAATTTTGGCACGAATCTGCAGATTTGCTCTTCGATATATGGAGTACCATATTCGGGAAAATATTTTATTTACACCTTGCTTTGCTACAAAAATATCTTTGCACTTAATACCCCTAAGTTTTATTGTCGCGTTAACTTTTAAGCCTTTTCCAATCGTAAAATATCCGCGTTTAAAAGTAATTTTAGCACGAATCTGCCAGATTTGCTCTTCGATATATAGAGTACCATATTCGGCAAAATATTTTATTTACACCTTGCTTTGCTACAAAAATATGCTTTGCCATAATACCCCTAAGTTTTATTGTCAACGTTAACTTTTAAACCTTTTACGGCAATCGTAAAATATCACGTTTAAATGTAATTTTAGCCACGAATCTTTGCCAGATTTGCTCTTGATATATGAGTACCATAATGCAGGAAAATATTTTATTTACACCTTGCTTTGCTACAAAAATATCTTTGCGCAATACCCCTAAGTTTTATTGTCGCGTTAACTTTTAAGCCTTTTATTGTCGTAAAATATCACGTTTAAATGTAATTTTATACGAATCTGTAGATTTGCTCTTCGATATATGGAGTACCATATAGGAAAATATTTTATTTACACCTTGCTTTGCTACAAAATATCTTTGCCATAATACCCCTAAGTTTAATTGTCAACGTTAACTTTTAAGCCTTTTAAATGACGTAAAATATCACGTTTAAATGTAATTTTATGCAATTAAAATTACATTTTAAGCGTGATATTTTAGGCTGCCGAAAAAGGCAAAGATAGCGTCGACAATAAAAGGCTTAGGGTATTATGCGATATATTACAATAACCAAGGTGTAAATAAAATATTTTCCCCGAATATGTACTCCATATATCGAAGAACTATCTGCGGATTAGTGTAAAAATTACATTTAACGTGATATTGCGAAAAGGCTTAAAAGTTAGCGTTGACAATTAAACTTAGGAGTGTGCGGCGACATATTTTTAGCAGGTGTAAATAAAATATTTTGCGAATATGTTGCTCCATATATCGAAGAGCAAATCCGATATTCGATGCCAAAAGTACATTTAAGCGTGATATTTGCGTATTCTTGGAAGAACAAAAGTTAGCGTTGACAATAAAACACAGGTATGATTGCGTGACATATTTTGTAGCAAAGCAAGATTAATAAATAAAATATTTTGCGAATATGGTACTCCATATATCGAAGAGCAAATCTGCGATATTCGTGCCAAAAGTACATTTAAGCGTGATATTCTGGTACTGGAAAGGCAAAGTTAGCGTTGACAATAAAGCTTACAGGGTATGCAGCATATTCGCGATTACGGTATACTTTAAGCTGCGTCATGGCTCGATATGACCCTCACAGAACAAAAGCTAATTGGTACACCTAAGTTTTTACGAATACATGTTATTTACTTCCCTCACGATAATAACAAAAGTGGCTTCATAATTTTTAATGGTTAAATAATCGAGGGTATAGCACATTAATTATTTCTTACGTTTAACAACGAGTTGAAACATGTGCTAAATACGAAAATTTCCCAAAATTTAGAAAAAGAAAAAAAATGCCTTGGCGGTTTTAGGGAACAGTACATGGCTGGCGGTTCCCGAGGAACCGTAGATACTGAATGGTTCCTGGGAACCGGCCATGTATGTAGTTCCCGAGGAACCGGTCATGCGCTGTATGGTTCCTGGGGAACCGGCCATGCATCAATGGTTCCCTAGGAACCGGTCAAGGGTGGGTTTTTTGTAATTTCGCGAAAATGTTGTATCGTTTCGTAAATACGAGCACACAGTTGTATTGAATACGATTTTTTCCCAGTTATTTCAATTATATATATATGAGCAACGTGATCAAGGAAATTTAGCATAGCTGTCTTACCTGTGATGTGAATGGAAAAAAGCAATGCCAGTGCTGCAACAGTCTTCTCCCCACCAGATAACTGCTCCTCCATATCTCTAAAGCTTTTGGTAGGTGGCATAGCTGTGTACTTCATTTTCTAGGTTTAAATATGCTGTTCCTCCAAGTGGATGTGTGTGACTTTTTGTTAACTGCTTATAGATTTTGTCTATGCCTTTGGATATGTGATCAAAGGCTACCATGAACAGCTCATACCTAAGCACCAGTAGCAATAGGAACAGTAAGTGTGGCACAATCATCCAAGAACTCAACATCATATGATATAACATGCTGCAAGTATATTCATGCTAAGAATACACCACTAATTTATATTAAAACTCTGAAACACAAATAAAGAATGGAAGCACCCAATAAATAAGATTGCCCCTACTCATTAAATATATAAGATGATAACCAAAACCCTGTGCTAACTTATTAACCGTACGTGTACTGGTTACTGAATCTACAAAAGGTAACTGAGACACTAGTCATACTCATAGACAAAAATATATCTTGAGCAGGACACATGTTAATATACCAAAAACACTTGAAACTTAATCAAATTTGATTAAATATTATGAAGCAATAGTAAGCTCAAAACCAATTATGTTTGGTATTTTTTAAAGAATGTGTAATATATTCCTGAAATAAAATGGTTATGATATTTTCAATTGCAGGAGTACTTGTAAAATCTCAAGTAAAGATAGTACAGCTCTGGTGAAAATTCAGCACTTCTATGAGCGGCGTCCCAAGTAGGCCAGTTATTAAGCAAAGTGGTTCACTATTAAAAACCATGGTGTATGGTCCGGAAATGTAATCACAATTGTAAATAGAATACTTGGGTTTTGCAAACAGGGGTAATGTAATTGGATCACATCTAATTTTGGATGTAGTTGAGATTATATTGGAGTGTAATCCCATTACATGTATTATGATTTCGGAGTAATCCAACCAAACAATGGGTAATGTATCCCCCTTAGGCCTTGTTAGGGAGGCCCATTCCAGGCCGGGATCCACATACGGGAATGGGCCTCCCAAACAAGGCCTTACCGTGTAACCATAATAGGGAGGGAAAACATCAACCAAACAACATCAATATAGAGCTTCCTTCTAGCTATCAAACTATCATCATAATATTTACAAACATTTCATAGATTGCAAATTACACATCACCAGAGAAGCAGAGAGCATGAGTGCTAGAAAGTGCAATAGAGAACTTTGCTAGCTCATACAAAAGTTCAAGCATCATAGAAAAAAAAACTGAGAATTGTAAGCCACCAACTTCCACAGGTGATAAATTACATGCATGTTTGTATTTAAAAAATGAAATGAGCACCAATCATATGCAAAGCAGAAAATGCTTGGGCAATACCTTGTTTGCTTGACAGAGTTATACTTGTCAGCTATCTCTCGCTCTTCTTTCCTAGCTGCTTCAAACTTTTCAGTAATCTCCTTTTCCTTCCTTTGCAATGCTTCATATATATTGGTCCAGTGCTTTTAGGTTTGGAGCAGTGCGTTCAATCTCAGCCACTATTGCACCTATTTTTTGTTTGAAATCTGCCTCAAGTTTGTCACGTTCGGACTGCAGGTAGATTTCACTAAGCTGGTTGTAATCAAGGACTGGTTCTTCTGAGGATGATCCGGTATACATTGGATCATTGATTGTAGGAAGCTTCAACTGCTCCAGTTCGCACTTGTCACGAATCTCCCACTGGCGTGATCTAAATTGCGCGAGTTGGCCCTCCTGCAAGAACATGCATGGATGGTTTCATTATAATTGTTGAGTTATGACCACCCGCGGTACGGATCGTTATTTTTTTGGTAGACCTAGGTCACTGCCTTATATAAATTCATCTTGTAAGCCGCCGGAAATTAATCTGGCGCTTTTGTAAACACTCTCCAAAATAGTGAAGTTTCGCCGCCGGCGCCCGTGGTTTTTTTCCCTTCCGCATTGGAGGGGTTTTTCCATGTTAAATCTTGTGTCTCGATCTGTTTTGTTTTTGATCTACTTCGTTTTTGTGTTCGTGTCGATTTACAACAATAATAGCAACCTTAAACAAGTTTATTAAACTGACATAAATAATAGCATTATCATCTATACACAAACACAATGAAGCAAGCAATCTTTTAATAGGCATCAGCCAAACTCTGTTAAAAATGTATAGAAGAACCATTTGATAAAAGCACACCTTTGACTTCACTTGGCGATCCAGCTTTGCCAATGCAGCAGCAACACTACCATTTTGCTCCTTTAATTCATCAATAGCCTTTTCACATTCATCTGACTTGGATTTCCAGTCTGTATTGGGAAAGTGTTTCATGAATCAGAACAAAGGTGAACAGAAACGAATGAAGATGCATTTAGAATTTTGAACAAGTTGACGCTCGTTGGGACATAAAAATAAAGGGAAGCATCTGAGTTCTACAAGCAAAGCAGTACCACAAGGAAGAGAACAAAAATTACCAAACCAAACAATGTAACAAAACATAAGGTAATTCCATTGAGTTGCTGATATCATATTATTCAGTATTTGATAATTGATACTCCGTGCATTCTTCCTTTGAAAAAAACCATAGGCACATCACATCTGTATGCCTTTATATCTCAGCAGTGAATGATATCTTCACATTATGCACGTGTAACCTTGTCAATTATTGGTACTAAACCCTAATAAACAAAAAAAATTACAAGACCCATTTATCGCCTACTTTACAAAAAAATCACATATTAACACGCTTCAAATGTGTATCATCAGCCTCAGCTTTCAGCTCTTCCATCTGATTTGAAATGTGTTCTGCTTCTGCCTTAGCACCAGACTCTCTCTCCTGTAAGCCCTTAAGCTCCTTCTCAAGGGACTCATGCGTCTCCTTTAACTTCACAATCGGTGCCTGCATATCTCTCTTTTGTTCATATTCCAGCCTGCAAGAGAGAACATTGTTTATGCTCCAAATTTCTACGAGGTAGGCATGTGAAACTTCGTTCTAGGTTAGCCAAGTGATCCCAAAGATGCCAATCAATTAGCTGTTACTTACTGGTATTTCAATTTTGACATTTGATTACAAAGGCTTAGCTTCATCTCCTGCCGTGTTTGAGCATCTTTCACGGATGTTCTTCACGCCAACTGACATGCTAAAATCTTTGTAAACCTTGTCCACAATCTCATTTATTTTTTTCTCACGCATTCTTACTTCACGTTCCTTTTCAGCAAGACGGGTCTCCAACTAAAGAAACAAAATTAGTGATTGATGCAATAGTAACAGTTGAAACACAACAAAAATAACAGGTAATTAAAGCCATCTAAGACAAAATATTACCTCCTCCTTTCCTTGTTCCAGGCGATCAATTTCTTCCTCAATATTACTCTTCTCAGATGACACTTTACGTAGCTTCTCCCTGAGGTTATTCTGCACACAAGATTCAGTATTAGAAACAAGCAAGAAATAGCGGTGTTCTAGGAATGGCTGAAGAGAGAGAAGCAGCCCGCCTATTCCCACAGGCCACGATTAAGAAGTCAGAAGTGAAGTATGATTAATCATAACAAATTGATACTTTGCAGAAGCAGGCAGAACTAAGAGTAACATTGACACTTCAGCAGATGTTGGCCATATCACTTTTCACAGGAATATAACAAAAAAAGAAAGAAAAATGCATGCCTACAAGAAAGATAGCTAGGATGGTGGTGCACGACGGCTTCAAATTAAAACAATGGTGCAGAACTCGCAAATAAAAAAGGTGAATAGTGTTGGCATTGGACCATATTTCTTTATTTGAAGTTAAGGGCAGGAGCTCTGCAAATTCATTAAGAGGGAAAGGAAGCCTCCGAAGAGGAAAATACAACAGACAAACGCCTACGCAAAGCTAGGCCAACTAGGTAAAAACAGCTAGACCAACTAGGTAAAACAACTACGCAGTACTGTGTCGCCTACAACACGGACACAACACATCCAACAACAGCACCAACCGAAACCGCTACTAAGAGGTTTGACGCCGGTCAGACACCGGCACTCAAAACTTGCAACAAACAAAACTACCAACGATCTGAAACGACCTGACCCGACCCGAACCGGAGACCCTGCACGACCCTGTTCACCGCTGTGATCTTTGTGACCCTTCCCGAGCTACCTTGCCTTCCCTAGGCCGAGCACAACTCCTTGATCCTGGTAGGATCCAACACTCCACGGCTCACGACAGACTCTTGGCCGGCCCCACGACGCCCTCTCCTACTGGTCCTGACCAGGACGCAACCCTGTTTCACTTCCTCCTGTTGACCGGAGCAAATGGCCACGTCGCGCACACCGTGACGCCCTCACGCCACACTCGAAGTCGGCAGGCTGGTCGACCGGAGTACCCTCCATCCTGAATCCCCAACGGGCGGAACCAGGGTGAAGACATCGCCGACCCTTTCACAAGGGTTCACAACCGCAACGATGCTCCAATCCGCACCAGTCCACTCCACGACGAAGCTTGCAGTTTTGTTATCCCCTCACGGCCCTTGCGCTTCAGTCACCCGGGCACTCCGTGGGGCGAACATGGCGGGGGTGAGAATCGCCGGTGCACTGCCTCGTTCTGAGCCGAGGGGGATTTCGGCAAAGAAGACGAAAAACAAAGAACGCGAGCGGCCACAGAAAGACCTGGTCTACATCTGGCGGTGCATCTCGTCGACCAGCCCAATGAGACCAACATCCTCAACAATTCTTCGTTGCCAAACAGCCGACCTTCACCCTCAACTTCTCCGCAGCGCCGTCGGCCTGCTCCCAAACTCCACAGCGTCGTCAACCTTCTCCTCAGCGCTGTCGGCCTGCTCCCACTCTCCACATCGCCGACGGCCTGCTCCCAAACTCCACAGCGCCGTCGACCTGCTCCCAGACTATCTCCTCTCCGCCAGATCTGCAACTCCGACTACACGATCTGCTGGATCTGCTCGGGTTCCACACCTAGATCTGCTCGGGCTCGGTAAACTTCAACCTTGCTGGGCACGCACGAAGGTCTCGCAGGCCTTCTACACAAGCCACGCCAGCTCCGCCGCTCGTGGAATCCGCCCGACCTCGGCGGCGGCGGCGACAACTTCTAACTTGGTCGGCATCGCAAAGACCTGAAGAGGAGAGGGAAGGAAAGAAGGAGACGGTGCGGAGGGAGGGCCCGCCGCCGCCGCCAGCCTGCCGAAGGCCACCAGCGGCGGCGGCGGGGAGAGGGGCTTGGTGGCTGGGGCTTCTTGCGGGGAGTGGAGTCGCCTCCCGAGTCGCTCTGCGGGAACGACCCAGGAGAACCAAAACGATCTGATGATATTGGACCATATTTCAAGCAGCAAATCTCTACTCTTCTAAAGCACCAGTTGGTGGCAGTGGTCCATTCTACCTTCTACTGACTACTGATGGTGTCTTCCCGTGTCTGGGTTTCTGGAGGGGCTTCCTCCTCTATTTCTCTCTCCCCTTATCTCTCTTCCTCTCCAAAATGGGATCCGGCTCCTCCTCCCCCAATTCGGCCGGCACCGTCCTGCTCCCCCACCGGATCCGCGCCGCCCTGCTCCCTCGACGGCTCCCCCGTTCCGCCCTGCTCCCTCGCCACCCCTCCCCGTGCGACGCCGCCGCCTCTCCCGCCTCGCCGCTGGTTCTGGCCGCCTCCTCCTGCATCGCCGTTCGCCAGCTCGACCATGTGCCTCCTCTCTGGCCCTGCGCCGCCGCCTGGCTTAGCCGACCACAGCCGCCTCGACGCCATCGGCGCCGCTTGGCCTGCACCCGCCACAGCCCGGTCCAGCCTCCCTCTGCGTGCTCCGGGACAGGGCGAGGCCGTGCCTCCCTGCATGCGAGACGCCGCCCCCCTTCTCACTACCGCCCTCGGAGGGGCCTGCTGGCCGCGCGCCCTTGGCTCCAAGTCGCCACGCCTGGGATTGCTCCATTGCCATCCATGGCCCAGCCGGCCTGGTGGGCTAGGCTCCGATCTACGCCCAGCGCCGCCTCCTGGCCGCCTCCGCCCACTGACTCTGGCGCTGCCCTCCTGCCTCGCCTCCAGCCAGCCGCCGCCCGCTGCTCCGGCAGCGCACATGTATCATGGTTCGACGCCATCGCTAATGGAATGTGTTGCGTAGCTTCTGAGCATATCTGAACTTGCTTGCAATGTGTACATGTGATGCGTATGAATATTTGTACGAAGGCATGATTTACAGTGGCTATTTTAGAAATTGATTGCGTGTTAGATGATAAACTGGTGCTATGCACTAAGGTTAGTTGTGTGCTTTTCGGTCTGTGATGAGTTCTAGAGGGTTGTGCACTGATTGCTATGTTGATTTGCTGCCGATCTATGTGGGTTTGAGGTGCCGGTAGAAAGTCTCCCTGTTTGGTATCTAGAACGTTGATAGCAGTAGCTTGCAGCCTTGATTTCGGGTATTTAGGCCGTGTTTGACCCGAGCTCCTACGGAGTATTTGGTAGGTTATCTTCTAAATTCACCATAGAGTCCTAGATCGTGGAAATTGGATTGGTGGTTCAGGAGTTTTGGCCTTTTTGACTATCGGTGCGGAAACTTTCCGATTTAGCTTAAAGAGGGTTCTAGCGGGATGTATTAGGCTATATCGTTGTTGATTTTGTGATGTCATGTATGTTTTGATTGATTTGTATAATCTTTCTTTAGGAGAAGCCGTGTCCGGATCAGGGACCTCTACGCCTCGCTTTGTTCCTCGAGGTTAAGGCAAGTGCATATTTAATCTTTGTGCTTAGTTGTGACATAAGTGAGGTCACCTGGATGATGTGGTTTGTTTAATTGCTACATGTGACGGTAAGATGGAAGGTAATGGAAATGGTTTATCTTATTGCATATTTAAATTCAGTGCCTAGATTGTTGTATAAGTAATATCGCCTGGATGATGTGATTTAATTACTTGATGTTAGATGAGTTATAGACTGGGAATTGTTGGGTTATGTTATTGCTGATTTAACTGATGAATAGGGGGCAGTCTGGTTTTTATTACTATTTATGTCTGTTGCTAAATACCATGTCTAATAGAGATTATCTGGGTTGTCGTGGATTCGGGTACTTATGGATGGGTTCGCGTTTGCAAGTATTGGTTAATCAAATAGGAATAACAGGTGGAAAGATGTATGATATTATGCATGTCCCAATTTGTGAAATACTGATTTTGGTTATGCTTGCAATTACTTTTCTGCGATATTGCATTGCATTAGAAGCATCTAACAGGACCTACTTCGGTAGGCATCCCACTATGGTGGGAGGGGTAAAGTCCTACTTTGGTAGGCTCTCCGCTCCGCGGAAGGGAGATATTGGGCCCCCGTCTAAAATAGGGCGGAGGGCAGGGTGTGGCATCGACGGGTTCGCACCTAGCCATACCGGTATCAGTATGAGCTCACAGTTGACAGACGCATATTGCATAGCACTGCATTGCATATTGATGAACAGGTAATAATGGATATTGCATTGCATTGCATAGCATATTTATTTCAGCCCAACACATCAAGAAAATCTCATCTCCTCTATGGAAACTATAATGATGTTTGTAATTGAGGAGAGTGATCCTATCCATCCAGATCTGGCATCCTGCCTGCTTCAGAACATTAAAAAGGAAAAAAAGTAATTCCATCCATACAATTGTTCGCATTAACAATATGGTTCTCATCATCTTCACTGAACCTTTTCAACTTGACTTTCCAGGAAACTTCCCAGCATCTTTTGGACTTGCAGAGAAGGTAATAGGTCTATGCACCGAAAAGTTAAAGCCGGTATTTATTCAGTTACTTCAGGGCACTCCTTTAAACAAGTATAGCGTAGTTGTTACATTATTGCTCCAAGATTCTTCAAATGCTGGAGAGGACAACAATGTTGATGCTTCTGGAAAGGACACGGTCAGTTTAACCACTAACAGATTATAACTCCTATTTATAGATTGATGCATATAATTTGTTCATTGAAGCGTGGTGATTCACTCATGATTGTTGTGGGCAATTATTGTAGAGGTATGTCTATCTGCTATGCATAGGGAAAGAAAGAAAAGGAAAGTATCCTATACCTACTACTACTTTTACTTCCCAGTAAGTCTGGAACTCGGATTCAGTCATATGTCCATCGTTTAGCAAGGTACTGAGCACAGAATGATAATATAATCTGGAATTTGTTCATAGGGACCTCCAGTTAGTAGCACAACAACAAAAATCTCATTCTAACCTTGGAGATTGTGTATTTAAGACTGTTTGGGGAGCTCATGCCTTTTTGCTATGAAATCAGGTTCTTTTGTGGGTTGTATGTGCTAATATGATCTTTTCTTCTGCAGCGCAAGTGTAGATGGACGGATATATGTGTGGCGGATCGATGAGGGACCCGATGAGGAAAATAAAACACAAATTACCGGAAAGATTGAAATTGCCATCCAGATTGTAGGTGATGCTGAAGCTTACCATCCAAGGATCTGTTGGCACTCTCATAAGCAAGTAAGGCCTTATGTAGATCAGATTTACAACCTCCAAACTCTTTAGCATCCTAACTTACGAATGGACTTGTGCATTTATCCTGCAGGAACATCTGTTTGTTGGAATCGGTAACTGCGTCTTAAGAATAGACACTACTATAGTGGGAAGGGGAAGAGACTTTAGTGTGGAAGAACCTATTAAATGTCGTCTTGACAAGATGATTGTTGGTGTGCCCTTAGTTGGTAAGCATGATGGTGATGTGACAGACTTGTCCATATCTCAATGGATGACTACCCGACTGACTTCAGGATCAAAAGATGGCACGGTTTGTATTAAATATCCTCCTTTTTATTTGGAAAACTTTCCATAGCTGAGAGAATTGGGAGGAAAATATTATGCAAAACTACACTTGCTGAATGATCTGCTTGAACTGTCATCAAAAGATGGAAGCTTGTTTCCTCTTTCACAGAATAAACAAAACAATCAACCATTGATATGTAAGATGCATTGTAAATAGGATTGTGAAACTATTTTTTATTTTAATCTTTAAACGTAACTCGATTTTGGGAACATCACTTCCTCTTGAAAAAGGAGCGCAAAGTATTTGCTTCTGGGGGTGTTGTCTTGAAAAAGGGATGCAAAGTATTCGCCTCTGGTGGTGTTGTGAAGGTTCGACTGGATGGGCCTGGCATGAGGTGTGTTGGACATGGTCAATCCAGTGATGGTCTGTGATTTCGGCTGCACCCCCTTGATTTGATGGTTTTGATTTGAGTTTCTGCTGTTTCTTGTATATGACTGCGGTATATACTATGTAGAACTAGCTGCCAGCTTAAGCACTAATTAGGTGTCAGCAGTCATAGACCTTAGTTGGTTTCTCTTTTCGTTGTTAGACACTGTGATCTAGAGTGATATTCATCCTTACTAAGCCCATTTGTAATGTATATTGTCTTATTTTGCAGGTAAAGATTTGGGATGATCGCAAGTCAGTGCCTCCATCGATTTGACAATGTTCGATTCCTGGAAGCTCCTTTTAAGGAAAAAATTCAAATTTGAAGTTTCAGAAATCATCCTTAACTGTAACAAAAAATTCAAATTTTAAGTTTCAGAAATCATCCTTAACTGTAACACGAGGAACTATCTTGCAGTGATGGGTACAATGATATATTTCTCAATCTCCTTTCATTAATCCACCAGCTCATCGAGAGCTTTCTTCACATGTTCCTATGTTATCTCCCTCTTTAATGTTCATTGTATGATTTAGATCACATTTTATGATATGCATCATCATCTTTTAGGATTCCGTTGCAACGCACGAGCATCTTACTAGTTAGTGAATAAAAACAACAGTCGACAAGGAGATAACTCGCATTTACGGAACAGTAGCGATGTTGTGGACATGGGCACCCAGGCCGACGTGCACATCAGCAGAAATGCCAAGCTAAAGCCCATAGCAGCCCAAGAGCCAAGCGTCCGGAAGAGTCCAGATGAAGCACAGCAAGCCAACGAATTTTTTTTTATATTATATTTATTTTAAATTCTTTTTTCGAAATTGTACCTCAGAATGAAAAATTTGCAGAAATGGATGCCCGTCGCCCGTATATAGGGCGATCGCCCCATATTGGGGCGATTACTAGCCGCCGTGAAGTTTGTTTTTGACGCCGTGACGCTGTTTCATCTGCCGTGTCACTGATCGCCCCATGCACGGGCGATCGCCCCAGTCACGGGCGATCAGTGCCTCCCCCCCTAAAACACTGCCACAACAGCAAATAATCGGCCCGTGGCAGCAAACGACAGCAAAGATAGGTGCCTTCCCCGCCTAAAACACTGCCACGGCAGCAAAAACCCGTGGCAGCAATTAAGAGCGGAAATGATTTATCGATTGAACGACTCAGCGGTTTAGCGATGTAGGGACTTAGCGGTTTAGCGATTTATCGATTGAACGACTCAGCGGTTTCCAAAAAGACATGTCACGATCGGCTTTCGGTTGCCACGGCAGAGTTTCGACGGCAAACATTCAAAAAGGTTATGTCGGCAAATATTTTATTTACACCTTTGTTTGCATATAAAATGCACTAACCCTAACCCTACCCTTACCCTAACCCTAACCTAACCCTAACCCTACCGTAACACTAACCCTACCATACCGTAACGCTAAACCGTAAACCCTAACCCTACCCTAACCCTAACCCTAACCATACCCTAACGCTAACCCTAACCCTACCCTAACCCTAACCTACCCCTAACCCTAACCTACCCCTAACCCTAACCCTACCCCTAACCCTAACCCTAACCTACCCCTAACCTACCCCTAACCCTAACCCTAACCCTACCCCTACCCTAACGCTAACCCTAACCCTAACCTAACCCTAACCCTACCCCTACCCTAACCTAACCCTATCCCTAACCCTAACCCTACCCTAACGCTAACCCTAACCATACCCTAACGCTAAACCCTAAACCCTAAACCCTAACCCTAACCCTAACCCTAACCGTAACCTAACCCTAACCCTAACCCTAACCTACCCCTAACCCTAACCATACCCTAACCCTAACCCTACCCCTACCCCTAACCCTACCCCTACCCTAACCCTACCCTAACGCTAACCCTAACCCTAACCCTAACCTAACCCTACCCCTACCCTATCCCTATCCCTAACCCTAACCCTAACCCTAACCCTACCCTAACCCTAACCCTACCCTAACGCTAACCGTAACCGTAACCCTAACCCTACCCCTACCCCTACCCTAACCCTAACCCTAACCCTACCCTAACCCTGTAACATCCCAAAATTTTGCTTTTCTAAAATTCATGTGTGATTTGACACTTTGGTGAATTTTTGGAATTTTCTGGAATTTATTTGGATTTATTTGGAATTTATTTTAATTTATTCCATTTTGAAATAATTAAAGAATTTAATTTTGCAAATAAAATTTTGTTGGAAATATTTTATTTGAGTCCAAAATGATCCAAAGTATTTTCCAGAATTTTTCTGGAATTTTTCTGAGTCATTTGCTATTTTTAATGAATTAAATGAATTACTGGGAATTATTTTAAATATTAAATCGCTGGAAATCCAAACCGAAGTCGATTCTTGTTCATCCGATCGAAGCCCGAGTCGACTCGAGTTCGAGTCCGACCGAGCCACGTGACTCGGCCAGAACCCACTCGGCCGAGCCTTAAGCGTGGATCAGTTGGATCTTGATCCAACGGCCACGATTGAGCCACGTCACCGAGCCCGAGCCGACCGAGCCAGCCAGCTCGCCCGAGTCCGACCCGGACCCAAACTCGCGCACCGTTGGATCGAGATCCAACGGCTGTGCGCGTGCCACGTCGCCTCTCCGTGCCGCCGCCGGACTCGCGTCGAACAGTGTCGACCTCGGTCTCCGTGCGTTCCGACGCCGAGGCTCGCTATTTAATCGCGCCGCCACCACGGTCGTGACCTGAACTTCAGCGCGCACCGTAGACCTGAACAACGTCGCCGAGCCGCCACCGTTCGTCGCTCGCCGGAGTTGCCGTGGACGCTCGCCGCGGTTTTCGGCTGCGTTTCGCCGTCCGTCGTCCTCTGCCGCCGTTGACCCCAGATCCGGACTCACCGCGGCGACGACGCGCCCGAAGGATCTCTCGCCAGCCGGAGCGCGCGAAACGCCGTCGGCAAGGTCGTCGTCCTCCGCCGGTGAGCAGCGCCATAAGCCATCGCCGGACGCGAGCTCTCTCGGCCGTCCGATCAAGATCCAACGCCGAGATCACGCCACGTCATCGCCGCGGTGAGATCCCGTTCCAAATCCTAGATCCAATCTCCACCGTCGGATCTAGATCCAACGGTCCGAAATCAATGCGTTAACCCAAACGCGTCAACACTGGATCTAATCCGCGCCGTTGATTTTCAAATCAACGGCCGAGATTGAGCCACGCGTCCGGGAAGTTCGACCGACGCGGTCAGCGCCGTACGCGCGTGACGCTGACACGCTGGGCCCGCGTGTCAGCGGCTCGGCCGAACCACACCATGACGTCACGCTGACGTCATGGCGGGCCCGCATGTCGGCCGGTTGTCGGCCGAGCGCCGACGCCAAGAATGACGCCACGGTGGTCCCACATGTCAAGACCAGTGGCCGAGTCACCGCCGACGTCGGGCCGATGACGCTACCCGAGTGGGCCCACATGTCAGCGACACGTAGAGTCGTGGACCGAGTCCACGGTGGACCCAAGCCGAGCGTGGACCGAGTCTATGGACCGGCTGACGTCAGCCAACCAATCAGAGGCTGCCACGTGTCCTTGCTGACGCAATAATTAATTTCCGAAAAAAGAAAATGATTTATTAATTCGAAATATTGATTCAAATTTAGATTCAAACTTCAAACGCTTATAACTTTTGCGTTTCAACTCCGATTTGAGTGATTCAAATTTCTAAATTTGTATAAAATTGAGATCTACCTAAATATGAATTTTATTTAATTTTTGGACTAAAGTTTTTCTCTGTAATATTATTTAATTGATTATTTAAACTTTAATAAATCATAACTTTTGCGTCTTAACTCCAAATTTGATTTATTCCAGCTTTCTAAAAATCCAGAAAATTATGTTCTCTCTGTTTATGGATTTTATTTGGAGTTTTGGGATGTTTTTGCCTATTGTTTATTTGTGTATTGCTATTTGCACGCTTTACGAGTAGGCGTTGAAGTCTGGGAAGGATTCGAAGGAGAAGTGTTGACTCAGGATCCAACTCAAGACCAAGAGCAAGTGCTTTTTGAAGGCAAGTTGTGCTTTGACCATGTTGATCCTATTTCGAAATCTATTTTGATTTAAACTATTGCATGCTAGATCAATTAGAAAGATACTTTGTTTAAACATGGGGGTTAGATAAATACCAATTTCTTTGTATGACACCTTGATTATCTAAGTATGTGCCATGATCCCTTGTCACCCTAGTTGTGGATTACTAGTTGGACATTATTAAATTGCCAACATGGGTTTAGATCGTTGTAGTACACTGCTTAGACCTGCTACGTGCTCATAACATGATTTTGGACAATCAAATGTTAATATTGACTTAATGATATATTGAACCTGTTTTGAAAAAGTATCATGTGATGTTGATGGCACGTGGTGCATGGTAATCAAGCGGGGTTTGATAAGCAGATTTTCGGCGGGGCATGTGGCAAGAGTAATCAGGTGGGCCAGGTGTGGCATTGGGGATGTTGATTTGGTTTTTCGGGTAGTCTTGCCCTGGTCACTCTAAGGACTTAACCTTGCAAGCCTTTGAACTGGGTCATACTTGCAACCACATGGCTGGAATGGGACGGCCCTAGTTGACTAAGTCGCTAAGGACTCACTTGTGGAGCCTCAGGGTGTCAGTTACACCGTTTGTGTGATTATGCGGGGAGCGTATCGTGGCTGTGGCGGATACCCCTCTCACGGTGTGTTGGTCCCATACTTCGCCTTGGCTAAGGGAAGGGATGGTGTAGAGCACGAACCGGAGAGGACCACCTGTGTTGTTTGAGGCTTCCGAAAGGCTTTGTTACGGGAACTCGCCTTTGTGGTGTTTGACTGTATCTTGTGGGTAAAGTGCATAACCTCTGCAGAGTTTAGAATCTATTTAAATAGCCGAGTCCACGGTACTGGACAATGCTCGGGAATTACAGTCAAGGGTTAGATTTTCTGAAAATAACTTCGGTTTGAAAGGTTGGAATGGTTTAATAACGGAGATGATGGAGATATGGTTTAGGATGGAGAAAAATGTTTGTTAAACTTCTTGAAAAGTTATTTATGCTTTACTTGTTTCTACTGCTTTCGAATCTATTTATGTTATTTGTCAAATGCTGTTTTACTGCAAATATTCCTTAAGCTATTCCTTTGTACCAAGCCATGCATATAGTATATTAGCCTGCATTCTGTGCATGACTTGCTGAGTACCAAGTACTCACCCTTGCCTCAATACAATATCAGTTGAAGAGGAGATTACACCAGCTTTGGAGGAGGAACTCCAAGAAGATCCGTCTACTTAGGGATGCGAGCCCAGTCGGTTACTTTGTGGTATCTTGGATGGCGCCACGGGTTATCTTATTTTCCGCTGCTATTATTTTTCTCTGAATAAGTTTCGCCTTGCGAGGCATACATTTTGTAACTTGGCCATAAGGTCGAGTAACCAGTTTGGTTATTTAAATAAAGTACTTTATTGGTATCGTTTGGTATGATTGTGATATTTACCGATGTTAAGACTGTGTGCACTAGCGCGTTCCTGGACTAGTGCTGAAAACACAGAGGGTCCGGATTTGCAAATTCGGGGTCCCGACAAACCCTAATTAAAGAACGTATTGACATATTACTCAATTAATGATTCGTGGCCTAATGAATGTCTCTACGTACGGATACCACACCTGTAAGCAACAAGAACCAGTGCGCACTAAATCCGGGCGATTGGTCCTTTTTATAACCACAGGCACATTGTCCGGGTACTTTTTATAACCACAGGCACATTGCTCGAGGTTAATATCGCCAGAAGAAGGGGCGATCGCCCAAATATGTGGAGATCGCCCAAATATGGGGCGATCGCTCTTAATCCCGGCGATTGGTCCTCTTTATAACCAGAGGCAGAAGCGCGAAACCTTTGGGGCATTGCGAGGGAAGACGAAACACATAGCACAAGTAAGTGCAGCCAAGCAACGAGTGGCAATGGAGTTCCCCTCGCCCCCAAGGCACAGCCATCGCGAAGACATCCCCGAAGGTACGCAGGTCCCTATGTGCCTATGCGGAGATCCTTGCCGGTTCTGAAAGTCTGTAGAGAACTCATACACATATGGTATGAGGTACTGGAGCTGCCGCAACCACGAGTCCGAGCCAAAGCTGGAGATGCGGATGGGCCGAAAAAGTCCGGTATGTTCGTACTCGCATTTGATGTTACATGAAAAGGTGAAAACATAATACTGACGAGTATGGGGAGGTCGCCCATACTGACGAAGTCATCTTTTCTGACAAATTGCAGCCTCCACTGTGCGAGTTCATCAAATTCTACGACGCGGAGCAGACAGCCGAGATGGAGAGGATGCGTGATCGGGAGTACTCGCATCGAAGAGCTATGGTAGACGAGAAGTGGCGTGAGCAGGAACAGGAGGAGAAGCGCATGAAGCAGCATGAAGAAATGTGTGAAAAGAGGGACGCGGAACGACATCGCCTGGCGGCGGCGGAGGCCGAGCGTGAGAGGAAGCGCGAGAGGGCGGCTAGGGCCAGGTCGGCAGGCACCGATGGGTTGCGCAAGGGGAAATATCCTCGGTGCACTCAGTAGTGTACCATAACGGCCGTTGTTGTTCGTTGTAACCTTCATGTTATTTGTTAGCATTTTGGCCCTATCGTTAAATCGTGGCAACTCAAATCGAATACTGCAGTCACACGTGCTAGTAATTAGGATAGATTAAAAAAAACATGCACTGAGTTCAGCTAACTGCATTACAAGATGAAGAATGTAAAGTCATAACAAAAGCATAGACGTAGAACAAGTCAGTCACGTGGACGCCTCCTGATCTGTCCCGTGGGGTACGTGAGCGGCGACGGAGGATGAACTACCCTCCTAGGCCGACCCTGCGGCACAGGGGTAACCCCGGCTGTCGGCGAGTCGGGCGCTGCTGATTGCGGAGGGGGCCCGAAGAACTCACTCGACAGAAACTGAGTCACGTCAATCTCTGCCTCCGTCTGGTCATCGTAGCGTGCGTCGTGACAGCGCGCGTCGCCTGCTGGGGCGCGAGACGAAGACTGCCCCTCGTGACCCCAGTGCGGCTGTGTGGGACGCCACGAGGGCTCGCAGTAGCCGACGTCGGGCGGTGTCAGCCGGCTGCCAGCGAGAGGTGGGGGCGCTGCTCCACGAGGGTGACGTGGTGGGCAACGTGGGGCCGGTGCGCTGCGCCGGACCGCGTCACCACGCCCTTGACATGTCATAGTGCGAAGGAACAGCCTCGCAGCCTGACGGACTCGCTCCCAAGCTGGCCTTGCCTCATCGACGGTAACCTGGATGCCTGCGTCGAGGCGCGCCAGCATGGACGTCGCCTCGACGTCCAACTCCATCACACGCTGTGCCTGCATGTAGTGCAAGATTGATATGAGGTATTCTACATGGAAATGACCGCACGGCCTGCGATTCGATCGTGAAACATACCATGAAGTTGTCCCTTTCAGACAGCTGTGAAGGGTACGTGTCCGACACCGATGCTTGGCAGGGGACATACGGTGCTGGCGGTGTGTACCCCACCCTGATCCTTGTGCGTGGCGCGTACCACTCCATGTACTCGTCGTACGTGGAGTGGTCGTACGGCCGCGTCTCCGTGACCCTATCTGCAAGTGCATCGTCCCACTGCAGTACCCATATCGTCATGCGATGCGCAAAGGGAGTTCCCGCTACAACTCCCATCCGGGACATCCTGCAATGCAAACAAATTATTACATCAAGATTCAACTTCTGATCCGACGGAATTGTAAGCGGTGCGGGACGCAGACGTACCTATGAGCGCCCCGTGAGACAGCGTGGGTAGGCTGTAATGGGAAAATCTGGAACAGGCCGAACTGCCGTAGCACCCTGTGCGGCGAGTACTCCTCCACGCACAGGTCGAAGACGATGACCTTACGGGTAAGCCAGTATTGCTCATCTCGTCTGCAAAGCGCGGCGATCCCAAATGGTGCCCGGACGTGTACGTCATACGCGTCATACGAGGTCCACCTCACGTCCTCCTCGTGGAGGCTGTCGAACTCCCGAACGAACTCGGGGTACGACCTCCTCACCTGTCGGTGGGCGTACAAGCGCTGTGCGGAAATACAAAACGGTGCATGTTATCAAAGTGCGCAAGTATGGAAGCAATAAAGGAGGGGGTGTACCTGTCGCCGAACCCAGTAGTGGCCCATGGTGGGCCAGTCCATCGGGTCCCCGTGGTACAAGTCCTCCGAGTACGGCGCGGTGTCAATAACAGGCCTGCCGATGGAGAAGCGCTCCCAGGACCACAACTGCAGAAGGAGGACGCACCCTGACATCGTCGCCTCCTGAAGCGCCCGAGAGACCGCGTCGCACAGGCCTCTATATGTCGCCGCGAGCACAGCGGAGGCCCAAGACCATTGCACAATCTGTTTACATCAAGAATGTTAGTCATGTCCTGTCAGTATAGATTTCAACGAAATGTTTTACCTCCTCCGCGGGGGTGTCGGCTATGGACTGCGCGTACTCGATCAGGTGCCGATCCACCGTGTTCCCGTGCGACGAAGGGAACATCACCCAACCAAACAGCAAAAGCAGGTATGCCTCAAGGTGTCGGGCCACGTCCCCCTCCTCTGCGTGCGGGTGGAGAAGCTCAGCCTGCAACACTTGGCCAAATTTTATAAGCAACTTACCGCGTCCCCGTAAAATAGCAACGAAGAGGGTACTAACCGTGAACTGAAGCAGCCACACCTTCGTCGGTCCGTGCCGCTCACCGTGCCTGAGGGGCACGTACACGCCTGCCCGAGGGTGTCGCTGCACCACGGCGAACCGCGCGGACAAGTCCGTCTGCCACGTGATGGGAACGTCGTGCGGCACAACTGCAGGACCCGCGCAGGGTAGTCCCAATAGGTAACACACGTCCTGCAGTGTCGGAGCCATCTCTCCGCACGGCAGGTGGAACGTGTGCGTCTCAGGTCTCCACCGGTCGACTAGGGCGGTTAGCAGGGACCGGTCATACCCGAAACGTGGGATCTGGTTCCCCTCCGCTGGGGCAGTCGTATGCTCCACCATCCTGCAGAGCGGAAGTAAACCAGCCGCTCGTAACCTGCACGTAGTGCCGTCAAACTGTAATCGCAAGTAAGTGCATGTACGAACACGAGTATGCAAGGCAGGCGCCAGCTTACTGTGGAACCCAGCGTGGGTCGATGCGGAGCATCTCGTTCGACACCCGAGGCCGCAGTGTCGCTAGCTGTCGGCCCTCAACTGCGGACAACCTAGACCAGTGGGTCTGATCAACGGTCCTATCTAGCAGCTCAGGGCAGTCAACAGCACCGTACCTATCTCCCGCCATCGCCGCCTGTTACAAACCAAGTACATTCAACTGGTTAGCAATTAAGCTGTTAGAAACCAAATACGTTAAACAAAGTGGAGAATAAAGAAGTTACAAGTTACAACAACCACAAGTTATGCGCCGTTACAATAATTAACTGGTACAAATTGAAGTTCCCGAAGTAAAGAAATACGTGCAGAAGGGAAAAACAACAGACATGACAACATTGTTACAAAGCAAATACATTTAACTGGTTACCAATTAAACTGGTTAGCAATTAAACTGTTACAAACCAAATACATTAAACAAACTGGAGAATAAAAAGTTACAAATTACAACAACCACAAGTTATGCGCCATTACAATAATTAACCGGTACACATTGAAGTTCCTGAAGTAAAGAAATACATGCAGAAGGAAAAAACAACAGACAAGACAACACTTAAATCTTACAGATTACAACAACCAAATACATGTAGACATGAAACTACATTATCCACGATTACGACGTGCCTCAGACTCGTCCATATCGTTCCGAATACGCCGTGTTCTTCGTCGACCGACCTTCTGCTTCAACAATCGGATGTCCGGTACCCATCGATGCTCTGGAGGGGGTGCTGTTGTGAACGATCCGTCCACCCTGTACCCGTACACCTCGTTATGCCATGTGGCGTAAACACTTTGCTTGTAGTAACAGTGGGCGATGTACGGACGACATGATTGGTGTGTCTCGACAGCTGCAGCAATCACATGAGAGCACGGCAAGTGCAGCAGGCGTGGTTTCTGGCAGGAGCACTCGCACTCAGATGCTCTCAATATGCACATATGTGAAGTCCTCTCTCGGTGGGCACCTCTTCGACCTCGATCACCACAGTGCACGTGGTACCTCCGTTCCAAGCCACTCTCCGGTGTAACACGATGAGTTTGTGCCTTCCGTGTTTTATTGGCCATGTACGTAGATATAACCGTTGAGTACATCAGTCGATTGTCCGACATACATGCAACAGACTTGTTGTATCGCTCTATGAAATATCGTTGGGTGCCTAGCAACACACCTTCAACTATACCCACCAATGGAAGGCATCTAGTGCCTTTCATTACCTAGTTGTAAATCTCCGCCAGGTTCGTTGTCATTATTCCATAACGCGAACCACCCTCGTCATGTAGAAGGGACCATTTCTCCAACGGCTCGTGTCGTATCCAGTCCGTGAAGCTCTTTATGCTTGTCCCCGGCCTACGCCGAATGTTTGGGGCATCGGTCGGAAGCGCACACAAGGCTGTCGGGTCCTCTCCTTGCTCGTGGTAGACCATAGGGTTCCTTGAAGAACTAGCAGCCCCCCTTGGATTCATTGATTGCTTCCTGGTTAGTTCATCCAGTGTCCTCCACAGTGCATCGAACTTCCGCCGCTGGTTCTGCTTGCACAGCCGCTTAAACATGTTCATCAACTCCTTGTTCCTGAACTGACGAAAGAAATTGGCACCCATATGCCTCATGCACCACCTGCTCTTCAGGTCTGGCCACTTTGCTGCTCCCACGACCTCAGAACCCTCCTGCATATCCACGATCGCTCTCAGCAACCCTGCATGCCGGTCGTGGATGACACAAACATCGGGCCTATCCTGCACAACTGCAAGCTTGACTCTCTCAAGGAACCAATACCAGCTGGCGGTGTTTTCTCCCTCCACAAAGGCCAATGCGACCGGTAGAACCTGATTGTTGGCGTCCACCGCGATCGCAGTTAGAATCTGACCCTTGTATTTCCCAGTGAGGAATGTGCCGTCCATGCATATGACCGGACGGCAGTGTCGGAACGCACTTATGCATGCGCCGAGGGCGAGGAAGGCCCGCTGCAATACCCACTTACCCGCGCACGGACCACCAGCAGGAAACTCCATAAGGTCGATGGATGTACCGGGGTTCCTATTTGATATTGCCCTGAGCAGGTGGGGAATATTCTCGTACGAAGCCTCGTACGTCCCGAACCGTATTTGCAAAGCTGTCATTTTTGCTCTCCATGCTTTCGCATAGCTAATCTTGTACTGAAACCTCTCCTCGACAGCTGTTATAATGGATCGAGGCTGCAGGTGTGGATTGTCCACAATCTGACCATAAAACACATTTGCCACCCAGGTGGACGACAGATTGCGATGTTCCTGCTCCGCTTCCTCCAGTACACAGTTATGCTCCGTCACTATGGAACATTTCCAGTAGTCCCTCCACTTCCCCTTGTATGCATGCACCCGCCATGGGCACGAATTAGCTACGCACTTCACGTCGTACTCTGTTTTGCTGGACTTCACTACCCTAAATTGCCGCCGAAGTGACATTGCCCAGTATTTCACCGCATCCATCACAGCTTCCTTGTCTTTATATATGGCTCCCTGTGTTACCTCGTTGTCATGATACTCCCATGCATCAACGTTCCCTTCATTCATTGTTAGGTCTTCGAAGTTAAAATTACTCCACGCACCAGGGACTGGCACCTCAGTAGTATTGTCCTCCTCATCCGACTCTTCGCAATCAGGGACTTCCTCATCCGCACGGCCCTCCTCCTCCATCATGTCAACTATATCCTCCACCTCCTCCCCCTCGTCGGCCACCCCCCGCGCCTCCACGACAGTCTCCTCGCCCCCGCCGATCCCCTCGCCACCACCAAACTCATGCCCCCCCTCTCCGAGCTCCTCGTCACCTTCATCATCACGTTCCTGCATGTTTGTCTGCCCCTCCTTCACAATATCTACCTCGGCATCGCCCACTACTGACACCGACGGAGCTACCGGGTACCACTGTACCAGTAAGATGAGCGGCCAGCTCCGCTCCACGGCATACCCAAGATAGCTCCTCCACGATGTTGTTCCGTTAATAGGAATCGACTCTCCAAAAAAACAGTGTTGCGCACGGCTGACTATTGCTCTAATCCGCAGCCGAACTGCCTCTGCATCCAACCTGAACATCCCAAACAACCACTCCAACAAAGTCCTGTATGTCCTATCCCTCGGTCTAGGCATGCCCTGTACGACCATTGAAAATGATGACAAATCTACGCCTGTCGGACCCTGTGCTATCTCGCCATCTCCATAAAATAT
This sequence comes from Rhipidocladum racemiflorum, assembly GCA_036346355.1. NCBI lineage: Eukaryota > Viridiplantae > Streptophyta > Magnoliopsida > Poales > Poaceae > Rhipidocladum > Rhipidocladum racemiflorum. The sequence goes on from CM070578.1 coordinate 58,806,175, forward strand.
TTGGAAATATGTCATCTCTGACATGCTGCCTACAACGTCGGACCGAAATTTCAATCAGTTGTCATCTAACCGCATCGTGCATTACCCTATGAATGTTACACTATATTTATACATTTTTCTGTGCTAACTTCTAACATTGCATGACTACTATTTTTTTAAATATTACTCAACACTACAATATGTAAGTCAATCAACTATAAACAAGTATTTCGACTAGCCTAATGTATGAAATCCTATTAAATCCTACTACGTTGTAATATTTCTAAAGACTTAACCTACATTAGTGGGGCTTAACGTATGAAATCCTATTAAATCCTACTACGTTGTAATATTTCTAAAGACTTAACGTATGTAAGTCAATCAACTATAAACAAGTATTTCTACATTACATTTTCTATATCGAAAACTAACCTACATTATATTTCTAAAGACTTAACAATATATTTCTAAAGACTAACCTACATTACAATCCTATATTAGGATTCATACATCGAAAACTAACCTACATCATATTTCTTAACAATAGACAAAAATAAACTTTTATACTACATTGCAAAAAACAAATTTGAAAAATCATACCTCACAAAAACGATAAACCAAACTTTTAATCTTCTTTTTTTTCTTCTCTTTTCCTCTCCTTCTCTTCTTTCCTTTTCTTCTCTTCTTTCTTCTTTCTTCTCTTCTTTCTTCTTCTTCTCTTCTTTCTTCTTTCTTCGGCTGGTTCTTCCTCTCCTCTGGCTTTTGCTCGGCCGAATGGGGGGGGGGGCGCTTATGGAGGGGCACCTATCGCCCCTCTTATGGGCGATCGCCCAAGGCTTCGGCGACAGGTGGGGCACACTGCCCTGCCCCCTTCTAGCCGTTAGCCTGCCCCCTTCTAGCCGTTAGCGCCCGTTAGTGGGCCCACTGCTCGCCCGTGTAAGGGGCGATCGCCCTGTAAATGGGCGACAGGTGCCTATTTCTGTAAAATTTGAACTCCGCAGTACAATTTTGAAAATTTGATTAAAAAGAAGTATTAAATAAAAAAAAATTCACAAGCCAACAACGTGCCTTACACACAATAGTGCCCATTCTTAGTGTCATCAGGATCGAAAAGAGTTGCATTAGTTGGTTTTGATCTCATTAGTTGCAAGAGATAAGATTGCATTAGATATGTTTGTTAGGGTCCAAACCTGACTAATCTATTTAAATATGAGTTGGTGCCTCTGTTATTCTCAAGCAAGAAATTATTAAGCTCCGTCCATCTAATGTTGCTCATCCCAGTCTATGTCTATCACTCTCCTCTAGATACCCTAATCTCCTTCAAGTCAAACCATCTTCTGCACGGTAGTATTTAGTTATTCCGTTGTCGTTAACCAAGTAGAGAGCTGTACTGAAAATCTCTACTATATAAAGTGAGAGTTTCTTCCCACGTCATTTCATCAAAATTACTAGTTCTGCCATTCTTTAATTACCCACCTCTTTAATTAACCACTTCAGGCGTGGATGGAAGACAGCACACACAGTTCTGCCATTCTTTAATTAACCTCTTTAATTGTAGAATGTAGACCATTAAGGTATTATTTGCACAACATATTTTTTTTCTTGTTTCATGTTATCGTAATAGCAGGACAGCCGTTCAAAATGTAGATACCGTTGCAACGCATGGGCACCTTACTAGTTTTAACTAGTTACATGCCCGTGCGTTGCTACGAAAAACAAAATTGATAACGAAAAATAAAGATTAAAAAATAAAAAAAATTATTTCACAAAATCAAACATCTATCTTTAACGCTTCGTTTCTTGCGAAAGCTGGCTAATTAAAGCAACGCTTCGTTTCTTGCGTAGGGCAATTAAGCAGAGCAATTAAGCGGCAATTAATGACTTGAGAATAACGGACCACTGCCACCAAGTGCTGCTTTAGAATAGTAGAGATTAACACCAAAGTACTGCACAAGCAAAAAAAAAAAGGGAGCGAAAAAAGAATTAGCCTAGCCACAGTAAAATGAACTCTACCATAGCATTAAATATCTCTTTCAGAAGCTCCACATCTTGGAGCAGATCAAAGGACTCTGCTGATCCGTTTAAATTAAAAATATCACTAATCGGTATTCCTCAGAAGTCAAAAACTATCTACATACCCCTTCAACATTCAAGTAGTGTAACTTTTTCTCGAGTCCTGTTATTTTCTCAGATATAGCAAGCTCCTTTCTCTGCAACTCCCTGGGGGACCCAAGTTCTGACATTTCAGATTCCCACTGATTTTTTTTCTTCTTCAAAGCTGCAGTTCAAATTGCATGAAGAGTCAGTAAGACAAATTACCGAATAGGACACATCTATCTATTGGTAATAAGGTAAAAGAGTTAGAGTTACACAGACATTCTATTTTACTGACATCCCATTTATTGGATCTAGCTTCCATTCCACCACTTATTCCACCAGTCATTGTGCCAGCTTTAGTCAGAAGAATCCCATCGGCGGTGACAACTAAATATATACATGTGATAACACAGTAAGGATAAAAATAACCAAACAAGAAAATGTCAATTCAGAATATGCAGAAGCAAAGGTACAGAGGCACATACCCTTGTACCGTTCACCGCTCCAACTTAAAGTTTTTGCTTCATCAAGTTTATCACAGACAAGTGTATTCCCAACAGCATACAAAACTGCTTTCTCCAAAGCTCGGTCAAACGTATAATGTTAAGACACAAATAACAAGCGAACCACATAATTTGGAACCAAAGTTATTGCACAATCGACAATGAAAATTCAAGTATACCTCAAGGATAACTGATACACAAAGCAACACTGTTTGCCAAAAAAAAAACTTTCTAGTAAAACTGCAAGTGAGCAAGCAAGTATATCAATCAACCAAGCCTTTTGTCCCAAATAAGTTGGGGTAGGCTAGGAATGAAACACAATCAAAGTCAATAAAACCCCTAAATCTTCGAGCAATAAGAGAGTATGCACATCAATGCCAAGACTTGAGTGAAAGGTAGCCTTTACATTTTTTTTTGAGGGAAAACAGCAGGGGAGTATTTATAGAAAGTGGATATCCACACGGGGTAAAGACAGATAACACATTTGATGGAAGTGATCAAGAGAGATGAACAAAATACAACTCTTCTCACACCATGGAGTGGTACAATACAAAATTTAACCACTAGTAGAAGTAATATTATTCAATATGGCAGAGCACGAGACAAAACCAATATGGCATAGTCCAGCAAGAGTAACAATAAAATATAATGCTACTATTTTGATATAAAAGCATCTAGTAGATAAACATTTGAATTAATCACTTGAAAGAAATCCAATATGGGATGTAAAGAAAAAAATAGTCTATGGAGCATGCAGCAAACTTCACTAAGATTACAGAAGAAAAAAAAGGATATTGAATAACATCAAAGACCAACTGTGCAGTTCCCCCAAGGGTTCGTAACTTCTCCATTATCGGCTTCACACGGACTGATTGCAAGGGAATAAATGTCTGAGGAGGAAGGCGTTGCTCCTTCAAATACTGTAGCACGAAAGAGATAAAGTGATTTTTGCTGATTACGATAGATTATGTGAAAACTAAAGAGCCAGCTTATATCAGAAAATTATAGAATGTAACTAAATAAATTCAACATGTGACTGAAGCTCCAAAGTGTGGCTTGCGGAAAAGAAGTAACCAAACCAAATCAACCCAGAAAGCTAATTTCTTCATTCATCATATTTGGTCAATCCAATGTTTTAAAAAACTTACTATAGCAGAATAGGGGCCATGGCTGTTGTGAAGCAGCTTTCATGGCATGTATTGGCGTTCAAGGTGCTGCAGCGGGCCACTACAGCTGCAATAGCATATAATGCGTGGTAGGCACTACTGCACAAAGATTTTATTCAGGTCTGTATGTCAGCCATTAACTGCACATTCCATTTTTCCAAAGGTTAGTTATGGTGCCAGGTGCCTCATATTTTTCAGAAGCAACTAATACATGCAATTGTATTGAATGTGCCACTACAAGATAACATGGATTTTTCGGCGTTTATTTTACACGGCGTTTAATCTAAACGCCCCTAATAAGGCTAAAGCCGGCGTTTTTTATCATTCGAGGCATTTAATTCCCCGGCATTTATAAATGCCGGGTTAGAGTTTACCACGGCGTTTATAAATACCAGGGAATTCCACTCTATACCGGCGTTTATAAATGCCTGGTTAGAATCTTCCACGGCGTTTATAAACGCCGGGGAATTCCACTCTATACCGGCGTTTATAAACGCCGGGTTACAGTCTTCCACGGCGCTTATAAACGCCGGGGAATTCCACTCTATACCGGCGTTAATAAACGCCGGGTTACAGTCTTCCACGGTGCTTATAAACGCCGGGGAATTCCACTCTATACCGGCGTTTATAAACGCCGGGTTACAGTCTTCCACGGTGCTTATAAACACCGGTATAGAGTGGAATTCCCCGGCGTTTATAAGCGTCGTGGTAGCCTCTACCACGGCGTTTATAAACGTGAATACCACACCGGGGAATTTGAAAGAATTGAAATTAAATAATATTATATTTGAAATAATTGAAACTAATATTCCATTTGCAATTATTTCTGTCCAAATATTTCATTTTGTATGATATTTTGTCTAAAATTTCAAATTTTGTCCGAAAATTCAATTTTTGTTGATATTTTGTTTGAAAATTCAAATTTTTTCGAACATCTGATTTTGTGACACTAATCAATTTCAGATGCTACTTTTCGTTATCTTTCCAATTAGCCTAAGAACACCCCAATTGGAGGTACGAGTCAAAAGTTATGTCTATTTTAAGAAATATGCTCGGATTTCGTATTTGCAAATTAGAATTGGTGCCCAAAAGAATATAATTGGAGATCTTATCGTATGATGACTTTGCTAATTACCTCAATAATTTGCTAATTTGAAATAATTGAAAATCGGTGTTCGGGTGTTTAACGGGGTTAAGGGGAGGAGGGACGCATTATATATCAGATGTGATCATACCACCACTAAAGTACTAGATCTTATAAAAACTCTGAAGTTTTAAGCGTGCTTAGACAAGAGTAGTAATAAGATGGGTGACCTCCTGGGAAGTCATTGTGCACCTCTGATTTTAAATGCCACGAATAGAGGGATCCCCGGCGCTTGTAAACGCCATAAATAGAGAGAACCCCGGCACTTATAAAGTGCCATGATAGAGGAAACCCCGGCACTTATAAACGCCGGGTTATAGAGGCTTCCACGGCACTTATAAACGCCGGGTTATAGAGTCTTCCACGGCACTTATAAACGTCGTGGATAATTAAGCTCCGCCAATTACTTTTCCTGACGCCATGTAAACGCCATCTAAAATCTTTTTAAGGCATTTATAAGGTTTTAAAGGCATTTATAGGCGCCATTAGAAGCCCGACGTGTTGTAGTGTGCCTTGGGCCTTTCCTATGCCTCATCTTCCTTCCTATTTAATTACTTTCCTATCTATCTATTTTGAATCACTGGCTCTCCAATGCCAACTGAGACCCGCAGCTACCGAGAATACCTAATATTCGATATAGTCATGTTATCTTAATATTAGCAATTTCATATCTATGCAAATATGGCCAAACATGTTGCACCCCTATAATGCCATTCTACACTATCCATCATGAAAACTTTACACTAGCCACAATGAAAACCTTTGCTGCTACAGTTCTGTAAGCTGCCATTTAAAGCATTGAGTGTCCATCCAAAGTCCAAAAGAGTTTAATTGATGCTGTTTAAACTTCCAATGCCTACGATACAATGATGCGAACAGCACTTTCTAGAACTAATCACTCTTGGATGCTGGCATATTTGGCTGCAGAGGAATCGATATATCTTTGATGGGGTGCCCCAAATAAGCTTGTAAGGCCATCTCCAACAGATGCCCCAACCTGTTCTCTATTGCAAAATTTGAGTAACATCAGTGAATAGGGCTCCCAGGAACCGGTCCAACAGATGCCCCAAACGCATCTGTATTTTTAGGGAAGGGAGAGAGAAACCCGAAATCTCCAGACGCTGCTCCCTTCCCCAATCCATTCCTCATCCGCTCGCAGCAACCGGTCGATCCTTCCCGCGACAACGATGAACGCCGAGGGGAGCCAGCGCTGGAAGAGGAAATGGGGTCACATCAGCTGTTGAGGAGGGGAGCCTGAGCTCCGCCGCAAGGTCCGGCGCCGTCGAGGAGTGTAGCAGCCGCTGCGTCCCCCCACGCGAAGAGATCCGAGGCGAGGCGAGGCGACACCGGCAAACGGCGGCGAAGCTGAGGCCACCCGCCATCGCCGCTACCTCCGTCCGCCCCTGCTCCTCGGTCGCTCCCGCTTTGGCGAGATCTCCTCGCCGCTGTTCGTGTAGACGTCGCACGTCGCCTCGCGTCACGGCTTCGAGGGCGTCGCCGGAGATCCCCAAAGCTAGATAAGGTACTGAATCCGAAATCTCGATCGATTGGCTTGGATTGTGCAGTGTGGTTCTTCTCCAACTCCGAAATTACTCGAGTCCCTTTCTGACAGGTCGCCTCACCCTCCACCGGAATTTGCAACCTGCAAACCTGATCGTTCGTGTCAGATCCACTCCGCTCCGTCCACCTCTCCTCCCACCGGCTCTTCAGGCCCTTATCCCTCTTCAAGGTAACCGAGATTGCTCCTGTTTCGTTCCAAATTTGTGTGATTTCTCCCGCCCCCCATCCCAAGGTTCTGTTTATTCTATGAAATTGTCTAGGTTGTTCCGATTGGTGCGAATTAGGTTGGGGATGCTGATGCTGCCAGCATCCAAGTCAACATAGACAGTGCACATGTTATTTTGGTTCAATTTTTAGCCCTCACAAAGGATCAGTCGTAAGGTCTCTGATGTAACCAGCTTCTGGTAGCTTATGAAATTCGTGGCATGGAAAACTTCGTAAAGACAGTAAATTGATCCCGAGTGCACATGTTATTTTGGTTCAATTTCTAGCCCTCACAAAGGATCAGTCGTAAGGTCTCTGATGTAATCAGCTTCTGGTAGCTTATGAAATTCGTGGCATGGAAAACTTCGTAAAGACAGTAAATTGATCCCGTCTAGGGATAATAGCTCCATGTCTAAAGCAAAGAGCTGACACACCATGTTCTGTTTATTCTATGAAATTGTCCCTTGACATAGCACATTACACACAGGCCACAACTAAATGTTGTGATGGGGATGCATTTATATGCTTGGCCCCATCAGGTAGACATGTCTGTCTAGGTAGGTCATTTATATCTGAAATGATTTAGCTTTACAAACTGTTGCAAATTTTGGACCTTTTCTGACAAATTTGGACCTCGGACAATGTTGCCTCAGTGAGCATCCTATTTTACATATTGATACATGGGGATTTTTCCTCCTATTTTACACTATCTATAGTTTTCCAATGTGTGGTTCTGTTCTGACTTTTGGCCATCTCCCAAAACCTTGCATATAGGTAATATCATTTTTTAAATTGACTGCTTGTTTTGTATCTAATCAGGCTATGTAGCCTTGCCCTTGTTATTTTTGATATGAAAATTGGATCATTAAAACTGCAACTCAACAATTTTCTGGCTGCTGTTACCATGGATATTGTGTTAGTAGAAAAACTCGGTAGTGTCTTTGTCGCAAAGGATAACTGCACCCTGTAGATGGCAATGCAATGGGAGGGGCATTGATCTCTTGATGAGTCCACACTCCACAGTAGTACTGGTTGTTCCTATTTTTGCACTTCACGAACATGTTTCAGTGCTTATTCTGGTCAGTCGTTTGAATACACATATGCATGCTTGACGATTTCTGATGAGAGCTTTGATGTACAGATCAAACTCCAATCAGTGAAATTAGCCATGAAGTACCTGAAACGGGTTTCCTCTGAACTTGGGGCCATTAAAGGCGGCCCTGTTAAGGGTTCCAATATTGTTGTGGAGTGGCCATTAGCATTTAGGAGTTTTTATTGTGTTGCTATTAATACTGATTGTGACAAAAAGTGCTATCTCTTTGGCCTAACAAACCACGTTATGCATACCTATTGTACATGTAGATGGAAAAGTTTCCTTTTTTTGCATCAGAACCTACTCAGCTTTGCTAGTATCCTTTTTTTTGCATCAGATCGTACTCAGCAAAAGATATTGGCACATTAGTTTGTTTCGTTCATGTGGAAAGTATCAAATTCCATGGCCACACATTCAGTATTTTATATGGAAAAGTGGTGCATTAGGCTTTACTTTGTTGTTGTTATTATTATAACACTATTCGGCATGCATTTCTTGTTTCTAAATCCTGTTGTACATACCTTTAGTTTATGCATACCTATTGTACATGTAGATGGACAAGGATCAAGAGAAACTGAGTAAAGGCTTGGCATGGACAGTAAAACAAATAGAGAGCATCGCATTGGATCTTAACAAAATTGTAGAAGACAATTTTAGTATTGGCACATCTCAATGTGCCAATGAACTCAATAGCGTTTTGATGGACGTCGAAGCTATAACTCGCAGCTTAGAGCAAGTTGCCATACAATCACATGAACTGATGCAAAGAGATGAAGTAGAGGTTGAAGAGGATGTAGACTCCGAGTTGTGTCTTCCCTATGACTACCAGAGTGATGACGAGGATAAACGTCATGACTGGCAGTATCTTGAAGATGAGGGTATCGAAATTGATAGTGATGATTCGGGTCGGTTTTAGTCTTGTATTAATGTTGCTAAGACTGATTAAGACTTGTTAAGATATTGTAATGATGTTTGTTAACTTGTTAAGATATTGTGATGTTGTTTGTTAACTTGAGAAATTTTGTTGTTGTCAGAATAGAAATTATGGATGGCTTCTATATAAATCTGTTGAGTGAGGGAGGGGATGCACTCCGTGATTGGGATGGTTCTGAACCTTCTCCACAGGAAAGTCCACATGGTTCACAACCATCGCCAGTGCTTACGGATACTCCCCAAATAAAAGCAAACAATAGAAGATCAAAAAATTTCTCTGAGAAAGAAGACAATTTGTTGGTCTCCGCATGGCTTAATGTTAGTATTGATGCAATACAAGGGAACCAACAATCCCGTGCCACTTATTGGAGAAGAATACATGACTACTTCCACGAGACCAAGACTTTCACCTCAGATCGCTCACAGGCTTCACTTACACATCGATGGTCTGTTATTCAAGAAGCAGTGAACAAGTTTTGTGGGTGTCATGATCGGATTGAGCGTCGAAATCAAAGCGGGTTAACTGAGCAGGACAAGGTTAGCCCATAATCTATGTACCTTTCCTATTTGTAGATGGTGTGCTCATATTGTTGTTTGTGTGGTTGTACAGATTATGCAAGCTAGAACTTTGTACCAGGAAGAAGAAAGGCGATCGTTCGCATTCTTACATTGCTGGAATGTTTTGCAATACCATCCTAAGTGGTGTGGTCGTTTATCTCAGAAGAAGCAAAAGACATCGAGTACTGGAAGTCCGGGATCTTCCAGTCCTGATAGCACCAATGCAATTCATCTTGATGAGGACCATACTAATGCAGAAAATGATCACTTGAGTAGACCAATTGGACATAAGGCGGCGAAAGAACGATTACGTCGAGGTAAAGAAGTTGCTCCAACAACAAATCTTTACATGGAAGCATTAGAAAATTTTAGAAATGAAAAGAGGGAACTTGAGATTATAAAAGAGAGGAAAAAAGATGAGCGATATGAGCGACTGTATGCACAAGAACAAGTGAAGATTGAGCAAGAAAATGTCAAAATTGAGCAAGAAAAAGAGAGGCTTGAATTCCAGAAAAATGAACTTGAATTCAAGAAAATGGTCGAGGAGGAGAGAATTATGGGCATTGATCTAAGTCGCTGCACTGAGACACAAAAACAATATTACACGAGCTTGCAGCGCGACATAATAGCTAAAAGATGTAATAGGTAAGGTTGAACCAAGGTTGTTTCTTTTGCTTAAGAACGATTCAGTTTGTTAGGTTATGGACTTACATATTGCAATGCAAACTTGGTTGATGGTTGCTTTCTAAATCACAGCATTATGTCTTTTGCAATAGATGACTGACTGAATACATAGATGATTGAATGAATACATTACGATACATAATATTACACCCCTCCATAACGTTGCCATAAGTGCTCTACTAGATCGTTTTGAAGCTGGTGGTGAGTTTCCCTATTCCGAATGGAATGATGAGTTTGAATAAACTCAAAGAGTTCAGGCGTATGCTCGTGTGACACTGAAACTGTTTCTCCCATTCCTTCGTAATTATAGTCAAGTGGTCCTCCGTCTCGCTCATCTTCAACTATCATATTATGCATGATGACACAAGCTGTCATGATATCTCTTAGTGTTTGTTGATCCCAGAAACGTGCTGGACCTCGAACAATTGCAAACCGAGATTGCAGAACTCCAAAGGCTCGTTCCACGTCCTTCCTAGCTGCCTCTTGGGCTTGGGAGAAATATTTCTTCTTATTCCCGTGAGGAGCTGGTATTGTCTTCACAAATGTTGCCCATGCAGGATATATCCCATCTGCAAGATAGTACCCCATTGTGTAATTGTGACCGTTGATAGTGTAATGCACTTCCGGCGCTTGTCCTTCAGCTAGCTTTGCGAACAGAGGGGAACGGTGAAGAACATTAATATCATTGTGAGATCCCGGTAAACCAAAAAAGGCATGCCAAATCCATAGATCTTGTGAAGCAACAGCTTCTAGAATTATTGTTGGCTTGTGTACATGCCCAGTATACAAGCCTTGCCATGCTGTGGGACAATTTTTCCACCTCCAATGCATGCAATCTATGCTTCCTAGCATTCCAGGAAAACCTCTTTCCTCACCGATTGTAAGTAATCTAGCAGTATCATTCTCATTTGGAGATCTCAAATACTCATCTCCAAAGAGGACAATAATAGCGCGCACAAACCTTTTAAGACTCTCTATGGCAGTACTTTCTGCAATCCGTAGACAATCATCAATAGCATCTGCCGGTACTCCATAAGCTATCATCCGGAATGCTGCAGTTACCTTCTGTAAAGAAGATAACCCGATAGTTCCGGCACAATTCCTTTTCTGAACAAAGTAATCATCATGGGTTTCTATAGCATGCAATATGCGAAGAAATAGATAACGACTCATTCTAAACCTGCGCCGAAAAGAAGAATGAGCTATAGAAAAGATGATCAATCGAAAATACAAACAAATGAAATATTTCTAATCATAAACCTCCGCCGAAAGAAAGCTGGGCCGTAGACTGGAGGATCAGCAAAATAGTCTCGGTATAGCCTGGCATGCCCTTCCTCTCTATTGCGATGTATGTATTGATGGCCAACAATAGAACCCCCATGGCGTCGAGCACTCACACACTCATCTTGTTGCTGTGCTAGATATGCTACTGTAAGAAGAGTTTCATCGTCGTCATCCGACGATGAGTCTTCGGAGAAGAAATGATGAACTAAGTTCTGACGACTCATTGAGATTTACTAGATAATGAACATTCAGATATGGGCAAGGCTTGGAAGTGTAAATGGCTATGTATATATAGCCTCAAAATCTAGCCGTTACAATATAGCCGTTAAAGTATAGCCGTTAAAAAATAGCCGTTACAATATAGCCGTTACAATATAGCCGTTTTAATAAAAAATTTTATTTCCTGCAATTAAAAATATTGAACAAATTTTTTTCGCAAAAAAATGTACGGGGCTCATACGACGGTTATGAAATATCATTATAATATAGGAGTGACAAAATAGAGAATGAGATTTGAGGAATGCTGTTGGAGAGGAAAGAGATATAGGGAAGGAATCTTTTTAGGGAATTCTGTATATGAGGATATAGGGAATGAAATTTGAGGAATGCTGTTGGAGATGGCCTAAGGAAGTTAGTTTTGATATCTCCCAGTGGCTGGGATAGTTTATTTTCTTTTCATTTTGTAGATTTATGTACGTACATTATTATCCTATGAGAGGTGCTTCTATGCTCTTCCTTCTAGTACAAGTTGCACAAATCTTGAAGCAAGCGAAGGGGTAAGTAATCACCATCTACCATTCATTCATGCTTTAATAGTTGTGCAACTTTTAAAAGGAAGAGCATAGAAGCACCTCTCTTATCCTATTTAATATATTTTAGCAGTAGGGCTCTCCCTTACTGTTTTCCCTAAAAAAATATTCTGGAAACAACAGGAAGTTTAGAATGGTAAATACATACAGAAAACAAAGGGGGGTTATGTAATCCAAACCCATATTTAAATTGATCAACTCCTTGTGTTGTATATGAGATTTGCAAGGATCCGATTCAAATGGATATGAGGAGGTGCGATCCCCAATAAATGATATGAGAGATGCTTCTATGCTTTTCCTTCTAGTATAAGTTGCACAAATCTTGAAGCAAGCGAAGGGGTAAGTAATCACAATCTACCATTCATTCATGCTTTAATAGTTGTGCAACTTTTAAAAGAAAGAGCATAGAAGCACCTCTCAAATGATATTGATCGATCAGTGGGTTATTTGCAAATTGTCCCTCTCCATGTGACCCTCACATCAGTTTGAATATAATCCTTCCAACGGTTCACATGAGGGGGTTGGCAAGTTAGCACAAATATATAGGTTTGCATTAGATCCTTTTTTATTATGCCCGTATCTTTTCCATAGTTATGCAAGCAAGCATGTGTGTGGGGCTTGACACTTTATTTCATTTAAGAGCTCCATATTTCTAAAAACTGCATTTTGAATTAAACTAAAAAAAAGTACTACCATTGACTACTACAGGTAGAACAATATGCTCTCTAAGAATAAGAAAAATGTAAATGAATTAACTAACAAAAAATCATGAAGGCAGCACCTTAATGCATTCCTTTCCTGTGTTTTGATCTTCCACTACTACTGCATCCATGAATTTTCCCATGGCAACAGTGACAGCAAGGTTGTATTTCTTTTGTGAGGGCCTACAAAGTTCAGTCATGCGACCATGGACTCCAGGGAATAGCCGCTTTAGACTCCTAACAGTTTCTGAAAATCGTGCATCCCGCTCACTTTCATGTTTGTCAGCTTTAAGGTCTCGTAATTGTGTACTCCCTCTGTTCTTTTTTATAAGGCGTATTTGGTTTCGTTAGGACAAGATTTTGACCAACGATTACTTCATTAATATATCATTTATGCAATACAAAATTATAATTATATATAAGTACTTTTGAATACAAATCTGCTAATATCAATTTTGTGTTATAAAAATTATATGCTAATAGAGTAATTGTTGGTCAAAGCCTTGTCCTAACGAAACCAAATACGCCTTATAAAAAAAAACGGAGAGAGTATCTATCTCATCCACCTTCTGCTTCAATGTTTGGTACCTAGCTCTGCACAAAATTTGTGAAGTGTATTAGAAATTAAAATTAACATTGATGATGGGAGACAATTGATGTGCCAAAAGATTAAAACAAAGCACCCTATCAAGATCAAAGGACTTGGTAAAGAATAACCCTGAAGATTGGCGTTCCTTTGCAATTTTGTTATGTTCCTCACGTAAGCGTGCTAGCTCATCTTCATGCTTGGGGATTGAATGAAGAATCTTATTAAGCCTTGTCTGCAATTCACGATCTTGAGACGATATCTCATCCACACGGCTACGGAGCTGCTGCATATTCTCCTCTAAATTCTTTTTTGCTTCAACATCAGCATTTAGCTTTTTGTCTAAAACTTCTTTCTCATCTCTCAGCTTTGCTGTCTTCATTCCTGCATACTCCTTACTGTAACAGAAATGGCCACAGGGCACAGGCATCAAAATAATGGACACATAATGAGGGGAAAAAATGAATTTACCCATTTTTGTCACAATTGTCCGTAACTAATTGAGAAAGATTTAATGAAAAGGTCTCATTATTTTTTGTTGAGCTTAGCAAAATTGAAGGTTCGTTCTTAACATTCTTAAACAAAATTGTTTAGTACCATGGTCTTTGTATTTACTATCTACCTGCGATTGTCATATATTGGATAGTCACAATTATCTAGACCAGCAAAATTTAGCCATATCACTGCTATGAGGCCATCGAAAAGTGTTCTAAGAAGGGCAGGTTCCATGGTTATCACGGCGCCCCGGCGAGGCGAGTCGCCTGCGGGGCGCCTGGACACCTAGGCGAGGATTAGGCGACCAAAAATATATCAGTATATAAGCAATATCAATCTATAACCAATATCAGAATATCTCCAAAGAAGAGATTTGACTCCACTCCTCTCTAGACACTTTAGCATGTTAAAGATGATTTGAACCAAATGTCAACAATATTTAAACTAAAAGGTACTAACAACAATGCAGATAACACAGGGACACAGTACATACCATACACAGTAAACAAAAAGGGTGCACCTAAAACTTTACACAAATAATAACAACTAGGTAGGGTTGCGCGCGTTGCTGCGTCGTGCGAAATTTGATTTAACTTTTTTTCTTCTGAAAAAGGTAGGAAGATGTAAGCATTTTTTTTATTCTATTGTTTTTTAAAAAAGATATGCTAGGTAGGAACCGTCGATTAATTTGCGTAACAATGGGCCTTTTACAAAAAAAAAATGAATAATACATGTTCCGAAAAATATTAGATTTTGAGTTGGGAAAAAAATTATAGATGTCGAGTTTAACACCCTATGCGTTCACCGGGTAATAATACATGTTACGGAAAATATTTGATTTTGAGTTGGGTAAAAATTATAGATGCCGAGTTTAACACCCTATACGTTCACCGGATAATAATACATGTTTTGGAAAATATTAGAGATCGTTCCGAAAAATATTAGATTTTGAATTGCCAAAAAAATTATAGATACCGAGTTTAACACCCTATGCATTCACCGGGTAATAATACATGTTTTGGAAAATATTAGAGATCGAGTTGCAAAAAAATAATAGATGCCAAGTTTAATACCCTATGCGTTAACCGAGTAATAATACATGTTTTGGAAAAAATTAGAGATCGTTCTGGAAAATATTAGATTTTGAGTTGCCAAAAAAATTATAGATGTCGAGTTTAACACCTATGCATTCACCGGGTAATAATACATATTTTGGAAAAATATTAGAGACCAAGCTGCAAAAAAATTATAGATGTCGAGTTTAAGACCATATGCGTTCACCGGGTAATAATACATGTTTTGGAAAATATTAAAGATCGAGTTGCAAAAAAAAAACTATAGATGCCGAGTTTAACACCCTATGCGTTCACGGGGTAATAATACACGTTCCAAAAAATATTAGAGATCAAGCCGCAAAAAAAGTCTAGAGATAGAACTGTACACATATTTCTGTTGACAAATATATCTTTTTCGAGAAAAACGGAGAAAGAACCTGGACGTAAGGGGTGGGGATCTATTTGTTATTTTTTTGGACCTAAACGCTACCTCGAAAAATTAGAAAATGGCTCGCTCGAGATTCCCATTTAAATAGAGGTTTTTTTGGAAAAAAAAAACAAAGGAGGGACCTAAAAGCAAATAGAAAGAACACGTGGTCTATTTTGCAAAATATTAGTTTTACTCTCACAGTTTGGGGGCAAAAAATTATTTAAAAAATATTAAAGTTTTTTTTGTAATTTTACAGGGACCTATCTGTAATTTGAAGAAAGCTAGGGGTTTTTTTGCAAAAAAACAGGGGCCACGTGGCCACCTTGGTTGGCCGGCAATTCTTTCAGACATAATAGATGCATTATTCATAGTATTGCAGAAGAAATCAGTGTAAGTGGTACTGAATCTATTGATATCTTAAAATGGTTCTCACAATTTGGAAGATTAGTAACAATCATGGCTAACATGTAACACCGTGTAAGTCTATTGTTCAGATTCCATTCTAGAAGACTGATGTTTGCTCATTTGGGGATCAATTATACAAATTCAATCCAACCCATCGTTCTGAACTGTATAGTTGGCAGATGCAAAGTGTTCTTTCACCAATGCAAGAATAGTTTGCAAAACAGCCACAAATCAGGATCCCCTACTAAGTTTAGGAGAGAGCAGAGGATCGAGGTGACTGTGGTACACTGCGTCGTCGAAGTGTCCAAGTAGACAGGTGATCTGCGAGCATATAAAGAGGTACATTAGTGTCATGTTGTTTGTTTCAGTTTAGTTTGATTTCACCTCAATAAAGTAAGATCCACAACTTACTGATGAGCAATGCAATACATGATGTCCACCTGCAGTTCTGCAGTCAATGTTGATGATGTTATAACTTGTACTATGACAAAAAAAATTACATAGGAGAACATACAAGCCTTGTTCATCACGTGTTGAATGCAAAATGGATTTTCAATGTGAAATTAGAATATATATTTTTTCATGATCCAACTTTTATTATCCTTTTAACTTCATAGAAACTTTTGTTGCATATATTCCTCAACTATAAAGGATCTATCTTTCCCTGCTTTATATGATTCATACAGGTTAAAGGCTCCCAGAAAGAAATTGAGGCAGTTACTCCAAAAGTTCTTTTCAAAAAAGGGATTGGGAAATACCTTCCCTACTGCATTCAGTGCTTTCATTGCATCGTGATTGCCAGAAAACTTCTTTGCAGCAGCAACACCTAGAACAGCAGCTCCTAAAAGCACAGACTTGTTCTCTTTAGGAGTTATACTATTATTGGACATCTTGTAAAGTACATGTTAAAATTCATAAATTAGGGAGAGAAGTGTTAGTGTTATGCCCTTGAGGCAATCATATGGATGATTGTAACACGACTATGTTTATGAATAATAATATGATTATTGGTCCAGTGAATGTATATCATTGTTTTGATCAACAAGTGTGTGACTTGTTTATGAAGCTCTTTACTTATTGATATAATTCGATAAATATCTGTCGGGACCCAAATTTGCAAATCCGGACCCTCTGTGTATTCAGCACTAGTCCAGGAACGCGCTAGTGCACACAGTCTCAACATTGGTAAATATCACAATCATACTCAACGAATAATAGGGTACTTTAATTAGTTAACCAAACTGGTTGCTTGACCTTATGGTCAAGTTACAAATATACGCCTCGCAGGGCGAAACTTATTAAAAGAGAAATAATAGCAGCGGAAAAAGTAAGATAACTTCGTGGCGCCATCCAGTATACCACAGGCAACTGACTGGGCTCGCTCCCTAGTTAGACGGTTCCTCTGGGAGCTCCTCCTCCAAAGCTGGTGTAGACTCTTCTTCAACTGGTGTTGTATTGCGGCAAGGGTGAGTACTTGGTACTCAGCAAGTCATGCACAGAATGCAACTAATATACTACATGCATGGCTTAATACAAAGGAGTGGCTCAAGGTATATTTGCAGTAAACAACATTTAACAAGTATCATAAGTAGTTTCGAAGGCAGTAAAAATAAGTATAACGTCAATAACTTTTCCAGGAGTTAAATAAACATCTTCCCCATTCCTAATCCACATTTCCATCAACGTCATTATTAAACCAAACCCAACCTTTCAAGTCCAAGTTATTTTCAAGAAAGTCTAACCCTTAACTGTAATTCCCGAGCGATGTCCAATACCGCGGACACGGCTATTCAAATAGATTTTACACTCTGCAGAGGTTATGCACTTTACCCACAAGATACAGCCAAATACCACAAAGGCGAGTGTCCGTAACAGAGTCTTTCGGAAACTTCTAACAGCACAAGTGGTCCTCCCCGGTGATTGCACACTAACCCTTCCCTTAGCGAAGGCGAAGTTTAGGCCAATCCACCGTTAGATGGGTACCTGGCCGCAGCCCCGGTACGCTCCCCCGTACAACTACACAAAGGGTGTACTTGACATCCTGAGGTCTCACAGGTACGTTATTAGCAATTTAATCAACTAGGTCCGTCCCATTACAGACATGTGGTTGCACGTTTGACTCAGTTAAAAGACTTGCAAGGTTAAGTCCTTAAGGTGACCAGGGCAAGACTACCCGAAGAACCAAAACAACGTTCCCGGTGCCACAACTGGCCCACCCGATCATTCTTGCCACATGCCCCGGTCGAAATCTATTTATCAAACCCCAGTTGATTACCATGCACCACGTGCCATCAACATCACAACACATGATACCTTTCCAAAACAGGTTCAATAAATCATTAAGTCAATATTAACATTTGATTGTCCAAAATCATGTCATGAGCACGTAGCAGGTCTAAACAATATACTACAACGATCTAAATTCCCATGTTGGCAATTTAGTAATGTCCAACTATTTAATCCTCAACTAGGGTGACAAGGGGTCATGGCACATATTTTATTAACCAAGGTGTCATACAGCAATTTGGCATTTATCTAATTTCCCATAATTAAATAAAGCATTTTCTAATTAAACTAGCATGCAATAGTTTAAATCGAATTAATTTGAAATTGGGATCAACATGGTCAAAGCACAACTTGCCTTCAAAGAGTACTTGTTCTTGGTCCTGAGCTGGCTCCTGGGTCAACACTTCACCTTCGAAGCCTTCGGGCACTTCAACGTCTACTCGTAAAGCGTGTAAATAGCAATAAATAAATAAACAGTAGAAAAAAGTGTCCAAACATCCAAATAAAGTTCACCAACAGAGAGAGCATAATTTTATGAATTTTTAGAAACTGGAATCGTCAAATTCGGAGTTTAAATGCAAAAGTTATAACCGTTTAAAGTTTAAAGAAAACATTAATTAAATAAAAACAGAGAAATATTCATAATAAAAAATTAATTAAAATTCATATTTGAGTAGGTCTCATTTTTATGAAGATTTAGAAATTTGAATCACCCAAATCGGAGTTGAAACCAAATGTTATAAGCGTTTGAAGTTTGAATCCATTTTTGAAATTAATAATTTGAATTAATAAATCATTTTCTTTTTCGGAAATTAATTATTGCGTCAGCATGACACGTTGTGAGGACCCCCTCTTCCTATACCGTACTGTACGCCGTCTACTGTAGCGTATAGCACCGTATAGCAACAGGAAGCCTCGACACCGAAGATCTGAACCTAAAAATTCGATCGACGGGATCGAACCCTTAACCGGACGGTGCTGTGCATCGAAATCTTTGGATCTGGATCAAGAGCCCGATATCGCGTACCAACAACACAGTATCAATGCACGGAAGAATAAACTACGATAATTTACATAGCTGGGTGTAAATCTTACAGTACATTCTGAGAATCCAAAGAAGTAAAGCGGCAGCGGAAACAAAGAAAGACAACCGCGGTGGCTTTGACCACCCCACGAGGCTACCGGCGGAGGGAGGGACTACGAAGCCATAACACTCGCGAGAGAGAAAAGGGCTGCGCCATCATCAGGACATCATCATTACCTTCCTCTGTGGAAAAGGGTTAGCGACAGCGGTGAGTACACGTATGTACTATGAAGACTTTAGTGTATGGAAATATAAATAAATGCAGGCTGATTCAACCAGGATAAAGCTTCTACCTTGGGTTAATTGCAGGCTGGATTTAAAATAGTTCATCAAAAGTAATACTTAATTTGAAAGACAGCGATTTGAATAAAAACATATTTACTGATATACGTAACAATGAGCTCCATGCCACCATCCATGGTATGGCGCAATCGATAATGAATCGACATCCATACACACTCATAATCCCATCGAGAATCATATACACATATCCACAATTCCATCAAGTACCATTCCACCACATACTTTATACCGACTCGAAATAGATTTTCATTTTCAAAACCAAACCAAATCTCTATACTTGATATGATTAGAGAAGATTGCTCATAACCGTGAGCACGGCTAATCGATTAGAATTATTTGATACTCTGCGAGTTTGCGCACTTTACCCAAACACAACTGGACTTGCATCCTGTCATCCAGGGTACCACGCGATACACGAGGTATCCGATATACAAGAATGATCTATTCTTTCCCATCGTTGAGGTTATAGCCACACCCCGGCACGGTGACGACAAATCCACTACTATGGCGATAAGAGGCCAACCACCACTTTCGGCGACCACGGAATACTCATCGTGACGACGAATTGTTGGCCGCGGCATTACCCCATAGCAAGCGTACACCGTTGTATCAACAAACATGAGCTGGAGCGATTCCTGCTGCAAAGTACAAGCGCACGAAGGCGCATACGGGTCGTGAGGACACACACGCGCTTATTTGCTCAACACAGGAAAAAGGTCCACTCTTGGCCTACCAACAGGCATGGCTATCCCCTCACACTTCAAGTACTAGAATAGGCCGCCCCATCCCAGCATTGCGCGGTTGCACGGTGTTCAATTCAAAAACCGTCACAAGTTCGGTCCTTATATTTTTGCCTAGTGACTCAGCGGGGAACTCCACTTAACTTCGCCAACCAATCGCCACCATGTTTAACTAGCACATATTATACCTCCGCCAAGTCTAATTACCAACTAGACACTTCACATTTTTATCAATATACCTTACGATTCACATTTCCAAAACTTTTCCAAAACCAATTACATTTATCATAATTTTGAGCATTTGGTAGGACTGACTTTGCTCACCTCTATTGCAGTGTCTAAGCGTATGCAATTACTAAATCGCTTATACCCAAGTGACATTTTATTAAATTGTCTAACCCTACTAAGGTTATCAATGATCTCAGGGAATTAAATTGAAAACCACCAAATCAGGGTATATCTACCATTCCCACAAACTAGCAATTTCTTTGAATATAAACAATGCATATGGTTTGAGAAATCAAAGTAGACATCGTGAAATATAGGTTTCAAGATGGTCAAAGGAGGTGCTTGCCTTGTTGTTGCACTTCGGTGATGTCGGGATGATGCCGGGTTGTTAGTGAAGCCCGACTCGCTAACCTCTAATCGGTCAAAGCAACAAAAGCAGCGAAAGAAATACAACTTAGCAAAGAAAGTTTTAAATGCACCATGAAGTGCATGCAATACACAAGAATGAAGTACAACCAAGAAACCCTGAAGAAGCGGCACTCGGACAACACAACACGACCGGACCGAAACGGCCCTAACCCCGGGCGATCCGGGTTTGCATCCAGGACAGTCGGATAGGCCGGACACTCCGGACCGTTTAAATCCGGATACTCGGACAATCCGGACACTCGGACCATATGCCCGGATACTCGGTCCTAGGGCATTTGGTCCAACTCGACGAGGAGACGGAGACCTTACCACTCCCTACAACTTCACGCTGACCCGATCTACGACTTTCGTACACCTAGCGAACGGAAGGAGCTCCGAGCTAGCCCGATTCTACGAGAAAGCGCCGCTAACCCGCCAAATCTCTAACTCACACTAACAACTCCTTAAATCGACATTACTACTACCCGATCTACCACTCTAGCATACCACATTCACTAATCCAATCCCATTTTCCAACCCCTAGAACCACTACACCCAAAACCCTAGAATCCAAGTTCAACCCTAGCCTCCCAAATCCAAACCTAAGTCCTAATCCCACCATGAGCGACTCTAGAACCCAAGAATCCCGCGAATCAAACCCTAAGAAAAGCTTACCTCCAAGGAAGATGGAGGAGGAACAGCAGCGGGTGGAGGATGGGGAATGACGGCTTGAGGAGGAGCACAGAGATGGAGGAGTCAGGGAGGGTCACCGGCCAGGTGGCTGGAGAGGAGCTCGGGGTGGTGGAGAGAACACCAAGGAAGTGGGGAAACCAAAGTAGAAGAAGAAAAGAATGGAAGGAGCCACAAAATGGGACTTTTATACAAAACCCCACGCCAATACCGGACTCTCAGGACTCAACCGAGAGACTCGGGTTGGGGTCTTTGGTAACACTAACTTCCGGACACTCAGGACATTAGTCCGGACACTCGGGTTGGACCTTCGGCCAGCCCAATCGGACACTCGGACTTTGTCAGGACATTCCAAGTTGATCCGGATACTCACGAGTGTGGATCGGATACTCCCGACATCCCGAGACTTTTGAACTTGGGCCTTGGCGGCTAACGCTTCGGGGTTGATTACTAATTGTCCCAAAGTATTTTGGAAGTTAATAGGAGTCCACAGGCACTTGCCCAACCTAATTCGGAATTTACTTATGGCGAAATTACTTAAGTTGAAGGGTTCTTTTCCCGATCCCAAGCAAGTATGTTCACTCAAGATACGCGAAATACACAAGCAGTGTATTATTGAACAGCGTTTAGTACAAATGTACAGTGGCTTGAGTATAGAAATACTCGGATATTACACCGCGTGGACCAATCGGGGAGCCGCCCGCGTCGCCGCCGGGTCCATGGACCGGCGCGACGGTTTGGCTCGGTCCACCGTGGACTCGGTCCACCGTGGACTCGGTCCGCGGCTCGTGTCTCGGTGGGCCCCTCTGGTAGCGTCGGCATGGCGTCGGCGCCGCCAACTTTCACCGAGTGGGCTGACACGCTGGCCCCACTGCGTGGCGTCGGCGGTGGCGTCATGGTGCGGTTCGGCGGTCAGCGGCGTGTGGGTCCCACGCCGGCGTCACGCGTTGACGTCGGCCCAGCGTGATCGGGCGTGACAGCGGCCGCGACGGTTAGCCTTCCGGCACGTGGCATGATCTCAGCCGTTGATTTGAAAATCAACGGCCCAGATCAGATCTAGCTTACGCAATAGAAAACTACTCGGCTGATCTGGACCGTTCGATCTTGATCGGACGGTCAAGATCCAATATGGAGATTACAACGTGGCTAACCCTAGCCATTTGATCTAGATCTAACGGCTGAGATTGGATCTAGTTCGGTGCGGTTAAGGCTACGTGGCACAATCTACGCCGTTGGATCTAAATCCAACGGTTGGAAATAGATCTGAGAATTAGCACGTGAATCTCACCGGGGGGTGACGTGGACGATTCTGGGCCCTTGGATCTGGATCGGACGGTTGGTGGAGCTCGGTCGACGGCGATGGCGCGCGGCGGAGCTGGCTAACCGGAGACGGGGACGGCGACACGCCCGACGGCGTTTGGGCGTGATTCCGGCGAAGTGAAAGGTCCCTTCTGGCGCGGCTTGACCTTGCGGTTCCGGATCTGAGTTCAACGGCGGCGGAGGACGGCGGACGGCGGCGGAATCGGCGATTAACCGTGGCGGAGCGCTAGACCAACTACGGCGAGCTCGCGCGGGCAAACGGTGGCGGCTCAGGCGGTGTGGGCTAGGGCTACGGGTGCGCACGGAAGTCGGCAACCAGGTGGCGGCGGCGGCGCATTAAATAGGGCCCTCGGCGTCCGTGAAACTCGCGGAAACCGAGGCCCACACAGCTGCGGCGGCGGAATCCGAGTTGGATTCGGATTGGGTGACGTGGCTCAACGTGAGCCGTTGGATCAAGATCCAACGGTGCGGGGGTTTGGGCTCGGGTCCGGCTCGGGCGACCTGGCTGGCTCGGTCGGGCTCGGGTTCGGTGACGTGGCTCAATCTCGGCCGTTCGATCTTGATCGGACGGTCGAGAGGGTTAGGGTTAGGCGACTGGGTTCAACCGGAACGACTGGCTCGGGTCGGACTCGAGTCTGACTCGGACTCGGGTCCGGTCGGATGAACAGTACAAACCAACTCGGTTTTTCCAGCGATTAAATAATCCAAATAAATTCCCAGAAATTCATTTAATTCATTAAAAATAGCAAAACACTTAGAAAAATTCTAGAAAAATTCTAGAAAATATTTTGGAACCTTTTGGACTCAAATAAAATATTTTCAACAAAATTTTATTTGCAAAATCAAATTCTTTAATTATTTCAAAAGGGAATAAATTTAATTAAATTCCAAATAAATTCCAGAAAATTCCAAAAATTCACCAAAGTGCCAAATCACACTTGAATTTGAGAAAAGCAAATTTTTGGGGTGTTACAAACCTCCCCCCTTAACAGAATCTCGTCCCCGAGATTCAGGGCTTACTAAAGAATAGGTTCGGAAACTCTTTCTTCAAATCCTCCTCGCGCTCCCAAGTTGCTTCACTCTTCGCGTGGTTGCTCCATTGAACTCTGCAGAAACGGGTTGACTTGTTTCTTGTCTCTCGATCCATGGTGTCCAAAATCTTGACGAGGCGTTCCTTGTAAGTCAGATCCTCTTGTAACTCGATTGTCTCTAGCGGTGTCTGCTCGTTAGGTACTCGGAGGCACTTCTTCAACTGGGACACGTGGAACACGTCATGTACTCCTGCTAGTGATTGCGGTAGCTCCAGCTGGTACGCAACTTCCCCTCTGCGACTGAGAACCTTGAATGGTCCAACATATCGCGGCGCGAGTTTTCCTTTGGCATGGAATCTCTTAACTCCTCTAAGAGGTGTAACTCTGAGATACACAAAATCTTCCAGTTCAAAACTCAGGTCTCGACGACAGTTATCGGCATAGCTCTTCTGTCTTGACTGTGCTATTCTCAGTCTTTCTCGGATCATGGCAATCTGTTCTTCGGCCTCTTGAAGAATGTCCTGCCCAAAGACACGACGTTCACCTGTCTCATTCCAGTTCAACGGTGTTCGACAGGGTCGGCCATACAATGCCTCAAATGGTGACATCTGCAAACTTGCTTGGTAGCTGTTTTTGTAACTGAACTCAGCGTACGGTAGACTTTTATCCCAAGAGGTAGCATAAGCCAATGCGTGTATATCCTCCAAAATTTGATTAACTCTTTCGGTTTGCCCATCCGTCTGCGGATGATATGTTGTACTGAAGTTCAAACGGGTTCCCATGGCTTCATGCAGTTTATTCCAAAACCTCGAGGTAAACTGGGTACCTCTGTCCGATACAATCTTCTTCGGCACTCCGTGCAAACAGATGATCTTGGTCATGTATAACTCAGCTAACTTATCTCCCGAATAGGTGGTTTTCACTGGAATAAAATGGGCGACCTTAGTCAAGCGGTCTACTATAACCCATATGGAGTCATATCCTCCTTGAGTCTTGGGTAAACCGGTAATGAAGTCCATTCCGATTTCCTCCCACTTCCACTCAGGTATCTTCAACGGCTGCAGCAATCCTGCTGGTCTCTGATGCATTGCCTTGACTCTCTGGCATATGTCGCACAGCGCAACATGCTCGGCAACTTCACGCTTCATGCTCGGCCACCAGAATCTTTCTTTCAAATCCTGATACATCTTGGCACTTCCCGGATGAATTGAATACTTGGAGTCATGGGCTTCTTCTAAAATCAATTGCTTCAGCTCCTTCTGGTTTGGCACACAGATTCGATCCTACATCCATAACGTGCCTTGTTCGTCCAGCTTGAAGTCTTTTGCCTTGCCTTCATCCATCTTGGACTTAATCCTGCGGATCTTGTCATCATCCTTCTGTCCTTCACGGATCTGATCCTCCAGGGTAGGCTTCACTTCTAATGTGGCCAAGAATCCTTCCGGTACGACTTCAATCTTCATTCTCTGGAAATCCTCACATAGCTCATCCTGACTCGTGGCTGTCAACATGTTCACAGTATGGTTTTTTCGACTCAAGGCATCGGCCACCACGTTGGCCTTTTCGGGATGGTAATGGATTCCAACATTATAATCCTTGATCAACTCCAACCATCTCCTCTGCCTCATGTTCAGGTCTGATTGGGTGAAGATGTACTTAAGACTCTTATGGTCCGTGTATACTTCACATCTGTTTCCAATCAGGTAATGTCGCCACAACTTCAAAGCATGCACTACGGCAGCTAGCTCTAGGTCATGCGTCGGATAATTCTCCTCATGTGGCCTCAACTGTCTGGATGCATAAGCGACGACCTTTCTGTTCTGCATCAGCACACATCCAAGTCCTTGGCGCGATGCATCGCAATAAATATCGAAGCTCTGATTAACATCCGGTAGAACCAACACCGGCGCTGATGTCAATCGCTTCTTCAACTCTTGGAAACCTTTCTCGCACTCCGGCGTCCATGCAAACTTCTTCTCCTTTTTCAACAATTGCGTAAGGGGTTTCGCAATTGTCAAAAAGCCTTCAATGAAGCGGCGGTAGTAACCTGCCATACCAAGGAAACTACGAATCTGGGTCACGGTCTTCGGCTGTTCCCAATGTAACACAGCTTCTACCTTGCTTGGGTCAACGACGACTCCTTCTGCGGTCATTACATGTCCAAGGAACTCCACCTTGTCCTTCCAAAAGTCACACTTGCTGAACTTGGCGAAAAGTTGCTGTTCTCTCAGCTTTTCCAAAACTCGCCTCAAGTGCTCTGCATGTTCATCCTCTGTCTTGGAGTAGATTAAGATATCATCTATGAACACAACAACAAACTTGTCCAAATATTCCATGAACACCTTATTCATCATATTCATGAAATATGCTGGCGCATTCGTCAAACCAAAGGACATAACTGTAAACTCGTAATATCCGTATCTTGACGAGAATGCGGTCTTCGAAATATCTTCCAATCGGATCTTCAACTGGTGGTATCCCGATCTCAGATCAATCTTGGAGAAAACTCCGGCTCTTCTCAGCTGATCAAATAGATCATCGATCCTCGGTAGCGGGTACTTATTCTTCACGGTGACTTCATTGAGTGCACGGTAGTCAATGCACATCCTGAAACTTCCGTCCTTCTTCTTGACGAACAGAACTGGCGCTCCCCACGGCGACGAACTTGGTCTGATAAATCCTTTCTCCATCGGCTCTTCAAGTTGCTTCTTCATTTCTACCAATTCTTCGGTGGACATCCGGTAGGGTCTCTTTGCTATCGGCGCTGTACCAGGTACAAGCTCTATCACAAACTCTATGTCTCTGTCTGGTGGCATACCAGGTAGATCTTCAGGAAAAACATCTGGGTACTCATTCACCACTGAGACATCTTCTATGCTGATTGCCTTGGCGCTGTTAACCATCAACTATCCATCTCTAACGGCGGTGGCTTGAAATTCCACTTTCCTTCCACACGGGCTTTCAACTGAGATAATCCTTCGCCCACAATCCAAAACGGCTTTGTGCTGGGATAACCAATCTATTCCCAAAATAACATCTAAGGTCTGGGTTTCCAACACAATAAGGTTCGCTAGGAACTCTATCCCATCTATTAATATTCTCACCCCAGAACATCCTACTTTAGTTCGGAGTTCGGAACCAGGGGTTTGAACTAAAAGCATGCATTTAAGTCTTGCAATCTCCAAATCATTTTTAGCAGCAAAGCCTTGAGAAACAAACGAATGCGAAGCTCCAGAGTCAAACAAAACTGTTGCAGGTACTGAGTTAACAAGTAACTTACCCAGTACGACGTCCGTGGCATTCTGAAGTGCATCTGCGGTGACATGGTTGACTCGGCCTCTCACCACGGTTTGGGGTGCGGCTCCTGGCTGTGCTGTCCCTCGGTTGGCTCCTGGTGCATGCGTCCTGGCTGGTGTGGATCCCAGATTGTAGCGGACTGGGGTTACTCCTGCTGTCTTCTTAGGGCAACTGTTGGCAAAGTGCCCTGTCTCGTTGCAGTTGTTGAAAAGATGTGACAATTGCCTAGAGGGGGGTGAATAGGCTAATTAAAATTTTAGACAATTTAAAGCAGCGGAAAAAGGACGGATATTCCGATCTAGTATCGGAACTTCCGATATCTTCGGAACTTCCGTAATAAATTCGGAATATCCGATTAACTTTGAACAAGTGGATTCAAGATTAGTACAAGCAATTTAAACTACTTGCTCTCAGCAACTAATATGAGAATCAAAGTAAATCCACGGAACTAATGAGACAATAAGTGACAAGAGAGAACACAACAATTTGTTTCCCGGAGTTCGGATCCTTGAGGGGATCATACGTCTCCGTTGAGGAGGCTCCCAAGGAGCCGGGTCTCTTCCAACCCTTTCCTCACAAACCTCGATCACACTTGAGGCTTGATTCCACTATTGGATCCTTTCCTTTCGGAGGCGGAGCCGGCCTTCACAAACTTCTCACGGCATCCCACAATCGTCGGGGGCTCGTGAGCGACGCCTAGCCGTCTAGGAGTCCTTCAACCTCCAAGAGTAATGAATGCATTTGATTCTTGATCTTGGAGTGGTTCTCTATTTGCTCAAGATGAATGACAACTTAGCTCTTTAACTCACAACCACACTTGACAAATCCTCACTCACTAAATGATCCCTAAGATCAAGGAGGAGGATGGCTCAAGATTGCTCTAGTGAATGCTCAAGAAGCTCAAGTGCTCAGCCCAAGCAAGTGTGTAACCAGCAAAAGGAGAGGGAGAGGGGTATTTATAGTTTTGGTTCAAAACTAGCCGTTACCCTCGCACTCAGCTGCACATCGGAATATCCGAACCAAACTTCGAAACTTCCGAAGAGTGCAAACTACCAGAACTTGACAAGCTTCCAACGGTCGAAAACTACATGCATCGGAATGTCCGATATCAGCTTCGGAACATCCGATGACACCCAGAGAGGGAGCTCAACGAAACAAGCTAAGTCCACATCGGAATGTCCGATATAAAATATCGGAACATCCGAAACAAACAGAGAGTTCCAAAACTGGAAAACAACCACTTCGGAACTTCCGAAGATGCAACTTCGGACAGTCCGAACTAGACAGAGAGCACCTTTTCACAAGACAGCACACATCAGACCTTCCGATACCCAAGATCGGAACATCCGAAGCTAACAGAGAGCTCCCAATCTAAGACTCAACAGGTATCGGAACATCCGAAACAATACATCGGAATGTCCGACCCTAACAGAGCACAACGGATTAAAGCACAACTACACTTCGGAACTTCTGAACCATCGGAATGTCCGATACAATTTCGGAACATCCGACTTGAACTTAAAACAAACCTCAATCCGAAGCGAGAGACGATACTACTAACTCTTGAGAGACTAGACAATATTCATCTTGAGCAAGAAGACCATCTCTAAATCAATTTCAATGCACCCCTCTTAATAGTACGGCATTCCTATGACTCAACAGATTAAAAATTACACGCACAAATACCGTTTTTCTTACTCAACTCAAATTGGGGATGCCTAAAGGACATATATAATCTTTTCTTGAAACTTTTACCTGTTCATGAACTAGTTGAACACATAAGACTCTTTAATCATTTGTCATTAATCATCCAAAACAAATTTAGGGGGCCTAGATGCACTTTCAATCTCCCCCTTTTTGGTGATTGATGACAACACGATTAAGGACAAATTTATAAAGCATATGAGAGTATGGATATAGAAGGAGCTCCCCCTCGTTATGTGCATTGAGAATAGATCTTGAGGACAAATGCACATTTTGAGAGAAAGGAATATGAGAGAGCTCCCCCTATATCCTTGCATAGGAAATTAACACATGATTGATAGGATAAGCAGTATGAGTAATTAAGCAATTAACAACCAATCAAGTCAACAAAAAATCTCCATGCAACAACGATAAAGAGTTTAAAACGATAACATTCAACAACGAAGTTTTTTAAACCAACAAACACATAAACTAAGTTCAACCAAGTTCACCGGACTCAACGACTTGAACCAAGGATAGATAAAATAAATTTTACTGCATCTCTCCCCCTTTGGCATCAAGCACCACAAAGGATAGGGGAGGGAGAGATAGAGGGACTAATCAGACTCCTCTGACGCAGGCTCATCTGACCCAGATTCCTCGTCGTCATCCTCAGACTCTGACGCATCAGGTGCTGGAGCAAAGGGGTCCTCGATCTCTTCCTCACTTTCCTCGTCCTCTGAACACTCCAGATTGAGATGCTTTTGGATGTCCTTGAGTCGCTTGGTATTCTTCTTCTGCTTTTCTGTATTGCTCTTGCAAAGAACAAATATTGACTTCAAGGCCCGCAGAATAGGTGAGGAGGATCCACTGGGAGCAGAAGCTGAAGGTGTAGCAGCAGAAGTGGTGGTCCTCCTGGTGGAAGCCCTAGTGGCTCGCTGAGATGGGGCCTTAATTGCCCTAACTTGAAGACCCACGTGCTTTCCATCACATTCAAACTGCTGCCCGGTCACTTGTTCAATCAAATGCATGATGAACGGAGCATATCCACAGCTCCTCCTGGGCTCCTGACTGGTGAGTCTGATCTCATTCCAGATGAAATCAAAGACGTCAAAAGGCCTCTGACCATCCCTCATCCTGCTCAGAAGGTTCCTAGAGTAAGAGAGAATATGGGAGGCATCACCTTATTTTGGAGCGAGAGTCTTTCTGAAGAGTCTGTTCAGGATAGCAAAGAAAGGCTTCATCCCCTTGGTGTCACCTGGCTCGAACTCTGCATCCTCCTCATACAAGAAATTCAAATTTGTTGCAACAAGAGAGGTCTCATTGTGGATCTGATCTCTGTCCCTGGAGTCTGCCTCTGTGAATTCAAGTAACCTGGCAAACTGTGCATAAGTGGCCTCATACCATGTGCCTTCCGTCATCCAGTGGAGAGTGGAGACTCGATCCCTGGAGACATACATCGTGGAATAGAACTGAGCTATAATTTCCACATTCCAATCATGCTGAAATGCCATGATTCTTTTGGTGCCAGTCCTTTCACAAGCTGCAATGACTTCATTGAATATGGCATCATCCGCTGCTGCCATATACTCCCAGTCAATCCACTGCATTGATATGACATGATTCTTTCTCGGAAAAATGACTGAAGCATAGAAATCTTGCTGAAAGAAGGTCCAGAAACGAGAATCAGTGGAGAACCTGTCGATCCGTTTTGGATTTTCTTCACGAGCTTTTCTTACTTGTGCTGCCTTTCCTTTGTAGTTCACTGGTTTCCTTTGCAATCTCGGGTTTCTCTCAGGCGGTCTCAGTCTTGGCATGTCTCTAGCTTGAGATCCTGAAGCACCTGCAATTCCTTTTCCTTTCCTTGAAGGCAGAGTTGCTCCACGAGGTACATTCACTGTCTGAGCAGCCTGTGTAGCAGGTTCATTGATTGAAATGCCAGGTTGAGGTCCTCGAACCGCAGCTCGCTTTGTTCTCGCTCCTGTCGGTGTCTTTCTTTTGCGAGAGAACGTGACCTTAGCCGAGCCCTGAGGAGGTTGGTCACCTTGACCGGGATCCATTTGAAGGAGCTGACAAGGAAGATCTCGATAAGGCGAAAGAAACTAGGGAGAATACTGGTTTTAGTGCTGTACTGTCATCATCGGAAGTTCCGATTTTAGGTCGGAAGTTCCGAATTTACTTCGGAAGTTCCGACACAAGATATCGGAAGTTCCGAAAATCTCGGTACAACCCTAAGACAAGCATTTCGACAAGATCGACCGACGGAAATGAATAAAACTTGAGATCTAGACACAAGAGGACTAGAACAACAAGTCTACCCAAAAGATTTGATCAAAGGATCCAAGGAACGAGGAATGACAAAAGGAGATTCTAGGGTTTACCTTGGAATAGAAAAACAAACTTATGAAAAGGTGAAGATCTTCCAATCCGAGGTGCACCCTTCCTTGAGGTAGATCGGAGTTTCCGAATGGTTGAAGACTCCGAAGACGATAAGAGGAGACAAGGTGCAGAGGCGTACGGAGGCTAGGGAATAAAGAAATGAGTGGAGGGGCCAATCGAACCGTCTTTTTCATGCGTTTACACACACTTCGGAAGTTCCGAACAGAGGTTCGGAAGTTCCGAACGGTCTTATTTCCCAGAAAGTCGGAAGGTCCGATATAAAACATCGGAAGTTCCGAAGAGATCAAGTTTCCAGCGAAACAGAATCTGAGCAGAATTCGGATATTCCGATTTAAATATCGGATGTTCCGAAGAGTTTAAAAACACAGAATTCGGATATTCCGATGATTGAGTCGGATGTTCCGATGCGTTTATTTTTCCAGCTGACAAGGGAGAAATGATAGGATTTCTGAGATTTGAGAAATTAAGACTTTGAGTCAGTGAACTCGGCAGTCATCCTACTTGTGATCAGAGAACATAACAACAATCAAAGCGATGATCACTAGTGGAATGACCGAAGATGCAATTGACAAGAAGACCCTTTTTAAAGACAGATAATTAATTTTGCAAACATTTTATTTGAAATCACCAAGAGAAGTAGTAATCAAATGTGAGCAAGATGTCAAGTCAAATTCCGATAGTCTAGGATGTTTAGCTCACTTCTCAATTCGCAAAATCGTTTCTCATCGAGAGGTTTGGTGAATATATCGGCCAATTGTTTGTCGGTTCTCACATAGGTAATGTCAATGTCTCCTTTTAGTGAGTGATCCCTAAGGAAGTGGTGGCGGATATCTATATGCTTGGTCCGGGAGTGTTGAACGGGATTATTGGCTATTTTAATGGCACTCTCATTGTCACATAAGAGTGGTACTCTATCCAACTTTAGTCCAAAATCCTTCAACGTTTGCCTCATCCAAAGCAATTGTGCACAACAACTTCCCGCGGCAATATATTCGGCTTCAGCGGTGGATAGAGCTACCGAGTTTTGTTTCTTTGAGGACCAAGACACTAGTGATCTACCTAGAAATTGACATGTCCCCGAGGTGCTTTTTCTATCCACTTTACAACCCGCATAATCAGCATCCGAATATCCAATTAAATCGAATTTTGATCCTTTAGGATACCAAAGCCCTAGATTTGGTGTGCGAACTAGATATCTAAGAATTCTTTTCATGGCTACTAAGTGACACTCTCTCGGTGCGGCTTGAAATCTTGCACACATACAAACACTAAGCATAATATCTGGCCTAGATGCACAGAGATAAAGTAATGAACCTATCATGGATCTATATACCTTTTGATCCACAGGATTACCTTCCTCATTTAGACCAAGGTGTCCGTTTGTTGCCATGGGAGTATGGATTGGCTTGGCGTTCTCCATGTCAAACTTCTTGAGCATATCCTTGATGTACTTTGTCTGACTCAAGAATGTTCCTTCCTTGAGTTGTTTGATTTGAAATCCGAGGAAGAATTTTAGCTCACCCATCATTGACATCTCAAACCTTTTGTCATTAACCTACTAAATTCTTCACAGAAGTTCTTGTTAGTAGAACCAAATATGATGTCATCGACATATATTTGGCACACAAATAAATCATCATCAACATATTTTGTGAAGAGAGTAGGATCGAGTTTACCAATTTCGAAACCCTTTTTAATGAGAAAATCCTTAAGGCATTCATACCATGCTCTAGGTGCTTGCTTAAGCCCATAGAGCGCCTTATGGAGTTTATATACATGTGTAGGGTTCTTGTGATCTTCCATCCCCGGCGGTTGCTCAACGTAGACTAATTCGGCGATTGGACCGTTTAGGAAAGCACTCTTGACGTCCATTTGATAAAGCTTAAAATCATGGTGAGTAGCAAATGCAACCAATATACGAATTGACTCTAGTCTAGCAACAGGAGCATAAGTCTCACCAAAATCCAACCCTTCAATTTGGGTGAATCCTTGAGCTACCAACCGAGCTTTATTTCTTGTGACAACTCCGTTTTCATCTTGTTTGTTGCGGAAGACCCATTTGGTTCCTATCACGTTTTGATTTGGCCTTTCCACCAACGACCACACCTTGTTTCTAACGAATTTGTTGAGCTCTTCATGCATTGCCATTACCCAATCCGGATCCTTTAATGCATCTTCTACCTTCAAAGGTTCCAAAGTAGACGCGAAAGAGTAAAATTCGCAAAAAATAGATACTCTAGAGCCTGTAGTTACCCCCTTTTGGATATCACCAAGGATATTATCGACAGGGTGATCTCTTTGGATGCTTTGATGCACTCTTGGATGCGGCATTTGAGACGTTTGTTGAATTGGCTCATTATCTTCAATTTGATCATCCTCCAATAGTTTGCTTGGACTATCTTGAGGAATGTCTTGACTTTGATTTGAAGTAGGAGGCTCTACTTGTGTAGATGAGTTGTCTTGGTACACCTTTTCTAACGGCCTTACTTCACCTATTGCCATCTTCTTGATTGCAATGCTTGGCTCTTCCTCATTTTCTAACACATTTAAATCAACTTGCTCTACTTGAGAGCCGTTAGATTCATCAAATGTCACGTCTCTCGCTATTTCAACACAACCCGAGGTTTTGTTGAAAACACGATAGGCGTAAGCATTTGATCCATATCCAGCAAGAAACCTTCATCGATCTTTGGAGAAAATTTGGAGTTCTTAGGCTTCTTGTTTAGGATAAAGCATTTACTACCAAAAACTCTAAAATATGAGATATTTGGTTTGTTACCAGTGAGAAGTTCGTAAGCTGTCTTCTTCAAGATTTTGTGAAGATACAATCGGTTGATCGCATGACATGCGGTGTTGACTGCTTTGGCCCAAAATTGATCGGAGATCTTGTACTCATCAAGCATCGTTCTTGCCATCTCGATCAGCGTCCGGTTCTTCCTTTCTACCACGCCATTTTGTTGAGGAGAGTATGGAGCGGAGAACTCATGCTTGATCCCTTCTTCATCAAGAAATTCTTCTACTTGAGTGTTCTTAAATTCGCTTCCATTATTGTCGACGATCGGTTTCGCCGGCAATAAGATTTGTGATTCTAGGGTATTTGTGCGGGATCTGAGCTTGATGGCAACACAGGATGCGAGGGCGATCTGTTTTAGAAAGGTTCGGGCTCTCTCGGAGGAGATAATACCCTAGTCCTGTGTTCTTGGATATATGAGCGTCTTCTTTTCTTGTTTCTCCTTCCTCCCCTTATATACTGGGGAAGGGTACATGACGGATGGGCACCACCGGGCCCCCCACATGGTGGTCTCACCAACACATATTTTGTCTTCTTCGGCCATGGCGCACTATGTCTTGGAGAGGTGGTTGTGCTTTCCCCGACCCACGCCTGCCGCCCTGTCAGGTTCCAGCATCTGCAGACTCTGCGAGTGTCAGGCTGCATGCTTCGTTTTTGGCAGGTTGTTTGGGCGTGGCGCGAAGCTTCCCCGAAGGATCGGGAGTTGCCTTGGGGAACAAGTCGAAAATCTCCTCCGGGTCCGTCATGGTGCTTCTGGGCTTTGGGCCTACTGCTCCGCCCGTCTAGCCCAGTCGGGTGTAGGCCCCACTTGCGGGACCCCTGTCCCAGACATCCCACAGCAGCCCCCAAGTGCTTTAGGATCGGATTTCCGCCTCTTATCCTGTCATAAAGATTATACGGGAAAAGAGATCATAAAGAACTTGTAATGTGACGCCACCGTGGTTGGTTGGCTCGTGGCCGAGTGGTACCCGCGCCCGTTCACGGTGCGCGGCAACCGGCTTGTCGCTCAGCTGGCCCTCATGGGGCGTACCGTAGTCCTTTG
Organism: Rhipidocladum racemiflorum; assembly: GCA_036346355.1. Taxonomy (NCBI): domain Eukaryota; kingdom Viridiplantae; phylum Streptophyta; class Magnoliopsida; order Poales; family Poaceae; genus Rhipidocladum; species Rhipidocladum racemiflorum. Next base: position 58,841,164 of record CM070578.1, read on the forward strand.
GCTCGGGGCCGAGTGGTACCCGCGCCCGTTCACGGTGCGCGGCAACCGGCTTGTCGTTCAGCTGGCCCTCGTGGGGCGTACCGTAGTCCTTTGGCTCGTGGCCGAGTGGTACCCGCGCCCGTTCACGGTGCGCGGCAACCGGCTTGTCGCTCAGCTGGCCCTCGTGGGGCGTACCGTAGTCTTTTGGCTCGTGGTCGAGTGGTACCCGCTCCCGTTCACGGTGCGCGGCAACCGGCTTGTCGCTTAGCTGGCCCTCGTGGGGCGTACCATAGTCTTTTGGCTCGTGGCCGAGTGGTACCCGCGCCTGTTCACGGCGCGCGGTAACCGGCTTGTCGCTCAGCTGGCCCTCGTGGGGCGTACCGTAGTCTTTTTGGCTCGGGGCCGAGCGGTACCCGCACCCGTTTACAGTGCGCGGCGATTGGCTTGTGAGGCCCAACCGACCCTCATGGGGCATACCTTGGTCATTCAGAGTAATGCCTGTGCCCACTCACGGCGCACTGCTTCAGACCCTCATGGGGCGCATTCTCAAGACCGATTTAATGAAAATCCTCCCACGGTACCCAATCACGCTAAGAAGCAGTGACCAGCAATTGACCCCAAATTATGGGGCATACCGCTTGAGGATGTTCGGAAAGTGCCCGGCCCCAAGCTTCCGTGGCGGCCGGCGTTCAGGCCCATCATGGGGCGCACTTTATCCCTGAAGGGAATATGCCCTAGATCAATCATGGTGATGATTGTAATACGTCTTTGTTCATGTAATAATGATAACTTTGTTTATCGGTTCCCTGAATATATGTTACGACTTTGTTCATTGGATACGATCTGATTGTGAAACACATTGTCAAGTGACATTATTCTAAACGGGTCCCTGATCCATATCATTACGAGGAGCGGTGATAATTTGATCAGCACATGTATTGGTTGATGGTAATGTTTCGCATACCATAGATATGGAGATATCAAACCAATAATGTGGACACATGTTGGAGAACATGGGTAGTCGGACAAGACCCACTCCGAGACGCTGTGAGTTGTTATCTCTTATAGTGCCATCAGCGTATAGTCTCGAGTGGTACGCCTATATGGTCCTTAGACCTGAGATTGTCATGGATGCCTAGCATGTAGACTTGTATGCTTTGGTATCATCAAACGCTACACCGTAACAGGGTAGTCATAAAGATGAAATACTGGGTATGCCACGATACATTGCCAAGGGTGTGATGATCAAGATGGGATTTGCCCCTCCTAGATAACGGAGAGATACCTCTGGGCCCCTCGAGTGGATGGATAAGGAAAATGCACGGCCGTGCTAATATGACTAAAGAGTTGGTCATGGTTTGTATCCATCACAATCGCCGAGTGAAGTGGTCGAGCTATCAACAAGGGTGGCACGATCTCGCCTTGAGCTTGACCGGTATCGTGTGGTGAAGGGATCGGTATGTGAGTGTATCAAGGTTCAGCCGAATATTGATTACGTGCATCCGGGGTCAATACGTACTGCTAGGTGCCGCTGTTGATCAATGAATTGGAAACGGGTTCCGAATTCATAACCGACTTGCACTGAACCTAACGGGTCACACACTTAACAAGTTGGAATAGTTTACGGGTTTGTGCATGGATAGGATCCGCATTGGAGATGGAAACCTAGCGGGCTTCGGCCCACTAGCGTGTCTATAAAAGGGGAGGCCAGGAACAGTGCATGGTACGGATTAGAACCCTCACCACGTTCACCGCGTGCATCCCTCCTGCTCCCGTAAACCCAAGGCGTGCGGGCGAGGTGCTAGCACACCCCGCACGGCGTTCCTCGCTCGATGCGTGTGGATATCGTTAGAGGCGCTGCCATCCGTGGACGCCGCTCGGTTGGATCTCCGACGACTTTCATCGGCGCATCGCGGACGAGATCGGCGACCACTCTGACGCAGGTCGGCGACCACGCGACGAGATCGGCGACCACTGACGCAGGTCGGCGACCACGCGGACGAAATCGGCGACCACTTTCGGACGAGGTCGGCGACCACTGACGAGGTCGGCGACCACTTTCTGACGAGGACGGCAACAACTTCGGTGGAGATCGGTGCCGATCGGGAGGTGATCAACTACTTCCTCAACGCGCGTGAATCGCTTCCGCTGCATCTGCGACAAGGGTAACGATCTGTGATCCTTTACTTCCATGTGATCTTGGGTGTTCGTGGTAGAAATTTTGATTTTATGCTCACAGAGCCTACCCGAACCCCACAAAGGGTATCAGTGAGCCAGGTTATGTGTAGTTTTGGATGCGGGTCACGCGCACATGTCGATGTCTTTGTTATGTTTATCACGGGTTGATTGAATCAATCGGTATTGGGGAAGTATGAGGTATGAGTTGGTGGCTCTACACGATCAAAAAGATTAGTTCGTGCTCGTTTCAGATTCGTGCCATGCATTACCCCTACCGGCTGGTAACACCATCGGGGTAGTAGCAAGTGCCGAACATATCGAGCCAACAGATCGAGATCGGTGTGGTTGCCACCCTCTCAAGGGGACCTCGCGCGATGGATCGATGAAGATCGATCCTATGGAAATCGAGACATTCGATGGCTCGAATCGGCTTGATGAGATCAATCCGATTGAATTTCCATAGCGTTTTCATAGATGCGATCTACGCCCCAAAATTTTCTACGGCGCCGCTCGCACTGAAGGGCGCTGCCCCTTGAACCCCGCTCGCTAACCTGGCTAAGCGGGACCGCCGTGATAGTCAGCATAGCGTCCATAAATTAAAACTTGTTCACTTCCTATGCGCTAGAATCGATCCCGCGCCTAACTTGTTTTTGTAGGGTATGTTGTGAATAGTATGGACCCTTTGTGTATGTGATGCATGATTGTATATTTCATGGCCTGCGTGTCATGGTTAATTGCAGCTGTGGGCTGTCCTATTATTGTTTAACGGCCTGCGTGCCGGCATGTGATGCCTTGAATCCACATGTAATTTTGCTACTAGCTGCTAGATGTAGTAGTTTAGTACATGTTCTTGGAGGCTTCAATTCTGATGGCCTGGTGTGCAAGGATGGTCGTGGAAGATGGAGATCGCCACGCCATGGGCCATACTAGTTCACAGTCTATTTGATTGCCTGTGATGATTTACCTTGCATTGCTATTCTTTCACGTCATATGTGGTGAATATGTTAACCTGATTGAATAGTTTCTCGAAAATTAAGAGTAAGATGCCCTTTTTCAATAGCTGCTTCTTGCCTTGTACGATGGTGGATAAGGTCTTGACAAGTCAGAACGCCACCCTCTTACTTGTACAATAGAGTGAGTGTAGCCTAACCCGTGCACTCACGAGCATAGTATTGGTTTGCTTAATCGGAGTCATCCAAATAGGATTTGGGACTTCGGGGCATCGATGTTAGGCGCCGGGGCATATGATGCCACCCCAACAAGCAAGAGTCACATATGATGTGATTGGCAAGGTGTTGCCTACCTATGTCACGGGTTCAAGTGGTATTGACAAGTCATTACCCGAACCGTAGTGACCATGGATCTTGTTCCATGGACATCGCCAGAGGGAAAGTGATCTTAATGGAAGCATCTTTTATTAAAATTATTTAATAAGAGATTAACATGAACTTAGTGCTGAAACTTTGCTTATTTATGTTGTAGATGGCACCAAACGCTGTTAATGCAAACTCTGGTTTTAACTTGCGATCGATTCTAGAGAGGGAAAAACTCTGGGACGAATTTTATGGATTGGTATCGAAGCTTGAGAATTGTTCTCAAGGCTGAAAAGAAGGAATATGTTCTAGACGGTCCATATCACGATGAATTGCACGAAAATGCATCCGCTGGCGATAAGCGTGCTTATGAGAAGCACACTAACGACGCCCTAGATGTCACTGTCTCATGCTTGCCACAATGAACTCGAGCTTCAAAAGCAATATGAGCACGCCGATGCCTACACTATGATTGTAGGCCTTAAGGGCATGTTTGAGAACCAAGCAAGGGCTGAAAGATATTCGATATCTAAAGCATTGTTTGCGTGCAAGCCGGGCCGAGGGTGCTTCATAGCCCTCATGTAATCAAGTTGATTGGTTACATTGAGAGCTTGGAGAAGCTTCGGTTTTCCTTGCAAAATGAGTTGGCCACAGATGTGATTCTCCAATCGCTCCTGCGAGCTATGAACCGCTCATTACGAACTTTCATATGAAACGACTGGAGAAGAATCTGACCGAATCGCATGGAATGCTAAAAGCTGCGGAAGAGAGCATAAAGAAAGGCACAAATCATGTGATGATGGTTCAAAAGGATAAGAAAAGGAAGCGCAAGGCTATAAGTTGTGGTGAGGATAAGATCCAAGACCCAAAACCAAAGCCTAAAGAAAGGCCAAAGTTTGGCCCCAATGCTTCTGATAAATGTCACTACTGCAAGGGTTGTGGGCATTGGAAGAGAAACTGTCTAAAGTACCTGGAAGACAGAAAGAAAGGAAAGGTTCCTTCTACTTCAGGTATTAGTGTTATAGAAGTTAAACTTGCAACTTGTCATTCCGAGTCTTGGTTCTTTGATCACGGATCAATGATTCATACTTGCAAATCGTTGCAGGGGTTAAGAAGGACTAGAGATTGCAAGATTGGCGAGTTGGAAATTCGCGTCGGCAATGGAGCAATGGTTGCTGCGAAGGCCGTTGGTGTCTATCCCTTGTCATTACCTTCTGGTTTAGTCATGGAATTGAATAATTGTTATTACATTCCTGCCTTGAGTAAGAACATTATCTCTTCTTCTTGTTTAGAGGAAGATGGATATGATTTTGTAATAAAGAACAGGAATTGTTCTATTTATTTCAAAGGCTTGCTCTATGGTAACTGTCCATTGGTGAATGGGTTGTATGTTCTAGATCTTGGTAATGCTTCTATAAACAATGTTAATACTAAAAGACTCAAAACAAATGATGCTAATTCCACTTATTTATGGCATTGTCGCTTGGGCCATATAAATAAAAGACGCATGGAGAAGCTCCATAAAGATGGTCTTCTTGGTCCATTAGATTTGGAATCTTTTGAAACATGCGAGTCTTGTTTACTTGGCAAGATGACAAAGGCACCTTTCACTCGGCACAAGTGAGAGAATGCGCGAGTTGTTGGCTCTCATACATACCGATGTATGTGGACCAATGAGCTCAATTGCCGAGGTGGTTATCGATTACTTCATTACTTTCACCGATGACTTTAGTAGATATGGCTATATCTATCTAATGAGGCATAAGTCTGAATCTTTTGAAAAATTCAAAGAGTTTCAGAATGAAGTAGAAAATCATTTGGGCAAGAAAATTAAATTTCTACGGTCCGACCGTGGAGGTGAATATTTGAGCCAAGAGTTTAGTGATCATCTAAAGAGTTGTGGAATTGTTCCACAATTGACTCCGCCCGGGACACCTCAATGGAATGGGGTATCCGAACGGAGGAACCGAACTTTGTTGGACATGGTACGGTCTATGATGAGTCAAGTCAATCTTCCATTGTCATTCTGGGGACACGCTCTAGAAACAGCTACGTTCATGCTGAATAGGGTTCCATCTAAATCCGTTGATAAGACACCATATGAGTTATGGAAAGGGAAACATCCTGACTTGTCTTTTCTTAAAATTTGGGGCTGTGAGGCTTATGTAAAACGTGTGACGTCTGATAAGCTTTACGCCAAGTCGGATAAATGCTTCTTTGTGGGGTACCCAAGGGAAACCAAAGGGTATTATTTTTATAACCGGGAAGAAGGCAAAGTGTTTGTCGCCTGACCGGGTGTCTTTTGGAGAATGAGTTTTTCAAAAGAGCTAGTGGGAGCAAGGTGCAACTCAAGAAGTTCGAGAAATACCTGAAAATGCTTCAGCTCCAGCTAGTCCTCACAGGATGAGCAACGTGTTGTTGAACCTGTTGATGAGGTGCCAGCCCCACGGAGGTCCTCACGGGCAAGCCGCGCTCTGAGAGGTTCATGTTCCTCATGACGGAGCAACGCGATGTGTTATTATTGGAAAATGACGAGCCCAAGGATTATGAGGAAGCTATGGTGGGCCCAGACTACGAGAAATGGTCGGAGGCCATGAGATCCGAAAGTTAAAGTCCATGTATGATAATCAAGTTTGGAGCTTGGTTGATCTGCTCGATGGTGTAAAAACTATCGAGTGCAAATGGGTCTTTAAGAAGAAGATAGACGCCGATGGAAATGTTCACATTTTTAAGGCACGATTGGTGGCAAAAGGGTATAAGCGATTCATGGTGTGGACTATGATGAAACTTATTCGCCATCGCCATGGTAAAATCTATCCGGATCATGCTAGCAATTGCCATATCATGATTATGAGATTCGGCAAATGGATGTCAAAACGGCTTTCCTAAATGGAAACCTAAGCGAGGATGTGTACATGGTACAGCCCGAGGGTTTTGTTGATCCTACTAATCTGGCAAAGTATGCAAGCTTAGGAAGTCCATTTATGGACTGAAGCAAGCATCTCGGAGTTGGAACCTTCGCTTTGATGAAGTGATCAAACAGTTTGGCTTCATCAAAAATGAGGAAGAGCCTTGTATTTACAAGAAGGCTAGTGGGAGCGCACTTGTATTTCTGGTCTTGTATGTGGATGACATACTATTGATCGGAAATGATATTCCGATGTTGGATGCTGCACAATCTTATCTGAGAAAGAGTTTCTCGATGAAAGACTTGGGAGATGCAGCATATATTTTGGGCATAAAGATCTATAGAGATAGATCAAAAAGGCTAATTGGATTGAGCCAAAGTACGTACATTGACAAGATACTAAAACGGTTTAACATGCATGATTCCAAGAAAGGTTTCTTGCCAATGTCACATGGTGTAAGTCTTAGCAAGACTCAGTGTGCTTCGACACCTGATGAGCAAGAGAGAATGAGTCGGATCCCATACGCTTCGGCTATTGGATCCATCATGTATGCCATGTTGTGTACGCGCCCAGATGTGTCACATGCTCTGAGTGTCACGAGCAGGTACCAATCGAATCCTGGTGATAGTCACTGGGTGGTCAGAAGAACATCCTCAAATACTTGCGAAGGACTAAGGAGATGTTCTTGGTCTTTGGAGGAGAGGAGGAGCTCGTCGTAAAAGGTTACGCCGATGCTAGCTTCCAAACCGACAGAGATGATTCGCGATCGCAATCCGGGTTTGTATTCTGTCTCAACGGTGGGGCAGTGAGTGGAAAAGTTCCAAGCAAGAGACGAGTCGATTCCACAACGGAGGCCGAGTACATTGCAGCTTACAGGCAGCAAAGGAAGCGCTTTGGATCAGGAAATTTATTTCTGAATTGGGAGTGGTCACTAGTGCATCCTTTCCAAGGACCTCTATTGTGACAATAGTGGTGCCATTGCACAAGCAAAGGAGCCTAGATCTCACCAAAAATCCAAACATATACTCAGCGATACCACGATCCGAGAGATCATTGAGAGAGGTGATATGAAGATAAGCAAAGTGCACACGGATCTAAATGTGGCTGATCCGTTGACAAAGCCCCTTCCACAACCAAAGCATGAGACGCACACAAGAGCAATGGGTATTCGGTACCTATATGATTGACTCTAGTGCAAGTGGGAGATTGAAGGGAATATGCCCTAGATCAATCATGGTGATGATTGTAATACGTCTTTGTTCATGTAATAATGATAACTTTGTTTATCGGTTCCCTGAATATATGTTACGACTTTGTTCATTGGATACGATCTGATTGTGAAACACATTGTCAAGTGACATTATTCTAAACGGGTCCCGGATCCATATCATTCACGAGGAGCGGTGATAATTTGATCAGGCACATGTATTGGTTGATGGTAATGTTTAGCATACCATAGATATGGAGATATCAAACCAATAATGTGGACACATGTTGGAGAACATGGGTAGTCGGACAAGACCCACTCCGAGACGCTGTGAGTTGTTATCTCTTATAGTGCCATCAGCGTATAGTCTCGAGTGGTACGCCTATATGGTCCTTAGACCTGAGATTGTCATGGATGCCTAGCATGTAGACTTGTATGCTTTGGTATCATCAAACGCTACACCGTAACAGGGTAGTCATAAAGATGAAATATCGGGTATGCCACGATACATTGCCAAGGGTGTGATGATCAAGATGGGATTTGCCCTCCTAGATAACGGGAGAGATACCTCCGCCCTCGAGTGGATGGATAAGGAAAATGCACGGCCGTGCTAATATGACTAAAGAGTTGGTCATGGTTTGTATCCATCACACTGTCGAGTGAAGTGGTCGAGCTATCAACAAGGGTGGCACGCATCTCGCCTTGAGCTTGACTGGTATCGTGTGGTGAAGGGATCGGTATGTGAGTGTATCAAGGTTCAGCCGAATATTGATTCTGTGCATCCGGGGGTCAATACGCATCGCTAGGTGCATTTGTTGATCAATGAATTGGAAACGGGTTCGAATTCATAACCGACTTGCACCGAACCTAACGGGTCACACACTTAACAAGTTGGAATAGTTTACGGGTTTGTGCATGGATAGGATCCGCATTGGAGATGGAAACCTAGCGGGCTTCGCCCACTAGCGTGTCTATAAAAGGAGGCCAGAACAGTGCATGGTACGGATTAGAACCCTCACCACGTTCACCGCCGTGCATCCTCCCCGCTCCCCGTAAACCTGTCGCGGCGGCGAGGTGCTAGCACACCGCACGGCGTTCCTCGCCGACGCGTGTGGATACTGTTAGAGGCGCTGCCATCCGTGGACGCGCTTTTCGGTTGGATCTCCGACGACTTTCATCGGCGACCGCGCGGACGAGATCGGCGACCACTCGGACGAGGTCGGCGACCACGCGGACGAGATCGGCGACCACTCGGACGAGGTCGGCGACCACGCGGACGAAATCGGCGACCACTCGGACGAGGTCGGCGACCACTCGGACGAGGTCGGCGACCACTCGGACGAGGACGGCAACAACTCGGTGGAGATCGGTGCCGATCGGGAGGTGATCAACTACTTCCTCAACGCGCGTGAATCTGCTTCCGCTGCATCTGCGCGACAAGGGTAACGATCTGTGATCCTTTACTTCCATGTGATCTTGGGTGTTCGTGGTAGAAATTTTGATTTTATGCTCGCGTAGCCTACCCGAACCCCACAATCCCAAACTCTGAACCAGACTTGACACCTGGTCGCGTTTTGCGCAACTCAGCTTTCGGCCCGTCATGGGGCGTGCCCTAGATCTGGCCCAGAATCGAGCGCGGAGGCCCTTGCTTTCCCCGCCGTAAGGCGAAAATTAAGGCTCATTCCTTATAAATGAGGGAAAACTTGCTAGGCGAAGATACCTTTGCCCTTCCCCCACCTCAGTTGAGAAATCTTTAAGTCTCTTTTGGCGATTTGGGCGACCTAGGGTTTCTAGTTTCGCGCACAAGACCCTCGGCGGTTCCTCCCACCAGGTCTCCTTCACCGAGATGTCTTCTTCTTCGGAATCCTCATCAGCGTCGGAGGGTAACACCGACCCTGCAACCGCGGGGTGGGAGACCTCCATCACCACGACATCCCGCTTGGAGGAGCTGGTCGCCGCCGGCGTCCTTCCTCCGCTGGAGTTGATCTCCGCCCGTCCCGCCGCAAGTGACCCTTACCCCACACCTCTAGAAAACGAGATTGTGGTGTTCGAGTCCTTCTTCTGGCGAGGATTTAGCGTTCCTGGAAGCGCCTTCTTCCGAGGGCTCCTCCACTTTTACGAAATCGAGCTGATCAATTTGAACCCCAACTCCATTCTTCACATTACTATCTTCGTTCAGCTTTGCGAGGCGTATCTTGGGATACGTCCTCATTTTGACTTATTCCGCTCCCTCTTCTTGCTCAAGCCTCATCCGAACCGGGCCGCTCCCAGCGTCATTGGGGGCGCCGGGCTCCAGCTGCGAGAGGGCTTGAAGAAACAGTATTTCGTCATCCCCCTCAAGACCTCCCTCAAAGGTTGGAGGCGGGAGTGGTTCTATTGTGCCAATGTTGACCCTTTTCTCGCCCCTTTCGCTGGCCGCGCCCCTAAAGCTTCCCGATGCTGGAGCGACGCCCTGGATGGCGGTGGTTTGGACCAAGTCTCCGAGCTTCTGGCATGGATTAACGATCTGAAGAACCGAGGGCTGACGGGCCCCGGGATCGCGATCAGCTTTGTGAAGCGCCGGGTGCAGCCCTTAAAGGAGAGAATCCATTTGGGGTTCCAGTACGGCGGGTCTCAGGATCCCACTCGGGAGACGAACACGTCCTTGTCGAAGGAGGCATTGGCGGCGCGGGTAGTTGACCTCTTCGTGCCTGGCACTGTGATCACCAACAGGGGCTGCCCTCACAAATTTTCGGCGGCGAGGCCTCCCCCTCCCGTGAGTGCACCACTCTCTCGAAAAACTGTCCCATGATCTTTTGCCTGATGTGTGATTCAAACAGGGTGCGATCGTTCCTTTTTCAGGAACGCGCGTCCTTCTTCTCTGACGCTCCGGTCGTCGGCCTCTCTCGGCTGAGGAATTCTCAGGCCAAGCGGCCAGTGACACCTCGGCCGATGAGCTGCGCCGGGAATCGGCGGAGGAAGCAGCTGGCCTTTCGTCAGCCGGGCCTTCGACCTCCAGCGTACCCGGATCGCGAAGCCTGAGCCACAACCTTACATCGCGAGGCAGTCCATTCTTTAGTCTGGAGTCTGGCTCCCCTCCGAGTGGTGCTGGGTCTCGGATGAGACCAGGGATGAAATTCAAGAAATCCAGGAGGTATTCTTTTGGGTGATCCTTGTCTTTTTGTTATTGCCTGTGCTGAGGTGTCTTCCCTTTTTGCCGATTCAGGACTCCTACCATGGACGTCCCGGTGGAGGGGTCTCCTGAAAAGGAGCCCCAAGCACAGGCTTCTCCAAGGGGAGCCCCCCGCGTCGGCCAGGTCACCCTCGCCGTCGACTGCCGGGGCGTCGCCACCTGGTGCCGGCGGCCCGACCGTTGAACCATCAGGTGGTCCGTCCGCCGACGAGATTGACCCGCACTGCCTCTCGAAGTGGAGGAGGTGCCTCGAGAGCCACCGCCGGTCCTCTGCCGGCCCCGAATCGGACCGTATGGTGGGAGGGGTTCCACCGAACGGGATGGAAGAGGACGATGAGATGGAGAGAGCGGCTCGGACGGAGCTTTATGAGCTCACCGCCAGTGTAGCACGCTCGTCGGTGAGTTTCTTGTCTTCAATCTGTTGCTCTGGCTTCTCCTCGAGATTCTCGCCTGTTACCTAGGACATGGGGAGCGCTCGAGCAGCGGTCGCAATTTTTGGAAGGTGCTCCCGAAGCTCAAGGAGCACCGAAGTATCGAGACAAGCTCGGCGAGATCAAGAAATGACAGATGGAAGGAGGTCCACGGGCTTGAGGACCAATGTATGGCGATCCGGAGGAGAAAGCGAAGCTTGAGTATGTGCTCGAAGGTGAGATCCTCCCTGGACTCGGTTTGGACATCTTTTTGGACAGTATGAAAGGATGATGACGCTCTTGTGTATCAGAGCGCGATTCGACCAATGATGAGCTGAGAGCCCGATTGGAGGCTTCAGAGAGTTCTGGCCTCGAAGCTCGAGTCGGTTTGGAGAGGATGCAGCGGGAGCTGAAGGGTAAATTTCTTTGACTTGGATTGAACGTACTTGGCGTCGGGTGTGTTTTTGATGGCAGTTCGGCTTTGTTGCAGAATGCAAGGAGAAGATGGCCGCTGCCGAACGGGCCAGATCGAGTCAGGCGTCGCGAGCGATTCTGCACCTTCTGCGTATTGAAGGAGTTGAGCCGGGCCAGGGGGACGACGCTGTTCCGCTTCTCTCTGGAGGAGCCGATAGAATCAGAGCTTATGCCAAGGAGTCCGCGACCATGAGTGCGAACCAGGCATTGGCAGTGGTCAAGTCTCATTATCCGAGAGTTGACCTTGAAGCTGTGAAAGAAGGTTTTGCCTGTGATGAAGACAAAGCCAACGCGCTCCTCGAAGAGGTCTCCGGTACATCGCAAGCCTTGTTAGAGAATCTTGAATTCTGACTTCGATGTGAACCTTAATGCCGAGTGCTGGCCCTCCCCTCCTTGTTTGAAATATTGTGTTTTCTCACTTGAATATAATTTGTCTGTATTGTCCTCTGCTAAGTGGGCTCCAGACCTCTTTCACTCTTTCCCCTTTGTCTGAGTTGCTAGAATATAGGCCCACGGCCTTTTGGACCCCGTTGCGCCTTTCTGGGTGGCTTTCAGCCGACTGGTATGGCTCCCAGGCGCCAGGGTCTTGGCCCGTGGCTTTCTTACCCCAGACACGCTTTTCCGAGAGGCTGGCGTGCAGCTCTCGAGCGTCGGGACTTACGTTGTGGCCACCTGGCTGAGTGGTTTAGCCCCCCCAGGCTTGCGTCGTCGCTTCCTAGCTCACCAGCCCCCGGACTTTTTGCTTAATTGAGCGAAGTAAGCGGGAAGGCCGAATGAGCTTGAACTGCTCGTGACAGGTGTCTGGCGAAACGTCTCTTAATTTTGTTCAATGTGCTGATCTTCTTTGGTATTCCGAACAAATTGTCAGTCTTGCGGCGTCGCTTCGTCTTTTACGTTTTTGAATGGCGTCGCCTCGATTCCGGAGCCATGTACAGTTTATAAATGGGACGTCACCGCCCTTGAGCGATCGTCCCTTTCTTCTTCCTCTTCTTCCTCTTTCTTCCTTCCCGGCCTTCCTCCATGGCTAACATGAGAAGATTCGTTGGCCCCTACACGGCATTCTTCCGCCAGCGATTCTTCGGGCTGCTCCATAGCTGGGAGGAGGCGGAGTTTTGGGAGGAGCTGGACTTCGTCACTCTAGAGGCGGAGGAGGAGGAAGGAGCCGCCAGCGACACCGCCGCAGTGGCCGCCTTGCTGGAGGTGGCTCCGGGGCTCCACGAGGTGGCCGAGATCATCACGGAGATGATCGGGCGCGAGCGCCGCGACGACCTAGCCATCAGGGTTCTCGTCTGCCTTATACCACCCCTTTGGGTGGTTGAGGACGAGGTCCTGGCGGCGCTGCGTCGCGCGCGTCGCGTCTGACCTCGACGACCCCTCTCCCGGGCCTCCCAGCGGCAGAAGCAGCAGCAGTAGCAGCAGGATTGGCGGCAGGAGCCGCCCCGCCCCCTTTTTTTAGCGCGAGAAAATGAAAAAGAAAGTCAGTAATGTAAATTACTAATACTAAGGAACAAAATGTGAAATCTTGCCCAATCTATGCCGTCATATTTATTCCGAGTTTAGGGTTCCGCCTGATCAACCATTCTAGTCAGTTGCTCCAGCGCCAGCAACGAGGCGTTGGGGCTTGAGCTTTTGACGGCTAGAAACTCACGATCAGGCGAATCTCGGTTAAATTCTGGCGCTGCAAATTGTAGTCCCCGAGTGCTTAGTGCTTTCAGGCTTTACCCTTTCCGTTATGCGCGCTGGTATAAACCGCCGGAGTTTTGTGCTCATCGCGGTTTTTATTTCCGTGCGTTTTGTACCAGCGCGACCAGGATTAGGTGCTACACCAGTCGGGTAATAACCACTCGGGACTAGCATTACACAGTAGGGCTTCAGAAAATAAAATGGATCACCATTTTATTCAGTATGTGAGAGTCGGGTACATAACTTATGGGTAGAAGCGACGGAGCTGTTCGGCGTTCCAAGTATTCGCCAAAATCTCGCCATCTTCACGTTTAAGTCGATAAGCACCCGGCCGGACCGTCTTCTCCACAATGTACGGACCTTCCCAAATTGGAGAGAGCTTGTGCTCGCTTTTCTGGTTCCTCCTCAGGACCAGATCTCCTTCTGAAAAGGTTCTACTTCTGACATTGCGAGAGTGGTAACGCCGAAGTCCCTGGAGGTACTTAGCCGACTGGATGGCTGCAACGTTCCGAGCCTCCTCGAGTTGATCAAGCTCCACCATTCGGCTTCCCTCAGACTCGGCTTCGTTGTAGTTCCGAACCCTCGTGGATTCGAATCCTAGTTCGGTCGGCAGAACCGCCTCTGCGCCATAGACCAGGAAAAAGGGTGTTTGGCCAGTTGCTCGGCTGGGAGTGGTTCTGAGTCCCCAGAGTACCGATGGTAACTCCTTCACCTATCGGGCAGCGTATGGTTTGAGGCGATCGAAGATCCTGGCCTTGAGGCTGAAGGATCGTTATTTTTGATCCAGTTGATTTTGATGATGAGTATTTGAAAAAGATTTGAAACCAGTTTGATATTTCGACAAGATTTATTTTTTGGTTTCTTTATTTGAAAAGATCTGAAATCAGTTTGATTATTTGAAAAGCTTTTTGATTTTTGCAAAGGTTTTTGTTCGTTTTTTGAAATCGTGTTCTTAGAATATTTAATGCAATGCACTCCTGTGAGTGGTTGCATGGTTTAATGTGAGTCAAGTCGCGGGCTTGTGCTCGGAATCGTTTCGTGGTTTGTTCATGTGCAGGTATTGCTCGAGGGCGAATGTGGTCGATGACGGGACTGGAACTAGGTTCATGGAGGAACTGAGGTTCGGGACTAGGTTCAGGGGGAACTGAGGTCTTGGTGATCAAGGATGTCATGCGGGACGTTCGGGCTAAGAGAATGGTGCACATGAAGAATGGTTAGTCACGTGAGAATGGCATGAGGTCATTCGCGTGCAAAGTGTTAGTCACGTGAGTATTGTAGGGTTGCCATACGCGTGCAAGAGTTGTACTCGGCCAGGTTGGGCCAAGTGGATTTGTGTTGAATACATGCTCTTTCTAGGATTAGGAGTGGGAATCCTTTTAGGATTAGGAATCCTTCTAGGATTAGGACTCCTTCTAGGATTAGGTGTGTTTGCCTTCTTTAAATAGAGGGGTTGCCTCCTGTTGAAGGCAATCAAGCTTTGAGCAAGCTTTAGGGTTGTACTCTTTTGTTTGGAGTATTTTAGACAAAAGGAAGGAGAAATAAAGATCAAGTTCATCAAATCTTTCGGCGAGCTACAATTCTAGTTAGATTTATTCTCGCCATCTTCTGGAACAGTAAGCTTGCAAAGGTCATAACTTTTGATCCGTAAGTCCGATTGAGCTGATTCTTTTTGGGTTTGATTCGTATTGGAATCTAGTTTCTTGTGTCCAAATTTCAGATCGATCGGACGGTTGGATCTCCAGGAATTCGCGTTTTACCAAACATCTATCATTCTGTTTTTTTCGAAAACGAGGCAATTATTTGGTTCTATTTTGGGGTAAACTTTTAATAGATCAAGAATTTGGTTTTAGCTTCCGCACAATCATTCACCCCCCCTCTGATTGCTATATTCGGTCCTACAAGTGGTATCAGAGCTTGGCTCTACTAATCCATCTTAACAGGTGATTAGTAAACGGTAAGTTATGGCAACAGAGATATACTCGAACAAGCCGCCAATCTTCAATGGCGGACTTTCCCATCGGGCGGATTCGGATGATCGCATACCTTCAAGCTCAAGGTAACTCTATTTGGCGCAAGGTAAAGATTCCATACGAGCTTCCTTCAAATGATGATATTGATAAAATCGAGTTTGAAAAAGATGTTGAAAACAATAATAGAGCTAGAAACATATTGCTTCAAGGGCTTGCTAGAAAAGAATTCGATAGAGTCTGTCATTTACTCACTGCTCATGAAATTTGGAAATCTCTTCAAGATTATCATGAGGGCAATCGACTCTGTAAAAGAAGCTAGGCAAGATCAATTTAAAAGGAATACACTAGATTTGAAATGAACTCTGGAGAATCTCTAGATGATTGTTTTGCTCGCTTTAACGTAATCTTAAACAATCTTAGAGCTATAGATGTAAAGTACACCGACTCTGAAAATGCTAGACATTTCCTATCATCTCTTGATCTTAAAATCGGCAAATGAAAGTGATCGCTTTTAGGGAAGCTCACAAGATGAGTGAAATGACTTTGGATAAACTATATTCTAGTCTCAAGACTTTTGAGATAGACATTGTTTCAAGAACATCCAATGATAACTCTATGGCTCTTAATGCTAATTCCTCTTCATATGATAATGTACTAGTTCTTCATCATCATATTCCATTACTGCTTTGAGTGCTCTTAGTGATGAACAGCTAGATCAAATACCAGAAGATACACTTGCTCTTCTTTCCAAGCGTGTCAATGCAGCTTACATGAGATCAAGGGAAAGAAAAGGAGCCTCCATCCTTTGCTACAAGCTGCGGCAAGGCAGGGGCACATCCGTGCTAAATGTTACAAGAACAAAGATAGAGAGGAGAAGGAGCATAGCAACTCCTCCAAGTCCTTCCGGCCAAGAGAGAGCAAGGATAAAAATAAGCAACGGACGAAGAAGATGCTCAACAAAGTCTTCGAGGCAATTGGTCGCTTAGACTTAAGCGACATTGATGACTCAACTGAAGATGAGAAGGAAGCGAAGCAAACGAAGCTGAAAGAGAAGGATTTCACCGGATTTGTGCTTCATGGCAAAAGGGAACACTAGTGATTCTAGTGACAACGACAAAGACCTCCAAATGACGGTGATGAGGTAATGCCTTCAGATGATGAGCTTTGTGAAGTTTTAGTCATATTGAGAAAATCTTTAAGAAAATCTTCACTCAAAAATAAAAACTTAGAAAAAGATCTATCCATGCTAAAATCTGAAAACTTTGATCTTAGAAATTCAAATTCTGAAAATATTTGTGATACTTGCTTAGATCTCAAATTTGAAATTAAGTCTCTAAAAGAGGAACATGTCATTAAACTAGAACAAGTTTATGCCGAACAATTGAAAAATGAAAAACTTGTGAAAAATATTGGTTGCTCTACTGATAGTTTACATGATCAAATTGCTTGCTCTAAATGTTCAATTCTTGAGTTGAAATTAAAAGATGCAAATTGTAGAGTTACACAATTAACAAATGACATGTTCACTCATGAAATTAACTCGTGTTCAAATTGCAATAAACAGTAATTTATATTTGACACTAATTGTGATAATTGTTTAACTCTTGCTAAGAAAGTTGATTACTTGCAAAATTCTTTGAACGCGTTTCACTGATGGCAAGAAAAACCTAAACATGATTTTGGATCAATCAAAAGTCAGCACTCAGAACAAAGGTTTAGGTTTTGATTCTTATGCTCATCATAAATCACATGCTCCCACTGTTGTCAAAACACTTGGAAGTGGAAAATTTGAAATTGTCAATGAGCCTAAGAAAAATGTCTTTAAATCTGGTGGTCTTTTATCTTCTACTATGATGAATGCAAAATGTGCTTCTATGTTAAAGCAAAACATCATGTTAAGTACACTTGCACTCATTGTGGTAGAGATGGACATCTAGTAGACTTTTGCTTTAGACTAGCTAAACAACAAAAGAGAGAAAGGTTTAATACTAGGTCTAATTTGACATGTGCACGTTTCATTTCTCATTATGTGCCTAGGGTGATGCAAATACCTCTTGTTGCTAAGAACACGAGAAAGAAAAATCTTCTTTTATGCATAAGAATGCTCGTGTTGTGCCAATCATTGTGCGTCGTGTGTCTCAAGATCGATTCCTAAACATCTTATTTCTAACCCCATTGATCCGAGACATCGACACTTTCTGCTTCTATGTAGGCTTCTCACGCGAGGAAGGAGAACATATGGCTAGTGGATTCCGGATGCTCATGCCACATGTCCGATGATAAGAATTGGTTCTCCTCCTTCACTTGTGCATCTCGTGCTAAAAGTGTTATTTTTCAAGATGCTTCCTCCACCTCTGTTTTCGCAAAAGGCACTAGTCCAAATAGTGCAGGTACAGGTGCATATGTTCAGGGGGAGAGTATCTTTGTTGATGAATATGATGATGATGCTGTTGAGGATGAGATAATTGGAGTTTGCTGTGTGCTTGTGTGCTCGTTTTCAAGCTTCCCCGCGTGCTTCACATTGACAAGCTATCAAGAGGATTTTAAGGTATCTCCGTGGTACTCAAGATTTCGGCATTTGGCTTTCTGCTTCTTCACGCATTAGTTTAAGACCTTTCTCTGATGCTGAATTTGGAGGATGTGGAATTGATAGAAAAAGTACATCTGGTTAATGCCACTTCTTGAGTAATTCTCTTTCTTGGACACATTGACATCAGATTTCATTTTCTTAGAGATCATGTTGAAAAAAGAGCTATTGAACTGAAATTTGTTGATTCGGGTGCTCACTTTGTCGATATTTTCACTAAACCGCTTGATTTTTCTCGCTTTTGTTTTCTTACGCGGTGAACTTGGGATCATTCATCCCCATGGGTTGATTTGAGGGAGTCTTGAGTTTATCTCTTTTTGGGTTACTTGACTTTGGTTCCTAGAAGTGATTTTTTTATAAGTGGTATTTTGACTTTACACCTCAAGTAAAAACCCCTGTTTACATTGCATCATGTAGTACAAAGCTTTGGTGATTATTCTTGTGTATATAGCCAAGTTAATGCTCAATGCTTTACTTATCACTAAAAGGCTAAAATAATTCAATTTGAGATGCTTTTCGAGAATATTTTGGCTCTTGCTCATTATGGTATTGCATTTGTGAAATAGGCTTAAAAGTTTCTTGTCATCTGTTGAAAGGCTAGAGCTGATTAGAAACTATGTGTGAGTTTTTTGTTGGACTTCAAATGATCATTATGAGTCTCAAGCAAAATTAGTGTTTTAATGTTAAAAGCAAGTTGAAAAAGATGCAAGCAAAAGCTACTTGGCTAAACACAAGTTTAGTACAATGTGCAGCTTCCTTGCCAGGGATTTCAATGCAAAAGATACAAGAAAGAACTACCTACTCATACACAAGTATGGGCTAGTGTGCAGTTACTTGTCATCCCTGTTGATCACAAAGCAAAATTGTCAAACTTGCTAAAAGAGAAAAAGGAAATTCAAATGGTTGAAAAAGGCTTGAGACAAATATTAGTGAATTTGAAAGTCTCTCTATGCTCATGATAGATTTCTTTTTCGCTTTGGCAAAATCTGTTTATGACATTTTACTTGTTTGCTCTAATTTGCTTATGCAATAACTATTCTATGTGTTAGAGCCTCCATATTATCACAATTTGCTTTCTCATTGGATAATTTGATACAAAATGAGAAAGTTCTCCTAAAAACTCTTCAAATGCTTTACTTTGATTATATACCTTGAATATACTTCAAAGCTTGAGATCTTGCATTCATTAAGGGGAGTTTTGAGATCTTGATGACTATTTTGTCAAAAAGGGGAGAACAAGTCAAGGAGGTTTTTGAATTGGGATTATTTGGTCTTTTGGTTCTTGCTCAATCTCTTGTCAAATCTTATATTGTGTTTTGTCAAATTACTCATCAAGGGGGAGATTGAAGGATCGTTATTTTTGATCCAGTTGATTTTGATGATGAGTATTTGAAAAAGATTTGAAACCAGTTTGATATTTCGACAAGATTTATTTTTGGTTTCTTTATTTGAAAAGATCTGAAATCAGTTTGATTATTTGAAAAGCTTTTGATTTTTGCAAAGGTTTTTGTTCGTGTTTTGAAATCGTGTTCTTAGAATATTTAATGCAATGCACTTCGTGAGTGGTTGCATGGTTTAATGTGAGTCAAGTCGCGGACTTGTGCTCGGAATCGCTTTTGTGGTTTGTTCATGTGCAGGTATTGCTCGAGGCGAATGTGGTCGATGACGGACTGGAACTAGGTTCATGGAGGAACCGAGGTTCGGGACTAGGTTCACGGGAACCGAGGTCTTGGTGGTCAAGGATGTCATGCGGGACGTTCGGGCTAAGAGAATGGTGCACATGAAGAATGGTTAGTCACGTGAGAATGGCATGAGGTCATTCGCGTGCAAAGTGTTAGTCACGTGAGTATGGTAGGGTTGCCATACGCGTGCAAGAGTTATACTCGACCAGGTTGGGCCAAGTGGAGTTGTGTTGAATACATGCTCTTTCTAGGATTAGGAGTGGGAATCCTTTTAGGATTAGGAATCCTTCTAGGATTAGGACTCCTTCTAGGATTAGGTGTGTTTGCCTTCTTTAAATAGAGGGGTTGCCTCCTGTTGAAGGCAATCAAGCTTTGAGCAAGCTTTAGGGTTGTACTCTTTTGTTTGGAGTATTTTAGACAAAAGGAAGGAGAAATAAAGATCAAGTTCATCAAATCTTTCGGCGAGCTACAATTCTAGTTAGATTTATTCTCGCCATCTTCTGGAACAGTAAGCTTGCGAAGGTCATAACTTTTGATCCGTAAGTCCGATTGAGCTGATTCTTTTTGGGTTTGATTCGTATTGGAATCTAGTTTCTTGTGTCCAAATTTCAGATCGATCGGACGGTTGGATCTCCGGGAATTCGCGTTTTACCAAACATCTATCATTCTGTTTTTTCGAAAACGAGGCAATTATTTGGTTCTATTTTGGGGTAAACTTTTAATAGATCAAGAATTTGGTTTTAGCTTCCGCACAATCATTCACCCCCCCCTCTGATTGCTATATTCGGTCCTACAGAGGCCTTGGAGGACCAGACCGTTAGCCCGCTCGACCTGCCCATTGCTTCGTGGATGAGCCACCGAGGCGAAGCAGATCTTGATCCCGACGCCTTCGCACCATTCTTGAAATTCTTCACTCCTGAATTGGGTGCCATTGTCCGTGATGATCCGGTTGGGCACTCCGAATCTGACCACGATATCCTGGAAGAACTCCTTGGCCTTAACCGCAGTGATAGTGGCGACTGGTTTGGCTTCGATCCACTTGGTGAACTTGTCAATAGCTACGAAAAGGTAGGCGAAGCCACCTTGAGCCTTCTTGAGCGGGCCCACTAAATCGAGCCCCCAGACCGCGAAGGGCCAAGAGATGGGGATAGTTTGCAGCTCCTGCACCGGCAAGTGTGTCTACCTTGCATAGAACTGGCAGCCCTCGCAAGTTCGAACGATCTCCTTGGCATCCGTTATCGCTGCTGGCCGAAGAAACCCCGCTTGTAGGCTTTCCCAACCAAGGCGCTTGATGCCGCGTGATGGCCACACATCCCCGAGTGGATTTCTTGGAGCAGCTCTCTTCCCACTTGTCCCGAAATGCACCGCCTGAGGACACTTGAGGCGCTCTTCCGAAAGAGCTCATCGCCCACCACCACATAGGATTTGGCTTGTCGGGAGACGCGCTCTGCCAGAGCGGCTGCTTCTGGCAGTTTGTCCTTCAGGAGATAATCAAGGTACGAGGCCGTCCAGTTGGGATCAATGAGCAGGACTCCGGTCCCAGGATCTTTACTTGGCTCCTGTCGTTTTGTAACGGTTGGCTCGTAAAGATCCTGGACGAAGATACCACTCGGGACAACTGCCCGAGTGGCTCCCATTTTAGCCAACTCGTCGGCTGCCTCATTATTGCGGCGGAGGACATGAACCAGCTCCAGACCGTCAAACTTGCCTTCCAATTCTCGGGCTTGCTGGTAGTATGCCGTCATAGTCTGATCCACGCATGACCAGTCCTTCTGTACTTGGCTCACCACCAACTGGGAGTCACCCCGAACCGCCAGCCGTCGGATTCCGAGTGATGTGGCGATGCGGAGCCCATGGATGAGAGCCTCGTACTCTACGGCATTGTTCGAGGCCGGGAAGTGAATCCGAAGGACATACTTCAACCTGTCGCCCTTAGGCGAGACAAGGAGAATTCCCGCCCCTGCCCCGCCAAGCATGAGAGATCCGTCGAAGTGCATGGTCCAATATTCTGGCCCTTCTTCCGTGGGGGGAGCCTGGGATTCGGTCCATTCGGCCGTAAAGTCGGCCAAAACCTAGGACTTGACGGTGGTGCGCGGCTTGAACGAGACGTCAAAAGCTCCAAGCTCGGCTGCCCACTTTGAAATTCTTCCAGTAGCTTCTCGATTATGGAGGACCTCTCCCACGGGGAAAGAAGTCACTACCGAAATCGAGTGTCCTTGGAAATAATGCTTCAGCTTCCGTGATGTAACACCCCAAAATTTTGCTTTTCCTAAATCTATGTGTGATTCGGCACTTTGGTGAATTTTTGGAATTTTCTGGAATTTATTTGAATTTATTCCGTTTTAAAATAATTATAGAATTTAATTTTGCAAATAAAGTTTTGTTGGAAATATTTTATTTGAGTCCCAAATACCTTAAAATATTTTCCAGAATTTTTCTGGAATTTTTCTGAGTATTTTGCTATTTTTAATGAATTAAAGGAATTACTGGAAATTATTTTATTTATTAAATCGCTGGAAAATCAAGTCGGGTCAAGTACTATTCATCCTACCGAGTCGGAACCCGAGTCGGACTCGAGTCCAACCCGAGTCACGTGACTCGACCGAACCAGCTCTAAACCTAATCGATCCCAACCGTTGGATCGAGATCCAACGGTCCGGATTGGACCGCACCGGCTCGAGCCCGAGTCCGGTCGGACCCGTTCGCGCGTGAGCAATCGTAGCCGCTCATCGCGACACGTGGACGGTCCCCAGCCATCGTCTCCGTTCCGAATCCCAGCCGGAGAGCTCCGCCGTGACCGAGCGGGACACGGTTAGGGTTCCGATTTGCGCGCGCACGCCGAGGCAAGATTTAAGGCGTGGACCCGCCCTCGAGAATCGCCGCTTGACGCCGCCTTTTTTCCCAAGCCACACCGCCCGAGCCGCCGTCTTGGCTGAGGAATTGCTCGCCAGAGTAGGGTTAGGGCTTCGCCAGGTTCGTGCGCCGCGCCCGCGCCGTCAGCCGTCTCGCCGTGTTGGAGCCGGATTCGGAACCGCACGAGCAAGGCGCATCGGACCGCACCATCCACCTCGCCGAGACCTCGAACGCCGCGACGGAAGGTCGCCGCCTGCCTCCGTGAGTTCGAGCCCCGCCGCGCCGCCATCACCAAGGGAAAGCTTACGACCGTCCGATTCGATCGAACGGCAGCGGTGAGTCACGTGCTTTCCAAACTCCGACAGATCCGGACCGTTGGATCAAGATCCAACGCCCACGATCACCACGCGTCGTAGCGCAGTTAACGCAGGTTAGATCCGGACCGTCCGATCTAGATCGAACGCCCACGATCACCGTGTAGTTTTCAACGTGTTAACCTGGATCTAATCGCGCCGTTGATTTTCAAATCAGCGGACACGATCGTGCCACGAGCCTAGGCGCGCCGCACCGCGTAAGCGCGACGTGGGCCATCGACATGCGGGCCCGCATGTCACCGCACTGCCGCGGCGCCACCACCGTGGACCGTGTCGCCTGCGTGGACCCAGTCCATGGGCCGGACACGTTAAAGACTCGAGTGATGCCACGTGGCATGATGACGTCATGCTGACGTCATCATGGAGGCCGTTCGGTGCTGACGTCAGCAGGTCACTGTGGACCAATCACAGGATGACACGTGTCCTCGCTGACGCAATAATTAATTTCCGAAAAAGAAAATGATTTATTAATTCGAAATAATGATTTCAGATTTTGTTTCAAACTTCAAACGCTTATAACTTTTGCGTTTCAACTCCGATTTGAGTGATTCAAATTTCTAAATTTGTATAAAATTGAGATCTACCTAAATATTAATTTTATTTAATTTTTCGACTAAAGTTTTTCTCTGTAAAATTATTTAATTGATTATTTAAACTTTAAATAATCATACCTTTTGCATTTTAACTCCAAATTTGACGATTCCAGTTTCTAAAAATTCATAAAATTATGTTCTCTCTGTTTATGGATTTTATTTGGATGTTTGGACACTTTTTGCCTATTGTTTATTTGTGTATTTGCTATTTGCACGCTTTACGAGTAGACGTTGAAGTGCCGGAAGGATTCGAAGGAGAAGTATTGACTCAGGATCCAACTCAAGACCAAGAACAAGTACTTTTTGAAGGCAAGTTGTGCTTTGACCATGTTGATCCTATTTTGAAACTTATTTTGATTTAACCTATTGCATGCTATTTCAATTAGAAAATACTTTATTAAATATGGGGGATTAGATAAATACCAATTTGCTGTATGACACCTTGATTATTTAAATATGTGCCATGACCCTTGTCACCCTAGTTGTGGATTACTAGTTGGACATTATTAAATCGCCAACATGGGTTTTAGACCGTTGTAGTATACTGCTTAGACCTGCTACGTGCTCATGACATGATTTTGGTCAATCAAATGTTAATATTGACTTAATGATATATTGAACCTGTTTTGGAAAGGTATCATGTGATGTTGATGGCACGTGGTGCATGGTAATCAACTGGGGTTTGATAAATAGTTTTTCGACCGGGGCATGTGGCAAGAGTAATCAGGTGGGCCAGTTGTGGCATTGGGGATGTTGATTTGGTTCTTCGGGTAGTCTTGCCCTGGTCACCCTAAGGACTTAACCTTGCAAGCCTTTGAACTGGGTCTAACGTGCAACCACATGTCTGTAATGGGACGGACCTAGTTGACTAAGTTGCTAATAACGCACTGTGGGACCTCGGGAGGTCAACTACACCCTTTGTGTAAGTTGTGCGGGAGGCGTCTGGGTGAGGCCAGGTACCCATCTAACGGTTGATTGGACTAAACTTCGCCTTAGCTAAGGGAAGGGTTAGTGTGCAATAACCGGGGAGGACCACTTGTATTGTTAGAAGTTTCCGAAAGACTTTGTTACGGGAACTCGCCTTTGTGGTGTTTGACTGTATCTTGTGGGTAAAGTGCATAACCTCTACAGAGTGTAGAATCTATTCGAATAGCCGTGTCCGCGGTATTGGACATCGCTCGGGAATTACAGTCAAGGGTTAGATTTTCTCAAAAATAACTTGGACTTGAAAGGTTGGGTTGGATTAATAATGATATTGATGGAATTGTGGATTAGGATGGGAAAGATGTTTACTAAACTTCTTGAAAAGTTATCTATGCTTTACTTGTTTCTACCGCTTTTGAATCTACTTATGCTATTTATCAAATGCTGTTTTACCGCAAATACACCTTGAGCTATTCCTTTGTACCAAGCCATGCATATAGTATATTAGCCTGCATTTTGTGCATGACTTGCTGAGTACCAAGTACTCACCCTTGCCACCATACAACACCAGTTGAAGAGGAGACTACACCAGCTTTGGAGGAGGAGCTCCAAGAGGAACCGTCTACTTAGGGAGCGAGCCCGGTGGTTGCCTGTGGTATCTTTGGATGGCGCCACGAAGTTATCTTATTTTTCGCTGCTACTATTTCTCTCTTAATAGGTTTCGCCCTGCGTGGCGTATATTTGTAACTTGACCATAAGGTCGAGTACCCAGTTTGACTACTTAAATAAAGTACTTTATTAGTATCGAGTGGTATGATTGTGATATTTACCGATGTTAAGACTGTGTGCACTAGCGCGTTCCTGGACTAGTGCTGAATACACAGAGGGTCCGGATTTGCAAATTCGGGGTCCCGACACGTGACGAGATCAAAATTGCGTACAGCAGCTTCTGGGTTTGAGGGTATCGCGCCTTGGATTCACCCAGCACTTCGCTGATAAAATAAACCGGGCGTTGCACGCCGAAGCGGTGTCCAGATTCTTCCCGCTCCACAACTATCACGGCGCTGACTACATGAGTTGTTGCCGCTATGTAGAGCAGGAGAGGTTCACCTGGCACCGGCGAGACCAGAATTGGAGGGGTGGAGAGGAACACCTTGAGTTCTTCAAAGGCTTGTTGTGCCTCTGCCGTCCATTCAAAGCGATCTTGTTTCTTGAGGAGCTTGAAGAAAGGCATCCCCCGAACTCCCAACCGGGAGATAAACCTGCCAAGCGCTACCATGCACCCAGTAAGCTTTTGGACATCTTTTTGCCGGCGGCGGGGCCATCCTTATGATGGCCCCGATTTTCTCCGGTTTGGCTCGATCCCGCGATGAGAGACAATGAACCCGAGTAGTTTCCTGAGGAAACTCCAAAACGCACTTCTCGTGGTTTAGCCTCATCTGGAATGCCCTCAGACTTGCGAACGTCTCGGCTAGATCAGAGGTGAGGCTGTCTTCTGTCTTGGTTTTAACCACTATATCATCCACATATGCTTCCACACTGTGTCCGAGCTGATGGTGAAAACACCGCCAGATCGCTACCGATAAGTTGCGCCAAAGATTCTTCACCAAAGCGGCATGGTGATGTAGCAATATGCTCGAACGGGTGATAAACGAGGTCTTCTCGCAATCCTCCTCTCGGCCGGATTTGATGATAGCCTGAGTAGGCGCCCGTAAAACTAAGTAGTTGGGATCCAAAGAAGGGAGTCTACCACACGATCAATACGGGAGACCGAAGGGATCTTTCGGGCAAGCCTTGTTGAGGTCGGTGTAATCAACACACATGCGCCAGCCTTTTATTCTTCTTCTCGACAAGTACAGGGTTTGCCAACGATCGGGATGATACACTTCTTTAATGAGCTCGCGGCTAGCGCCTTTGTAATCTCCTCCCTGATGGCTTGTCGACGGTCTTGGGCGAATCGTCGCAGCCTTTGCTTGACTGGCCTGGCTGATTGGTTTACATTTAATGCGTGCTCGATCACCTCCCTGGGGACTCCGGGCATGTCCGACGGCTTCCAAGCAAAGACGTCTCTATTTGCCCGCAGGAAAGTGACGAGCACGTCCTCCTATTTGTCTCTGAGCCCTGTCCCAATCAAGGCAGTTCGCGACGGATCGGACGGGTCGAGGAGGATTCTTTTGGTACCTTCCTCGGGGCCGATCCCGGGGTTTCGCGCTTTGCGGGTAGGGACGCTGCCTTCCGGCTTGTCGGAATCCGCTTCTTGCCGAATCCCCTCCCGACCTGCTCGCGCCTCTAGGGACTCGGCCATCTCGCAGCTTTCCTTGTCAAAGGAAAAAGACTGCCTTATGTCACCGTGTAGAGTGATGATACCACTCGGCCCCGGCATCTTCAATGTCAGGTATGCGTAGTGGGGTACTGCCATGAACTTGGCCAGCGCTGGTCTCCCCAAGATGGCATGATATGCTGTTGAGAAATCAGCCACCTCGAAGCTAAGGTTCTCTATCCGGTAATTCTCCCTTGCGCCGAAAGTGACCGGCAGAGTGATTTGTCCGAGTGGTGTCGCAGAAGTTCCAGGTATGACACCGTGGAAAGGCGACGATCCGCGCTTTAGCTTCGACCGTGGAATCCCCATGTCGTTAAGGGTTTTGACAAAGAGGACATTGAGCCCGCTCCCACCGTCGATCAATACCCTCTTGAGCTTGATGCCGCGGACGACGGGCGCCAAGACAAGAGGATACCTGCCGGGGAATGGGACATGATCTGGGTGATCCGAGCCATCGTAGGTTATCGCGACCTCGAACCAACGTACATATTGGGGCGTCTCCGGCTGCACTGCGTAGATGTCCCGGGCGGTGAGCTTTTGCTTCCGCTTGGACTCATATGCAGCCGAGCCCCCGAATATGTAGTTGAGCTCGAGATCGGCTTCCTGATAGTCCTCCTCGGCTTCGGGGGGAGGTGGCTTGTTGGCGGCGTGTCCACTCGGACCTTGTCCACTCGCTTCTTGCTCGCGGCGAATCTCTTTAGGGTGAAGTAGTCCTTGGCGGCATGTCTCCTTCGGATGGAAGGGGCAAAGCGAGTTCATAACCTTATCATATCCATCCTCCTTGAGGGCGAGGGTGAGTTGGTGCAGCGATCGCCACCACTCTCTTCACCCTTGCGCTTCTTTTCCTTCCGCCGGGGTTCAAATGATCCTTCCTCGCCACGCTGCTCCGCCAAAGCCTCGAGGCTGAAGCGTAACGGTCCGCTAGGGCGAACAGCTCCGGACCGACGTTGGTGGCTTCCGGACATCTTCTTGATGAGATCGGGTCACCGACTCTTCCGAAGGCAGCTATCACAATCGCATCCGTGACATCCCGAACGGTGCTTTTTATGCATGAAGCGCTGACGAACTCCCGAGGGGTTCGTTCCTCCTTTGGTGTAGCCGATATAGGTCCCAAGGGGTGCACAGGCGCTCGTAAGTGCCTTGGAAATTTGAAATGAACTGCTCACATAGATCTCCCCAGAATCTATAGAGTTCGGGAGTCCATGAGCCATGCTTGGGCCAAAGTAGAGGGTAACCTGTAAGTAGTTTGCCATTACTTCGATCCTCTGCCGCCTCGACGCTTTGCGAGCATATACCTGTAGCCAAGCCTCCGGGTCCCTCTCACCGTCAAACCTAGTGATGCCCTTAGGATTAAATCTATCAGGCCAAACCACTCGGCGTAGGTGAGGGGTAAACGCGCGAACCCCTTCAATGACCCCGCGACACCCTCCGGGTGGTGATCGACGCGGAGGGGATCGCGCTTGGCATACTTTGCGATCTCGCGGAAGGATGCCGTAGCGTTCATACTCGTCGGCATGACGGCGTTGTTCCTCCCTTTCTCGGTCGCGATCTCCGCAGGGTGGAAAATGATGTGTCTGGCGGGCTTCCCGACCTGACCGGCTGCTGGCCGTCTGGGTCCTCACCGGACCACGTGACAGCTCCTTTGCCGGCTGGTCGGTCTGGGCCTGCTGGATAGCTGCCGCCGTCACCATGGCCTTTACTTGGGCCACGATCGGGGCAACTGGATCACCCGCCCCCAGCATAGGGGTCAGGGTATCCAGGAGTGTCTTGGAGGCGACAATATTCTGCTGTGGGGTACAAAAAACAGCTTGGTTCCCATCTTAGCTTGCAGAATGTCTTCATTGACAGCCCGGGCGCGGTCCCAGAGAGTACGCGCCCGCGCGTCAGGTTCAGTTGCTCGGCCACCTTCCAAGTCGGCGGCGGCCGAGGTGTCGAGGCGCTACTGCGAATCCGCCCGCGAGCCCTCGATCACGCAAACTCTACGGAAATTCCAGCAGCTCTCTAGGCTTTCTTCTGACTCGGCCGCTGAGCTGGGTGAGCCTGAAGAAGATAACTCCATGCGCTCGGAGGTGCCGAGTGGTTTGGCAGCGAGAACCCCCCACCATTCGTACCTCGGTGTCCTCGAGTCCGACTCCCAGGCCGGAATGGGCCTTCGGTCCCCTACTCGGCACTTTAGAGCGCGAGACAGGGGGACCCCCCGATCGGCGTGGAAGTCGTGGCGATGGCCCACCAGAAACCTCACCGTGCTGCAGCACGGTTCCCTTAGAGAGGGAAAGGCTCCCGAGGTCGTCGGAGATGAAGGTCAGGCTTCTGAAACGGAAGACCTGACCCGGGAAGAAGACTGTGGAGGCTCCGCTCATCGTAGCCATCAAGCTTGACGAAGATCTTGACACAAGCCCCTATCTGGTGCGCCAACTGTCGACGATCGGTTTCGCCGGCAATAAGATTTGTGATTCTAGGGGATTTGTGCGGGATCTGAGCTTGATGGCAACACAGGATGCGAGGGCGATCTGTTTTAGACAGGTTCGGGCTCTCTCGGAGGAGATAATACCCTAGTCCTGTGTTCTTGGATATATGAGCATCTTCTTTTCTTATTTCTCCCTCCTCCCCTTATATACTGGGGGAAGGGTACATGACGGATGGGCGCCACTGGGCCCCCCACATGGTGGTCTCACCAACACATATTTTGTCTTCTTCGGCCATGGCGCACTACGTCTTGGAGAGGTGGTTGTGCTTTCCCCGACCCACGCCTGCCGCCCTGTCAGGTTCCAGCATCTGCAGACTCTGCGAGTGTCAGGCTGCATGCTTCGTTTTTGGCGGGTTGTTTGGGCGTGGCGCGAAGCTTCCCCGAAGGATCGGGAGTTGCCTTGGGAAACAAGTCGAAAACCTCCTCCGGGCCCGTCATGGTGCTTCTGGGCTTTGGGCCTACTGCTCCGCCCGTCTAGCCCAGTCGGGTGTAGGCCCCACTTGCGGGACCCCTGTCTCAGACATCCCACAATTATCACTTCTAATCTTCTTAATCTTCAGTTCGAATTCGTTTTGGACTCTTCTTGCGAACTTCTTGATTATTCCTTGTGTCTCACTTTTCTCTTGCAAAAAGAATACCCACGTGAAGCGTGAAAAATCATCAACAATGACTAGACCGTATTTGTTACCTCCGATGCTTATATAAGCAACGGGTCCAAAGAGGTCCATGTGTAGAAGCTCCAATGGTTTTGTTGTCGTCATGATGTTCTTTGCGGGATGACGCGCTCTAACTTGCTTTCCGGCTTGGCAAGCGCTACAGATCCTATTTTTCTCAAACTCAACATTAGTTAGTCCAATGATGTGATCACCCTTTAGAAGCTTGTCGAGATTTCTCATGCCAACATGGGCTAGCCGGCGATGCCACAACCAACCCATGCTAGACTTTGCCATCAAGCATGTTTGAAGTTTAGCACTATTTGAATTGAAATCAACCAAATAGAGCTTACCCTTCAAATATCCTTTAAAAGCAATTGAGGAATCGTCTCTTCTAAAGACGGTCACATCCACATTAGTAAATAGACAATTATAACCCATCTCGCAAAGTTGTGACACGGATAGCAAATTGTAATTTAAAGACTTAACTAGCAAGACATTTGATATTGAATGATCATTAGAAATAGCAATTTTACCTAAACCCATTACCTCACCTTTCTCGTTATCACCAAACACAATATTTTCATATTGTGACCCTTTCTCATCAAAAGATGAAAACATTTTCTTTTCTCTGGTCATGTGATTTGTGCAACCACTATCAAGCACCCAACTTGATCCCCCGGAGATATAGTCCTACGAAAACACATCAAGTCTTGTTTTTAGGTACCCAAATTCTTTTGGGTCCTTGCATGTTAGTAATCAATACTTTCGGTACCCACACCTTCTTTTTGCTCACATCATTAGAGTGGTGGGCACCGACAAAATGAGCAACCACTTTACCACGGTGGTTCCTCTTCAACATATAAGAAGCATAGTGAATAGACTGAGATGTATGACATTGAGGATGCTTCTTTGATTCTTGCCCGATCTTTATGACTTGTGTGGTGGTCAATGGTTGTTTGTCATTTCCTTTGACAAAGTTAATGCATTTGTTACCCTTTACCACCACACGATCATTTCTTTTGCACTCGTACTTATCATATCCTAGCCCTTCTTTATTTTTGTTTCCACGAGTGTTGATTATCTTGTAGAGGGCGTCCTTGGATTGATAAGTCTTGATGCAACCATACTTTACCAAAGCATTCAGTCTCTCGTTTTCCCCTTTTAATACTTGCACAAGTTGGGAATTAGTAGAGCAAGCATTAATATCAATATTATAGCAACGAGAGCAACCATTACTAGTGGAAGGAATAGAAGCCATTGAAGAATTAATGATTGGAGAGTTGAGGTCATTAAGAGACTCAATTTGCACTTCAAGAGCTTGAAGATTGTTTTCCAAGCTAATAACATTCTCTTGAAGTGATTCATTTGAACTCTTAAGGATAGTGATTGAATTGTTAGCCAAATCAAGATCTTTGGTTAGCAATTCAACTTTCTCTTTTTCCGTTGCGAGGAGCTTCTCAAAAGCAAGATTTCTCTTCTTTTCGTAAATTAGCAATTCTTCTTGCTTTTCAAGAGTCTCCTCTTGGCTATCTATTCTTTTCAATAGTTTATTGATTTTTGCAATGGTAGATTTATTTAAGTTGCAAAATAAAGCATCATCATCATCATTGCTCTCTAATTCACTATCACTACTAGGGGGTTTTGTTTTAGCCATTACTTTGCGCCCTTTGGCCATGAGACAAATAGGCGCGTCGTGGTCGGAGTCGTTGTCGCTCAATTCCCCAAATAGTGTCTTTGTCGGTGGAGTGGCTTCTATGGCGAGGTGGCGACTCCTTCATCATCGGAGTCGGTGTCGGAGTCGTTTGAATCCCATTCTTCTCCAATATGAGCTCGTCCCGAATATTTCTTCTTGTAAGTCTTGTTCTTCTTATGCGGTTCATTCTTCTTGGGCTCATTGGAATTGTTTTTCTTCTTCGGACAGTCGGCGATGAAGTGTCCAACTTCACCGCACTCATAGCAAGCTCTCTTTGTGTTTCTTCTTCCTCTTGATTTGTCATTGTAGTTCTTCTTGTACTTGTTTGACCCATCATACTTAAGGAATTTTTTTGAATTTTCTCACAAATAGGGCCAAGTCTTCCTCATCTTCGCTCTCATCTTCCTCTTCGTCACTTGAAGTTGATTCTTCCCTTTTGCTTGCCTTCAAAGCTATCTCCTTTGGTCTTGAGCTTGAACTTTGCTTGGCAAGATTCTTCACTTCTTTTGCCTCTTCTTCCATAAGCTCATGTGAAAGAATTCTTCCGAGCACGTCATTTGGAGTGAGCCTTTTGAAATCCTTTCGCTCTCGTATAAGTGTTACGAGAGTCGAATTCCTTGGAGCAAAGGCTCTCAACATCCTCTTTACGACGACATGGTCCGTCATATCCTTGCTTCCAAGCCCTCGGATCTTGTTCACGAG
This sequence comes from Rhipidocladum racemiflorum, assembly GCA_036346355.1. Taxonomy (NCBI): domain Eukaryota; kingdom Viridiplantae; phylum Streptophyta; class Magnoliopsida; order Poales; family Poaceae; genus Rhipidocladum; species Rhipidocladum racemiflorum. The sequence goes on from CM070578.1 coordinate 58,873,310, forward strand.
AATCATTAATCGGTCATACATTTGTTGAGGTGTCTCATCATCGTTCATGTCGAATCTCCCCAACTTGCCTTCAAGCAATTCAATTTTTGATTCCCTCACACTCGATGTTCCTTCATGAGCTACTTGGAGTGTGTTCCATATTTCTTTGGCTTCTTCTAACCCATCCACTTTGTTGAACTCCTCGGGACTCAGCGCTCCAAGCAACACACTCGCGGTGGATATTTTGTTCTTGTTGCGGTGTAAGCTCCATGTCGTCTTCCGGCATGTCTAGACCTGTACACACAATCTTCCAAACACTAGGATGGAGATACATTAAGTGCATTTTCATCTTGTGCCTCCAAGCGGAATAGTACGTGCCATCGAAAAATGGTGCACGCCCGGAGGGCACAATAATATATGAATGAGAGGAAGCGGGATTCAACTTATCATAATTAAAAGGAATTTGCACTCCCTACGATGACGTTGAAGTGTCACCTTCTTTGGTCTTTCCGGGAGTACCATGTCCGGCCTTGGGACTACCCTCTTCCCCCGACACGACTACCTTCAACCCGGTGTTGGCCATCACTTTTCCTTCAAGCGGTTAAGCCTTTGAGAAGGTTAGGCTCTGATACCAATTGAAAAGATGCGACAATTGCCTAGAGGGGGGGTGAATAGGCTAATTAAAATTTTAGACAATTTAAAGCAGCGAAAAAAGGACAGATATTCCGATCTAGTATCGGAACTTCCGATATCTTCGGAACTTCCGTAATAAATTCGGAATATCCGATTAACTTTGAACAAGTGGATTCAAGATTAGTACAAGCAATTTAAACTACTTGCTCTCAGCAACTAATATGAGAATCAAAGTAAATCCACGGAACTAATGAGACAATAAGTGACAAGAGAGAACACAACAATTTGTTTCCCGGAGTTCGGATCCTTGAGGGGATCGTACGTCTCCGTTGAGGAGGCTCCCAAGGAGCCGGGTCTCTTCCAACCCTTTCCTCACAAACCTCGATCACACTTGAGGCTTGATTCCACTATTGGATCCTTTCTTTTCGGAGGCGGAGCCGGCCTTCACAAACTTCTCACGGCGTCCCACAATCGTCGGGGGCTCGTGAGCGACGCCTAGCCGTCTAGGAGTCCTTCAACCTCCAAGAGTAATGAATGCACTTGATTCTTGATCTTGGAGTGGTTCTCTATTTGCTCAAGATGAATGACAACTTAGCTCTTTAACTCACAACCACACTTGACAAATCCTCACTCACTAAATGATCCCTAAGATCAAGGAGGAGGATGGCTCAAGATTGCTCTAGTGAATGCTCAAGAAGCTCAAGTGCTCAGCCCAAGCAAGTGTGTAACCAGCAAAAAGAGAAGGAGAGGGGTGTTTATAGTTTTGGTTCAAAACTAGCCGTTACCCTCGCACTCAGCTGCACATCGGAATATCCGAACCAAACTTCGGAACTTCCGAAGAGTGCAAACTACCAGAACTTGACAAGCTTCCAACGGTCGAAAACTACATGCATCGGAATGTCCGATATCAGCTTCGGAACATCCGATGACACCCAGAGAGGGAGCCCAACGAAACAAGCTAAGTCCACATCGGAATGTCCGATATAAAATATCGGAACATCCGAAACAAACAGAGATTTCCCAAACTGGAAAACAACCACTTCGAAACTTCCGAAGATGCAACTTCGGACAGTCCGAACTAGACAGAGAGCACCTTTTCACAAGACAGCACACATCGGACCTTCCGATACCCAAGATCGGAACATCCGAAGCTAACAGAGAGCTCCCAATCTAAGACTCAACAGGTATCGGAACATCCGAAACAATACATCGGAATGTCCGACCCTAACAGAGCACAACGGACTAAAGCACAACTACACTTCGGAACTTCTGAACCATCGGAATGTCCAATACAATTTCGGAACATCCGACTTGAACTTAAAACAAACCTCAATCCGAAGCGAGAGACGATACTACTAACTCTTGAGAGACTAGACAATATTCATCTTGAGCAAGAAGACCATCTCTAAATCAATTTCAATGCACCCCTCTTAATAGTACGGCATTCCTATGACTCAACAGATTAAAAATTACACGCACAAATACCGTTTTTCTTACTCAACTCAAATTGGGGATGCCTGAAGGACATAGATAATCTTTTCTTGAAACTTTTACCTGTTCATGAACTAGTTGAACACATTAGACTCTTTAATCGTTTGTCATTAATCATCCAAAACAAATTTAGGGGGCCTAGATGCACTTTCAGTTGTAGCAGTGTCTCACTGTCCCTCGCTGGATCGCTCAAGCGGCGCTTTCGGCGGTGCCGGGTCTGATAGTTCTGATTGACGGGTCTTGGTGCTGGTGACGGTGTCCCCGTTGCATTCTGTGGCTGGAATCTGAAAAACTAATTTGGCGCAACCTTCAAACGTTGCTGCGCTCCCTGACGCGATCCCTGCTGTTGTATCCTTCGCTTCCTGTTGTCGTCCAGTTCCTTGCGCTTGTCCTCAAGAATAAGCGCTTTATTCACAAGCTCCTGGAAATCTTGAAAGGTGTGGGTGATCAGTCCCACCTGTAGTCCTGAGTTAAGTCCCTTCATAAAGCGAGACTGTCTGGCCTTATCTGTCGCTACATCCTCAGGTGTGTAGCGTGCAAGCTGTGTGAACTTATTCAGGTATTCGGCCACCTGCTGATTACCTTGCTTCAGAGCCCGGAATTCCTCCTTCTTGAGGTCCATGATTCCTTCAGGCACGTGATACTGGCGAAATATGGCTGTAAACTCCTCCCAAGTGATATCCTGAGGGTTCTCCTGCGTGGCACAGAAGCTCTCCCACCATTCTGCGGCGGTCCCTTCCAACTGATGAGAAGCGTAGAGTACCTTCTCATTTCCCATGCATTGGGCAATGTGTAGCTTCCTCTCTATTGACCTTAACCAATCATCGGCCTCCAACGGATTGGCATTCCTGGAGAAAGTGGGTGGGTGAGTCCTCATGAACTCTGACAGTCTTGTATTCTGGCGTTGTCCCTGATTGACTAGATTCGCGGTGGCCTGAGCAGTGACGTGTTGCATCTGTTGCATCATAGCATGCATCAACTGAGTCTGAGCAGCAAGAAAAGCTCCAAAGTTCTGCATGTCAACTGGCGGTGCTAGGTGGGGTGCAGGTGCTCCATCATTGGGGTTTCCAGCTGGGCGAGAACCACTGCCGTTGCCTCCAAGGTTTCCGCGGGTGTTCACCATCTGTCGATTGCTCCAAGGTTTCAGAGATGAGAGGGAATAAGAATAGACAAGTAATAGGGAAACTTATGCGGGGGAAAAGTGTAACTCAAAATTCAACTTTATTACTAATAATAATAACTTGGTATGGTCGCTTACAATGCCTAAAGGCCTTGCAACACATACTGCACACTCTGCAAACAATGAAAATCCAAATCGACTATATTGGAGTCTAACGCCTAAAGGGTGACTCTTATTCTTTAACGCGACTCGATGAAGGAGTCCTAACAGCAAAACCTACGCTCACTCATCGAGAAAACCTCCACTGCCTCCTCGCGGCGGGCGCGACGGCATCGGCGCGAAACAATCGCCATGCCCCACAACTGCAACTGTGGTTGACGACGAGGCGTCTTCCTCTGGCTCTGGATCTGGCTGGTACTGTGGCTGTGGCGCGGGTGCAGGTGGCGCCTCTTCTGGTTCCTCCTCTGGCTCTGGGGCTTCCAACTCCAACACTGGATCGGGGCCCTGTCCATACAGTGCAGTCTCCAGTTCTGCGATCCTTTCCGCAGCATAGGCAACGTATTCACGAGCATTCTCTAAGTGCTTCTTCTCCTCCTCGACCTGCTCGCGAGCCTTCTTCAACTCCTGAACTGTGTCTTCGATCAGCTCCTCCTGAGCGGCGACGAATCTGGCTAAGTGGGTGACGGTAGCATCCTCATCGTCTATCGGCTTCCGTTGAACTCTGCTGTCTCGGTGTGGGTGGTGACGGAATACGGTGCCTTCCAGCTCCCTGGAGTAGGTGCGAGCGATCTGCTGCATTGCTCGACGCGACACCTCCTGGATTCCCATCTCAAAGGTAGACCTCCTGGCGGTGAAGTGGAAAGGGTGGCTGAACTTTGTCTTCTCTCGGGCATACACCGTGATCCGGACGTCCCATCCTATGACCACTCCTGCCTATACGAGTGTAGTCCCTCGGTAGAGCGGCCTCTCAAAACCTCCAAGAAACTGAAGCATACGCCACAACTCGGCAGCGTAGCCTCCTTCACGCTCGGCGTAGTAGTTCTTCATCATCATCTGTCAAAAGGTACTTGCGTAAGAACGCAACAATTTAAAATCAATGTGGCAGACGAAAAGAACTCAGCAAGGGGTATGAACAAGGAAGAAAGGGGTAAGTCGAGAATTCATTCATTATCTTGACAAATTTTATCTTTAGAAAATAGGTTTTATCCTCATTACGACCAATCTAACTATGGGTGAGCCTACAGTCAGTATGGCTCTGATACCACCTCTGTCGGGACCCGAATTTGCAAATCCGGACCCTCTGTGTATTCAGCACTAGTCCAGGAACGCGCTAGTGCACACAGTCTCAACATTGGTAAATATCACAATCATACTCAACGAATAATAGGGTACTTTAATTAGTTAACCAAACTGGTTGCTTGACCTTATGGTCAAGTTACAAATATACGCCTCGCAGGGCGAAACTTATTAAAAGACAAATAATAGCAGCGGAAAAAGTAAGATAACTTCGTGGCGCCATCCAGTATACCACAGGCAACTGACTGGGCTCGCTCTCTAGTTAGACGGTTCCTCTGGGAGCTCCTCCTCCAAAGCTGGTGTAGAATCTTCTTCAACTGGTGTTGTATTGCGGCAAGGGTGAGTACTTGGTACTCAGCAAGTCATGCACAGAATGCAGCTAATATACTACATGCATGGCTTAATACAAAGGAGTGGCTCAAGGTATATTTGCAGTAAACATCATTTAACAAGTATTATAAGTAGTTTCGAAGGCAGTAAAAACAAGTATAACGTCAATAACTTTTCCAGGAGTTAAATAAACATCTTCCCCATTCCTAATCCACATTTCCATCAACGTCATTATTAAACTAAACCAACCTTTCAAGTCCAAGTTATTTTCAAGAAAGTCTAACCCTTAACTGTAATTCCCGAGTGATGTCCAATACCGCGGACATGGCTATTCGAATAGATTTTACACTCTGCAGAGGTTATGCACTTTACCCACAAGATACAGCCAAACATCACAAAGGCGAGTGTCCGTAACAGAGTCTTTCGGAAACTTCTAACAGCACAAGTGGTCCTCCCCGGTGATTGCACACTAACCCTTCCCTTAGCAAAGGCGAAGTTTAGGCCAATCCACCGTTAGATGGGTACCTGGCCGCAGCCCCGGTACGCTCCCCCATACAACTACACAAAGGGTGTAGTTGACATCCTGAGGTCCCACAGGTACGTTATTAGCAACTTAATCAACTAGGTCCGTCCTATTACAGACATATGGTTGCACGTTTGACTCAGTTCAAAGGCTTGCAAGGTTAAGTCCTTAAGATGACCAGGGCAAGACTACCCGAAGAACCAAAACAACGTTCCCGGTGCCACAACTGGCCCACCCGATCATTCTTGCCACATGCCGCGGTCGAAATCTATTTATCAAACCCCAGTTGATTACCATGCACCACGTGCCATCAACATCACAACACATGATACCTTTCCAAAACAGGTTCAATAAATCATTAAGTCAATATTAACATTTGATTGTCCAAAATCATGTCATGAGCACGTAGCAGGTCTAAGCAATATACTACAACGATCTAAATTCCCATGTTGGCAATTTAGTAATGTCCAACTATTTAATCCTCAACTAGGGTGACAAGGGGTCATGGCACATATTTAATTAACCAAGGTGTCATACAACAATTTGGCATTTATCTAATTTCCCATAATTAAATAAAGCATTTTCTAATTAAACTAGCATGCAATAGTTTAAATCGAATTAATTTGAAATTGGGATCAACATGGTCAAAGCACAACTTGCCTTCAAAGAGTACTTGTTCTTGGTCCTGAGCTGGCTCCTGGGTCAACACTTCACCTTCGAAGCCTTCGGGCACTTCAACTTCTACTCGTAAAGCGTGCAATAGCAATAAATAAATAAACAGTAGACAAAAAGTGTCCAAACATCCAAATAAAGTTTACCAACACAGAGAGCATAATTTTATGAATTTTTAGAATCTGGAATCGTCAAATTCGGAGTTTAAATGCAAAAGTTATAACCGTTTAAAGTTTAAAGAAAACATTAATTAAATAAAAACAGAGAAATATTCATAATCAAAAATTAATTAAAATTCATATTTGAGTAGGTCTCATTTTTATGAAGATTTAGAAATTTGAATTACTCAAATCGGAGTTGAAACGCAAAAGTTATAATCGTTTGAAGTTTGAATCCATTTTTGAAATTAATAATTCGAATTAATAAATCATTTTCTTTTTCGGAAATTAATTATTGCGTCAGCATGACACGTGGACCAATCGGGAGCCACCACGTCGCCTCGGGTCCATGGACCCGGCGCACGGTTTGGCTCGGTCCACCGTGGACTCGGTCCACGGCTCGTGTCTCTGACAGGTGGGCCCCTCTGGTGACGTCAGCGTGACGTCAGCGCACGGCTCAGCCGAGTGGGCTAACACGCGGGCCCCACCGTGACGTCAGCAGTGACATCACAGGTGACATCATGGTGCGGTTCGGCGGTCATCGACGCAGTGGTCCCACGCCGACGCCACGCGGCCGACGCCACGGGCGACTAAGCGTGACCGCTACCGATCGCGACGGCCACCTTCCCAAGACGCGGGCATGATCTCAATCGTTGATTTGAAAATCAACGGCCCAGATCAGATCTGGCTTACGCAATAGAAAACTACTCGGCTGATCTGGACCGTTCGATCTTGATCGGACGGTCAAGATCCAATCTGGAGATTACAACGTGGCTAACCCTAGCCGTTTGATCTAGATCTAACGGCTGAGATTGGATCTAGTTCGGTGCGGTTAAGGCTACGTGGCACAATCTACGCCGTTGGATCTAAATCCAACGGTTGGAAATAGATCTGAGAATTAGCACGTGGATCTCACCGGGGGTGACGTGGATGATTCTGGGCCCTTGGATCTGGATCGGACGGTTGGTGGAGCTCGGTCGACGGCGATGGCGTGCGGCGGAGCTGGCGCACCGGAGACGGGGACGGCGACACGCCCGATGGCGTTTGGGCGCAATTCCGGCGAAGTGAAAGGTCCCTTCCGGCGCGGCTTGACCTTGCGGTTTCGGATCTGAGCTCAACGGCGGCGGAGGAAGGCGGACGGCGGCGGAATCGGCGATTAACCGCGGCGAAGCGCTAGACCAACTACGGCGAGCTCGCGCGGGCAAACGGCGACGGCTCAGGCGGCGTGGGCTAGGGCTACGGGTGCGCACGGAAGTCGGCAACCCGGTGGCGGCGGTGGCGCATTAAATAGGGCCCTCGGCGTCCGTGAAACTCGCGGAAACCGAGGCCCACACAGCTGCGACGGCGGAATCCGAGTTGGATTTGGATTGGGTGACGTGGCTCAACGTGAGCCGTTGGATCAAGATCCAACGGTGTGGGGTTTGGGCTCGGGTCCGGCTCGGGCGACCTGGCTGGCTCGGTCGGGGTCGGGTTCGGTGACGTGGCTCAATCTCGGCCGTTTGATCTTGATCGAACGGTCGAGAGGGTTAGGGTTAGGCGACTGGGTTCGACCGTAACGACTGGCTCGGGTCGGACTCGAGTCTGACTCGGACTCGGGTCCGGTCGGATGAACAGTACAAACCAACTCGGTTTTTCCAACGATTAAATAATCCAAATAAATTCCCAGAAATTCATTTAATTCATTAAAAATAGCAAAACACTCAGAAAAATTCCAGAAAAATTCTAGAAAATATTTTGGAACCTTTTGGACTCAAATAAAATATTTCCAACAAAATTTTATTTTCAAAATCAAATTCTTTAATTATTTCAAAAGGGAATAAATTCAAATAAATTCCAAATAAATTCCAAATAAATCCAAATAAATTCCAGAAAATTCCAAAAATTCACCAAAGTGCCAAATCACACTTGAATTTAAGAAAAGCAAAATTTTGGGGTGTTACAATATCTCTGATCAGATATCATCGTATATGACAACGATGAATAGATCAGCACATGTATTGTTCGATGATCATGTTTCGTAGATCATGGGATATGGAGATGTCATCAATACATTGTGGATGCATGTTGAAGAACATGTGTTAGATAGACCCACAATGGGACACTACGAGAATGTTACATTCTTATATGTCATCAGTGTATCTCATACGTAGTAGATGTATGATCCTTAGACCTGAGATTGTCACATTTCCTACATATGTAATAGTTTACCTTGGGGTTACCAAACACTATTTCCTAACCGGATAGTTATAAAGGTAGCTTTCATGTTTACTATAAAACATGCAGAGGGAAGTGAGCAGTCAAGATGGAATTTGGCACTCCAGTGTAACGGAGATATATGTATAGGCGACTCGTGTGATATGATTAAGGAAGTGCATGGTCATGCCGTGATTGAGAAGTTAATCACAACTTATTAATATATCACGGATACGAGAGATGGATTGAACTGTCAAAGGATGACATGCTTCTCGCCTTGAGTTCGATCTTAATATAGTTTGGCAAAGGGATTATTACATCAGTACTTTACTCATATGCGTTTGGGAGTTGGCATGCTCTGCAAGGAGCCGCTACCGACTATTGGATTAGAAAAGGGTTTTCCGAATCCATGTCCAAATGCGCATGAACCTACAGGGTCACACACTTAACGAAGCCGACGCATTAATTCGGATTGGATCCGTAATTAATGGACCTCGTGGGCTTAGCGCGTAGATGGGCCCTGACTGCCTAGGGTTTCACCTCGTGGCTATATAAGGAGGGGAGGAGGCTGGGTGCAACACACACTTTCGTGCGGTTTAGAGGTGTTTCTCCAGAAACCCTAGCCACCTCCTCTAGTTGCCCTTGCCGACCGACCCGGTGCTTGCACACCGACGCACGGCGTTCCATCCCCGGATGTGTGGACTGATGTGGTGACGCTGCTGTTACTGCGGCTGGAGAGGACGATCCGCGGTGAGGACGATCCGTGGCGAGGACGATCCGCGGCGAGGACGATCCGCGGCGAGGACGATTCGTGGCGAGGACGATCCGCGGCGAGGACGATCCACGCGCGAGAACGATCCACTACAACGACGTGCGAAGGATTTCGCAACTACGCGTCTAGTGGTAATAGATCTATGATCCCCTTCTTGCGAGCAGCTTTTCTGGTTTGCGGTAGAAATTTTAATTTGTGCTAGTGTAGCATACCGCGTTCCCCAACAGTGGTATCAAAGCCATCTCGTGTAGATTCACTACTAGAAATCTAATTTTTACCAAGTGTGAAATGAAATGGCCTACGGGCCGTCGGGAAAAACTAAAGTGGCCGACGGTGCATCTTTTTTCCGACGGTAGAACAAATACGGACGTCTATTAGAAGATTTACCGATGGGGCTTACCACAAACCGACGGTTGGTGGAAAACCCTCAATCATAGTATGAAATCACCGAGGGGGTACAACAATTACTGTGAGTGCAATGCTAACTGTCGGCCATTACAAACAATCACCGAGTGGAAATACATTTAGTGTGTGTATATAGGTAACACTCGGTTATTGCAATGATTTGCCGACGGGGTACAAACTTTTAGCGAGGGTACAAATCAAACACTGGGCTATTGCAAAATTCATACGAGGCTGGATGAAGGTGATATATATATATATGAAAAATGTAGCTCTCATTGAAATCTACAACTTTGTAGTTGACAACTTTTCCATTGAAAGTCATATGTTTGACTAAATAATTGATGAACTATCATGGGAACAAGAGTTAAAAGAAGTACTTTTCTTACTTCTAACAAGAAGAGAGTTGAGGTGAGTTGGTTAGGAGGGAGAGGTTGGTTCAGTAGGTTGTGAGTTCGAATCCTAGGCATCACGTATTTCTAATTCGAAAATAAAAAATGTTTAACTTAAGGGATTGTGGTGCAAATAAGTTGTGAGCTTAATCCCTAGATTCTAAAAATTTTTAACATTTTTTACACAAAAAATCCCACATATAGTCGTGAGAAATTACCGACGGTTAGAAAGAAAAAACTCTCACCCATATATTTACCGAGTGCTATGGAAACCCTCGTTAAACTAATAACCGAGGGTACCGTCGGGAATCCCACGAATGGCCGACCATGAGTAGCCGAGGGGAAGTTACCGACGGTTTACGTTCGGTCATATACATGGCCAACGGTATTTTGCAATGGCCGACATATTTTTTCCACTCGGTAAAAGTTGGAAATCTAGTAGTGATTTGTGATCTGGATGTTGCACATATGGTATGCCAGGATAGTAGATTGGATCTACTACATGTTCAACCGATTCATGTGATGAATTGGTGGAGGAAGCCGTCGATGAGATCGATCGGTTTAGGGTTTGAGGAAAGTGCAAACCGAATCAATCTTGATTTGGGTGAGTCCGTTCATGGTACGACGTTGCCCTTATCGGTCGGGTTACCGCCATCAGGGTTTACGAATCGCAACAATATGGGACCAAGCCAATCAGATTGAATTGGATTGGGTCAATCTGATTGATCCGTGGAGATTTTGAGGGCGTTTTCTTTTAACAGAACACATGCCTCTGAAAAAAATCGCAACCATATGGGATCGCCGCCAGGGGTGCTGCCCCTTGAATCCCGCTGCCATAGAATCTATTTTGTTTAACTCATTTTTGCAGGTTGTGTGAAATAGTATGGCCTATGTGTATGTGATGCATGTAATATTTACATGGCCTGCGTGCCGTGTCAAGCGATAAGGCTATTTCAATCTAAAGTGTATAACGACCTGCGTGTCGACTTGTGATGTTTCAAACACTCATGTAAAATTCATTATCAAAGTTGTAAGGAGTTGCATCTACGATTATGAAGTTGGTGGCATCAAGCATGGTGGCTACGTGAACAATCAAGATGATAGCTAGGTGAACAAACAAAGCATAATGGCTAGGTGAACAATCAAGCATGATGATGTAGATCCTAATGCTAAGGGCCATACTATTTCACATCTTAATTTAATTATATGTGAATGTGTGTTTAATCCTTGCTATTTTCTTTATGCTCATTACATGTGATGCCATGTTCATAGTAGATATTGTTCATCCCTATAGTTAAAATTTTAAATCACACTTGTCCATCCAATTGTTGCACCTATCAAGAATTTAGATCATTATTGACATGACTGCCAAAGTAGTATATCAATGACTATCTTAATAGATGATAGAGATGTGTTGGACACATCACGCATAACAATGGTTGATTTAACTAAGCTATCAAAACGGTTTTGGGCTTAAGGACATAAGTGGTTGGAATATGATTTCAGTCATGAAGGAACGGATACAAGATGATTGGTGTCTAGGAAAACACACATGAGGCTAGGAATTGGCACCCGGAAACAGGAAGTGCTCCCTCCCTCATGTGATCCCTAGGGGCGAGTTGACATGGCCATGACTCAAGTTGACGGAGGCATTCATTACTTGTTTTCATGCTCAACTAATAGGAGTTACATAAGATGTAATTAGCAAAGATGTTGCTTACCTATGTAATTAGATTTCTAGCAGTGATGCCAAAGCTCACTAGTGTTTGATGAATATGGATCTTGAATACTCACCATGTGTCCATAAAGGGGGCGCATGATAGGAGTTTCTTTTGTTAAAATGTTTAATAAAAGTATTACAGAAACATAGTGCTTAGAAACTTTGCATGTTTTTGTTGTAGTTCAATGGCACCTCCTGCTGCTCCTACTGCTGCACCTGGTTTTGCTTTGAGATCGGTTTTGGAAAGAGAAAAACTAAATGGAACAAATTTTGTGGATTGGTATCGCAACTTGAGAATTGTTCTCAAACATGAAAAGAAAGAATATGTTCTAGAGAGTCCGATTCTCGATGAACCAAATTAAAAATGCTCCTCGAAATTTGAAGGCTGACTATGAAAAACATGTTAATGCCTCTATAGAGGTCAGTTGTCTCATGCATGTCACCATGGACTCTGAGCTGCAAAAGCAATATGAGGACCAGGATGCTTACAATACGATTGTGGGCTTGAAGGGCATGTTTGGGAATCAAGCAAGGGCTGAGAGGTATGGTATCTCAAAGCTTCTGTTTGCTTGTAAGCTAGCTGAAGGCAGTCCGGTCAGCCCACATGTAATCAAGATGATTGGCTACATTGAGAGATTGGAAAAGCTTGAGTTTCCCCTTAGCATTGGTTTGGCTACAGATGTCATTCTCCAGTCTCTGCCTCAGAGCTTTGAGCCATTCATTATCAATTTTCATATGAATAGCATGGAGAAGAGCCTGACCGAGCGACATGGGATGCTCAAGGCTGCCGAGGAAAGCATTAAGAAGAAACCCAATCATGTGATGATGGTTTAGAAGACAATTGCCTTAAAAAAGAGGAAGGCTAAGGCTATGGTTAAGGGAAAGGGCAAGGGCAAGGCTCAAGATGAGATTGCGGGCCTGAAGAATAAGCTTCAGAAGCTTAAAGTTGGTCCTCAGCCTGAAACCCAGTGCTTCTATTGCAAGAAGTCAGGACATTGGAAACGGAACTGCGAGAAGTACCTGGCAGATAAGAAGAATGGGAGTGTGACTTCCACTTCAGGTATTAATGTTATAGAAATTAATCTTGCTACTGCTTCTTCTTCCAGCTCTTGGGTATATGATACTGGATCGGTTGCTCACATTTGCAATTCGATGCAGGAGCCGATAAAGAGTAGAGTCTTGGCAAAAGGAGAAATGGATATTCGCGTGGGGAATAAAGCAAGAGTTGCTGGTCTTGCCGTTGGCACCTACCCATTGCATTTGCCTTCAGGATTAGTTTTAGAACTTAATAATTGTTATTTTGTTCCGGCTATGAGTAGAAACATTATTTCATCTTCTTGTTTGGAACATGAAGGTTATGAATTCAGAATAAAGAACTTTGTTTGTTCAATATTTTTGAATGATATGTATTATGGTCGTTGCCCCATGGTGGATGGGTTGTACGTCTTTAAACTCAAAGAAAAGCATGTCTATAACATTAACGTAAAAAGGTCTCGACCTAATGATTTGAATCCTACCTTTTTATGGCATTGTCGCTTAGGTCACATAAATGAGAAGCGCATGAAGAAGCTCCATGGTGATGGACTTCTAACCTCATTTGATTTTAAATCATTTGAAACATGTCAGTCTTGTTTACTTGGCAAGATGACAAAAGCCCCTTTCACTGGTTTTAGTGAAAAGGACGAGTGAATTGTTGACCCTAGTACATACAGATGTATGTGGACCAATGAGCTCGAGTGCTAGAGGTGGATTTCAGTACTTTGTAACTTTTACCGATGACTTTAGTAGATATGGATACATCTACTTCATGAGGCATAAATCTGAAACTTTTAAAAAGTTCAAAGAATTTTAGAACGAAGTACAAAATCAACTTGGCAAATCAATAAAACACTTACGATCAGATCGTGGGGGCGAATACTTGAGCTAAGAGTTTGGTGATCATCTAAAGCAATGTGGAATCGTTCCGCAACTTACTCCGCCAGGAACGCCACAATGGAATGGCGTGTCCGAACGATGGAACCGAACTTTGTTAGATATGGTTCGATCAATGATGAGCCAAATAGATCTGCCATTATCCTTCTGGGGTTTCGCTCTAGAGACAGCTGTGTTCACATTGAATAGGGTCCCATCAAATTCCGTTGAGAAGACGCCATATGAGATATGGACTGGGAGAAGTCCCATGTTGTCATTTCTCAAGATATGGGGATGCGAGGCTTATGTAAAACGTTTGCAGTCAGATAAACTCGCACCTAAATCAGGAAAATGCTTCTTTGTGGGGTATCCTAAAGAAACAAAAGGATATTACTTTTACAAAAGAAACAAGAACAAAGTTTTTGTTGCTCGAAATGGTGTCTTTTTGGAGAAAGAGTTTCTTTCCAAAGAAATCAGAGGGAGTGTGTGCATCTCGATGAAATTCGAGAATCGCATGAATATGTTCAAGCTACCATTGAACCCTCACAAGATGTACAAAGTGTTGTACAACCTGTGGAAGAGACACCAGCCCTACGTAGGTCGGAGAGGCCGCATCATGAACCCATAAGATATGGACATGACATATTATTGTTGGACAAAGATGAGCCCACGACTTACAAAGAAGCGATGATGGACCTAAACTCCGAAAAATGGCTCGGAGCCATGAGATCCGAAATTCAATCCATGCATGACAATCAAGTTTGGAACTTGGTCGATCCTCCTGATGGTGTAAAAACCATAGAATGCAAATGGATTTTCAAGAAGAAGATAGACGTAGATAGAAATGTTCAGATCTATAAGGCACGGTTGGTGGCAAAGGGTTTCAAACAAGTTCAAGGAATTGACTATGATGAAACTTTTTCACCGGTAGCCATGCTCAAGTCTGTACGGATCATGTTAGCAATTGCTGCATATTTCGATTATGAAATATGGCAGATGGACGTTGTCGGCGTATTCTACACCAAGGTACCCACTCCCCCGCACTAAACACGGTCGACGGGCGGGCAGGGCGCGTCCAGGCCCACCGCCACGGCGACCAGGAGGGTGGTCGCCCAGTGGATGCGTGGCGATCAGGCCAGGCCACTAGGCGACCAGCACGGTGGTCGCCCAGTGGACACGTGGCGACCAGGCCAAGCCATTGGGCGCCCAGCAAGGTGTTCGCCCAGTGGACACGTGGCGACCAGGCCCGGCCGCTGGGCGCCCAGCAAGGTGGTCGCCCGGTGGACACGTGGCGACCAGGCCACGCCACTGGGCGCCCAGGAAGGTGGTCGCCCAGTGGACAGGTGGCGTACAGGCCACTCCCCTAGCGCACCACTCCCGAGGCGGTAGTACCGGGATCAAGGACATTTAATGCAAATCCTGCGCATTAAATGCAAAGCGTGGAAGCTACAGTATGGTGGCGCGCCTTCCCCAGGCGCGTAATAATTACGAGTGACATCACGACAGCACTTCACCCCCTGACGGAGCGAGCGGCGTTGGTGGGCGTGGGGCCCAAGGCAGGGGTGTGACGGCTGCGGCATGCATTAAATGAGGTGTAAGAACAGTGATGGGCGCATTTAATGCGCCCGTGGCAGTGTAATGAGTATGGCTTGCGGTGTAAGCCTCCCATGCGCCCCCGCCAGCCCAAGTATAAAAGGGAGCCGGGGTGCATGGGAGAGGGGGTTCGACTCTTTCATGTTAGGTTCCATTTTTTTCTCCCAAGTGAGAATTCCAGTTCAGACCACACGACACAAGCAATCACAAAGAAAAGGCAGGACTAGGGCTGTTACTCTTCGGAGGGCCCGAACCTGGGTAAACCCTAGCGTCCCCGTTCTTCCAAGCTTCTCCGACACTCCAGTCTTTCTTCCTTCGGCGATTGCCCCGAAAGCCCCCCGTCTGAACCTCATAAGCACCCGATTCGGAGGTGCCTGTTGGCTAGTACGCCGACAGTGGCGCGCCAGGTAGGGGCTATTGGTGGTTAGATCGCCCTCTTTCTTTCGTTTCCCGCTCGAAGCTTAGAAGTCGAGGCGATTGTCTGCATGGCGGAGTCGCACTCCAAGCGCAGCAATCTACCCGAAGAGAGCAGCGCCCGTAGCCGGTACCGGCGCCCGGGACAGGCGCCGGGTCCCTCCATCGCTGGAGGGGCCCGCATGGCTCCCGCGCCCGGGGGCCAGCGTGTTCAACGGCGTTTGATGTTGGGGGACGATACCCCCGCACGGAGCCTTCATGTGGCTCGGCTAGTCCTCGATCATCCCCCAGTTCCCCTGGGGGGCGACACCCCGGCCACTCCGTGGCTGCGGGATATCGCCCATCTGGTCGATGCCGCTCAACAGCAGGTTGAGGCAGCAACCCAGCCGGGGGCGTACAGCACATGGCGGCAAGGAGCGCGCGCGGCCGAAGCGCAGGGTTCCAGCCGCCATACGACGACCTCTCCCGGCGTCCGGAGCCGGGACAAGGGGAAGGGAGTCCTGATTGTAGCCCCCTCCGGTTTAGGGGGACATGCACGTGACTCCGCTTCTTCTCGCGGTCCCCCCGAGTCAAGGGGAGATCGCGAGGATTTGAGGGCAAATCTTGATGAGAGGCGGCTCTAGTGCGACGGCGACCTACGCCACGTCCTTAGGGGGCGTCACGAACGCGCACAGCAGCGCACCGATCCCCAGATACCTGCCAGTCGACAGGGGGCTTCCCCCTCCGACTCCGGGGAGAACGCAAAGTCGCACTCCTCATCCTCTCCTCAGGATCGAGGGGCTGGCGAACGGCGCTGCTCCCCCTACAACGTTGGATGCCAGGCGTTTTCCCTCCGTCTCCGGCAAGCTACGTGGCCAGAGAGATTCCGCCCCGCCTCCATCGAGAAGTACGACGGCACCACCAACCCGGAGGAGTTCCTGTAAATCTACACCACGGTAGTACGAGCGGCGGGAGGCTTCGAAAAAGTTATGGCCAACTACCTCCCGACATCGCTGACGGGCTCTGCCCGGTCTTGGTTACTTAACCTCCTGCGAGGCTCTGTGCACTCGTGGGAGGAGCTGTGCGACATTTTCGTCGCCAACTTCCAGGGCTCCTACACTCAACCAGGCGTGGAGGACGACCTCCACGCCCTGGAGCAGACAGAGGGGGAGTCCCTGAGAGAGTTCATCCGGCGGTTTAGCCACTACCGCAACTTGATCCCCCGGATCTCCGAGCCATCAGTTATCATTGCGTTCCGGAGGGGGGTTCGAGACCAGAAGATGCGGGAGAAGATGGCTACCCGCACCATAGCAACCACTTCCGAGCTGTTCTCCCTGGCGCACAAATGCGCCAGGGCGGCGGAGGCCTGGGAGTGCGCGACAAGACCTTCCGACCCCGGTGACGCTGGCACCTCGAAGTCCTCCGACCGCAAGAAGAAGAAGAAGCGGAAGGAGGCCACCGCTAGGGAAGTCCTGGTTGCCGAGCCGGAACCCAAGCCCCGATGTCGAGACGACTAGGACCGAAGGGGTGAGCGCCGGGACCGGCGCGGCGACCGCAGGGACCGCCGCTCACCCCGTCGCGAAGAGGATGGGGGCAAACCTTATTGCCCCATCCATCGAACTAGTGGGCACGACTTGGAGGACTACCAAGTTGTGTCCAAACTGGTAGATAGGCGGCTCAAGAAA
Organism: Rhipidocladum racemiflorum; assembly: GCA_036346355.1. Lineage (NCBI taxonomy): Eukaryota > Viridiplantae > Streptophyta > Magnoliopsida > Poales > Poaceae > Rhipidocladum > Rhipidocladum racemiflorum. Next base: position 58,890,573 of record CM070578.1, read on the forward strand.
CGCCGCAAGGAAGACCATGAAGACGATGACGACGAAGACCCATCTCCACTGGCCTTCAAACAGGCGGAGCATACGGTGGCGTTCATCCACGGGGGGTCAGCCACCTACTCATCGAACTCGCAGTTGTAACACCCCAAAATTTTGCTTTTCTTAAATTCATGTGTGATTTGGCACTTTGGTGAATTTTTGGAATTTTCTGGAATTTATTTGGATTTATTTGGAATTTATTTGAATTTATTCCATTTTGAAATAATTAAAGAATTTAATTTTGCAAATAAAATTTTGTTGGAAATATTTTATTTGAGTCCCAAATACCCTAAAATATTTTCGAATTTTTCCGAATTTTTCTCGAGTCATTTGCTATTTTTAGTGAATTAAATGAATTATCGGGAATTATTTTAAATATTAAATCGCTGGAAATTCAACTCGGGTCAAGTATCGTTCATCCGATCGAAGTCGGAACCCGAGTCGGACTCGAGTCCGACCAGCGCCCGATCGACTCGATCAAACGACTCAAAACCTAATCAATCCTAACCGTTGGATCAAGATCCAACTACCGAGATCCGCCTGCATCGATTCGAGCCGTATCCGCCCGGATCCGATCGCGCCGCGGCGATCGTGGCCGCTGATCGTGCCACGTGGGCGGCCAGGCGTCGTCGTCTCCGCCGAGACCGAAGCCGACTCCGCCGCCTGGCCGCTGGGAAACTAGGTTTCCGTGTCCCGCGCGAACGCCGAGGCTATTTAAAGCGTGAGACGCCCCGAGGTTGCTCTCATCCTTGTGCACCCGCTTTCCCGAGCCATCTCGCCGAGCCGCCGCTTGATTCGTGCGAGCTCGGGCCAGAGTTGGAGGAAGTGACCGCCGCGGTCTTTGCTCGATTCCGCCGCCGTCCGTCGTCTTCCGCCGAGAAGGAGCCCAGATCTGGAACCACCGTGACGAGACGCACCCGAAGGAAGGATTCATCTCGCCGGAGCAACCCCGGAGCGCCGTCGGGCTTGTCGTCGTTCTCGTCTCCGGTGGCTGCAGCTCCGCCGCGTCGCCATCGCCCTCACGAAGCTCGTGGACCGTCCGATCTTGATCGTGCGGTTGAGGTGAGTTCACGTGTTCTAAACCCGGTTAGATTCGGACCGTTGGATCAAGATCCAACGGTTCACAATTGCCACGTGCCGGAGTAGTGTTATTATAGGATTAGATCTGGACCGTCCGATCTAAATCGAACGGCCCACGATCAACAAGTAGTTTCAACGTGTTAACACTGGATCTAATCCGCGCCGTTGATTTTCAAACCAACGGCCGTGATTGCGCCACGTGTCGGGAAGCTGGACCGACGGCCGCCGGCCCACGCACGCTGGCAGGCAGGACGCCGACACGCTGGGCCCGCGTGTCGAGGGGCTCAAGATGTCACGGCTGTCCCAGCCGAGCGCCGACGCCACCCATGACGTCACGGTGGGTCCCACATGTCGACCGTGGCTAAGTCCTCACGACGTCGGCGATGACGCGTCACCCAAGTGGGCCCACATGTCGGGCCTCTCACGAGTCGTGGACCGAGTCCACGGTGGACCCGAGCCGAAGCGTGGACCACGCCCATGGATCGCCGACGCCACCGACCAATCAGAGGCTGCCACGTGTCCATGCTGACGCAATAATTAATTTCCGAAAAAAGAAAATGATTTATTAATTCGAATAATGATTTCAAATTTAGATTCAAACTTCAAACGCTTATAACTTTTGCGTTTCAACTCCGATTTGAGTGATTCAAATTTCTAAATTTGTATAAAATTGAGATCTACCTAAATATGAATTTTATTTAATTTTTGGACTAAAGTTTTTCTCTGTAATATTATTTAATTGATTATTTAAACTTTAATAAATCATAACTTTTGCGTTTTAACCCCAAATTTGACGATTCCAGTTTCTAAAAATCCAGAAAATTATGTTCTCTCTGTTTATGGATTTTATTTGGAGTTTTGGGATGTTTTTCCTATTGTTTATTTGTGTATTTGCTATTTGCACGCTTTACGAGTAGACGTTGAAGTGCCGGAAGGATTCGAAGGAGAAGTGTTGACTCAGGATCCAACTCAAGACCAAGAGCAAGTGCTTTTTGAAGGCAAGTTGTGCTTTGACCATGTTGATCCTATTTCGAAATCTATTTTGATTTAAACTATTGCATGCTAGATCAATTAGAAAGATACTTTGTTTAAACATGGGGTTAGATAAATACCAATTTCTTTGTATGACACCTTGATTATTTAAGTATGTGCCATGACCCTTTGTCACCCTAGTTGTGGTTTACTAGTTGGACATTATTAAATTGCCAACATGGGTTTAGACCGAAGCGTAGTACCTTTGCTTAGAGCACGCTACGTGCTCATGACATGATTTTGGACAATCAAATGCTAATATGGACTTAATGATATATTGAACCTGTTTTGGAAAAGTATCATGTGATGTTGATGGCACGTGGTGCATGGTAATCAAGCTGGGTTTGATAAACGGTTTTCGACCGGGCTTGTGGCAAGAGTAATCAGTGGGCCATTGTGGCATTGGGGATGTTGATTTGGTTTTGGGTAGTCTTGCCCTGGTCACTCTAAGGACTTAACCTTGCAAGCCTTTGAACTGGGTCATACTTGCAACCACATGGTCTGGAATGGGACGGCCCTAGTTGACTAAGTCGCTAAGGACTCACTTGTGGAGCCTCAGGGTGTCGATTACACCGTTTGTGTGATTATGCGGGGAGCGTATCGTGGTCGTGGGCCGATACCCATCTAACGGTGTGTTGGTCCCATACTTCGCCTTGGCTAAGGGAAGGGATGGTGTAGAGCACGAACCTGAGAGGACCACTGTGTTGTTTGAGGCTTAGAAAGGCTTTGTTACGGAACTCGCCTTTGTGGTGTTTGATTGTATCTTGTGGGTAAAGTGCATAACCTCTGCAGAGTGTAGAATCTATTTGAATAGCTTGAGTCCACTGTGATCGACAATGCTCGGGAATTACTGATCAAGGGTTAGACTTTCTCAAAAATTAACTTTGGTTTGAAAGGTTGGGCTGGATTAATAATGAAGTTGATGGAAATGTGGTTTAGGACGGAAAAATGTTTGTTAAACTTCTTGAAAAGTTATTTATGCTTTACTTATTTCTCGCTGAATCTACTCTTACTACTTGTCAAAAGCTGTTTCTGCAAATATACCTTGAGCTATTCCTTTGTACCAAGCCATGCATATAGTATATTAGCTTGCATTACATTGCATGACTTCTCGAGTACCAAGTACTCACCCTTGCCTCAACACAATACAGTTGAAGAGGAGATTACGCCACTTTGGAGGAGGAACTCCAAGAGGACCCGTCTACTTAGGGGAAGCGAGCCCGGTCAGTTGCCTGTGGTATCTTGGATGGCGCCACGGGTTATTTGATTTTCATTGCTATTATTTTTTTCTCTGAATAAGTTTCGCCTTGCAAGGCATATATATTTGTACCTTGGCCATAAGGTCAAGTAACCCTTTGATTATTTAAATAAAGTACTTTGATAGTATCGATTGGTATGATTGTGATATTTACCGATGTTAAGACTGTGTGCACTAGCGCGTTCCTGGACTAGTGCTGAATACACAGAGGGTCGGATTTGCAAATTCGGGTCCCGACAGAGGTGGTATCGAGCCATACTTGATTGTAGGCTCAACCCTAAGCTAGAATGGTCGTAGTGAGGATAAAACCTATTTTCTAAAGCTAAAAGTTGACAAGATAAGAAATGACATCTTGACTTATCCCTTCTCTCTTTTCTTGTCTCTTGCTGAAATTTTCCCTGACCTTGTCACAATTTAAAAATTCCGAGTTCTTACGTAAAGCACTCTTGTGACAGATGGAGGAAGAGTTCAACTACGTTGATCTGGGAGTTGGTCACGCCGCGGAACTTTGGCATATGCTCTGGACTCTCGGAGATTTTGAGAAGCCCCAATACCAAGTGGAAGTGATCAGGCAAGCAGGATTGATCAAAGTTTGTGATGTGAAGATTGAGGTACTGCTAGGAAGAAGGGCCAGGCAATCGCCCGATACACCGCACCGCCAGAGATCTACAATGCAGATGGGTATCCAAGAAGTATCACGACGCCGCAATGCGGCACATTACCCGTATCTACGCCAGAGAATTGAGAGTACGGTGTTCGTTATCATCCGCAGCGATAACCTTCTTGACCGAAGGAGATTCAGGATGAGGATGCCACGGTTACACAGTTGGCACGATTTGTCGTCGCCCAGGAGGATGTACTAGATAATACAAGCAAGGAGCTACAGAAGGCCCGCAAGGAGATCACGACAGAGAAGAACAGATGGCGGGAAGCTCAAGAGTATGTGGCACACCTTCTACGAAGGATTGACGAGTTGGAGATGACTTTGTACGGACTGCACTCCAGAGCCAAGATTTGAGCTACACGAGCCGATCCAGAGGGGTCGATCTCGATGAGGACACCGCTTCTTCGACTACCATAGAGGACACGATTCTTTGGACATGGCGATCGTTTCGCGCCTATGCCGCAGCATCCGCACCCAGGCCGTGGAGGTTTTCTTGATGAGTGAGCATAGGTTCCATAGTGAGACTCCTTCGCCGAGTCGAGTCATAGAATAAAGAGTCACCCTTTAGGCGTTAGACTCCAGAGTTAGTTCGATTTGGATTTGCTTTGTTTGCTGAGTGTGCAGTATGTGTTGCAAGGCCCTTAGGCATTGTAAGCAGCCATACCAAGTTATTAAATAATAAAGTTGGACCTTAAAGTTACCCCTTTCGCCCCACATAAGTTCCATATTACTTGTCTATTCTTGTTTCCCTCTCATCTCTAAACCTAGAGCAAATCGACAGATGGTGAACACCCGTGGAAACTTTGGAAGCAATGGGAGTGGATCTCGCCGCAGAAAACCCCAATGATGGAGCACCAAAGACCGCTTGATTGATATGCAGAATTTTGGAGCATTTCTTGCTGCTTTCAGACTCGATTGATGCATGCTATGATGCAACAAATGCAGCACGTCCTTCGCTCAGGCCATCGCTAATCAAGTTAGTCGGGGACCACGCCGAGAATACAAGACTATCAGAGTTCATGAGAACTCACCCACCCACTTTCTCTGGGAATGCCAATCCATTGGAGGCCGATGATTGGTTAAGATCAATCGAGAGGAAGCTACACATAGCTCAATGCATAGGGAATGAGAAGGTACTCTACGCTTCTCATCACCTGAAGGAACGACCACCGAATGGTGGGAGAACTTCATGCCACGCAAGAGAACCCTCAAGATATCACTTGGGAAGAGTTCACGGTGCATTCCGACAAGATCACGTGCCTGAAGGAATCATGGACCTTAAGAAGGAGGAGTTCAGAGCATCAAGCAAGGTAATCAGCCGGTGGTCGACTACTGAACAAGTTCACACAACTAGCACGCTACGCTTTGAGGATGTAGCGACGGATAAATCCAGGCATACCTCGTTTTATGAAGGGACTTAACTCGGGATTGCAAGTAGGATTGATCACCCACACCTTTCCAGATTTCCAAGAGTTGGTGAATAAGGCGCTTATTCTTGAGGACAAGCGCAAGGAACTGGATGAGAACAGAAGCGCAGGATGCAACAAAGCAAGGATCACGCTAGGAACGCAATGGCGTCGAGAGTTGCACCAAATCAATTCTTGATTCCAACCACGAGAATGCAACAAGGACACCATCCTCAAAGCACCAAGACACGCCAATCGTAACTACTGCACTTCACCCCGCTAGAAACGCTACTCGTGCAATCGGCAAGGAACAGTGAGACGCCGCTACAATCGCAACGAGCCAGACACTTTGCCAACTTGTCCAAAGAAGACAGCAGAGCGACCCGATTCGCTTCAATCTAGGAACCACCCCAGCTAGGACGCCAAAGACAGGAGCCACACCCTGCATCGCGTGGTGAGAGGCCGAGTCAACCATGTCACCGCAGATGCACCGCAGAATGCTACTGACGTCGTCTTGGGTAAGTTACTTGTTAACTCAGTACTGCACAGCTTTTGTTTGACTCGAGCTTCGCATTCGTTTGTTTCGCAAGGCTTTGCTACTAGAAATGATTTGAGGATTGCAAGACTTAAGTGCATGCTTTTAGTTCAAACCCTGGTTAGAACTCCGAACGGAAGTAGGATGTTCGGGGTGAGAATACTAATAGATGGAATAGAGTTCCTAGCAAACCTTATAATTTTGGAGACCCGGACCTTAGATGTTATATTGGGAATGGATTGGTTATCCAAGCACAAGGCCGTATTGGATTGTGGACGAAGGACCATCTCGATTGAGAGCCCGTGTGGGAAGAAAGTAGAATTTCAAGCCACTGCTGATTAGAGATGGACAGTTGATGGTTAACGATACCAAGGCAATCAGCATAGAGGATGTCGGTAGTGAATGAGTACCCGATGTTTTTCCCGAAGATCTACGGTATGCCGAGACAGGGGACATAGAGTTTGTGATAGAGCTTGTACTGTACAAAGACCGATAGCAAAGAGACCCTATCGGATGTCTACCGAGGAGTTGGTAGAGATGAAGAAACACCGGAAGAGTTAATGGAGAAAGGATTTATCAGACCGAGTTCGTCGCCGTGGGGAGCACCGCTTTGTTTGTCAAGAAGAAGGACGGGAGTTTCAGGATGTGCATTGACTACCGTGCACTCAATGAAGTCACCGTGAAGAATAAGTATCCGCTACCCAGGATTGATGATTTGTTTGATCGATTAAGAGGAGCCGGAGTTTTCTCCAAGATTGATCTCGAGATCGGGATACCATCGCTTGAAGATCCGATCGTAAGATATTCAAGATCGCATTCTCGTCAAGATATGGACATTACGAGTTTTCTGATTATGTCCTTTGGGCAACGATTTAATGCGCCTTTTATTTCATGAATATGATGAATAAGGTGTTCATGGAATATTTGGACAAGTTTGTCGTCGTGTTCATAGACGATATCCTAATCTACTCCAAGACAGAGGATGAACATGCCGAACACTTAAGGCGAGTTTTGGAAAAGTCGAGGAACAGCAACTTTTCGCCAAGTTCAGCAAGTGTGATTTTTGGAAGGACAAGGTGGAGTTTCTTGGACATGTAATGACCGCATGAAGGAGTCGCCAGTAGATCCAAGTAAAGTAGAAGTCGTGTTACATTGGGAGCAACAAGATCGTGACCCAGATTCGGAGTTTCCTTGGAATGGCAGGATACTACCGCCCGTTTCATTGAAGGCTTCTCGACAATTGCGAAACCTCTTACGCAATTCTTGAAGAAGGAAAAGAAGTTTGCATGGACGCTTGGAAATGCGAGGAAGGATTTCGAGTGAAGAAGCGATTGACATCGGCACCGGTGTTAGTTCTACCGGATGTTGCTCAAAGCTTCGATATTTATTGTGACGCATCGCGCCAAGGACTTGGATGTGTCTTGTCTGAGAATGGAAAGGTCGTCGCTTATGCATCAAGGCAGTTGAGGCCGCATGAGGAAAATTATCCGACACATGACCTAGAGTTAGCTGCCGTAGTGCATGCCTGGAAGATATGGCGTCACTATCTGATTGGAAACAGATGTGAAGTGTATACGGATCATAAGAGCCTTAAGTACATATTCACCCAGTCGGATCTGAATATGAGGCAGAGGAGATGGTTAGAGTTGATCAAGGACTACAATGTTGGAATCCATTACCATCCCGGGAAGGCCAACGTAGTAGCCGACGCTCTGAGTCGGAAAAGCCATACCGTGAGTACGTTGCTAGCCATAAGTCAGGATGAGTTATGTGAGGATTTTCAGAAAATGAAGATTGAGGTTGTACCTAGCGGATTCTTGGCCGCATTGGAAGTAAAGCCTACCTTAGAGGACCAGATCCGAGAAGGACAGAAGGATGATGACAGGATCCGTAGGATTAAGTCCAAAAAGGAGGAAGGCAAGGCAGAGGACTTCAAGTTGGATGAGCAGGGCACGTTGTGGATGAAGGATCGCATTTGTGTGCCTGACAAAAAGGAGTTAAAGCAACTGATTCTGGAAGAAGCCCATGACTCCAAGTACTCGATTCATCCTGGAAGCGCCAAGATGTATCAGGATCTGAAGGAGAGATTCTGGTGGCCGAGTATGAAACGTGAAGTTGCCGAGCATGTTGCCTTGTGCGATGTATGCCAGAGAGTCAAGGCAATGCATCAGAGACCAGCAGGATTGCTACAACCGCTGAAAATACCTGAGTGGAAGTGGGAGGAAATCGGAATGGATTTCATTACCGGTTTCTTAGAAGACTCAAGGAGGTTATGACTCCATATGGGTTATAGTGGATCGCTTGACTAAAGTAGCCCATTTTATCCCCGTAAAGACCACTTACTCGGAGATAAATTAGCAAAATTGTACATGATCAGATTGTTTGTTTGCACGGAGTGCCAAAGAGGATTGTATCGGACGAGGTACCCAATTTACCTCAAGGTTACGGAATAAGTTGCATGAAGCCATGGGAACCCGTCTGAACTTCAAGATCTGACTTATCATCCATGCACGGATGGACAGACCGAAAAGAGTCAACCAGATTCTGGAGGATATGTTGAGAGCTTGTGCATTAGCTTATGCTACCTCTTGGGATAAGAGTTTGCCGTATGCCGAGTTCGATTACAACAATAGTTATCAGGCTAGCTTACAGATGTCACCTTTGAGGCACTTTGTATGGTCGACCTGTCTGACGCCATTGAATTGGAATGAGACCGGCGAGCGTCGTGTCTTTGGGCCTGATATTCTTCAAGAGGTCAAGAAGCGGTCGCTATGATTAGGGAAAGGTTGAAGATAGCCCAATCTCGACAGAAGAGTTATGCTGACAATCGTCGCCGAGATTTGAGTTTTGAACCAGAAGACTTTGTTTACCTCAGAGTTACGCCTCTCAGGGGAGTTAAGAGGTTCCATGCCAAAGGGAAACTTGCACCCCGTTATGTTGGACCATTTAAGATTTTGAGCCGCAGAGGCAAAGTTGCTTATCAGTTGGAGTTGCCACAGTCGTTAGCTGGAGTACATGATGTATTCCATCTGTCCCAGTTAAAGAAGTGTCTCCGAGTTCCCGAGAGCAGACACCGCTAGAGTCAATTGAGTTGCAAGAGGATTTGACTTATAAGGAGTATCTGTGAGGATTACGGACACAATGGATCGAGAAACTAGAAACAAGTCAACCCGCTTCAGTAGAGTTCAGGAGCAACCATGAAGAAAGTGAAGCGACTTGGGAGCGCGAAGAGGATTTGAAGAAGGAGTTTCCAAACCTATTCCTTTAGTAAGCCACGAATCGGGGACGAGATTCTATTAAGGGGAGGTTTGTAACACCCCAAAATTTTGCTTTTCTTAAATTCATGTGTGATTTGGCACTTTGGTGAATTTTTGGAATTTTCTGGAATTTATTTGGATTTATTTGGAATTTATTTGAATTTATTCCATTTTGAAATAATTAAAGAATTTAATTTTGCAAATAAAATTTTGTTGGAAATATTTTATTTGAGTCCCAAATACCCTAAAATATTTTCCAGAATTTTTCTGGAATTTTTCTGAGTCATTTGCTATTTTTAGTGAATTAAATGAATTACTGGGAATTATTTTAAATATTAAATCGCTGGAAATTCAACTCGGGTCAAGTACTGTTCATCCGACCGAGTCGGAACCCGAGTCGGACTCGAGTCCGACCCGCGCCAGTCGACTCGATCAAACCAGCTCAAAACCCTAATCAATCCCAACCGTTGGATCAAGATCCAACTACCGAGATCCGCCCGATCGATTCGAGCCAGATCCGCCCGGATCCGATCGCGCCAGGCGATCGTGGCCGTTGATCGTGCCACGTGGACGGCTGTGCGTCGTCGTCTCCGCCGAGACCGAGCCGGACTCCGCCGCCGCGTCCGCCGCCGTGGGAAACTAGGTTTCCGTGTCCCGCGCGAACGCCGAGGCTATTTAAAGCGTGAGACGTCCCCCGAGGTTGCCCTCATCCTTGTGCACCCGTTTCCCCGAGCCATCTCGCCTGAGCCGCCGCCAGTTGCCCGTGCGAGCTCGCCGTAGTTGGAGGAAGTGACCGCCGCGGTCTTTGCTCGATTCCGCCGCCGTCCGTCGTCTTCCGCCGAGAAGGAGCCCAGATCCGGAACCACCGTGACGAGACGCACCCGAAGGAAGGATTCATCTCGCCGGAGCAACCCCGGAGCGCCGTCGGGCTTGTCGTCGTTCTCGTCTCCGGTGGCTGCAGCTCCGCCGCGTCGCCATCGCCCTCGCGAGCTCTGTGGACCGTCCGATCTTGATCGTGCGGTTGAGGTGAGTTCACGTGTTCTAAACCCGGTTAGATCTGGACCGTTGGATCAAGATCCAACGGTTCACAATTGCCACGTGCCGGAGTAGTGTTATTATAGGATTAGATCTGGACCGTCCGATCTAAATCGAACGGCCCACGATCAACAAGTAGTTTCAACGTGTTAACACTGGATCTAATCCGCGCCGTTGATTTTCAAACCAACGGCCGTGATTGCGCCACGTGTCGGGAAGCTGGACCGACGCGCGGTCGCTGGCCCACGCACGCGTGCAGGCAGGACGCCGACACGCGGGCCCGCGTGTCGAGGGCCCAAGATGTCGGCCGTCCCAGCCGAGCGCTGACGTCACACATGACGTCACAGTGGGTCCCACATGTCAGCACCGTGGGCTAAGTCCCCGCTGACGTCAGCGATGACGTCACCCAAGTGGGCCCACATGTCAGTCTCACGTAGAGTCGTGGACCGAGTCCACGGTGGACCCGAGCCGAGCGTGGACCACGGCCATGGACCGGTGGCGCCACCGACCAATCAAAGGCTGCCACGTGTCCATGCCGACGCAATAATTAATTTCGAAAAGAAAATGATTTATTAATTCGAATAATGATTTCAAATTTAGATTCAAACTTCAAACGCTTATAACTTTTGCGTTTCAACTCCGATTTGAGTGATTCAAATTTCTAAATTTGTATAAAATTGAGATCTACCTAAATATGAATTTTATTTAATTTTTGGACTAAAGTTTTTCTCTGTAATATTATTTAATTGATTATTTAAACTTTAATAAATCATAACTTTTGCGTTTTAACCCCAAATTTGACGATTCCAGTTTCTAAAAATCCAGAAAATTATGTTCTCTCTGTTTATGGATTTTATTTGGAGTTTTGGGATGTTTTTGCCTATTGTTTATTTGTGTATTTGCTATTTGCACGCTTTACGAGTAGACGCGTTGAAATGGGAAGGATTCGAAGGAGAAGTGTTGACTCAGGATCCAACTCAAGACCAAGAGCAAGTGCTTTTTGAAGGCAAGTTGTGCTTTGACCATGTTGATCCTATTTCGAAATCTATTTTGATTTAAACTATTGCATGCTAGATCAATTAGAAAGATACTTTGTTTAAACATGGGGGTTAGATAAATACCAATTTGCTGTATGACACCTTGATTATTTAAGTATGTGCCATGACCCTTTGTCACCCTAGTTGTGGTTTACTAGTTGGACATTATTAAATTGCCAACATGGGTTTAGACCGACGTAGTACACTGCTTAGACACCTCGTGCTCATGACATGATTTTGGACAATCAAATGCTAATATGGACTTAATGATATATTGAACCTGTTTTGGAAAAGTATCATGTGATGTTGATGGCACGTGGTGCATGGTAATCAACTGGGGTTTGATAAACGGTTTTCGACCGGGGCTTGTGGCAAGAGTAATCAGGTGGGCCAGTTGTGGCATTGGGGATGTTGATTTGGTTTTTCGGGTAGTCTTGCCCTGGTCACTCTAAGGACTTAACCTTGCAAGCCTTTGAACTGGGTCATACTTGCAACCACATGGCTGGAATGGGACGGCCCTAGTTGACTAAGTCGCTAAGGACTCACTTGTGGAGCCTCAGGGTGTCAGTTACACCGTTTGTGTGATTGTACGGGGGAGCGTATCGTGGCTGTGGCCAGATACCCATCTAACGGTGTGTTGGTCCCATACTTCGCCTTGGCTAAGGGAAGGGATGGTGTAGAGCACGAACCGGAGAGGACCACCTGTGTTGTTTGAGGCTTCCGAAAGGCTTTGTTACGGGAACTCGCCTTTGTGGTGTTTGACTGTATCTTGTGGGTAAAGTGCATAACCTCTGCAGAGTGTAGAATCTATTTGAATAGCCGAGTCCACGGTACTGGACAATGCTCGGGAATTACAGTCAAGGGTTAGACTTTCTCAAAAATTAACTTTGGTTTGAAAGGTTGGGCTGGATTAATAATGAAGTTGATGGAAATGTGGTTTAGGACGGGAAAAATGTTTGTTAAACTTCTTGAAAAGTTATTTATGCTTTACTTATTTCTACTGCTTTCGAATCTACTCTTACTACTTGTCAAAAGTCAAGCATCGCAAATATACCTTGAGCTATTCCTTTGTACCAAGCCATGCATATAGTATATTAGCTTGCATTCTGTGCATGACTTGCTGAGTACCAAGTACTCACCCTTGCCTCAACACAATACCAGTTGAAGAGGAGATTACGCCAGCTTTGGAGGAGGAACTCCAAGAGGACCCGTCTACTTAGGGAAGCGAGCCCAGTCAGTTGCCTGTGGTATACTGGATGGCGCCACGAAGTTATTTGATTTTCCGCTGCTATTATTTTTCTCTGAATAAGTTTCGCCTTGCAAGGCATATATATTTGTACCTTGGCCATAAGGTCAAGTAACCCTTTGATTATTTAAATAAAGTACTTTGATAGTATCGATTGGTATGATTGTGATATTTACCGATGTTAAGACTGTGTGCACTAGCGCGTTCCTGGACTAGTGCTGAATACACAGAGGGTCCGGATTTGCAAATGCGGGGTCCCGACAGCAGTACAAGCGAGATCTGAGGCAGGTCTGTGCCACCGTATCGGCCTCCGGGGCGGGTAAGCCACTGAAGTGGTCGGAGCAGCCGATCACTTTCAGCCGGGCCGACCACCCGGAGAATGTTTCTGGCCCTGGCCACCTCCCGATCGTGGTGTCTCCCACAGTTCGCAACGCGAAGCTCGGGCGGGTTCTGGTTGATGGAGGTAGCGCCATCAACCTGCTGTCGGTTGGGGCATACCAGGTGCTCCAGATACCGTATGAGGAGCTGCGCCCGGCCCCACTGTTCTACGGAGTTGCCCCTGGGGTGGGCCTCTTGCCCCTGGGGCAGGTCCGGCTCCCTATTACGTTCAGGAGTGCGGAAAACTTCCGGACGGAGCTTGTCGACTTCGAGGTCGCTGACTTCGACCTCCCCTACAACGCCCTGCTTGGTCGTCCAGCTCTGGTCAAATTCATGGCGGTTGCTCACTACGCCTATATGCTGGTAAAGATCCCTGGGCCTGGGGACCCAATCATGGTGAAGGTGGATAGGCTGGAAGCCCTGCGCCTCAGCAAACAGATACAGGATCTGGCCGGCACCACCTGCTCGGCGCGCGACAAAGACGACAGCCTGGGCGCCCCCTCAGTCAGGGCCCGCGCTTCGCCCGGGCCTTCGGGCGAAGCAAAGGTGGTCCCCGTAGGCGAGGATGGCTCCGGCAAGGTCGTGAAGATCGGCACCGACCTCAGCACCAAATAGGAAGGCGCGCTCGTCACCTTCCTCCGGTCTAACCTAGATGTGTTCGCTTGGGAACCATCAGAAATGACCGGGGTCCCTAGGGAGGTGATCGAGCATCGATTGGCAACGCTCCCGGGAGGGCACCCGGTTCGACAGAAGATCCGGCGGCAGGCGCCAGAGCGGCAGGACGCCATTCGGGACGAAGTGGAGAAACTTTTGTCTGCTAAGATTGTGCGGGAGGCCACCTACCCGGAGTGGTTGGCCAACCCCGTGTTTGTAAGGAAGTCCAACGGGAAGTGGCGAATGTGCATCGACTTCACCGACCTCAACAAGGCATGTCCTAAGGACCCGTACCCCCTACCGCGGATAGACATCGTCGTCGACTCCACGGTGGGGTGCGAAGCTCTGTGCTTCCTCGACGCCTACTCCGGCTATCATCAGATCAGTATGGCGCGGGAAGACGAAGAGAAGACTGCTTTTGTGACCCCTCTCGGTGTATATTGTTATGTCCGGATGCCCTTCGGGCTAAAGAATGCTGGTTCTACTTACCAAAGGGCCATGCACATCGTGTTCCGGCCCCAAGTAGGGAAGAACCTTGAAGTGTACGTCGACGACCTGGTAGTAAAGACAAGGAAGGTTGATGAGGTCATCCAAGATTTAGAGGAAACCTTCTCCCGACTCCGAAGTATTGTGTGAAGCTGAATCCCGAGAAGTGCGTGTTTGGCGTCTCATCTGGGAAGTTACTCGGATTCCTGGTCTCCAGCCGTGGAATCGAGGTCAACTCGGAAAAGATAGAAGCAATCGAGCGGATGCAGCCCCCCACTCGGCTCAAGCAACTGCAGTGCCTGACTGGTCGCCTGGCCTCCCTTGGCCGGTTCATAGCCCGGCTAGGGGAAAAGAGCCTACCTCTGTTCAAGCTGTTGAAGAAGACCAACTCGTTTGAGTGGACCCCAGAGGCCCAGCAGGCGTTCGAAGACTTGAAGAAGTACCTCTCCTCCCCCCCGGTACTGGTTGCCCCCGAGCCGGGTGAGCCACTGCTGCTGTATGTGGCGGCCAGTCCCTCTGTAGTGAGCGCGGCGCTGGTGGCGGAGCGAGAAGGTGTCCAACGGCTGGTCTATTACATCAGCAAGGTGCTACACGACGCGAAAACAAGGTACCCTCAGGCTCAGAAGATGGTGTATGCCGTGCTGGTGGCGTCGAGGAAATTGCGGCACTATTTCCAAGGAAGGGAGATCACGGTGGTCTCCTCATACCCCCTGCGCGAGATTCTCCACAATCGTGAAGCGAAAGGCCGCATCGCAAAGTGGTCCGTCGAGCTGGGGGAGTTCGGCGTCAAGTTTGCTCCTCGTACCGCAATAAAGAGTCAAAGGCTGGCGGACTTCATCGTCGAGTGGACTCCAGCTGAGCTCGAAGCAGATGAGGTCCCCGCGCCCTCCCCTGGACACTTTTCTTCGACGGATCCTTCAGGCTCGAAGGCGCGGGGGCTGGCGTCGTCTTGGTCTCTCCGACTGGGGACCTTCTCAAGTATGTGGTCATCCTCGACTTCAAGGCCACTAAGAACGTCGCCGAGTATGAGGGCTTGCTGGCGGGGCTTCGGGCCGCCGCAGCCATCGGTGTTCGGCGCCTACAAGTGAAAGGCGACTCCCTGCTGGTCGTCAACCAAGCAAGGAAGGACTTCTCCTGTCCTGACCCCGTCATGGCAGCATACCTGGCGGAGGTCAGGAAACTGGAGTGGCACTTCGAAGGATTGGGGTATACTCATATCCCCCGGCGCGACAACTATTTGGCGGATGAGCTTGCTCAGCTCGCTTCAACGAGATCTCCTGTTCCGATTGGAGTCTTTGAAGAAAGGCTTCCGCGACCGTCCATCGCAGCCCCCGTTTCCGGTGGGGATGATGATGATGCCACTCCAGCCCTCGCTCCTGGAGGGAAAGTGGTTCCGGCGGAAACGCCCGGCCATGCGGAGTACCCGGGCGGCCACCTTGTGGTCGCCGCACTTGACCGGGAAGGCACTTCGATGGATCCGATCCTGGCCTACCTGCGGGATCAAGTGTGCCCTGATGAAGATGCGACAACAGAGAAGGTGGCGCGAAAGGCCAAGTGCTATACCCTGGTGGGCGGGGACCTGTACCGCCGGGGTAGAAACGGAGTTCTTCTGAAGTGCATCACTCGGGAAGAGGGGAGTACCTTGCTCTCTGATATCCATGGAGGCGTGTGCGGGAGCCATGTGTCCGGTCGAACAATGGCGGGAAAAGCTTTCCGCCAAGGGTTCTATTGGCCTACCGCCCTCCAGGATGCTTGCGAGCTGGTGAGGAGATGTGAAGCGTGCCAATTCCACACCAAGCAGATCCACCAACCAGCCCAGACCCTGCAAACTATCCCGCTCTCATGGCCCTTCGCGATCTGGGGGCTGGATATCCTGGGCCCGTTCCCGCGGGCCACAGGGGGCTACACCCATCTGTTCATCGCCATTGACAAATTTACTAAGTGGGTGGAAGCCGAGGCGGTGAGATCCATTACCGCCTCAGCTGCAGTCAAGTTTATGCAAGGGATCTTCGCCCGCTTTGGGGTCGCCAACCGCATCATCACCGACAACGGTACACAGTTCACCAGCGCGGCCTTCCTGGACTTCTGCGAAGAGATGGGCACCAAGGTCTGTTTTGCCTCAGTCGGCCATCCAAGGAGCAACGGCCAAGTCGAGCGGGCCAACGCGCTGGTGCTGAAGGGCCTCAAGACTCGGGCGTTTGATCGACTCCACAAGCGTGGGACTCGATGGGCTGAAGAGCTCCCGGTAGTGTTGTGGTCGCTTCGGACCACCCCTAGCCGGGCCACCGGAGAGACCCCTTTCTTCCTGGTCTACGGCGCAGAAGCGGTCCTCCCTTCGGAGCTGGCGCTGGGGTCACCACGCATTGCAGCGTTCGCGGAAGAAGCCCAGGAGGATCTACGCCGGGACGATGTTAACCTCCTGGAAGAAGTGCGGGACCGGGAGGCTCTGCGCGCCGCGCGGTACCAGCAAAGTCTCAGGCGGTACCATGCCTCCCAGGTCAACGAGAGAGCACTAGCAGTGGGCGACCTGGTCTTGCGAAGAATCCAGTCGCATGCCGGGTCGCATAAGCTGTCTCCCCAGTGGGAGGGACCCTTCAAAGTGGTCTCAGTCTCTCGTCCCGAGGCGGTCAGGCTGGCCACTGAAGACGGCGAGGAGCTGGCGAACTCCCAGAACATAGAAAACCTGCGCAAGTTCTACCCTTGACCGGTTGTAAGTCCCAGGCTCTGTTCCCCGACCAGCCGGAGTGTGTCTTCCTCTCCACCGCTGGTCGGGGAAGGCCTTATGTTTGAAATTGAATATTAGCTTTCTTTATCCAAAGTAATTGTTCTCCCTACCCTCTTTTCGGTCTCTTGCCCACTGTTGGGCAGTGCCAGGGCACTCCCCCTTGGTACCCTGCAGCCTAGCAAGAGCCAGTAGCCAAGGCCGAACCGCTAAGTGAGAGCGGCGTGCAGGGGTGGGCGATCGGGCGGCCGGTTCAGCACGATCCCCGGCACGGTCATGACACTCCGGGTGTCCCCATGGGGGTTGGCGACTTGAACACCGTTGCCGAAAACCTAAGGCCCTGTCACGACTCACTAAAAGTTCGTTCCCTAGGGGCTACCTGGGAGGCAAAATTTTGCTAAGTCAAGGGGTTCGAAGGAAGTGACTCCCTGGCACAAGGCCTTGAGTCTTTAAGCGGTCATGTGCTTGTTCATCCGGAACTAGCGAAGTCGAAGTAAAAACAGACGCTAATTGACATGATGGCAAGCTTGTGCTCCCGTTCCATTTTAATTAACGTACATCAAGTATCTTACAGATGGAAACAAAAGAAGGGGGGACTACGCTACTGGTGGCTCCTCCTCGTCCCACGCCGCTGCTTGTGCGGTCGCTACATCTTCATCAACTGGGCCGACATCCAGCCCCAGCGCCACGTCTTCCGCCGCCGCATCCAGCTGGGGGTTCGCCATCTCCAGCTGCGCGGCAACTCGCTCGGAAGCGTCCTGGACCCTCTCCTCCGCCTGCGCCCAGTCGCCTTCGATCCCTTGGACGGCGGCCATGGGATCGAAGTTGGCGTCACGGCTGGCGCAGCAAGCCAGCACGTACTTCGCTGTGGCCGCCATGACTGCACGCCCCTCCTGGGCGAACCGGGCGGCCAGGGCGGTGGGTAGGTGCGTGAGGAAGTTCGAGATCCGACAGAGGCAGAACGTGTAGTGCTTCGGCCCCTGCTCCCGCGGAGGTGGCTGCACCAACCCCAGGGGGGTAAGGCAGGTCTCCATCCGGTCGAAGGCGTGGCGCAGCATTCCCAGGGTGTCCGCCTCCGACTGGATCCGATCGACCTTCTCCGCATCCAACTCCGCGGAGAGCTCCTCGGCGCGGCGGGAGCTCTGTTCCCGCTGCTATCGCTCCCCCAGCAGCCATCGCTCCAGCTCCGCCTCCCGTGCGTGCGAGTCCTCCACCTCCTTGCGAAGGCGGTTGATCTGGACTTCCGCCTCCGTCAGCCGCTCCTTACTCGTCGTCAGACGGCTGCTCGTGCTGGAGTAGAGCTCGCTAAGAGCCGCCAGCAGAGCATCCGCGTCTACCGAAGGGACGGAGGCGGTGGGGAGCTCCGGGGTGGGCACGGGGCCCAGCGCGCCTGGGGCCTGAGTGACGGCGACTGGCGGGACGACCACTTGGGGGTCGACCCCCTCAACCTGCCCACCGTGGGGCTCGGCGGCCTCAGGTAGCACTGCCCCTGCGTCAGCGGCGCCCTGGTCGTCCCCGGCCTGGGCGGCAAGGACATCTGGAGGGGGCACCCTGAGCGAAAGGAAAAAATGATGGTAAGACACGGTTGGAAGGGGTTAGACTGTTTTTTGTGTGTGTGCGCGTTTTCGAGAAAATACCTAGGTGGCGGCCTCGGGAAGCGGGGCACACCCGGGGCGAGAACCAGCCCCCCGCGTGGTGCTGGCGGCGCTGGTCCTGGCGGTCTAAGGACCGGCGCCGATGGCGGAGGAGGAAGAAACGCCGCCGCTGGCGGCGGCGGCGGTGGTGGCGGCGGCAGAAACACCGCTGGCGGCGGCAGAAACGTTGTTGGGGCGGGGCGGCGCGGAGGCGGGCGGGCGCTGCCGTTTCGTGATCGTCCCGAAGGGTCCAACGTCGCCACCCCAATGGGAGTGTGGGAGGACAAGGCCGCGCCGGCCGTCGAACTCCCCGCCGCCGTTGAAGAACCCGCCGCGGCAGCAGAAGAGCTTCCCGCGGCCGCCGTGGAGGATCCCGCACCGGCCAAGCCCAAGAGGCGGGGTCTTTGGGAAGGCCCACCGGTGGCATCGTCGTCGGCTGGGCGCCTGCGCCTCCCTTGGTCGCCCCTCCCCTGGCCGCCAGTAGGAGGAGGATCCTGGATTATCAGGGGCGCCTGGCGTGTCGTAACAGGCGTACCCATGGCGTCCATCGTCGACATGGCGCGGACTATCACCGCACGCTCCCCAAGCGCTAACCGACAGAGCGGGACCGCGCCCGCCAGGAACGGTGGGATGGAGCTGGGCACTCCCAGCTGCCCCATCCACCTATCGATCGCGGCAGAAGACAAGTTCCCGGCGGCTGACCAAAAAATGCCGTCAGAAAAAAAGAAGAAAAAAAAGGGGGAGGGGGAGCGATCAAAAGTGCAGCAGTTTACCTCCGGTGATGTTCCGGGTCCCATCATCCTGGCCCATGTACTGCCAGGCTGGACGGACGCGGCGGCGCAGAGGGCTAAGCCTCCGGGAGATGAAGTCCCGGATAACCATGACCCCCGTCAGGCCCGCCGTCCGTAACTGGTCGACGCGGGCTAGCATCACCTGGAGCTCGGGCGTTTCGCTGACGTGAGCCCCCCAGTTGGGGTTACTGACCGCCGGCCCGGTTGGAAGCTCCAGCACTTCGATGCCACTGTCGTCCTCGACATATATCCACTCGTCGCGCCACGATCTCCAGTTGGACCGGCAATCCAGTGGGATGTAGCGCGACACGATCCCATCACGAAGCCGCAGGTGGCAGCTCCCGGCGACAGTAGGAGTGCCGCTCGCGGCGTGAAGGGTGTAAAAGAAACGAAATAGGAGAAGATTGGGTAGCACTCCTACGAACATTTCGCAGAAGTGGGCGAAAGCCGAAAGAAGGATGACGGAGTTGGGAGGAAGGTGGATGTGGTGAATGGCATAGAAGTTGAGGACAGAGAGATAAAAATCAGAGACCGGTGGAAGCAGGCCGGCTACAAGCTGCCACCCGAAGAAAACCACCTCCCCGGGCCGGCAGCGGGGCTCGATGGTCCCTGGGAGAATGCGGAGGGCACCCGTGGTTATATGCCTGGAGAGCTTAGTGGCGCCCTCCTCCTCGACGGACGAAGGAGGGAGGACCAGGGCAGGAGTCGGAGGAGCCATCCAGCGCGGAAGAATGCCAAAGCGCGTCGGGGAAGAAGAAGCAAAGGGCTTTGAGGTGACGAGGAAGGGCAGAGCGAAGGGAGTTGGAAACAGAAAGAACCGCTCCCCCTCTCGGCCAGCCTTTTATAATGTTGCGAGGGAAGGCTTGGCGGGAAACCCGAAAAGACATGGCGGTTCGTAAAAAGGAAGCTCAGGAGCCCCATAAAGGGGGCGCATCCCAAGGGTCGTGCGACGGTTACGAGGCAGGAATGACTGCGCAAACCGCCTTGGGAACCAGAGAAGTCGAAAGATCTTTAAAAGCTGCGGGGCGCGTGGGCATTTAAGGGGCCCCACCCGGGAGACTGAGCGGTTCCCTAAAGGGCAGTTAAAGAAGAGAGAGAAAAACAAAAAAGGAAGGTGGAAGACCGAAAAGCGCTCCTGGTGGGCCCGGGGGCTACTGTCGGCGTATTCTACACCAAGGTACCCACTCCCCCACACTAAACACGGTCGACGGCCGGGCAGGGCGCGTCCAGGCCCACCGCCACGGTGACCAGGAGGGTGGTCGCCCAGTGGACGCGTGGCGATCAGGCCAGGCCACTGGGCGCCCAGCAAGGTGTTCGCCCAGTGGACACGTGGCGATTAGGCCCGGTCGCTGGGCGCCCAGCAAGGTGGTCGCCCGGTGGACACGTGGCGACCAGGCCACGCCACTGGGTGCCCAGGAAGGTGGTCGCCGATGGGCGAGTGGCGTCTGAGCCACTCGGGCGCACCACTCCCGAGGCGGCAGTACCGGGATCAAGGACATTTAATGCAAATCCTGCGCATTAAATGCAAAGCGTGGAAGCTACAGTATGGCGGAGAGCCTTCCCCAGGCGCGTAATAATTACGAGTGACGTCACAGCAGCACTTCACCCCCTGACGGAGCGAGCGGCGTTGGTGGGCGTGGGGCCCAAGCGAGGAGTGTGGCAGGCTGGCGAGCATTAAATGAGGTGTAAGAACAGTGATGGGCACATTTAATGCGCCCGTGGCAGTGTAATGAGTATGGCTTGCGGTGTAAGCCTCCCATGCGCCCCCCGCCAGCCCAAGTATAAAAGGGAGCCAGGGTGCATGGGAGAGGGGTTTCGACTCTTTCATGTTAGGTTCCATTTTTTTCTCCCAAGTGAGGATTCCAGTTCAGACCACATGACACAAGCAATCACAAAGAAAAGGCAGGACTAGGGTCACATTTTCTGAGGGCCGAACACAGGTAAACCCTAGCGTCCCCGTTCTTCCAAGCTTCTCCGACACTCCAGTCTTTCTTCCTTCGGCGATTGCCCCGAAAGCCCCCCGTCTGAACCTCATAAGCACCCGATTCGGAGGTGCCTGCTGGCTAGTACGCCGACAGACGTCAAGACAGCTTTCCTTAATGGGAATCTATCTGAGGATGTATACATGATACAACCTGAGCGTTTTATTGATCCTAAAAATGCTAAAAAGATATGCAAGCTTCAGAGATCCATTTATGGGTTAAAGCAAGCATCTCGGAGTTGGAACA
The DNA here is from genome assembly GCA_036346355.1 of Rhipidocladum racemiflorum. Classification (NCBI taxonomy): domain Eukaryota; kingdom Viridiplantae; phylum Streptophyta; class Magnoliopsida; order Poales; family Poaceae; genus Rhipidocladum; species Rhipidocladum racemiflorum. Next base: position 58,912,043 of record CM070578.1, read on the forward strand.
TTCGTTTTGATGAAGTGGTCAAAGGATTTGGCTTTATCAAAAATGAAGAAGAGCCTTGTGTTTACAAGAAGGCTAGTTGGAGCGCACTTGTGTTTCTGGTCTTGTATGTGGATGACATATTATTGATCGGGAATGATATTCCTATGCTTGAAGACGTTAAGACTTCGTTGAAGAGGAGTTTCTCAATGAAGGACTTGGGAGAAGCATGTTATATCTTGGGCATAAAGATCTATAGAGATAGATCAAAAAGGATGATTGGATTAAGCCAGGAAATGTACATTGACAAAGTATTGAAAATGTTCAATATGCATGAATCTAAGAGAGGTTTCATACCAATGTCACATGGCATCAGTCTAAGCAAGAATCAGTGTCCTTCGACAACTGATGAGCGAGACAGGATGAGCAAGATTCCATATGCTTCGGCTATTGGATCTATCATGTATGCCATGATCTGTACGCGCCTAGATGTCTCATATGCTATAAGTGTCACAAGTGGATACCAAGCAGATCCCGGTGATGGTCATTGGATAGCCGTGAAAAACATCCTAAAGTACTTGAGAAGAACTAAGGGTATGTTCCTAGTCTTTGGAGGTGAGGAAGAACTGGTTGTAAAAGGTTACACCGATGCAAGCTTCCAAACTGACAAAGATGATTTTCGATCACAATCCGGTTTTGTGTTTACACTAAATGGAGGAGTAGTAAGCTGGAAGAGTTCCAAGCAAAGCATAGTGGCTGACTCTCTACGATGTATAGAGAGTACATTGCGGCTTCGGATGCCGCAAAAGAAGCTGTATGGATAAAGAAGTTTATCTCAGAGCTTGGTGTGGTCGCTAGTGCCTCTAGTCCAATGGACATCTATTGCGATAATAGTGGTGCCATTGCACAAGCAAAAGATCCTAGATCACATCAGAAGTCCAAACATATACTCCGACGCTTTCACCTTATTCGCGAAATTGTGGATAGAGGTGACGTGAAGATATGCAAAGTACATACGGAAGCCAATGTGGTTGATCCGTTGACAAAGCCACTACCACAGCCTAAGCATGAGGCGCACGCGAGGTCTATTGGTATTAGATACTTAATTGATTGACTCTAGTGCAAGTGGGAGATTGTTAGTGTTATGCCCTTGAGGCAATCATATGGATGATTGTAACATAACTATGTTTATGAATAATAATATGATTATTGGTCCAATGAATGTATATCATTGTTTTGATCAACAAGTGTGTGACTTGTTTATGAAGCTCTTTACTTATTGATATAATTCGATAAATATCTCTTATCGGATATCATCGTATAGGACAACAATGAATAGATCATCACATGTATTGTTCGATGATCATGTTTCATAGATCATGGGATATGGAGATATCATCAATACATTGTGGACGCATGTTGAAGAACATGTGTTAGATAGACCCACAATGGGACACTGCGAGAATGTTACATTCTTATATATCATCAGTGTATCTCATACATAGTAGATGTATGATCCTTAGACCTGAGATTGTCACATTTCCTACATATGTAATAGTTTACCTTGGGGTTACCAAACACTATTTCCTAACCGGATAGTTATAAAGGTAGCTTTCATGTTTACTATGAAACATGCAGAGGGAAGTGAGCAGTCAAGATGGAATTTGCCACTCCAGTGTAACGGAGATATATGTATAGGCCACTCGTGTGATATGATTAAGGAAGTGCATGTCCATGCCGTGATTGAGAAGTCAATCACAACTTATTAATATATCATGGATACGAGAGATAGATTGAACTGTCAAAGGATGACATGCTTCTCGCCTTGAGTTCGATCTTCATATAGTTTGGCAAAGGGATTATTACATCAGTACTTTACTCATATGCGTTTGGGAGTTGGCATGCTCTGCAAGGAGCCGCTACCGACTATTGGATTAGAAAAGGGTTTTCCAAATCCATGTCCAAATGCGCATGAACCTACAGGGTCACACACTTAACGGGTTGGGACGCATTAATTCGGATTGGATCCGTAATTAATGGACCTCGTGGGCTTAGCGCGTAGATGGGCCCTGACTGCATAGGGTTTCACCTCGTGGCTATATAAGGAGGGGAGGAGGCTGGGCGCAACACACACTTTCGTGCGGTTTAGAGGTGTTTCGCCAGAAACCCTAGTCACCTCCTCTCGTTGCCCCTGCCGAGCGACCCGGTGCTTGCACACCGACGCACGGTGTTCCATCCCCGGACGTGTGGACTGCTGTGGTGACGCTGCTATTACTGCGGCGTGGAGTGGACGATCCGTGGCGAGGACGATCCGTGGCGAGGATGATCTGCGGCGAGGACGATCCACGCCGAGAACGATCCACTACAACGACGTGCGAAGGATTCCGCAACTGCGCGTCTAGTGGTAATAGATCTATGATCCCCTTCTTGCGAGCAGCTTTTCTGGTTTGCGGTAGAAATTTTAATTTGTGCTAGTGTAGCATACCGCGTTCCCCAACATACCTTTCTCATCTTCAGAAAATCCAGGGGATTTTCCTTTCTTAATGTCATTCTTTAAGTCTCAATGCCGCTATCACCCTTTTGGGCTTCTCTGATCTGATGCTCCAAGGTTGAGTGCACTTCTACATTAGAAATGCAACCTTCATTTACTAATTCCAGATTGAGGCGTTGGAATTCTTCATGAAGTGCTGGCTGACTTTCCTGTACCATAACATTGTTGCAGTAACTCTTCCTACTCAAGGCATTTGCAACAACATTAGCTTTTCCAGGATGGTAATGAATACCAATGTCATAATCTTTAACTAATTCCAACCATCTTCTCTGCCTCAAATTGAGATCCGCTTGAGTGAAAATGTACTTCAAACTCTTATGATCCGTATAGATCTCGCATCGATTACCAACGAGATAATGCCTCCATAGCTTGAGTGCATGAACAACTGCAGCTAACTCCAGGTCATGAGTTGGGTAGTTTTCCTCATGGGTTCGCAGCTGCCTTAAAGCATAAGCTATGACTTTTCCTTCCTGCATCAAAACACATCCAAGACCTTGCTTTGATGCATCACAGAAAACTTCAAAATCCTTTTGAATATTTGGTAAAATAAGCACTGGTGCTGAAGTGAGACTAAGATGATTACTATTTAAGATTACTCTAAGTCTCACTTTAATGAGAGGAGTTTGGTATATCTTTGGTTAAATTCTTTCATCAATTTTAAATTGAGTGCATATTGATAAATTGCATATTCATTTGAGTTCATTATGTGCTTTGATTTTAGTATGCATGTATTAACTAGAGTTAAACTTCACATTGCTATAGATTGACATGGTGCATACATGTCTTAGTTGTATATCTTCTCATGCACTTCTCTTAGTAAAGTTTAATCTAGAATTGGATCACATATTTACTCTCTTTCCAAATATTATTTGCACATGTACAATTCATGTGTGACACTACGGAAGGGCGAAACTTATAAAATGTGAAATCGGAGGTTGAAACTATACGGTATGAGATTTATTCGCGTTTCTGGGCCGATTCCGGGAGTTTGGGCCTTTCCGGGGAAGTTTGGGCCTAAGGGAAAGGGTAGTGGGCTTTGGTGGGAAGGTGTTTGAGTCCAAGTGGGAGTGGGAGACCTGGTTGGGGCACCTCCCCCTGCCCTTTTGTGCGCCCCAAGCCAGCCCTAGCCGCCCCACATCCTCCTCTTCCCCCCAAACCAGCCGCCCCTCCCCTTGGTGCGCCTGTTGAGAAAGTTGTAGGTAATTTCAATACCTTTCAGTGGACATAAAGAACGTCCAATTCCGCCCAACCGTTTGAAAGTTATGCTCGATTTACCGAGCGTGTTCAAATTTGTGACGTAGCTGGGACAGAACGTAGGGTTTTGTAGATTAGACAACTTTAGAGTCCGAATCAGCTTTTCCATATACTTAGAAAAAGTTAGGAAATTTCCTAAGCTATGCGAGGATGTACTCGTTTAATCGATTCGGAGTCTTAGATCCAAAGTTATGATAGTTTGAAGTCTGCTGTCTCGAGGGGGACAGATTCTCTGCTTTTCGTTTTCGGGAGTAGTTTGCGAAATCGGGGTAGATGGGTGATGGCGTACTGTTTTGTGGGAACGTTGTGATTGTGTGGCATCTATGTGCAGGTGGTGTGACCCCGGGAGTGCCCTCCTCATCCCACCAATCCGTCGCCCGAGGTTAAGGCAAGTGTATTGGGATGGGTAGCATGTGGTTTATTTGCTTGTCTTGACTAGATGCAATTGTTTCCATGTTATGCTATCTTGCCATGCTTAGTATTTGCCATGATATGATAAAAAGGGTATGTTAAGATGCTATGCAATGGTTTATGGTTAATGATTATGGCATATGTTGCATACATGGCATGAAACTTGGCCCGGTCAGTGAGAACGTCATAACTATTCCGGTAAGGTCAGTGAGAAAGTTATGACTAGTCCGGAGCACCATGGATGTAAGACCTGCCTCGTGATTCCACCCACGCGGTGAGTGAAAGCGAGGAGTAGGCACCCTCCATCTACGGGATGGAAGGGGGACGTGGGTGCACGCCGACGGGTGTGCACTCGGCAATACCGGTATTTGCGTCGAGGAGACATGTGCATTGCATTGTATACATGATGATGATGATGAAATGATTTCAATGAAGTTGAGATATGAGTATGATGTTGCATATGAAGTATGACTTAATCATGATGTTAAGTTTGTTATGTAGTGATGATAATATTGAATTGTTCTGTTTGACCTATTGCAATATACTTGCTGAGTGATGAACTCACGCTTGTGTTTTATGTTGTTTTAGGTACCATGACACCGGCATGTGGGAAGGGGCAATAGCTACACATCTTCACGTAGTTCCAGTCACATTTACCAATTTGAGCCATGATCATAATAAGTGCCATGAACTTGTTGTATGGAATAATTTTAGTGTGCTTGTGATCCTTATTTGCTTAGCTATAGATCATGGAGTGGTTGGATTTGGTTTTATTGGTTTATGTTGATGCTTTATCCATTATATATTGCTGCTTTAGATGTCTTATGTTATGATATATCTTGCCATGATATTGCTATTGTTTCAATTCATGTTAAAACAAAGGAGATGCTGCCGAAATTTTGGTTTTTAGCATTTGTGCCTTTGCTGTAATTTATCTTTATTTATGGTATTTAGTTGTTGTTTAGTCTATGTTTGGTAGCATTCAGGCATACTAGATGCCGGGGTGTTACATCATGTATATTCTATCATGTGTTTCATTTAAGTAAAGAATGTGATCCTTCCCATAATTTAATTGATTCATCATATTGGCAATTATCTCTCTAGTGCATATAGATCAATTACATATTCATCATGATGTACTTAGTAGAGAACATTTCGTATGTCAAGTGTTTCCATTTCTATTGTGCTTCTTTATATGAAACACTTGTGGTAATCAATTGCTCACAAATATCAACTTGTTTATATATCTATTGAGCTTTTGGGACTAATGTCTTTCATGAGTGGTTTGGAAAGAATTAGGTCCCGTGTGTGTATGATGACCAAGGTATCTTGAAGGATAACCGTTAAGCCAAGGTCAACGAGACGACGGTGTCATCAAGAGTTGAGGACTAAGTCAAGATCGACGTGGCGTGTAGATCGTCGGAGAGGATGATCAATTCAAGGTTGATAGAATGAGAGTCTCATGAGGTGAATCGTGTCAAGTTGGACAAGGCGAAGATGACATCAATTATATGGTGAAGGTCTTCATGCTCCGGCATTAAGAAGGAAGACGGCAAGTGACTATTTCTAGACTTGTATTATCTTTGATTTAATTTGAGTTTAAGGATTGCTGTACTATTAAGAGGGATGTGATGTTGAATGACTTTTAGATGTGTCAAGTGCTCAAGTGATCCATCCTTATGAAACTTAGAGAGAGAGTGGTGTTGGTGGTGCCTGAAAGTGAGAGTTGTAGGTCTCTCTTGGATTTTTTATGAAATCTATTTTTATCCTTTGAGATTTGGGTAGTGAGACCTTGTTGGTTGCGTAGCCCTCATTCTTAGCTTTCCGTAGAGTCCAAATTCACTGAAATCGGAGTTCGGAGTCAAAAGTTATACTCATTTTCGTCGGGCTACTCAGTGCCAATCCGGACTATCCGGGTTGAATTCGGAGTATCCGGGTTCATCCTCTCGGTTAGGTCAATCCGGAGTATCCGGGTTGAGTCCAGAGTATCCAGGTTGTATCCAGAGTATCCAGGTTGTCCAGAGTATCCGGGTTTTGCGCAGTCCCAATGGCTAGTTTTTGGGGATGGCTATTTAAAGCCCCCTCTTGGGTAGCCGTTGGAACATAGTTGGGATGCTTGTTCCTTGGTGCTTTGTGGTGTATTCTTAGTGATCTTGAGCTCCCAAAAGCCCCTCTAATCTTAGATCCTAGTGATCCCCTTTTGAGTGAAGGGTTGGGTGTGAGAGTTGGTAGTGCTAGGGTTGAGTGAGAATTGAGTTCATTGAGAACTTGAGTTCATCTCTAAGTTTGTTCTTCGTGAGCATTTGTTGCTCTTGGAGGTTGAGGACTCCTAGACGGCTAGGAGGTCGCCTACGAGCCACCGTTTCTGTGGTGTGCCGTTGGAAGTTTGTGAAGGTTGGATTCCGCCTCCGAAAGGAAAGGGATCAAGAAGTGAAGTCGGCGAGTGCAAGGTGCAACACCGGGCAGCTAGCGGGTTGAAAGAGTCCCCCGTGTCTTGGGTGACCGGGCCATCGGCGAGTGCAAAGTGCAACACCGGGAGGACAAGGGTTGAAAGAGACCCCGTCTTGGTGCCGCCTCAACGAAGACGTAGGATCCCCTCAAGGATCCAAACTTCGGGATAAAATCTTCGTGTCTCCTTCTTTATTTCGGTTTTATCCTCTTTGTTCATCCGCTTAATTTGCTCTCGATTCTTGTGACTAGATTGATTAGATTGCATCTACTGTATCTATTCTTGCTTGTATCCTTACTTTGTTGCAGTAGAGTAATTTGTATCTCTAGATTCGAAGAAGTGCCTAATTTTATTGCTCATACTCTGTTCTGGCCGAACCAGGCAACCCGGAGTATCCGGTACATTGATCCGGAGTATCCGGATATACCGGAATATCTGAACCAAATACATGGAGTATCCGAGTTGACTATCTCGGGCTGAATTGTCTAAATTGTAGAATTTAATTATACCCATTGCTTTCGCATTATCTCTGATAGTTTAGTTTAAATTGGGTATAATTTTGTAATCGCCTATTCACCCCCCTCTAGGCCGACATCCCGTTCCTTTCTACAGCGCAGGGGAGTGAGGGGACAAGGAATGGGCGCTGGTGGCTGGACGTGACCGGCTCGTCAGGAGGTTGTGAAGCAGGGCATGGTCCAGTGTCGAGGTCCATCGAAGGTCAGCGTCGATCGATGGAGGTGATGGAAGGAGGTGAACTGCTCGCTCGTCCGCGCGAAAGAAAGAGGGACAAAGGGGAAGGGAGAGAAGAGACAGGGCGACCGATGCATGGGACCGGGCCCACTGGCAGTGAGAGGGACGAGAGAAAAAGAGGACACTAGCCAGGAATGTCTAGTGGGCCAGCCGGGCCCACCTGGCAGTGAGGGAAGAGAGAGAGAGGAGTAGATTGGGTTTATTTTCTCCTGGGACAGTAGCAAGACGGCAATAGTTCAAAGGTCAAATCGCTTTGGAAAGTTTTGAGAATTTTAAACTAAGCTCCTAGTAAAGTTTCCAAACTTCTGTAAAAATTTCAATTGAAAACTTCCTATAGTTTAATTTAGAAAATTCTGATAAGTGGGGTCTCGCAATTTTTTCTATTTCGAAAAAAGATTTATTTGAGGGGTTAAAATGCAATATAAAATTTTTATAAATTTAACTAGGGTTTTCAATGGTACTACTGATCTCCAGTAAAAATTTCGGAATTAGTTCATGAGTATTTATTTTAGAACAAATCATTTTATGCATTTTTCAAAATCCTATCTTTTCTATTTTTGAATTTTTAAATATAATAAAATTGATTATTATTTTCTAATATTTTTACCACAAGTAAATAGTACTGAGAGGAGTTGTTGGTAACATTTTAATATTTAAAATAATTGTACAAAATTTTAATTAAATCAAACATGACTTGTCAAATCAATGCATATTAAATCTTTTCACTCCATTAAATGTTCCAACTTTACTTTTGACTTTAGAACAGGGTGATATTGACCAAATTTACCTTAGTGTAAATATTTTATTACTATTTTACTTTTACTCTTTCACTCTTTACCATTTCACCAATTGATTTTCTTTTTGAAATCCGAATTATAGAGTAAGAATTTATAAATTGAGATTTTTGGTTCAAACAAAAAGTTGAAATGCATATTTTCTATTAGGCCCATTTTTGGGATGTTACACACCTACAGTTCAACTATTTTGAGTTTAACTAGTTTGAGATAGTTTCATGCTATATAGCCACCGTAATCGAATTAAATTCAAAAGTAGGTGAAGTAGTTTGAATTGAGTTCACAACTTACCCCACACAAATATATCAATGGCATGAAACATTTCATACTTCAACTCTAAAGCTCAAATCGATTGTAGATGTATATCGGACGGTTTTTTGAGTTGGGTGTCAAGCACCCGGTTGTCCTATATAAATTACCTGTTTAAAATTAATTAAAAATAAGTTATTCACAAAAATTATGGTAAATTATCACTAAGCAAAGCATCATTTTCCATATTCTGCAAACGCTAAATTACGGTATAAATATAACTCCCATTAATCATTTATATCCAAATTAATCGCTTGGCAATACCTTCGATCACCAATCCCGTCGTTACACTGGTTTTTCTGAAGAGGCCCTGGACATCGACTGCGATATGATGATGCGGTGATCGACGTGTTTGACCGGTGATTAGCCTTTCGTGAGAGTGCAAATTAGTCTGTGACACTTGTTGGACTCTTTTAGCCATCGTGGGGATTTCTGTTGTCGTTCGACAAGTACACATGTGAACAAAATAGATTGCCATGCACATACGCAGTCCAAAACAGTGGTAGTTACGTGATGGATTAAACCGGTCCTTTTATAAGCTTCTTATTATTCTTATGATTGGAATTACTAGTTGTTATTGGAATTTACGCATATATTATATTCAAAATGTATAAGTGTTTCATTCACTTGGTGGGCGTTGGCAGGCACATCAATAATAACTACTCATATGATTCATGGCTTACGGGAGAGTGCAAATTAGTCCTACGAACGTGTAGAGGTGGGCATTTGGGCCGGGCTTTTTTGGGCCGGCCCGAAGCACGATGGGATGGCCCGGTGCAAAGCACGGCACGGTACGGTTCCGTGCCGGCACGACAGTTTGGGCAGGGCCCGTGCCGGCACGACACGAACGGGCACGAAATCACGGATTAAGGCCTAAAAGTTGGCAGATATTGTTGATTCAGGGCATCTTCAAGCATTGCATTTATGTTTGACATTTTGTTGATGTGATTAATCTCTTATGTAATTAAAATAGGTAGTTTAGTAGTAGTGATTTGTTTTTTTTCTTTGCTCGTCACAATAGTGAAAATGGGTCGGACCTGGGCCGGCACGGCACGAAGCAGGCACGAAGCGCAAATGGGCCGGGCTTGGGCTCGCCAAATGTGAGTCGGGCCGGCACGGTGGGCACGATAGGCCATCGTGGCACTGCACGGTTTCGGCCTGAAGCACGATGAGCCCGGGCCGAGCCGGTACGGCACGACGCCCACCTCTACGAACGTGTGACACGCATCTTGTCTGTCGACAAGAACTGGTTGATTAGTGACAGTTACACCTGTGAAACCAAATAGATTGCCATGGACATCGATCGTCAAGGGTTTGCTAATTTTGTCGTACGAAATTACTGGTTAGTCAGGTGACAGGAACACCTGCCAACCAAGTTGATTAGTACAATGTTGAATTAAACGTGTTCCTTGTATAAGCTTCTTATTATTCGCAAGGTTGAAATTAGTCGTGATCAGAATTTAATGGACGGTCCTACGTACCTTCTTGATAATATATTTATTTATATTCAAAATATATAAGTGTTTAACTCACTCGGTGCTTTGGCACACACATCAATAAAAAAAACGTATTCAAGATGTCAAACTCCAAACACATCAACATCTACTCTATTATGCTGGAAGTTTTGCCGAGCTCCCCTCCACGTCACCCCCACGTCAATTTGCAAAAAAATTCCTCCTTTTTTTGAATTACAGATAGGTCCCTATAAACTATAAAGAGATTCTTTGCGATTTTCTGTGAGGGTAAGAAAAACGTTTTCAGATTGCATTTAGGCCCCTGATTCGTTACTTTACGAAAAACCCCCCGCTAAATACAAATCTCGAACGAGCCATTTTCTAATTTTTCAAGATAACGATCAAGTCCAAAAATATAACAACGAGGCCCTCGACCCTTACATTCAGGTTCTTTCTCTGTTTTTCCCGGAACAAATATTTTTGCCAACAGAAATATGTGTGTACAGCTCTATCTCTGGAATTTTTTTCCAACTCGATCTCTAATCTCTAGATTTTTCTCCCAACTCGATCTCTAATATTTTTCGAAATATGTATTATTACTCGATGAACGCATAGTGTTAAACTTGATAAAAAAAGGTTGACATCTCTAAAATTTTTCGGAACATGTATTATTATCCAGTTAACACATAGATTATTAAGCTCGACAAAAAGAGGTTACCGGTACTATCGATAGCACAAATCCACGATCTAATTAGTTGTGGGGCGTCCAATGAAGCTGGCTTTTGAAAATACAAAATAAATAGGAGAAAATTTTTTAAAAATATAAAATTTGGTGGGTAGTGAGATTTCAATGAGATGAATAGAATGCACGGTTCGGATCAATAGTTTCGTTTTCGAATTTTGCAAATACAACCCTATAGCACGGAGGATCTGTGCTATCGATAGTACACTAGCCATCCTCATATATATATATATATATATATATATATATAGGAAGCCTTTTCTGTACTCTTGGGAGTACATACTCCCACATCCAGTATACCACTTAAACGAATGTGTTATACTCTTTTATCACTTTCAATATACTCTAATAATAATTCTAAGATACTAAAATGCGACATTGTTGAAAAAAATTCATCAGAACTATTTATTTCTTGCTATATACCGTTTTTCATGTATAAAAAGAGTATATAAACAAATTATGCTATAAAGTGTGGGTTTTGATGAAATTTTTCGTGAAACTCACTTTGGAGTATCTTATAATTAGTATTAGAGTATATTCAAAAGGATAAAGAAGTATAATAACATCATTTATGCAGTATATTGAGAGTGGGAATGCATTACTCCCAAGAGTATACAACCATTTTCCTATATATATATATATATATATATATATATATATATATATATATATATATATATATATATGGGCAAACGCTAAATTGTCGTATAAATATAACTCCCATTAATCATTTATATCCAAATTAATCGCTTGGCAATACCTTCGACTAACACATCCCGTCGTTACGGATTTTACAAGATCGTTTTTTCTCAAGAGGCCTGGACTTCCATCCGCACTCGATCGACGTATTTGACCGGCTGTTGGTTAGCCTTACGTGAGAGTGCAAATTAGTCCTACGAATGTGTGACACGCATCTTGTCGTTCGACAAGTACCGGTTTGTTAGTGACAGGTACACCTGTGAAACCAAATAGATTGCCATAGACATACGCAGTCTTAAACAGTGTGGTATGTACGTGATGAATTAAGGCCCTGTTTGGCAGAGCTCTAGATCTCAGCTCCATCTCAGAGTTGAAACTTGTAGACTGAAATAAAGTGACTTAAGTTTATAATTTTATTCAAAAATGCAAACAGGATGACCCACCTAAACACTCTTAATATACCCACAGCTCTAGCTCCACGAATCTGGTGAAGCTAGGAATACCTAGCTCCACCAACTCCACGAATTTGGTGGAGCTGGAGCTCTGCCAAACACCCCCTAAACCGGTTCTTTTTGTAAGCTCCGGGGCTTGTACAGTAGTATAGTCGACGGTAGCTCCAATGGTGTCAAATCAGCTAGCTATAAGGAGTCACTGCTAGAAAAACGAGCATCACAAGCGGTACCTTTACAACCGGTAAATTTAGAACTCATTGTGATAGTGCATCACAAGCGGTTCAATAGCCACGAGCCAGGAGAGAGCTTGTACAACCGGTTGGGGTCCTTGGGGACACCAACCGGTTGTAAAACCCAATTTCTACAAGCGGTTTGTGTCCCTAACCGGTTATGGGCTTCTACAAGCGGTTTGTGTTACCAACCGGTTGTAGAAACCCAATTTTCGAAATAATAAAAGGAATGCTTATCCTACTCTATCAGAGAATATGCGTGGGTTGGTTGATTAGATGGGTGAGGCGTGGTTCACGTGGAGGGGTGAGGTCGTGGGTTCGAATCCCATTCCTCGCAATATTATTTACTCTTTTTAAGTGGCTTCTACAAGCGGTTTTATAACCGCTTGTGATATTGCCGCGAGTATCACTCGCTGTAGCTTACAAGCGGTTTTATAACCGCTTGTAGAAGTGGTTTCGAACGGCTTGTGATGCTCGTTTTTCTAGTAGTGAGTCCATCTCATCTTTTTTGCTTATGTGGAGGAGAGAAGTAGAGGAGAGAGACAAGAGCTGGCTCCTAACTAAGAGTCAAGCTATAGTGTTTTCCAAGAAAAATAAAAGACAATTACATGTGGACCTATGCTAAAATTTGTTTAAGAAAAACATCTTTCCTAAAAATATGCTTTTGAAAAATACTTACAATATCGAAAAAATTGCTGCTTTTCGCTATATTGAACCTTATAACCTTGTTTTGTCTCCTTTACATTATTACTGCATCCCCTGTATAACTTGCAGAGTACTTTTGTACTCATCCTTGTTTACTCTTTTGATTCATAGTAGGAGTTCTACAACGGTGAGGACCAGATGGACTAGGTTGCTTCCCAGTTGATTGCCTGGCAAATCTATTGAGCTTTGCTACCGTTAACTTTATTTCTGCTGCTTTATTATTTGGCTTGCGTGCTACTCATTTTGTAAACTTGAATAATTAATTAATAAAATACATTAGATATATTGTGATATTATTGCTACTGTGTGTACTAGCTTTTTCTGGATTAGTACAGGTTACACAGAGGATTTTAGGGATTTATTCCTAGAATGCGACAGTTTTTGAGTTGGGTGCCAAGCACCCAGTTGTCTTATATAAATTACATGTTTAAAATTGATTAAAAATAAGTTACTTACCAAAATTATGATAAATTATCACTAAGCCGAGCGTCATTTTCCATATTCTGTACTTCATACTTTATATATATAAAAACTAATTTATTGTAATAAAGTCAGTAAAAACTACTCCCTCCGTTTCTTTTTATAAGGCGTATTTGGTTTCGTTAGGACAAGACTTTGATCAACGATTACTTCATTAATATATCATTTATGCAATGCAAAATCATAATTATATATAAGTACTTTTGAATACAAATCTGCTAATATCAATTTTGTGTCATAAAAATTATATGCTAATAGAGTAATTGTTGGTCAAAGCCTTGTCCTAACGAAACTAAATACGCCTTATAAAAAGAAACGGAGGGAGTACTATCAAGGACCAGCAGGAGGACCTGCTATACGTACGCAGTGTACATTAATTAGTCCTTCGTAAGTATGGTATTTGTTGGATCTTTTATTAGGTACACACTGTACTCACGCACACAAATGCATACGCGCCCACTCTGCTGACGATTTACGTAACACGGATATATATATATTGTTCCCACTGCTACAGAACCGCGTATCACATGCGGTTAGAAACCGCTTTCAGAAACGGTTTTAGAACCGCTTGTAAGCAATCGGGAGTGATACCCTTCGGGGTATCACAAGCAGTTCGACACCACAAGCGGTTCGAAAGGTGTCCAGAAGGCTCGGGGGGCCGTCACGTTGGAGATCTTCACAAGCGATTTGTGTTATAAGCCGTTTGTGAAAACGCTATCTCTACAAGCGGTTCGTGTTTTAAACCGCTTTTGAAAACGCTATCTCCACAAGCGCCCGCTCTGTTAATGATTTCCGTAACACGGATATATATACTGTTCCATTTAATATATATATATATTATATATATACACATTATTCGATGAACACCCTATATATCGAACCGGAGATACGGATGCAGATGGGCAGCACGCGCGTAGAACTAATGTACAGTCCGCAGCCCCTTGGCAACTAAGCTACGGCTTGGTCGTCATGTGTTGCACCTTTTCAGCGGACTGATGGAGTGATGGGTTGTAAGGGCATTTGCAATGCATAGTCTGCGTACAACTGAGTCTTCTCTGTCTGCACAAGTTTAATTGACTTAACAAATACAACCCACTCCTGATATATTCCATCTGCAAGATAGTAAGCATGGTTGTATCGTCAAAAGCGGTGTCGGTAGCGTCGGTGTCTATACGTCGTTGAATAAGAACATAGCAAATAACAAGTTTTAATAGCGGCAAAAGAAGTCGAATGAAGAACCAAATAAAATCATCATATACATACAAGCAAAGCTGTAGTTACCGCTTCATTATTTCATGTGATAGTGATATCGTATAGTTCTATCTGATGTTAGTAGTTTAGGATTATACAGCATGCACAACTATTCTTTATGTATTGTTTTATTTCTTTTTACGAATTCAAGAAGCTAAGATTGTAGATCTAAATATAATTAAATTCAAATCTAAGAGACCAAAATTGTTTGTACTAATATAATTTAGTACATAAAGTAACGGGTTGCAAGCAATTAAAAGTAACATTGTACACCCTAGCTAGGTATTATTTCATAATTGTGTTCTCTACCGTCTAACTATATCACAAGGAAACTTGTTTCACATTAATTAGACATCGTTTGTTCAAGTATTAGCACCTTAAGTATAATACATACCGATTTCAACCCTAGTTGGAACATAGTTCAAATTAACTTCTAATTCAAGTTTCTTTGCATAAACATTGGACATGAGGATTCTAATGAAACTAGTTTCATTTAATTTGAACATCGTTTGCACCAAAATTTACATGCTACGCATTCAAACCTACACTTCTAAATTTGAATTTTGATTTAAATGGCTGAACAAAGTTTAAATATTTTTACAGATTATGAAACTGCATGATTTATCATGAATTTAGTAAGCATGATTTATCATGCTTAAACGGCCAAGGTGCTGCGACTGTACATTAGTCTTGATATGTACGGCACGTGTTGGAACTGTTTTCCGGATTGATGGGGATGGACCTGCTATACGCTCAGACTAGCCTTACGTCTTCAATCAACTAGGAAAGCGAGCGCGTGGAAAACGGATTTGTGTTTTTTTAGAAAAAATGGATCGCGAAAACATTTTTCTCGGGATCCGAAGAAAAAATGGACAACAAAAACATTTTTCCAACAAAAACGGAGAACGATGAACGAATTTGCATTTTTTTCTGAGGGAAAACGGTAATCGAAAACATTTTTCCCATGCTCTGGAGAAAAAGCGAACAACGAAAATATTCTTTCCAAAAAAACAGAGAAACATCGAACGAAAAACGAATCTACATTTTTTTCTGAGGAAAAACGAACAACGGAAATATTTTTTCCATGCTCCGGAGAAAAAACGAACAATTTTTTTCCATGTTTAATCTGTAAAGCTGATACTAGCATCTAATAGCTCCTCTGATAAAGAATGTTGTTTAGAGGAGCAAATCTCCAGAGTATGACAGTTCACGGAAAATATGGATCAGAACATGTTAGGCAGAAATGCAAGGACTAGCAGGAGGACCTGCTACACAAAGTATGCTCAGATTAGTCTTAAGGAGCTGCGAAGTGTACATTAGTCTTACATATGTACGGCACGTGTCGGACCTTTTTACCGGATTGATGTGGATGGACCAAGGGGCTTTGCATACTTAGCCATCTTCCTTCTTCCTTTTGATCTACTATTCCATTCTAGCCACCAGGAGATTACGTACTACTGGTTATACTAATATTATAATAATTACGTTAATATTACAGTAATATTATACTACTATTCTAGGATATTTTAAACTAACCTCTTTGAAGATGTACTGAAGATCGATAAATCTCGAGCAACATACAAAATGACATTCGTAAAGAACACCTGCAAAATACAAATCCCGAATCAAATACTAAAAAAAAAGTTACCTCTAAATAATAAATTGTACCAAAATATGAACACCAACTAAATTGCTTTAGAACATGGGAAGAGCAATATCCAACCCGATATCCGATAAATATCCGACCCGATATCCGATAAATATCATGTAATATGGGTTAGGATATGTGCTATCTGATTAGGCAAGTTGTAATATAATATAAAACATAGTGCTGCTGTGAGCCTGTGATATAATGTGAGCAAGTTGTAATATAATTGCACTACGTACTTTCTGGAGCAAGCTCTTATTATTGCTGTCACGTTCAATCTAATGTGAAACTAATGTCAATCGAGTCTTTGGATCTTTGGTTTGCTGGATAACATTTTGGTAATGATCAGTTTTTCTCCTATCTGATTAGGCAAGTTGTAATATAATGTGAAAATAATTGCTGCTGTGATATAATGTGAGCAGGTTGTAATATAATTTTACTAATATATTGACCATGTATTTGTGTTATCCAGCTATATTCATCATGTCAAAATTATGTATGTACTTGTGTTGTATATTTGGTTAATTCATGTGAATGTCGTATAGTTCATTAATTTTTTTTGCCTCGCATACTATTCAACTATATTATCCGTTTCCGATCCGTATCCGTCATGTATCCATCTCATATCTGAATCTGGACTTCTCCGAATTCGTATCCTTATCCGACTCCGAATCCGAGGCAATAATATGGGTTAGGATACGGGACGATCAATATCCGCCCGTATCCGATCCGTTTTCACCCTTAACAACGAGCGGGTGGGGGGAGCCGGCCAGGCGCATGCATCGCAGCGGCTTCGATGTAGGCGCCTGGGGGACATTTCCGCAATTTTTTTTTTACCGAGGCTATTCTTTAAAAAAAAAGTTACGGGCCAGTACAGCTACCACATTCTGTCCTTCTGTTTGTTACACATATATTATATTAATATTAATATGCAGCCGGATCGACCTATTTGACCGGCTGATTAGCCTTACGTAGAGGTGGGCGTCGTGCCGTGCCGGCCTGGCCCGGGCCCATCGTGCTTCGGGCCGAAACCGTGTCGTGCCACGACGGCCCACCGTGCCCACCATGCTGGGCCGTGCTGGCCCGACTCACCTTTGGCGAGCCCAAGCCCGGCCCATTTGCGCTTCGTGCTTGCTTCGTGCCGTGCCGGCCCAAGCCCGACCCATTTTTACTATTGTGACGAACAAAGAAATAAAACAAATCACTACTACTAAACTACCTATTTTAATTACATAAGAGACTAATCACATCAACAAAATATCAAATATAAATGCAATGCTTGAAGATGCCCTGAATCAACAATATCTGCCAACTTTTAGGCATTAATTCGTGATTTCGTGCCCGTTCGTGCCGTGCCGGCACGGGCCCGGCCCAAACTGCCATGCCGCCCGTCGTGCTTGGTTCCCGGGTCCGGCACGGCCCGTGCTACAGTTGCGTGCCGGCCCGGAACCGTGCCGTGCCGTGCTTGGCACCGTGCCATCCCATCGTGCTTCGGACCGGCCCAAAAGAGCCTGGCCCAAGTGCCCACCTCTAGCCTTACGTGAGAGTGAACATTAGCTTAACTACGTGTGAGACGTGTTGGACTTTTTAATCGATCGTCAAGGGTCGAATTTTTTTAAAATAATACATTTTTTAAATAATTTTGCAAAAATAATACATCGATTTTTTTTAACAAAAACACACATCTGTCGCCATTTAAATTGATAAAAGAGCCTAGATCTAATTGTCACATATTGAATTGACCGACGGATTATTTTGTCGTAGATTCATTTAGTCAACAAGGCCAAGCTTCTGTCACTTAAATTCATCTTCGGGTTAACTAATTTGGGGTAGTTTCATGCTATATAACCACGGTAATTGAATTAAATTCAAAAGTAGATCAAAGTACTTTGAATTGAGTACACTAACTTACCTCACAAATATATCAATGGTACGCAACATTTCATACTCAAACTCTAAATTCAAATCGATTTTACACGTATGGGCAGTTTTTGAT
Organism: Rhipidocladum racemiflorum; assembly: GCA_036346355.1. Classification (NCBI taxonomy): domain Eukaryota; kingdom Viridiplantae; phylum Streptophyta; class Magnoliopsida; order Poales; family Poaceae; genus Rhipidocladum; species Rhipidocladum racemiflorum. The sequence continues at coordinate 58,930,194 of CM070578.1, forward strand.
TTGGGTGCTAGGCACCTAATTGCCTTATATAAATTACCTAGTTAAAATTGATTAAAAATAAGCTATTTACCAAAATTATGGTAAATTATCACTAAGCAAAGCATCATTTTCCATATTCTATACTTCATAGATTATACTTAATTTACATATATGATACAATCATTGAACACCGCAACATAATAGTATTTTTGTGCCGTATTTAAACGGCCAAGGGGCTGCGACTGTACATTAGTCTTACCTATGTACGGCACGTGTCGGACCTTTTTGCCGGATCGATGGGGATGGATCCAGTTTTGGTGCCTGGCTTGTCCGTGCATACTTTGGACGTAAACCCCCCTTTGCGGAAGAAGGGGTCTGGAATGATCTCTCATTTAAAAAGTAAGCTCGTGCGGGGATCTATTTTCCAATCGTCGACATATATATGTATGTATATGTATATATATGCATGACATAAAAAAATGTATTTAAGGTGTCAAACTCGGAAAAAAAACATTAATTCATCCACAGCTTAGGTAGTTTGAGTTCCTATTTTCATGCTATATAACCACTGTAATCAAATTAAATTCAAAAGTAGGTCAAATTAAGTAGCTAGCATGAATTAAGTTCACTAACTTACCTGACAAATGTATCGATGGCATAAACATTTCATATTCAAACTCCAATTTTCAAATCGATTGAACATGTCACTACATAGATATATAGTATTATTTGTGTCGGAGATTATTATTGAAAGACCTGTGTCAGTAATAATATGACAAAGTTATTATTTGTAATTGTGTCAGATCTGGCAACTTCGTGCCACACATCAACCTCACGTGGCCCATCCTACTACTGGGAAAATTCGTCACGCGACACTCAATTCGTGTGCTTTTCTGGCTGTGTGTAACATGTGGGGTCATCTGTGTGTATGACTGTGGGCCAGAGTGTCAAGTACTGAAATACGAATTTTAAAGAGTGTCATCTGTGTGAATGCCCCTCCTACTACTACTCTCGTCCAAACACGCTTAACTTTGAAGTTCTTATAGGATCTAGTGTTTTAACGTTGATATGATCGCATGTGATATGTAACGCGTCCGTCTCCCCTTAAGCCCACAGAGCACACGAACAACGATTCTAATGTTCTCATACTCCGAACACGGTTTGAGATATATTTTAGAGTTGTCATATATACTCCAAAACTTCGAAGGCCGTTTTGAGAGCCTAAACGACGTTTTTTTTTGGAACTCTATCGCCGCGCTCGCACTCGCACAAAAAATCATTGAAAGACCGATTAATTTTTGAACTTTTTCGAATGAAGCTTCTCATTACCTTTCCAACGAGCCCAAGAACACCCTGATCGGAGTTACGAGTCAAAAGTTATGGCCGTTTTAGCGACACGAGAGGCGTGGACTATTTGTGTCGATTTTTTGCTAGAACCGACACAGATAATATTATTTGTGTCGGTTTTTGGCTAGAACCGACATAAATATATTTGTGTCGGTTTTTAATTAAAACCGACAATACATTATTTAATAGTCTTCCCGTCATTTTAGGTTTTAGAACTGACACAAAAACTTTATCTGTGTCGGTTCCAGAAAACCCGACACAGATAGACCGTCACCTATTAGGTGTTTTGAAGTAGCGTGTATATCGGACATTTTTTGAGTTGGGTGCTAGGCACACAGTTGCTTATATAAATTACTTGTTTAAAATTAATTAAAAATAAGTTGCTTACCAAAATCTTGGTAAATTATCACTAATCAAAGCATCATTTGCCATATTCTAACATTATAAACTATATTGCAATAAAGTCAGTACAAACTGGGAAAAAAATGATGAAATATACAACACAGAAATACAAAATAGCAAAAATATACAATACAAAAAAATTGCAGAATTAACGTGGCGGCCGCCACACCACACGGCGGCAGCCAGGTGTCATGCGCGCCACCGCCCGCCCCTGCTCACCGTGCTACCGGCTAGCTGCCACCGTGCGGCGTGGCGGGAGCCAGCTCCTTTTCCGCATTTCCCTCCTTGGCTCATGTGCTTCCCTCCTGGCTACTTTGGCACATGGCGCCGAAAGTCGCATGCATGCACATGGCGCCGGTGGTTGGAACAACGATACGTCGCTTCAAATTAAATCATGTCGGAATCCAAAGTCGCATAAACTCCAGATTACGACTAATAATGGTGCTAATTGTAACGCCCTAGTTTTCGCTTTCTGGAGAAAAACCTAATTTAAATAAATTAAATTCAAAATTTGGAATTTCTTTGGTGTTTATATTAACCTGGCATCCTTTCCCCTCCAAAAATCGGGATTTAATTTCCCTCCGGTCGAAAAATCGATTTTTCCGATTCCCGAAATTTCACCCGAGTCCAAAAATGCTCCGGAAATCGCCAAACCACTTCAATTGTGTTCCAAATATTCCAAAATGATTTTAGGAATCATTCCCCGGATTTTTGGACCTCCGTCCCTATTTTATCTCGCGCGGCTTTTGTTTAATGCCTGCGATTCGCGCCCGAATATCTAATTCCACAAAAATCATCCAAATTCCACGAAACCAATTTTGTTGGGTCCCAAATATTCTAAAATGGCTCTAGGAATTTTTCCAGAATTTTTAGACCATTTTTCCTTATTTTTCTCTGGGGCGAATCATTTGCGTAAAGGAGGACCTTTGGGAGAGTGACACGTGGCAGTGAATAGTTCTTCATCTTCAACCTCCAGCCAACCAAAGGACAGAGAAGCTTCAAGTGCTCATTCATGGCTAGGGCAATCTTCAAGTGCCCATAACTCCCTCAATTCAACTCCAAAATGCGAACGGTCAGTTGCGTTGGATCCGCGACGACGAGCTCTTGCCATTCCCCACCTTCACTCACCGCCAATCTCACCGGAAACGACACCATTCAAGAAAAACCGAAATCCACTAAAACGTCATTATCTCGGTCGTTTCACCTCCAAACGCCGCACCACCACCTCCATTATCTTCGTATAAGTATCCCCGTTCCGGGAGTGTGCTCCCCTTTCCCTCTACTCCACTCGTGTGCCCGTGAGATCAAGAAAACCGACATTGTGTTGAACTTTTTCGGTGTTCTTCGAGTTCGTGCTTGTAGATCCTTCTCCGGTGAGCCATTCTTCATGCCACTTGATTCCTTGGGACCGTGGATGAGTCTAGAGTCTAACCCAACAATTAATTTTAGGTTGCATCATGTTTTGGCGACGAATTTCAAGTTTTTCTCGATTCGGCCGGAGCTCCGTTCGTCGTCGATTTCATCGTCTCCGGTGAGAATTAACTCAATTCCTTCCTTCTCTAGGTCCCTAAGGATGTAATCTAGAGGTTCTAGGCTTTTATTTGGGTCAAATCCGTGCAAAAATGGATGCAAAATCTGAATTTTTGGGTTGGGCGTGTTCTCTGTCATTTTTGGATGGCACTGGACTTGGGCATGGGGGCCGTGGCCACACCGGCCGGCGACCCGCCGCCGCCGCCCGCGCCCATGCGCTATCGCCGCTCCGTCTTGCGCACTCCGGCGCCGCGCCGCCGCCGCCCCCTCGCCGGTGAGCCCCCCCTTGCCCCTCCTTCCCAAGCTCCACACCCCATTCATGGCCTCCATGGCATGAGCCAAAGCAAGGAGATGAAGCCAAGTGCATGACATGTGGGGTCACCTTGCCATAGCACAAACCCAGTCAAAGCCAAGTCAACGGTTGACCAGTCAACGGTTGACCAGTCAACGAAGGAATATTCCGGGAATATTCCCGATTTTCCAATTTTTTAAAATTCAAACTTCGGAAGCTCATAACTTCTCCGTCCGAACTCCGTTTGACCCCATTCAAATTTCTAAATTCATCTAAAATCAAGATCTACCTGCCAGTACTACTTTTATAATTTTTGGATTTCATTTATTTTAGTTTATTTATTTGTTGCTCCGTTTTGCGCGTAGCCGCCGATCCGTTGAGTCCGCCGACTCCGCCGTGGGGCTTCAAAGGGTTCAACCTTCTCGCTGTGACCAAGGCAAGTCTTCTTGACGCATGTTGATCCTATAATTTATAAATGTTTTACACTGTTTTATAAATTGCATTGCTATTTATCTAAAATGATGATGTGAAACGTTAGGCTGTTAGTTATACCTGTTGCGTATACCTCCTTGATGTTGTTGTCCGTAATCCTTTGTCGCCTTAGGACAGTGATCCACCATATTAAATATTTCTGATACAATACTCTTTGATTAGGGAAATGACTATTTGGAGGATAGTTTGAATAGAACCAATAGTGTGGAATGTATTTGGAGATGGATGAATATTAGTGATAATGTGAAGGGTTAGTTAGATGATATCGAGAATGATAATCGGTGATTGGTAAATGTTATTATCCAACATACTCGATGGATTAAATGGATAGTGTTGAGAATCATACTTGGGGGTTTAGTAGATGACTTTTGAAATATGGTCTCGCGATAACCATTTATGGAGAATTGTGAATAACGCAGAATATTTGTGGTTTATTTAGATAACTTGGTATCAGAGACTATGGAAACTACTATTGTTGATGAATTAATAAAGTCTTGGTTTTACGGCATAATATTCGGTGGTTTAGTAAATGATAATAGAACATATTCCTAGTGGATTAAAGTTGATGATTTAAAGATGATAATGTGAAGGATTAAATATATAATATTATGAAGTAATATCGGTGGATTGTATTCTAGAGGTTTAGAGATGTGATATTGTGAAGTATTCTCGGTGGTTTAGTAGATGACTTTGTGAAATATTCTTAGGGGATGAAATATTCTTAGGGGATGATAAGATTGATCGCCGTATGAATGGTGGATAAATCAATAATACAGGTCATAGTTCAAGGGAAATATTTCATATACAAATATGATTGTGGTTTAATATGATTTTGGAGTTATGATAGTACCAGGATATACTTCCTACTTGTGGATACTATATTGGATTATTCATATGATTGTAAGAGTATGACAATTTAAAGGTTATTGGAGGTTACAAAATTGATTATAAGAATTGTAACCAAACCCTACAACTTACCTTTTATAAAATAAATTATTGGTGGAATAGAATAGTACGGTAGAAATGCTTAGACTCGCAAACGGTCAATATTCACCTATGGGTGGGAATTTCAATTATCCCTTGAAAACTTGTATTGGAAGTTATAGGCAAGGAGTATTGCCAATGGTTTACAAAATAAAAATAAAATGAAAAATGGTTTTGGACTGGGGCGGAATGGTTTGTCTGGTGGGCGCGGATAGAGTGCTAGCTTTCATTGCGCAAGTACCGCCCCCAAGTCAGTTAAGGACCGACGCTTATGACTGTCTCCATTCTAAGCTTAACCTTACAACCACATGTCAAAGTGGGCACGACCTGGCTAACTAATTTGTAGAAACCTGACTTAGACTCACCACTCGGTGGAATGTGGGAGCCGGAAAGAGGCACTGTTGTTTTTCTCACACGGCGCAAGAGGGGGCTTCTGTACTGGGTGGATATAACCCTAACAGCAGTGAAACCTCAGCGGGTGGGTCAGGTTAGGCGTATACATTGTAAAGGCCTTGTCATGATATCCCTGCCGGCACACCTAAGGAAGTGTGCTAATAGCTTGGCATCAAGGGAATATCATGTCTTGTGGGTAAAGTTGTACACCTCTGCAGAGTTAAAACTATTCGAATAGCCGTGCCTACGGTCAAAGGCAAAGCTTGTTGAATGCTTTCATATTGGTAGACTTTGGTTTTTGGTTTTAAACTAAACAATGTTTCGTTTTGGGATCCGGGAGCGGTTAGAACTCTCGGGTGTGCTTCTGGCGGCTAAAGCCAGGTAGGTGGAAGGAACCTGATTTTGTGAACCATGGCGGACATAGCCATGTGATTGGATTGAACCCTGATTTTGTTGAGATGTGGCGGATAGAGCCTGTATATTAGTGAGTGGTGGTTAGAACCTTCACTGCAATATTACATAATTCAATTATTAAAAAGAATTGCTCAAATATGCTTTGTGAAACTTATTAACAAGTATGATTTAATGAAACCTGGCTTTATGCAAAAGAACCATATTAAGCCATCCTTGGATAGCCTACATTGTGCATAATTTCCCAGACTTGCTGAGTACTTTCTGTACTCACGTGCTACATTCTAATCGTGCATCAGAAGTGAAAGAAGCTGTCAAGGAATTCCAACGACTAGGGCACGCTCCCCACTCGATTGCCTGTGGGCATTTGGATGGGTCGCTTTGGTGTTTTCGTCTTCCGCTGCGGTTGTTCAAGTTGTTCAGCCTGTTCAGGCCATAATGGTAAACCTTGACCATAAGGTCTTTGCTTTTATTTGGTGTTATTCTTATTTAGTTATATGTATTCGTGATATGGTTGTTGATTCATCACCGTTTGACTGTGTGTACTAGCTACTGATCTGGGACTAGTACAGAAATACACAGAGGACTCCGGATAGCCGATCCGGGGGCCCACAAAAGTGGTATCAGAGCCATATCGACTGTAGGACGTGCCCTTAGTTAGAATGGTCGTTTTTAGGAAGCTTCAAAGCTTATGTTCTAAAAAGAAAAATCAAATAATGTGCTATTCTCGTCTTTTCTCTCTCTTTCTATTCCTATTTTCCCCGAATTGATTGCTTCTTCACCTTTTTGAAATGTAAAGTGGACTATACCTCCCTTAACAACTTCTATATTAGGGTACTCGAGTTCCCGCTGTCGACTTCAAGGCTTGATGACTCAAGAGGTGCAATCCTGCGAAACCTTGTGGTGAGACACCGGGAGTGATACCCTTCGGGGTATCACAAGCGGTTCGAAAGGTGTCCAGGAAGGCTCGGGGGGCCGCCACGTGGGAGATCTTCACAAGCGGTTTGTGTTATAAACCGCTTGTGAAGACTACCTCTCCACAAGCGGTTCGTGTTAAAAACCGCGTGTGGAGGTGCTCTCTCCACAAGCGGTTGGAGATAATAACCGCTTGTGGGGAGGCATTGTTTACTTATATTCAATATATAATATGTTTTTGAGAAGGGTATCAATATGGATTTTGACATTAAAAATAAATAGAAATATATGGTTTTTGTATACAAAGAAATATATATTAGTCATGCGTACTCATTCAGATAATTAATCACAGATCATTTACACAAAAGTATGAACTTAATAGACTAAAAGATGGACAAGTTTGATGGACACATGAAATAATGAGCACTTTTACAAGTTTGATTTACACACAAGCAACTTTTACAAGTTTCAAAGAATAAAAGGGTGAATCTCGAGCTCATTTAATTCTTGCGTGCATCGCTGTTTACGTCCTTGGTCGACATCGATGTCAATTCACCTGTCCTTAAGGACAATCTCTCCAACCCGCTGTGTGGAACTCGCCGTCAGGGGATACAATCTCGTCGACAATGAAGCCAATGAGTTGTTCTTGGAGTGCTTCAACCCGGTGCGGCGGGATCACATCTTGCACATCGATGTTGGGCTGACAAAGCATGAAATTAATAAATCTCTGAGCATGTAATTAAAGTGTAAGTATTAATTGACATGTGCACTCACCTCGGTGTCGCTTATGGGCACACGTGGGTAATATTTTGCATGTAGTGGCACACATAATAGCCACATAAGTTGTTTTCAGCTGTCTGTTTTAATACTCGAGTGCTTATTTGGACATTGAATCCATTCTCGAAAGCTCCTTGTTGCTTCTTGCGAAACCTTGCGAATGCCTTGTGTGACGCGTTAGTATGAATAGCAATTATCAGAGTTCGAATTAGCAAGGTATTTCAATATAATAAGGAAACTATTGTATATGCTATATACCTGTTTAGGACGTCAATGATATATTGATATTGTTCCACCGGTCCCCTTTTTGAGTCTTGAACAACGATCTTGCTACTATCAAGCTTGATGACCAAAAGGATCCAGTGAAACCTGTTCATATATTGCGACATATATATAACTAGCTAGCAGTATTATCAATGCCTTGGAAAAGATAAGTTTATTAATGCGTTCTGAGAACACGTAACTATACGTACATGAAGTTGAAGGGCAGAAGTATGTATGGTTTGTAGTGCTGTCCCATGAATGCATCTAGAACGTAATCCTCAAGAGCCTTAGCGTTGTATCGAAAGACGAGCTCATTGACAATCTCTGGGTCGATGAAGCCCACGTTGAATATGTTTTGTTTTCTACATCGTTGTATCTCCATTCTACGTAGAAATGGATAAGTTATTAGAGTTGCACTTCTATGGTACAAGGAAGTAAATGGTAAAGTTATGAGCTTGATACTTACAGGCACCAGCAGCTCATGAGAGACACGTTCATAGAGTCGCTATGGTAGAAATTGTATATGTCTTCGAATTCGAGCCATATGGTGTTGTCCCCGCGATAGAAATCTTCTTTTCTGACCCGGAGGGGGAACATTTTTCTTTGTTGAGCAGACTCTGTCATGTACCATTCATGAAATTGTCGCATCTTGGTTGACAGGTCCTTTATCTTATTAGGGTCAATTAGCTCCCGGCCAAACTTATATTGCCATTTGACTTCTGCCATTGGGAGATCATCTGATCCTAGAGCAGCAGCTATGGTACTGAGTCCTTCCTCCTTCATGAATCTCTCAAGGTTCTCCTGATCTTGCCGCAGCTAATCTTGATCTCTCATCTGCTTTGCCGCCGCCGCCTGACCACGTTTACTCTTCCGTGTAGCCTTTTTTATTGTACGTTCATAGTTGGATGGCACAGGGAGTGGCTTTGCACAGCAGGTCAAGAAGTGTTCCATCACTTTTGGATCAACTTGTACGTTTGGGTCAGCTGACTTCTTTGGTGAGAAGTGTGCAGCCACTTCTTTGGTGACGATCGCGTAATTCTCCTCGTCGGTCCTATCATATGCCCTCTTTGGAGGTTCCTTTACCTTTTTCGACCGGCTGGACTGTGCCTTCATGGGAGCAGGTGGAGGAGTATGGCTCCTGGCCTTCTTCCTCGGAGGAGATGGTGGAGGCGTGGTCTGTCGTTGTGGAGGAGGTGACGCTGAAGGAGGCGTCGATTGTCGAGGAGGCGTGGGTTGTCGTTGTGGAGGGGGTGTCGGTTGTCGTTGTGGAGGAGGAGTCAGTTGTTGTTGTGGAGGAGGAGTCGGTTGTCATTGTGGAGGAGACGAGCTTCCTCCAGCCGGCTCTGATTGCGATACAACTCTTGCCGGAGATGACGCCTCCACGCCATCTGGAAATATGATCAACCTTTTTCGCCAGAGGATGATATTGTGGAGGGCCTATCCAAGCTTGGTAACGTCGTCGCCTCCAGCAATATCGAGTAGTAGTTCTTCAAATCAGCTCAGCACCTCCTCCACTGCGACCTTCGAGTAACCCATGGGTATTGTGTTGCAGTGGAAGGTCTGGCCCGGTGACACCGGCAATGCCATGACGTAAGCCACCTTGTGAAATCATGTGCTGAAAAATTGGCTTTGAACTGAAAAATTAACTTAGATTTGAATTTGCAAAATGTGTTTGTTCATGTGTTTTGACAATTTGACAAGAAACAGTAAGTTACACATTAGCGCCGGACAAAGTTCTCAAAAAAACAGTAAGTTTCCCATCTGCGACGGACAGTGTTTTTGGGTCTGTTATGAACATGTTTTTGAGCCCATGACCGAAGTCATTTTCATATGTACAACGGACAGTTTTTCTTGGTCCGTTGTGAACAAGCTTTTTCGGTTTGGATAATTTCTTGGAACCAAGATTTTCACATGTACAACGGACTAATTCTTTTTGTCCGTCGTGAATGGACTTTTTCTAGGGTTTTACTTTTGTGAAACCGAGCGTGGCACGTTTGCGCCGGACAAGCTTCTGGGGTCCGTTGTGAACGTGTTTTGAGCTCATGGCCGAAGCCATTTTTGCATGTACAACGGACCAACTTTGTTTGTCCGTTGTGAACGTGTTTTTCCGCGTTTGGTTGGCTTCTTGGAACAGAAACTTTTCCTTATACAACGGACCAACTTTGTTTGTCCGTCGTGAATGCGTTTTCGCTCAATTAGGGTTTTGAGCGATTTGGATTTGAATTTTGAATGTGAATTTGAAATTTGTAATGATTTCATGATGCTTCTTTTGAAGTGGACTTTATGCAATGCTCATGTGAGTAGTTGCATGGATTGACATTGAGTCAAGTCGTGGACTTGTGCTCGGATTTGTTTTGTGGTTTGTTCATGTGCAGTATTGCTCAAGACGAATGTGGTCGATGACGGACCGGAACTAGGTTCATGGAGGAACCGAGGTTCGGGACTAGGTTCAGGAGGAACCGAGGTCTTGGTGGTCAAGGATGTCATGCGGGACGCTCGGGCTAAGAGAATGGTGCACATGAAGAATGGTTAGTCACGTGAGAATGGCAGGAGGTCATTCGCGTGCAAAGTGTTAGTCACGTGAGTATGGCAGGTGGCCATACGCTGCGTGCAAAGTGTTAGTCACGTGAGTATGGTAGGGTTGCCATACGCGTGCAAAGAGTTGTACTCGGCCTGGTTGGGCCAAGTAGAGTTGAGTTGATCACGGATTCCTTCTAGGAATAGGAATCAGATTCGTAACTCCTTGTGGGTTGGTGCTTTAAATAGGTGGGGTCTCTGTTGAAAGGCACCAAGTAGAGCTGAGCGCATCAAGCTTTGAGCTTGGTTTTAGGGTTTGTACTCTTTTGATGAGAGTATTTTAGACAAGAAATAAAGATCAATTCTTCCAAGATTTTTATGCTACAAGATAACCACGTCGCTACAAAGATTTTTTCTGCTTTTGGTTCTTGTTTGCATGCTTGTTCTAGTTCTAGATTGGTTTTTGTTCTTCAAGTTTTATCTTGATTTGATCCATCAAAAACCTCTCTAGGGTATTGATCTAGTGTTTCTCAAAGTCTAGTTGATCAATCTTTTGTCGTTCTTGTTTAATCTTGAAGTTTAGATTAGATTGATTCTCGTCAAGTTCTGGATCAGCAAGCTTGCGAAGCTTATAACTTTTGATCCATAAGTCCGATCGAGCTGATTCTTTTTGGGTTCGATTCGTATTGGAATCTAGTTTCTTGTGTCCAAATTTCAGATCGTTTCGACGGTTGGATCTCCGGGAATTCTCGTTTTACCAAACCTCTATCATTCTGTTTTGTCTAAAACGAGGCAATTATTTGGTTCTGCTTTTGGGGTGAACTTTTAATAGGTCAAGAATTTGGTTTTAGCTTCCGCACAATCATTCACCCCCCCTCTGATTGCTATATTCGTATACTTCGATCCTACAAGTGGTATCAGAGCAAGGTTTCTCTAATCTATCTTAACCGGTGATTAGATCAATGGATCGTTATTCGACAAAACCATGTGTGTTCGATGGTGTTGATTTTCAGTTTTGGAAGGCCAAGATGGAGGCGTTCATCCAAGCACAGGGCTTCACAATTTGGGAGAAGGTCTACAAGCCATATGAAGTCCCTGCAAACGACAACGTCAACGACACCAATCGCACACATGTTGAAGCAAAAAGCAAGGCGCGCGCAACTTGATCATCCAAGGCTTGGGACGCCTTGACTTTGATCGTGGTGGTTCATCTTCGATCCAAGATATGAGGTATGGAAATCTCTTTGTGATTACCATGAGGGTTCTAACACTGTCAAAGAGGTTCGCCAAGATATTTACAAAAAGAATACATGCTTTGAGATGAAACCTAGTGAATCTGTAGATGACTTCTTTGCACGTTTCAATAAAATTCTTAGCAATCTACGTCTTTGTTGGAGTTAGCTACACCGATGCTGAAAATGCTCGACAATTGCTTAGTGCTTTGGACATGTCCGTATGGGAGATGAAAGTAACATCTATACAAGAATCTACTACCATGAGCACACTCACATTAGATGTTCTTTACTCTAAGTTGAAAACTCATGAGTTGGATGTTCTTGCCAGGAAGGGTAACATTAAATCAATTGCTTTGATCTCTAACCCTAACATGTCAAATGCAAATTCTTCTTCTAGCTTTGCCTTGTCTTCCATGTCTTCTTTAACAGATGAGCAACTTGAAGAGTTTCCTGAAGAAGATCTGGCACTACTCTCTTCTCGCTTTAACAAAGCTTTGCAAAATGTGATAAAGAGAAAGAGAAGTGGTGGTGATCCTCCAAGATGCTATGAGTGTGGTGATCTCGACCATATTCGTCCAAACTGTCCAAAACTTGCAAGTAAAGCATCAAGGGAGGAGAAGGACAACGACAGAAGAAAAGAGAAGAAGAAGTTCTCTCCAAGTGATAGAAAGAAGAAGAACTTCATCAACCGCAAAGTTGTCCATCGAGTTCTTTCCGCTCTTGAACAAGTCAATTTGAGCGATGTGGATTCGGAGAGCAGCGAGGATGATGCAACTCCAAGCAAGCATGAGTTGACGGGGTTGTGTCTCATGGCCAAAAGCAGCGACAGCTTCACCGAGGGCGATCATGACAGCGACTTCAATGAGGTAGATCCTTCTTACGATGAATTAGCTATTGCTGTTGCTCGTCTTGGAAAATTGCTTGACAAACGTGATAAGAAAATTAAGAAACATGATTTCATTATTGAATCATTGAATGCTGAAATTGCTAGACTTAAGACTTTGATTCCTAGTGATGATACTTGCAAATCATGTGACTTAATTTACAATGAGCTCACCTTGCTTAGGAAAGAACATGCCCTTTTGTTGCATCTAAATGAGAAAAATGAGAAACATGTTGTACATGCTAGCTGTTCCACTGATGATTTGCATAGTTCAACTTCTTGTTCTAAATGCTCAACTCTTGAATTAAAATTGAAAGATGCAAATGCGAGGGTTTCTCAATTGACTGATAATCTGCTTTCACATGAAATTCTTTCATGCTCAACTTGTCGCAAGCAAAAAGGAAAAGTGGACGTTCCCTGCAATAATTGTTTAATTCTTGCTAAGAAAGTTGATTACCTGCAAAACTCTTTGGAACGATTCACTAATGGCAAGAAAAAATTGAACATGATTTTGGATCAATCTAAGGTTAGCTCAAACAAGAGAGGTTTAGGTTTTGATCTTCATGCTTCATTTGAAACTAAACCTCGTGATCGTTGTTCGTGCTCCTTGCAAAATTGAGTTATCTAATGAGCCTAAGAAAATTGCTTTTCAATCTGGTTTTGGTTTTTATCTTCTACTATGATGAATGCAAAATGTGCTTTTACTGTTAAAGCTAAACATCATGTCAAGTACACTTGCACTCATTGTGGTAGAGATGGACACTTAGTAGATTTTTGCTTTAGACTAGCCAAACAGCAAAAGAAGGAAAGAACTAAGGCTAGGTCAAATTTCAGCAAAGCACATTTTTATGCGCCTAGAGTGATGAAAACACCTTCTGTTCTTAGAAACATGGGAAAAGGCAAATCTGATTTTGTGCATAAAAATTATCGTGTTGTGCCTACTGTTGTCCGTCGTGTGTCTCAGTACTGGATTCCTAAACATCTTATTTCTAACCCCAGTACCGAGACCTCGACACTTTCTGCTTCTATGTAGGCTTCTCACGCGAGGAGGGAGAACATGTGGCTAGTGAATTTCGGATGCTCACTTCATATGTTTAGTGATAAGATTTGGTTCTCCTTTACTCATGCATCTCGTGCTAAAAGTGTTATCTTTTGAAGATGCTTCTTCCACTTCTGTTTTCGCAAAAGGCACTAGTTCAAATGATGCAGGTACACGTGCATATGTTCAGGGGGAGAGTGTCTTTGTTCATAAAGATGATGATAATGCTGTTGAGGACGAGATAATTAGAGGTTTACATGAGAGACTCTTCCCACGTGCTTGTGTGTGCTTGTTTTCAAGCTTCCCACGCAAGGCCACATCGACAAGCTATCAAAAGGATTTTCAGGTATCTTCATAGAACTCAAGATTTTGGCATTTGGCTTTCTGCTTCCTCATGGATTAGTTTAAGAGCTTTTTCTGATGTTGACTTTGGAGGATGTTGATTTGATTTGGTTCGTTCCACCTCTTGAGTAATCCCTTTTCTTGAGCATATTGATATTGGATTTCACTTTCTTAAAGATCATGTTGAAAAAGAAAAAATTGTGCTTCACCATGTGGATACTGAACATCAATTGGTAGACATTTTCACAAAACATTTGTCTTCTTCTCGCTTTTGCTTTTATTCGGGAGAACTTGGAATTGTTCATCCAATGGGATTGTTTTGAGGAGTTTCTTTGCCAAGTTCTTTCACTTAATGAGCTCACTTTATCATATTTCTTTATATGTTATGTAATTGAGCTAATATATGATAATCTAATTATCTCACTTGAACTAAAAATGACATTGCGGAATTCCTGGACCGATTACCTATAGCTAAATACTCTGTGATATCTTACTCTTCTAGGCTTGATATTGAATCCTCTTGACAAATTTGGGCTATGAAGCAAGTGTGGTTTCAACTTTACTCTTTCATAAGACCTTTAATCACTTTTGCATGTTTATAATCAAAGAAAAATGAAAAGAAAAGGGAATCAATAAAAGGGGTTGTTAAAAGCAAAACCTCAAGTTATGTGCTTCAGGTGCTTTCCTAAAAAGATAAGATGTATGCTTCAAGCATGCCATTCCCTCAAAGATAAGATATATGCTTCAAGCATGCCACTCCTAGAAAATAAAAGAAGTATGCTTCAAGCATGCCACATGCAACTTATTGTTTAAAGATTAAATTGGTCTACTAGATTGGAGTTGAAACTACTTGCTCGCCTAAGTTGTTAGTTGCTTCAATTTTTAAAGTCTTGCTTTTTCGCTAAGATCTTGCTTAGTACTTGGCTATAGTTGACTAAATTGAGGTTGAGATGCATGTCATTCCCTAACTTGTTAAAATCACATCAAGATCATGTATTTTGCATATTATATGATATATAAGGTTATATGATCGAATGAGCTCATCTTTTCCTATCTTGGCACTTCCTTGTTTCTCTTTGTGAAATCATTGTTTCAGGAAAAATTTTGAACCTGTTCTCTCTTTTACTCTTGATGAATCCATTGTCAAAGGGGGAGAAATTTGGAAATCTTTCTTTGAAAAGTTTAAAGAAAAAGGGAGAGTTGTATTTGGAAATTTGAGAATTTTGGGAGAAGTTTGGAGAATTTTTGAAATTTTTGGCGCATTGCACATTCACACACATTTTCATTCTCAGGGGGAGATTTTGTTTTGCATTTTGGTCAAAGAGGGATTTCTGTGTTTTCTTACTTTGGTCTTTGATCCTTTGGATTTCAAAATCTTTGGTAAAGTGAATGCCAAATGATCAATTCTAAGTGGTGTTGCCAATGTTTTCATCAAGGGGGAGATTGTGAAATCATGTCTTTGAAAAATTGGCTTTGAACTGAAAAATTAACTTAGATTTGAATTTGCAAAATGTGTTTGTTCATGTGTTTTGACAATTTGACAAGAAACAGTAAGTTACACATTAGCGCCGGACAAAGTTCTCAAAAATAAGAAGTTTCCATCCGCGACAGACGGTGTTTTTGGGTCTCATTATGAACATGTTTTTGAGCCCATGACCGAAGTCATTTTCATATGTACAACGGACAGTTTTTCTTGGTCCGTTGTGAACAAGCTTTTTCGGTTTGGATAATTTCTTGGAACCAAGATTTTCACATGTACAACGGACTAATTCTTTTTGTCCGTCGTGAATGGACTTTTTCTAGGGTTTTACTTTTGTGAAACCGAGCGTGGCACGTTTGCGCCGGACAAGCTTCTGGGGTCCGTTGTGAACGTGTTTTGAGCTCATGGCCGAAGCCATTTTTGCATGTACAACGGACCAACTTTGTTTGTCCGTTGTGAACGTGTTTTTCCGCGTTTGGTTGGCTTCTTGGAACAGAAACTTTTCCTTATACAACGGACCAACTTTGTTTGTCCGTCGTGAAGTCGTTTTCGCTCAATTAGGGTTTTGAGCGATTTGGATTTGAATTTTGAATGTGAATTTGAAATTTGTAATGATTTCATGATGCTTCTTTTGAAGTGGACTTTATGCAATGCTCATGTGAGTAGTTGCATGGATTGACATTGAGTCAAGTCGTGGACTTGTGCTCGGATTTGTTTTGTGGTTTGTTCATGTGCGGTGTATTGCTCAAGACGAATGTGGTCGATGGCGGGACCGGAACTAGGTTCATGGAGGAACCGAGGTTCGGGACTAGGTTCAGGAGGAACCGAGGTCTTGGTGGTCAAGGATGTCATGCGGACGCTCGGGCTAAGAGAATGGTGCACATGAAGAATGGTTAGTCACGTGAGAATGGCAGGAGGTCATTCGCGTGCAAAGTGTTAGTCACGTGAGTATGGCAGGTGGCCATACGGCGTGCAAAGTGTTAGTCACGTGAGTATGGTAGGGTTGCCATACGCTGGCAGTAAGAGTTGTACTCGGCCTGGTTGGGCCAAGTAGAGTTGAGTTGGATACGGATTCCTTCTAGGGAATAGGAATCGTATTCGAGAACTCCTTGTGGGTTGGTGCTTTAAATAGGTGGGGGTCTCTGTTGAAAGGCACCAAGTAGAGCTGAGCGCATCAAGCTTTGAGCTTGGTTTTAGGGTTTGTACTCTTTTGATGAGAGTATTTTAGACAAGAAATAAAGATCAATTCTTCCAAGATTTTTGCGTGCTACAAGAACCACGTCGCTACAGTATTTTCTGCTTTGGTTCTTGTTTGCATGCTTGTTCTAGTTCTAGATTGGTTTTGTTCTTCAAATTTTATCTTGATTTGATCCATCAAAAACCTCTCTAGGGTATTGATCTAGTGTTTCTCAAAGTCTAGTTGATCAATCTTTTGTCGTTCTTGTTTAATCTTGAAGTTTTGATTAGATTGATTCTCGTCAAGTTCTTGATCAGCAAGCTTGCGAAGCTCATAACTTTTGATCCGTAAGTCCGATCAAGCTGATTCTTCTTGGGTTCGATTCGTATTGGAATCTAGTTTCTTGTGTCCAAATTTCAGATCGTTTCGACGGTTTGATCTCCGGGAATTCTCGTTTTACCAAACCTCTATCATTCTGTTTTGTCGAAAACGAGGCAATTATTTGGTTCTGTTTTGGGGTGAACTTTTAATAGGTCAAGAATTTGGTTTTAGCTTCCGCACAATCATTCACCCCCCCTCTGATTGCTATATTCGTATACTTCGATCCTACAAGTGGTATCAGAGCAAGGTTTCTCTAATCTATCTTAACCGGTGATTAGATCAATGGATCGTTATTCGACAAAACCATGTGTGTTCGATGGTGTTGATTTTCAGTTTTGGAAGGCCAAGATGGAGGCGTTCATCCAAGCACAGGGCTTCACAATTTGGGAGAAGGTCTACAAGCCATATGAAGTCCCTGCAAACGACAACGTCAACGACTGACGTCAGCATGACGTCACGGCTAACGTCATGGTGCGGTTGGCTGTCCCGCTGACGCGCGGGCCCCACGTGATGTCACGTGCTGACGTCAGCGGCGACCGGCGTGACCGCGCTGACCGCGCCGGTTCGGCTCCCGGACACGTAGCGCGATCTGGGCCGTTGATTTGAAAATCAACGGTTCTGATTGGATCCAATGCCTCACGTTGCGGTGCAACGCGGCTAATCTGGGCCGTTCGATTCGAATCGGACGGTCCAGATTGGATCGGGTTTTCACCTCACCGTGGGTGGCGTGGCATGTCCCGGTGGCCGACAAGTGGCTCAATCTACGCCGTTCGATTTCGATCGAACGGCAGGGATCTAACCGTGCACGGTGCGGTTCACTGTTTCGTGGCTCAATCTAACTCGTTGGATCCAAATCCAACGGCTGAGATTGGATCTAAGCACCATAACGTGGATTTCGTTACTGTGATGTGGACGAACGTGGGCCGTTGGATCTTGATCCAATGGTCCAGATCTAATCTGGTCTCTACGGGTTAGGGAACATGTGGACTCACCGCCGCGGTTGGATCCCGATCGGACGACTGAAGGAGCTCGCGGTTCGGCGATGGCGTGCGGCGGAGCTGGCTTGGCTAGGGAGGAGGAAGACGACCTTCACAATGGCGTTTCTTCACGTTTTCGGCGAGATGAATGGTGCGGTCCGGTGCGCTTTGTCCTTGCGGTTCCAGACCCGGGCTCCAATACGGCGGAAGCGGCTTGACGGCGGCGGCACGTGCGAGAAACCGAAGCGGGGCCTAAACCTAACTACGGCGAGCAATTGCGCGGGTTTGGTGGCGGCTCGAGCGAAAAGGATCGGGGCAAAAGGTGCGCAAGCAAACGGAGAACACGGCGCCGGGGCCAAGGTCTTAAATACCGTCTTGGCGTGCGTGAAATCCGCGAAACCCTAACGGACTCGGAACCCCCGTGGCGGCGCAGTCCGAGCCGGATTCAGGCAGAGACAATGACGTAGAGCCGTCCACGTGGCACGATCAGCGGCTGCGATAGCACGGCGCGGACGGATTGGAACGGGATCCGATCGGGTGACGTGGTGCGCTAACGGCCGTTGGATCGAGATCCAACGGTCGCGAGCGTTCGGGCTCGGTGACTTGGCTGTCTCGGTCGGACTCGAGTCAGACTCGAGACTTGCCTTCAAAGAGTACTTGCTCATGGTCTTGAGCCGGCTCCTGGGTCAATACTTCACCTTCGAAGCCTTCGGGCACTTCAACGTCTACTCGTAAAGCGTGCAAATAGCAATAAATAAATAAATAGTAGACAAAAAGTGTCCAAACATCCAAATAAAGTCCGTAAACACAGAGAGCATAATTTTATGCATTTTTAGAAATTTGAATCGGCAAAATCGGAGTTAAAACGCCAAAGTTACAAGCGTTTAAAGTTTAAATAATCTATTAAATAATATTATAGAGAAAAACTTTGGTCCAAAAATTAAATAAAATTCACCATTAGGTAGATCTCAATTTTATAAAAATTTAGAAATTTGAATCACTCAAATCGGAGTAAAATTGCAAAAGTTATAAGCGTTTGAAGTTTCAAAATTCAAATAAAACAATAATCCGAATTAATTCATTTATTTTTGTACTGAAAAACCGAATAATGACGTCAGCATGACGTCAGCGAGGATTTTGATTTTCCACCGAATTATTTTTCTATTGAAAAATCGATTTATTGCGTCAGCCGGTCCATGGACGTGGTCCACGGTTCGGTTTGGGTCCACCGTGGACCCGGTCCACGAATACATGTCCCACTGACATGTGGGCCCCTTCGGATGACGTCAGTGCTGACGTCAGCGCACGGTGCGGCCGAGTGGGCTGACACGCGGGCCCCACCGTGACGTCAGCATGACGTCATGGTGCGGTTTGGCTCGGCGCTGACACGCGGGCCCCACGTGACGTCACGGCTGACGTCAGCGGTGACCATGGCTGACTGGGTTGACCACGACGGTCCAACTTCCGAGCACGTGGCATGATCTGGTCCGTTGATTTGAAAATCAACGGTCCAGATCGGATCCAACCTCACGCGGTGAAAAACTACTCGGTCCACCTGGACCGTTCGATCTTGATCGGACGGTCAAGATCCAATCTAGAGTTTACAACGAGGCTAACCCTAGCCGTTCGATCTAGATCTAACGGCTGACATCTAACCAAGCACGGTGCGGTTTTTAGCTACGTGGCACAATCTAAACCGTTGGATCTAGATCCAACGGTTGGAAATAGATATAGAGGTTAACACGTCAGATCTCACCTGGGTGACGTGGACGAATCTGGGCCCTTGGATCTTGATCGGACGGTCGGTGTAGCTCGAGCGATGGCGATGGCGCGCGGCGGAACTGGCTCAACGGAGACGAGGACGACGACCACGGAAACGGCGTTGCGGGGCCCCTCCGGTGAAGTGAATGGTACTCTCCGACGCGTCTCGTCCTTGCGGTTTCGGATCTGGGCTCAACGGCGGCGGAGGACGGCGGGCGGCAGTGGAAACGACGCTTAACCGCGGCGGAACCCTAACGCAACTACGGCGATTGCGGCGCAACCACGGTGGCTTGAGCTCGGTGAGTTAGGGCTACGGGTGCACAAGGAAACGTAGAACACGATGGCGGTGGCGACGCATTAAATAGGCCCCTCGGCGTCCGTGAAAATCGCGGAAACCGAGGCCCACACGGCTGTGGCGGCGGAATCCGAATCCATTTCGGATTCGGTGACGTGGCTCAACATGGACCGTTGGATCAAGATCCAACGCTACGGGGGTTTGGGCTCGGGTCCGGCTCGGGCGACCTGGCTGGCTCGGTCGGGCTCGGGTTCGGGTGACGTGGCGCGACCGTGGCCGTTGGATCTCGATCCAACGGTCACGCGCGTTAGGGTTTGGTGACTGGGTTCAACCGGAACGGCTGGCGCGGTCGGGTCCGGGTCGGACTCGAGTCTGACTCGGACTCGGGTCCGGTCGGATGAACAGTGAAACCGGTTAGGTTTTTCCAGCGATTAAATAATCCAATTAATTCCCAGAAATTCATTTAATCCATTAAAAATAGCAAAACACTCAGAAAAATTCCAGGAAAATTCTAGAAAATATTTTGGAACATTTTGGACTCAAATAAAATATTTCCAACAAAATTTTATTTGCAAAATTAAATTCTTTAATTATTTCAAAAGGGAATAAATTCAAATAAATTCCAAATAAATTCCAGAAAATTCCAAAAATTCACCAAAGTGCCAAATCTTATTTACATTCATGAAAAGCAAAAAATTGGGGTGTTACAATATATGAACATACCAACATACTTGTACCATCATACCAACATACATATACCATCACCAACATACATACACATGAAAACGCCTTGTGGGCATTTCGTCGAACACCTTATGGGCAACTGTAACAGGAGGAGCTGGGGGTCTAGGCACAGCTATACCTAGCTAGCTCCTCCAGGGTGGGGTGGCGCAGGGCGACGTCGGCATGGTGGCGGAAGAGTCCGGCGCGGTGGCGAAGGCGGCGTCGGCGCGGTGCGCAGAGGAGGCGAGCAGGGCGCGCGGGACTTAGAAAAATTTGGAGGTGTGACCAAGTGAGAGAGCACGAGCGATATATAAAGGAAATACGAACCGCTTGTAAACGTGACCTCTACAAGCGGTTCGTAATACGAACCGCTTTTAAAATATTCTACAAGCGGGTATTAATTCGAACCGCTTGTAGAGAGAGATCTCTACAAGCGGCTTGTAGAATCTATCTTTACAAGCGGTTTGGACTAAGAACCGCTTGTAGAATCTATCTCTACAAATAGTTATTAATTCGAATCGCTTGTAACAGTACCGACACGTAACACTTAAAAGAATGTGTTGCCTACTCTGGTTGACAAGAACTCTCCTCTCCCCCTTGGCTAGCGCGGGCGCTTGAGTGCGGGCTTGTGGCCAGCCGCGAGGTTGGCTATTCGAGCCCCACTCGCGCCCCGTAGGCCCTTCTTTTTTAAAAAAGTGTTTATATTCTTTATATTCTTTATTGTTTATTATTTATTTCATGAGGGAGGTTTATTGTTTATTTCATGAGGTTTATTGTTTATATTCTTTATTTGTTTATTGTTTCTTTATTGTTTATTGTTTATTTCATGAGGTTTATTTCAAATAAACACGTAATGCAGTAGAAGACACGTCTAAAAATGATCACACAAGTTCAAAAAATAAGTTTATACAGTAGTACTACATTTCAAGTAGTACCATACTATGTCTTTACAAGTCTTCCTTCGTTATGGTCATGACGTATGTAAGGAGCATCCAAGTCTGTGTCATTCAGGAAGCTTATGTCAACATCCACCGCAAAAGGAGGGAGCTCGTCGAACTGACTATACTCTTCCTCATCTGTGACGTCCTCAACTCCGACAATCCTTCGTTTGCCTTGGAGAACCACGTGTCGCTTTGGTTTATTATTATTATCTTTCTGCTTCTTAGGTTTGCTTGACATGTCTATTACATAGAAGACCTGTCTCACATCATTTGCAAGGACAAACGGTTCGCGCCTATAGCCGACTTGCGTGAGGTCTACGGTTGTCATGCCGTATTTGTCGACCTTTACGCCGCCTGAAGTCAGTTTGATCCATTGGCACTTAAATAGAGGGACCTTTAAAGGTCCATAGTCAAGCTCACATATCTCTTCTATGAAACCATCTATATCTCTTCTTAGGTTTGCTTGACATGTCTATTACATAGAGGGACCTTTACGCCGCCTGAAGTCAGTTTGATCCACCTTGCCTTTGTTGTCTTCGGCATCTATACGGACACCGCTGTTCTGATTGGTGCTCTTGTTATCCTGGGATCTGGTGTAAAATGTGTAACCATTTATCTCGTACCCCTTGAATGTCACGATTTCACTAGAAGGTCCCCGTGCCAATCGTTGCAACTGTTCATTGTCTGACCCTTTGAAAAGGATGTAGTTTTGTAACCAAGCGCCGAAAGAATCCATGTGCTTCAGTGTTATCCAATCCTCAGACCCCCCAGGGAATTCACGGGGTATAATACTCTTGTGCTCAACAACATACGGGGCCACCACAGTTGATTGTTTCAAAACCGTGAAATGTGCTTGCTTAAATGTAAGAAGATCATTGCATGCAATTGCTTTCCTTCCTAGTGTCTCTTTTCCCCGTAACCTCCCCTCATGGCGTGATATAGGGACGTCGATCGAATTTAGATCATTAATGTAATCCACACAAAACTCAATCACCTCCTCTGTCCCATAACCCTCGGCAATGCATCCTTCCGGACGAGAACGGTTACGAACATACTTCTTTAGCACACTCATGTACCTCTCAAAAGGGAACATGTTGTGCAGATACACGGGTCCGAGAATACCTATCTCTTTGACAAGGTGAACAGTGAGATGAACCATAATATCAAAGAATGCAGGAGAAAATATCATCTCAAGACAAACCACACTTTGTACCATGTCATCCTGCAGCTTAGTTTATCTGGGTCGATGACCTTCTGCGAAATCGCGTTGAAAAAAGAACATAGCTTTGTGATTGTCCCCCGTACCCACCCGGGAAGTATACCTCTCATGGCCACTGGGAGAAGCTGTGTCATCAACACAAGACAGTCATGGGATTTTAGGTGTACGATTTTATTGTCTTTCGTGTTTATGAGTCTCTTTACATTCGATGAGTATCCGGAAGGGACCTTCACACTATTCAGGCACTCTATCATGCTTTTTTTCTCTTCTTTGCTTAAAGTGTAGCTCGCAGGATGTAGGTAATGTTGTCCTTTTTCTCTCTTTTCCGGATGTAGGTCGTTCCTCAGTTCCAAGAGTTTAAGGTCCTTCCGAGCTTGCAGTGTATCTTTTGATTGGCCGTACATATCTATGTGGCCTAGCAGGTTCAAGCAAACATTCTTCGTGATGTGCATGAAGTCAAGTGAGTGACAAACCTCCAAGACTTCCCAGTAAGGCAAGTCCCAAAATAATGACTTCTTCTTCCACATTGGTGCCTGACCATCCTCATTCTGCACAGGTTTGCTTCCAGGACCCTTTCCGAATACTACTTTCAGATTCTTTACCATAGCAAGCACATGTGGCCCACTACGATGCTGAGGCCTAGCACGAAGGTCTAGTTGCCCGTTAAATTTCCTGCACTTATTCCGCCATGGGTGACTCGTAGGAAGAAACCTACGGTGACCCATATACACAACCTTTCGAGAGTTTTTCAGGTACATGCTGTCCGTTTTATCTAAGCATTGGACGCAAGCTCTATATCCTTTGATAGTTTGGCCGGACAAAGTTATCAGCAAAGCGATCGTTGATTGTTACAAATAACAATGCACGTAGGGTGAAATACTCCCTTTTGTACTCATCCCATACCCGTGCACCATCCTCCCACAACGTCACAAGATCTTCAACCAATGGTTTCAGGTAGACATCGATGTCATTTCCAGGTTGCTTGGGGCCTTGGATCAACAACAGCATCATGATGTACTTTTGCTTCATACACAGCCATGAAGGAATGTTATACATACATAGTGTAACAGGCCAGGTGCTATGGTTGCTGCTCAACTCTCCGAAAGGATTCATCCCATTGGTACTTAACCCAAACCTTATGTTTCTCACCTCTTGTGCGAAGTCTGGGTACGTCCGATCGACTTTCCTCCACTGTGAGCCATCTACAGGGTGTCTAAGCATACCGTCATCCTTACGCTCTTCTTTGTGCCAACGCATCATCTGGGCATGCGCTTTGTTAACAAACATACGCTTCAATCGAGGAATCACAGGGAAATACCACAACACTTTAGCTGGAGGTCTCTTCTTCTTACGCTCCCCATCTATTTCACCTGGATCATCTCTCTTCACCTTATACCGTGATTCTTTGCACACTGGACAAACATCCAAATTGGCATACGCATTGCGATACAGGATGCAATTGTTACGACATGCGTGTATCTTCTGTACTTTCAGTCCCAAAGGACAGACAACTTCCTTTGCTTCATATGTAGATTCAGGCAGAGTGTTATCTTCTGGAAGCAACTTCTTTATGAGTGATAACAACTCATCGAATCCCTTATCTGACACACTATTTGTGGCCTTCTATTGCATAAGTTCAAGTGTGGTACGCAACTTTTTATGGTCCTGCCCACAGTTTGGGTACAAAGGAGTTCTGTGGTCCTCTAACATGCGCTGGAACTTCTCGAACTATCTTTCATCTGTGTAGTCTCCCTCACCATCACGCAGCATCTGGTCCAGCTCATCACCACCAAAGTCACTGAGTGTATCTCCCACAAAATAGCATTGCGTGGCGTCTGGGATATTGTTGAATCCCTCTTCTTCTTCCTCGTCTTCTTTATCGTCTTCCTCGTCTTCGCCATGGTTGGTCCAACAGGTATAGTTTGGCATGAAACCTCTCATCATCAAATGGTTCATAACCTGCCATCGCTGTGAGTGCTCCTTCTCGTTCTTGCAATCTACGCACGGACAACATATGAAGCTGCCTGGAGGCAGGAATGCATTGGCCGCATCGAGAAAAGCCTGCACGCCATCAATGAACTCTCTCGAGCGACGGTCCGCATTGTACATCCATTGCCAGTTCATCTACAACAAGTTATAATTTCATATATTTTTTCTTCTCCAAGAAAAACAACCCCACCTACACCTTCATGCAATTAAAGATCTACCTTTCTAATTATTTTTTTTATCCCTTTCTACCTTTGTAATTATTTTTTTATCCTTCACATGTTTTCCTATTTTATTTTATACACTACTAATTACTTCATTGCAATGTCATATTTTGAACTAGATCTCCACCATACATCTTCATACCATAACAAAAACAAGCATACGAAATAAATTTTGGGGAACAACTTCATACCATACACATTTCAACATGTTCTAGAGTGACCTAGCAAAGCAACACATTTCAACATGAATAAATCATGATTTATCCACATCCAATGCATAAAAAACAGCAATATGTAGGTGAGAAAGATGCTAACATGCTCTTACTGACCTTGAAACACTTAATTTGAAGCTAAATCACCAGCAATTTAAAAACTACAAATTTGGGTAGCACCTCCCCGGAAGAACAGTGCTCGGCCTCCTTTGTTCATGACTGTTGGCTCGGGGAGGAAGAAGGGTTTAAAATGCGCTGGGCGGGAGGGCTTCTATAACCGGTTGGAGACACAAGCCGCTTCTGATGGTTGAATTCTAGAAGCGGTTTGTGTTTCAAACCGCTTCTAACTTTCCAGAAGCGGTTTGATACACGAACCGCTTCTAAAACTCAACCATCAGAAGTGGTGTGTGTGTGTGTCAAATCGGTTCTAGAAGTCCTGTCCTACCTGTTGCCACGAACCGCTTCTGGTGCGCACATTACAACCGGTTCGCATGAAACCGCTTCTAATATGCCGGTTGTGATGCCCGGTTCTGTAGTAGTGTAAATGAGTAGAAGATGAAATGATAATTTCAGTGTAATATTACGTGCATAAAATAACATGCAGTAGTTAAATAAAAGAATATCCCCGCCTTCCATAAAAATTACGAATTAATCGTAGCACCTAAAAATGTTTTTGTCGGTCAGAATATTCGAAAGGAATAAAAAGTTCAATTAAATATTGTTGCATGAAATAACAACCTTCTTTTGGGAATCTGAGGCTCTCCAGAGGTCAAGACCCTCTGGCGAGCTTGCACTCGAACGTTAAACTGTCTCGGGGGGCTGGACCCTCCGATGATCATTGGACTGTATTTATTTCACACGATTATTCGCTCGAGCGAAGGACTGTTTTTATTTTTGGACATAATCACTACTTGGACCCGAAAGGAGTTGACCTCTTTTCTGAACTTAATAACTCGAACCAAAGTAGTTGCTTAATCTGAATTAAATATCGGTGGCCTGAAGTTCTAGACCTTGGTAAGTTATTTTGTCTTATTACTTATTTTGTTTCTTATTGATGTTTTTGCTTCATGTAGATACTGACGTTGGAGAGACCGCACCTGTCGACCTGAACGCCGATCCAAAAAACTCCGAGCAAGGCAAGCACCTCCCTCAATCATGTTGATACCACTATTTTACCTACATTATGTTGTTATGAACAAATCTATGTATGCATGCGTTACATGCAGTAAACACGATATATTGCGAGCCTGGTAGATATATCCCCGTATTCCACTAAAATTTGCGAATTAATCGTAGCACATAAAAATGTGTACGTGGGTAAGAATATTGAAATGGAATATAAAGTTCAGTTAAATATTCTTGCATAAAATATTAGAAACCAGTAGTTAAATTAAAGGATATCCCCGTATTCCATAAAAATTATGAATTAACTGTGACACCTAAAAAATGTGTACGTAAGTAAGAATATTCGAATGGAATAAAAAGTTCAATTAGTTCTTGCTACATAAAATAAGAACCATACTTTGGGACTATGAGTCTATCTAGAGGTCAGGACCCTCTGGCGAGCTTGCACTGGAACGTTGAACTGTCTCGAGGGGTTGGACACTCCGATGACCATTGTACTGTATTTATTTCGCACGATTATTCGCTCGAGCGAAGGACTGTTTTTATTTTTGGACGTAATCATAATTTGGACCCGAAAGGAGTTGACCTCCTTTCAGAACTTAATAACTCGAACCAAAGTTGCTGCTTAATCTGACTTAAATATTAGTGGCCCGAAGTTCAGGTCCGTGGTAAGTTATTTTGCCTTATTACTTTATTTACTTCTTATTGTTGTTTTTTGCTATCATGTAGATACCGACATTCCAGAGACCACACCTGTCGATCTCGACTCCGTTCAAGAAAACTCCGAGCAAGTCAAGCACCTCGTTCAATCATGTTGATCCCACTATTTTACTTAGAATATGTTGTTGTGAACAATCTATGTATGCATGCGTTACTTTTAATAGACATCCTAAATTGTGAATCTGGTAGATATATTCCGGCATTCCATAAAAATTTGAAATGACATCGTTGACATTCATGAAATTTGGTTAATGTATAATCATGGTCATTAGAAGTTATAATGGTGAACATATAATGAGTACAAGATGATTACAAGATGAAATAACAGTAGTAATGTACTGAGTAGATTATTGGAATGACCGAAGAAATAATGGCTATTAGTACACAATTAGAATTACTTGTACTACAAAAAATGACAATATTAGTAGACGGAGTAGCTGCCGAAATGATAAACATTGGCGTAATATTACATACATGAAATAACAGCCATAGCAGGGTACTTGAAATATACGTAGATGAACTGACACCCTTGTCTATCTCTAGTAAATTTGGTAAAAATCAATAATGGAATGTAATTGGAATCAAACATTGAAAATTTTACAGATGGATCCTAATAACATTACAAACCCTGTGTAAACTACATATGTCATACAATATAATTATATGTTGTCATATGTTTTGACCGTATGTAAGCATATGACTAGTTCATTCGTAATTAAAATTTGAAGAATATTGGCGGTGCAATAATATTATAGTGTTGTACCGTAATGCTACAGAAATCGATGGCAAGTGCGCTTCACATATGGTATGGGGAGGAGCCCGCAAATGTGCAGGGCCCATTTGTCAGCATGCACAATTGCATGTACATACAGACAACTGTAAATCCACCGCTAGAGTTGCGCACAATAACAAGAGCAGTTGCCCAAGCTCTTAGTATTGATCGTGCGGCGTACAAGCTTGTGGTAGATGGGGTTAGGCCCTATTCGAGCTCCGTAGAGCGAGCTCCTGGCAGTTCGGCCGGGAAGGCAGGGACGAGCCGAGCACAGGAGGAGGACATGGAGGTTAATTTTGTCGAATAACCGCAACCCGAAGAGGATTTTGCCATGAGCGCGCAACAAGTCTTCGATCAAGGGGGCTTGGCAGGGACTGGCGAGATGGATGCGCCCGTTCTTGAGGTCTATGCGAATGCCCTAGGGGACGACCGTGACTCTACTGATGGTGACGGTCCTGACGAAGATGAGGACCCGGGGCTAGCAATCGCGTTTTTGCACTCGCTGGACCCGGCCAACTGCGTTATAGCAGGTTTGGAGGATATTTCTAGGTGGGGCTATGACCATAGTGACATAGCAGTCGGGCAGGAGTTTGCCACGAAGGACGAAGAGATGCACTTTGTGAATAATCACGCCGTGGTGACCCGGCGTGACCACCGTGTGTCACGATCGGAGCCGAACGCCTTCGAGCTGAGAAGCACGAAAGGGCAGGAGTGCGGCTTCTATATTCGTGCTCACCGCCCTAAACATGAGCACCGTTTCATTATAGGCCAGCACGATCCACACACCTGCACCGAGGAGGTTGTTTGGAACACAAGCTGCGTTGTGAAATCCAAATTTATCGCACAAATCCTGTTAGGCGTGCTGCAGGCCGACATAAGTCTCAGGCCAGCAACCATAATTGCTGAGGTGTAGAACAGGACAGGGATGTCCATAAACTACATACAGGCCTGGCGAGCAAAGTAGATGGCTTTAAAAATGTTGTTTGGCGGCTTTATGGAGTCATTCAATTAGGCTCCACGCTTACTAAGGTGGATAGCTGCAACAAACCCGGGATCTGAACATGCTATTGCTGTTGAACCGGTGCAGCTTCCTGATGGAACGGTGGCTCAAGAACACTACTACCTCCTTATGGTGTTCTGGGCGTTCGGCCCATGCATCATGGCATTCATCCATTGCCGTCCGGTTATATGCGTGGATGGGACATTTCTATCTGGCCAGTACAATGGCACTCTTCTTACCGCCCTAGCTGCCGATGCAAACAACCAACTACTATCGCTGGCATTCGCCGTGGTAGAGAGCGAAAGCAACGACAGCTGGTTCTGGTTCATGTCCCTGCTAAAGACTCGTGTGGTGTGGGATAGGGGTGGTGTGTGTGTGGTATCGGATCGTAATGCAGGGCTACTGAACGCCCTTGATAGAATGGTGGAAGATGAAAATTGCCCTTGCCCGTGGAGAGACGTACATCGTTGAAGGACCATGTGGAAGTCCATCCATATTTGTGATGAGTATTTGACTTTATTTGAGCAAGGTGTGATAATGTTTGAGTTTGATTTGAATCAGAATTCAAAAGGAAGCAATTTGGGTTGTGTTGGTCTCTTGTGGTACTACCGGCCTTTGGCTGGCGGTAGAACTGACAAATGAATGAGACATGATTAATTGTGAGTATTTGTGATGTTTATTGCATATTATTGGACAATGCTATGTGATGGTTTTCCTTGTATTTGATGGTTGCAGAACAACGGTGCTAGGTCATGGTGAGGCGGATGATGACCGGGACTAGGCGAGGTGCGTCAGAGGTCCAGACGGTTGGAGATCGCCAAAAGATGATCGGAGACGGAGTCTGGGCAAGTCAAAGAAGATAAGGAAAGGGGATGATACTAGCTAGATGCCGCGAGGATCGATGAGGGCCGTTGGATCGCGGTCTAGTTGATAGGATAGTGGGTCTAGTAGTATGCTTTGAAAACCGTGCAAGAAAACCCATTATGTGTGTAGGGTTTTGGGTGTCCCTTGCATGGTGGAGTGAGTGGATTAATCCTAGCCCTTGGTGGAGTACTCTAGGGTTTGGGCCTCATCCAAGGGTAGTAGGTGGCCCAAGAGTAGTATAAATAGAGGGGTGGAGGGAGGCCTCCATGCCCATTCATTCTTTGAGTGGTTGTGTTGCTCATTTGAGCTTTGCCCACATGAAGTGAGGCTTTGTAATCACACATATCTGAATGAAATAGAAGTTTCAAGAGCCAAATTTATTTTCTCGCAATTTAAATTCTTGCAATTTACATTATGTCTTTACTTTCAGCATTTACTTTCATGTATTAAATTCAGCATTTACATTCCCGTATTTACATTTATGATTGTTGGATTTTGTTCTTGACTTGAGTGATTCGCATTCACCTCCTTCTATATTCTATTTGGATCTTCGCTCAAGATCGAGTCCATTTGCCAAAGTTTGTATGCCGCAAGAGTTTATTTGTCAAGTTTCTATTAAGATCGCAAATCTGTCCTGAACTTGTTCTTCGCGCAGCAGTTAGTCTTTGATTTCTAGAAAAATCTATAAAAATCCTTTTTGACTGAATCTTGTTGGAGAATGTGCGTGACTCATATATCCATCTATGTAAAAATTTTGGAGTCCATTGGTAGCACTGTTTGGGAGCTACGAGGTGAAAACCGAACCACAAATTTTCTGATCGAAGTTCCTGACTGTCTGTAGTCTGTGATTTTTCCAATTTTTTTGCAAGGCTATTAGGGGTGATTTTTGGTGGAGTGCTTCACAACTCACCTTCTCATAGGGTGAAAATTTTTAGAGCACCATAAGTCCACCAACCACCTGCTCAAAGTGAGGACAATTCCTGAAAAATCTGCTTTTGCTTTTCCAAAAGAGACTTTTTGTGATTTGGCTTGATCTCTTATAGAAAAGAATTATGTGAATTGATTCCTCTTTATTTTAGACATTTGATAATCAGGATTATGATTTACAAATCCCTCACATGATTCATGGTTCTCATCCGTGCAAGCTTGGATACATATAGTTGTCGAGTCGTTCCGATTTTTGCGGGTTTCGTGAATTTGAGGAGCACCAGTTTCCTTGCGGGATTGTTTGGAGTACGTTGAGTAGGGGAAGAGTTTATTTGGGATCATTCACCCCCCTCTGATCGCCATCTCAGTCCTTGAAGCATAGATGGTGCATGTGTCACCTAAGAGCGAACCTATACACCATGTGCAGGAACAAGAACATGGTGAAGCAATTCAAAACGCTCTGCATGCAAAACCAAGTGCGCAAGTTCAATATGATATTTAACTAGCTGAACGAGTGCTCCAAGAAACTAGTGGCGAAAGAGAGAATGGAGGGTACACAGGTAATGGGTGGCTCGGAGGTCTCCGTACGACGCAAGATGACATTCGCTCAATGGATAGCTCGTAAACTAGCTGAGAGATGGGCTTGGGCGCATGATACAAATGGTGCTAGGTAAGATAATGCCATCTTTTCTTTGGTAGCACATCATTAGACAACACTATTTTGCACCTAAGGGATATGTTTGTCTTGTGCAGATACTCCATCATGACGACGAACTTTGCCGAGTCGTACAACAATGTGCTGCGTGGGGCTTGTTGCCTACCCATTTGCTCAATCATTGAGCTTACATTTTTTAGGACCACAAAATACTTTGTTGATTGTCAAAAGGTGGCGTACAATTGCGATACAACCTTCGCTCCTCGTGTCGAGGCTTTATTACAGCGTCGTAGGCAGAAAGCTCAATTCCACTGCATGCGCATGGACCCTTTGCAGAACATTTTTCTCGTCGAGTGCAAGCGCAAGCACCGTTCAGGATACTCTGCGGGGGACACCACCCAGAGATGCCAACTCGGCCTGTATTAGGCGACCTACTCATGCAACAAGCGTCGCCTAGAGCACATCCCTTGCTCGCACGTGCTTGCAGCATGCCGTGATATAGGGGGTAACGACGGGACAATATGTCACACCATACTACCGTATGGATACCGTTAGAGCAGCATGGACGTGGCATTTTGAACCATTCAACATTGGCATAAACTACAAGACCTCTAAATCCCCGACGTGGCTCCCGTACCCCACACTAAGGCATGATGAACCGGGAAGACCACGTTCCACGCGCTTTGAGGGTGACATGGATGCGTCTCAGCGAGGAGATGGCCTTCGGCGTTGTCGCATATGCAAGCAGCGAGGGCATGACCGTAGAGGCTGCCCAAACAGAGAGTGATGTGGTCCAATGTAATATTTCAAGTATATGCATTAGTCATGTAATATATTCTTACTACTTTGATTTTGCATTCTCTTCGTATGTTATGCATTTATATTTCCTACATATGTAGTATGGTATTGTAATTTCTTCTGATCAATATTTTTTTGGCATTTACTTGTTTCCCTCGAGATTATCCAGGATTGTGATGGAGTTACCACAGTTATTGCGATCAAAGTCTGATGACGACCACATGGCCCGCAAGTGGGCCTCCGGCTAGACGGTAACGTCATCACTTTACTGTTATCATGTATCGCAAGCATATGTACATTTCGTTACGCTCAGTATGTTTACTTGCCTTGTCGTTGTAGCTGAACTCTCTCCGCATGCGTGGGTCGTGTAACATTAAGAGATTGGACAATCAGTTCATGCCTCGGACGGATAGGCTTGCTACCTTTCGCATTTATAGTAGAGGGAGCCGACGACGGAGATGGGCAGCAGACCCTGATTCCTAGACTGGATGGGGCCCTTATCACCGCGCTGGTCGACAGATGGCGTCCGAAGATGCATACTTTCCACCTTCCCTTCGGCGAGATGACGGTGACCCTGAAAGATGTTGCCATGTTATTTGGCCTTCCAATTTTTGGAAAGCCCCTCGTTGTGCGCAAGCCCTCCATAGGAAGAATGGAAGAACTATGTAGAGGAAAGGTACTAAATGAGAAAGCATATGAACCACACTTTTTTGGGAGCTAACGTGATTTCCTAACATATGATTTACTTGGATGCAGGTTCGGTAGAACCTACACTAGGAGCTGTGATCAGGGTGTCTCGTTCACATGGCTCGATAGTCTACCGGAGGCTGGACCATGTCCTGTGAATGCTGACCCTGGTCAAATAAATAGGCACTTTGAGGTGTATCTGTACTTCCTCCTTGCGGGAATTTTGTTCACAAATGGAAATGGTGATTCTATTGCCCCCCACCTCGTTTGGGTTGCTCGGGAACTAGCTGAGCAGGTGCTGGAAGATGAAGCACCGGACATGTATAGCTGGGGCTCGGCGGTTCTCGCAGACACTTATCGCGAGATGTGCACGGCCTGCCGCCGGTCACAACCAAGTTCAATAATGGGTGGTTGCCCGCTGCTTCTACAGTTGTGATCCTAGTCGTACCTACCCATAGCACGACCAAGACAGTCAAGGCGGTACTACCCAGTCCCTGTTGATGAAGTTAACGTGCATCCATTCGGAAGTCCAGCGATGGGTTATAAATGGATGCATGCTAGACTTCGGTGGGCTCAGGAATCAGACCGTGGCTCCTACCCCCGTCTCGTGGGGGATCTAGACTTCTTGACTTCAGTGCAGGTCACGTGAGATCCATTTTCCCCCTAGGCCGCGGCGGAGGTTGCCACGGGAGGCCTTATCTCCATTGTGTGCACGGGGGATTATCATTATTGTATGAGAGATGCTTCATCCTCTGCATTGAATGCCGTTGAGCCATACTCTCCGGAGCGTGTTCAACGCCAATTTGGATTCCAGCAGTCTTTCCATCTACCGCCTCCGACGGACTCAGAAGGCGCCCATGGGTACGTCGCTATATGTTACATTACTTTTTCCACTTGGACACCATTGATAACATTTTCGATTGATCCGCAGGAGGAGCACATCGGGGCACAACTACAACTGGCTTGCACAGAATAGGCTCCATATTCAGAGATGAAACTCGGAGGCAACTCAGGACGTCTGGATCCCATCAGGTGCAGCCAACAGACGGACACATTTGGGTACCTTGACTGGTACAGACCTCACACACGGGCGGTGCTTCTAGACAGGGCTGCGGTGATGCCAGTGCAACATGGGTATGCGAAGGACTACGCAGAGCGCATGCACACACTGGTATGGATCGCACTTATCACATATAAAGAACTTCGAATATGCACAATTAAACATTCGATATGTATTAATTTGCAGAGGCGTGAGGCGGAGTACATGCAGGACCAGGTGGACGAGATCCTCATGCAGTCACAGCCGCAGCAATGGCATTCAAGAAATCCTCTACGGAACCTTCTTCGCCGCACAGGCCACCGCATCAGAAATGCAGTCAGAGATGTTGGTGGCCACAGGCCTTCAACACAACCTGATTATGGAGATGTACCATACGAGGCACCGCCTACATGTCGGGACCCGAATTTGCAAATCCGGACCCTCTGTGTATTCAACACTAGTCCAGGAACGCGCTAGTGCACACAGTCTCAATATTGGTAAATATCACAATCATACTCAACGAATTAATAAAGTTCCTTAAAATAGTTAACCAAGCTGGTTGCTCGACCTTATGGTCAAGTTACAAATATACGCCTCGCAGGGTGAAACTTAATAAACGAGAAATAACTGTAGCGGAAAAATAAGATAACTTCGTGGCGCCATCCAGTATACCACAGGCAACTGACTGGGCTCGCTCCCTAGTTAGACGGTTCCTCTGGGAGCTCCTCCTCCAAAGCTGGTGTAGATTCTTCTTCAACTGGTGTTGTATTGTGGCAAGGGTGAGTACTTGGTACTCAGCAAGTCATGCACAGAATGCAGCTAATATACTACATGCATGGCTTAATACAAAGGAGTGGCTCAAGGTATATTTGCAGTAAAGAGCATTTAACAAGTATCGTAAGTAGATTCGAAAGCAGTAGAAACAAATATATCATTAATATCTTTTCCAGGAGTTAAATAAACATCTTTCCCGATTCTAATCCACATTTCCATCAACATCATTATTAAACCAACCGAACCATTCAAGACCAAGTTATTTTCAAGAAAGTCTAACCCTTAACTGTAATTCCCGAGCGATGTCCAATGCCGTGGACACGGCTATTCGAATGGATTTTACACTCTGCAGAGGTTATGCACTTTACCCACAAGATACAGTCAAACACCACAAAGGCGAGTTTCCGTAACAGAGTCTTTCAGAAACTTCTAACAGTACAAGTGGTCCTCCCCTGTGAAGGCGAAGTTTAGGCCAATCCACCGTTAGATGGGTACCTGGCCGCAGCCCCGGTACGCTCCCCCGTACAACTACACAAAGGGTGTAGTTGACATCCTAAGGTCCCACAGGTACGTTATTAGCAACTTAATCAACTAGGTCCGTCCCATTACAGACATGTGGTTGCACGGTTGACTCAGTTCAAAGGCTTGCAAGGTTAAGTCCTTAGGGTGACCAGGGCAAGACTACCCGAAGAACCAAAGCAACGTTCCCGGTGCCACAACTGGCCCACCCGATCATTCTTGACACATGCCCCGGTCGAAAACTATTTATCAAACCCTAGTTAATTACCATGCACCACGTGCCATCAACATCACATGATACCTTTCCAAAACAGGTTCAATATATCATTAAGTCAATATTAACATTTGATTGTCCAAAAATCATGTCATGAGCACGTAGCAGGTCTAAGCAATATACTACAACGATCTAAATTCCTATGTTGGCAATTTAGTAATGTCCAACTATTTAATCCTCAACTAGGGTGACAAGGGAGTCATGGCACATATATAATTAACCAAGGTGTCATACAGCAATTTGGTATTTATCTAATTTCCCATATTTAATAAAGTATTTTCTAATTAAACTAGCATGCAATAGTTTTAAATCGAATTAATTTGAAATTGGGATCAACATGGTCAAAGCACAACTTGCCTTCAAAAAGTACTTGTTCTTGGTCCTGAGCTGGCTCCTGGGTCAACACTTCTTCTTCGAAGCCTTCGGGCACTTCAACGTCTACCCGTAAAGCGTGCAAATAGCAATAAATAAATGAACAGTAGACAAAAGTGTCCAAACATCCAAATAAAGTTCATAAATAGAGAGAGAGCAAAATTTTATGAATTTTTAGAAACTGGAATCGTCAAATTCGGAGTTTAAATGCAAAAGTTACAAGCATTTAAAGTTTAAATAATAAATTAAATAATATTACGGAGAAAAACTTTAGTCCAAAAATTAAATAAAATTCATCATTAGGTAGATCTCAATTTTATACAAATTTAGAAATTTGAATCACTCAAATCGAAGTTAAAATGCAAAAGTTATAAGCGTTTGAAGTTTGAAACAAATTCTGAAATCAATATTTCGAATTAATAAATCATTTTCATTTTCGGAAAATTCAATTATTGTGTCAGCATGACACGTGGACCAACCAGGAGCCGCCACGTCGCCTCGGGTCCATGGACCCGCCAAGACGGTTTGGCTCGGCCCATAATGGACCTGCGACGCCCCACGCCATCGACAGTGGGACCCAACGGTGACGTCATCGCCGACGCCGGCGGCTTGGCTACGGCGACAAGCGGTTCCCACCGGTGACGTCATGGGTGACGTCACCGCGACGGCCGGGACAGCCGACAGCGGCCCGGCCAGATTGCCGCACGTACGCGTGCGCTGACCGCGGCGGTCAGCCTCCCGACCACGTGTCTTGATCTTGGCCGTTCGATCTTAATCGGACGGTCAAGATCCAATCTAACGTTTACAACGCGGCTAACCCTAACCGTTTGATTTAGATCTAACGGCTGAGAATGTATCTAGTACTGAGCGGTTTAGGCTACGTGGCACAATCTACGCCGTTGGTTTTAATCCAACGGTTGGAAATAGATCTGGGGATTTCAACGTGGAACTCACCGAGGGGTGACGTGGCGCGATCTGGGCCCTTGGATCTGGATCGGACGGTTGGTGGAGCTCGAACGACGGCGACGGCGCGCGGCGGAGCAAGGTCACCGGAGACGGGGACGGCAACACTCCCGACGGCGCTGCGGGGCTCCTCCGGCGAAGTGAGTGGTGCTCACCGACGCGGCTTGACCTCACGGTTCTGGATCAGGGCTCAACGGCGGCGGAGGACGGCGGACGGTGGCGGAATCAACGATTAACCGCGGCGGAACGGGCTTCCAACTCCGGCGAGCGATTGCGGCACAACCACGGCGGCTTGAGCTCGGCGGGCTAGGGCTACGGGTGCGCACGGAAGTCGGCAACACGAATGGCGGGCGCAAGATTAAATAGGGCTCTCGACGTCCGTGAAACGCGCGGAAATCGAGGCCCACTCCGTTGCGGCTGCGGAATCCGAAAGGGATTCGAATTGGCTGACGTGGCTCAACGTCAGCCGTTGGATCAAGATCCAACGGTGCGGGGGTTTGGCGCTGGTGCGGATCGGGCGGTGGTTTGGCTCGGTCGGGCTCAGGTTCGGGTGACGTGGCTCAATCGTGGCCGTTGGATCAAGATCCAACGGTCACTCGGTTAGGGTTCGGCCGAGCGGGTTCGACCGGAACGGCTGGCTTGGGTCGGACTCGAGTCTGACTCGGGTCCGGTCGGATGAACAGTACAAACCCACTCGCATTTTCCAGCGATTAAATAATCCAAATAATTTCTTAGAAATTCATTTAATTCATTAAAAATAGCAAAAGACTCGGAAAAATTCCAGAAAAATTCTGAAAAATATTTTGGAACATTTTGGACTCAAATAAAATATTTCCAACAAAATTTTATTTGCAAAGTTAAATTCTTTAATTATTTCAAAAGGGAATAAATTCAAATAAATTCCAAATAAATCCAAATAAATTCCAGAAAATTCCAAAAATTTACCAAAGTGCCAAATCACACATGAATTTAAGAAAAACAAAATTTTGGGGTGTTACACTACACCCAGCACCATGATGAGGAGCATGTCCATAGATAGACATGCAACGCCTGTGCCTCCTCGGCGACAGCCAGAGCCCAACAGAGCATCCACTTCGTCCCGGGTCCCGAGCCATGTGAGCGACCGGGGCATGGAGGAGGCTACGTCGAAATAGGTGTTGGGGCCAACATTCAAGGCGGAGTACACATCAACATGTCGTCGTCTCCATCATTGGCGCAGGAGTCATTTAGTACCCCTGTTCAGCATCATCAAACATGGCAGGACATGGGGACAGCGTGCGATGACCTTATGGGCTCGGGGACTACATTCACATATTTGCTCGCAACGACGTGTTTGCAATCCCTAAGGTTGCAACCGCATCCCACTAACCCCGAGGAGGCCAGAGGCTCGAACTGGCGGGAGCAGCAGCCTTCGGACATACTCCATGCATCAGGGTACCAGGCTGACCAGTCGATGGTTGGCTGGGGCATCTACGGCGGCACGTCATACGGGGTCCATCCTGTGCGATTCGATGCTGGAACACGAAGTGCACGTTATGGTCCATCGCAGGCGGTTGGAAGGCGTATAAGACGTCCCCCGAACACTTTCACACCGTCGAAATTCGATGACCAGGAATGTGCGTGTAGGGGGACTCGGGGGGATGAGCTCCTAACCATGCAAGTGATGATGACAATGATGACGCGGAGGGGAACACTTTCATAGCAGGCCGTTGAACCAAACAAACTTCAGTTGCATTATAAGCCCGTTCAGTTGCATTATTGTAATGTAATGTTTGAATCTAATGTTTTAATATATGCCAAATTGTGCTCCGAATCTAATGTTTTATGGCATCTTCGTAATCACGAGTTATCTTGTGCTATTTCACCCTAAATATTGAAGGTTTTTTTGAGTCGAATGGAGCAGATTTGCTATTCGGTATACGGACCACCATAGTCTGCAAAAATATTTCATTTACAACTCTCGCGCACGAACCCTAAGTATTATAGTCGCGCGCAAACCCTAACGACGAAGTCTTTTTGGCCGCCCGTAAAAAAGCATGTTGGTAGTTATTTTTTGGGTCGAATGGAGTAGATTTGCCATTTGGTATACGGACTACCATATTCTGCGAAAATATCTCATTTAGAACTCTCTTTTCATATAAATTCTACTCGCGCACAAACTCTAAGTATTATAGTCGCGCGCAAACCCTAATGACGAATGCTTTTGGGCCACCCGTAAAAAGGCGTGTTGGCAGTTATTTTTTGGGTCGAATGGAGCAGATTTGCCATTTGGTATACGGACTACCATATTCTGCAAAAATATCTCATTTAGAACTCTCTTTGCATATAAATTCAACTCGCATGCAAACCGCAAACCCTAACGACGAAGGCTTTTGGGCCGCCCGTAAAAAAGCGTGTTGGTAGTTATTTTTTGGGTTGAAAGGAGCAGATTTGCCATTTGGTATACGGACTACCATATTCTGCAAAAATATCTCATTTACAACTCTCTTTGCATATAAATTCTACTCGCGCATTAACCCTAAGTATTATAGGCTAGAGCAGACAGGACTGTAACACCCCGGCATTTAATATGCCCGAATGCTACCAAACATAGGCTAAACAACATCTAAATACCATAAACTAAGGTAAATTACAGCAAAGGAGTAAATGCTAAAACCGAAAATTTCGGCAGCATCTCCTTTATTTTTCCATGAATTGAAGCAACAACAATATGATCACAGGAGAAGTATAAAGAATGACATCTAAATCATTAATAATAAAGGTTCTAGCAGCAGTATAAGACTAGAATAAAGATTCCAACCATCTCATGAGCCAAATGAAGTAAATGAGGAAACCAAGCACACAAATTAACCATCACAATTTAAAGGAAGGAATATATCATTGTTTATATGTGTGATGCTAAGTGATGACGTGTGACTAGCTCCCTTTCTCGCATGCCGGTTTCATGGTACCTAAGAAAAATAACATAAACACAAGCGTGAGTTCATCACTCAGCAAGTATATTGCAATGGAACAAGAAAATACATTCTAATACCTTCATCACCACTTTTCACATATGACATCATACACATCTCATATTCATAGTGTAAGCATATCATTGACATCATCATATATCATCATCATATAACATCCTCATATAATGCAATGCAATGCGATGCACATATCTCCTGGAAACTCATACCGGTATGGTTGAGTACACACCCGTCGGTGTGCACCCTCTCCCCCCTTCCATCCCAAAGATGGAGGGTGCCTACTCCTCGCTTCCATACACTGTGGTAGATGGAATCACGATGTAGGACTTACTCATTGGCTCTCTGGAATAGTCATAACTTTCTCACCGACCTTCCCCGGACTAGTTATGACTTTCTCACCGCCCGGGCCATGTATCATGCCATGTATGCAAACATGCCAACATCATAAATAACTTGTACATTAACACATGGCATCATAACATAATAAGCATATTCATCATATCAATGGTAATCATTAAAGCATGGCATGTGAACATATCATATATTCAATTTCAATCTCAACCAATCTAGCAAACCACAACCCGCTACCCATTCCAATACACTTGCCTCAACCACGGGCGACAGATTGGCGAGAAGTAGAAGGCACTCCCGGGGTCACACCACCTGCACATAGGTACCACACACTCACAATAATGTCCACAAAACATTACGCAAACACTCTTCTACCCCGACATCGCAAACTACTCGAAAAAACCCAAAAACAGAGGTTCTGTCCCGTCGGGGCAGCAGCCTTCCAAAAGGCATAACTCGGGTTCTAAGACTCCGAATCAATTAAACGAGTACATCCTCGCGTAGCTTAGGAAATTTTCTAACTTTTTCTAAGTATATGGAAAGACTGATTCGGAATCTAAAGTGGTTTAATCTACAGAATACCGTGATCTGTTCCAATCACGTCACAGTTTTTAACACGTTCGGTAAAACGAGCATAACTTTCAAACGGCTGGGCGGAATTGGACGTTCTTTATACCCACTGAAAGGTATTGAAATTAGATACAACTTCTTCAACAGGAGGCCGACCAAATTCCAAATCTAAATTAGCGAAAACCCAAACCCTAGGTCGACTGCTCATGCTGCCCGAAACAGAGAATGTGGCAAACTCTAGATTTCATCTAATCTACCCAATTAAAGCACCACCAATTGATCTAAAAACATGATATTAACCCTTAGAACAGATCCTAGACCAACCCCAAGGATCCCCGTGGCCATACCTTTGCCCGACGAACGGAAACCCAACGGATCTCCTCCCGGTTCGCACGATCTCCTTCCTCGCTCCAAATCCACCGGATCTCCTCATCGCGGAGCGCTCCAATGGACGGATCTTCGGGGTGGTGACGTGGAGAATCTCCCCTAGGGCAGCAAGGGGTGGAGGAGAGGGGAGGGGAGGCGCACAAGGTGGAGAGGAGGCGTGAGGGAGGGAGGGGCGCAAGGGAGGAGAGCAAGGGGTGGCGGCTAGGGTTTCTCCAAGTGGGGGGGCGCAAGAGGCAGGGGTGGGGCGCACATATGGGCTGGAGGAGGCCCCCAACCAGGTCTCCTACTCCTAAATGGACTCAAACTCCTCCCCACCAAGGCCAACGACCCTTTCCCCTAGGCCCAAACTCCCCCGAAAAGGCCCAAACTCCCGGAAACGGCCCGGAAACGCAAATAAACCAAATACCGTATGGTTTCAACCTCCAATTCCACATTCCATAATGTTTTTGCCCTCAACATTCACATTTTATAAGGTTACGACACTCCGTGGTGTCACAAGGACGCTTCCCAGGGTAGAGCAGACAGGACGCTGCCCAGGGTAGAGCAGATGATGGACCTCGGGCAGGAACTTAATATGCTAATGTTACGTGAATTACCGCAAACAGACGGAGAACAGCTTGAAGAAGAAGATGACCCTGAATCGGTTCCTTTCGCGTGCCATATAAGATAACCTCGAAGCTGTAGGCCCTAATTTGGTTCTTCCATCTGACTACCATAGCAATGACGACGGCAAACGTGACCGTTGGCAGTTTGTCGAAGATGAGGGTGTCGACATTGATAGTGATGGTTCGGGATATTTAGAATGTTGTTATGTGTTCTATTATAATGCAGTTTGTACTATAATGAAGCTTTATGTTATGTTGACCAAATTATTCGAAGTTATTTTTTTGGGTTCAATGGAGCAGATTTGTTATTTCGTGTATGTACTACCATATTCACCAACAACAGTCATTCAACCTTGCATCCTTTTGTATGTTAGCTGATATGCCACAAAGCTGACAGTGATGATATGACAAAAGGCTGAAAAAGGTGATATAAGAAATGAACGTATTAAAAATAAACAACAATGACAAATAGCTCCAAATGCTAATATGATAAAAGGCTGAAAATGGTGATATGCTAAAGGGCTGAGAAGGGTGATATGACAACACGCTGAAAACGCTGATATGACAAAATGCAGAAAAAGCTGCCGTGACAAAAAGCTGAAAAACGTGATATGACAACACGTGGGCCGGTCGCCCGGCGAGTCGGGCCTGAACACTCGCCTGCTCGCCAAGGCGCCATGTGGGCCGGTCGCCCGACGAGTGGGGCCTGAACGCCCGCCTGCTCGTCAGGGCGCCATGTGGGCCGGTCGCCCGGCGAGTGGGGCCAGAACGCTCGCCTGCTCGCCAGGCTGCCACGTAGGCTGATCGCCCATGTGAGGGGCCTATATATACGCGACTCCATGACTAGCGGTTTCATGCTATTTCTTGCTCTTGCGGATGTTGCATTTTGCCCCTTCAACTCCCCAGTCTGAAACCCTTGGTCTTGCTCCAATGGCGCAATCCTTCCCATCTTCCTCTGTCGATAGGGTGAGGGCGAGGGTGCTCTCCAGGATCGCGGCCGAGGGTTCCCTCTAGCTCCGCCATGGAACCCTCGCATCGCGGTGCGAACCCAGGGAGATCGTCATCTTCGCCTGGGGATTGCTGGTGGGCATGGTGCCGCCCTTCTCTGAATACTTTTTCACCGTCCTCCACTTCTACGAAATCAGCCACCTTCACCTCACTTCCAACTCTGTCCTCACCCTCGCTATCTTCACACACCTCTGCTAGATGTTCGTAGGGGTAACGCCCAATCTTCCTCTCTTCTGGTTCTTCTACACTCTGTGCAACATCGCCGATGGTGGGGCCGTGGGGAGTTGCCATTTTTGCCTCCGCGACGGGTTGGCCACCCGCTACATTCCCTTCCAGGCGAAGTCAAACTGGAAGGCGTGGCAGAACGACTGGCTGTATGCCAGCGACTATAGCAGGATAGATGCTCTCGCAGTGCCCAGCGCGTCTGCGGATGCCCGTGAGATTTGGGGCTCGCTCGTCGAGGAGTCAACAGTCCTCCTGACGATGGCGGCCCGCATCAGGCGACTGCGAGACGCCGGCCTGACAGGGGCACTGGTAGTCTAGGACTTCATTGCCCGGAGGATCAGCCCCCTTCGTCAACGTGTCCGCCCTACATGGCAGTACTCGGGCGACGACGACTTGACCCGCACGCACCCGGGCCGTGAGTTTCTAATTCTCCTTACGATTACATATCTTCTTTTGTGGTCACCATAAACCAACAATATTGTTTGCCTTTCTCCGCCAGGCGCAGGGAACTTGGACAGTCCCGCCATCTCCAAATGGCTGACCGGACTGCTCCCGCTACTACCGGGCGGTCTGGATTTCCCCGCCGAGGTCCGGTCGCTCTACGATCTGGAGTTCGCATAGCGCCTCCGGATCATCAAGATGTTTCCGA
The DNA here is from genome assembly GCA_036346355.1 of Rhipidocladum racemiflorum. Lineage (NCBI taxonomy): Eukaryota > Viridiplantae > Streptophyta > Magnoliopsida > Poales > Poaceae > Rhipidocladum > Rhipidocladum racemiflorum. Next base: position 58,973,628 of record CM070578.1, read on the forward strand.
CGATGGACTCCACTGGCCCTGCAGCGCTGCTGACCCGCGGTCCCGTGGTAATCAAGGACCTGGGCTCTGCTGATGATTGGAGAGCCGGTAAGCGCCAGGTCCCTCCCGACGCCTCGAGTGTTGACCCCAAAAGGCCTCGCACCGAGGACCGGACTCCTGCCGCCGCCGACTTCGCCGTGGCTCCAAGAGCGTCCGGAGCAACGGGGTCTTCATCTGGGGTGATGACGTCCACTACCCCGGATTCAGCGCTGATTCCACCGATGCTAACTCCCTCTGTGCCGACCTCGTCGACGCCAACTCCACCGGCATCGGCTCCGCCAATGCCAACTCCTGCGGTGCCAACCTCGTCGACACCAAGGGTCACTGGCACTGCCCGCCAGGGCAGGATCGCGCTCCCAATGGCTGCATTCAGCTTTCGATCACCTCGGAGGGCAGCCAGATTAGGTGCTCTGGCCCAACGGACGCCCGCAACGCCAACAGATGCAGCAGGGACTTCCGCCCAAGGGCCACCTGGAGCCTCCGAAACTGCCCAAATGGACGTCGTCGGCGCCAGCACTTCTGCCCAGCCCCTTCGGTCATCCCCACTGCTTCGACCTCCTGCCTGGCCACGCTGCTCGCCGAACTAGACGAGGCGCACGCAACCTCAGGAGCCCTCCTCACGGCGGCCATCCAGCGCAAAACGCAACTATCGCAACAGATAGTGGTGCTGTGCGAGGAGAAGGAGAAAGCAGAGGCGCTACTGGCCCAGGAGAGCGCGACTAGGGCGGCCCTGCGCACACAAGCGCAGGAGGTCGAGGCGGCGCAGGAGCAGGCGGTGGGGGAGCTGCGTCGCACCCTGCACAACCTCACCGTCATGCTCGAACCAACTTACCAGCGCATGGCGAGATGCCTAGGGCCGCTGGGGGTGGTCCTTCGTGGGCCAATTGAGCCATTAGCCCTGCAGTACGCCCATAGCATTACTCGGGTGGCCGAGGCCCTCAGCGGCTTGCCAGCCGCCTTGGCCGCTCGCTCCGCTCGGGAAGGGCAGGAAGTCGTGGTTGCCACTGCGATGTTCGTGCTGGCTTGCTGCGCCAGCCGTGATGCCTCATTCGATCCGATGGTTGTCACCACCGGTATTGAGGGAGACGAGGCCCAGGCATAGGCGCGTGTTCGCGAGGCGACAGAGCACGTGGCCGGGATGATGGAGGTTGAAAACCCGAACATCGCCGCTGCACTACCGAAGGAGGAGGTCGAGGACACTGCTGGGCATATCCAAATCATTAACGACGAGTGACTGCCGGGGTCGCCACCTTTATTTTTGTCCACTTCTTCTTTTGCTTGATTTTCTGTACGCGAAAGACAACAGCAGTAATCTCAATGAAATTAGCACTTAAGTCCATACACCATGAGTTTTCTCATCCCCTTCAGTTGCATTGTGAAGAATCTCCATAAAGTACTCTGCATTAACTCCACCCTAGTGATATGACAACACGCTGACAACACTGAGATGATCAAAGCTATAGAAGGAGCGCACATGTCTCCAGGATGAAAAGCGTGACATGATGGCCCATGCAGCTTTGCCAAGTAGGGTGTCAGGCCGGGCAGCTTTGGCAAAGGGGCCGGCACAGGTGGCGGGAGGGAGTGAAGCAAACAAAGGGGAGCTGACACAAGTGGCAGGAGGGAGTGATCGAGGGGGGCCGGCAAAGGTGGCGGGAGTCTGCCGAGGGAGACAGAGGGGGACCGGCACAGCTGGCGGGAGGGAGTCTGTCGAGGGGTGGGGGCACAAGTGGCGGGAGGGAGTTTGCCGAGGTGGCTCGATTCCCTCGCACCACCAGCTGCATTATTGCCGTCCTATCGAGTCTAATCAAAACACCGAAAGCAAACTGAGGGGGCCGGCATAGGTGGCTGGAGGGAGTCTGCCAAGCGGGGGGGTCGGCACAGGTGGCGCGAGGGAGTGACAGCACTCTGCACAGCCTTCTTAGTGCGGCGTGACAACACGCTGAAAAAACTGATAAATATCGAATTGACATCACACTTACAGCAGCTCTCCCAGGCCACTTGGACAACATGCTGCCACCGAAAACTTGCTATAAATACGGAGGCATGCCCATCATATTCATTCCACACTCAAACGTTGAGCATTTCATATCCTCTTCCTCCTCTTGCTGATATCCTCTTCTGCGTAATCACACTTCTACGTTCTTCAGTTGTGTGAAGGCCATGCCTCAAACATCGAACTCAGCGAATCGAGAGCCCTTGCACATGCCAATGCAAGGCGGGTCGATTACCCTAATTGCCATGTGGAAGCTAATGTGTTGTACTCCACCACTCCGACAAATTACGGTCGGGTGTTCTATAAATGCCCTAATTACTCTGTAAGTGGAAATGTAGTTCGATTTCTTTAGGTTTTGATGATTATTCTCTTCTGAGTTCTGCTTTCTTTGCATGTTATGAAAACATGTTCACATCATCATGTAGTCTGCAGGATGTCAATATTTTCAGTGGGCGGACACGCTGAATACATCGATAGAGCGTAGTAGTAGCGCAGCACCAGAGAGGATGCTGCCCGACGTAGAGCATAGGATGGACCCAACGGTCCAGCAGATGATGAACCCAATGCTCGAGCAAAGGCTTAACATGCTGACCTTAAAGGTGGAGCGCATTTTAGATCATATCAAGTGGCTAGAGAAGATGATGTATGTAGTTATCCTTGTGATAATTTTATCTGCAATTGCGAACTAGTTCGTGTTGTATGCATCACGTATGTTAACTTCTTTTTGTATGTCATGCAATGCAATCGTTCCATTTGTGTCATCGATTTTCTCTCATTTTTGTACCAAATATTGTAGTACATTCTTTATCTACCATAGTCTAGTATCATAGTCCACATCAACCATTAACACTTAAACCTTTTCGGCAGCCCGTAAATTATCGGGTTGAAAGGTTATTTTTTCCAAGAATGGTCCAGATTTGCTCTCTGATATACGGACTACCATATTCCACAAAAATATTTCATGGACACCTTTCTCTGCATGTAAATTCTACGTGCGCAATAACCCTAAGTAGTATGCAAACGTTAACGCATAAGCCTTTTCGACAGCCCGTAAAATATCTTGTTTACAGGAAATTTCTTTGAAGATTGGACCAGTTTCGCTCTTTGATATGCAGACTACTATATTCTGCAAAAATATTGCATATACACCTTTCTTTGCATGTAAATCCTACATGCGCAATGACCCTAAGTAGTAGCGCAAACGTGATCGCTTAAGCCTTTTCGGCGGTACATAAAATATTCTGTTTAAAGGACATTTCTTCGACGAATGGGCCAAATTTGCTCTTTGATATACGAACGACCATGTTCTATAACAATATTTCATATACACCTTCCTTTGCTTGTAAATTCAACTTGCACAATAACCCTACGTATTATAGTGGCGCACAAACCATAACGCTTAAGGCTTTTCGGCGACCCGTAAAAAATCATGTTCGAAGTTATTTCTAGGGTCGAATGGAGTAGATTTGCTATTTGCTATATGGACTACCATATTCTGCAAAAATATCTCATTTACAACTTTGTTTGCATCTAAATGCTACTTGCCCAATAACCCTAAGTATTATAGTCCGATCTCCCTCAATCAAAGCTGCACGACCTATCACCCTCAATCAAAGCTGCACGACCTGTCAGCCTCAATGCGATGTGACACCATGCTGCTGTCAGCTTGCTCAAATTGATTGGACCACGCTGTCGTGCAGCTTTCACAAAGCGTGATAGGTTGTGTAGCTTTGCCAAAGGTGTGACAGGTCGTGCAGCTTTCAGAGAGGGGTGACAGGTCATGCAGCTTTGCCAAAGGCGTGACAGGTCATCTAGCTCACCACCACTATAAAAACTGGTGCAGGGGTACACATCCATTACCAATAGACCGACAATAATCTTTGGCTAACTTTACACAAATTAGGGCACGATGTCGTTCTACCTTCGCCTCTTCAGCAAGCGAAACTTAACCCACCCCAAATACCCGGATCAGAGTAGTGTTGACACTCCAGTTCTGCCGGAGTTGCCCCGACCTAATTGCGCCTGCAACCTTCCGGCGAAGATCATGCAATCTACGCATGGTGCTACGGCTGCCCGCGCTCATTACTGTTGTGGCCATGGCTATGAGGTAAACCTACTGGTGTCCATACAGTACAGGGTACCACTACCATTTCGTGCATCGTTCTTTGTTTTCTAGCAGAAGGACCGGTGTTGTTTCTTCCAATGGATCGACGGGCCGGAACGATGTGACTATGAATTTCTCAATAACTGCCACGACGCCTACCCCACTTTGCCCGAGAACTTCACCCGATGGGAGAGGCCGCCGGGTTATGTCCTCGTTCTAGCTAGATCGACCGGAGTTCAGGGCCGATGGGTAAGGGAGCAACTAATCGGTGAGTTTTATGCGACATGCTAATGTTATAGTCACAAAGTAGTAATTCTAAACTGCTTCATCACATGCAGGACTTCAAGAAGAAACTTGCAAAATTGATAAAGTCAAAGGAGAAACCTCCTCAAGGGCCTGCACCCGAAAGCCCCGAATTTTGCAATCACGACCTGCAGGCAGTGGTTGATACCTGCCACGAGGATCTAGCGGACCGAAGATTCTACCGGTGCCCCTTGGCCGAGGATGAATGGTGAGCCTACTTCAACTGGGTGGACCTGGAGAAGTACCACCCACATCTCAAACTTCTCATATGGGATAACTGGGGAGCAACCCTCCCGTGTTGCTACTTCCGTCCCGAAAAGCCAGACCCCAAGTACGCCCAAGGTATTATTCAACACCATAGCGGGCATCCTGCATGGACTGCAGGGCACGCTTCTGGTTGTACAAGGACAAGCCCAACATTCACCTCCTACACCATATAGTGGAGTGCGAACCGAAATAGAGAAGACGTCTCCGCAAGGCACCAGAAGTGGAATAGGGTTCCTCCACTCTAAGAGGGACAAGGGGAAGCAGCCGGCCGAGCTCCGCACAATGCAAGAAATCCTTGCCGGGTTACAGAGACCATCCGGGAACCCGAGCGGTATTAACATAGGGGACGCCGGGAATCGAGATGACATGCCCATATGGGAGGGCAGAACTCCACAGAATGCACACAAACAAGTTACGTCTGATACCCCCTAGACGTACGGTATAGGCTACCCATTCAGCAGCAGCTGGGAGCACATTGCATGCCCATGGAGTTCTTTCATAAGACAGATTGAGCGGGACCCGATGATGCAGCGCCAACGATTCACGGTTGATGTAATATGAAGAAAATGTTCGGCATCATTCCCACTCTACAAAGATAGGTGTGAGACCTTCCATTTTATGCTACAGTGTAACATAAAAGATAGGTTCTAAAGTGCATACTGTGCTAGTCCCATGATCAGTAGCTAGCACGCATAAACACAATTTGAAATCACAACCATGCAAAAGTTTTATATTTTATTACAGCAAAAGTATTGATACAATATGACCGATGAGGTCGACTAAAATATAACAAAAGATTCAAATGACTTGTAGTTTGCCACATAATCCACAGGCAACTGACAAGGTAAAGCCTTAGAAAGAATCGTCGTTAATAATCTCGTTTTCCTGTGTCGAAGTACTTATCGAGGTTTCTTGTCTAAAAACAACAATAATAGCAAGGGTGAGTACATTGCGTACTCAGCAAGACTTGTAGTGTTTGCAAAACCTGAAATATATGCAAGTTGAGTAGAAAGTGGGTTTCTACGGTTGTTTTGCATGAAGCGAAGATTTGAATTGTAAATACTGAATAATAAATGAAAGCATAAATGAAACTGAAACAATTTGATAAGTAATTGAAAATACAAGTATTAAAATGAATAATGGCAAGTTACTCACGGCCCTTTGTGAGTAAAAAGACGAGAAAGACCCTCCTTGGTCTTAAACGAACAAATATAATAGTAAGTGACATTTTGACAAGTGTGAATCATTTTCCAAATCATTTGATCAAAAAAATTTGAAAATATAAATCAACTAACTAGTGTTAGTTCGCCAAGTCATCCATGACCGTGGATACGGCTAATCGATTAGTTTTAGACTCTGCAGAGTTTGTATAGCTTTACCCACAGGAAATGTCCTCCCTTTGTGGCAACATGTATTAGACACACTTCCTTTGGTGTGCCGCTAGAGAGTTCATAATAGAACTGTTCGATTACTTGAATCTTAACTTTGCACTAGCCCGATGTCGACTCACCCTGACTATGATGGAAGCCAAATATAGTAATAAAGATAATTAGGAGCCGTAGCTCAAATAGAATAATAACAATCCCAAATCATAGCCAGGCATACACCATTACAACGGCAGATGCCAACACCTCGGTGTTGACACCTCCCTCGAGCAAACCTATATTCGGAATGCCCGTGCTACTACTACCTACCAATGTGCAAAGCTAATCCCCAAATAATTTAATAAGTTAAGACTGTCCCATTCCAGTACTTGTGGATGTACGGTTATACTTGGATCATGCAACACTACGTTCGGTCCTTAAAGTGACATGGGCGATACTCCCCCTATCTACGTACAAGTTAAAACATGTACATCCGGCTATTGCCAATAATCACCCACGTCCAAAACAATAGTTTTATTTTCATTTTTATCAAACTACCAGTATCCTTTACTGCTTAAATAAACCATAAAAAGATTCATAAAGAATAGTGAGTGTAAGGGTAAATGTTGCTAACACTTTCTAAGCATCACTACGCATATGCACTTAATAATCGTTATACCCCATTTGGTGTATGAATCTACCCATTCCTAGGGTTATCATGGAGCACATGTCAACATAATTGAGGTATTCCATCAATTTGGGTTGTAATCTACCAGGTAACACAAAATAATGATTTATCAAATTAAAAGCATGCAGTAAGATTTTTAATCACATTTTATCTGGTTATAAAATCTGGGTTCAAGATGTTCAAGGGGGTGCTTGCCTTGCTATTTGTTGTCTTTGAAGTCGACGACGAAATCTTGAAGTTGTCGTCGACAGTGTTCAAGACGTCGGGGTCTACACGCCGTATAACGGAAAAAATTGCAAATAGCAAATAATACTTTCAATAAGGACAAAAGGAAATCAGATGGAAAAATCAAATAACAATCATTACACAAACACAAGCATGGTTGTAGTTAGGATTTCGCGATCGAATATATGAGCGTGTTATTTCTAGGCTATGGTCTTTATTACTGATTAACAGTTTGAAGGTTGCATTGCACACGATACCTGCTCTTTATGTTTTGTTTTATTTTACTTTATGAATTCAAGAAGCTAAGATTGTAAATTTAAATAAGTTAAATTTTGAATTCAAGAGGCCAAAATTATTTGTGTTATAATAATTTAATACACAAAGCAACAAGGGTGATAGCAAGTACAAGTTGCCTGGTTAACTTTAGTGATTACTAGATGCTAGTGAGAAATTATTAATTTCTTATTACCTAAGTGCGTATATCTGTATTTTGGACTTTTAGGATTTATAATGCGCAGGATTATGCTTTTGATAGGATTCAGATGCAAAGCATATTATAAGATGTCAAGTTTATATAGTTATTTTCTCGTTGTGCTTTAGTTGAATAAGTCGACTGCCTGAGATTATTGACTGAACAAGTTTCAATTGGCTATATTTAGATTGCTCCAAAGAATAATTTAATTCTAGAGGAATACATGTATATATTTCTATTTTCTTTTCTCTTCTTTCTATTTTTATTTTCTATTCTCTTCTATTTCTTCCTTCTTCTTTTTTCTTCCATTTCCTCATTTCTTTCTCTCTTTATCTTTGTTTTCCTTTTTATTCCTTCTTTTCTTCTTCCTTATCCAGTCGGCTGCCCGACCATATCCTCTTTCTTTTTCTTTCCCCAAATCTCTGCTAGCTTCTTTCTCTGGCTTTCCTCGTCGATCTGGCCTCGTCGCCATCTTGGCGCCTCCGCTTGGCGGTCCTCAAACCTCCAGCTCCGCTGGCCACCAATGGCTGCCTAAGCTGGCCCTGGCGCGCCCGGTCCTCACACCCGCCTTCTGATTCCTGCCAACCTTGGCCGCATCCTCACGCGCGCGAGCGCGGTCGCCCCTAGGCTGTATCGGCTGACGCTGGTCTCTCTCCTACTATGATCCTCTACGGTTGTTGTGCTACTTCTCCATTTGCGCCGCCATGACTTTGGCTCGGATTCAGAATTAGGGTTTAGTATTCCCCTATTTCCCTCACCTCTAATCTCTTATTAGGGATTGGTACTCCCTACTTCTTTTCTCATTCCCGATCCTTGACCGATGACTATGATTACTGATTGCACGAATTGCTTGTGATTTTGAGATTGTGCTAAATGTATTTGTGCTGAGATCATTCTATTGTGATCTGTGGTGTACTGGGATATTTGTAACACCCCAAAATTTTGCTTTTCTTAAATTCAAGTGTGATTTGGCACTTTGGTGAATTTTTGGAATTTTCTGGAATTTATTTGGAATTTATTTGAATTTATTCCCTTTTGAAATAATTAAAGAATTTGATTTTTGCAAATAAAATTTTGTTGGAAATATTTTATTTGAGTCCAAAATGCTCCAAAATATTTTCTAGAATTTTTCTGAGTGTTTTGCTATTTTTAATGAATTAAATGAATTTCTGGGAATTATTTGGATTATTTAATCGCTGGAAAATGCGAGTGGGTTTATACTGTTCATCCGACCGGACCCGAGTCCGAGTCAGACTCGAGTCCGACCCGAGCCAGCTGATTCGGTCGAACCCGCTTACCGAACTCCTAACCCGCTGCGGATCGTTGATCTTGATTCAACGGCCACGATTGAGCCACGCCGACCGGACCCAAGCCCGACCGAGCCGCCTACCACCGAAGTCGGACCCGAAGTCCAACTCACGCCGACCGCTGGATCGTGATCCAACGGCTCGCTGAGCCACGCCACCCTCTCCGTGTTGCCGTCCGGACTCGCCGCCGCTCGCGGCGTGGGTCCTCGCTTTTCCGCGCATATCACTGACGCCAAGGGGCTATTTAATGCGCCGCCGCCCGCCACGCTTGCCGACTTCCGTGGCGCACTCCATAGCCCACGCCGCCCGAAAGCCGTTGCCGCTTGCCGCGAAGCTCGCCAGAAGTTGGCCTAGCGCCCGCCGCGTTAATTGCAGATTCCGCACCTGCTGAGCCTGCATCCGTAACTGTGAAGTCAAGCCGCCGAGTGTACCCCTCACTTCGCGGAGGAGCCCCGCAGCGCCTTCGGGCGTGTCGCCCCCGCCTCTGGTGACCTTGTTCGCCGCAAGCCATCGCCGTCGATCGAGCTCCACCAGCCGTCCGATCCAGATCCAAGGGCCCAGATCGCGCCACGTCACCCTCGGTGAGTTTTCACGTTGAAATCCACAGATCTATTTCCAACCGTTGGATCTAGATCCAATGGTTTAGATCGTGCCACGTAGCTAGAACTGCACTAATCTAGGATAGATCTCAGCCGTTAGATCTAGATCGAACGGTTAGGGTTAGTCGCGTTGTAATTCCTAGATTGGATCTTGACCGTCCGATCAAGATCGAACGGTCCAGATCAGCCGAGTAGTTTTCTACTGCGTTAAGCCAGATCTAATCTGGGCCGTTGATTTTCAAATCAACGGCCGAGATCACGCCACGTGGTGAGGAGACTGACCGTCGCGGTCAGCGCGGCCACGCCGGTCGCCGCTGACGTCAGCCGTGACGTCACGCGGGGCCCGCTGTCGCCGATCGAAAGCCAAACCGCACCATGACGCCACGCCGACGCCACGGTGGGCCCGCTGCCACCCCACTCGGCTAAGTTGCAGGCCGACGCTCATGCCGACGTCACCGCAGGGTCCACTTGTCGTGGACATGAGCCGTGGACCGGTCCACGCGGATCGAAAGCCAAACTGCAGGCGCCAGTCCATGGACCCGTGGCGACGTGGTGGCCCCCGATTGGTCCACGTGTCACTGCTGACGCAATAATTGATTTCCGAAAAAGAAAATGATTTATTAATTCGACATATTGATTTCAAAAATGGATTCAAACTTCAAACGCTTATAACTTTTGCATTTTAACTCCGATTTGAGTGATTCAAATTTCTAAATTTGTATAAAATTGAGATCTACCTAATGATGAATTTTATTTAATTTTTGGACTAAATTTTTCTGTGTAATATTATTTAATTGATTATTTACAACTTTAAATGCTTGTAACTTTTGCATTTTAACTCCGAATTTGACGATTCCAGTTTCTAAAAATTTATAAAATTATGCTCTCTCTGTTTGTAAACTTTATTTGGATGTTTGGACACTTTTGTCTACTGTTCATTTATTTATTGCTATTTGCACGCTTTACGAGTAGACGTTGAAGTGCCCGAAGGCTTCGAAGGAGAAGTGTTGACCCAGGAGCCAGCTCAGCACCAAGAACAAGTACTCTTTGAAGGCAAGTTGTGCTTTGACCATGTTGATCCCAATTTCAAATTAATTCGATTTAAACTAATGCATGCTAGTTTAATTGGAAAAACTTTATTTAATTATGGGAAATTAGATAAATGCCAAATTGCTGTATGACACCTTGGTTAACTAAATATGTGCCATGACCCCTTGTCACCCTAGTGCGGATTACTAGTTGGACATTACTAAATTGCCAACATGGGAATTTAGATCGTTGTAGTATATTGCTTAGATCTGCTACGTGCTCATGACATGATTTTTGGACAATCAAATGTTAATATTGACTTAATGATATATTGAACCTGTTTTGGAAAGGTATCATATGATGTTGATGGCACGTGGTGCGTGGTAATCAACTGGGGTTTGATAAATAGTTTTCGACCGGGGCATGTGGCAAGAATGATCGGGTGGGCCAGTTATGGCACCAGGAACGTCGATTTGGTTCTTCGGGTAGTCTTGCCCTGGTCACCCTAAGGACTTAACCTTGCAAGCCTTTGAACTGAGTCAAGTGTGCAACCACATGTCTGTAATTGGACAGACCTAGTTGATTAAGTTGCTAATAACGTACCTGTGGGACCTCAGGATGTCAACTACACCCTTTATGTAGTTGTACGGGGGAGCGTACCAGGGCTGCGGCCAGGTACCCATCTAACGGTGGATTGGCCTAAACTTCGCCTTCGCTATGGGAAGGGTTAGTGTGCAATCACCAGGGAGGACCACTTGTACTGTTAGAAGTTTTCGAAAGACTCTGTTACAGACACTCGCCTTTGTGGTGTTTGACTGTATCTTGTGGGTAAAATGCATAACCTCTGCAGAGTGTAAAATCTATTCGAATAGCCGTGTCCGCGGTATTGGACATCGCTCGGGAATTACAGTTAAGGGTTAGACTTTCTTGAAATAACTTGGTCTTGAAAGGTTGGGTTTGGTTTAATAATGATGTTGATGGAAATGTGGATTAGAATCGGGAAAGATGTTTATTTAACTTCTGAAAAAGTTATTGATGCTATACTTGTTTTTACTGCTTTCGAATCTACTTATGATACTTGTTAAATGCTTTTTACTGTAAATATACCTTGAGCCATTCCTTTGTATTAAGCCATGCATGTAGTATATTAGTTGCATTCTGTGCATGACTTGCTGAGTACCAAGTACTTACCCTTGCCGCAATACAACACCAGTTGAAGAAGAGTCTACATCAGCTTTGGAGGAGGAGCTCCCAGAGGAACCGTCTAACTAGGGAGCGAGCCCAGTCAGTTGCCTGTGGTATACTGGATGGCGCCACAAAGTTATCTTATTTTTCGCTGCAGATATTTCTCTTTTAATAAGTTTCGCCCTGCGAGGCGTATATTTGTAACTTGACCATAAGGTCGAGCAACCAGCTTGGTTAACTATTTAAGGTACCTTATTAATTCGTTGAGTATGGTTGTGATATTTACCAATGTTGAGACTGTGTGCACTAGCGCGTTCCTGGACTAGTGATGAATACACAGAGGATCCGGATTTGCAAATTCGGGTCCCGACAATATTGATGGAGAATATTTGCACTGTGTGGTTATTAGAGCATAGATGGATTTAGTTTATGAAGAATTGATGCTATACTCTGCTCTAATGTTCTTAACGCTTGATTATGGCATAAAGACAGTAGCTTCCATTTAAATTACATATATAGTAAATGATGGGATTGATACTATGCTAGGCAATTGAGTTATTGAGGGCATCATAAGTATATTGAATCTATCGAGCTGTTGATGCATGAAATCCTAAATAGGTGAGTATTATTTGTGCTTGCTATTTATGCTCATGTTAGAAAAATGGAAAAGGGCTAAAGTTGTTTAACGGAATACATGAGATCCCTTCATGTTTGTTATTGCCTTAACTGAATGGTTTGATTCATGCTATGCACTGAAGCATTATAAATCGGTTATGTGTATATTTTGCTTACATGGATTGATTAATTGCCAAGGTCTGGAATGATTTTGAAATATGGATTAAGGGCACATTGACAGTGGCTTTGATTTGCTTACATGGTAGATGATGATCTTGATGCTATGTTTTGCCTATTAACTGTGACTGTACACTGATGAATTATAATCTGAGTATATGGACTGAGGGATTGAATGTCATGATCTATGAATATTTGTGGGAGTTTTACAGTACTTTATTCATGGATGGATTGGCTTAGTAAATGATGAAAGAATTTATACTAAGCAATAATTGTTGTTCTTTGAATGCTTAGAAATAGCATGATGGCAATGGCTCCATAATGATTTCTTTACATGGCAAATGATGAGTTGATGCCATGTCCTAGGGGTGAACTATTGTTCTTTGGCCCATGATGATTCATGCATTTTAAATTTTACGGGTTGGATGGCTTCATAGTGATGACCTTGATTTGCAATACATCGGGGGAGTATTTGTAATTCAAGGGGACATATGACGCAACCCTCGTAGTTTTGTTATTCATTAAGACTGAGGCCACTACTTCAAGTCTTCTTCAATTAAATCTCTTACTACCTATTTTCCTTCTAGTTCATTTTCATTCCGATTGGGTATGATAAGATGATTCTATTGGAATTGAATTTGTGGAATCTTACTTGTGTGCAAAAAGGGGAGGATTAGATGTCTGTGCAGCTTGAGGCTTGATCTTCCTTCTCCTTGTTCCTGGGATTTGGTCTTCCTGGCTTCCTCCTTCTTGCTGGTTCGGTGGTAGCCTTTCTGGAGATTTACTCTCCTAGAGTTTACTTGGATGGCTTCTTGAGGCTTACTTGAGTTGTAAGGATGTTGATGGTGATATGAGCGCATGGGTGGCTTTTATAGCCTCAAAATGGGCATGCAACAGGGTTTGAATGAGGCTTAGGTTGTGTGCAATATGGATTCACTAGGTGGGGCTTGTTTGGTTATTACATGGCCATGGCAGTGGAATTTCTACAGGATGTGAAAGTGGAGCCTAATGGCTTGGTCTTTGTGGCTGGATTGCTTGTTTTCATTAGCCTTGTCAGAGCAATGGTTTTAGTCCAGTGACTCTACTTACGTACTTATGTGGCCTGACCCATGCTTGGCCGGTTGGCTGTTTGCCCTGGGGAGTTCGGTTTGATTTGCATTATCTTAATAAACAATAGTTTAATCTTGTGGTTGGGATGATTCCTTGTAGCTGATTCCTTATGTGGTCTGTTGGCTTGAGCTCTAGAGCTTTCGGTTGGATGGATGTCGTGGCTGATTCTGGTATTTTCGATTGACATCCTCACCTTGCCTCCATGCTTATCTTTACTAATTGTAAAGAGTTTTATCCTTTTACCACGGAGACTTATCTTTCCGTGATATTTTAATATACGCGTGTACAGTTAAATCCACCGGTTTGTATATTGCCGAGTGATGTAATGTTTTAATCGCTAGAGGAGCCAGATTGGCCCCCGGACGATCTAGGGTACCTCATTGAGCAACTTCACTTAGCTGACGGCAATTCTTTCCCTTTTTATTTATTGTATCTAATTTAATGCATTTACTCCATTCTTATTCTTATGTGTACATTTGAATATGCAGGCTCACAAATGTAGATCAAGTCAGCACAGGAGTTGTAGCCTATAGTTTTATAATTTACTTTTGGGATGTAACTAATTATGTAATTGTGATTGGATATGTAATCGGGTAGTTGTATAAGTTGTAATCCAAAAATAATTGTTGTATGTCATTACAGATTCGTGTATTTCCTTTTTATTGTAAATGTAAATTACAGTGTATCAATAAATAATGTTGTTGTTTAAACTCATGTAATGATTGATTTTGATCAGGAATGATAATGGATTCACTTTATCTGTTAATATTCTATTCATAGTCAATCTCATTAATTAAAGTCGATCATTCATGGTTCAAAGGTGTTCACACGAATTTCTTTGACTAGTCAAACAGTTCTCATGATCAATCTAGTATTCTCAAGATTTATGTTAGGGAACTTTATCTTCTTACCATTATCTCCTATCAATCTCCTTTCCCTAAAATCCATAATTTAATTATCCTTTAAGCAAGATATCTATTAAAAGCTTCTAAGTTTTAGGAAAGGTAACAATAAATCAAATTTATATTTTAATATTTTAAATTTACTGTTCTGTAAATTTTGGGATGTTACAATAGGCGGAACGATCACTTGTTCCACCATGATAATCAGTACTATCATAGGTTCTACTAGCAATTTTGTCACTATTATAATACCCTTGTAATATAATCTGTTGCTTATTTCATCATCTAAACTTTCGTTGTATGTGCCTTACTAAGGTTGAGTTTTGTTCCTAAGGTTACTGCCTTCATGTACGTGCTTTTCACAATGATCGTCAAAGCAGTCATCAATTGGTAGCCTTCTTTGCTTGATTCCTTTTCTTTCCTGTTGAGCCATGAAAGCCAACATAGATTGCAAGTTCTACAGCCTATTAGATTGGAATTATCCATACATACTACCATGCATGTACATGTCTATCCATTTCAATTTGCTAGCGCACAAACTTACGAAACTGAAGTCGCAAGCTGCATATATCTCTTTCAATTGGCTAAAACTAGAAAATAAAAGCGGGTACAAACTGAAACAGGAGAGGATTAGGACGAGGAAAATTCAGAGGTGCAGTTGATCCGATCGTTTGCTGCACAATAATCAAAAGTAAAATTCTTCTAAAATTCAGAGGACCATTTTAGCGGATCGACGTGGATGGATTCAGTTTTGGTGCCGTATTTAAAGGGCCGAGGGGCTTTGCAAATTAAGGCCCTGTTTGTTTCAGCTAGGGATTGTAGAAAGCTGCTTTTAAAAGCTGGAAGGTCAACAAACAGGAAGCTTTCAATCTGGATTGTAATAATCTGGAGGCCAGATTGTAGCAATCCCACAATCCACTCTGGAGGAGCTTTTCTCAGTTTTTTTTTGCAAAAAGACCACAATACCCATCCAACTTTAGTGAAAATTACCCACCATTGCCCCCCACTGTTCACACAGACTTTTCAACCTATAATTGAGGGTACCACAGACTTTTGCCAAGCAAAAATAGCAATCCAAACACACTATAATCTGGATTGCCAAACAGCCATAAGCTTTTCAACCTTCAGCTTTTAACAATTCAGCTTTTACAATCCAGATTTTAAAAGCTGCTTTCTACAATCCTCAGCTGAAACAAACAGGGCCTAACTCGGCCATCTTCCTCCTTCGCTCCTTTTCATCCACTACTATTCCATTCGAGCCTACCTCCAGGAGGTATTACACAAAGTATGCTCAGATTAGTTGTAACGCCCTAGTTTTTGCCTTCTGGAGAAAAATCTAATTTAAATTATTTATGTTCAAAACTTGGAGTTTCTTTGGTGTTTATATTAACCTGGCATCCTTTCCCCTCCAAAATCGGGATTTAATTCCCCTCCATTCGAAAAATCGAATTTCCGGATTCCTGCCGGTACCCGAAATTTCACCCGAGTCCAAAAGTGCTCCAAAACTCCCAAAACCACTTCTATTGTGTCCCAAATATTCCAAAATGATTTTAGGAATCATTCCCCGGATTTTTGGACCTCCGTTCCTATTTTATCTCGCGCGGCTTTTGTTTAATGCCCGCAATCCGCGCCTGAATATTTAATTCCACAAATTTCATCCAAATTCCGCGAAACCAATTTTATTGGGTCCCAAATATTCTAAAATGGCCCTAGGAATTTTTCTAGAATTTTTAGGCCATTTTTCCTAATTTTTCTCTAGCATGAATTATTCGCGTAAAGGAGGACCAATGAGGAAGCGCCACGTGGCGTGAATAGTATTCATCTTCAACCTCCAGCCAAGGAAGAACAGAGAAGCTTCAAAGCAAAGCTCCAATGGCTAGGGCATTCTTCAAATCTTCATAACTCCCTCAAATCAACTCCAAATCGCGAAGCACCGGTTCCGTTGGATCCGTATCATCGCCCTCTTGCCATTCCCCACCATCACTCGCCGCCAACCTCGCCGGAAACGGCCGCATTCAAGAAAAACCGAAATGGACATTATTCCTCATAACTCGGCCGTTTCTACTCCAAACGGCGCACCACCACCTCCATTCTCTCCGTATAAGAACCCCCATCCCAGTGGTATGAGCCGCCTTTGGCCTCTCCCGTTCGTTCATCCACTAGATCAAGAAAACCGAAGTTGGGTCACCGTTTTTGGAGCTCTTCACATTCTTGGTTGTAGATCTCTCTCCGGTGAGTCATTCTTCGTGCCCCTTGGTTCCTTGTGACCGTGATTGAGTCTAGAGTCTAACCCAACAATCAATTTTAGGTTCCCTCGCGATTTGGAGAACAATTTCGAGTTTTTGGCATTTCGGCCGGAGCTCCGTTCGTCGCGAAATTCATCGCCTCCGGTGAGATTCAACTTGATTCCTTCCTCCTAGGTGTCCCTAAGGTTGTTATCTAGAGATCCCATGCTTTGGTTTGGCTCAAATCCATGCAAAAATGGTGGAAAAATCCGGGTTTTTGGATTTTTTGTGCTCTTTGTTCTTGGGTGGGCTCATGGCCATGCGTGCGTGCGTGTGGGCTGGCCTCGCCGGCCGCCGCCCGCTTCGCCGGCCGCCAGATCGCTTGCGCTGACGCCGCCGGGCCGCCGACCAGCCGCCGCAAGACGAGCACCCGGAAGGCCGGCCGCACATGGCCCTCAGCCGCACTGCCGCCGGCCGCTACCGCTGGCCGCCGGGCGCCCATCGCCGCTGCTCGCCACAGACTAGGCGCCGCCACCTGCACGCCTGCGTGCCTGCGCTACCACCCCCGCCGCCGGTCCCCTCGCCGGCCGCCTCTAACACCCTCCTCCAAGCTTTTCCCCACCATCCATGGCCAAACCTAAGCTTGAAGACAAGCTCCACTCAATGACCAAGGGGGCCCACCTTCCAGTCAAAGTCAAACTTCAGCACAGTCAACAAGGGCATATTCCAGGGAATATTCCCGATTTTCTAATTTTTCGAAATTCAAACTTCGGAAGCTCATAACTTCTCCGTCCGAACTCCGTTTGACTCCATTCAAATTTTTAAATTCATCTAAAATCAAGATCTACCCGCCAATACTAATTTTGTAATTTTTGGATTTTATTTATTTTCTTGTATTTATTTGTTGCCTCGATTTGCGTGTAGCCGGAGACCTCGACACAACCGCCGATCCCGCCGCCGGACTTCAAGTGTTCAACATTCTCGCTGTGACCGAGGCAAGTCTCCTTGACGCATGTTGATCCTATGCTTTCTAAATGTTTTACCATGTTTTACAAATTGCATCGCATATTTATATTAAAGAATGATTTTAACGTTAGGTTGTTAGTTATACCTGTTGTCCATCCCTCCTTGATATTGTTATTCATGATCCTTTGTCGCCCTAGTATAGTAATCCACCAATATAAATGTTTTTGGGAAAACAATCTTTGACTAGGGGAATGACTGCTTGGGAGGCCTTTTCGATGGAATCCCTAGTATGGAGTGTACATGGGAAATAGATGAATAGTAGTGATGATATGAGGGTTGGTGATAGGAAATGGATATATGAATGGTGATCATCGAATATTGTAACGTTGGATTATGGTAGTAACTCACATTATAATGGGTTAGATGTATGATATTATGGAGTATGCATGATGGATTAGATGGATCATTACAAGTAGATAACATGTTGACTTGGATTTCTTGGTTTGATAAAATAATAGCAAAAGGAGAATCAGAGTTAGTTGGATTATTAGCATCTATTGGGGATTATTATTAACGGACTGATTAAGAAATAGATGATTATGGAAATATAGATATGTGATAATCTTTTTCGGAGGATTGTGAATAGTGTGGAATATGTGTGATTTGTTTATTTGACTTAGTATTGGTGGGAAGGGAACTACTATTGACGATGAATTGGTACAATCCTAAGTTTTATGAAGTAATATTTGGTGGTTTAGTAAAGGATGATAGTGTGTATTCTTGGTGGATTAAAGTAGATGATTTAGAGGTGATAATGTGAAGGATTAAATACATGCCCCTATGAAGTATTATCGGTGGATTGTATCCTAGATGACTAGAGATGATATTGTGAAGTATTCCCGGTGGTTTAAATGGGTGAGTTATGAAATATTCTTAGTGGATGATAAGATCGATTGCTGTATGAGTGATGGATAAATCAATAATACAAGTTAGAGTTCAAGGGAAAGATTACATATCCAACCATGATTGTGGGTTAATATAATTTTGGAGTTATGATAGTACCATGATGTACTTACCACTTGTTGGATACTGTATTGACTTGGATTATTCATATGATTGTACCATTATGGCAATTTAAGGATTATTGGAGAATTACAAAATTGATTATAAGGATTGTAACCAAACCCGGGGGTTTGTATTTTATAAAATAAACTATTGGTGGAATAGAATAGTTCGGTAGAAATGCTTAGACTCGCAAACGGTCAGTATTCACCTATGGGTGGGAATTTCAATTATCTCCTGAAACCTTGTGTTGAAAGTTATAGGCAAGGAGTATTGCCGTTGGTTTGCAAAATAAAAATAAAATGAAAAACGGTTTGGATTTGGGCGGAATGGTTTGTTTGGCGGGTGCGGATATAGCACTAGTTTTCATGGTGCAAGTACCGCCCCAAGTCAATTAAGGACCGACGCTTATGATTTGTCTCCATTCTAAGCATAACCGCATAACCACATGTCAAAGTGGGCACGACTGGCTGAATAATTTGTAGAAACCTAACTTAGACTCACCAAACGGTGGAATGTGAGCGCGGATAGAGGCATTGTTGTTGTTTTTCTCACAGCGCAAGAGGGGGCTTCACATCTGGGTGGATATAACCCTAACAGCGGTGAAACCTCGGCGGGTGGAGTTAGGTTAGGCGATACATTGTAAAGGCCTTGTCATGATATCCTGTGAAGCACACCTAAGGAAGTGTGCTAATAGCTTGGCATCAAGGGAATATCATGTCTTGTGGGTAAAGTTGTACACCTCTGCAGAGTTAAAACTATTCGAATAGCCGTGCCTACGGTCAAAGGCAAAGCTTGCTGAATGCTTTCATACTGGTAGACTTTGGTTTTTGATTTCAAACTAAACAATGGTTGGTTTTGGGATCCGAGAGCGGTTAGAACTCTCGGGTGTGCTTCTGGAGGCTAAAGCCAGGTAGGTGGAAGGAACTTGATTTTGTGAACCGTGGCAGACAGAGCCATGTGATTGGATTGAACCCTGATCTTGTTGAGATGTGGCGGATAGAGCCTGTATATTAGTGAGTGGTGGTTAGAACCTTCACTACAATATTACATAATTCAATTATTAAACAGAATTGCTCAAATATGATTTGTGAAAATTATTAACAAGTATGATTTGATGAAACTTGGCTTTATGCAAAAGAACCATATTAAGCCATCTTTGGATAGCCTACATTTGTGCATAATTTCCCAGACTTCCTGAGTACTTTATGTACTCACGTGCTACATTCTAATAATCTCTCAGAAGTGAAAGAAGCTGTCAAGGAATTCCAACGACTAGGGCGCGCTCCTCACTCGATTGCCTGTGGGCATTTGGATGGGTCGCTTTGGTGTTTTCGTCTTCCACTGCGGTTGTTCAAGTTGTTCAGCCTGTTCAGGCCGTAATGGTAAACCTTGACCATAAGGTCTTTGCTTTTATTTGGTATTATTCTTATTTAGTCATATGTATTCGTGGTATGGTTGTTGATTCATCACTGTTTGACTGTGTGTACTAGCTACTAATCTGGGACTAGTACAGAAATACACAGAGGACTCCGGATAGCCGATCCGGGGGCCTACATTAGTCTTAAGGAGAAATGCAAGGACTAGCAGGAGGACCTGCTACACAAAGTATGCATGCTCAGATTAGTCTTAAGGAGCTGCGGAGTGTACATTAGTCTTACATATGTACGGCACGTGTCGGACCTTTTTACCGGATTGATGTGGATGGACCAAGGGGCTTTGCATACTTAGCCATCTTCCTTTTTCCTTTTGATCTACTATTCCATTCTAGCCACCAGGAGGTTACGTACTACTGGTTATACTAATATTATAATAATTACATTAATATTACAATAATATTGTACTACTATTCTAGGATATTTTAAACTAACCTCTCTGAAGATGTACTGAAGATCAATAAATCTCGAGCAACGTACAAAATGACATTCGTAAGGACAACTGCAAAATACAAATCCCGAATCAAATACTAGAAAAAAAGTTACCTCTAAATAATAAATTGTACCAAAATATGAACACCAACTAAATTGCTTTGGAATTTTGATTTCAAATTTCACTTCTTTTCAGCGAACTGATGGAGTGATGGGTTTTAAGGGCATTTGCAATGCATAGTCTGCGTACAACTGAGTCTTCTCTGTCTGCACAAGTTTAATTGACTTAACAAATACAACCCACTCCTGATATATTCCATATGCAAGATAGTAAGCATGGTTGTATCGTCAAAAGCGGTGTCGGTAGCGTCGGTGTCTATACGTCGTTGAATAAGAACGTAGCAAATAACAAGTTTTAATAGCGGCAAAAGAAGTCGAATGAAGAACCAAATAAAATCATCATATACATACAAGCAAAGCTGTAGTTACCGCTTCATTATTTCATGTGATAGTGATATCGTATAGTTCTATCTGATGTTAGTAGTTTAGGACTATACAGCATGCACAACTATTCTTTATGTATTGTTTTATTTCTTTTTACGAATTCAAGAAGCTAATATTGTAGATCTAAATATAATTAAATTCAAATCTAAGAGACCAAAATTGTTTGTACTAATATAATTTAGTACATAAAGTAACGGGTTGCAAGCAATTAAAAGTAACATTGTACACCCTAGGTATTATTTCATAATTGTGTTCTCTACCGTCTAACTATATCACAAGGAAACTTGTTTCACATTAATTAGACATCGTTTGTTCAAGTATTAGCACCTTAAGTATAATACATACCGATTTCAACCCTAGTTGGAACATAGTTCAAATTAACTTCTAATTCAAGTTTCTTTGCATAAACATTGGACATGAGGATTCTAATGAAACTAGTTTCATTTAATTTGAACATCGTTTGCACCAAAATTTACATGCTACGCATTCAAACCTACACTTCTAAATTTGAATTTTGATTTAAATGGCTGAACAAAGTTTAAATATTTTTACAGATTATGAAAATGCATGATTTATCATGAATTTAGTAAGCATGATTTATCATGCTTACTGAATTTTTGTGCCGTTCGTATTTAAACGGCCAAGGTGCTGCGACTGTACATTAGTCTTGACTAGTTACATGCCCGTGCATTGCTACGAAAAACAAAATTGATAACGAAAAATAAAGATTAAAAAATAAAAAATTTATTTCACAAGATCAAACATCTATCTTTAACGCCGCTTTCTTGGCGTAAAGTCGGCTAATTAAAGCAACGCTTCGTTTTTTGCGTAGGGCAATTAAACAGGGCAATTAAGTAGGGCAATTAAGCAGGGCAATTAATGACGTGGGTAGAACTCACCACTGCCACCAACTGTTGCTTTATAATAGTAGAGATATGTACAGCACGTGTTGGAACTTTTTCCGGATTGATGGGGATGGACCTGCTATACGCTCAGACTAGCCTTACGTCTTCAATCAACTAGGAAAGCGAGCGCGTGGAAAACAGATTTGTGTTTTTTTAGGAAAAATGGATCGCGAAAACATTTTTCTCGGGATCCGAAGAAAAAATGGACAACAAAAACATTTTTCTAACAAAAACGGAGAACGATGAACAAATTTGCATTTTTTTCTGAGGGAAAACGGTAATCGAAAACATTTTTCCCATGCTCTGGAGAAAAAGCGAACAACGAAAATATTCTTTCCAAAAAAACGGAGAAACATCGAACGAAAAACGAATCTACATTTTTTTCTGAGGAAAAACGGACAACGGAAATATTTTTCCCATGCTCCGGAGAAAAAACGAACAATTTTTTTTCCATGTTTAATCTGTAAAGCTGATACTAGCATCTAATATATAGCTCCTCTGCTAAAGAATGTTGTTTAGAGGAGCAAATCTCCAGAGTATGACAGTTGACGGAAAATATGGATCAGAACATGTTAGGCAGAAATGCAAGGACTAGCTAGCAGGAGGACCTGCTACACAAAGTATGCTCAGATTAGTCTTAAGGAGCTGCGAAGTGTACATTAGTCTTACACATGTATGGACCATTTTAGCGGATCGACGTGGATGGATTCAGTTTTGGTGCCGTATTTAAAGGGCCAAGCTAGGGGCTTTGCAAATTAACTCGGCCATCTTCCTCCTTCGTACTATTCCATTCGAGCCTACCTCCAGGAGGTATTACTCGTAGCATCCACCTTACTGCTTGCCAAGTTTTCATATTGCTAGTTATGGCGCTTGTCATGGCGGAACTGCTTGCTTAGTTAGAGTTAGTTTGCTAGAATTAATTGCGTAGTTTTCAAGAGAGATAAACAATGCGAGCGAGCGAGCTAGCTAGATCTCTTCAGAGGGGTCGTACTCATACTCGTACCGTACGTTCCAAGTACTAATTAATTAGTACCGGCCGGCCTGCATGTAGTGAGGGGGAAAAAAACTAATATATGTCGGTGCATGGCTACCTGCAATACGCGCGTGTAGTCCAACTTAACTTTTGTAATTAATCTCTAATTAGCCACGCGCGTCGTTTGTATGTACATTAATTAATTAATTAAGCATGCAGCAATTTCTCCCGTGCCTGCAGCTGAAAAGAGAATTAGTTAAGCATGGAGCAGCAGAACGCTAAGCGACCGTCGGTGAAGCACGAGGACAGCAAGTGGACTGCATACTTCATCGATCCCCGCCCTTTGCCTTGCCCTCACCAGGTACGTCCGTATAGTATATATATAGCTGCAACAATAGTATATATAGCAGCACATAATTGATCATCTTTCATTATAGTACTTAACTAGCTGGCTCGTTATAAATTAAACCAAGCTTGCATGTCTAATATATCTTAAGCTTGAGAGAGTTATAAATTGTCATTTTTTTTATATATGTTTCTCCAACTTTTATAAATCCTCAAAGGTTTTGCGTATGAGCTGTTTTAATTATGATACATATATGTTTCCTTAAGGGTGTGTTTGGTTAGCGGAATCCTATAAATTTAACTTGTTTGGTAAGACAACCAGTAGTTACGGAATCTGTTTTGTAGGAAAATAGTGTCTATCGTAGATTACCAACGGAAAGAAATATTTGCTGTTGCACTTTTATCATTTTCTTTAATTTGTCATGGTCAAATATTGAACTTGAAGAATTTGAAAATCCAAATTCAATAACTTTTTCAAAATATGAATTTTGAAAAAAAAATATAAAAATTTGACTAATGAATTTCAGAATATTAAATTAGGACAATTTAAATTACAAAATTCAAAATTTAATGTTTGGATTTCAAAATCCATTTTTTGAAATTCTGAATTATAAACTTTAAAAATTTCAAATTACAAAAATTCTGATTAAGAGAATTTGAATCTTGTATATTTTAAGTTTTGAATGTCGGACTTTCAAATTCCAAAGCTCAAATTTTAAATTTTACAAAAAAAAACACAGAATTTGAAATTTTGAAACATAATAATCAAGAATTTAATATGTAAAAGATGAATTTTTTGTTTTTAATTTATAAATTATAGATGTTATTTGGCTCGCGGAGGGCGTACGGCATAACGAATATTAAAGCAATTACGACGGTCTTAGAAAAAAAAACAAGATAACGCCATCAAGACCGATCGAGCTAGCGAACTCTAAAACAGTACATGTATTTGTTAATTAGTTTTTCAAAGAAGTCTTTAGGGCTCCAAGTCTACTGTAAATATATGATCATGCATACTCCTTTGTTTCTTTAATTGGTCTTTTCTGTCAATAAAAGCCCGAGACCATGATCAAGAAGAGGAGGGACGAGCTTATACGGCAGGTTCGCTGCATGATTGAAGAGTATTACACAAGCGGCGCCAAGAAAGATTTGTCGGAGGGGATGAAGACCGTCGACGCCGTAGAACGCCTCGGCTTTGGCTACCATTTTGAGCAAGAGATTGCCATGTTTATGCAGCACCTTCTCAGCAGCACGCCGGCTGGGGAAGATGACCTGTGTGCAGTCGCCCTCCGGTTCAGGCTGCTGAGGCAACACCGCTACGACGTCCCATGCGGTAAACATTAATTAATCCCCTCTCTCTAGATCTCTCTCTCTCTCTGATCTGCATGTGTGTATATATATATATATAGCACGTAACAAAAGATCATAGTTGTTTGTCCTGAAGAAACGTCGTACAAACAAACAAAATAAGTAGTAGTATTTAATTACCGGCGGATGGATGCATGCAGATGTGTTGGAGTGTTTCAAGGATGAGAACGGGGACCTGAAGGACGCCTTGCGATGTGACGTGGATGCTCTACTCAGCCTGTACGAGGCAGCTCACCTCGGCAAATGTGGTGAGGACCTGCTGCTCAGCGACGCAATTGTCCTCACCGCCGACCGCCTCTCATCCCTTGCGAAAGGTGGCCATGCAGCTGCCTGAGCCCGTCTTTCAGAAAGTAGAGCACGCGCTGACTTCACCGACGCAGCGGAGACTCAAGAGGCTGGAGGCCAAGCTCTACATCTCCATATACGAGAATGATGAGGGAAGCAACCAGCCAGGATATACTTGAGCTTGCTAAGCTAGACTTCCACATCTTGCAGCTCATGCACCGTACGTGATGAGGTCAAGCACATCGATCTCACTGTGAGTAAAACCAATTTTAATTTATTGGGATTATAGCACATGCGCACAATTAATACATGCATCGATCTCACTATGGCAGCAGCGCTACGTACGGCAGAGAGAGAGAGAGAGAGAGAGAGAGAGAGAGAGAGCAATTGACACTTCTTATCTACTCACAACACACATTACAATTTCACAGGACATATTACAATTTCACATTATATATGATGCATACGTACGCTTGCTTTAATTACTGAAGGTGGTACAAGGACCTTAATGCCGTGAGCACGCTGGGTCAATACGTACGGGAACGGCCGGTGGAGTGCTACTTTTGGGCGCTTGGTGTTTTCTACGAGCCACATTATGCCAAGGCACGCATAATGTTTGCAAAATTTATCAAGTTACTTTCCCTCTTCGATGATACATATGATTCGTACGGCACCTCGGAAGAGCTCCATCTGTTTAACCAAGCAGTCCAGAGGTAATTAATTAAGCTCTTGGAATATATATCTTTATGTCCTTTAACGTGAAATTAATTAACTTTAGGTTTAATTTATGTATACAATAATCTGTTTAAGTAGTTTATATATATGGCAAACCTAATTGCATGACTAATCATCTAACCGATCAACCTTTAAAAGTAACTAAGTTGTGGAAATTAATTTGTCATTATTGTCTTCTTCTCAATAATAGTTGGGATGAAGAAGCTGCGAAACGCATAGGTAAATGCTTTGGGTACGTGATGTCCCTCGTTTCCAAGACACTGGAAGAATTTTTGGCCGATGGTGCTTCACCCTTGGGAATTGATCGATTGTACTAAGGAGATTGTAAGTTCATTACCGATATTTCGTGCAAGTAATGTTGTATATATGCTATACAGATTTAATTAATTAAAATGGTCCAATGTGTAGATCAAGAAGGGGAAATTAATAATTAACACGCTACTGCTTACCAAATGTGTGTAGATCAAGGAGGGGAGCAAAGGCATGTTAGAAGAGGTGGCATGGAGAGAGGAGGGAAAAGTGCCGACTGTACATGACCATCTTGAGACCACCACAATGACGTCGTTGTATTGGGCATTGGCATGCATATCCTTTGCTGGAATGGGCGCAAGCGACGACGTTTTCACCGGCTGGGCACGCTCGTACCCTAAGATCGTAAAGAATGCAGCGATGCATGATATGTCGTCTAATGGATGACATTTCTGGACATGAGGTGACACGACACCTTTATATAACTGTAATATATACATACATACATATATATATACATATATATGATTAATTAATTACCTAGCTAGTTTGATTTCCTCAATTATTCTTTCGACATGCATGCAGTACGAGAAAGACAGAAGTAACGTCCCTACTGCCACCGATTGCTACATGAAAGAGCATGGCGTAACGGTGCAGCAAGCAAAGGAAGCGCTGTCCTGCCTTGTAGAGGAGCAGTGGAGGAGCATCAACCAGGAGTTCCTGAGCAGCACCATGGTACCCGTGACACTGCTGACTCGTGTAATAAACCTTGCACGGGTCATGGAATGCCTCTACAAGAAGGTTGATGGTTACACATGTACACTGCTCGCAAATAATGGACTCCATAGACCAAGTGCTGGATAAAGGCGTGTACCATTAAGCATATATGGGCGTGCTGGGACAACACGTAGGCTATCTCTATATATATGGCGATATATTTGGTGAAAATATGAATACGACGAAAAATCCATTTTCACCAAACTTAGCAGTTTCAAAATAAGTCTCAAACAGTTACCACATGTAGGGGTATATATGTGTGTAAGCCCCACATAATAAACCGGTGTATGCTAGATATATATATGTGTGTGTGTACGGCATACGTGTAATAAACCGGTGCATGCTAGATATATATGTTTGTACGGTGTGTAAGTGATATGCCCTTGAGGTAATCATGGAGAAGATTGTATCACGTCTATATTTATGGAATAATATGGTTACTTTGATGCTTGAATAAAATCATTAGTATTGATCAACAAGTACCACCGGAAATATTGGCATCTTGCAGCCTACGTAACGATGTGAATATGCTTTGAGGTCGTGGAAAGAAGAAGATCTTACAAGAAATAGACAACTGAACAGTACCACAGGATCTTTGCACAGGCTAGAGCGAGAGGATGGACCCTATGCTCGAGCAAAAACTTAAAATGCTGATGTTTAAGGTGGAGCGCATTTTAGACCATTTAAAGTGGTTAGAGAAGATTATGTATATAGTTATCCTTGTTGTACTTTATGCTTCAATTGTGAACTAGTTCGTTTTCTACAAATTTGTATCGTACTAGTTGCCATTTGTATAAATCTTTATCAGCGCCACGTACATCAATTTCAATATAATTCCACAAGCATCATGTCATTCTAAATTATATTTTTTTAGTATTAAAATACGCGGATAAACAAAATCAAATAAATAAACGAACAAAACAAAAGTAAGAAGAAAGGAAAACGGGGAAATCTAGAAAGAGGTAGGAGAAGGGTCGAGAGGGGCTTTTGGTCATTTCGGAGATTTTGGAGACTTGATTTTGCGGAGTGAATGTCATTTTTGGATTCAGTGGCTCGAACTGATTAAGAAAATATATTTTCAAAATTTTTAGATTTTTTGGATTAATTAAATCCGAAAAAGAAAAAACAAAAAAAAAAATTTGAATCCAGCGGACATGGTCCGCTTAAAAAAAAAATTTTATATATAATCGGCGGGCACTTTCCGCTTAAATATAAAAAATAAAAATAATTAAAAAAAGTAGTAAGCGGTCAAGGACCGCCGGAAAGAAAAAAATTCAGCGATCGTGGACAGCAAAAAATAGAAAAAAAATTAAAAAAAATTTAAGCAATCGGGTCTGCTAGAAATTCAATTTTGGTTTTCATTTTGTTTTGGAATTGCAAAATTTTCAATAGAGATAAACAATGCAAGCTAGACTTTCCAGAGAGGGTCGTGCTACGCGTCTGTAGTCACGAGTTGTGTCAAGGAAAAAAAGTAAGGCGGGTGAAAAGAGAATTAGTTATTAAGGTGGCTTTGCTATTTAACTTCTAATCGCTAAGGACACCCGCAGTCCTTACCAGGGTAAGTTACGATGGCCGCGTGATGAACTCGATCTAGCGAGAGGTTGAGTCTGGTATCTCGGTGATTGATACCTCGCTTGCGAGTCTGATGGTAATCCTCAACTCTAATAATTTTGTTCTATTCGCAATTTATATTTTAAAAAGGCAAATACGCTAATTACTGTATTTATTACTGTCTAATATTCCTATTTAATTAATTAATACCTTAGGTTGTTTCAGAGATCATTTGTACCATTTTCAAACTATGTTCTGACATACTCAGATGGCTCAACATAAGTTTTTCTTTCTCAATTTTTATATATGCAAAAGATGTGCTTATTGCTGTTGTAAGAAAAAGCTGATACTGGGAGGAAACTTCATAAAACATTTTTACATGGTAATTTTCTGTAATGACTAATGATGCTGTGCTTGTGGGAAGCAATGAAAGAACTATCTTATTTGTTTTATGCGATTACTATATTTGCAACAAATCTCTACTATATAAAGTGAGAGTTTCTTCCCACGTCATATTAATTGCCCTGCTTAATTGCCCTATGCAAGAAACGAAGCGTTGCTTTAATTAGCCAGCTTTTGCAAGAAACGAAGCTTTAAAGATAGATGTTTGATCTTATGAAATAGTATTTTTTTATTTTTTAATCTTTATTTTTCGTTATCAATTTTGTTTTTCGTAGCAACGCACGGGCATACAACTAGTAATTGTTTAATACTGAGTTCCGGTAATGTAGACTCAGCTTGCTCCCCGGCTCCCGCCCTTCCCAAACCCATACACACCAAAAAAGAGGGTAAACAGAAATTTGATTTTTAGGTGTGGTGCCATTCACCCTCCCCAAATGTATGGTATGGTGTACTTACACTACTATTATTATATGAATACATAATAATTTGTTGCACCATATGTTTACTCCTCTGACGCATTTTGTGATATTCCAGTATTGTTCAACACAAAATAGCTTGTAATGTTAATTCTCATGGCCTATCCTTTGGTCATTTGTTTAAGCTGAAGCTCCATTCTCCTTAAAAAAAATTGAAGTGCACAGTGAATTATCTCGGTGCTTCACGTGTTTATTTTAGTGCAGCCAACTGCTCTTTTGGCATAGTACTGTAAGGTGAAATCTGCAGTCTGCCTGATGTGATGTTTCGAAGAGTTTGCATCTTTTTGACCATTATACGTTATCTGACAGATTGCAAGGCCATTACGGGGAGATTGCTATGAATCCTTCTGGTTCATTCTTGGTAGAGAAGTGCTTTACAGCCAGTAATTTTTCCCATAAAGAGGCCATAGTTTCAGAGCTGTTGGCTATGCAAACTGAACTGTCTAAGACAAAGCATGCCATCCACTTGTTAAAGAAGCTGGATATCGACAGGTTAGTGATTTTTTTTTTCATTTCCCTCTTATGCATTTGGATCTGAACCCATAAATATTTTAAATCATGTTAATAAACTTATTATTTATCCGGTTCTAGATTTGCAAGAAGACCTGACCAGTGGAGAGCCAGGCAAACTTCAAAAGAAACAACCCAGAGAGAATTTCAAGTGGAATTTGGCTTGAACTGTAAACCTATTCGGCAGAACATAGAAGAACTGCTGTCTCCTCAAAGTCCCACAAAGAAGCGTAAACAGAAAGAGAAGACTGACATAATTACCGAGGATGCCAGCGTCAACAAGCCATATTTATCTCAGAAAAACAATAAGAGGAAAAAATCTGCTAAGGCAACATTTGAGGAAGAATCGAGCAGCAAGAAACTCTCGAGTGATGCCACCAGCATGGCATTCTTGAAGAACTCCGGCAAGAGGAAATCGCTAGGCTTCCTCTCAGACAAACCAAGTTTCAAGAAACAAAAATATCGCGGACCTAATTCTGATAAATCAGATGGCAAGAAGGAAGATTGTTCGGGATAGTGCTAGCACACCATTGGAGAAACTGAGTGCAGGAGAAGTCCGCAAACTGTTGAAGCCCGATATGTCAGGCAAGAGCTAACCGATCTCAGGACCATATGATCTTGCTTTCCCTTCTCCTGCCAAGGTGGTCTGATTCAGCAATTTGGTTATTATTTTTTCCTTATCTGTTGCAGGCCATGAGCTTTTATGATAGTTTCGGTTCAGTAGAATGAGTTTCTGCAAATTCATCTAAATATCAAATTATCTTCATATTTGTGTTGAATCTGGATTGCCCATGAATCCGTGGAAACAACTCTTGTCAAATCCATACCGGCCTACAACATTTCAAGAGATCCTGAAAATTCATCAGTTCAGCCAGACTTCGTCTCTTGTATTCGATCCATCGCAGGAAGTACACACAAACATGTTTGAGAGGTGCTTCGATGCTTTCCCTCCTAATACAAGTTGCACAAATCTTGAAGCAAACGAATGGGTAAGTATCCTCATCTACCATTCATTCATGCTTTAATATTTATGCAACTTTAAAAAAGAAGAGCATAGAAACACCTCTCAACATGTTTTTGTGCACACATTTGCATGTTATTAAATGTCGCAAATTCTAACCTATAGAGCCGTCACTGTCAGTCCACGACAAGTTCCTGTGAGCTGCACTTGTACCAGAACGAAATTTGGTTTTTGTATTTTGTCTGAAATTTTCGAATCTCGCTAAGATTTCGGATTTCGGTCACCTCCAAGATTTATACCAGAACGACTATGAACCGATGAAGCGAACATCTTGCAATACTTTTGTGGAGACCTAGGATGCCTCCCAGGTCTCAAGTGACAAGGATGGTAGGCCATGTCAAAACTCACAAGTACAATGCCCTTGGTCCTCCTGCCCTGTCTAAGGCAACTTCTGTCTCATATTTCTCCGAGTTACAGATAAGACATTTCTCTCTCTCTTTCTGCATCACATGCCACAATCTTGAGTAGGGGGAGGCAACTACCGAAATACAAGTGCAGGGGCATTCTTGTAGCATCCTCATTTAAATTAATGCCCCACTCTGTATATTTAGTTATTTACTACCACGGCGCCTTCAGCTTACTGCAGTTGGCATTTGCTGCACTCTGCTCATCTGCCAACCGTGTGCAGGGAGGAAAACTCGAAATGCCATGTCAAAGTTGGATCCATCTTCGAAAATTGGACCTTTGACTCCCCTTGTCTTTACAATCAGCAAATGATACAGTTCATCAATCATATCCGTAACGTATACAATCTTTCAGAATCAGATGGTAATGATTTCGTAAAGAGACATGATATATATATACACACACAAAATTGAAAAAAAAAGGCTTAAACTATTGATCTTCAAATACCAGAAAAAGAAAACCAGACCTAAAACAAAACCATTCTGCGGCCCAGAAAAACGAGCCCAGGCGCTTGAAGATCTCGGCCGTTGATCATATTGGATGGCTCAGATTGCTCTGGATCCGAACAAAACCGCACAGGGTGCAAAACCCTAACCCTAATTTCATTCCTCTCTCGGCTTTGAGAAAAAATCGCGACGGCGCAAGCGCACGCGCACGCGAAGCAGCACGACAGAGCGGGAAGGCGAGAAGCTTGGTGGCGCGTCGGCGCGAGCTTGTGCGGCGACGTTGATGCTGCGCATGACACCGGCAAAAAGCTTAGAGCGGCGGCAACCACGACCGGAACGGTAAGCCCGAAACCCATTTGATCTTTGGGTTTTCTTGATTGATTTGGGATTTGGGGGAAAAGGGGGGCTTTAGGGTTTCCTGATTTGGGGAAAAACCGATTAGGGATTTTGGGGATTTTGCGAATTAGGGTTCGATTCCTTTTTATCCCCTCCTTCTTTATGCTATCCAACCCAAAAGAACACTAAATCAACCTTAAACCGACGGAAACAAGGTTAAACCCAAGACTAATTCAGGGCTAAAAAAGTATCATGCTAAGGCTAGGGGGCTCTAATACCAAATGTTAGGTCTTTAGGTGAACTAAACATGAACTAACTTAAAGCATAATCATAAAGTAATGCATAAATTAAAAGTCATTAGGTACTAACCCGGATTGGAAGAAGAAGCCATTAAAGATTTAATCGATTGATCTTTACTGTCGGTGAAGCAACGGTGGCGAGGAACAATAGCAGTAGTTCGGTGAGGAAGAAGAGGTCACCGAGATCAATATTCGGTGATGGTAGACGATCTTCGCTAGCCTCCAAGCAAATCTCAGATCGGATGATGTTGGAGAGTAGCGAACTCGGGAGTAATCAAGTCTAACGAGTGCCTGTTCCTCTTCTCCGCATGTAGCGCTGGCTAACGGAACAGAAACCAATTTATTTGGTGTGCTCCCGATCAAAGCGCGTCAACGTGATTCGTGGTGGCTCTTAGATCCGGAAATTTCAAAGTAAGTTAGTTTTAGCGAAGATCATCACTAACAAGATCACCTTCCTCAAAGCCTCAATGATATTGGCAAGACGAGATTCTGAGAAACCTCCTCCTCAAGGGCCACCCGAAAGCCCCGAATTGTGCGAACATGGCCTACAGGCAGTGGTTGGTACCTGCCATGAGGATCTAGCGGACCCAAGATTCTACTGGTACTCTTTGGCTGAGGATGAATGGTGTGACTACTTCTACTGCGTGGACTCGGAGACGTAGCACCCACATCTCAAACTTCCCATCTGGGATAACTGGGGGGAGCAACCCTTGCTGTGGTGCTACTACCGCCTAGAAAAACCAGACCCCGAGTATGCCTACGGTATTATTCAACGAAAATAGTGTGCATACTGCATTGACTGTAGGGCACGCTTCTGGTTGTACAATGACAAGCCCAACACACACCTCCTACACCATATAGTGGAGTGCGAGCCGAAATAGAGCAAGCGTCTCGGCAAGTCTCCGAAAGTGGAAGAGGGTTCCTCGTCTCGAAGAGAAAGGGACAAGGGGAAGAAGCCGGCCGAGGTCCGCACTATGCACCAAATCCTTGATGGATTACAAAGACCATTCGGGTACCCAGGTGGTATTAACATAGGGAAGGCGGGGAATCGGGATGACATGCCCATTGGGAGGGAAGAAATCCACATAAAAAAGACAAAAAAATATGTTTTATACCCCTGAGATGTTCGGCATATGTTACCCATTCGGCAACAGTAGGGAGCACTGCGCACCCCCATGTAGTTCTTTCATAAGAGAGATTGAGCGGTGTTCGATAACAAATCGTGAAAGATTCACGTGTGATGTAATATGTAGAAAATGTGGCGCATCATTCCCACTCTACGAACATAGGCGGAATGATCACATGTTACACTATCACAATCAGTGTTATTGTTAGTTCTTCTAGCAATGTCATCACTATTGTAATGCCCTTGTAATATAATCTATTGCTTATTTCATCATCTGAACTTTCGTTGTATCTGCCCTACTAAGATTGAGTTTGCTTACTACGGTTACTGGCTGCATCTACGTGCTTTTCACTATGATCATAATGACTTAAACACTTTAGCTAAAGTTTTTCTACGCTAAACTATTCATAACATGAGTTGTTGTCGACTATAATACTTAGGGTAATTGCACTAGTAGAATTTAGATGCAAAGAAATGTGTAAATAAAATATTTTTCCATAAAATGGTAGTCCATATATCAAAGAGAAAATCTGCTTTGTTATTGCAAAAAATTACATTTAGACATGATATTTTACAAGCTGCCGAAAAAGCTTAATCGTTATCGTTTGTTGTCGACAATAATACTTAGGGTTATTGCCCTAGTAGAATTTAGATGCAAAGAAAAGTGTAAATAAAATATTTTTTCACAATTTGGTGGTCCAATTTGCTTTCCATGAATTTAAATGTCATTTTTCATTTTTGTGAATTTTTGGAATTTTTTGGAATTTATTTGGATTTAATTTGAATTTATTCCCTTTTTAAATAATTAAAGAATTAAAAGTTTTAAATAAGATTTTGTTGGAAATATTTTATTTGAGTCCAAAATGTCTCAAAGTATTTTCCAGAATTTTTCTGGAATTTTTCTGAGTATTTTGCTATTTTTATTGAATTAAATGAATTTCTGGAAATTAATTTAATTATTTAATCGCTGGAAAATACCCGAACGGGTTTTACTGTTCCTCCGACAGAACCCGAGTCATACTCGAGTCCGAGTCCGACCGAAGTGCCCGGTAGCCGGACCGAGCGATCTCATGGGGACCGAAGTCCGGTGCTGGCCAGGCCGAAGTCGTGCGGTACGGACAGTCCGTGCGGCCAGCCGGGCCAAAACGATCTGCGCCGGACGAGCAGGACTCCAAACCCTAATCCGCGTGACCGTTGGGTCGAGATCCAACGGCCGGGATCGTGCCACGTCACCAATCCGAATCCCAGTCGTCGTGGTTGCGCCGCTAGAGCTCGCCGAAGTTGGAGAAGAAGCCCGCCGCGGTTTTCTGCTGTTTCCGCCGCCGTCAAGCCGCCTCCGCCGCATTGAAGCCCAGATCTGGAACCATCAAGTCAAGGCGCGTCGAGGAGTACCACTCACCTCGCCGAAGAACGCCCCAAACGTCGTGTTGTGGTCGTCGTCCCTAGCTCCGGTGAACCAAGCTCCGCCGCGCCATCGCCGACCTCGCGAGCTTCATGCACCGTCCGATCAGGATCCGAGTGCCCAGATTCGTCCACGTCACCCGTGGGTTAGACCACGTTGCGATTTCTAGATCTAATCCCAACCGTTGGATCTAGATCCAACGGCTTAGATTGAGCCACTGTAACACCCCAAATTTTTGCTTTTCATGAATTTAACTAAGATTTGGCACCTTGGTGAATTTTTGGAATTTTCTAGAATTTATTTGGAATTTATTTGAATTTATTCCCTTTTGAAATAATTAAAGCATTTAACTTTGCAAATAAAATTTTGTTGGAAATATTTTATTTGAGTCCAAAATGCCCCAAAATATTTTCCAGAATTTTTCTGGAATTTTTCTGAGTGTTTTGCTATTTTTAAGGGATTAAATGAATTTCTGAGAATTAATTTGAATATTTAATCGCTGGAAAATGCGAGTGGGTTTGTACTGTTCATCCGGCCAGGACCGAAGTCCGAGTCGGACTCGAAGTCCAACCCGAGCAATTGTCCGGTCGAACCCGCTGGCCGTAGTACCTAACTGCGTGGCCAGTTGGATCTTGATCCAACGGCCACGATTGAGCCACGTCACCCGAACCCGAGCCCGACCGAGCCAGCCAAGTCGCCCGAGTCAGACCCGAGTCCAAATCCTCGCACCGTTGGATCTTGATCCAACGGCTCGCGTTGATCCACGTCACCCAATCCGAATCCCATTCGGATTCCGCCGCCGCAACGGAGTGGGACTCGGTTTCCGCGCGTTTCACCAGGCCGAGGGGCCCCTATTTATCTTGCCGCTTGTATCCGTGTTACCCGACTTCCGCGGCGCACCGTAGCTCCTAGCCCACATCGCCTGAGCCGCCGTGGTTGCGCCGCAATCGCTCGCCGTAGGGCTCCGTCGCGGTTAATCGCCGTTTCCGCCGCCGTCCGCCGTCCTCCGCCACCGTTGAGCTCAGATCCGGAACCGCAAGGTCAAGCCGCGCCAGAAGGGACCTTTCACTTCGCCGGAATCGCGCTCAAACGCCGTCGGGCGTGTCGCCGTCCTCGTCTCCGGTGAGCCAGCTCTGCCGCGCGCCATCGCCGTCGATCGAGCACCACCAGCCGTCCGATCCAGATCCAAGGGCCCAGATCGCGCCACGTCACGCCGCGGTGAGATCCCACGTGCAAACCTCTAGATCTATTTCCAACCGTTGGATCTAGATCCAACGGTTTAGATTGTGCCACGTAGCCTAAACCGCACCGAGCTAGAATAGATCTCAGCCGTTAGATCTAGATCGAACGGCTAGGGTTGGCCGCGTTGTAAATGTTGGATTGGATCTTGACCGTCCGATCAAGATCGAACGGTCCAGATCAGCCGAGTAGTTTTCCTACGTGTAAACCCAGATCCAATCTGGGCCGTTGATTTTCAAATCAACGGCCGAGATCTAGCCACGTGGCCGGGAGGCCGACCGTCGCGGTCAGCGTGGTCAGCGCCCGCGCGTGGGTGCGTGTCTCTGACACGCAGTGGCCCATTGTCGATCGCGCCATACCGGGCGTGAGTCGAGCGGCGGCGAGCGAGCCCGCTGTCGATGGGGCGTGTGGGCTCTGCGCCAGGTCCACGGTGGACCGAGCCGCACCGTGCGCCGGGTCCATGGACCCGAGGTGACGTGGCGGCTCCTGATTGGTCCACGTGTCACTGCTGACGCAATAAATGAATTTCCGAAAAAGAAAATGATTTATTAATTCGAATTATTTATTTCAGAATTTGTTTCAAACTTCAAACGCTTATAACTTTTGCATTTTAACTCCGATTTGGGTGATTCAAATTTCTAAATTTGTATAAAATTGAGATCTACCTAATGATGAATTTTATTTAATTTTTGGACTAAAGTTTTTCTCTGTAATATTATTTGAATGATTACTTAAACTTTAAATGCCTGTAACTTTTGCGTTTCAACTCCGAATTTGACGATTCCAGTTTCTAAAAATTCATAAAATTATGCTCTCTCTCTGTTTGTGAACTTGATTTGAGTGTTTGAACACTTTTTGTCTACTGTTTATTTATTTATTGCTATTTGCACGCTTTACGAGTAGACGTTGAAGTGCCCGAAGGATTCGAAGGTGAAGTGTTTACCCAGGAGCCAGCTCAGGACCAAGAACAAGTACTCTTTGAAGGCAAGTTGTGCTTTGACCATGTTGATCCCAATTTGAAACCTATTTTGATTTAAATTATTGCATGCTAGTTTAAATTAGAAAATGCTTTACTTAATTATGGGAAATTAGTTAAACGCCTAATTGCTCTATGACACCTTGGTTAATTGAATATGTGCCATGACCCCTTGTCACCCTAGTTGAGGATTAATTAGTTGGGCATTGCTAAATGGCCAACATGGGATTTTAGACTGTTGTAGTATATTGCTTAGACCTGCTACGTGCTCATGACATGATTTTTGGACAATCAAATGTTAATATTGACTTAATGATATATTGAACCTGTTTTGGAAAGGTCTCATGTGTTGTGATGCTGATGGCACGTGGTGCATGGTAATCAACTGGGGTTTGATAAATAGTTTTCGACCGGGGCATGTGGCAAGAATGATCGGGTGGGCCAGTTGTGGCACCGGGAACGTTGTTTTGGTTCTTCAGGTAGTCTTGCCCTGGTCACCCTAAGGACTTGACCTTGCAAGCCTTTGAACTGAGTCAAGCGTGCAACCACATGTTTGTAATGGGATGGACCTAGTTGATTAAGTCACTAATAACGTACCTGTGGGACCTCTGGGTGTCAACTATATCTTTTGTGTAGTTGTACGGGGGAGCGTACCGGGGCAGCGGCCAGGTACCCATCTAACGGTGGTTTGGCCTAAACTTCGCCTTCACTAACGAAAGGGTTAGTGTGCAAACACCGGAGAGGACCACTTGTGCTGTTAGAGGTTTCCGAAAGACTTTGTTACGGACACTCGCCTTTGTGGTGTTTGACTGTATCTTGTGGGTAAAGTGCATATCCTCTGCAGAGTGTAAAATCTATTCGAATAGCCGTGTCTGCGGCATTGGACATCGCTCGGGAATTAGAGTCAAGGGTTAGACTTTCTTGAAAATAACTTGGACTTGAAAGGTTGGGTTGGTTTAATAATTACGTTGATGGAAATGTGGATTAGAATTGGGAAAGATGTTTATTAAACTCCTGGAAAAGTTATTGATCTTATACTTGTTTCTACTGCTTTCGAATCTACTTATGCTACTTGTCAAATGCTGATTTACTGCAAATAAACCTTGAGCTATTCCTTTGTATTAAGCCATGCATGTAGTATATTAGCCTGCATTCTGTGCATGACTTGCTGAGTACCAAGTACTCACCCTTGCCACAAAACAACACCAGTTGAAGAAGAGGCGATGCCAGCTTTGGAGGAGGAGCTCCAAGAGGAACCGTCTAACTAGGGAGCGAGCCCAGTCAGTTGCCTGTGGTATACTGGATGGTGCCACGAAGTTATCTACTTTTTTCGCTGCTATTATTTCCCTTTTAATAAGTTTCGCCCTGCGAGGCGTATATTTGTAACTTGACCTTAAGGTTGAGCAACCAGTTTGGTTAACTATTTAAAGTACCCTATTATTCGTTGAGTATGATTGTGATATTTACCAATGTTGAGACTGTGTGCACTAGCGTGATCCTGGACTAGTGCTGAATACACAGAGGGTCCGGATTTGCAAATTCGGGTCCCGACAGCCACGTGTAGCATGCGTGCGCCGGACCAAAAAGTTCGGTCTGTCATGAGTGCGTCAGACTGACCTCTTCGGTCCGGCGTGAACAGACCATGTGAGTAGTTGGATTTAGTTTGTACGGCGTAGATCGCGCCACGTGTCGCGTGCCGGGTCATGCCACGTCACCCCCCCAGTGACGCAGTGAAACCCGATCGGATCTCGACCGTTCAATCTATATCGTACGGCCCAAATCAACCACGTTGTTCACAACGTGAGGATTCCCGATCCAATCTGGACCGTTGGATTTCAAATCAACGGCCCAGATCGTGCCACGTGCACGGGAGCCGAACCGACGCGGTCCACGCGGACGCGCCCGGTCGTCGCTGATGTCACGAGTGACGCCAGCATAGGACCCGCGTGTCAGCGGCTCAGCCCACCGTGCGGTAACGTCATCCGTGACGTCAATGCTGACGTCACGTGGGGCCCACGTGTCAGCCGTCCTCAGTCGAGTCGTGCTGACGCCAGCAGTGGGTCCCGCGTGTCAGTGTCACGTGCAACCGTGAACCGGGCCCACGGTGGACCAAGCCGAACCGTGGACCAAGTCCATAGACCGAGGCGACGTGGCGGCCTCTGATTGGTCCACGTGTCATGCTGATGTAATAAATCTTTTACCGAAAAAAAGAAATTATTTATTTAATTCGGTTTATTGATTTTAAATATATTTCAAACTTCAAACGCTTATAACTTTTGCGTTTTAACTCCGATTTGAACGATTCCAATTTCTAAATTTTTATAAAATTGAGATATACTCAAATATGAATTTTTTTAATTTTTGGACATAAGTTTTTCTCTGGTTATATTTAATTAATATATTCTTTAAACTTTAAACAGTTATAACTTTTGCATTTTAACTCCGATTTGGGTGTTTCAAATTTCTAAAAACTTGTAAAAATATGCTCTCTATGTTTATGAATTTTATTTGAATTTTTGAACACTTTTGTGTAATGTTTTATTTATTATTTGCTTTATTCGCGTGTTACGGTAGACGTTGAAGTACCCGAAGGCTTCGTAGGTGAAGTGTTGACCCAGGAGCCAGCTCAAGATCAAGAACAAGTACTTTTTAAAGGCAAGTTGTGCTTTGACCATGTTGATCCCATTTTTGGAAATTATGTTGTTTTAAAGTATTGCATGCTAATTTAATTAGAATTGATTTTGATTCATTCTGGGAATTAGTTAAATACCAACTTGCTGTATGCCACCTTGACATAAATAATTGTATGCCATGAACTCCTTGTCACCCTAGTTGAGGATTAAATAGTTCGACATTATTAAATTGCTAACATGGGTATTTAGACCTGTCGACGATTGGGGAGCAGGCCCCCGCCGAGCTTACTTGTTGGTGGAGGGACCAACTGCGACCCCTTCTCACGTGAGGGAGTACTCAAAGGAACGACTTACTGGACTTCAACGAGAGAGGACACAGTACTTTTACCCTGGTTCGGGCCTCTCAAGAAGGAGATAACAGCCCTACTCCAGCTCGTGTATATTTTCGTATGTGTATGTCTCTGGCTCCCCCCTTCACGGCGGGGATGCTTTATAGCTTACAAAGAGATGTTCTTGTTCAAGCCCACTAACTTCACGTACGACTAGGTCCAATGTGGTAACTAACAGATCCTATACTCCAGCCACATTCCCGTGGAGATCGCAACGAACTAGCGGGGGTTACGCGGCTGGTGGTTGCCGACCTTGGGATCACGTCAGATCGGCTAACGACTAACCTCGAACTCGGCCACCCCGCTCGAGTACGAGCTATTGATTCACCAGGTTAGGCGACCTCCTCAGGTCCCGGCTAGGTCGTCTCTAGGAACGACCTCCTGGTGGCCAGAGCGGGAACGAGCTTGTGCTGCTCGTGGCGCCTGGCTAAGTCGTCCCGGGGGATGGCCTTCCGGTGGTTCGGGCAGTAGCGAGCTCGTGCCCCTCGTGGCACCCGAGGTAATTTAGGGGATCTACCCGACCCCTCGACAGCTAGCCCCCGAGGTTCGAGTGGAAAAAGACTTAGGAAAGGCCTTCCTCTCGGGCCTACCGTCTCCCGAGCCAGCCAGGTTGGTCGTGGCGAACAGCTGCCCCGACCTCCGAGCTATCGGCCAACCCCAGGGAACGAGCTTTTAGCTCGGTTCTGCCATCCCCCGGGCGTACGGACTAGCTCCCATCCTACCGACGGTTCCTTCCCCCGGAAGCTTTCATACGAACCGCTCCCCCTCGGGAACCGTCGCTCGGTAGGACAGTTTCGGTTTGCGTGTCCACGTGTCGCTCCCTGTGTGGCGGACGTCTCAACTGCCCCCTGCGCCTTTAGGGCTTCCTCGACCACAACGGCGGGAACTTCTTCGTTCTTTCATTTGGTTTTTTAAACACCGGAAGAGGAACCCTAGATTCACTCGGCCTTTCTCCGATTAGTGCGTCCCACGCTTCTCCACTTCAGCGCCGTCCTTCTCCTCGATCGCCTTCTCCACCCTCATGGCAAAGTTCGGCCCCAGCAAGCTCGATAGGCGCAAGCTGGAGACCCTTGAGCGGGCGAAGTACCTCGACGCCGGCTCATGGAGGGCCGCCGGTGCCGAGGAGAGCCCGCAGCCGGAGGAAGGAGAGATCGTCTCCACCGAGCTCTACGCCATAAACGGG
Organism: Rhipidocladum racemiflorum; assembly: GCA_036346355.1. Taxonomy (NCBI): domain Eukaryota; kingdom Viridiplantae; phylum Streptophyta; class Magnoliopsida; order Poales; family Poaceae; genus Rhipidocladum; species Rhipidocladum racemiflorum. Next base: position 59,014,663 of record CM070578.1, read on the forward strand.
CTTCGAGCGCCCGAGAGTGAGTTCGTCGAGGCCGTACTCGCCTTCTGCGAGTGCGAGATCGTTCACCTCCACCCCAATTCCATTCTCATCATGGCCATCTTCACCCATCTCTGCGAAGGGTTCGTGGGCGTCGAGCCTACTCCCAGTCTCTTTCTCCACTTCTACACCCTCTCGCGCACCGGCACGCCCTCGCAGGCCGGCTGCCTTTACTTCCGCCTCCGACCCACCCGCCCGTACGAGTACCCGAGCTTTACGCTCAAGGACTCGGTGTCGGGGTGGGCTGACTCTTGGTTTTACCTGAGGAAAGTGGAGGGCAGCTCGCTTTCCTACTCTGGCGCCAAGGGTCGCGCCATCGAGACGCCTCGACCACACGTGCAGCCCGAGGAGGAGAAGGTGCTCATGCTGATCAACGAGCTCACCTGCTCGGGGCTGTCCGGATGGGACGTCGCCCGGGATTACGTCAGGAACCGGGTGTCGCCCCTCAGGAGGAGCGTGCACCCCTTTTTCAAGGTCGAAGGGTGGCAGGACATCACCCGGGAATCACGCTCAGGTACACCACCGCCCTTGACCCCTATTTTGAAATAGAGGATATTCGACCTTACCGTTCTTTTTTGGCTGGTAGTAGCTCCACCAGAGGACTGGGTGGACGTGAGGGTGTCCGAGATGTTCGGCACCCCTAAGGCCAAGGAAATCCTAGAGGGCCGCCAGATCCTGAACAACGTCCTTAACCGGACCGAGGCGGTGAGTCCCTACCTCGGACCCTTTTCGAAGGTCTGCTTAGGCCGATTTTTTTTTCTGAGATTCCCTGACCTTATTCGAACCCTCCTGCGCAGGAGAAGGTCGCCCTCGAGGTCGCCGTAGCCCAGCTGGCATCGCAGCTGGCGGGACGAGGTCGAAAGACCAAGGAACAGGCGGGTCATAAGCGCCGCGCCCGATCTCCGTCGGCCACGCCATCCCCGCCTAGGCGTACACGCAGGCGTCCCGGTCCGGGTGACCGCTCACCCCGCCAGCACTTGGAGTATGCTGATCGGCAGGAGGTGAGCGAACTAAAACTGTGGATGGACGAGTATACCAGAAAAAACCCCGAGCTGATGGCTCGTTTGCGTCAGCTTGCCGCGCGGGCGAAGAAGGAGGTCAAGTGCTACCGGCCTGGGCCGGAAGGAGGAACTGGAGGGCCAGATCGCGGCCCTTCAGGCAGAGCTCGCGCGGGTGAGCTCGAGCTCGGCCCCTCGGGACCACGATGAGGAGAAGGACGAGCCGGACCCTGTTCCCCTGGTCCCGAGGTCCCGAAGGTCGTCCGTCGCGCCCCAGCCGCGCCCATCGCCGGCCATTCTTGAGGCTGGCTTGGAGGAGGTCGACCCCTCGGTCGCCAGGGCCGACAAGGCGCGCGCAGACATGGCTGCCCTCCTCGATCGCGCCCGAGCCCAGCTAGAAGATGTCGAGCGAGGTCAGCTTCTTATTCCTATCTTGTTTGTCTCCTCCCCCCCTCCGGCTCCACACTAATCCCACATTGTCTATAGTGGGTGTGGCAGCTGGTGCGGAGTTATGGGATTTCGAAGCAATGGCTGATGATATTCTTGACTTCGTGCTAGAGAGGGAGCTCACCCGGGCTGCCGAGGCCGTCGTGGACGACGAGGTCGTGGTGGGAACTGAGGCCACGGAGGCCCAGTCCCCACGGGCTGCTGGTGGTGATGGCGTCGGGGTGGAGGAGCCCGCTGCCGCGAAGATCCGGGTCCCGGAGTTCGTGTCTCCTGAAGAGGAGACACGGAGGAAGATCGCGGCTGCCGATGCCCGAGCCGTGGCGGAGGGCATCCCCCATATTATAATTGAGGAGGACGACGACACGGGGGAGTCCGGTGGCGACGAGCATGCCGCTGAAGTCTCCCGCGAGGACTCCGCCGGCGCAAGCGACATCATCACCGCGACGCTCCACGAGATCGCCGAGGTCTCTCCCCGGGCTTACGACGCTCCGCCGGATTCCAACGCCGGCCCGGCGTCAGGGGAGCCGTTGCGCGTCGAGGCCGCCTCGGTTGACGCCGACCTTCCGGCCTCCGACCCGGCGCCCCCAGTCGACGACCTCGCGCCCATCGAAGCCGCCACGGCCCAGGCCTGCGAGGAGGCCGGGCCTACCAGGGAGGAACTTCCCCCGGCCGCAGATGCCGTGCCCCGGGCGGGGGAACCCACGGGCCCCGATGCCGAGGAGGAGGAGCCCCCGAGCGCAACTCCTGCCCGGAAGGAAGAAGAGCGGGAGGTGGTCCTCGCCCTTGAGGCCGTCTCCCTCCAGGAGATGGAGGTTGACCCCCAGGGCCAAGGCTCCCCGCTGCCGCCGCTCCCAGGGGACGAGGGAGCTCGGGCTCAAGCCCCCGCGCTCGATCAAGGAGAAGGGATCGGGGCAGAGGATCCCCTGCCAGACCAGGGAGAACAAACCGGAGCGGAGGACCCCGCCGAGTTATTCCGGGAGGGGCTGGAGGCTCGGCTCTGTTGGGTAAGTTTCCCTAGTACTCATGAGCTTTTGTCCCAAAAAACTTGACCGCGACCCGAGATGTTCTGTCGCGCAGGTGCTGGAGACCACTATGAAGGACTTCCATGCCGCGACCGTGCCGCCAGAAGTCGTCGCCAAGCACCAAGCCGAGCAGGACGCTAGGATCGCGGAGCTCGAGCGCCTGGTTGCCGAGCTGAAGACTTCCGAGGCCGAGATCAGGCGGAAGATGGGGGAGTCCGTGCACGCTCTTAAGGAGCGCCTCAACCAGAGTGAGCAGGCGAGGTCGGGCCTTGAGGCGACGGTGGTGACCCTGCGCGACTCCGCTCAAGTCGCCGAAAGGACGATCGACTAGCAACGGGAGGAGTCCAGACGGCTTCGTCAAGCGGCAAGCGAGGGTCGTGAAGCTCGCCGGCGGGTGCTCGACCTCGAGTCCGAGCTCGACTCCGTGCGGGAGGAGCTCGTTGCCCTGCTGGATGAGAAGCGTGCCGGCCTCCTGTAACTTCTTCTTCCTGCGGTTTACCTGTAAAAACTTAAGGAAATAACAGAGCCAGTTGAACATGGTACGATCGCATTTAATAGATGCCTTTTGTTTCCCTCGAAATGACAACGATTTGCTTTATCCCATTGTTCCCTATTCGACGGAGTTCGACGGTCACGCGAGCTAGCGAACGATCGTATTAGGGAGTGACTACCTCGTGCGAAAGCTGTTCTAAGTCGTAGCCACGCGGTGCCCATATAGCCCCCGCCGCCAACGGAGGTCGTGGGCGTAGGCTGCGAGCACGACCTTGTTGACGGAGTAGAGCCCTGCGGAGACCGCGTGGCTTTTCTGTATACGGTGCATCTATACCGCTTACCGGCCGACCTGAGCTTGGAACCGTCCGAGGAGTGTTCGTTCGAATCTTTGCCTGCGGCGGAGGCCTGCCGCGAAAAGATGGTCGTCTTGTGAGGAAGGGAACCCTCGAGGTCGAGCTCTGGTGGTCCGATGTTAGGCGGTAGGGTGCTCGTCCGTTTTTGTCCTGACGACCGAGCCCGCTCTTTGATACTTGGTCCGGATCGAGCTTGATCGCGGAATTTCGGGAGGGCAAAAGAGAGAGAAAGAGAGAGAGAGAGAGACCGGGAGGCCAATGTGTCGAAGTTTATTAAAGGAGTAAAATTGGTGTGGTTAGATATGGAACTTACGCAGTTGGTCGATGTTCCAAGTGCTGGCTAGTTCTCGACCATCTTCCATCGCGAGGCGGACAGCCCCCGGGCGTGCTGTGGAGACGACCATGTAAGGACCCTCCCATCTCGGCGATAGCTTGTTAGCCTTTGACAAGTCTTGGACCCGTCGCAGAACGAGATCACCGACATGTAAGGTCCTTGGTCGTACCGATTTAGCGGTGTGCCTGCGGAGAGCTTGCAGGTAAACCGCGGATCGCAGCAGAACCCGTTCATGAGTCGCTTCCGCGAGGTCGAGGTCGAGAAGGCGCTCGCCTTCTTGGTCGATGTCGTCGGCTAGATTCACCCTTGGGGATCCCAGGACGACCTTGGCGGGTAGGACAGCTTCCGCGCCATACACGAGCTGAAAGGGGGTCTCACCCGTAGCTCGGCTCGTCGTGGTGCGGACCGACCAGAGGACGGGAGGTAGCTCGTCCACCCAGGCTTGACCATGCTGATCGAGGCTCCTGAAGACTCTCTTTTTGACTCCTTGGATAATATGCCCGTTCGCCCGCTCGGCCGCCCCATTGCTCTGTGGGTGGGCCACGGATGCGAAGCATATCTTGGTCCCGACCTCCTCGCAATAAGCCTGAAACAGCTCGCTTGTGAACTGAGTGCCGTTGTCTGTGATGAGGCGACTCGGAACGCCGAAGCGGGTCACTACGTTATTGCGGAAAAACCTTTTAGCCGTCTGTGCCGAGATGGTCGACACAGGCTCGGCCTCGATCCATTTAGTGAAGGTGTCGATTGCGACGAACAGGTGTTTACAACCCTTCCTTCCCCTGGGAAATGGACCAAGTATGTCGATGCCCCAAACCGAGAACGGCCAGGTTAGGGGCATGGTCTGTAATGCATATGCCGGCTGATGGACTTTCCGAGCATGGAAGTGGCAAGATCGGCAGGAGGTTACCATTGAGCGCGCGTCGGCCAGGGCCGTTGGCCAGTAGTAACCCAACCGGAAGGCTTTGCTCACCAGGGTCCTAAAGGACGAGTGAGCTCCACACATCCCGTCATGAATATCTTTGAGGAGATATTTGCCTTCCTCTTGGGTGATGCACTTGGAGAGGACCCCAAGCGCACCTTTGCGGTATAAGAGGCCCTCGACCATTTTATAGGCAGAGGAGCGTCTTACGAGCCGGGATTTCTCGGCTTCCTCCTCGGGCAGTGTCCCGTGCGCGAGGTACTAGACGAATGGCGTCATCCAACTCGCACCCTGCTCGAGGAAGGAGACGGTACCACCCGTCTCGGTTGCCTCCTCTTCGGTGGGTATGGAGGGCTTATAAAGGTGCTCGACGAGCACCCCCGCCGGGGCGGGGAACTGGGCGGAACCGACCTTCGATAGATGGTCGGCCAGGGCATTGTCCTTCCTGGGGATGTACGATGCCGAAGTTTACGAAGTACTTTTCCATCTTCCTTACTTCAGCCAGGTAAAGCGCCATCGAGTCATCGAACGCGATACTCCTTGTTAACCTGGTTGGCGACCATTTGCGAGTCGCCCTTCAGCGATTAGTCGTTGGACTCAGCGTCTTGCATGCCCGAAGCCCGGCCAGACCTTCGTGATTCGCTGCGTTGTTTGTTGCGCCCGAAATGCGGTTGGAGGGCGTCTTGGATCTGCTCCCAGGAGGGATTCGAGACCACTCCGGCCCCAGAGCAATCGTAAGCTCGGGATCCGTCAGTGCATAACCAAATGACCGTGCTTGGACCGGCTCGCTCGCACTTCAGATGGGGCAGGATTTGTCCATTCGGCTAGGAAGTCCGCTAGGACCTGAGATTTGATCGCGGTTCTGGCCGAGAATTCGATCTCGAATTCGGCGAGCTCCATGGCCCACTTCGCGATTCGTCCGCTTGCGTCCTGATTCCCTAGAATTTCTCTAAGCGGGAAATTGGTCGGGACCCGAATTTTGTGGGCCTGGAAGTAGTGTCTTAATTTCTTCGAGGCCACGAGGAGCGCGTAAAGGAGCTTCTGGACCTCGGGGTAGCGTTCCTTTGGTCCGTGCAGGACTTCGCTGATGTAGTAGATCGGGCGCTGCACCCTGTCCCGCTCTACCGTTATGACGGCGCTTACCGCCTGGGGTGTGGCGGCCAGGTAGAGCAAGAGAACCTCTCCCATTCTCGGCGTGGTCAAGACCGGGGGTCTCGACAAATATAGCTTTAGTTTTTTGAAAGAAGCGATGCGCTTCTTACGCCCAAGCGAAACCGTCGTGCTTCTGGAGCGCCTTGAAGAAAGGCAGGCCACGCTCCCCGAGCCGCGAGATGAAACGACTTAGCGTCGCCATCCTCCCGGTCAGGGACTGAACCTCCCGCGTGCAAGTGGGTGGTCGCATGTTCTCGATGGCCTCTATCTTTTCGGGGTTGGCCCCGATTCCTTGTGGACCGATCATGTAGCCGAGGACCTTGCCAGCTTTGACCCCGAACACACATTTTTCAGGGTTTAACTTTATTCGATGCTTATTAAGGTTTTGAAAAGTTTCCTCTAGGTCGGATACATGACCCGAGGCCGCCTTGCTTTTGACGACTATGTCGTCTACATATACTTCTAGGTTCCGACCTATTTGATCCGAGAAGGTTTTCTGCATGAGGCGTTGGAAGGTTGCTCCAGCGTTCCTTAGACCGAAGGACATGGTCGTGTAGCAGAACGTGCCAAACGGCGTGATGAAGGAAGTCTTCTCCTCATCGTCGGGCGATATGCCGATCTGGTGATAACCTGAATAGGCGTCCAGGAAACTCATCGTCTCGGAGTCGGCTGTTGCGTCGACCAACTGGTCTATCCGAGGTAGAGGGAAATTGTCTTTGGGGCATGCGGCATTCAGCCCTGTGTGATCGACACACATGCGCCACTTGCCCCCTTTTTCTTTACGATAACCGGGTTGGCCAACCAATCAGAGTGATCGACTTCCCGTATAAAACCGGCTTTGAGGAGCTTGTCCAGTTCCTCTCTGATGATGGCTTGCTTCTCCGGGGAGAAGCGCCTGAGTTTCTGCCGCCGCAGGCTTCTGTCGAGCCGAATCGCTGCTTTGTGCTCGGCGACCTCCCTTGGGACTCGGACATGCTCGGACGGTTCCCGAGCGAACGATGTCGCGCTTCTCGGAGGAAGGTCACGAGCTCGAGTTCCTATTTAGGATCGAGGAAGCTCCCACGTGTACGACCTTGTGCAGCTCCGTGTCGCCTGCATGGATGGTTTTAGTTTCTCCTCGGCACGGAGGTTAGCCTTGGGCCGGGGTTTTCGATTCTTGCTCGGGCCTTGGCGAGGCAGCTGCCCGACCATGTCTAGTGCTTTCGCTAAATCCTGATTCAGCGCTGCTTTTGGGTTCCCCCTGACTGAGATCACGCCGCCGGGGCCGGGAACCTTCAGGCATTGGTACCCGTGATGTGTGGCGGCCATAAATTTGGCGAGCGCTGGTCGGCCCAGAATGGCGTTGTAGGCCGAGTCGAAGTCTACCACTTCGAACGTGATCAGCTCCGTTCGGAAGTTGCTCGGGCTGCCGAACATCACCGGTAGGACGATCTGCCCGAGTGGCTTGACCGAGGTGCCAGGTACTATCCCGTAGAACGGGACTACGATGCTTTTAATCTTGGAGCGAGGGATCTGCATCTCGTCCAAAACCCTGGCAGATATTAGGTCTAGGGAACTCCCACAATCCACAAGGACCCATCCTACTGCGGTATTGCAGATCGTTGGGCTAACGACCATCGGGAGCCTTTGGGGTTTCGTCATCCCCAAGGGGCAGTCGTCTTTGGAGAAGGTGATGGGCAGCTCGGACCACTTGAGCTGCTAAACGGGAGGCTTCCCCTGAGTGACACGAAGCACCTCGCGTGCGGCCTCCTTCAACTCCCGACGAGATCCATAGGCGGCGGAGCCCCCGAATATTACGGCGATGTGGTTTTTCGGTTCCTGGTACTCCATGTCCGTATCTTCCTCCTCGGCGGGCTTCTTGCCCTTGTCGTCTCCTTCCTGCACTGGGAGCGTGGGCATGGGACCTTTACCATTGTAGAATTGCTCTAGGCGGGAGGCCCATGTTCTGCAATTTCGCAGGTCGTGCCCATACGCCTGGTGGAGTGGGCAAAAATAGGCGCTAGCCCGTCCGCGTTGGTCGCCGCGGTCTTGGTCGTCCCGGTTTTGCTCGTTGCTCCGCTGAGCCGGTCGACCCTTTCCTTTTGCGGCTCCCCCCTTATACGCCTGGGAGGTCGGTCGTTGTCGTCGTTCGATGGCTGCCACCATGTCGGAGACGGAGGGTTTTTTCTTCTTTTTAATCTTTTTCTCGATCGAGCTCACACTCTTCCGGCTTGATGCCCCTTCGAGTCCGGGCTGAGGGGGCAGCTTTCCTTCGTCTAGCAGCCTCTTCCATTGGACTGCCTCGTCAGCGTTGGCATAGCGGTCGGCCATGCGAAACAGCTCGTTGGCTGTGATGTCTGGGTGAATCTCAAGATCCTGTGTAAAGCGGATGTCCTGGACCCCAAACTTGAAAGCCCGGACAACCGCCTCGTCCGAGATGCTTGGGATGGAATTCCGTACTTGCATGAAGCGTTGGACGAACTGGCGCAAGGTCTCGCCCTCTGTCTGTATCAGACGCTCGAGGTCACGCTCCTTCCCCGGGCGGACATAGCAGCTCTGAAAGTTAGCACGGAGAGTGTTGCTTAGCTGTGCCCAGGACCGGATCGAGTTTTCCTTTTGGTTGAATAGCCATGTCCGGGCCGGCCCGTCCAACACTGTGGGCAGAAAGTTAGCCATGACCCCTTCATCACCTCCAGCGGCCAGAATGTCCGTGGTGTAGATCGAGAGAAACTTGTCGGGGTTCTGTGTCCCATCGAACCTCTCGATGTGGCCCGGCTTGAACCTTACCGGCCAGGTCACGCGTCGTAGCAGCCAGCTGCGAGCATCTGCGCAGCAGGGGATCGGGATGGTCGATTGCGGCGTAGCGGTGGTCGAGCGATCCCAGCCAAGCCAAGCCGAGGTGCGTGGGCCCAGGCGTGAGAATACCTCCCTAGGCTGGTAAGATGGAGAGTGGCCCGAGGAGGAATGTTCGGCCCGATTCGGCCCGTGGCTCGTATCCCGTCGATCTCGAGGGAGCGCTCGGGAATTGCTCCGGGTGCCCTCCCGAGCCCGATCGCGTTCACGCCGGTCATTCCGGGTACGGCTGCGTGAGTCGTCAGGGTGGAGGCGCACGGACGCCTGACGGCGGCGTTCCCAGGAATCACCCCGAGCATCCCTTCCCCGGGAGGCTTCCGCCGCTTTTATGTCCGCGGCGATTTCCTCGAGGTCGTCGGCTACAGCCGCACCCATGGCTTCTAGGTCGACTTGCTCAGGAAACTCTCTGAGGTTGCGTACCACTGTGGCCAAGGCTTGAAGGCGTTCCCCGCTCGGGGGGACGCGGGGTGACGAGCTCGTTCGTCTGCGCACGGGCTCCGGCGTCCCGTACGTGTGGAAGTTCTCACGAGCTTCGGCCCTGGTCTTGTTGGCTGGGCCCTCACGGGCTTGCCGGCGTAGGCTGGCGAGCGTTCGATTCAGAGATGTCTGCAGGTGCTCCTTGGCCGTTTCATAGCGGTGGAAGCGCGTCTCGCCCGGGGATTTGCCCCCGAAATTTCCATCCTCCTACGCTACGAAGACGTTACGGGATTGGGCGGATCGCGAGGGTGACATCACGGTGTCTCCCCGTGACGCGGTCCCCTGGTCGAGCTCGAGATGGTCGGGGATGTCCAGGCCGTCGTAGAGCCCGTCGTACTCGTCGTCCGAGAGGGCGTCGAGCTGGGAGCGAAAGAACTACTCCCGTGCGGCGGCTTCCCGGGAGAAGCTCTTGGAACCATCATGATTCTCCAGGCCAGCGACGCCGGCAGCCCCATTGTCGAAGAACTGCTTGTCCTCTTCCTCCATCTCGAGGGCGTAGAGGCCCCGGTGGTCCTGGGAGTCTGACATCCTTCGGGATTCCTCACGAAAGGGAAAGTCGGTCCCCACGGACGGCGCCAGCTGTCGACGATTGGGGAGCAGGCCCCCGCCGAGCTTACTTGTTGGTGGAGGGACCAACTGCGACCCCTTCTCACGTGAGGGAGTACTCAAAGGAACGACTCACTGGACTTCAACGAGCGAGGACACAGTACTTTTACCCTGGTTCGGGCCTCTCAAGAAGGAGATAACAGCCCTACTCCAGCTCGTGTATATTTTCGTATGTGTATGTCTCTGGCTCCCCCCTTCACGGCGGGGATGCTTTATAGCTTACAAAGAGATGTTCTTGTTCAAGCCCACTAACTTCACGTACGACTAGGTCCAATGTGGTAACTAACAGATCCTATACTCCAGCCACATTCCCGCGGAGATCGCAACGAACTAGCGGGGGTTACGCGGCTGGTGGTTACCGACCTTGGGATCACGTCAGATCGGCTAACGACTAACCTCGAACTCGGCCACCCCGTCCGAGTACGAGCTATTGATTCACCAGGTTAGGCGACCTCCTCAGGTCCCGGCTAGGTCGTCTCTAGGAACAACCTCCTGGTGGCCAGAGCGGGAACGAGCTTGTGCTGCTCGTGGCGCCTGGCTAAGTCGTCCCGGGGGATGGCCTTCCGGTGGTTCGGGCAGTAGCGATCCCGTGCTCATTTTTTGACGTCAAGTGAGAAACTCTACTTCAAGTTTTTGACGTCAACAAACTGTCATTTTCACAGATGGATCATTTTTCTCACATCTTGTGATACTAAAAAAAAATCATTTAACGCACGGGCATTCAAATATATTTTGTAATGTTTGTGCAATGAAGCATGAAGCTTTCAATCTATCTATCTACTATTATAAAACAGCAGTTGGTGGCAGTGGTGAGTTCTACCCACGTCATTAATTGCCCTGCTTAATTGCCCTACTTAATTGCCCTGCTTAATTGCCCTACGCAAAAAAACGAAGCGTTGCTTTAATTAGCCAGCTTTCGCAAGAAACGAAGCGTTAAAGATATATATTTGATCTTGTGAAATAATTTTTTTTTATTTTTTAATCTTTATTTTTCGTTATCGATTTTGTTTTTCGTAGCAATGCACGGGCATGTAACTAGTATACGCTATGAACAACTGCTCGCATTGTTTTATGTGATCAACTGGGCTTGTTGTTTTGCATTGTTGAACAGCTTTGTTGGGGGATACAAAAAAGTAATAAGAGAAACGCAGACCAATCAATCGTATCGGTCTTATTGAAGAATTTGGAATGAAAAGAGGAGTAATGCTTCCTAGCACGGGACAGAGAATAGGACCACTTAGATCGAAATAGCATTCACAGAAATGTTCTAACATAGAGTAGAATCGAACATTGAAAAGATTAGTTGACAACAGTCAATCAATAGGGTCTTTCTGTGCAAGTAATTACCATGATTTTAGTGACCATGTGGACTTCTTAAGGTACTATTTATAAAAGACGTTAAACAATACTCCCTCTGTCTTACAAAGAGTGCATTTCTAACGTTCAAAATTTATCCTACAAAGAGTGCATCTTTAGTCCGTAGGACCCAGCATGCTTATTTATGGAGTAATGAGGGCCACATTAGTCATTTACCTTGCACACTAATCTGTCTTAAAAATCTAGAAATGCATTCTTTGTGCGACAGAGAGAGTAGCTACCAAAAATTTTATGTTATCTTGTGTAAATTTTGTGATCCCGTAGCAACGCACCGGCATATGCATATAATTTGCATATAAATCAGTGTTTAACGTCATTTGATAAATTATTACCTTTCGGAAAAAAGAATGCATACCCCCAACCGGTTGTAGACTAGTACGTCCGTACGTGCCCATCGACTTCATTAATAAACGAGCTGCAGTACTCGGCCAGCTAGCTACTAGCAGTCGATCGATTCATGATGACGTCATGCGTGCATATGCAGGGTGATGCATGAAGAGGTAAAAATTACTCCTCCGGTTTGGTAATACATGTCGTTTTGGACATAGTGATGATCAAACTTCCGAAACTTTGACTAACAATATATTTTTAAATATTTAAATTAGATACATAAAAATTATATATGTAGACTTGTCTCGAGAAGTACTTTCATAATATTATAATTTTATTGGGTTTTATAAATATATTATAATAAAAATTAGCGGTCAAAGTTGTGTTTTGAAGACCGTGTCGATATCCAAAACGACAAATATTACCAGACCGGAGGGAGTATGTTAGTATAGCTTAATTATTGAGCACATGATGCATGCGTACACAACCTACATGCAAAAGGGTGACGCATGAAATGGTAAAAATTATGTTAGTATCTCTACTATTATAAAGCAGCAGTTGGTGGCAGTGGTGAGTTCTACCCACGTCATTAATTGTCCTACTTAATTGCTCTACGCAAAAAACGAAGCGTTGCTTTAATTAGCTAGCTTTCGCAAGAAACGAAGCGTTAAAGATAGATGTTTGATCTTGTGAAATATTTTTTAAATTTTTTAATCTTTATTTTTCGTTATCAATTTTGTTTTTCGTAGCAACGCACGGGCATGTAACTAGTAGCTTAATTATGTTAGTATACCTACATTCCCGGTCGGCCGTATATTCTAGAAATGCTTGACACTCGAATACTGTACACTAATGCTGGCAGTGCACTATTAGTCAAAAGGTTGTCTTTTCAATTATTAATTATTTTTACTATACAGTAAAAATAAAATCTACCACGTAAAAAGTTTTTCTCAGCGATAAAAATTTTAATATAAATTTTTTAAAATTTTACCTTTACCTTTTTATCTCTTTACCATTATCCATTTAATAATTCTCTTTATTTGGTTCTTAATGCCTGCATGTGCGCGCGTTAATGCGCATAGAAGACTCGTACGTCAAGCAAACTAAAGTAGTTAGGGATATAATATGCGCATAGTAGTTTTCATGGAGGGAATGAACCTATTGCCGTCTGTTTGGCAATAAAGTATTTTTATAATTTCTAGGTAAAATCATGGTTTTAGAGAATACCATAGTATTTTTGATCATAAGGTGCTTGGAAGCAACCAAAAAAACTCTATTTTGAAAACAATAGCATTGTCAATACCATAGTATTTTTTGGAGTATTGAAAACTCCACTCAGAGAGAAGTTTTGGGCTTTTAGGGTTGGTGTAGAGAGAGGTGTCAATACTTTGAAAATACCATGCAAAAGACTTTGTAGCCAAACAGCTTGTAGTTCTAAGATAAACCATAGTTTCAATTTCCAAACCATGACTTTGTAATACCATGGTATTGAAAAACTTTACATCCAAACAGGGCCTTAGAGTGTAGTGTAGAATGTGAAGAAATTTTAGAGTGTTGGATAGAGTGGGTAGTGAATAATGGTTTAGAGTGCATGAATTGAGTTGCTGCTGAGCATGCTCTATATGGGAAAATCGGATGGGTTCGGATAGGTGACATTGAATTGGAATGCCTTCAAATGCCCCAAAAATTTCAAAACAAATTTATTTGAATTTTATTTTAGGTTTATTTTGATGTTATTTGAATGTATTGGATTTTATTTGAATTTTTTCAATTTTATTCGAATATTATTCTGTTTCTTTTTGAAAATTTCCGTTTTGGGAAATTTCTCCTGTTTTCCGCTTTCCTTTTTGGGTTCCCCCCCCGTTTCGGCCCGGCTTGCCTGTTCGGCCCACCTCCCTTTGCACCAGCCCAGCTCGTCCGGCCTGCTCCTTCTCCCCCGCGCCGGCCTGCTCCTCTCTCCTCCGCGTCAAGCTATAAATAGCGCCCGCCCGCGCCCACTCTACCTCGCCCGGAGCTCACCGCGAGCTTCTCTACCCTCCCTGCTAACCCATTCATTCTCCGGCCGTCTCCCTGCGTCGCGCCGAGCTTCGTCTTCCTCTGCTCGGGTCTCCCCCGCCGCCGCGCCTCTTCGCTCTCTCTTCCGCCCATTTCTTCCAGCCCCCGAGACCACCGAAGCTTCCTCTTCCTCCTTCGCCAGTTCATTCCTCCTTCGGAGCTTCCCTTCACCCGCGCCGGCTTCGTCTTCCTCGCGTCCGGCCGAGAGCCCCTACCGCGCCCCGCCCCGTCCCTTTCTCTATCTCTGGTCAGTGGGCCTGCCGTGTCAGCTCTCCCCTCCTCTCACTGCCGGGGGGACCCGCACATTAGCCGCTCGCCCTCTCGGCTGGGTCGGCCTGCGCTCGTTGGTCGTGGTCCAACAGGCCCCTTGCCGATGCGCATGCCCGTGGGCCAGAATTGGGCGGGCCACACAATGCTGAAAAGCGTTATACTGTGCGGCCTGATAGAATTTAGTTTTCATATTTTTATTTTATTCTTTTCGAATTTGATACTGTACGACCAGGGGTGAAAACGGAACGGAAACTTTCTGACCGTTCCGAAGAAAAATGGAAACGGAAGCCTTTTTTCGGAAACAAAAACGGAAAATACCGGTACAGAAACGGAAACGGAAATTTTTTTGTCGGAAACAGAAACCGGAGAGCCAATTCCGGCGAAAACGGAAATGGAAATTCCGTATAAGTGAAACCGGAAACTAAAAACGGAAACTGGCCGGAAAGGGAAATGGGCTTGACCCAAAAATGAGAAGGGGGAGTTTATATTTATTTTCGAATTAATATAATTTTGTAAATACAAATAGTTTTATATAAAATATTAAATATAGTTCAAAAATTCCAAAAAAATTCTCAAAAATACTATGGAGCATTTTGAACCTAGAAAAATTATTTTCAGCACATTTTTGTTTATTTTTTATAAATAAATTAATTTTATAAATCTAAAAAATAGCAAAATGGTTTTATAAACAACAGAAAATCCAAGATAAATCTAAGAAAATAATAAATGAACATCGAACAATAATATACAAATTTTAGGGAATTAAACCTTTGTAGTTGGTGAAGCAAGAGGGTATCAATGATAATATATGGATAAGGACATGATGGTCAGATTTGGGAGACAAATAATGTGCCTTCAGCTGACAAACTTGAGAAAAATTTTCTAGTGATACCAGTGAACATAACACTATTCTTGTATTCACCTTGGAGGTGGAATGAGCTATACTGTTCTTGTGGTCATGTATATTGTGATTCTCTGCTATGTTCTTGTGGAATTTTTCACTTTCGTTTTCGTTTTCGTATCCGCTCCATTCCGTCCCGCATTCGTTTTCGTCACTATTCATTTCCGTATCCATTTTCGGTGTTTCTGATTTTGTTTCCGTTATCGGTAAAAAAAATATGAAAATGAAAACAAAACAGTCATTTACCGACCGTTTTCGTACCATTTTCATTCTATGTACGACGAAGGGAGGGGTTCACGCGCGGGTGGACTGCATTACTGCCTTTTTTGGCGCGGCGCCGATAGCTGCCTTTTTGGCACTGTGAGTGACTTCACAATTGCTTGCTAGCTTCCTATCTATTGTCTTCTTCTGAGCCTCCAACGACTGTTTTTCTTCTAGGAATGAGAGGCGGAGTTGGGTTGCATTAGACCATCTCCAACCATGTCCATTCCCCTCTCCCTTTCCCTCCGCGAAGGGATTCCCATTCCCTTCAGCGCTCCAACGAATTCCCTTCAGCATTCCCTTCGTGAAGGGATTCTCTCTCCCATTCCTTCTAGCAAGGGATTCTCCTTTCCCTATACAATTCTCTTTAAAGGGAATCTGTTGGAGATGAGGGGAAATAAAGGGAATGGAAATGAGGAAAGGGAACAGGGAAAGGAATGAAATAAAGGCCTGATCGTCTGATATGACCATTAAGATTGACACTTGGAGTAAATATAATAGCAAAGTTTATTACAAATTATTAGTAAATTATAAAATAGTTTGTATTATCTCTAAATATTATACAATAACTAAATACTCCCTCCGTTTCTTTTTATAAGGCGTATTTGGTTTCGTTAGGACAAGGCTTTGACCAACAATTACTCTATTAGCATATAATTTTTATGACACAAAATTGATATTAGCAGATTTGTATTCAAAAATACTTATATATAATTATGATTTTGTATTGCATAAATGATATATTAATGAAGTAATCGTTGGTCAAAGTCTTGTCCTAACGAAACCAAATACGTCTTTGTTCGCGCAAAAAACGTGAAGGAGGGTTTTCGGCCTCGAACACACAAGACAAACGCCGGGTTTGCAGAGCGTGCCAGTCAATTTGACCTGAAATTGACAAGGTAGAGTTTGTAATTTGATTAAAGCCGATGAACAAGGATCTATCGGCTTTTCGCTATTCGGCAAGAACCGATTAGGGGAACTAGATCAACCGGTTATAGTTGATCCGGATACAAGGTAAAATTGGCTTCGTGAAGGCGATGCGCAACAAAACGAAGCAAATCAAACCTGGGTGAAATCGGCTAAAATCAACAATCGGCGATGCGCAACTATGTTGATTCCGTCGACTTGCAAAGAGATCTATGAAGCTAAAACAATGTAA
Organism: Rhipidocladum racemiflorum; assembly: GCA_036346355.1. Lineage (NCBI taxonomy): Eukaryota > Viridiplantae > Streptophyta > Magnoliopsida > Poales > Poaceae > Rhipidocladum > Rhipidocladum racemiflorum. The sequence continues at coordinate 59,030,684 of CM070578.1, forward strand.
AAGAAAAGCTTGTAAAGAGTAGATGTGTGTTGTTGGATTGGTTCTCTTTGCTTGACGCCCACCTCCTTTTATAACACGCCTGGCCGATCCGAGTTGTACATGGATACGGTGCATTTACCCGTATCGGCCTCTTATCTGATTTTCTTTCCTTTTAGAAACGGTTTCCTTTTAAGTCGTTTCATCGATTCCTTATTATATGAATACTTCTTTTCCGATTCAGACCGATTTCAATGCACGCTGAATTTTGGTGCAAACATATGCCCCCCATTTTTGAAAGGTAGCTTGCTATCTTTCAAAAATCCTTCACTTTTCTCCGTGATCGGCTTACCGTTTAAGATTCACCTCGGTAACTTCCCCATTAATCACGCCGTAAAAATCTCGGTGCGTTTTAAATGCTCATTGCTCCCTTTGCTCGCCTTCTTTCATCGCAGTATAAATATGGGGGTCCCCCCACGGTCATTTTCACGCTTTCAAGCTCTCAGATCACGCGCAATCGGCTCTTCATTTTTTCTCTTGTTCTTTCAAAATCGGCTGAAATGGACCCCTCTCAGGTACTCATTCCGATTCCTCAAAGTTCAAATCAGTTCTACTTAGGACCGATAGGTAGTATGTCGTGACTTGATTATCAATACCGAGATCCTAGACTCCCTTATAATTTCTGGGTACAATATCTCTGAGTGGGGAAAAAGTTTTAGGGCTTGGCCCACTAGCCTTAAAGGATGGAGATCTTGGTTTATCGGTGTCGGCTCAGGAAGAGGGTAGAATGGGAGAGGATGGGTATAGCCGAATCTTTATCTTTGAGTCTAGCCGACCACGAAGCCAATGAGCCCTTGGTAGGCTGCGGCATGCTACTTTTGGTCGATTCTTTGAACGCCTTTTTATTCCCGTCGGCCCAATCGGCCCTACTTTGCTTAACGTGGCCCAACTGTCTTGCCTTAGGCAGGATGGGGATCGACTATCGGCTTCGGTGGAAAACCTTCTTTCAAACTAATCCGTAAGAAAGGCGAGGGTGGCACAAATATATCGAGAATAACAATAGTCACCGGTCGGTATCGGCCGAAGAGCATATCGCTTTTCTCAACCTTTGGTTAGGCCGATATCTCTTCTGCGGTGCTTCTCTTGGCCCCACTCAAACCTTTGACTAGTGGCGGAGCGTTTAGTAGAGGCGTCGGCTGTCTTGGCAAGATGTTCCTAGGGGCGGTATACCAAATGATGTATGTGATTAAGTAGCCGACTTTTTTCCGGTTTTGCCAAATCGTCGTTGGCAACATAGGGGGCCCTACGTAGTTCATTCAAACATGGCTTTATTGCATGTTTAGTCGATCCATTTTATCCGAACCTTCGGGAGTTCCACTTTTCCTCGGGAGGACAACTGGAGCATGTTGTCCCACAAGTATAGAGCTAGCCAATCCTACGGCGAGAGGTTTATTATGTCTTGGTGAGGAACTAAAAATGGACTCGATCGGCTTTCATAAATACCTCAATTTCTTCCTTTCCCTAGATAGGACTTCCTTGGCCCGGCCAGATTTTTCCCATATCTTGATTTAGCCGATTGCCCTTACCCATCATTCCTTCACCTTGATGTCGATAGTTCTTCAATGCCCCAATCTACCTTAGATTTGTACAAAATCTTCCTTACCCCTTGCATCATTCATGTCGGCTTGAATACATAATCGGACATTTCAGCCATCTTATGAATTCTACCACCCTTCGGTTTACGCTCGTCAACTGGGTTTTGGTCAAACCATCCCATCCTTTCCTCTGCTATCTTGCGTCGAGCCCCGAGCTCGGGTAACCAACAGCGTTGCCGCTGAGGTTATTATCGAAGTAGCCGATCGCTTGCAAATTCTTTCGACACCAAATTTTGTTCTTAATTCCGTCGATCGGTGCATTCTCGCGATGGTGGACGAGAATATCGGAAGCCGTACTCATGGACAGGACTCCGTCGGCCATAATTCACTTATTTCTTCCCGATTTTCATGAGCCGACGGTAGTATCTGGTTCCAGCACGAGTTCGGGTTATAGCGACTCTTCAGTAGCTGTAGAGGTACCGTTGTCTTGTATCCTTCTGTTTTTACATTGGTTATCGACTTTTACTAAAATGCCTCCGATCTCCTCGGTCGATGCACGGCGGTAGTGAGCAAGCGGCCGATCCCCATGCTTCGCGGCGATGGCGGCAATGGCGTCGAGGTCAATCTGCCGGTACTACGGGGTATACTTCAGGCAACTTGGATATCCAAGGTCCATCTTTATCGGACTTGGCTCGCCAGCGTGCCCCAAGTAAGCTACTCTTGCATTAGCCATTATATCCCTTGCTTTGATAACTGCTAACCCGAGGTCACTGCAGAGAGGAGGAAGAAATCAGCCAGGCGCTCGCCCAGACCCGTGAGGCAGCAACCCGATGGCTCTCCGGAGCACTCAGCTACTGATGTAAGTTTTATCCCTTGCTTAATATCGCCTTTACGCTTATTTTGCATTGCTGATTTTTATTCTTTCTAATCCTCAGCAATCTCCGTCGGTGCAAGTAGCGGGGGCCATAGCCGATCCCCAAGGTGCTACATCGGCTATTCCTTCATCACTTTCTCCAACACCGCCGGCCGTACCGCCCCCGACGATCGATATCTCTGACCATGACCCCAAAGTGCCCTCAACTGATCTGGCCGATTTGCTAGGATTCACTCTGGACGAGCTTGACGACCCGGAGATTATGGCCACCGATGATTACCCGGCCGATATCCAACGCATCATAGCGGCCTCCGCTGTCGGGACCCCGAATTTGCAAATCCGGACCCTCTGTGTATTCAGCACTAGTCCAGGAACGCGCTAGTGCACATAGTCTTAACATTGGTAAATATCACAATCATACCAATCGATATTATCAAAGTACTTTATTTAAATAACCAAAGTGGTTACTCGACCTTATGGCCAAGTTACAAATATATGCCTCGCAAGGCGAAACTTATTCAGAGAAAAAGAATAGCAGCGGAAAATCAAATAGCTTCGTGGCGCCATCCAGTATACCACAGGCAGTGGTAGGCTCGCATACCTAAGTAGACGGATCCTCTTGGAATTCCTCCTCCAGAAGCTGGCGTAGTCTCCTCTTCAAGCGGTGTTGTGTTGAGGCAAGGGTGAGTACTTGGTACTCGGCAAGTCATGCCTGAGAATGCAAGCTAATATACTATATGCATGGCTTGGTACAAAGGAATAGCTCAAGGTATATTTGCGAAATGACTTTTGACAAGTAATATAAGTAGATTCGAAAGCAGTAGAAATAAGTAAAGCGTAAATAACTTTTCAAGAAGTTTAATAAACATTTTTCCCCATCCTAAACCACATTTCCATCATCTGCATTATTAAACCAACCCAACTTTTCAAACCAAAGTTATTTTTGAGAAAATCTAACCCTTATTTGTAATTCGGCGATGTCCAATACCGCGGACACGGCTATTCGAATAGATTCTAAACTCTGCAGAGGTTATGCACTTTACCCACAAGATACTGAGTCAAACACCACAAAGGCGAGTTCAGTAACAAAGTCATTGGAAACCTCTAACAATACAAGTGGTCCTCCCGGTTATTGCGCACTAACCCTTCCCTTCGCTAAGGCGAAGTCTAGGCCAATCAACGTTAGATGGGTACCTGGCCTCGGCCCGATGCGCTCCCGTACAACTTACACAAAGGGTGTAGTTGACCTCCACGAGGTCCGCAGTGCGTTATTAGCAACTTAGTCAACTAGGTCCGTCCCATTCTGAGACATGTGGTTGCACGTTAGACCCAGTTCAAAGGCTTGCAAGGTTAAGTCCTTAGGGTGACCAGGGCAAGACTACTAGAAGAACCAAATCAATATCCCCAATGCCACAAGCTGGCCCACTGATTACTCTTGCCACATGCCGTCAGCTGTTTATCAACCCGCAGTTGATTACCATGCACCACGTGCCATCAACATCACATGATACTTTTCCAAAACAGGTTCAATATATCATTAAGTCAATATTAACATTTGATTGTCCAAAATCATGTCATGAGCACGAGCTTGAGGTCTAAGCGATGTACTACAGCGGTCTAAACCCATGTTGGCAATTTAATAATGTCCAACTAGTAATCCACAACTAGGGTGACAAGGGTCATGGCACATACTTAAATAATCAAGGTGTCATACGACAAATTGGTACTTATCTAACCCCATGTTTAAACCAAGTATTTTTCTAATTGAACTAGCATGCAATAGTTTAAATCAAAATAGGTTTCAAAATGGGATCAATATGGTCAAAGCATAACTTGCCTTCAAAAAGTACTTGCTCTTGGTCTTGAGTTGGATCTGAGTCAATACTTCTCCTTCGAATCCTTAGGCACTTCAACGTCTACTCGTAAAGCGTGCAAATAGCAAATACACAAATAAACAATAGGCAAAAAGTGTCCAAACATCCAAATAAAATCCATAAACAGAAAGAACATAATTTTATGGATTTTTAGAAAGCTGGAGAATAAATCAAATTTGGAGTTAAGGCGCTTAAAAGTTATGATTATTTAAAGTTTAAATAATCAATTAAATAATTTTACAGAGGAAAACTTTAGTCCAAAAATTAAATAAAATTCATATTTAGGTAGATCTCAATTTTATACAAATTTAGAAATTTGAATCACCCAAATCGGAGTTGAAGCACTTAAAAGTTATAAAGCGTTTGAAGTTTTGAAATTCAAATCAATTATTAAACCGATTTATTAAATCATTTTCTTTTAGGAAAATCATTTATTGCGTCGGCGAGGACACGTGGCAGCCTCTGATTGGTTGGTGGCGTCAGTAGATCCATGGACTTGGTCCACGCTTGGCTCGGGTCCACCGTGGACTCGGTCCACGATTCTACGTGTCGGCCCGACATGTGGGCCCACTCGGGTAGCGTCATCGGCCCGGCGTCGGCGGGGCTCGACCACGGTCTTTGGCAGTGGGACCCACCGATGGCGTCATGGGTGGCGTCGGCGCTTATTTGGTCGGCCGTGACATGCGGGCCCTCGACACGTGGGCCGCGTGTCGGCGTCCTACCCTGCCAGCGTGGGCGTGCGGCCCGACGCGTCGGTCCAACTTCCCGACACGTGGCGCCAATCTCGGCCAGTTGATTTGGAATTCAACGGCGCGATTAGATCCAGGGTTAACGTGTTGAATCTACTCGATGATCGTGGGCGTTCGATCTAGATCGGACGGTCGAGATCTAATCCTATAATAATCACTACCACGGCGCGTGGCGATTGTGAACCGTTGGATCTTGATCAGCGGTCCAGATCTAATCGGGTTTGGAACACGTGAACTCACCTCAACCGCACGATCAAGATCGGACGGCGCCTGAAGTTCGCGAGGGCGATGGCGGCAGCGCGGGCTGCGACCACCGGAGGCGAGACGGCAGCGAGCCCGGCGGCGCTCGAGTCGTTCGGCGAAGTGAGTGGTCTCTTAGTGCGCCTGGCCGGGTTCCGGTTCAGGCTCCTTCTCGGCGGAAGGCAGCCAGGACGGCGGCGAGCGAGGCAAAAACCGCGGCGGAGTGGCGCTCAACTCTGGCGAGCTCGCCGCGAACTAAGCGGCGGCTCGGCGAGATGGCTCGAGGAGCAGGTGCGCAAGGATGAGGGCAACCTCGGGCGTGACCAGGGCTTTAAATAGCCTCGGCGTTCGTGCGAGGCGGAAACCTAATTCTACGGCGGCGGCGGCGGCGGCGAGTCGGCTTCGGTCTCGGCGGAGAGCGACGGCGCCTGGCCGTCCACGTCGATCAGCGACCCACGATCGCCTGGCGCGATCGGATCAGGGCGGATCACGGCTCGAACCGTGCAGGCGGATCTCGGTAGTTGGATCTTGATCCAACGGTTGGGATTGATTAGGGTTGGGAGCTGGTTTGGTCGAGTCAAGCGGCTCGGTCGGACTCGAGTCCGACTTCGGGTTCGACTTCGATCGGATGAACGATACTCGACGAGTTGAATTTCTAGCGATTTAATATTTAAAATAATTCCCGATAATTCATTTAATTCATTAAAAATAGCAAATGACTCAGAAAAATTCGGAAAAATTCTGGAAAATATTTTGGATTATTTTGGACTCAAATAAAATATTTCCAACAAAATTTTATTTGCAAATTAAATTCTTTAATTATTTCAAAATGGAATAAATTCAAATAAATTCCAAATAAATCCAAATAAATTCAGCCAAATTCCAAAAATTCACCAAAGTGCCAAATCACACATGAATTCAATAAAAGCAAAAATTTTGGGGTGTTACAAACCTCCCCCTTAATAGAATCTCGTCCACGAGAGATTCGGGGCTTACTAAAGGAATAGGTTTGGAAATTCTTTCTTCAAATCCTCTTCGCTCCCAAAGTAAACCGCTTTCTTCATGGTTGCTCCTTTGAACTCTCTGAAGCGGGTTGACTTGTTTCTAGTTTCTCGATCCCTTGTGTCCGGAATCCTCACGGGATGCTCCTTATAAGTCAAGTCCTCTTGCAACTCAATTAACTCTAGCGGTGCTGTTCCTCGGGAACTCGGAGGCACTTCTTCAGCCCAGGACACATGGAATACATCATGCACTCCTGCCAACGATTGTGGCAACTCCGGTGATAAGCAACCGCCTCTGCGACTCAAAATCTTAAATGGTCCAACATAGCAGGGTGCGAGTTTCCCTTTGGCATGGAACCTCTTAACTCCTGAGAGGCGTAACTCGAGGTATACAAAGTCTTACGGTTCAAAACGCCAAATCTCGGCGGCGATTGTCGGCCATAACTCTTACATCGAGATTGGGCTATCTTCAACCTTTCCTAATCATGGCGTCTGCTCTTGACCTCTTGAAGAATATCAGGCCCAAAGACACGGCGCTCGCGGTCTCATTCCAATTCAATGGCGTCAAGCGAGGTCGACCATCTGATGCCTCAAAGGTGACATCGTAAACTAGCACGATAACTATTGTTGTATGGCGAACTCGGCATACGGTAAACTCTTATCCCAAGAAGTAGCATAAGCTAATGCACAAGCTCTCAACATATCCTCCAGAATCTGGTTGACTCTTTCGGTCTGTCCGTCATGCGTGGATGATAAGGCATCTTGAAGTTCAAGCGGGTTCCCATGGCTTCATGTAACTTATTCCAGAACCTTGAGGTAAATTGGGTACCTGCATCCGATACAATCCTCTTTGGCACTCCGTGCAAGCAGACAATCGATCATGTATAATGCGCCAATTTATCTCCGAGTAAGTGGTCTTCACGGGGATAAAATGGGCTACTTTAGTCACGCGATCCACTATAACCCATATGGAGTCATAACCTCCTTGAGTCTTTGGCAAACCGGTAATGAAATCCATTCCGATTTCCTCCCACTTCCACTCAGGTATTTTCAGCGGTTGTAGCAATCCTCGCTGGTCTACGATGCATTGCCTTGACTCTACGGCATACGTCGCACAATGCAACATGCTCGGCAACTTCACGTTTCATACTCGGCCACGAGAATCTCTCCATCGGATCTGATACATCTTGGCGCTTCGAGGATGAATTGAGTACTTAGAGTCATGGGCTTCTTCGAATCGATTGCTTTAACTCCTTTTGTTAGGCACACAAATGCGATCCTTCATCCACAACGTGCCTTGCTCATCCAACTTGAAGTCCTCTGCCTTGCCTTCCTCCTTGATGGACTTAATCCTGCAGATCTTGTCATCATCATACGTCCTTCTCGGATCGATCCTCTAGGTAGGCTTTACTTCTAATGCGGCCAAGAATCCCCTAGGTACTACCTCAATCTTCATTTTACGAAAATCCTCACATAACTCATCGACTTGTGGCTAGCAACGTACTCACGGTATGGCTTTTCCGACTCGGGGCATCGGCTACTACGTTGGCCTTCAGGGTGGTAATGGATTCCAACATTATAGTCTTTGATCAACTCTAACCATCTCCTCTTGCCTCATATTCAGATCCATTGGGTGAATATGTACTTAGGCTCTTATGATCCGTATATACTTCACATCTGTTTCCAATCGAGATAGTAGCGCCATATCTTCAAAGCATGCACTACGGCGGCTAACTCTAAGTCATGTGTCGAGATAATTTTCCTCATGTGGCCTTAGCGCCTTGATGCATAGCGGCGACCTTTCCGTTACGCATCGGCACACATCCAAGTCCTTGGCGCGATCGTCACAATAAATATCGAAGCTTTGAGCAACATCCAGGTAGAACTAACACCAGTCTTGGCGTCAATCGCTTCTTGACTCTGAAATCCTTTCTCACATTCTGGCGTCCATGCAAACTTCTTTTCCTTCTTGGCCGATTGCGTAAGAGGTTTCGCAATTGTCGAGAAGCCTTCGATGAAAGCGGCGGTAGTATCTGCCATTCCAAGGAAACTCAGAATGCAGGTCACGATCTTGTGCTCCCAATGTAACACGGCTTCTACTTTGCTTGGATCTACTGGCGACTCTTCGCGGTCATTACATGTCCAAGAAACTCCACCTTGTCCTTCCAAAAATCACACTTGAACTTGGCGAAAAGTTCTTTGTTCCTCGGCTTTTCCAAAACTTCGCCTTAAGTGTTCGGCATGTTCATCCTCTGTCTTGGAGTAGATTAGGATATCGTCTATGAACACGACGACAAACTTGTCCAAATATTCCATGAACACCTTATTCATCATATTCATGAAATAAGTGGCGCATTAAATCGGCCAAAGGACATAGCTGTAAACTCGTAATGTCCATATCTTGGCGAGAATGCGATCTTGAATATCTTACGATCGGATCCTCAAGCGATGGTATCGATCTCAGATCAATCTTGGAGAAAACTCGGCTCCTCTCAACCGATCAAACAAATCATCAATCCTGGTAGCGGATACTTATTCTTCACGGTGACTTCATTGAGTGCACGGTAGTCAATGCACATCCTGAAACTCCGTCCTTCTTCTTGACAAACAAAGCTGGTGCTCCCCACGGCGACGAACTCGGTCTGATAAATCCTTTCTCCATTAACTCTTCTATTTGTTTCTTCATCTCAACCAACTCCTCGATGGACATCCCATAGGGTCTCTTTGCTATCGGTCTTTGTGCAGTGCACGAGCTCTATCACAAACTCTATGTCCTGTCGCGGCTTCCCGAGGTAGATCTTCGGGAAAAACATCGGGTACCCATTCACTCTTGGGACATCCTCTATGCTGATTGCCTTGATGCTTGTTAACCATCAAGCTGTCCATCTCTAGCTGTGGCTTGAAATTCCACTTTCTTTCCATACGGGCTCTCAATCGAGATAGTCCTTCGTCCACAATCCAATACGACCTTGTGCTTGGATAACCAATCCATTCCCAATATGACGTCTAAGGTGCAGGTTTCCAAAATTATAAGGTTTGCTAGGAACTCTATTCCACCTATCAGTATTCTCACCCGGAACATCCTACTTTCGTTCGGAGTTCGGAACCAGGGTTTGAACTAAAAGCATGCACTTAAGTCTTGCAATCCTCAAATCATTTCTAGTAGCAAAGCCTTGCGAAACAAGCGAATCTGAAGCTCGAGTCAAACAAAATCACAGGTGTCTTGAGTTAACAAGTAACTTACCCGATCTGACGTCAGTAGCATTCTGCGGTGCATCTGCGGTGACATGGTTGACTCGGCCTCTCACCACGATGCAGGGTGTGGCTCTGAGTCTTTGGCGTCCTAGGCGGGGTGGTTCCTAGGTTGAAGCGGCCGGGGTCACTCTGCTTTGTCTTCTTTGGACAGCTGTTGGCAAAGTGTCTGGCTCGTTGCTTGATTGTAGCGGCGTCTCTTTGTTCCTTCTTGTTGCTGGAGTAGTGTTTCTAGCGAAGTGAGTGCAGTAGTTACGATTGGCAGGTCTTGGTCTTTGAGGATGGTGTCCTTGTTGCATTCTCGTGGTTGGAATCGAAGAATTGATTTGGTGCAACTCTCGGTATTGCGTTCCTGGCGTGATCCTTCTTTGTTGCATCCTGCGCTTCTGTTCTCATCAGTTCCTTGCGCTTGTCCTCAAGAATAAGCGCCTTATTCACCAGCTCTTGGAAATCTGGAAAGGTGTGGGTGATCAATCCTACTTGCAATCTGAGTTAAGTCCCTTCATAAAGCGAGGTATCTGGATTTATCTGTCGCTACATCCTCAGTGCGTAGCGTGCTAGGCTGTGTGAACTTGTTCGGGTAGTCGACCCTTTGGTGATTACCTTGCTTCGATGCTCTGAACTCCTCCTTCTTAAGGTCCATGATTCCTTCCAGGCCACGTGATCTTGTCGAATGCGGTGTGAACTCTTCCCAAGTGATATCTTGAGGGTTCTCTTGCGTGGCACGAAGTTCTCCCACCATTCTGGCCGTTGTTCCTTCGGTGATGAGAAGCGTAGAGTACCTTCTCATTTCCTATGCATTGAGCTATGTGTAGCTTCCTCTCGATTGATCTTAACCAATCATCGGCCTCCAATGGATTGGCATTCCCGAGAGAAAGTGGGTGGGTGGGTTCTCATGAACTCACGATAGTCTTGTATTACGGCGTGGTCACTGATTAACTTGATTAGCGATGGCCTGGCGGTGATGTGTTGCATTTGTTGCATCATAGCATGCATTAAGCGAGTGCAGGCAGCAAGAAAAGCTCGAAATTCTGCATATCCGGTGGCGGTGCTGGTGCTCCATCATTGGGGTTTCTGTTTGGCGAGAACCACTCCCATTGCTTCCAAGGTTTCCACGGGTGTTCACCATCTGTCGGTTTGCTCTAGGTTTAGAGATGAGAGGGAAACAAGAATAGACAAGTAACATGGAACTTATGCGGGGCGAAAGGGGTAACTTTAAGGTCCAACTTTATTATTAATAACTTGGTATGGCTGCTTACAATGCCTAAGGGCCTTGCAACACATCTTGCACACTCGACAAACAAAGCAAATCCAAATCGAACTAATTCGAGTCTAACGCCTAAAGGGTGACTCTTTCTTCTATGACGCGACTCGGCGAAGGAGTCTCACTATAGAACCTATGCTCACTCATCGAAAACCTCCACGGCACAGTGCAGGTCTTTGTGGCATAGGCGTAAACGATCACCATGTCCGACAAGCTGTGTCCTCTATGGTAGTCGAAGAAGCGGTGTCCTCATCGAGATCGACTCCTCTGGATCTGGCTGCGTGTAGCTCGGAAATCTTGGCTGCGGGTGCAGTCAGTACAAGGTCATCTCCAACTCGTCAATCCTTCGTAGAAGGTGTGCCACATACTCTTGAGCTTCCCGCCATCTGTTCTTCTCTGTCGTGATCTCCTTGCGGGCCTTCAGTAGCTCCTTGCTTGTATTATCTAGTACATCCTCCTGGCGGCGACAAATCGTGCCAAGCTGTATGTAACCGTGGCATCCTCATCTGAATCGCCTTCGGGTCAAGAAGGTTATCATTTGTGCGGATGGTAGCGGAACACCGTACTCTCAATTCTCTGGCGTAGATACGGGTAATGTGCCGCATTGCTCGTCGTGATACTTCTTGGATACCCATCTGCATTGTAGATCTCCTGGCGGTCTGCAGTGTATCGAGCGATTGCACTGGGCCCTTTTTCCTAGCGGTACCTCAATCCTCACGTCACAAGCCTTGATCAATCCCGCTTGTCCGATCACTTCCACTTGGTATTGGGCTTCTCAAAATCTCAGAGTGCAGTAGCATATGCCAAAGTTCTGCAGCGTGACCAACTCCCGAGATCAACGTAGTTGAACTCTTCCTCCATCTGTCACAAGAGTGCTTTACGTAAGAACTTCGGAATTTTTAAATTGTGACAAGGTAAGGGAAAATTTCAGCAAGAGACAAGAAAAGAGAGAAGGGGATAAGTCGAGATGTCATTTCTTATCTTGACAATTTTTTTAGCTTTTAGAAAATAGGTTTTATCCTCACTCACGACCATTCTAGCTAGGGTTGAGCCTACAGTCAAGTATGGCTCGATACCACCTCTGTCGGGACCCGAATTTGCAAATCCGGACCCTCTGTGTATTCAGCACTAGTCGAGGCAGCGCTAGTGCACACAGTCTTAACATTAGTAAATATCACAATCATACCAATCGATATTATCAAAGTACTTTATTTAAATAACCAAAGTGGTTACTCGACCTTATGGCCAAGTTACAAATATATGCCTCGCATAGCGAAACTTATTCGAGAGAAAAAGAATAGCAAATGAAAATCAAATAGCTTCGTGGCGCCATCTAGTATACCACAGGCAATAGTGGGCTCGCATCCCTAAGTAGACGGATCCTCTTGGAATTCCTCCTCAGTGGCGTAGTCTCCTCTTCAAGCGGTGTTGTGTTGAGGCAAGGGTGAGTACTTGGTACTCAAGCAAGTCATGCACGAGAATGCAAGCTAATATACTATATGCATGGCTTGGTACAAAGGAATAGCTCAAGGTATATTTGCAAAAGCGACTTTTGACAAGTAATATAAGTAGATTCGAAAGCAGTAGAAATAAGTAAAGCGTAAATAACTTTTCAAGAAGTTTAATAAACATTTTTCCCCATCCTAAACCACATTTCCATCATCTGCATTATTAAACCAACCCAACTTTTCAAACCAAAGTTATTTTTGAGAAAATCTAACCCTTGACTGTAATTCGGCGATGTCCAATACCGCGGACACGGCTATTCGAATAGATTCTAAACTCTGCAGAGGTTATGCACTTTACCCACAAGATACAGTCAAACACCACAAAGGCGAGTTCCCGTAACAAAGTCTTTCGGAAACCTCTAACAATACAAGTGGTCCTCCCCGGTTATTGCGCACTAACCCTTCCCTTCGCTAAGGCGAAGTCTAGGCCAATCAACCATTAGATGGGTACCTGGCCTCGCGGCCGGTACGCTCCCCCGTACAACTTACACAAAGGGTGTAGTTGACCTCCTGAGGTCCCACAGGTACGTTATCAGCAACTTAGTCAACTAGGTCCGTCCCATTCCAGACATGTGGTTGCACGTTAGACCCAGTTCAAAGGCTTGCAAGGTTAAGTCCTTAGGGTGACCAGGGCAAGACTACCCGAAGAACCAAATCAACATTCCCAACGCCACAACTGGCCCACCTGATTACTCTTGCCACATGCCCTGGCCGAAATCAGCTTTTATCAACTGGGTTGATTTCCCTGCACAACGTGCCATCAACATCACATGATTCTTTTCCAAAACAGGTTCAATATAGCATTAAGTCTCTCTTAAAATTTGATTGTCCAAAATCATGTCATGAGCACGTAGCAGGTCTAAGCAGTGTACTACAACGGTCTAAACCCATGTTGGCAAATTAATAATGTCCAACTAGTAATCCACAACTAGGGTGACAAGGGTCATGGCACATACTTAAATAATCAAGGTGTCATACAGCAAATTGGTACTTATCTAACCCCCATGTTTAAACCAAGTATTTTTCTAATTGAACTAGCATGCAATAGTTTAAATCAAAATAGGTTTCAAAATGGGATCAATATGGTCAAAGCATAACTTGCCTTCAAAAGTACTTGCTCTTGGTCTTGAGTTGGATCTGAGTCAATACTTCTCCTTGAATCCTTAGGCACTTCAACGTCTACTCGTAAAAGCGTGCAAATAGCAAATACACAAATAAACAATAGGCAAAAAGTGTCCAAACATCCAAATAAAATCCATAAACAGAAAGAACATAATTTTATGGATTTTTAGAAAGCTGAATAAATCAAATTTGGAGTTAAGACGCTTAAAAGTTATGATTATTTAAAGTTTAAATAATCAATTAAATAATTTTACAGAGGAAAACTTTAGTCCAAAAATTAAATAAAATTCATATTTAGGTAGATCTCAATTTTATACAAATTTAGAAATTTGAATCACCCAAATCGGAGTTGAAGCATAAAGTTATAAGCGTTTGAAGTTTTGAAATTCAAATCAATTATTAAACCGATTTATTAAATCATTTTCTTTTAGGAAAATCATTTATTGCGTCGGCGAGGACACGTGGCAGCCTCGATTGGTTGGTGGCGTCGGTAGGTCCATGGACTTGGTCCACGCTTGGCTCGGGTCCACCGTGGACTCGGTCCCACGATTCTACGTGTCGGCCCGACATGTGGGCCCACTTTCGGGTAGCGTCATCATCGGCGTCGGCGGGCTCGACCACGCAGTGGCGGCAGTGGGACCCACCGATGGCGTCATGGGTGACGTCGGCCGCTATTGGTCGTCGGCCCGACATGCGGGCCCCTCGACACGCGCGGGCCGCGTGTCGGCCTACCTGCTGCCAGCAGCGTGGGCGGCCGACCGCGTCGGTCCAACTTCCCGACACGTGGCGCCAATCTCGGCCGTTGATTTGGAATTCAACGGCGCGATTAGATCCAGGGTTAACGTGTTGAATCTACTCGATGATCGTGGGCGTTCGATCTAGATCGGACGGTCGGATCTAATCCTATAATAATCACTACCACGGCGCGTGGCGATTGTGAACCGTTGGATCTTGATCCAGCGGTCCAGATCTAATCGGGTTTGGAACACGTGAACTCACCTCAACCGCACGATCAAGATCGGACGGCGCCTGAGTTCGCGAGGGCGATGGCGACGCGAGGCTGCGACCACCGGAGACGGAGATTTACGACGAGCCCGACGGCGGCCCGGTCGTTCCGGCGAAGTGAGTGGTCTCTTGGTGCGCTGGCCGGGGTTCGGTTAGGCTCCTTCTCGGCGAAAAACGACGGCGGCGAGCGAGGCAAAACCGCGGCGGAGTGGCGCTCAACTCTGGCGAGCTCGCACGGGCAATAAGCGGCGGCTCGAGCGAGATGGCTCGAGAGCAGTGCGCAAGGATGAGGGCAACCTCGGGCGTGACCAGGGCTTTAAATAGCCTCGGCGTTCGTGCGAGGCGGAAACCTAATTCTACGGCGGCGCGGCGCGGGCGAGTCCGGCTTCGGTCTCGGCGGAGACGACGACGCATACCGTCCACGTGGCATGATCGACGGCCACGATCGCACGGGCGCGATCGGATCCGGGCCGGTTACGGCTCGAACCGGTACGGGCGGATCTCAGCCGTTGGATCTTGATCCAACGGTTGGGATTGATTAGGGTTAGGAGCTGGTTTGGTCGAGTCAAGCGGCTCGGTCGGACTCGAGTCCGACTCGGGTTCCGACTTCGATCGGATGAACGATACTCGACCGAGTTGAATTTCTAAGCGATTTAATATTTAAAATAATTCCCGATAATTCATTTAATTCATTAAAAATAGCAAATGACTCGAGAAAAATTCGGAAAAATTACGGAAAATATTTTGGATTATTTTGGACTCAAATAAAATATTTCCAACAAAATTTTATTTGCAAATTAAATTCTTTAATTATTTCAAAATGGAATAAATTCAAATAAATTCCAAATAAATCCAAATAAATTCCAGCAAATTCCAAAAATTCACCAAAGTGCCAAATCACACATGAATTCAATAAAAGCAAAAATTTTGGGGTGTTACATCCGCTCCAGCGTCGGCTGCTGTTACTGCTGCGCCGGGTATGCAGGAGCGACTCAATCGCCTCCTAGATGAAGTGTTGCAACCGGAAGCGGCTCTTCTGGCCAACACTCAACCTTTGAGAAATGCGATGGCAGCCATGCAGGCCGATCTTCCTCCCGCGGCTATGGATGCATTGTTAGAGGTATGTCACTTGGACGCTCGCCGGCAGGATGTAGAGTCGGCCAAGCAAAGGGTTGAACAGCAGAAGTCTCAACAAGCCAACCAAGAGATTTTGGACAAGCTAATAGCGGATGCCAAATCTCGGAAGAGTGCTTTTGATCAAGGTGCTGCCGCGCTGAAATCGGCTAAGACTAAGGCCCAAGAGCTGGAGTTATCTAAGAAGAAACTTGAAGAACAGCTGGCCTTGGTTACAAAAGAACTCTCGGATTGCGGATCGGCATCACGGATCACGACATCTTCAGCTGGCGGCCCAAAGGCGACAAATTGGTGAAGTCTTCACCAAAGTCGAGAACCATTCAGCTAAAATGATCCCAATTAGGGTGATCACGGCCGATGAGCAAGCGATAGATAGTGTTCAAGCTACTATTGGTAGGGCGGCTGCAGACTATCGGCTTTGGGGCCCATCTGCTGGTTAGGACTTCACTGATTTGATCTATTGGTATCAGTTGTGTGGCCAGTCTTTGTAATATTGCTTTAACCTTGGGATGATGTCTTTTGAACACTTGCTTGATCGGCTATGCAACCGATTTTGTAAACTTTAATCTATGGATGGGTGTTAAACTGATTCGGTCGGCTGTATGACCGATTTTATATGCATGTGCTTTTTGTAATTGATCCTGATGTTTTCCTTCCTGTAGTTAGGACCCGACCCATATGCTTGGGTGATATGCCTTCAGATATTTTCCATTGATTGCTTTAGGTAGGACGAACCCGTCTAAGGACTTCAGTATATACGAATTCCCGTCAATCGTCCGATTGATCTTATAAGGCCTTTCCCATGTTGGAGACCATTTGCCGAATCGATTATCCTTGGACCCAATCGGCAACACGGTTTTCCATACCAAATCGGCTTGATTGAATGATTTTGAAATCACTTTTTTATTGTACGACCTGGCAACCCTCTCTTTATTCCTTTTAAGCCGATCTAGCGTGATCAGCCTTAGTTCAGCCAAGTCATCTAGATTGTCAAGCATCGCCTGTTTGTATTCATCGGCTGATACCTTATCTTGCTCGTGTAGCCTTATTGAGCCGATGTTGATTTCAACGGGCAAAACGGCTTCTTGTCCGTATACCAACTGAAAGGGTGACAATTTAGTTGATCCGTGATGAGATAGCCGATAAGCCCATAAAGCCTCCAATAGCGTTGAATGCCATTTCCTTGGCTCTTCCTCAATTTTTCTTTTTATCAGCTTTATCAATGTCTTGTTTGACGACTCGGCCTGCCCATTGGCCTGAGCGTAATAAGGGGAAGAGTTGAGTAATTTTATCCCAAGACTTTTCGCAAAACCTTTGAACTCGTTGGACATGAACACAGTCCCTTGATCAGTAGTAATTGTCTGTGGAATTCCAAACCGATGGATTATGTGTTCATTTACAAAGTCGATCAGCTCTTTACTAGTAACCTTCTTGAGAGGTACAGCCTCAACCCACTTTGAGAAATAATCTGTGGCCGTAAGGATGAATTTATGTCCTTTGCTAGATGACGAAAATATTTGGCCGATTATGTCTATACCCTATCCTCTAAATGGCCATGGCTTGATGATCGGATGCAAAGCCGATGCTGGTGCTGACTGTATGTTACCAAACTTTTGGCACGTTTGGCATCCTTTATAATATTTGAAGCAGTCCTCTAACATCGTCGGCCAAAAATATCCTGTTCGCCTCAGTACCCACTTCATCTTATGGGTCGATTGATGTGACCCACAAATGCCTTCATGGACTTCACCCATCGCTACTTTGGCTTCCTCGGTTCCCAGACATCTTAACAACAAACCTTCCATAGTCCGAAAGTACAATACATCTTCTAGTAGAACATATTTGAGTGCTTTGCTTTGACCTTACCTTTCGGTCGGCTTGGCTGGATCTGACAAATAATCCCTTATCTCTGTTCTCCAGTCGACAGGGTGAACACATAAAATCGGCCAATCGTTTAGCTCGATTGGTCCCTGTTGATTTTCAATCTTGTACCCTTATGCGCATTGTGCCAATCGGTTTGCTTTATTATTATCTTCTCTGGGGATATGTTTTATAGAAAATGTAGTGAACATCTCGATGATCTGGAGGCATCGATGCAAGTACTGAGTTAGCGTACCGTCGTTGCATCGGTATTCTCCTTTGACTTGCTGTACGATTAACATCGAGTCTCCAAAAGCTTCGACGTCTTTTACCCCGATGCTATCTAACAATTGTAGGCCCCTTAGTAATGCTTCGTATTCTGCCTGGTTATTTGAACATCGGCTATTTAGCCGATACATGAAGTCATACTCCTGTTTCCTAGGTGAAACTAATATCACACCGATGCCTTCGCCTTTTTGGCAAACAGATCCATCAAAATACAGCTGCCAAGGAGTTACACTAGTTGTTCCTACTAATGTTTCACTTCCTGTGATAAAATCGGCCACGGCTTGTCCTTTCACAGATTTAGCCGACTCATAGGTTAACTCGAACTCTGTTAAGGCGTATGCCCATTTACCAAGCCGACCCTTGAGATTGGCGCCGATAATATGTACTTAACTACATCGAGTTTGCATATTATAACGCATTTGGAAGCCAGCATATAATGTCTTAACTTGGTGCAAGCAAAATACAATGATAAGCATAATTTTTCTCTGGGGATACCTGGTTTCTGCATCTAAAAGACGTCGGCTTAAGTAAAATATTGCTCGTTCCTTTCTATCGGCTTCTTGTGTTAAAACTGCCCCAATTGAATCACCTTCAGCCGATATATATAGTCTAAAAGGTATACCGTGTTTTGGTGCGGTCAATACTGGTGGACTCATCAGATAAGCTTTTATGTCGTCGAAGGCTTTTTGTTGATCGGCTTCCCATTTGAACTCTTGGTTATCTTTAATTTTCAGCAGCGGTGTGAAGGCCGAATCATACGACAAGTTTGAGATAAAACGTCGCAAGTAGTTGATTTTCCCAATCAATACCTGCAACTCCTTTTTGCTTGTCGGCGGTTTAATATCAGCTATGGCTTTTACTTTGGTTTGGTTTACTTCAATTCCCCCTTGATGCACCGTAAACCCAAGAAATTGTCCAGCCGATACTCCGAAAGCACATTTGAGAGGATTCATTTTTAACCCATGTAACCTTGTGCTTTCGAACATCTTTTCCAGATCGGCTAAATGTTGCCAGTCTTCTTTGGATTTTACCACTACGTCGTCAATGTATATTTCCACGGTATTGCCGATCAAATCATGGAAAATATGGTTCATGGCCCGTTGATAAGTAGCACCGGCATTTTTTAAACCGAAGGTCATAACTTTCCACTCATATAGCCCTAAAGCTCCCGGACATCTGAAAGCCGTCTTGGGTATATCGGCTTCGGCCATGAATATCTGATTGTATCCGGCGTTCCCGTCCAAAAAGCTTATGATTTTATTTCCAGATGCAGCATCGATAAGCATATCGGCTATAGGCATCGGGTACTGGAATCTTTAATTGTAGCTTTGTTTAAATCTCTAAAATCGACACATACCCTAAGTTTGCCATTTTTCTTCTTTCTGAGACGATGTTTGAGACCCATTCAGCGTATCGGCAGGGCCGGATAAACTTTGCCTCTAGCAATCGTCCTACTTCTTCCTTTATAGCGTCATACAATGTAGGATTAAATCGCCTAGGGTACTGTTTGAATGGCCGATACCCAGGTTTTATTGGTAGCCGATGCTCAACTAGCTGTCGGCTTAAGCCTGGCATCTCGTAATACTCCCACGCGAAGTAATCTCT
Organism: Rhipidocladum racemiflorum; assembly: GCA_036346355.1. NCBI lineage: Eukaryota > Viridiplantae > Streptophyta > Magnoliopsida > Poales > Poaceae > Rhipidocladum > Rhipidocladum racemiflorum. The sequence continues at coordinate 59,050,031 of CM070578.1, forward strand.
ATATTTCTTGAGTATTTCGACCAACTTTGCTTTATAACTGGGTTCTAGTTTGGCACTTACAAACGTTGGTCTTTTATTATCACCTTCCCCAATGTTGACTTCTTCGAGCAAATCGGCAGAAGTAAATCCTAACCCTTTTCTTTTCTCTTCAAAATCCTCAACTGCTTCTTCGTATTCTTTTTGCCGATAGCTTCTTGCCCTTTCCTGCAGCTTTGCTAGTGCCTTGTGCTCCATCTTCTTAACGCTAGTGCCCTTAACTGCTACTTCGTCTGTCCGATCAAACGTGTTGGGTTTAACGCTGATCGGCTTGAATCCTGACTTCTCAACGCAGATAAAATCGCAATTGTCCAAGGCTTTCCCTGATATACATTCGGCTTCTTCGTGTGGCCAATTGGTGTCACGGCTAGCCATGGCGATATGAGCCGATGTGTCGGCCGGTACGACTTCTACTGTATCATCGTTCCACTGCACCAATTTTTGGTGCATAGTTGACGGTATCTGACAATTGGCATGGATCGATCCCCGCCAAGTAGCAGCGTAATTGCCTTTGGCTTCAATCACAAAAAATGCGATCGGCAGAGTTTTATTTCCGATCGTCAATTCCCGACACCATTACGCCTTTAGCCTCGGTTGGGTCTCCGTGAAGTCATTTAGCATCATATTGGTCTTGATCAAGTCTTCATCGGTTTTACCCAATTTTCTGAAAGTACTTAACGGCATTAGATTAACTGTCGCCCCGCCATCGACCAACATGCGAGATATCGGTCGGCCATTAATGTATCCTTTTAGATATAATGGTTTTAGATGCCGATGCATGTCTTGTGGTTTTTCGAACACGGCGTCTGGTGCTCCGAGGCACAATTGGGCGAACACTTCTTCAGCCGATTCTTCGGTTTTGAACTCGGCAGGTAGAGTGAATACCATGTTTATATCCATTGGCGGCGTATCATCTCGGATCATTGGGGAACCGGATTCGACCGATTGATCTGAATCACTATCGATCTGTTCCTTCTTTCTCCATTCTTTTTCAAAGCTGCATCGGGTCTTAACTTATTAAACATCCGATCCCTCTCGCTCTCCTTTTCAACTTCCCTTTCTTCTTGAGTCTTCAATCATTGAAGCCTCTGTGTTGTGATTTCTTGAGACCCGAGGGGCACCACCTAGGCTTAGGTTCTATCGGCTTTCTTATTTTCGGCTAAATTGCTCATCTCATTGTCAAATTCCATTCTACTTGTGTTAGCCGATAGTTCCCGATTTCGGAGGATTCGCTTTGCTCGACGTTGACAACCTCTCATGGATCGGCCTCCTGCTTACACGGATGATTGTATATCGGTCCGCACAACCTATCTTTACAGATCGGTTTGGCCGGTATCTTGAGACGAGTGTTGCATAGGACAGGATACGATTGTTGGTAAGGACATCCCTCTCTCCCAAAGAAAGCGCCAAAAGGGACATTGCCGATGTTTCTCTTCTTCAGTAGTTGGCCGACATGACATATCTGGCCGCCAACGTTCGTCCCTCTTTTGCCCTGGTCGATGAAAACTCTGGTGTTGAGCGTTACATCTTCGACTTATCCTCTCATACTTCCCCAGGAGCTGTGAGAAAGTCGGCTTTGGTTTGAAACCGATTTTTCTTGGAGCCCTCTCAGCCCGATACCATTTACCGACCTCCAAGTCCCCTCTTGGTTTTACCGTTCTTGAGTTTTGTCCGTTTCTATCGGCTTCTATTTGTATTGAGCCGATAGTAATCTGTACCGTTTCATCTTTTGATCGTGCTTTAAATCTTTCAATCGGCTTAACATCTTTCATAGGTCCCTTCCCTTTCTGTGAGCACTGCACCATATTGACCTGGAAAGGATTCATATCTATTTGCATAGCCGATTCTTCCGCAAACTTTAACCTGCCATCGGCGATGGCCGATTGAATCTGTTGTCGAAAAATATTGCAATCGTTAGTGTTATGTGAGAATGAATGGTGCCATTTACAATACCTTCGCTTTTTAATTTCCTCGGCCGATGGGATGACGTGCCCTTCTGGTAACCTTATGAGTTTTTCTTGTAGTAATAAATCAAATATCTTGTCACATTTCGACACATCATATGAGTACTTGACTTAGCCCTATTTTTCGTTGGCTTAAGTAGAGAGCATATGAGTGGCTTTTTAGAACCCTTGGTCCACTCGGCTATGTTCACCTGCCGCCGTCCTCGGAGGTATCGCTTGAATTGTACTCTATCATGTTTATTTTGGCCTTTTCATTGCTGTTCGGTTTAAATCTATCTTTAAACCCTTTGATCTCTGCATATCGGCTTTCATGTGCCGATACGCGATGGAGTAAGTGGCCTAAGTCGGGGAACTCTTGGCCCGATAATTTCTCTTTCAATGGAGGGATTAATCCTTGGAACGCTAGATCGGCCAATTGATCATCGGGTAATGTTACACTGTAGCACCTATTAAAATGCGCCCAAATCTCTTGATATAATCAGAGACCGATTCGCCGTACTTCTGTCGGACTGAACTAAGATCAGAAATCCTAAGCTCCATAGTTCCCGAAAAGAAGTATTCATGGAATCGGCTTTCTAAATCGTTCCATATATGAACTGAATTTGGAGGTAGATTCGTGAACCAAGTGAATGCAGTGCCAGACAATGATAAAGGGAACAATCTAATTTTTAATCCATCGGACTGTGCAGCCTCCCCACATTGAGCCATAAACCGTCCGATATGTTCAATTGTGGTAACAGGATCATCACCTGAGAATTTAGCAAAGTCTGGTATCCTAAAGTTGTGGGGGTATGGCATTCGGTCTATGTAATCGGGATACGGCTTCCTATAGCCGATTACTCTTCCTCTGGGCTGTAAACCGAACTGTTCTCTTAAAACGTTAGCAATTTGTTCCGCCCAATTGACATTGTCGGCTTGTGGTGCAACCGGACATCGCCAATTTTCATGGTTCACGCTCGCCCCAGAGTGCAAACTCGGTCTTTGTCCAAATCGCACCGCAGGGGTCTTGGCACTTGGTCGCAATCATGATTAAAACCTAATGCATCGGGTATGGGCGCGAACGGTTCGACGTCTGGCGCCACCCTCTACGGCGTTTGTTTCACGGTTGTGGCTCCGTGATTGCGGGACTGATCTGCTTCGATCGGTGATAAGCCGATAAACCGATGCTATTGGAGGCCCATTTGTGGATTTGATGTGCTTATTTTAGCCCCATCCGTGTGCCCATGGTAGTGTGTAAATCCATCTCTCTGTATGCTTGGTTTCAAAAGCAGTAGGTTGAGTTGGCATTGTGCTAGGCGTTTGAGCCGACAATCTTCTTGTATTGGTGTTAGGTGTTATGGAATATCTTGGGTATGTAGGGATGGTTTGTGGTGGATCTAGCGAGGCTTCCAGACCACGGCCAATTCCTGAGCAATTGTTTTCACACTATTTTCTATCATCGGCTTCAGTGTGGATACTAGAGCCGATGACTGATTGATTAATGCGTGATGGACAGATTGCTCGATCATACTTGATAAATCAGCTTGAGCGGGTGCGTATCGGCTTACCGATTCAGATGACGAATCTCCGATAGGATTGATGCTTGGGAGTGCAATCTTTTGAGTAACGCCACGGCGTGTTTTCTGGAAGCACCGTAGCATCATTTCCTCCAGAGCCACCTTTCGGTCTTCGATTTCTTTCCGTTGCTCAGGGGTTAAATCGGCCATTTGAGGCGCGATTATAGCATCAGTGTTGATATCGGCGGTGACCGCGGGCTTGTCGGTTGACGACATTCTTTTTGTTTGTCCCACCGGGCGTGCCAAAATATGTTCGCGCAAAAAACGTGAAGGAGGGTTTTCGGCCTCGAACACACAAGACAAACGCCGGGTTTGCGAGGCGTGCGATCAATTTGACCTGAAATTGACAAGGTAGAGTTTGTAATTTGATTAAAGCCGATGAACAAGGATCTATCGGCTTTTCGCTAGTCGGCAAGAACCGATTAGGGGAACTAGATCAACCGGTTACAGTTGATCCGGATACAAGGTAAAATTGGCTTCGTGAAGGCGATGCGCAACAAAACGAAGCAAATCAAACCTGGGTGAAATCGGTTAAAATCAACAATCGGCGATGCGCAACTATGTTGATTCCGTCGACTTGCAAAGAGATCTATGAAGCTAAAACAATGTAAAAGAAAAGCTTGTAAAGAGTAGATGTGTGTTGTTGGATTGGTTCTCTTTGCTTGACGCCCACCTCCTTTTATAACACGCCTGGCCGATCCGAGTTGTACATGGATACGGTGCATTTACCCGTATCGGCCTCTTATCTGATTTTCTTTCCTTTTAGAAACGGTTTCCTTTTCCGAGTCGTTTACCGATTCCTTATTATATGAATACTTCTTTTCCGATTCAGACCGATTTCAATGCACGCTGAATTTTGGTGCAAACAGTCTTATAAAAAGAAACGGAAGGAGTATTATACAATAACTGCCTCGTCTCTCTGTCGTACATACTACTATATGATAGCAGCCAATATAGGCCGCAATTATCAAAAAAGCATGTGTACTCGGCCAGCTAGCTACTAGAAGTAGGGGTGAAAACGGGTCGGATATTTCCCGCCCGATCCGGAACCGGATCCGGGAAAAACCGGATCCGGGAGGAGGATTTCGTATCCGGTCGGATCCGGATCGGATCCGGATATTTAAATACGGATACGGATACGGATTCAGAGCATGAAATATCCGTCGGATACGGATTATTCCCGTATTTAATCCGGATACGAACCCACATTCAATCCGGATATCCGGTTAATCTTCTATTCCTCATTAGTCATTTAGTCATTCTAGTATTTGACTGCTCCTCATTCCTCAACCTCAAGTCCTCAATCCTCCTCTGATCCTCTCAGATCTGAACCAGAGACACGCTGAGTCGCCGCCGCGCCGATGCGCGCCCTCGCCCTCGCCCACCGCGCCGTCATCCACCGGTGCCCTCCACCAGTCGTCCACCGCACCATCGTCCGCTTTGGTGAACAGCGCCTTCCCCCTCCTCGCGCCCTCACTTTGGTGAGCGCTGGCGGCGATCGGCGAGGAGCACAGCCAAGCTGCGTGCGGCACCGAGTGCGCTGCGTCGTCCATCGCGCCTCCACCCTAGTCCATCGTGCCCTCACTTTGGTGAACGCGGCCTCTCCTTGATCCTTCCTCCTCGTCCATCGCCGCACCACGCCCAGATCCGAGCCTCCGAGGCAGGTGAGCACTGAGCAGCAAGCTGTACATTAGAAAGGTTGGGAGCAGATGTTGTGTATACAGATGTTTGGGCTAGCATGGGCCAGAAGGAGGAAGCTGAATATAAAAGCAAATATTCCAGGAATTCACGGTTAAATGCTCGCCTCTCGTTTTACACTAATTTCAATCTATGCACATATCGTTATACTTAAGACTAGAATGTAGATACCTATTATTTCTTGTTTTCCTAGATGCTAATCACGTCTACTTGGGAAGGTTCATACGAACGATTTAATAGAAACCACGGAAGTTGTATAATATGTTTGACTTTTAGAAGTTGTAAGAATAATACTAAAAGTTAGCTCATGAGAATTCATGTTGATGCCCTAGTGAGTAGTGATAATTAAAGCAGGAAGAGCACGAAGGTGTGTGAATACTTCTTGTTGCATGTCTTGGTTTTAGTTTCTCAGTTGTCTCTGCACATGGGATGGCCCTTAGCGAATGCTTCTGTAATTATTTGTGCTTGTAGGTGGATGAAGCCCTGATGGAGATGGCTGGTCCAGAAGCCTACCTTATGAATTGTTTGCCTGCCTGCCGAGCAAGGGGTGGAGGTGACAGACGGTGTCATTGAGGCTCCCAACTCAATCGTATTCCCATAGGCAGAGAACAGAATGCACTTTCGTAATGCAACGATGCTTCATGTCTTTGGGGCTTAATTACAAAATTGCATACTACTGTTACATCGAGCTTTTAATCTGAAGAGCATTACTGAAGAATTGAGCTTCTTTCGGTTTTCGCAAGTGTTCTTTGAAGGCGTGAGAGTAGAGATTTTGGAACATCTGATAGTATTAAGATGCTTTGCGTGTAATCTTATGCAGGTTGGTAATCCTGAATAAATGCCTAAACTTTATGATCCATTTTCCAAGTTGTGACAACTTAGTACTGTTGAGATCAGGATATTTTCTTTCTTCGAAAGCTTTATTCATCACTTACTTGACTTAAGCCATACTTGTGTTGAAAAGTTCATTGGTTCATGCATTTTTTTTGCCTTACATACTATCCGACTATATTATCCGTTTCCGATCCGTATCCGTCATGTATCCGTCCCGTGTCCGAATCCGAACTAATCCGAATTCGTATCCGTATCCGGTCTATCCGTATCCGACTCCGAATCCGGGATAATAATATGGGTTAGGATACGGGACAAGCAATATCCGACCGAATCCGACCCGTTTTCACCCCTAACTAGAAGGCGATGGATTCATGATGACATCATGCATGCATATGCTCGGTGATGCATATGACATCATAGGCTCGGTAATCCGCGTCGGAGCAACCATCGGCACGAATCCCGGAACAGGAGCAGTTCGTGCAGCCGCCACAGGAGCAGGAGCTGTCCGGAGCCGGCCACGACTTCTCGCTCCCAACGACCATTAAAGCACCGGCTGCGATTATGGGGGTGGATACTTATTTCCTCGGGCTCCTTTTCCGTAGATCTTGTTAGGAATGGCACATCTTGTTACCTATGGCAACGGGTATATATCTGACGGGTATCATCACCTCGTATTCGTATCCGTACCCGTACCCGTACCGTGGTAGCAAAATCCACCCGCTACAATACCCATACCCGCATACGGGTACAAAATTTACCTGTACCCGTACCCATACGGGTAACGGGGACCCGTGGGTAACCCGCACCCGAAAGTTAGGACTCAGGTTTCACGATAAAAGTTCTATTTTGTTTGCATATAGTACTCATATTTCGAAGGGTTACACAATATGATTGTATACAATATATAATATGCTGGGCCCGGTAAGATCGTATGCTATCATATTGACTGTACTAAGACAAAGTTGTGCATGCTTTCGTTTATGTCACTTAGCTACTGTATTAATTGATGGTATGTGATCATGTAGAACAAATGTAGCTAACAGATTTAGCAGCACCAGCCCATTGGTTAACACCAAATGCTTGACACATGGGTCGTAGAGATCCCAGGTCTCAAAAAAATATTTCGTCGATCTACTGTCTAGTAAGATAAACAACAGCTAGCAACTTTTTCACTCTTGTTCACACCTATATATACATGACATATTCCATATTAGCCACCCATATGTAACGGGGACCCGCGGGTAGCAACAATAGTACGGATCCGTACCCATTCTACCCGCTGGGTAATAGTTTTTGCCCGTTAATATACCCGCGGGTATAAAAAACGGTTCATACCCGGCCCCTAATAGAGTAAATACCCGTCGGGTTTCGGATCCCCGTTGCCATCTCTACATCTTGTGTACCCCATATTGATTAGTCCTCCTAACTACTCACTTAAACTTGTTGGGTACTAGCCCAACCCCCAACCGATGACAAGCCCAAGTGTGGTCTGGTGATGGTGGGTACATTGGTACCAATGTTATGATGTGTATTGGGCTGTGTCTCCAGCATTTAAGGATTAACCCTCCAAAGTAAGTAACTTCAGTTCTCTCTCAACCAAAAGTTAGGCCAGTCAGCTCTGTTGACCTAATCCAATGTAGTCCGGTATATTGTATTTCCCCTTGGAATACCTATAGGTGGAATTACCATTTTCGCTTGGGGTAATAGATCACGTTTTGTCTGGGGTGGAACGGAATGGTGTGGCCATTGTCGGTTCTCATAACATTAGGTATCCTCGGTTGTCCAGATCGCGCCGCCCGTATTGGCCAGTGGGTCTTGGAAGCTAGGGATACATGTAACCTACTGGGTAGGAGCTAAAGAGGGGAAATCCAATGAAAGGCTACATGTTAATCTCGGTCGGGCCGCATGCATTAATATTGCATGTTAATCCGGTGGCACTAATGACCGTATATCTTGTGGGTAAAGTTGAGTAGCTTTGCAGAGTGATCTAAATGGTATTCGAATACGCCGTGCTTTCGATTAATGAAGCTGAGTTAATTTAGGGTGATTCCTGTAACTGAGCTCGAGTAGTTTTAATTAAAAACCTGCCGTAATCAGGATTTTGTTAATAACTCCTTGGTGATTGCTGTTGATGGTTTGTGTTTCAAATGTAATGTAATACTTGATTTAAAATTCATGCATCCTCCAAATACTTATGACTAGTGTCAATTCCTTGAACCCTACATACATGTAATATTCAGGATATCCGTGTGACTTGTTGAGTACGGTTGTGTACTCACCCTTACATCCCAATCCCCCTCTAGAATTCCAAGAAGACGACGGATTTTGGACGAATTCAGGATAAAATATGTCTCACTGGGAAATTTTGGACGAGATCCCCGTGAATGAGATCAACAATACCATACTATTCTACACAGGGGCAGACCAAACTAAAGTCCAGGGCTGTCGCTACTAGGATATGATATAAATTAAATAACTGCGGTAAATTAAATACTTGACTGAACGTGAATAAAGAAAGACTATTGTAATGAAATGTTGAGTCTACCAGAAAAAGCAAAGATACAAGAGCTGTACCGATACTACCGAAGATTTCTCCGGAACCCAAAGACGAACTTGGACTCCACTCTAACTCCCAAACTAAACTAGCCTACCCTACAAAATGTAAATTGGAGAGAACTCCTTGATCGATGGTGATTCTGCGTGTGTCAAATGGCCGGAGAACTCCTCAATCATCGATGAAATAACCCGCCCAATTAACAAACAAATAATAAATCAATTAGCAGTGATTAAAGATAATAACAGCAAATCAGTCAGTTGATTAGATCAAAACAATCATCACAGAAATTAGCAATACATAATAAACCTTACAAATTGAGTTTGTAATTAAACTACAACATAATTGGATACCAATTACAACCTTCAGATAACAATTACATAAATGAACAGTTACATCTCAAATTATATAAATATTAATTACAACAAAGTTTGATAATACATTTCATTCATTATAGACTTGTACATCTGAATTAAAGGTAGGGCTCAATAAATTAATTACTTTCTGAATTACAGAGCTACATAAATGATTAATTAAGTGTCCAAACATAGAAATTACAAGAACGTAAAATTCTAAAACACCATCGATCCTCTAATCTTTATATTAGACCTGCAAAATCGATCGCATGCATATGAGAAAGAATGGAATTGACGCATTAAATTAATCAAATAAAATAAGAGTTAGAGTTGCCGTCAGCCAAACACATTAAGTTATCGCTTAATGAGGTACCCTAAATTGTCTGGGGGCCAATTTGGCTCCTCTTGCAATTAGGATTGCATCATTCGGCAGACGCAAACTTGTTTAAGCCGTAGGCGCGTGTATTGAAAAATATCGCGTGGTAGAAACTATTTTACCTAGGTAAAAATCGCGAACAAAATTTATAAATTCTAAAACAATATATTAAGCACGTTAAAATAAATACACCGACCTAAAAATATTGCAAATTGTAATGTTTAAAATTAAAACACGCCAAATCAAGGAATATAATGATAATAATACTAATAACAATAATGATAATAATAGAATTAATGACTTAACAAACCAAGGTCAATTAATATATCCAGATCATACCCACAATATTATGATTAAAGGTTAAATAAGCAAACTCGTGTATGCATACAAGAAGTAATTAAATGATGCTAGAAAACCTTATCACAAGTAAATAAATAGATAGTACAATGGATTAACTAATCTTGTAATTAAAACTTTAAAACTTTGATTTAGTACAAGTCTAAATCGACTAATAATAATATTGGATACGGGAGGGAGGGAATAGTAGCTATGATCGGGACTGTAGTACTGACAATGTATAGTACTAAACTACTAACTATGCATAGGACTATAAAGGGAGACGCAAGGAGGGGGAGAACGAACAATTCCTCTCGCCGGCCGGTAACTTCTTCTCCGGTGTGCCTCCGATGGTCCGACCTTCTCGTCTGTTCCTCTCTTAGCTCCCTGTTGACATCCTGCTCGTTCCTTGAAGCTCTAATGGAGTATCTCAACGGGGACGACGTGAAGACGCTGTGTTCGTGAACCGGGAGGGACGCCCACAAGTTCACGATCACCATCAGGGGCAGCTCGGCATCGTCGTCGTCGTCTTCCTCTGCTCCGCCTTCTCCGACACCGACCGACCTCCGTCTTCTGCTACTATAGTGAGCATCGATCCTCGCCTTCCTTTCCAACCCTTCCGTGGCGTGGAGTAGAGTTGATCCCCGTGTTTGTTGTCCTCTATACGGGCAAGGTCGTTCCGTCCGCCGCGAGATCCTCACCGCCGCCACCCAGGTTCTCAACTTGCTACGATGCCTCAAAAACAAGTTCAACATGCTGAAACACGTCATGCGCTCCTAGAAACCCTTACCACATCGAAGCTCCACTACTAAAAATCAAGCCATCTGTACCCGGTTCCAAACTAGCTACAGTGCCGGTTTTGGAACCGGTACTACCTATCCGGGACTGATGCCTCGAGTGCATCAGTACCGGTACTGATAGAACTAGAAATCATCAAAATATGGGAAAAACGGGACTCGAACCCGCAATCTCGTGACTCCTACGCCCACCCACCATCGCGCACTAATATATATAGAGTATGTATTCCTTTTGAACTTTTTTGGAACGAGACATCAGTACCGGTTCGTGTTACAAACCGGTACTGAAAGCATTGTCTCGTTGATTACTAGGCATTAATGCTACACTTTTTTCGGAGCAGGATTTTACGGTTATCTATTCATGAGCTCACTAGAGAGTATACCCTGACCGCGACCTCACGGTTAGCTCCTCCTTTGGACATACCTGATGAGACCGCTTCGGGGTCGTAGGGGAATTGGAGCCGCGCTTTTAAGGCGCGCGCCCCGCAACCTTTACTGGGCCATTGCCTTGTGCTAGCTGGGTGAGGTGTGGGTCACGAGGAGGGGTGAGGTCCTCGGTTTGAATCTCACTTCTCCTAAAATTAATTCTCTTTTGTATACCAGGAGTATTGCTTACAACCGGTTCGAAAACCCAGTTTGGAACCGGTTATGAAGGGCGCTTTTAAGGGGGTTTGGAACCGGTTGTGAAGGGGGCTTAGAGCATCTCCAATAGTTCCCAAAATTATTTTTTAGGAATAAATAAAAAATTATCGCTCCAACAGTTACCCTATCGGAATCCCAATATCTCCGCACGCCTAAAAACTCCGACCGAAGTGGCCAGATATTGAACGCTCGTGTGCTTTCCCAATCACTATTTTTGGGGGAAAATAGGAACCGTTGGATAATAGCTTTTTTTTAAGGCCCAAAAACTTTAGGAAGCTCTCAATTCAGAGTTATTAGGAGTCAAATTATAGGAAACTGTTGGAGATGCTCTTACACACCGGTTTGCAATACACTGACAATTCCGCTAATCAATGGCAGAAGCAAAGAGACATCGATGGCAGGAGCAGATGTTGCGACGTATGCATGGAAAGCATGGACAGACTGGGGCATCCAAGCGCTGGTGCTGCTCAGCTTGATGCTCCAGGTCACGCTCCTCGTCTTGGGGGAGTTCCGCCGGCGCGTTGACTCCGGTGTGGTAAGGTTTTTCGCTTGGTCGGCGTACTTGCTGGCCGACAGCACAGCCATCTACGTGCTGGGCCACCTGTCCGCCGCAGGCACGTCGCCCGAGCACGAGCTGATGGCGTTCTGGGCACCATTTCTGCTGCTCCATTTGGGCGGGCAGGACAACATCACCGCCTATGCCATCGAGGACAACCGGCTGTGGCTACGGCACCTGCAAACGCTCGCCGTGCAGGTGGCCGCAGCTGCTTACGTCCTCTACGCGTCCTCCATCGGCGGCCAGTCCTTGCTCCTGGGGGCCAGCATCCTCATGTTTTTGGTCGGTGTTGCCAAGTACGGGGAGAGAGTTTGGGCGCTTTGGCGCGGCGGCAACAGCCCAATGGGAAATAATTACCAGGCTTTACAACACAGTGCCCGGATATCCGAAACAAGTAATGTCGAATACATACTAGATAAACGTCCCTGGGACACAGAAGACTGCCTGTTGATGGCTCACAGAACACTGGGGGTTCCAAAGGAATTGCTGACGGGGTTAATCGATGAAATAGAGTACGCTCATGCTTCATATTTGCGGGATGAGGGTCGCATGTACAAGGTGGTTGAGATGCAGCTCTCCCTGATGCACGACGTCTTCTACGCCAAGGCTGAGGTGATGCACAGTTGGTATGGCCTCTGCATCCATGTGCTCTCGCCGGTGGCCACCGCCATCGCGCTCCTGCTGTTCCACCTCCATCGTCATCATGCGGGGCGTCACACCTACAGCCTGGCTGATGTCGCTGTCACTTATGTCTTGTTGGTCGGTGCACTTGCCCTGGAGGTCGTGTCGGCGTTCAGGGCCGTATTCTCGAACTGGACATGCGTGCTCCTACTACATTCCAATGCTTCGCTTTTTTTGGGCCGTGCGGTTTTGTTTCTCCGCCGGCTCGTCCACGCAGCGGATTGGGCAAGGTTAATCTCTCGTGTACTTCATCGTTTCTACTGTGTTGGTGTGTGCGCTTGAGTTTTACTAAGTATGTGTGTTTGAGTGTATGCTTTTGATCCCTACAGGTACTGGTTGGGCTCCATGAGGCAGCACAACTTGCTCGAGTTGGCCGCTCGCAGCAGGGCCAGCAAGCGCAGCGTGGTAGCGAATTTGATTGGGAGAGAGGTCTGGTGGAACGCCATGGCTTACTCGTCGTCCATCCCTGTCCCGGCCCCCGTCCCGACGCTGGTGGCGGACCACATCCTGAGTAAGGCCCGTGCCCTCGACAGGAGATCAGATCCCACCCTTATGCCATCTTCACATTTTGATTCGCTGGGTCGGGCGGAGCTGGAGAGGTTGCGATTGTATGACGGCCTGGCCTGGAGCGTGGAAGAGAAGATCCTTGTCTGGCACATCGCCACTAACATCTACATGAGCTGCTGCTGTTGGCACAAGAAGAAGCAGCAGCAGCAGGATGATCATCATCTTCTTCGTCATGCCGACGCGGCCGAGGCGCTGTCCAACTACATGTTGTACCTCCTCGCCTCACGCCCCCACATGCTCGATCCCACTGCCAGCCGCAACTCGTACGTCGAGGTGTGCTATGGCCTCGCACGTGAAGGTCCAAGAGACAAGACGGTACCCTACAGCTCAGCCGAGGAGGTGGCCAGCTTTCTAAAGAGGTACGGGGATGAAGAGAGGGGTGAACTACGTTGGCGCCTACTAGATGTTGATCACACAACACAACACCATCTCGTATTGATTTTGGATAAAGGATGTGAGCTTGGCTCAAAGCTCGTCAACGAGGCCGAGGACGCAGCAGTGGGCCGGCTGGAGCTGATCACCCAGGTGTGGGTGGAGACGCTGTGCTACGCAAGCCAGCGATGCGCAGCAGATTCTCATCCCAAGGAGCTCAGCAACGGCGGCGAGCTTATCACTGTCGCTGCCGTTCTGGTGCAATACTTCAGAGAAGCAAAAATAAGAACAAGAGAGGAGGATGAGATGTTGAACAAGAGGTGGCAGCAGGGGCGGATCTAGCATATAATTAATGGGGTCAAATGACCTCAATGACTATGCCAAAATCATATGTAAATTTAATTGTATTCTATTATCACATAAGCATATATATATACGCTATAAATTATTGTAATGACCTCAACGACCCCAATGATCTATTTTTCTGGATCCGCCCCTGGGTGGCAGGATGAGATGATTAGTCCGGATGAGTCCGCGTAAACGTCTTCTTAAAACTGGCATTGATGGGTGTTTAAAACCTTTATATATATATATATATATATATATATATATATATATATATATATATATATATATATATAGGAAAATGGTACTGCCCACAGGAGTACATACTCCCACTCTCAATATCTTGATTATACCTCTTTATCCTTTTGAGTATACTCTAATACTGATTATAAGATACTCTAAAGTGAGTTCTACGAAAAATTTCATCAAAATCCACCCTTTATAACATAATTTGTTTATATACTCTTTTTACATATGGAAAATGGTATATAGCAAAAAAATAAAGGGCTCAGATGAATTTTTTCAACAATGTCGCATTGTAGTATCTTACAATTATTATTGGAGTATACTGAAAGTGATAAATGAGTATAACACATTAGTTTAAGTGGTATACTGGAGGTGGGAGTACATACTCCCAAGAGTACGAAAAAGGCTTCCTATATATATATATATATATATATATATATATACATATATATACATATATATATATATATATATATATATACATATATATATATATATCAGTATATGTATTATGTAATGTTTTAGCATATATATATTGTACAGTATATGTATTTTGTACGATATCAATGTTTTGACATCATAATATTTTGTCGTGCGTTAGAGTTGCTAATATCAATGTTTTCCGTATATAGAGCGTAATCGCCAGACTATACAAAGGTGATCGTGGAACATGCATGTACGAAACGATAAATAAAGCAAGGCAGATAATCAGATATGAAATATAAATCATATACATCGAAGTCACCATTAAACATACATACATACAGACATACTGTAACATCCTGAAGTTTACTAAATAGTAAAAATAAAATATTAAAATGTAAATCTGATTTATTATTATATTTCAATAATTTAAAAGCTCCTGTTAAAAGATAATTGAATTCCTGAACTTAGGAAAGGAAAAATTTATAAGAAAAAAATGGTAAGAAGATAAGATAAACCAACTGATCAAAAGTAATTTCTACAAAAGGATGAACTGCAACACAAATTTTATTGATACATTGTAGTTCGCAATTACAATAAAGAGGAAATACAAAATCTTTATAATGACATACAACAATTATATGGAATACAACTCATACAATCATTCGATTACATATGCAATCACAATCACATAAATGATTACATTTTAAAATACAAAACTATAAACTACAGCTCCTGTGCTGTCTTGATCTGCTTCTGAAGACCTGCATATTCAATTGCATTTGTATAAGTAAAAGAATAAAATAAACGAGTCAAATTAAATGCAATAAATAGAAGGGAAAGAGTTGCCGTCAGCCAAGTGATCGCTCAACGAGGTACCCTAGATTGTCCGGGGGCCAATCTGGCTCCTCTCGCGATTAGGATGTTGCATCATCCGGCAATTAACAAACCTGTCAAACCGTAGACGCGAGTATTTGAGAAATATCGCGAAGTAGAAATATTTTACCACAGTAAATAGTAAGACCACAGTGAAATAAGATTGAATCTCAGCACTGTGCACAAGGGACAACTCAACCTGTTCCAGACTCAACCAAAAGTCGCTAGAGCCAGGCCAACCGACTATACAGGCCATAAGATCAACCATTGTTTATTAAGAAAAAACCCATCCCAGGACCAACCGACCTACCCTCAAAGCTTCAGGAGCATGGGAACCAGAGGATAAGGCATTGTTCAACCGAAAGCTCTGGATTCAGCCACGACATTAAATCCAGGCTGGTAGCAATAAAAAAATTATTTAGGCCACAAGATTAAAACACCACCAAATCCCCAGGATAGCCTCAGAGACTCCACGCAAGTCTCCAGGCTATTCATGCCGATCGAAAACTCGAGAACCACCCACCAAATCAAAAGCACGAACACAACTTTAACAAAACCAAGGCAACCGTTTTCGTAAGAAGCTACAAGGAACCATTTCAGCCACACAAACCAAAATCATTGCACCGACAAGGGTAATGAATACTTATTCAGTCCCAAATTACAAAGAATAAGCCCTTTCAAACACTATTGAACCTCCCTTTACCATACTATATATAAACCAACCAAGTCTCATTCGAGATATCACAAAGCCAACCATTCCAGCGGCAACACTCCCATGCGGAAATGAATCCCCAGGAGGATTATAGTCGCATTCTTTCAGAGGCAAATCCCCAAAGCAAAGCTTAGAAGCGTAGCCCTCTCACAAGGCCAATTTTAGATCAAGAATCAAGCACCAAGATAGGAGATCAATCCGGTCACTAGAAGCAATTTTATTTTCTCTCCATTTCACTTTCCATCAGAGGTAATGATTCAATCCTTCAAATCATTTATATCAAAGCATGGTTATAACAATAGCAAAATCAACTACATACGAGATATTTGGCAAATAAAGATTGGTCTCAGATTATTTAGATGTCTTGGGGGTTGCTCCGTGCGTTCCCTAAAGCTATTTGTGCTCCCCCGGCGCACAAGCAAGCCTAGGGCTTCGTCGCGGTGCCATCCAACCCGTAAATTTGAAAATACATGAATCATCATAGACCCATGAGTTATAGCCGACATGGTATCAATCTATCATTTACCATGTAAACAAGTCATTAGGAAGCCTCTGTCATTATGCTTTACCTAAGCATTCAAAGACTTTCAAGTATAGCTTAGTATCAATCAATTTATCATCTACTAAGCCAATCTACCCTCAAACAAAGTACTGTGAAACCTCTCACAGGTATTTCCATATCGTGATCCGTAAGTATTTAATGCTGGCCATTTAGCGATTAGTGGCATCAAAATCATCGTCTGCCATGTAAACAAACAAAGCCACCATGAACATGCCTTAAGTCCATATTTTAGAATCATTACTGATCCTGATAAGTAACCAAATCAGGTAAGCAAACTATACGTATAACCGAATTATAATACATCGGTGCATAGCACAAATCAATCATTCAGTTAAGGCAAAATCAAGCTTGAATGTATCCTACGTGTTCCAGTCAAGCAACCTTGTCCCTTCTCTATTCCAAGCATAAGCATATAAATAGCAAGCACAAATATTACTCACTATTTTGGGATTTCACACAAAACAGATCGATAGAATCCATTACATATTGTTCTCTGTAGTTTAATGGAATCCAACACAAAGAGAAGTGCTAGTCACATGTTAACTAAAGTATATATATCTGGTTAGCATTATTCAACAACTTAAGTATGTGTTATGGGCAAATACTACAGAAGGTCCTTGCACTAAAGTTTTATATATGCATGCAATTACTACTCTGAGCTTCACATGTAGATCATCAGCATATTACTCTGAGTATTAAAGTTCATGCATCACATTTAGTCAGATTCGGCAAAGGAAAAGGGAGTAGAGATCGACAGTAGATAAGCCAGTGCAAGCAAATAGTAATCCGAATCATGAACCCTACCTCTAAACTATGATTCACCTAATAAGCAATACCAAGAGTAGTGTTACCAGTTATCGGAGAGAAGGGGGGAGGCGAAACCAGAGGCGATGCGGGGCTTATCCCCTAGGAAGGCGAAACCAACCGGCGCCGCGAGCCAGATTAGAGGGTGCGCGCCGAAGGAGCCCAGGCGATGGCCCTACGGCGAATGCTTCTCTCCGCGAAAGCCAGTGCCAGCCGGAGGCGGCGATGACCAAAGAGGAGGAGGCCCAGAAGGGAGCCGTGCGGCCGGCGCGAGGGCAAACCGAGGCGACAGGAACCAGCCGGGGCGCGGCGTGAGCAAATCGACCGGGTAGGGCAAAGCCAGGGAAAAAGAAGAACGAGAGATTGGGGAATAAGAGAAGGAAGAGAGGATTAGATTGAGCTTAGCAGAAACCTCTAGAAGAGAGAGAGCTTCGGTCGACCGAATAGGCAAGGTAAAGAAAAAGGAAGAATAAAAGGAAAAGGAGAGGATAAGAAAGAAAGAAATAAGAAATGGGAGAAGAAGAGGAGAAAAATAAATAAATGAATATATATATATTCTTAACATATTCTTTGTTAAGGATTGAAATCATTCTAGGTAATTAAAATTTAATTAATCATCATATTATTCATATCCGATGCATATCTAGACGTGATTAAACCCAAATACAATCCCTTGATTTATAAAACAAATTTTAAGTCTACAAAGTCTCAATTATTCCAAATGTATATGTATACATAGACATTTCGTAGTTTGTTAAAGATAATTAAACCCTCATAATATATGTACTTAGAATATAATCACAGTACATGTGAGTAAACATACATATTCAACTAGTTTTATATACAATCTATAAAACATAATCATTCCATGCTGCAAAGATGAGTATATCTAATACTAATCTAATTTGTTCTCATAGGTAAACTAAACCTTACACCTATTGTACATTTAGCCTCTGGTTGTTTATACTCCCATTTAATAAATAAAACATTAACAATAAATTCCAATACCTGTAAAAATCGACCTTGGAATATTCCCTAAGACATGATTATCTTAATAAACACATCTATTACAATATGCTTTGCATCTGAATCCTATTAAAGACATGACCCATCCTGAGATTTGTAATATCAATGCATATGCATAAGTTGAATCATGTAAATTGTAGTTACTCTCACACTTGTAGTTTTATGAACTAATTAATATTAGTACAAGCAGCTTCATACCCTGGAAATGAATTATAGTGTATTTAACCTTACAATCTTAGCTTCCTGAATTCGTAAAAATAAAATAAGAATGAATCATAAGGAATAGGTGTCTGTGCGATGCAGCCCTCAAACTGTTAAACAGTAGTAAAGACCCATGCTTGTTTCGTGTAATGTTTGTCAGTTGAATTTCCATCTGATTTCCTTTTGCCCTTATTGAAACTGTTATTTGCCATTTGCTATCTTTTCCGCTATACGACGTGTAGAATCCGACGTCTCGGACTTCGTCATCGACAATCTCAAGATTACGTTTTCGACTCGTCGCTAAAGACAACAAATAGCAAGGCAAGCACCCCCTTGAGCATTTTGAACCCAGATTTCATAATCAACTAAAATATAATTAAGAATCTTCCTGCATGCTTATATTTCGATAAATCCTTATTTTGTGTTACTTGGTAGTTATAACCCAAATTGATGGATTCCCTTAATCATGTTGACATACGATCCATGAAAACTATTGGAATGGTTAAGTTCTTTGAACTGGGTATAATCGCTTATTAACCTGCATATGCTTAGCACTGCTTTAGATCAATGTTGAAAATGTTTACACCCACACTTTTCTTTATGAAATCTTTTATGGTTTATTTAAGCAGTAAAGGATACTGGTAGTTTGATAAAAATGAAAATAAAACTACTGTTTTGACGTGGGTGATTATTGGCAATAGCCGGTTGTACATGTTTTAGCATTAATGCGTAGCTAGGTGGAGTTATCGCCCATGTCATTTTAAGGACCGAACATGGTGTCCCGCGATCCAAGATAACCGTGACATCCACAAATCTTTGGTAGGGACAGTCTTAACTTATTAAATTATTTGGGAATTAGCTTTGCACATTGGTAGGCAGTTGTAGCACGGGCATTCCGAATATTGGTTTGCTCGAGGGAGGTGTCATCACCGAGGTGTTGGCATCTGCCGTTGTAACGGTGTACGCCTGACTATGAATTGGGGCTGTTGTTGTACCATTTGAGCCGCGGGCTCCTGAATACTATTGCTTCACCGTTTGTTTGCTTCCATCATAGTCAGGAGTAACGTCATTGGGCTAGTGCAAAGTTAAGGTCCAAGTAATCGAACGGTTTCGTTATGAACTCTCTGGCGGCACACCAAAGGAAGTGTGTCTATATGCATTGCTACAACGGGAGGACATATCTTGTGGGTAAAGCTGTACAACTCTGCAGAGTCAAAACTAATCGATTAGCCGTGTCCACGGTTATGGACGACTTGGTGAACCCACACTAAGTTAGTTGTTTTCTATTTTCTAAAAACTCTTGATCAAATGACTTGGAAAATGATTCACATTTGTTAAATGTCAGTTATTGGTATATTTACTCGTATAAGACCATGGAGGGTCTTTTCCGTTATCTTTACTCACAAAAGGGCCGTGAGTAACTTATTGTTATTTCTGTCAATATTTGATATTTTGATTACTTATCAAACTGTTTTAAATTCAGTTTATGCTTTCCATTACTATTCAGTATTTACAATTCAAATCTTCGCTTTATGCAAAACAACCGTAGAAACCCACTTTCTATTCAGCTTGCATATAATTCAGGTTTTGCAAACACTACAAGTCTTGCTGAGTACGCAATGTACTCACCCTTGCTATCGTTGTTGTTTTTAGACAGGAATCCTCGACAGGTACTGTGACGCAGGAAAACGAGATTGTTAACGACGATTCTTTCTAAGGCTTTACCTTGTCAGTTGCCTGTGGATTATGTGGCAAACTACAAGACATCTGATTCTTTTGGCTATGTTTAGTCGACCTTCTCGGTCATATTGTATCAATACTTCCGCTGTAATAAAATATAAAATTTTTGTATGGTTGTGATTCCAAATTGTGTTTTGTGCGTGCTAGCCACTGATCATGGAAATGGTACAGTATGCACATTAGAACCTTGCTTTTATGTTTGCACTGTAGCATAAAAGTGAGGGTCTTACACATACATAGGGGTGAAAACGGGTCGGATATTTCCCGCCCGATCCGGAGCCGAATCCGAAAAAAACCGGATCCGGGAAGATATTTTTATATCCGGTCGGATCCGGATCGGATCCGGATAGTCAAATACGGATACGGATACGGAATCGGGGCGTCAAATATCCGTCGGATACGGATAATTCCCGTATTAATCCGGATACTATCCCATAAATAAATCCGGATATCCGGTACTGTGCCTTGGTGGACCGGTGGTCTATGAGACTATGACTACTTGACTTGGGCGGTGAGTCCATTAGTCCATGGGAGTATGCGACCGTGATTTAGTCGTTTAGTCATTCACTCGTTCTGTCATTCATCCTTTGCTCGGCCTCTCCGGTCGAAGCGCCGCCGCTGAAAGCCGGCGAGCCGTCGCCGCCCTCAGCCCTTGGCGTCGTCGCGCCCTCCGCCGGCTGTCCTCGTGCCCTCCGCCCTCCGCCCTCGGCGCCGTCATCCTCCGCCCTCCGCCCTGGCGCCCGTCGCCCCTCCGCCCTCGGCGCCATCGCCCCTCGCCATGGCGCGCTCGGCCCTCGCCCTCGGCGCCGTCGCCCCTCTCCTCGGCGCCCTCGGCCTCGGCCCTCCGCCCTCGGCGCCCGTCGCCCTCACGGCCGAGCCCTTCGCCCACTGGCGCGCCACCCCTCCACTTTGAGGTTTGGTTCCTACTGTTGTGTTGTACTGCTGTGTTTGTTTGTTAAATCTGAGAGCAACAAGAATCTTGTCATGTACATGTGCTTAGGGCAACCAAGATTTAGTATCTTCCTATAGTTCATCAATCATTCTATGTACTGTCAATCCAGAATGCTACTTTCAACAAAATCTGGCATCACAAAAGTTGGCAAAAACCAGTGTATGGCAGTATGTGCTACTTGCATCACAAAAGTTGGCAAAAATCATTGTATGTCACTGGCAGTATGTGCTACTTGCATCACAAAAGTTGGCAAAAATCATTGTATGGCAGTATGTGCTACTTGCATCACAAAATTTGGCAAAAAACCATGTTCCTCTTCTTTTTGTAAGTATTCATTATATAAAGCATCACGAAATCTGGCAGAAAGCAAGTGCCTCTTTATTCACTCGTTATCAAAAGTGTCCAGGCATGTAAGTACTAAGTGTTGATGCAGCAGTAGTGAACTAGTGATCATGTTTGTGTGTTATCATGTCATCGTGTGAGAGTTATTTTATGTATGATGTATCTACTTGTGTTGAAAAGTTCACCGGTTCATGTGAATGTCGTATGGTTCATTCATTTTTTTTTGCCTTGTATACTATCCGACTATATTATCCGTTTCCGATCCGTATCCGTCATGTATCCGTCTCATGTCCGAATCCGGACTATTCCGAATTCGTATCCGTATCCGGTCTATCCGTATCCGACTCCGAATCCGGGATAATAATGTGGGTTAGGATACGGGACGAGCAATATCCGACCGTATCCGACCCGTTTTCACCCCTACACATACATACATACAAATTAATTACATACATATACCAGTAAACGTAAGAATACATACATACGCACACACAGTGCTACGTACTAAAACAAAACTAAAGCTTCATGAATCTGTTTCTCCAATGCCTGCACACGTGAGAATGATGTACACTCCACATACGGTAGCCAGCTCCCCCCACAAATAGAGCCACCAGTTTTGCAAGAAATCATATGAATTGCACACAACAAATCGACGACAACCTGAAAATGTTTCTACATAACTAATTTTTTTTATTGTCATGTTGTTGCAAAAATCTTACCAAATTAAACACGTACCAATGGCCAGGAATTTGGATGATGGTTGCTAAAGAAAACATCCGGATGAAACTTAATTTAATTTCATTTAGATAGCTCACAGCACCATTGAAAAAAGGAGTGTTCAAGGCCTCGGACATGTCTATGTTAAACTATACTCGGCACCAAACTCAGACAAATTAGAAATAGATTTGCTTGTTCATTGCAGAATTTGAGATTGTGGTGCGTGGCTATTCCTTTCTTGGGTCACTCACTGAAAATGGCACACAGACATGCTAGAGTACGTATTTACAAGCAGCCTCCAGATGCACACAAGACTCATCGTCAAATGAAAACTTACATTTCAAATGAAAACTTAGCTTTGTAACATAGCAATTGAGGAGTGGTCACCTGATGATTTGGGAGACGCCGGGGAGGGGTCGACGCAGGGGGAGACGCCGGGGAGGGGTCGACGCGGGGATGGCCGGCGCGGGGAGGGTCAACGCGGGAAGGGTCGGCACACAGACGAAATCGCTCGGTATATAGTTCAAAACAGGCAAAAATGGCACTGATGTGAACTATCAGTGTCGGGTTAGCTAAGACTCGGCAGTGATAAAACTATCAGTGCCGGGCCAAACACTACTATGGAGAGGGACATCAGTGACGGTTCGGAAGAGACATCAGTAGTGGTTTTTGATGCTATAATCATTACTCCTATGATAAGAGTAATGAACGAATTCAACGAATAATTTAACTAGCCACCAAGAAACTTACTTAAAATTGTATGGAAGAAGTATGAAGTCCTTAATGTGACACTACAGAATGTCGTGACTTTATAAATTGTGAAATTAGAGAATAAAACCTTACGTTATGAGGTTAAATTGTGTTTTGGGCCGTCCGGGGAGAGAGTTTGGGCTTGGGGGAGCCCCGTGGGCTTGGGGAAACTTAGTGGACCAGAGGTGGGAGGCTTGTGGCCCAAGTGGAGGAGGGATTAGGGCAGCATGGTGCTGCACCATGCGCCCCCTCCTCTCCCTCATGCGCCTCCACCCCCCCTCCATCTCCCCCAAGCCGCTGCCCTCTCCTCTCCCTCATGCGCCTCCACCCCCCTCCATCTCCCCCAAGCCGCCGCCCCCCCTTCTCCCTCTTGCGCCCCTCCTCCTCCCTCGTGCACCTCCACCACCACCCCTAGTCGGCCCTAGCTTGGCCCCTCCCCCTCCATTGCCGATGTTTCATCCCCTTCCGTTGATCTCCAAGTTGCGAAGGATTGTGACCGAGAAGATCCGAGGAGTGGAGGGAGATCGGGGGAACCGGGAGGAGATGTTTCGCCGTTCGTCGGACGAAGGTATGGCGATGGGTAATCTCTTGAGGTGGATTAGGTGTTGTGTTAATGGGGGTTTTGGTGCTATTAGAGCATCTCCAACAAGGGCCCCTAAAACAGGGTCCCTATTTTGGATTTAGGGACTCCCCCTATTTTTTGGGGTCCTGTTTTCAGATCACAAGTTCAGCAACAGCCCCTAAATCCCAGCCTCTATTTTACTTTTTCTCCTATTTTGACATATCCGCTATGTATAATCTTCATTTGACACCACTAAAGTTCAATAAAAAATATTTGTAATACATAAAACATAAGCATATTAACATTTACAATTTAAAAACATGATATTTCAAATTTAAATTTAAAATTTTCAAAATATGATAAATAGATAAATAGAAACTCCGAACAATGAATCAAACTACGAAGCGTTGTGAATTGCCCACAAATGCTCAATAAAATCATCTCGAAGGCTCTCATGTATTTCTTTGTCTTCAATAATAGTGGAAGTACTCGTGTCCCTGGGAATTGGAGCTGGGGAGGCAAAAAATATGTCAGCCATTGCAAAATATCATAGGCCATGTATATGGCCGAGCGTAAACAGTTGGTAACTTCCCCTCGGCCATTCATGGGATTCGACGGTACCCTCGGTTATTAGTTTAACGAGGGTTTTCATAGCACTTGGTCCAGACGCTGGTGGCGGACCACATCCTGAGTAAGGCCCGTGCCCTCGACAGGAGATCAGATCGTGGTCAGAGCCGTATGCCATCTTCACATTTTGATTCGCTGGGTCGGGCGGAGCTGGAGAGGTTGGGATTGTAGGCCGGCCTGGCCTGGAGCGTGGAAGAGAAGATCCTTGTCTGGCACATCGCCACTAACATCTACATGAGCTGCTGCTATTGGCGCAAGAAGCAGCAGCAGCAGGATGATCATCATCTTCTTCGTCATGCCGACGCGGCCGAGGCGTTGTCCAACTACATGTTGTACCTCCTCGCCTCACGCCCCCACATGCTCGATCCCACTGCCAGCCGCAACTCGTACGTCGAGGTGTGCTATGGCCTCGTACGTCGAGGTCCAAGAGACAAGACGGTACCCTACAGCTCAGCCGAGGAGGTGGCCAGCTTTCTAAAGAGGTACGGGGATGAAGAGAGGGGTCAACGTTGGCGCCTACTAGATGTTGATCATACAACACAACACCATCTCGTATTGATTTTGGATAAAGGATGTGAGCTTGGCTCAAAGCTCGTCAACGAGGCCGAAGATGTACGAACAAGAGATGCAAGAGATGCAAGAGATGGAGAGGGAGAAGATGTACGAACAAGAGATGCAAGAGATGCAAGAGATGGAGAGGGAGAAGATGTACGAACAAGAGATGTACGAACAAGAGATGCAAGAGATGCAAGAGATGGAGAGGGAGAGGGAGAGGGAGAGATACATGATGCACGAACAAGAGAACATGAGTAGTCCGGATGAGTCCGTGTAAACGTCTTCGTATTTGGTTGCATGTATCTGTTTACAAATAATTAATGGTACTGTTTCTTTTACGTAACTATATATATTATTCTTAGTATCCTTATTTTATTTTGGCAAGCATTAATATTCTTAAAATATATTAATAATGGTTTAATATACACCAATCACACGCTAATAACATCATTCGCTGGGTACACCCCGTTCATGGTTTCGAATAGTCATTAAAATTAACTAGCAAATGAACCAGTCTCAGTCAAGAGTGACCAGTTCATTGTCGAAGTCAAACCTCAGGTTCAACACCTTGAGTTCTTGCATTCCTTTCCACAAGGATCATTTTTACTATACTGATGATTTCACATATTTTTATGCCTTCCATTTCCGTGGAGAACATGCGTACGTATCCTTTTTTTTTTTTACTTTTAATTATGGTTTTACCCATAACAAATACTCCGTAAGTCAACCCATTGGTTTGTTTTGCATTTAGCTGATGGCCCTTCTTGAGGTCCACAATACTTGTGTGTCAGTCAGACAAGTTATTATTTAGCAGTCAGGGTTATCTATTTCTTGGACACATTTCATTGTAGCTAGAAGAAAACCTGGTTTTCCACGTTGGCAAGGGATTGTAATTGGTTGCTGCAAATTATTGTGTGTTTGGTTGGAGAGTGAGGTGGAATGGAATGGTTCCATCCAGATTTCAGGGATGGAATGGCTTCATCTTAAATTTTAGGGATGGAATGGTTCCATCCCAGATTCTCAGACAGGGCCCACTGTCACTCTCACATTCCAAGTGGGATGGTTGCGTTCCAGAAATTTTTTAGAACCTGACCGTCCCGAATCTAGAGAGAATATTCTCTTTTCTGGAACCAAGTCATCCTCAGCTCTCCAACAAAACACTAGACTTAGTGGGATGGGATGGTTTCATTCCACTCCATCCCACTAACCAAACACACAATTAGGCCCTGTTTGGCACAGCTCCAGATCCCAGCTCCACCTCAGAGCTGAAACTTGTAGAGTGAAATAAAGTGACTTAAATTTATAATTTTATTCTAAAATATAAACAAGATGACCCACCTAAACACTCTTAATATACCCACAGCTCCAGCTCCATGAATCTGGTGAAGCTAGGAATACCTAGCTCCACCAACTCCACGAATTTGGTGGAGCTGGAGCTCTGCCAAACACCCCCTTAATGTCCTAGCTAGTTCTGCAGTCCGGAGTGGGATTACAATCAAGTAGATGTACATGGCCTCGTTCTGCAGTTTGCTACGTCGTTACAATAAATTGGTACCAAGAAGATTAATGGTATGTCCATAGTTGACCTCTAATGTTCTTACGGCGTCTCTCTTAATTTTTATTTATCCAAAGGCAAGTGAAATGCGTCTTTTAGTTCTTTTATCCCAAGGCAAGTGAAATGCGTGGGGCAAGGCTCATGAAGTGCATCGGTGTGTCATGTGGAGGATACTAGGCAGAATGTGCGGCGCATGCCGCACCGTGTAAAATTTACTCTTTTTTTTCTAAAAAAAACTGTAAGAAGATACTAGGCAGAATGTGCGGCGCATGCCGCGCCATCGCTGCAACGCTGCCATGCGCCGCGCCGGCCTCGGTGTAACATCCTTAAATTAAAATAAAGGGAATTAAGAACTTAAAATATGAATTATGTGTTGGCACCTAAATTTGGCCGACCGAGACAGGTCTGGTTATGGCACGAGCCGGAAAGATGGTGCAAGTTGGATTGGCAATGAACGATGGGATAGGAGTTATACCAGAAAGGGCATGATCGTATAAGGCACAAACGGAAAGAAACCGAAGCCGGTACAACTTGTATTTGATACGACTATGATCAAGATAAAAATACAAGATCAAAGCCGATACGGTTGAAGAGTCCGTGATGGTCACGATCAAGGCTACACCGACTATAAAAGGCGACGTGTTGCATAGAGAGAAAGGGCACACATCCAAACAACCAATCAATTTACCAATACCTTTACCTTTCCTGCACTAGGAGTAGTCTTCGTAGTATTGTAATCTTTCCTCTGTAATACACTTTGATCAATACGAGTTGCGCATCGCTGGTTGTTGATCTTTGCTGCATTACGCCCTACCAAGCTCTCGTTTCTTCCGATCTTGTTGCGCATCGCCTTTTTCGGAGAAGCAGGCTTTTACCCTTTCTGGTTGATTCGAAAGAGTCAATTGGATCCAGTTATCCGGTCTAAGTTGGTTCGTCCCCGAGCCAGCGAATATCACCCTACCGTCAAGGCATAGATCATTTCCTTTGGGAGCAATCATTGTCCGAAGATACACCTCTTGCCGATTGCGGGATCAAATCGGCTGGCACGCTCGCACAGCATTCACACCAGGTGACTGCGTACACAGAGCCTTTCATACCACAGCCAGATTTTGCGCGGCACCAGATCATCGAATAGGAGATCGGGCAGAATCACCGATAGCACAGACTCGTGGCACAACTCGAGTTTGCACTCGGGGGGCAGCACCAGATTCAGCCTGAGCTCCCGCTCAGGGGGCAGCACCATGACTTGCCCGAGTTTGCACTCAGGGGACAGCGTCGTGAAGCACCCGAATTTGCACTCGGGGGGCATCGGCACGGACTAGATAGGCCAGCGCCCCCACCACCGGTCGCACCACCTAAAGAAGCCGACTGGATGGACGCGATCACAAATGTCCTGCGAGACCAGTTCGGTATCCAGCCGAGAGGACGAAATCTCGGCTACAGGAAACCTTACCCCGATAACATTGACAGGATCCCATATCCCAACGGGTATCGGGTCCCCGACTTCGCTAAGTTCTCAGGGGATGATGCAACCACCACCATGGAACACGTCGGCCGCTTCATAGTACAATGCGGGGAAGCGGCGCATTCCGACGGGCTCAGAATAAAACTATTCCCATTATCCTTGTCCGGAGTGGCGTTTACATGGTTCACCACTCTACCTCCGAACTCGGTCAACACTTGGACCGATTTAGAGAGCCGATTCCATGGGTACTTCTTTTGCGGAAGTCTAGAGCTACAGATCTCTGATTTGAGCTCTGTACGGCAAAAGTTCGGGGAATCAGTGGCTGAATATATCAAAAGATTCAGGGAAGTGCGTGAATCGATGCTTTAGCTGCTACTTTTTGCCCGAAAATCAACTCACGACTTGGCCTTTCAAGGCTTAATTCCTCCACTTCGAGAGAAGTTCGGCGGACAAGAATTTGCCAACTTAAGCCACTTATTACACAGAGTATCGGCTCAGGAAGGCCGATCGTATGAGAAGAGCTTGAAACATTGAAAAGTCAAAAATCGACATATGATTATTATCAAGTAAACTAAAAAGTTAGAAGCAATTAAAAAAATAGCTTACTAGTTGCTTTATGCCAATCTTGAAGATAAATCAAAGCGTTTCCCTGCGTCGAGTGCGGCGTCAGAGCGGGAAGAGAGGAAGATAGGGAGGGAATAGGTAAAGGAGAGGCGGCACCTCCGATGGCGTCAAGAGGAGAGTTGGGCGGCAGTTGGCGTGGGCGAGACGGGCAGCAGCAGCGTGTGGTCGACGTGTGAGGATTCTTTCTCCCTTCGCGTGACCGGCGACCCGGCGTGGGAGAGGCGGGTGACTCCCTCTTGTAGTTGTCATAGACTCGGTTGGGGAGGAACAATGCAAGCGCGATGCGGACATGCTGCGTGCTACGTGTGATGGCCACAAAACCCGCGAGCACCACGAAAGTGGGTTGTGGGCGACCACTTTAGGTTTTATGCAGGCTAAAATAAATGGGCTGGCGGACATCCCGCATCCACTTTCATCCCTAAATACTTGTCGTTTTAAACATTAATACGATCTCCGAAATACAGCTTTGACCATAAAAGACTATTAAAATTTATTTATAAAATGCATTAAAATTATAATGTTACGAAAGTTCTTTTCAAGATAAGTCTATCTATACGCTTTTTATGTCCCCAATCTAAATAGTTTAAAAAGTTCTTTATAAATAAAATTTTAAAACTCTGATTTAGTGCAAGTCTAAATCGACTAATATTGGATACGGGAGGGAGTAGTAGCAGCTATGATTGGGGCTCTATACATAGGACTGTAAAGGTGAAAAGACAGCACGTGAAATGCCATGCATGGATTCTACTAGGACTGGAGTACATCAACATATATGTGCTTTTGAACCTTCACCTCCTCCGAGTTCTTCTTTCCTTCGCGAAGGACGCACACCCAAAGCACCGACAGGGAATTAATTATTTGCGTGAGCTGCGGGTTTCGTACTTTGTGCTTTCTTCCCCTCGCTATAAATCCTTCGCCATGGCATTTCGATGAAGGCAAGGCAAACCGAGAGCGGAGATCGTGAAGGCAAGGTAAATCGAGAGCGTGAAAACGAGATATTTATTTATTGGTGTTTATAGTTTGTTTAATTTTTGATATAGTTAAAATTTTTTCTATTATTTCATTCAGGATTTTTATTTTGCAGGTATTCTTCAGGAAAATTTATTAGTACATTGCTTGAGCTTTATTGATCTTTGGTACAGCTTCGAGAAGGTTAGTTAGAAATCGTTATTACTGTATATTATTTCGGTGATATTAGGGTAATTAGTAGAATATTAGTACGATGAGTGTTATATAAAATGAGTAGCACGGTATTAGCAAAATATGATGCCACCATAGTAGCAATAATTAGTACGTTGGAAATTTTGGAAATTAGGTGAAAAATGTTAGAATGTTGATTTTGTTGGTGACCTTATAGCGCAAATTAATGACGGTGTTAGAAAATTTGTACCATGGTATTAGAAAATATTAATTAGTATGACAGTGTTAGAAAAAAATTACTACAACGGTACCAGCAAATATTAGTAGAATGTTATTAGAAATAATCGGTACCACCGTATTAGAAAAAATTAGTACAGAAAATAAGTAGTATCGTATTAGTAAAAATTAGTATGATGGTATTAATTGATTAGCAAAATTTAGTAACGTCGTATTAGCACTAATTAGTAGAAAAAAATGAGCTGCATTATTTTTGGTTAGTGGCTCACTGTATATGTTTTTTTAGTACATGTGAGGAGAAGATAATAACCTGATTAATACGCTGGGGAAACGACTTGTGCGAAGAACGTCTTTGTGTGCTGCGTTTGTACTACATAAAATGTATGTTTTTTTTAAAAGCAGTAGCACGGAATATAAAAGTAATGGTAAAATTGTTAGGTTAGCAATAATTAGTACGTCGATATCAGCATAAAATAGTAGACAAAATGAGTAGCACCCTATTAGGAAGAAATAGTAAACGCGAAGCCATGACCAGGGAATTTGATGCTCTACAAATACAGGAATCCAAAATATTAATGTCGGCCATGTACCGACGTAAATAAGGAAAATGCTGACATAAATACACAATAACGTTGGCATGCTGATGTTAATTGGTCGATGTAGTTACGCCGATAATACAAATATTTACGTCGGCACCGATGTAAATAGGGCATATTTACATCGGCTTCGAGGCAGGCATGAATATTTTCCATCGCCACCAGTCCGGGGCGCCATAGCTGACGTGGCACTTATTTACATCAGCGGACACGCTGTCTTCGGATGCTACATGAGGCACTGTATTTACGTCGGCCCCCGACTGACGTTAATATGTGCCACGTGTGTCTAGCTGATGTGGCCACTTATTTATGGCAGCTACAGCTGACATAAATAAATTGACTGGAAAGAAAATGATAAATATATGCAAATTACAGCAGGAAAATGTTGCATTTTTACAATTTCAATTAAATTCACAATTCATACATATAATCCAAATCACAACCAACTCATACATATACACGTACATATACATATCAATCAAATCACAACCAAACCAATTCATAATCTCAATATATATATATATATATATATATATATATATATATATATATATATATATATATATTCAAAATCCACGATATAATTAGTTGTGGGCCGTCCAATGAAGCTAGTTTTGAAAAATACAAAATAAATAGGAGAAAAAATTCAAAAAATATAAAATTTGGTGGGTAGTGAGATTTCAATGAGATGAACATAATGCACGGTTTGGATCAACAATTTCGTCTTCGAATTTTGCAAACACAGCGCTATAGCACAGAGGATCTGTACTATCGATAGTACACTAGCAATCCTCTCTCTCTCTCTTTATATATATATATATATATATATATATATATATATATATATATATATCCCCTGGGAGTATGTACTCCCACTCTCAATATACCGCTTAAATGATATTGTTATACCTCTTTATCCTTTTGAGTATATTCTAATACTGATTGTAAGATACTCCAAAGTGAGTTTCACAAAAAATTTCGTCAAAGTCCACCTAATATAGCATAATTTGTTTATATACTCCTTTTACATATAGAAAAGGGTATATAGCAAAAAATAAAGAGCACCGATGAATTTTTTTCAACAATATCACATTGTAGTATCTTAGAATTATTATTTGAGTATATTGAAAGTGATAAAGGAGTATAACTCATTCGTTTAAGTGATATAATGAAGGTGGGAGTACGTACTCCCAAGAGTACAGAAAAGGCTTCCTATATATGTATCTATATATATATATGTATATATACATATATATATATATATATATATATATATATATATATATATATATATATATATGTTCACAAACAAAAGCTAGGCAAAGTTCAAAAGTCCATACCGATACCAAAGTTCACATGCAGCATCAACTTTGAGGGTATCCTCAAAATGATGCTCACTACCAGCCGTAGTAGCCAACCGTAGGTGGAGTCATATACTCCTGCATATAACAAAAATTATTAAATCATTGTCCATATATAAACGAATGAGTAGAATTAATTTTGCAAGCATGCTAGTTCCAATGAGAGCTAATTTGTCATCAAATAAGGACAGAGAGTATATATCTTGACATTTCTAAGTGTACAACGTACCATAATTTATATAGTTATTGCCAAATACAAGGCTAAATAAAATATTGAACTGACAAGTGATGCACAATATAATGACTAGCTATTTCTAAGTTCAAATTTGTAACTTGCACGTAGTATTAAACAAATGGAATGAATATGCAAAAAAAAATTTACCTATAGATCGAGCTGCTTGTTGTTGTGTCTGCCAAGCAACGAAGTACTCCTGTTGTTGCCTCAATTGCTCCTGCAGCTGAGTCTTACGAGCGCTTGTCCCACTACAGTGCGAGGCTTGAGATGACCTCGTCGAAGTTAAGACCGCCCTAGTATCAAGGAAACCATTAAACATGGAGAAATTTCGGAGTTTCTCAGAGCATAGTTGTTCTAGATGTGCAGGGTCAGAACCTCGGTGGCCTCGAATATAAGCTTCAACATGAGTAGGTTGAGACCCGCTTTCCACTTCCTACAATTAAAACAAGGCAATTAGGCAACATTTGGAAAAAAAAATGATCAAATAATTGACAAAGTGAAATTACAAATGTAGTGTATGTACCATTCGTCGTTCGGTTATCTCCTGAGATTACAATCTTATCTATTCCTATCAAGAGTCGGATACGATCAATACCGTTCGGCTGACACCTGGACTTATGTATCCGGCCCACACAGCCTGCCACGTGGATACCTGGGGCCGATGTATTCCACAATCTGCTTACTGCATAAGAGATGTCAGGTCTTGTAGCATTCGTCAAATACATTAGGGACCCAGTTATTTGAGAATATCTTAGTTGGTCTTTTCCAAGTCCAGTGTTCTTATGCAATTTGACATTTGGGTCATAGGGTGTGGCTACAAGCTTACAATCCTTTAACCCAAAACGGTTCAGAATTTTATCCATGTAATGGGATTACGATAATGTAATCCCATTCTCACCCTTCAGAAGTTTGATGTTTAAAATCACAGCAGCTTCACCCTTTTAAGGCGTGCGCTCTGCAACCTTTTTTGGGTCATTGCCTTGTGCAAAGCCATAGCTAGCTTCATACGGTCACCTGTCCTGGGCCATTGCTCCTACTCTATCAGAGAGCACGCGTGGGTGGTTTAGCTAGCTGGGTGAGGTGTGGGTCACGAGGAGGGGTGATGTCTTGGCCTTGGCCTGGGTTTGAATCCCAGT
Organism: Rhipidocladum racemiflorum; assembly: GCA_036346355.1. Taxonomy (NCBI): domain Eukaryota; kingdom Viridiplantae; phylum Streptophyta; class Magnoliopsida; order Poales; family Poaceae; genus Rhipidocladum; species Rhipidocladum racemiflorum. The sequence continues at coordinate 59,083,145 of CM070578.1, forward strand.
TCTCCCCATATTATTTCTCTTTTGTATACCGAGAGTAGTATTACAACCGGTTGCAGGAATATATACCCAATGCAACATAATTTTGTTTGACAACACAATAGAAAGTAGATATGGTTTAAGCGGGCCAAAGGCAGAGCAATTATTGTGTTGAGAAAAATCCAAATATATTTATAACTTTATTGTGATTTCTGCTTCTTTTTTGCTGAGCCTGCTGTAAGATCCCAATATGTGTGTAAAAGGTGATTTCATTTCAGAAGCAAAGAGACATCGATGGCAGGAGCAGATGTGGCGACGTATGCATGGAAAGCATGGACAGACTGGGGCATCCAAGCTACTGGTGCTCACCTTGACGCGCTCCAGTCACGCCTGCCTTGGCGGAGTTCCGCCGGCGCGTTGACTCCGGCGTGGTAAGTTTTTTCGCTTGGTCGGCGTACATGCTGGCCGACGGCACAGCCCTCTACGTGCTGGGCCACCTGTCCGCCGCAGGCAGGTCGACCAAGCACGAGCTGATGACGTTCTGGGCACCGTTTCTGCTGGTCCATTTGGGCGGGCAGGACAACATCACCGCCTATGCCATCGAGGACAACCGGCTGTGGCTACGGCACCTGCAAACGCTCGCCGTGCAGGTGGCCGCCGCCGGTTACGTCCTCTACGCGTCCTCCATCGTCGGCAGCGGCGGCCATTCCTTGCTCCTGTGGGCCAGCATCCTCATGTTTTTGGTCGGTGTTGTCAAGTACGGGGAGAGAGTTTGGGCGCTTCAGCGCGCCGGCAGCAGCCCAATAGGAAATAACTACCAGCCTTTACAACACATGTGGCGGACAGGCGCAGCAACTAATGTTGAAGACATACTAGATAAACGTCGTCCCTGGGACACAGAAGACTGCCTATTGATGGCTCACTTAGCGCTGGGGGTTCCCAAGGAATTGCTGATGGGGCTAATGGATCAAAAAGAGTACCGTCATGCTTCATATTTGCGGGATGAGGGTCTCCTGTACAAGGTAGTTGAGATGCAGCTCTCCCTGATGCACGACATCTTCTACGCCAAGGCTGAGGTGATGCACAGTTGGTATGGCTTCTGCATCCACGTGCTCTCGCCGGTGGCCACCGCCATCGCGCTCCTGCTGTTCCATCATCATCATCATGCAGGGCACACTTACAGCCGGGCTGATGTCGCTGTCACTTATGTCTTGCTGGCTGGCGCACTTGCCCTGGAGGTCGTGTCACCGTTCAGGGCCGTATTCTCGAGCTGGACATGCGTGCTCCTACTACATTCCCTGGATTCTCGAGCTTCGTTTTTTTTGGGCCGTGTGGTTTTGTTTCTCCGCCGGCTCGTCCACGCAGCGGATTGGGCAAGGTACTGGTCGGGCTCCATGGGGCAGCACAACTTGCTCAGGTGGTCGCTGCAGGCCGCAAGCGCAAAGAAGGTAGCGAATTGGATTGGGAGAGAGGTCTGGTGGAACGCCATGGCTTACTCGTCGTCCATCCCTGTCCCGGCCTCCGTCCAGACGCTGGTGGCGGACCACATCCTGAGTAAAGCGGAAGTCCTCGACAGGAGATCAGATCCTGGTCAGAGCCGTATGCCATCTTCACATTTTGATTCACGGGGTCGGGCGGAGCTGAAGAGGTTGGGATTGTACGACGGCCTGGTCTGGAGCATGGAAGAGAAGATCCTTGTCTGGCACATCGCCACCAGCATCTACATGAGCTGCAAGAAGCAGCAGGATGATCGTGCCAAGGCGGTCGAGGCGCTGTCCAACTACATGCTGTACCTCCTCGCCTCACGCCCCCACATGCTCGATCCCACCGCCAGCCGCAATTCGTACGTCGAGGTGTGCTATGGCCTGGTACATGAATATGAATATAAGAAGTTACCCTACAGCTCATCCGAGGAGGTGGCCAGCTTTCTAAAGATGTATGGGGATAAAGAGAAGGATGAACGTGGAAGCCTACTAGCTTTTGATCGTACAACACAGCACCATCTCGTATTGATTTTGGATAAAGGATGTGAGCTTGGCTCAAAGCTCGTCAGAGAGGCCGAGGAGCGCCAAGACGCAGGTTTGGGCGAGGTGTGGGTGGAGACACTGTGCTGCGCAAGCCAGCTATGCGGCGCAGACTCTCATGCCAAGGAGCTCAGCAACGGCGGCGAGCTTATCACTGTCGCTGCCATTCTAGTGCAATACTTCAGAGAAGCAAAAATACCAACAAGAGATGCTGAAGAAGAGGAGGAGGCGGGGACGAGTAGTCCGGATGAGGAGTCCGTGTAAACGTCTTCTTATATATTTGGTTGCTGGTTTGTTTTAATTGGAGTCTGCATCCGAGTGTTTCTCAAGCATCCGAGTCGAAGGGATCATGGGATGGCATGATTCCAGGAATGTGTTGAGTCCATGCATTGTTATCTCAGTACTTATGGTTAGGAAATCAGGCCTCGTGGCCCATGCGCACTCTCCCGAAACCTTAGCTGGTAGGTTATAAATAGGAGGCAGGGGCTATCCCTTTGTACACAGAAACAAACAATAAAGAATAGCAGAGCAGTTCCTCCTCATAATGTGTCTCTCTTCCTCTCTCTCTATTCTCCAGTTTAGATCTATTAGAGCATCTCCAGCAAAGGCCCCTAAAACAGGGTCCCTATTTTGGATTTAGGGACTCTTGGGGCCCTGTTTTCAGAACACAAGTTCAGCAACAACCCCTAAATCTCAACCCCTATTTTACTTTTTCTCCTATTTTAACATATCCGCTGTGTATAATCTTCATTTGACACCACTAAAATTCAATCAAAAATATTTGTAATACATAAAACATAAGCATATTAACATTTACAATTTAAAAACATGATATTTCAAATTTCAAATTAAAATTTTCAAAACATGATAAAATTTTCGAAGCCTCTCATGTATTTTCCTATCTTCAATAATAGGGGTTGTACTTGTGTCCCTGGGAATTGGGGCTGTTAAGGCAAATTTAAGGGCATCATAATTTTAGGGGCTGGAGTTGGGGCCCCCTGGGAATTGGGGCTGAGGAGGCAAATTTAGGGGCCTCCTAATTTTAGGGGCTTGAATTGGAGCCCTGCTGGATCTGTTTTTTTTACTACACCCCCTATTTTAAAGTTTAGGGGCTGATTTAGGGGCTCTGCTGGAGATGCTCTTAGGCAACCCCGGACTATTCGATAGCGAGGTTGTCTAACACGTTATCAGCACGACGCTCTACCGGAGAATAGATCGAAAGGTGAGCAACGAGGATTAATCTAATCGCTCGTATATGCATGTTTATTTTCTACATGGCACGAAGCTACAATTAGCAGTAATTTCGCAGATCGTGGCACGAAGCTACGTTTTGCAGTTTTTACAAAACAGGGCATCTATACAATGAATCAATAGTACAATGAGGCTGGATTGATACAAAGCAGAAATCACCGGCCACATACGCACGAAGCGCGCCGCCCTGATCTCTGGCTCGACGGCCAGAACCCACTACCCGCAGCATGAAGCATTGTCATCTTCGGCCATGAAGAGCCATCGTGGCACGAAGCCACCCTACGGCGCGTTTGTAATGCATACGCCAACCTTGGTTGCATGTAGGAACTAGCATACATACGTATGCATGAAACCATGCACACATACGTAATGGCTTCTTGCATACATCTCGGCTTGCATGCATGCTTGCTTTCTTGAATGCACGTTTGCTTTTAATATAGTTCATTGGAAATTCAAAGCACGCCGCACGAAGCGGCCACTGTCGCACCAGGAAGGCCGCCGCGTATGGAACTGAATGCGCCGCACGCATGAAGCCGCGCTAAACTTATCGAATGCACGAAGCCGATCGCGCACATATATGCACAAAGCTGTATTTATAAATCTTTATGAATATTCATGAATCTATGTATATATGAATCTTGTAGTTATGAATCATGCATTTATGAATTTTACACTTATGAATCTAGCACTTATGAATCTTGCATTTATGAATATCATACTTATGAATCCTGCATTTATTAATCCTATACTTATGAATCTTGCATTTATGAATCTTGAAATTATTGCTTTCTTTAGTTTGTTGGAAATTCATGAGAATTTAAATTATGCATTTTATTGAATCTAGCAGCCACTTCCTATTAGATTGCACGCAGTAATCTAATGGAAGAACCTTATGAATGTGCAAAGGTCTGGCATTGTCTAAACATGAGTTTTTTTGAAGAACTAACCTGAATGGTCAGAATTATCTCACTTAGACATCAGATTGCATAATGAATAGTAAGTTCTCGAAGAGCATACATTTTCTCATGAATAGAATTGTAATTTATTATTTATTCCAGTATTCTTTATTTGCAAGCAATGTTTGAATTACTTTGCCACTGTATGATTAGAATTATATTTCTTTTCATTTAGAAATTGTGTAGCACCCAAATGGAGGAAATATGCATTGTACGTTGGTAGTGGCACAACAAATACCATCTTAAGAGAGTCGAAATATTTCCAGACGATCACGAAGAACGCTGGAAGGATTACGACAATCGCAGGAAGCGATACGCATATAATAGGCTCAGGAAGAGCCACAATTATATTGCCAATGGGTACAACATTGGTAATTAAAGAAGCCCTCTTGTACCCTGAATCAACTCGCACTCTCTTAAGTTTTAAAGATATCCGCGCCAATCGGTTTCACGTAGAAACCAATAAAGAGAATGGCAAAGAGCATTTGTGCATTATGAAGCACGCGGAATATAAAAAAATTATATTAGAAAAATGTCCCTCATTTGAATCTGGGTTGTACTACACGAGAATCAATGCACACGCAGTATATACTTCTTTAGAAGCTCTGAATTATTTTCTTTATGGCATTGTATATTTAGGTCATCTTGGTCTTAGATTGATGAGAAATATAATTAACAACTCACAAGGTCATGGCATTAATGTTAAAAATTTCCCAAATAGATTTTGTGTGCCATGCATGTGCCACTGGGAAATTAATAACTAGACCCTCTGTTATGAAAGTGCAACATGAAATCCCTGCATTCCTGGAAAGCATTCAGGGGGATAATTTCATTGAACATCACGCTAGCTATTAGAGCCGCATTCAAGTTACGGTGTTTGACAAGAATATTTTCTAGTTTGCATGTGTGCTCCTCCACTCTTGATGCAATCCAATACGTCTCACACTTCGCCTTGTATGTATGAACTCGAAATTCACAACCATCAATTCTGCACTTCACTGTGTACTTATCTGGGCTGGACAAGACAACCCGAAACTCTCTTTGCAGCCATAATGCCCACAGCCTCACTGCCAACTTCAATTCAGAATTATTCGAGAATATTCGATTCAATCGAATGGCACTAGTACCATACTCACAATGCGAATTATGGCCCCACAAAGCTTCCATACCAGCTTTGTTCTGTCTGTTCCATTCATCGGGGATGGGTACCTCCGCTGAGCCAGTACTACCATGCATTTCACCATCTTCCTCCCCTTCGTATTCTTCGCCGATGGTATCATCAGGCACCAATATTTTAGCTTCCTCTTCTGTCGCCATATGGTCCACCCAATCCAAATGATCCACAAGTTGATCGATCTCCTCCCCTTCATCAGCCTGACCTTCTCCACAAGGGGGGGATGAATGATTGTGCGGAAGCTAAAACAAGATTTCAATGAATCTCAAAACACCCCAAAATAGAACATAAAAGATTGCCTCGGTTTCAGTCAAAAACAGAGTAGATGTGTCCTATTAATCGTGAATTCCCGGAGATCCAACCGTCGGATTGACCTAAAACTTTAACAGAAGAAACTAGATGCCAATACGAAACTAATAAAAGAAGAATCACCCCAATCGGACCTACGGATCAAAAGTTATAACCTTTGCAAGAATGTTGTGACAGATAATGACGAGAATTGATCAGACCCTAATTTCAAGATTAAGAAAAATCCACAAGGGAAAAACCAACCAAACTTTCCGGATCACTACCTTGAAGCCCTAGAAGGATTTAGAGTAGATCAATTCAAGAAGAAACTCAAAAAATCAAGATTGACAAAAGAATCAATCTAAAACCAAAGCTAACGCGCAGAGAAAAACCAAAACAAAAATCACTGTAGCACGCAGAGGAACATGGAAAGATTGATTTTTATTTATTTTTGTCTAAAGTACTCCCATCAAAAGAGTACAACCACAAATCCTTGCTCTGGCACAAAAGCCCTCAAAACTCACACCAATAAACAGGAGACAACCGGTCCTATTTATAAGAAGTAAACCTAACGAGTTCGTATACAACTCAACTTGGTCTAACATGGCCCAAAACAACCCTGCACGCATACGGCTTCCCTGCCGCACTTACGTGACTAACTATTCTTCATGTGTATTGTTCTCTAGCCCGAACGTCCCGCATGACATCTTTGATCACCAAGACATCGATTCCTCTCTAAACCTATTATAATAATTTTGATTTTGATTAGGCCGGTTTGGTTGGAATTTTTCTGTGCTCAGCAGTAGCAGTGGTGGAATTGGATTTGAACTTTGGAGTGCTGGGACTGGAATGGATGGACACCAATACACCACGCATTGGGGAGGAGATGGAACAGATTCCATTTGGGCACACATCATTTCTTCTCTGATATACGATTTGTTTATTGGAGTAGGATGGGCAGAGCATGCGTTTGTTTCTGTATTCGTGCATGGAAGATAGATACCCCTATCCTGTACAACATCTGTTCTGAATAAATATTATTATTATAGGATATTGCACTCCTACTAATTAGACAAATACACCATCCGGTCACAAATAGTAGTGATTTTGGACATCGATACCGTTCCAAAAACTTAACTTTGACAATTAATTTCTCTTTTAATATATTTAAAAAATCTAATAAAATTGTAATACTATGACAGTCAAATCTACACACATGCTTTTCAAGCATCCAATCTAGATATTTTTTAAAAAATCGTTAGCTAAAATTTTAAAAGTATGACCGTGCACATCCCAAAACGACTATTATTTGTGACCGGTGGCCGGTGGGAGTATACAAAAGAATACATTACATCTCTTCATTAGACCACTTATTGTTATTCGAATGGTGTACTTTACTCTATTCCATTATAAACAACTAAAGGGGAGAGATACACAAGAAAACATATAGAAAATTATTTTGAAATTGCAGAATAATATGTACTTAGAAACAAAATTTGAAAAATATTTATCAAGGAAGGGAATAATGTTCATTTGCTTGAGACATACTGGTAGCCACGTCTCGGAATCAGCTATGCTAGCTCCATTGGAAATGTTATCAAATGGCTGATTGGACTTGATTTGTTCTTGAGTCGAGAATCGAGATTGCATTTTTTTTTCAGTTTGATATTTGCATGAAAAAAGATGAAGATTCGAGGGATAAAGAAGAAGACTACGGAGAGAGGAAAGGTATCAAGAACGTAGAAAGCCCATTAGGCCAACTCTCTCACCTCCATCTAGTGAGGACGGAAGACCACAGGACAGGAGCCACATCCATCCTAGGAGGAGGACCAAGAACTGGAGCCAAGGAGAAATGGCTTCCGACGGCAGCGGCAGCGGCAGCGGCGTCGTGGCCCTCTACGGCGGCGGCGGCGGCGGCGGCAAGGTGGTGGTGGAGCCCTCCAAGCCGGCCGCCACCTTCTCCGTGAAGGTGGGGCTGGCCCAGATGCTGCGCGGCGGCGTCATCATGGACGTCGTCACCCCCGACCAGGCGCGCGTCGCCGAGGAGGCCGGGGCCTGCGCCGTCATGGCGCTCGAGCGCGTCCCCGCGGACATCCGCGCCCAGGGCGGCGTCGCCCGCATGTCCGACCCGGGCCTCATCCGCGACATCAAGCGCGCCGTCACCATCCCCGTCATGGCCAAGGCCCGCATCGGCCACTTGGTCGAGGCCCAGATCCTCGAGGCCATCGGCGTCGACTACGTGGACGAGAGCGAGGTCCTCACCCCCGCCGACGACGCCCACCACATCAACAAGCACAGCTTCCGCGTCCCCTTCGTCTGCGGCTGCCGCGACCTCGGCGAGGCTCTCCGCCGCATCCGCGAGGGCGCCGCCATGATCCGCACCAAGGGCGAGGCCGGCACCGGCAACGTCGTGGAGGCCGTCCGCCACGTCCGCTCCGTCATGGGCGCCATCCGCGCCCTCCGCAACATGGATGATGACGAGGTCTTCGCCTACGCCAAGCGCATCGCCGCCCCCTACGACCTCGTCATGCAGACCAAGCAGCTCGGACGCCTCCCCGTCGTCCAGTTCGCCGCCGGCGGCGTCGCCACCCCCGCCGACGCCGCCCTCATGATGCAGCTTGGCTGCGACGGCGTCTTCGTTGGCTCCGGCATCTTCAAGAGCGGCGACCCCGCGCGCCGCGCCCGCGCCATCGTCCAGGCCGTCACGCACTACAGCGACCCGGAGATCCTCGCCGACGTCAGCGCGGGGCTAGGGGAGGCCATGGTCGGCATCAACCTCTCCGACTCAAACGTCGAGCGCTTCGCCGCCCGCTCCGACTAGTGTTGAAGCTTCAACCAACCAATCAATCGTCGTCGTCTCCAGCAAAATGGCAGCAAGATTAAAGCTCACGTCTTTGTCAAAGAAAAGAAAAGAAAAACGTGATCTTGCTGTCATTTTGCTTTATATCTTAGAATAAAAATATAAACTTCATTAACTTTACTTTAGCGTACAGGTTTAAGATCTGATCTGAGATGGAACTGAGATCCTGATCTTTGTCAAAATAGGACCTAACCAGGGTCCAAATTTGGCGAATTCGGCGAGATCGGCGAAATCTCGGATTGGACCCCTCCGAGATTCAAAATCCCGAAAATTCAAAAATTTAAAAAATTCAAATCTCGGATTTCTCGGCGAGATCTCGGCAATTTCGGCGAAATCTCGGCAATCTCAAGTAGATTTGGTATTTTTTTGCCGGATTTTGATTTTTGTGCATTCTATTTGCTTGGGTTTAGGATCAAGATCATCCACAAAAATTTCAAAAATTTTTAACATGTTTTTAACCATTTTTTGGTCGGTTCAATATGCTCGGTTAGGACTTTTCAATTTTTTAAAATTTTTCAAGATTGATTATCTTCGAAAATTTTATGGGAATATTATTGATGTATTAGGACCATTCACAAAAATTTTCAAAATTTTCTAAAGTGGTTTGAACTTTTTAATACATATGAACTTTTCTAGTGCATTGAAACAAAGAGAGAGAAATGATATTCGATAATCGACATTGATAGTTGGAATCAATCATGTATGCCTATGAGAGAGAAGTGGAGTGGAAACAGTGGTACAAAACCCACTTCAAAATTATTGAATGACATATATTGAAAAACAAAATTTAAAACCTAAGATAACATGTATTTATAAATGGAGTACAAGATTAACTCACCTATGTATATATGGGCGGGATTCACATATACATGATCGGTGCTCATATTTATGGCATTGATCTTTTCTTATTAGTCAAAATTCAAAATTGCGGTGGTTTCAAAGAAAGAACCTCCTCGAATCCAGGTGGTTTCAAAGAAAGAATCTCCCTTAATACATAGGAACATATGTAAAACTTTTAAAATGACTTGAAGTTCATTTGTTACATTTGAAAAATCAAAACTGATTTTATATACGGTTTTTATCACGACTTTACCATCGTTAGATTTTTAAAAATTCCTCATGATTGATCATCATCTCAAATTTTTATGGAAACATTAGTGATGTGTTAGGACTATCCAAAAAATTTTCAAATTTTTTTGACGTGTTTTGAACCATTTTTCATTGATTCAATTTGGCCGAGATTTCGATGATTTCGCCGAGATCTCGTGATTTCGCCGAGATCTCGGATTTCCAGAGAAAAACCGGATTTGAAATTTGGTTTTGCAATTCGTCCAAATTTGTCCGAAATTTCGAATCTCGAAATTTCGGATTTCGGGGAACCTCCGAGATTTGACTCAAAACGAGATTTGAAACCTTGGACCTAACTAATGCTAGTCTTCAGTCTTCCTCCTCGCTACTCTCAACACAAACAACATCCTTATCCTTCTTTTGCCTCTTAGCTCCATTCTCAGCGCCGGCCTTTCCTCCCGAATTGACGTGAAATCGCATCAGCTCAATGATCTTGCTGCCATACTTGTCTGTCTTCACCTTCCCAATAAGCTTTTCTAGCTGCAGTGCAGAGCATGAAATGCCCATGTTGGAGATGGTTGTGTTACACTTGCAATAGACAGAGACAACCTAAACCAAACCTCACCTCAGCAACAGTGGTCGGTTTTTGCCTGTTCAGGAGGGAAATTTGCTGCGTGGAAAGAACCGCATGGGGAATATGCCCCCATTACTGGAAGAGAGCTCTCTCCGCAAGTCATCAAGCTTAGCCTCCAGATTGCTGATCCGGTTGCGCTTTCTACTTTTGGATCTATCTTGAGAGCGGTTAGCAATAACAAGCTCGACCAATCTGTTCCCTGGATGGTAAAAACGTATTCAGAACCACATTCCACAACTCCTAAATGAGTCAAATATGAACAACAGCCTACATTAAAACAAGGGATAATCGGATATATGCCACTACAGGAACCGCTTATTCGAGATTTGCCATCGTTCCTTTGCTTCTTCGAACGATGCTATTATGAAACCGTGCTTATTCGAAATATGCCATCGCTCACGTCCGGTCACGACACGTGTCCTGTCCGCGATGGCAAATCTCGAATAAGCGGTTCCTACAGTGGCATATATCCAATTAATACGGGACACGTGTCGTGACCGGACGTGAGCGGTGGCATATTTCGAATAAGCACGGTTTCATAATGGCATCGTTCGAAGAAGCAAAGGAACGATGGCAAATCTCGAATAAGCGGTTCCTGCAGTGGCATATATCCAATTATCCCTTAAAAACAAGGGCCTGGAAAAGTTCTAGGTCAAGGGCCAGATTTCTAACTTGCGTGGTCAGTACTAGGCAGTATTAAGTGATTTCATAATCTATTCAGCAACAGCCAAGATAGTGGCGCGCCTAACTTTACACATAAAGATTTTCATGCAATGCTCGTCAAGTAAGATGGAGGGTTTGAGGGTGAGGAGCATTTACCTTGCAATGCTGGCTTCCACAGTGGTCCTAAGGAAACATATGCATTGGTTGCATATGCCGTATGATGAAATTCTTCTTTCTAAGAGGAAAATGAATTTTTGCAATCATTGCTAATCAGATAAAGGTCATCGAGGCAAATAAAAGAAGCCGCTAACGCTATGAACATGTCAAACTCTAATGTTATACAGAATCCATGAACATTTGTAAAAGGTATCAAGAAAATGTGTGAAGGATACATGTAAAAAAATTGGGGGATGGCTATGGTACCAACGCCTCTTAGCTTCAAAAGTTCCTCAACTTTTCTCTCCCTCCACATATTCCCACTTCTCTCTACTTGATGTAGGATTAACACTTGATGGTGGGGTAAGTGCATGAAATGCAAACACATGTATCATATAATGTAGAGAAGAAGATAGTTGAGAAAACTTTTTCTAGCTAAAAGTTGTTTAAACCATAGCCTTAAACAACAGCCATCCCCTTGTAAAAAATATAGTACAGAAAATATTTACAACAGTATCATGTTACATATGTTTGCACCAGCGTAAGAAAAAATGTTTTAGCGGTTATAGAAATGCAGTGGCATAATATAGTTTTTTTCACCAAATAGGAGAATGCAACATGGTATTGCCATAGATGCTGCAGTTGTTGAAACAAAATGTTGCCCCAGTTGTTTAAAAGTGTCAAAAGCTGTTCCGTTTCAATGAAAAATATAGTGCTTAATGTTTTCAGCATCATATTTATTATTTATATATCCACATACTAATTCCACGAATTCTGAGGTTGAGACGTTTGATCCATGGGATGCTCGTTACAGCTTAGCAGCCAGGGTTCATGCCAATTTCAGGTAATTTTTTCCTGGCTGGCGGCAGGGATTACGACAACCACTAGAATCTGGTTACTTTTCTGCTGTCTTAAACAGCTACTTTTACAAGGTGGCAGAGATACAAAACTTCATAAGATATAAAGAAAACTGATACAAAATTGAGCAGACCAAGAACAAACTTAAACTGACCAGTTCTTGCGTTCTGCCAGGGTATGGGATTTTGGTCCAACCTGGTTTTTGTAACCCTGGTTGCAACAGTTCTTATGGAACTTTGCAGTAATTATATAAATGTACATTTAACATTCCATATGAACATTTGCAAAAAATGTTCAATATCAACAATATTAGGTGGTTTATTAACCAATTAGTGTTAGATGCCTAATGGAGATTAGAATTTATGAATTCGCTGGCAATATTTGCAGTGCACACATACCAAAACACGGTCGAGTATGAGTTGAACTATCAACTGCTCAATTTCTTCTTTGTTAAGATCAACAGCTTCATTTGAGCCACCTGCTTGAGCATTATCAATTTTAATGTCAGGTTGGTTGAAATGAAACACTTCGGAACTCACATTAGTACAGACCTCTGGGTGATACGACATATTACCCAGGCAAAGAACATAAAATAGAAGAATGCACCAACTTACTGGAATCAGCAAAAAAGAAAGTTGTTTGACAAAATTTACCTAAAATTTTCCACTTTGCCTAGAACTTATCCACCAGCTACAACAATGTGGCCCTTTGGTCATTAAATTGCATGTCGTGCAGAAGTGAAACTATAATTTTGGTATGGTCTGAACAAGAAGTCACATAAATCATCATTGTGGAAACATAAAGATAATACATGAAGTTTTAAAAACAGATGTCTCAAAAGAAAACATTGTTTTGCTATAATTCATAAAATCTCTGAGCTAATGTAAGCTCGCCATACGGGTAGCATCTATATATGTCCTTGAGCTCAGTACTAGAAGCACAGTTGTCACACATTCCTGCAAGAAGAAAATGTGTAAATATGGACATTCCATAAAGTTTAGGTATGGACATACAAAAGTACTGATAAAATACCATTGTAGTCCTGCACAGCCTCCCCAAAATGCCGAAAGAAAGCACCACGGCGACAGCTCCTCTTAGACTGGGGTAAACAAACAAGCTTGCAATCAGAAATTACTGCACAATAGGTACATGACCAGCAGCAATATAATGTATTTGTAGCATAGCATTAATTAAAAAGACAAGTATCCTTTTTATCCAATCAAGCAAGGAGATAATGTAGAGCTTGAAATAATGAATAATTGAGAATGGATAGGTTCTTGGATTTTGTTTTTCCAATACTATACGCACTTTATCTTGAAACAACCAAACCAATAAAGATTTTATTCCTTTTTTTTCATAAATGCAAGATTTTGTTAGAGGCTGTCGGGACCCCGAATTTGCAAATCCGGACCCTCTGTGTATTCAGCACTAGTCCAGGAACGCGCTAGTGCACACAGTCTTAACATCGGTAAATATCACAATCATACCAATCGATATTATCAAAGTACTTTATTTAAATAACCAAAGGGTTACTCGACCTTATGGCCAAGGTACAAATATATGCCTTGCGAGGCGAAACTTATTAAAAGAGAAATAATAGCAGCGGAAAATCAAATAAACTTCGTGGCGCCATCCAGTATACCACAGGCAACTGACTGGGTTCGCATCCCTAAGTAGACGGGTCTTCTTGGAAATCCTCCTCCGAAACTGGCGTAATCTCCTCTTCAACTGATATTGTGTTGAGGCAAGGGTGAGTACTTGGTACTCAGCAAGTCATGCACAGAATGCAAGCTAATATACTATATGCATGGCTTGGTACAAAGGAATAGCTTAAGGTATATTTGCGGTAAACAGCATTTGACAAGTAATATAAGTAGATTCGAAAGCAGTAGAAACAAGTAAAGCATAAATAACTTTTCAAGAAGTTTAAATAACATTTTTCCCCATCCTAAACCCTATTTCCATCATCTTCCTTGTTAAACCAACCCAACTTTTCAAATCCAAGTTATTTTCAGAAAATCTAACCCTTGACTGTAATTCCCGAGCATTGTCCAAAGATCACAGTGGACTCGGCTATTCAAATAGATTCTACACTCTGCAGAGGTTATGCACTTTACCCACAAGATACAATCCACTCACCACGTCAGCCGTGAATCGCCATACAAGAGTATGCGAATGAGCGATCATAACAAAGCCTTTCGGAAGCCTCAAACAACACAGGTGGTCCTCTCCGGTACGTGCTCTACACCATCCCTTCCCTTAGCCAAGGCGAAGTATGGGACCAACACACCGTTAGATGGGTACCTGGCCACACCACGATACGCCTCCCCGTACAATCACACAAACGGTGTAATCGACACCCTGAGGCTCCACAAGTGAGTCCTTAGCGACTTAGTCAACTAGGGCCGTCCCATTCCACCATGTGGTTGCAAGTATGACCCGATTCAAAGGCTTGCAAGGTTAAGTCCTTAGAGTGACCAGGGCAAGACTACCCGAAAAACCAAATCAACACTCCCAATGCCACAACGGCCCACCTGATTACTCTTGCCACATGCCCCTGGCCGAAAATCGTTTTATCAAACCCAGTTGATTACCATGCACCACGTGCCATCAACATCACATGATACTTTTCCAAAACAGTTCAATATATCATTAAGTCAATATTAGCATTTGATTATCCAAAATCATGTCATGAACACGTAGTGTGTCTAAGCGATACTACAACGATCTAAACCCATGTTGGCAATCTAATAATGTCCAACTAGTAAACCACAACTAGGGTGACAAAGGGTCATGGCACATACTTAAGTAACCAAGGTGTCATATATCAAATTGGTATTTATCTAACCCAGTGTTTAAACCAAATATTTTTCTAATTGAACTAGCATGCAATAATTTAAATCAAAATAGATTTGAAATAGGATCAACATGGTCAAAGCACAACTTGCCTTCAAAAGCACTTGCTCTTGGTCTTGAGTAGGATCTGAGTCAACACTTCTCCTTCGAATCCCTCCCAGGCACTTCAACGTCTACTCGTAAAGCGTGCAAATAGCAAATACACAAATAAACACTATGCAAAAGATCCCAAAACTCCAAATAAAATCCATAAACAGAGAGAACATAATTTTACGGATTTTTAGAAACTGAATCACAAATTTGGAGTTAAAATGCAAAAGTTATGATTTATTAAAGTTTAAATAATCAATTAAATAATATTACAGAGAAAAACTTTAGTCCAAAAATTAAATAAAATTCATATTTAGGTAGATCTCAATTTTATACAAATTTAGAAATTTGAATCGCTCAAATCGGAGTTGAAAGCACTTAAAAGTTATAAGCGTTTGAAGTTTGAATCTAAATTTGAATCAATATTCGAATTAATAAATCATTTTCTTTTGGAAATTAATTATTGCGTCGGCATGGACACGTGGCAACTCTCGATTGGCCTTGGCGTCGGCCGATCCATGGACTTGGTCCACGCTCGGCTCGGTCTACCGTGGACTCGGCCCATGCTCACGATCTCGACATGTGGGCCCCACTGCCAATGGCTGGGTTTCACGACGCGTGGCTGCGGTGACACGCGTGGGCCCTCGACTCGCGGGTCGCGTGTCGAGACACGCCCCAGCGCGTGGCGGTGAGCACCGCGTGGCACAATCTCGGCCGTTGATTTGAAAATCAACGGCCCAGATTGGATCTAGACCTCACGCTCAAAACTACACGGTTGGTCCGGCCGCTCGATCTAGATCGGACGGTCGGATCTAACCCTATCGCTACAACGCAACTAACCACAACCGTGCATTTATCTAAATCTAACCGCTGAAACCTAATCAAGAAAGCGATAGCAGGCGACGTGGCCTCACCTCGTGCGTTGGATCTTGATCCAACGGTGCACCGAGCTTCATGACGACGATGGCTTGCGGCGTTAAGGCCGCCGGCCGAGGACGGCGACCACCCTTAACTGGCGCTCGGCGTCTCCGGCCAAGTGAGTGCACTCAGGTGCGCCTCGACGCAAGGTTCTTTATCCGAAGCTTGAAGCGGCGGAGGATGACGAATGCCGGCGAAACGAAGAAAACCACCGGCACTCCTCAAACTCCGGCGAGAAATCTCGAGGCGACGGCGGCTTAGGCGTTGGAACTTAGGGCAAAGCGCGCCTGACGGCGATCCTCGGGCGATAACCCACGCCTTAAATAGCCTCGGCAGGCGTGCACTGCGGAAACCTAATTGGGCCAGCGACGCTGGCCACGGCGAGTCCGGCCGATCCACGGGAAGACGACGCCAATCAACCGATCCGCCCACGCTGTCGCAATCAACGACCACGATCGCCGCGGCGCGATCGGTCGGTCGGTTCTGACACGGGTCGAGTCGGGCGGATCTCGGCCGTTGGATCTTGATCCAACGGTTGGGATTGATTAGGTTTTCTAGTTGATTCTGGCCGAGTCAATCGGCTCGTCGGACTCGAGTCCGACTTCGGTCGGATGAAACGATACTTGACCCGAGTTGGATTTTCCAAATGATTTAATATTTAAAATAATTCGATAATTCATTTAATTCATTAAAAATAGCAAATGACTCGAGAAAAATTCGGAAAAATTACGGAAAATACTTTGGATCATTTTGGACTCAAATAAAATATTTCCAACAAAAATTTATTTGCAAATTTAAATTCTTTAATTATTTCAAAATGGAATAAATTCAAATAAATTCCAAATAAATCCAAATAAATTCCGAGAAAATTCCAAAAATTCACCAAAGTGCCAAACCACACATGAATTTAAGGAAAGCAAAATTTTGGGGTGTTACAAACCTCCCTCTTAATAGAATCTCGTCCCGAGATTCAGGGCTCACTAAAGGAATAGGTTTGGAAATTCTTTCTTCAAATCCTCTTCACTCCCAAGTCGCTTCACTTTCTTCATGGTTGCTCCTTTGAACTCTGAGAATCGGGTTGACTTGTTTCTAGTTTCTCGATCCATTGTGTCTAGAATCCTCACGGGATGCTCCTTATAAGTCAAATCTTTTGCAACTCAATTGACTCTAGCGATGTCTGCTCTCGGGAACTCGGAGACACTTCTTTAACTCGGGACACATGGAATACGTCGTGTACTCCGCTAACGATTGTGGCAACTCCGGTGATAAGCAACTTCGCCTCTGCGGCTCAAAATCTTAAATGGTCCAACATAGCAGGGTGCAAGTTTCCCTTTGGCATGGAACCTCTTAACTCCCGAGAGGCGTAACTCGAGGTATACAAAGTCTTACGGTTCAAAACTCAAATCTCGCGGCGATTGTCAAGATAACTCTTTTGTCGTGATTGGGCTATCTTCAACCTTTCCCTAATCATAGCGACCGCTCTTGACCTCTTGAAGAATATCAGGCCCAAAGACACGGCGCTCGGCCTCTCATTCCAATTCAATGGCGTCCGACAGGTCGACCATACTGATGCCTCAAAAGGTGACATCGTAAACTAGCTCGATAACTATTGTTGTAATCGAACTCGGCATACGGCAAACTTCTTATCCCAAGAGGTAGCATAAGCTAATGCACAAGCTCTTAGCATATCCTCCAGAATCTGGTTGACCCTTTCTGGCCGCCTCATCCGTCTGTGGATGATAAGGCATCTTGAAGTTCAAACGGGTCCCCATGGCTTCATGCAACTTATTCCGAACCTTGAGGTAAATTGGGTACCTCTGTCCGATACAATCCTCTTTGGCACTCCGTGCAAACAGACAATCCCGATCATGTACAATTACGCTAATTTATCTCCGAGTAGGTGGTCTTCACGGGGATAAAATGGGCTACTTTAGTCAAGCGATCCACTATAACCCATATGGAGTCATAACCTCCTTGAGTCTTGACAAGCCGTAATGAAATCCATTCCGATTTCCTCCCACTTCCACTCAGGTATTTTCACAGTAGCAATCCTCGCCGGTCTCACGATGCATTGCCTTGACTCTCGGCATACGTCGCACAATGCAACATGCTCGGCAACTTCACGTTTCATACTCGGCCACGGAATCTCTCCTTGAGATCTGATACATCTTGGCGCTTTCCAGTGATGAATCGAGTACTTAGAGTCATGGGCTTCTTCCGTAATCAGTTGCTTTAACTCCTTTTTGTTAGGCACACAAATGCGATCCTTCATCCATAACGTGCCTTGCTCGTCTAGCTTGAAATCCTTTGCCTTGCCTTCCTCCATTTTGGACTTAATCCTACGGATCTTGTCATCATCTTTCTGTCCTTCTCGGATCTGGTCCTCTAAAGTAGGCTTTACTTCCAATGCGGCCAAGAATCCGCTAGGTACAACCTCAATCTTCATTTTCTGGAAATCCTCACATAACTCATCCTGACTTGTGGCTAGCAACGTACTCACGGTATGGCTTTTCCGGCTCAGAGCGTCGGCTACTACGTTGGCCTTCGGGGATGGTAATGGATTCCAACATTATAGTCCTTGATCAACTCTAGCCATCTCCTTTGCCTCATATTCGAGATCCATTTGGGTGAATATGTACTTAAGGCTCTTATGATCCGTATATACTTCACATCTGTTTCCAATCAGATAGTGGCGCCATATCTTCAAGGCATGCACTACGGCAGCTAACTCTAGGTCATGTGTCGGATAATTTTCCTCATGCGGCCTCAACTGCCTTGATGCATAAGCTTTAATACCTTTCCATGCATCAGACAAAGACACATCCAAGTCCTTGGCGTGATGCGTCACAATACATATCAAAGCTTTGAGCAACATCCGGTAGAACTAACACCGGTGTTGATGTCAATCGCTTCTTCAGCTCCTGAAATCCTTTCTCACATTCTGGCGTCCATGCAAACTTCTTTTCCTTCTTCAGCAATTGCGTAAGGGGTTTCGCAATTGTCGAAAAGCCTTCAATGAAACGGCGGTAGTATCCTGCCATTCCAAGGAAACTCCGAATGGGTCACGATCTTGGTACGCTCCCAATGTAACACGCCTTCTACTTTGCTTGGATCCACTGGCGACTCCTTCCGCGGTCATTACATGTCCAAGAAACTCCACTTTGTCCTTCCAAAAGTCACACTTCGAACTTGGCGAAAAGTTCTTTGTTCCTCGCCTTTTCCAAAACTCGCCTCAAGTGTTCGGCATGTTCATCCTCCTGTCTTGGAGTAGATTAGGATATCGTCTATAAACACGACGACAAACTTGTCCAAATATTCCATGAACACCTTATTTATCATATTCATGAAATAATTTGGCGCATTTGTCGATCCAAAGGACATAGCGTAAACTCGTAATGTCCATATCTTGGCGAGAATGCGATCTTCGAATATCCTGCGATCGGATCTTCAATCGATGGTATCCCGATCTCGAGATCAATCTTGGAGAAAACTCGGCTCCTCTCAACCGATCAAACAAATCATCAATCCTGGGTAGCGGATACTTATTCTTCACGGTGACTTCATTGAGTGCACGGTAGTCAATGCACATCCTGAAACTCCCGTCCTTCTTCTTGACAAACAAAGCGGTGCTCCACGGCGACGAACTCGGCCTCGATAAATCCTTTCTCCGTTAACTCTTCTAGCTGTGTCTTCATTTCTACCAACTCCTCGGTAGACATCCGATAGGGTCTCTTTGCTATCGGTCTTTGTACCAGTACAAGCTCTATCACAAACTCTATGTCCTCGTGCAGCGGCATACTGTAGATCCTCGGGAAAACGTCTATGTACTCATTCACTCACCGGAACATCCTCTATCTTTGATTGCCTTGCATCGTTAACCATCAGCTGTCCATCTCTAAGCTGCAGTGGCTTGAAATTCCACTTTCTTCCCACACGGGCTCTCAATCGAGATAGTCCTTAGTCCACAATCCAATACGACCTTGTGCTTGGATAACCAATCCATTCCCAATATGACGTCTAAGGTCCGGGTCTCCAAAATTATAAGGTTTGCTAGGAACTCTATTCCATCTATTAGTATTCTCACCGGAACATCCTACTTCCGCTCGGAGTTGGAACTGTGGGTTTGAACTAAAAGCATGCACTTAAGTTTTGCAATTCTCAAATCATTTCTAGTAGCAAAGCCTTGCGAAACAAGCGAATCTGAAGCTCGAGTCAAACAAAGCAGGTGCAGTCTTGAGTTAACGATAACTTACCCAGATCTGACGTCGTAGCATTTTGCGGTGCATCTGCGGTGACATGGTTGACTCGGCCTCTCACCACGATGCAGGGTGTGGCTCTGATCTTTGGCGTCCTAGGCGGGGTGGTGCCTAGGTTGAAGCGAATCGGGGTCGCTCCTGCATCTTCTTTGGACAAGCTGTTGGCAAAGTGTCTGGCTCGTTGCGGTTATGTATGACGTCTCACTTGTTCCCATCGCACGAGTAGTGTTTCTAGCGAAGTGGGTCCGGTAGTTACGATTGGCGAGGTCTTGGTCTTGAGGATGGTGTCCTTGTTGCATTACGTGGTTGGAATCGAAGAATTGATTTGGTGCAACTCTCAAAGCGTTCCTCTGGCGTGATCCTTGCTTTGTTGCATCCTGCGCTTCTGTTCTCGTCCAGTTCCTTGCGCTTGTCCTCAAGAATAAGCGCCTTATTCACCAACTCTTGGAAATGCGGAAAGGTGTGGGTGATCAATCCTACTTGCAATCCCGAGTTAAGTCCCTTCATGAAACGAGGTATGCCTGGATTTATCCGTCGCTACATCCTCAGTGCGTAGCGTGCTAGCCGTGTGAACTTGTTCGGGTAGTCGACCATCGGTGATTACCTTGCTTGATGCTCTGAACTCTTCCTTCTTAAGGTCCATAATTCCTTCCAGTGCACGTGATCTTTGTCGGAATGCGGTGTGAACTCCTCCCAAGTGATATCTTGAGGGTTCTCTGCGTGGCATACAGTTCTCCCACCATTCGTGTTGTTCCTTCCAACCGATGAGAAGCGTAAAGTACCTTCTCATTCCCTATGCATTGAGCTATGTGTAGCTTCCTCTCAATTGATCTTAACCAATCGTCGGCCTCCAACGGATTGGCATTCCCGAAGAAAGTGGGTGGGTGAGTCCTCATGAACTCGGCGACCTTGTATTACGGCGTGGTCACGATTAACTTGATTAGCGATGGCTGAGCGATGACGTCTTTGCATTTGTTGCATCATAGCATGCATCAAGCTGAGTCCGAGCGACAAGAAATGCTCCAAAATTCTGCACATCCAGTGGCGGTCTTTGGTGCTCCATCATTGGGGTTTTCATTTGGCGAGATCCACTCCCATTGCTTCCAAAGTTCCCACGGGTGTTCACCATCTGCTGATTTGCTCTAGGTTTAGAGATGAGAGGGAAACAAGAATAGACAAGTAATATGGAACTTATGCGGGGCGAAAGGGGTAACTTTAAGGTCCAACTTTATTATTAATAACTTGGTATGGTCGCTTACAATGCCTAAGGGCCTTGCAACACATCTTGCACACTCGACAAACAAAGCAAATCCAAATCGAACTAACTCTGGAGTCTAACGCCTAAAGGGTGACTCTTTATTTTATGACGTGACTCGGCGAAGGAGTCTCACTATAGAACCTAAGCTCACTCATTGAGAAAACCTCCACGGCACTGGAGTACGGGTCTTTGCGGCATAGGCGCGAAACGATCGCCATGTCCAAATGACTATGTCATCTGTGGTAGTTGAAGAAGCGGTGTCCTCATCGAGATCGACTCCTCCGGATCTGGCTCGTAGCTCAAATCTTGGCTCGGAGTGCAGTCCGTACAAAGTCATTTCCAACTCGTCAATCCTTCGTAGAAGGTGTGCCACATACTCTGAGCTTCCGCCATCTGTTCTTCTTCTGTCGTGATTTCCTTGCGGGCCTTCAGTAGCTCCTTGCTTGTATTATCTAGTACATCTTCACGGCGACGACGAATCGTGCCAAGCGTATGTAACCGTGGCATTCTTATCCTGAATCGTCTTGGTCGAGAAGGTTATCGGCTGCGTGGATGGTAACGGAACCGTACTCTCCAACTCTCTGGCGTAGATATCGGTAATGTGCCGCATTGCGGCGTCGTGATACTTCTTGGATACCCATACGCATTGTAGACCTTACGGCGGTGCGGTGTATCGAGCGATTGCACAGGCCCTTTTTCCTAGCGGTACCTCAATCCTCACATCACAAGCCTTGATCAATCCCGCTTGTCGATCACTTCCACTTGGTATTGGGGCTTCTCAAAATCTCAGGAGCTTGTAGCATGTGCCAAAGCTCTGCGGCGTGACCAACTCCCGGATCAACGTAGTTGAACTCTTCCTCCATCTGTCACAAGAGTGCTTCACGTAAGAACTTCGGAATTTTTCAATTGTGACGAGGTAAGGGAAAATTTCAGCAAGAGACAAGAAAGAGAGAAGGGGATAAGTCGAGAGGTCATTTCTTATCTTGACAACTTTTTAGCTTTAGAAAATAGGTTTTATCCTCACTCGACCATTCTAGCTAGGGTTGAGCCTATAGTCAAGTATGGCTCGATACCACCTCTGTCGGGACCAGAATTTGCAAATCAGGACCCTCTGTGTATTCGGCACTAGTCGAGGGCAGCGCTAGTGCACCTGATCTTAACATCGGTAAATATCACAATCATACCAATCGATATTATCAAAGTACTTTATTTAAATAACCAAAGGGTTACTCGACCTTATGGCCAAGGTACAAATATATGCCTTGCGAGGCGAAACTTATTAAAAGAGAAATAATAGCAGCGGAAAATCAAATAAACTTCGTGGCGCCATCCAGTATACCACAGGCAACAATTGGGTTCGCATCCCTAAGTAGACGGGTCTTCTTGGAAATCCTCCTCTAACTGGCGTAATCTCCTCTTCAAGCGATATTGTGTTGAGGCAAGGGTGAGTACTTGGTACTCAGCAAGTCATGCACAGAATGCAAGCTAATATACTATATGCATGGCTTGGTACAAAGGAATAGCTTAAGGTATATTTGCGGTAAACAGCATTTGACAAGTAATATAAGTAGATTCGAAAGCAGTAGAAACAAGTAAAGCATAAATAACTTTTCAAGAAGTTTAAATAACATTTTTCCCCATCCTAAACCCTATTTCCATCATCTTCCTTGTTAAACCAACCCAACTTTTCAAATCCAAGTTATTTTCAGAAAATCTAACCCTTATTTGTAATTCAGAGCATTGTCGATCACAGTGGACTCGGCTATTCAAATAGATTCTACACTCTGCAGAGGTTATGCACTTTACCCACAAGATACAATCCACTCACCACGTCGGTAGTGAATCGCCATACAAGAGTATGCGAATGAGCGATCATAACAAAGCCTTTGGAAGCCTCAAACAACACAGGTGGTCCTCTCGTGCGTGCTCTACACCATCCCTTCCCTTAGCCAAGGCGAAGTATGGGACCAACACAGATTAGATGGGTACTGGCCACAGCCACGATACGCTCCCCGTACAATCACACAAGCGGTGTAATCGACACCTGAGGCTCCACAAGTGAGTCCTTAGCGACTTAGTCAACTAGGGCCGTCCCATTCGACCATGTGGTTGCAAGTATGACCCAGTTCAAAGGCTTGCAAGGTTAAGTCCTTAGAGTGACCAGGGCAAGACTACAGAAAAACCAAATCAACACTCCCAATGCCACAACCGGCCCACTGATTACTCTTGCCACATGCCCGGCCGAAAATCATGTTTTATCAAACCCCGCGATTGATTACCATGCACCACGTGCCATCAACATCACATGATACTTTTCCAAAAGCAGGTTCAATATATCATTAAGTCAATATTAGCATTTGATTATCCAAAATCATGTCATGAACACGTAGTGAGTCTAAGCGATACTACAACGATCTAAACCCATGTTGGCAATCTAATAATGTCCAACTAGTAAACCACAACTAGGGTGACAAAGGGTCATGGCACATACTTAAGTAACCAAGGTGTCATATATCAAATTGGTATTTATCTAACCCCCAGGTTTAAACCAAATATTTTTCTAATTGAACTAGCATGCAATAATTTAAATCAAAATAGATTTCGAAATAGGATCAACATGGTCAAA
Organism: Rhipidocladum racemiflorum; assembly: GCA_036346355.1. Lineage (NCBI taxonomy): Eukaryota > Viridiplantae > Streptophyta > Magnoliopsida > Poales > Poaceae > Rhipidocladum > Rhipidocladum racemiflorum. Next base: position 59,107,057 of record CM070578.1, read on the forward strand.
GCACAACTTGCCTTCAAAAAGCACTTGCTCTTGGTCTTGAGTAGGATCCTGAGCCAACACTTCTCCTTCGAATCCCTCCGGCACTTCAACGTCTACTCGTAAAGCGTGCAAATAGCAAATACACAAATAAACACTATGCAAAAAGATCCCAAAACTCCAAATAAAATCCATAAACAGAGAGAACATAATTTTCTGGATTTTTAGAAACTGGAATCGTCAAATTTGGAGTTAAAATGCAAAAGTTATGATTTATTAAAGTTTAAATAATCAATTAAATAATATTACAGAGAAAAACTTTAGTCCAAAAATTAAATAAAATTCATATTTAGGTAGATCTCAATTTTATACAAATTTAGAAATTTGAATCGCTCAAATCGGAGTTGAAACGCAAAAGTTATAAGCGTTTGAAGTTTGAATCTAAATTTGAATCAATATTCGAATTAATAAATCATTTTCTTTTTCGGAAATTAATTATTGCGTCAGCATGGACACGTGGCAACTCCTGATTGGCTGGCGTCGGTAGATCCATGGACTTGGTCACGCTCGGCTCGGTCTCTGTGGACTCGGTCCATGCTCACGATCTCGACATGTGGGCCCCGCTGCCAGTGCGGGTTTCACGACCAGCGTGGCTGCGGTGACACGTGGGCCCTCGACTCGCGGGTCCGCGTGTCGTAGACACGCTTCCCAGCGGCGTGGCGGTGAGCACCGTGGCACAATCTCGGCCGTTGATTTGAAAATCAGCGGTCGGATTGAATCTAGACCTCACGTTCAAAACTACACGGTTGGTTAGGGCCGTTCGATCTAGATCGGACGGTCGAGATCTAACCCTATCGCTTACGCAACTAACCACAAATGCGATCTAAATCTAACGGTTGAAACCTAATCAAGCGGAAAGCGATAGCAGGCGGCGTGGCCTCGCCTCGTGCGTTGGATCTTGATCCAACGGTGCACCGAGGCTTCAGGCGACGATGGCTTGCGGCGGCGTTGCGAGTGCCGTGGCGAGGCAGCGACCACCCTAACGGCGCTCGGGGCGTCTCGGCCAAGTGAGTGCACCCGATGAGTGCGCCTCGGCGCAAAGGTTCTCGAATCCGAGCTTGGCGGCGGAGGATGACGAGCGGCGCCGGAAGCGAAGAAAAACCACGGCGGCACTCCCAAACTCGGCGAGAAATCTCGGCGGCAGCGGCGGCTTAGGCGTTGGAACTTAGGGCAAAGCGCGCACGAGCAGGCGATCCTCGGGCGATAACCCACGCCTTAAATAGCCTCGGCGGCGTGCACTGGCGGAAACCTAATTGGGCCAGCGGCGACTCTGGCGGCGAGTCCGGCTTTCGATCACGGGAAAACAGACGCAATCACGAATCCGCAGCGTCGCAATCAACGACCACGATCGCCGCGGCGATCGGTCCGGGTCGGACACTGGCTCGGGTCGAGTCGAGGCGGATCTCGGCCGTTGGATCTTGATCCAGCGGTTGGGATTGATTAGGTTTTCTAGTTGATTCGGTCGAGTCAAGCGGCTCGGTCGGACTGAGTCAGGCTTCGGTCGGATGAAACGATGCTTGACCGAGTTGGATTTTCCAGATTTAATATTTAAAATAATTCCCGATAATTCATTTAATTCATTAAAAATAGCAAATGACTCGAGAAAAATTCGAGAAAAATTACGGAAAATACTTTGGATCATTTTGGACTCAAATAAAATATTTCCAACAAAAATTTATTTGCAAATTTAAATTCTTTAATTATTTCAAAATGGAATAAATTCAAATAAATTCCAAATAAATCCAAATAAATTCGAAAATTCCAAAATTCACCAAAGTGCCAAACCACACATGAATTTAAGGAAAGCAAAATTTTGGGGTGTTACAAACCTCCCCCCCTTAATAGAATCTCGTCCCCGAGATTCAGGGCTCACTAAAGGAATAGGTTTGGAAATTCTTTCTTCAAATCCTCTTCAAGGCTCCCAAGTCGCTTCACTTTCTTCATGGTTGCTCCTTGAACTCTCTGAGAATCGGGTTGACTTGTTTCTAGTTTCTCGATCCATTGTGTCTAGAATCCTCACGGGATGCTCCTTATAAGTCAAATCTTTTTGCAACTCAATTGACTCTAGCGATGTCTGTTCCTCAGGAACTCGGAGACACTTCTTTAAGCCAGGACACATGGAATACGTCGTGTACTCGCTAACATTTGTGGCAACTCCGGTGATAAGCAACCGCCTCTGCGGCTCAAAATCTTAAATGGTCCAACATAGCAGGGTGCAAGTTTCCCTTTGGCATGGAACCTCTTAACTCCTGAGAGGCGTAACTACGAGGTATACAAAGTCTTACGGTTCAAAACTCAAATCTCGCGACGATTGTCGGATAACTCTTTTGTCGTGATTGGGCTATCTTCAACCTTTCCCTAATCATAGCGATCTGCTCTTGACCTCTTGAAGAATATCAGGCCCAAAGACACGGCGCTCGCGGTCTCATTCCAATTCAATGGCGTCAGGCGAGTCGACCATCTGATGCCTCAAAAGGTGACATCGTAAACTAGCACGATAACTATTGTTGTAATTGAACTCGGCATACGGCAAACTCTTATCCCAAGAGGTAGCATAAGCTAATGCACAAGCTCTTAGCATATCCTCGAATCTGGTTGACCCTTCGATGCCCGTCCGTCTGTGGATGATAAGGTATCTTGAAGTTCAAGCGGGTCCCCATGGCTTCATGCAACTTATTCGAGAACCTTGAGGTAAATTGGGTACCTCTGTCATCGATACAATCCTCTTTGGCACTCCGTGCAAGCAGACAATCTGATCATGTACAATTACGCTAATTTATCTCAGGTAGGTGGTCTTCACGGGGATAAAATGGGCTACTTTAGTCAAGCGATCCACTATAACCCATATGGAGTCATAACCTCCTTGAGTCTTGACAAGCCGGTAATGAAATCCATTCCGATTTCCTCCTTCCACTCGGAGTATTTTGGTAATTTGTAGCAATCCTGGGTCTCGATGCATTGCCTTGACTCTCTGGCATCGTCGCACAATGCAACATGCTCGGCAACTTCACGTTTCATACTCGGCCACGAGAATCTCTCCTTGAGATCTGATACATCTTGGCGCTTCGGGATGAATCGAGTACTTAGAGTCATGGGCTTCTTCGAATCGATTGCTTTAACTCCTTTTGTTAGGCACACAAATGCGATCCTTCATCCATAACGTGCCTTGCTCGTCTAGCTTGAAATCCTTTGCCTTGCCTTCCTCCATTTTGGACTTAATCCTCACGGATCTTGTCATCATCTTCTGTCCTTCTCGGATCTGGTCCTCTAAAGTAGGCTTTACTTCCAATGCGGCCAAGAATCCGCTAGGTACAACCTCAATCTTCATTTTAAAATCCTCACATAACTCATCGACTTGTGGCTAGCAACGTACTCACGGTATGGCTTTTAAGGCTCAGGCGTCGGCTACTACGTTGGCCTTCAGGGATGGTAATGGATTCCAACATTATAGTCCTTGATCAACTCTAGCCATCTCCTTTGCCTCATATTCGAGATCCATTTGGGTGAATATGTACTTAAAACTCTTATGATCCGTATATACTTCACATCTGTTTCCAATCGGATAGTGGCGCCATATCTTCAAGGCATGCACTACGGCGGCTAACTCTAGGTCATGTGTCGGATAATTTTCCTCATGCGGCCTCAAGCGCCTTGATGCATAGCGGCGACCTTTCCATTACGCATCGGCCACACATCCAAGTCCTTGGCGTGATGCGTCACAATACATATCAAAGCTTTGAGCAACATCCGGTAGAACTAACAGGTGTTGATGTCAATCGCTTCTTGACTCTGAAATCCTTTCTCACATTAGGCGTCCATGCAAACTTCTTTTCCTTCTTGACAATTGCGTAAGGGTTTCGCAATTGTCGAAAAGCCTTCAATGAAAGCGGCGGTAGTATCCTGCCATTCAAGGAAACTCAGAATACAGGTCACGATCTTGGTGCTCCCAATGTAACAGACTTCTACTTTGCTTGGATCCACGGCGACTCCTTCGCGGTCATTACATGTCCAAGAAACTCCACTTTGTCCTTCCAAAAGTCACACTTCTTTGAACTTGGCGAAAAGTTCTTTGTTCCTCAGCTTTTCCAAAACTCGCCTCAAGTGTTCGGCATGTTCATCCTCTGTCTTGGAGTAGATTAGGATATCGTCTATAAACACGACGACAAACTTGTCCAAATATTCCATGAACACCTTATTTATCATATTCATGAAATAAGCTGGCGCATTTGTCAGTCCAAAGGACATAACTGTAAACTCGTAATGTCCATATCTTGACGAGAATGCGATCTTGAATATCCTACGATCGGATCTTCAGCGATGGTATCGATCTCGAGATCAATCTTGGAGAAAACTCGGCTCCTCTCAACCGATCAAACAAATCATCAATCTGGGTAGCGGATACTTATTCTTCACGGTGACTTCATTGAGTGCACGGTAGTCAATGCACATCCTGAAACTCCGTCCTTCTTCTTGACAAACAAAGCGGTGCTCCCAGCGGCGAACTCGATCGATAAATCCTTTCTCCGTTAACTCTTCTATTTGTGTCTTCATTTCTACCAACTCCTCGGTAGACATCCGATAGGGTCTCTTTGCTATCGGTCTTTGTGCAGTACAAGCTCTATCACAAACTCTATGTCCTGTCAAGCGGCATACCAGGTAGATCCTCGGGAAAACGTCTATGTACTCATTCACTCTGGAACATCCTCTATCTTTGATTGCCTTGATGCTGTTAACCATCAGCTGTCCATCTCTAGCTGCGGTGGCTTGAAATTCCACTTTCTTCCCACACGGGCTCTCAAGCGAGATAGTCCTTCGTCCACAATCCAATCTGACCTTGTGCTTGGATAACCAATCCATTCCCAATATGACGTCTAAGGTGCAGGTCTCCAAAATTATAAGGTTTGCTAGGAACTCTATTCCATCTATTAGTATTCTCACCGGAACATCCTACTTCCGTTCGGAGTTGAACCAGGGGTTTGAACTAAAAGCATGCACTTAAGTTTTGCAATTCTCAAATCATTTCTAGTAGCAAAGCCTTGCGAAACAAGCGAATCTGAAGCTCGAGTCAAACAAAGCTGTTGCAGTCTTGAGTTAACGATAACTTACCCGATCTGACGTCAGTAGCATTTTGCGGTGCATCTGCGGTGACATGGTTGACTCGGCCTCTCACCGCGATGCAGGGTGTGGCTCTGATCTTTGGCGTCCTAGGCGGGGTGGTGCCTAGGTTGAAGCGGCCCGGGGTCGCTCCTGCTGTCTTCTTTGGACAAGCTGTTGGCAAAGTGTCTGGCTCGTTGCGATTGTAGCGGCGTCTCTTTGTTCCTATTTGCACTGGAGTAGTGTTTCTAGCGAAGTGGGTGCAGTAGTTACGATTGGCGAGTCTTGGTCTTTGAGGATGGTGTCCTTGTTGCATTACGTGGTTGGAATCGAAGAATTGATTTGGTGCAACTCTCAAGCATTGCGTTCCTGGCGTGATCCTTCTTTGTTGCATCCTGCGCTTCTGTTCTCGTCCGATTCCTTGCGCTTGTCCTCAAGAATAAGCGCCTTATTCACCAACTCTTGGAAATGCGGAAAGGTGTGGGTGATCAATCCTACTTGCAATCTGAGTTAAGTCCCTTCATGAAGCGAGGTATGCGGATTTATCCGTCGCTACATCCTCGGTGCGTAGCGTGCTATCGTGTGAACTTGTTCGAGGTAGTCGACCAGGTGATTACCTTGCTTGATGCTCTGAACTCTTCCTTCTTAAGGTCCATAATTCCTTGAGGCACGTGATCTTGCCGGAATGCATTGTGAACTCCTCCCAAGTGATATCTTGAGGGTTCTCTGCGTGTATGAAGTTCTCCCACCATTAATGTTGTTCCTTCCAAGCTGATGAGAAGCGTAAAGTACCTTCTCATTCCTATGCATTGAGCTATGTGTAGCTTCCTCTCAATTGATCTTAACCAATCGTCGGCCTCCAGCGGATTGGCATTCCCGAAGAAAGTGGGTGGGTGAGTCCTCATGAACTCCGGCTGACCTTGTATTACGGCGTGGTCACGATTAACTTGATTAGCGATGGCACGGCGATGACGTCTTTGCATTTGTTGCATCATAGCATGCATCAAGCCCAGTGCAGCGACAAGAAATGCTCCAAAATTCTGCACATCCGATGGCGGTCTTTGGTGCTCCATCATTGGGGTTTTACATTTGGCGAGATCCACTCCCATTGCTTCCAAAGTTCCACGGTGTTCACCATCTGTTGATTTGCTCTAGGTTTAGAGATGAGAGGAAACAAGAATAGACAAGTAATATGGAACTTATGCGGGGCGAAAGGGGTAACTTTAAGGTCCAACTTTATTATTAATAACTTGGTATGGTGCTTACAATGCCTAAGGGCCTTGCAACACATCTGCACACTCGACAAACAAAGCAAATCCAAATCGAACTAACTCTGGAGTCTAACGCCTAAAGGGTGACTCTTTATTTTATGACGTGACTCGTGAAGGAGTCTCGCTATAGAACCTAAGCTCACTCATTGAGAAAACCTCCACGGCACTGAGTGCGGGTCTTTGCGGCATAGGCGCGAAGCTTGATCGCCATGTCCGGCGACTATGTCATCTGTGGTAGTTGAAGAAGCGGTGTCCTCATCGAGATCGACTCCTGCGGATCGGCTCGTGTAGCTCGAAATCTTGGCTCTGGAGTGCAGTCAGGTACAAAGTCATTTCCAACTCGTCAATCCTTCGTAGAAGGTGTGCCACATACTCTGAGCTTCCGCCATCTGTTCTTCTCTGTCGTGATTTCCTTGCGGGCCTTGCAGCTCCTTGCTTGTATTATCTAGTACATCTTCTGGCGGCGACGACGAATCGTGCCAAGCTGTGTAGCAAGTGGCATTCTTATCTGAATCGTCTTGGTCGAGAAGGTTATCATTGCGTGGATGGTAACGGAACACCGTACTCTCCAACTCTCTGGCGTGAATCGGTAATGTGCCGCATTAGCGTCGTGATACTTCTTGGATACCCATCTGCATTGTAGACCTTACAGCGGTGCGGTGTATCGAGCGATTGCACAGGGCCCTTTTTCCTAGCGGTACCTCAATCCTCACATCACAAGCCTTGATCAATCCCGCTTGCGATCACTTCCACTTGGTATTGGGGCTTCTCAAAATCTCAGAGAGCTTGTAGCATGTGCCAAAGCTCTGCGGCGTGACCAACTCCCAGGATCAGCGTGGTTGAACTCTTCCTCCATCTGTCACAAGAGTGCTTCACGTAAGAACTCGGAATTTTTCAATTGTGACGAGGTAAGGGAAAATTTCAGCAAGAGACAAGAAAAGAGAGAAGGGGATAAGTCGAGAGGTCATTTCTTATCTTGACAACTTTTTAGCTTTAGAAAATAGGTTTTATCCTCACTACGACCATTCTAGCTAGGGTTGAGCCTATAGTCAAGTATGGCTCTGATACCGCCTCTGTCGGGACCAGAATTTGCAAATCAGGACCCTCTGTGTATTCAAGACTAGTCGAGGCAGCGCTAGTGCACACAGTCTTAACATCGGTAAATATCACAATCATACCAATCGATATTATCAAAGTACTTTATTTAAATAACCAAAGGGTTACTCGACCTTATGGCCAAGGTACAAATATATGCCTTGCGAGGCGAAACTTATTAAAAGAGAAATAATAGCAGCGGAAAATCAAATAAACTTCGTGGCGCCATCCAGTATACCACAGTAAGCTGGTGGGTTCGCATCCTAAGTAGACGGGTCTTCTTGGAAATCCTCCTCAAAGCTGGCGTAATCTCCTCTTCAAGCGATATTGTGTTGAGGCAAGGGTGAGTACTTGGTACTCGACAAGTCATGCCTGAGAATGCAAGCTAATATACTATATGCATGGCTTGGTACAAAGGAATAGCTTAAGGTATATTTGCGATGTGACATTTGACAAGTAATATAAGTAGATTCGAAAGCGGTAGAAACAAGTAAAGCATAAATAACTTTTCAAGAAGTTTAAATAACATTTTCCCATCCTAAACCCTATTTCCATCATCTTCCTTGTTAAACCAACCCAACTTTTCAAATCCAAGTTATTTTGAGAAAATCTAACCCTTATTGTAATTCAGAGCATTGTCGATCACAGTGGACTCGGCTATTCAAATAGATTCTACACTCTGCAGAGGTTATGCACTTTACCCACAAGATACAATCCACTCACCACGTCGGTAGTGAATCGCCATACAAGAGTATGCGAATGGCGATCATAACAAAGCCTTTGGAAGCCTCAAACAACACAGGTGGTCCTCTCAAGTCGTGCTCTACACCATCCCTTCCCTTAGCCAAGGCGAAGTATGGGACCAACACACCGTTAGATGGGTACACGGCCACGGCCCACGATCGGCTCCCCGTGCAATCACACAAGCGGTGTATCGACACCCTGAGGCTCCACAAGTGAGTCCTTAGCGACTTAGTCAACTAGGGCCGTCCCATTCCGACCATGTGGTTGCAAGTATGACCAGTTCAAAGGCTTGCAAGGTTAAGTCCTTAGAGTGACCAGGCAAGACTACAGAAAAACCAAATCAACACTCCCAATGCCACAATGGCCCGCTTTGATTACTCTTGCCACATGCCCGGTCGAAAAGCTTTATCAAACCCCAGTTGATTACCATGCACCACGTGCCATCAACATCACATGATACTTTTCCAAAACAGGTTCAATATATCATTAAGTCAATATTAGCATTTGATTATCCAAAATCATGTCATGAACACGTAGCAGGTCTAAGCAGTATACTACAACGATCTAAACCCATGTTGGCAATCTAATAATGTCCAACTAGTAAACCACAACTAGGGTGACAAAGGGTCATGGCACATACTTAAGTAACCAAGGTGTCATATATCAAATTGGTATTTATCTAACCCCCAGGTTTAAACCAAATATTTTTCTAATTGAACTAGCATGCAATAATTTAAATCAAAATAGATTTCGAAATAGGATCAACATGGTCAAAGCACAACTTGCCTTCAAAAAGCACTTGCTCTTGGTCTTGAGTAGGATCCTGAGCCAACACTTCTCCTTCGAATCCCTCCGGCACTTCAACGTCTACTCGTAAAGCGTGCAAATAGCAAATACACAAATAAACACTATGCAAAAAGATCCCAAAACTCCAAATAAAATCCATAAACAGAGAGAACATAATTTTCTGGATTTTTAGAAGCTGAATAAATCAAATTTGGAGTTAAAATGCAAAAGTTATGATTTATTAAAGTTTAAATAATCAATTAAATAATATTCTGAGAGAAAAACTTTAGTCCAAAAATTAAATAAAATTCATATTTAGGTAGATCTCAATTTTATACAAATTTAGAAATTTGAATCGCTCAAATCGGAGTTGAAGCATAAAAGTTATAAGCGTTTGAAGTTTGAATCTAAATTTGAATCAATATTCGAATTAATAAATCATTTTCTTTTGGAAATTAATTATTGCGTCGGCATGGACACGTGGCAACTCCTGATTGGCTCTTGGCGTCAGTACGATCCATGGACTTGGTCACGCTCGGCTCGGTCTCACAGTGGACTCGGTCCATGCTCACGATCTCGACATGTGGGCCCGCTGCCAGTATTTGGCGGTTTCACGCCGCAGCGTGGCTGCGGTGACACGTGGGCCCCTCGACTCGCCAGGTCGCGTGTCGAGAACCGCCTTCCCAGCGGCGTGGTGCGCGAAGCACCGCGTGGCACAATCTCGGCCGTTGATTTGAAAATCAGCGGTCGGATTGGATCTAGACCTCACGTTCAAAACTACACGGTTGGTCGGGCGTTCGATCTAGATCGGACGGTCGAGATCTAACCCTATCGCTTCTAGCGCAACTAACCACAAATGCGATCTAAATCTAGCGGTTTGAAACCTAATCAAGAGCGGAAAGCGATAGCAGGCGGCGTGGCCTGCGCCTCGTGCGTTGGATCTTGATCCAACGGTGCCGAGCTTCGCCAGGCGGACTTGATGGCTTGCGGCGGCGTTGCGGTGCCGTGGCGAGGCCAGCGACCACCTAACGGCGCTCGGGCGTCTCGGCCAAGTGAGTGCACCCGATGAGTGCGCCTCGGCGCAAGGTTCTCGAATCAGAGCTTGAAGCGGCGGAGGATGACGAATGGCGGGAAGCGAAGAAAAACCACGGCGGCACTCCCGAACTCGGCGAGAAATCTCGAGGCGGCGGCGGCTTGGGCGTTGGAACTTAGGAGCAAAGCGCGCCTGACGGCGATCCTCGGCGATAACCCACGCCTTAAATAGCCTCGGCGGCGTGCCTGGCGGAAACCTAATTGGGCCAGCGGCGACTCTGGCGTGAGTCCGGCTTCGATCCGCGGAAGGCAGCGCAATCACGGCCGTCCGCAGCGTCGCAATCGCGACCCACGATCGCCGCGGCGCGATGGTCCGGGTCGGTTACGGCTCGGGTCGAGTCGAGGCGGATCTCGGCCGTTGGATCTTGATCCAACGGTTGGGATTGATTAGGTTTTCTAGTTGATTCGGTCGAGTCAACTGGCTCGGGTCGGACTCGAGTCCGACTCGGTCGGATGAAACGATACTTGACCGAGTTGGATTTTCCAGTGATTTAATATTTAAAATAATTCGATAATTCATTTAATTCATTAAAAATAGCAAATGACTCAGAAAAATTCCAGAAAAATTCTGGAAAATACTTTGGATCATTTTGGACTCAAATAAAATATTTCCAACAAAAATTTATTTGCAAATTTAAATTCTTTAATTATTTCAAAATGGAATAAATTCAAATAAATTCCAAATAAATCCAAATAAATTCCAGAAAATTCCAAAAATTCACCAAAGTGCCAAACCACACATGAATTTAAGGAAAGCAAAATTTTGGGGTGTTACAGAGGCCCTTCCACTATTTAAGTTGATTTGGTTGAGTTTTTGAGAGACAACTTGTCTCATCTGATTTCCATCTTCTCCAGCAACCAACTTCCTATTCCTCCCAATATCTTGTCCACACTTCCTCCTGATCCAACTTGTCCTCGTACTTTTCCACCACCATCAGTGTTGGCCTCCTTTAATCTGTTCAATGTTGGATTCACAGCTGCCCCATACACCACCGATCTCTGACTGCCACTCTTGTTGCCAGTGTTCTGAATTTGGCATGCAACCATGTTCGCTGTTAAGTAAACATGATTCTGATTTTGGCAAGCTCAGGTGAAGTTATTACTAATGCTGCTGTCCATTCCCATAGAAAGAGCTCTCAAGCTATTTTCTAGCTTTATTACTTGTTATATAACTTATATTTATCATCTCTTAGTTCTAAGAAGTTTGTTCACACCTACTTTGAAGTTGGCCTCTAGTATAAACTAGATATGTGGGCGCGGGACGCCGCGCCAGACACAGTGTTTCCACGCGCCAATAAAATAAATTTTGAGGTTTTTTACTATTGTAAAAATTTTCGGTGTTCTTTTTTAAAAAAAGGACCTTCGGGCAAAAGAAAACAAATTCTGGGATTTTCGGGGCGTTCCTATAAAAAAATAGACCAACACGTAATCTTGCAAAGCTTTTCGTGATTTTGGGGAGCCTATCCGCAAAAAATGGGACAATATGCAACTTTAGAAAGCCTTTCGTAGTATTCAGGGGCCTCCCCGTAGGGAAAAACAAATTCCCAAAATTTTCAGGGCCCTCCGTGCAAAGAACAACAAATTTCGGGGCCTCCCCACAAAAAGCCAGACTAATATGCAATTTTGAAAAAACTCGTGTGCCTTTTTGAAAAAATGCATGACACTGTCAGTAGGAGCGTCGCGGGCGAGGCTCGACGACGTGGAAGATGGCTTGAGGCGAAGCATGTTAACACAGCGCGGTATTTGTTGCCAAATGACTCGCTAAAATAGATAAGTTGTGTAGCAGAAGCTAAGCCAAGCGGGTGTGGCGGCCACACAGCGAACATGTCGGTGAAAAAGCGGCGTGGTGCGAGTGGCGAGGAATCCTTGGGAGTTTAATATACGGAGTATATGTCTATACTCTATCCAATACACTGTAAATAGCCTTTGGAATTTTGTTTTCCACTATATGAAGAACTTTGTTCTATGTTATACAGTTAGTATCCGTTATCCAACTAGGGAGTCCAATTGATATCGTTTAAAATCCACGTGGGTTTGACAGATAGAAAGTCTTGATTTTACATTAGTGAGTAGCAAAGGGACATAAATAACCAAAAATTCATGTAAAGGGGTTAAAAAAATAATAGAGAACTTTCTACTATTTTTTTGTGGCTCTGTAAGATTGGCACTAGTATATCAGAGGATTGAGAGAATTAACCTGACAATACCGTACTATGCCATAAAGATTTTCCAGGCCGCAGTTTTCATAGAAGACCATTGAACTCTGTTAATTGAAAACATGACAAGTGGGATGATGAAAACAAGAATTCACACCAGGACAAAAGGAAGAAATTCTAGTCTGACCTGGCGTGGAACATCACCCGGCCGATAATACATAACACACTCTGAAGGTAGTCCATCTCTCCCTGCCCGACCACTTTCCTGAAGTCACACAAGTCTATTATAAGGGACCACATAGTCTTGCTGGTTATATTGCTGAGGCTATGATGAAGGAAATGATATTTAGATCATTAGATGTACCTGGTAGTATGTCTCCATAGACTTGCTGAGGCTATGATGAATCACAAACCTGACTACAAAACCATATGAGATTTAATTTACTTTTTAGATAATATTGTTGTAAGCATAATAGCATAATAATCCTACTTGCTCCATATCACCGGTCTCTAAACAGCTTTAGAGTCAGCAATTAGTACTCCATTTGAAGTTACTGATCATTATTACACTAGAAGACATGCAAAATATTTGAGAACCCTATGTTCAAATATTCTAGGACAACTGAAAAGGCATAAGCACATCTTATACATGGAATGGCCAAATCATTTCAGAACTAGAACAGAAACCTATGAACAGTTCCAATTAGTCAGATTTCTAAATATTGCATCTACCTTGCAAGTTCAGAAACCTTCAGTGCACATAACTAAATAAAAAATTAATAAGCATGGACCAAGTAGGAAGCTATTGCCTATTGGCATAGTAGCATCCATGTAAGAAAACCTTTTCAGGGAAAAGACCAGTCCCCTTCGTTTGCCAAAAAAGGGTGTATTTTTTGGCAAGATCCAAACCTTTTTTTCTTTTGTTTAATTCCATTTTCTTGAAAAAAAATTTTGTTTCCTGAATTTTCTACAACCCCTAATAACGACATTCCAAGGGGTTTCCGCTACAACCCATGAGTCATATAACCAGTAAAAGTTTTGATGACATTCCAAGGGGTTCCCACTACAAACCATGAGTCATATGACCAGTAAAAGCATCAGTTTTCAGAACCATGCTGGCACACCATATAATTAGCTTAGATAAGTACGTATCTACATTGTGAGCACATCGATCGAAGTCCAAACGAACACACCGTCTGGTTTGTTGATTCCCATTCCAAACGCCACCTACATAATTTAACACAGAAAATGAATGTGAATGTTGGGGGCAGGGGTGGAAGCGAGGGCGAGCACATACTGTTCCAACAATGACCTGTGATTTGCTTTTGCTCCAACTGTTGAAAAGAAACAGTAGACTAATTTATAGGCAACCATTAGAGCTCAACATCAAATTACAACAGTGAAATACGGATTTACACAGAGTAATGATAAAATAAAGTAGTTCTTATTGAAGTACTCCCTCCATTCTTTTTTTAGATGGTTAGAATGCATGCATATGAACAAAGGAATCAGAAAATTATGAACAAACCGCATATGAACTTCCTCACGAGCAACAACATCCATATCTGCATGATAATAATCTGCTGAAATACCCCTTTCACGCAAATCTTTTGCGACCTGTTTGTCAGTAAAGCACAGAATTTTAACGATAGATAAGGGAGCATGGCAATGCTGCTGGCCCAGACTGCCTACAACGAATGATGTCAAACTACAATAGTTGTCATGTTTGACTGACAATCTATCGACAAAGACTATTATATGAAAGTCAATAATACAATATAATTTAAATGTGGACAACCATGTGTTATTGCACATTACAAGATTCTTGCCACATGTACAAATTCAAATGGTAGCAGACATTCAAACATAGTAAGCCATACTATTTCATACATAAAAGATGCAGCAAATGAAGTCATACTTTGCAGACATTTCTTCCTGTTGGCAAAATAAAGAAAATATTTTGTACCTGTTAATTTTTATTTTCATTATTTATAGGTCATGTTGAGCTCAGTAAACTACGAACAGTGAACACTTAATTTTCAGTTGTAATGTAGCAATACTTGCATTGATCCATAATCGAAGTTGCAAAATGTTGTGTGGAGAACTGGAGATAGCACAGGAGTTCTAAGGTAAGGTTTTTAACCCCTGCCCATTGTATTAATTATAAAAATAGATGGTTCTAAATTCTAATTTTGTGATGAACTCGTAACTTCACAATTCTACTTGATGTCATGGGCCGGAATTACTGTTCACATGCGCGTGAACGGTATCATGGTAGCAATAGCCAGATTAGTTAAGAGATATTGTTAGTTATGATTTGATTAGATATCAATCCCTTAATGATAGGAAGGTATGATTTGATTAGATTCCAATCTCTTAGAGATGAAAGTAGTTATTTGTTTCCAATCTGCTTATGCCGGTTATATAAGGCTAAGCATTTGTCATCTACTGGGATTAAGTAAGAAGATAAAATAGTCTCAAGTCTCAAATTCCTCTCCATAGTCTAGTTTCTCTCTACCCCCAATAGGTGCTCTCACCTCTAAGCATCGTTCTACCTTCAAACTGTCGCCATCGGTCTTTTCTACGGTGTTTATCCATTGTTATGTATTGGGGACATAACATTTGGTATCAGAGCCAACACCATGGCTTCCGGTGCCAAGATAAGGCCCTCTTGTTGAAGGTTCAGGTGCAACTTGTATCAAAGGAGAGGCAGCGTCACACAGCGATGGCCACATCTCCACTGTTGCCACCCCTAACACCGGTCAAGGAGGAGTTACAGGGTGTTGCTGCGATTTCTGTGCTGCCATCGTTGCCTGTGGCTGCACCAAGAGTGCCCTCGCCAAGGAAGAAGACGGTCGCCAAGCCCCCTACTTGGCGTGTCCGGCCAGCGCCATGCGCGGGTGTCGTGTGGGGCATCGTGACGTCGTCGCATCTCTCCCATCTTCGTCACTTGTGGTGGGAAGCACGCCGATGCTGTCCCACGTCGATGGCCCTCACCATCGACAACTTCCTCAA
Source organism: Rhipidocladum racemiflorum (assembly GCA_036346355.1). NCBI lineage: Eukaryota > Viridiplantae > Streptophyta > Magnoliopsida > Poales > Poaceae > Rhipidocladum > Rhipidocladum racemiflorum. The sequence goes on from CM070578.1 coordinate 59,122,346, forward strand.
CATCGGGCAGTGCTAAGGCCCTTATGCCTTCGCCACCAACTATCATCAATACCATGCTAAGTTCCCTTGCAAGGCATTGCAATTGCTCGCCGAAGTGGGGCTACAGAGGGCTGCAACTATGGCCGCCACTGCAGCTCGAGGACGAGCTGCATGTTTGGGAGGGGTGTAATGTCATGGGCCGGAATCACTGTTCACCTGAGCGTGAACAGTGCCATGGTAGCAGCAACCAGACTAGTTAAGAGATATTGTTAGTTATGGTTTGATTATAATCAATCCCTTAATGATAGGAAGGTATGATTTGATTAGATTCCAATCTCTTAGAGATGAAAGTAGTTATTTGTTTCCAATCTGCTTATGCCGGTTATATCAGGCTAAGCATTTGTCATCTATTTGGATTAAGTAAGAAGATAAAATAGTCTCTAAGTCTCAAATTCCTCTCCATAGTCTAGTTTCTCTCTACCGCCAATAGGTGCTCTCTCGAGTCTCTCCTCTAAGCATCGTTCTTCCTTTAAGCTATCGTAGTCGGTCTTTTCCACGGTGTTTATCCTTGTTATGTACTAGGTACATAACATTGATCTCTTGTATGAAATGGTATTTACACCTTATAAAGGTGTTAACACCTATCAGCATTCAGGAGTCAACTATTGTAAAGTTTGTTCATAATAAAAACTAATCAAATCTACATAACCTCATAGAAGAGCAAACTATTCAAGAATGTAAAACACAAATTCAAACTGAATGAAGAGGCAGCAGACATTAGATCGTCCAACCCTAAATATGTTGCATATCAGAAAATAAAAGAAACTGAAACATCCATGGGTCTCCACCAACCTGTTCGCATTCCTTCCTAGAAAAGCAATACACAATCCCAGATTCGTTATTTGGGTATGATTCACTTATAAAATTTGCGATCTCATCAATGACGACCTTTCCAACAGGTGATTTCTCATATACCTACATGGTGAACAAGTATATTAAAAACATTATAAGACTACACTATACATTCTCATAATTGAATCAAGAAGAATAAAAGTTAGCTCAGAATTTGCAGATTGAGAAAACACATACTTTATAGAAAAGGTTGGTCCTGTTAACTGAGCTGATAAACTTGACACATCTAGGGATATGAAGCATCTCAATCAAATCCATTTGCACTTTACTTGTGGCAGTTGCCTGCAAAAAAAGGAGGCTGTTTTCACACAAAATTTATTTCTTATAAACTTGAATTTCATTTGCGTAACTCACAGTTAAAGCAATCATGGGAACACTGGGAAACTGGATCTTCAAAATGCCAAGATTCTTGTAGTCTGGACGAAAATCGTGACCCCATTGACTACAGCAGTGTGCCTCCTGCATGATAACTGTCGATTACAAATGGCAAACTCCAGATAGATTACTTTGCGCTTGAAAAGCACAGCCTTATACATTCTGCCCACTAGCTAAACTCACACATCAACAAGTTCCTTTCATCATTCTTTCAAGAGAAACATACGACAAATAACACAATCAATTTTTAAAAAAAATGTGAACAGAAAGATCTACAATTGCTGTTCTTTTTGTATGAGTTAATAAAGCAGGTCATAGATTATGACTGCTAGACAGTATCCTGATATGCCTTGTATAGATATTGCTTAATATAGGCTTTCCCTTTATACCCTCATGTACATGTATATATACTGACCCATTGGCCTCATGATGAATACAAGTGCTATTCTGTGATGCGTGCCGATGACGAGCTACAGAAGCAGGGCGTGTTGTCGGGAGAAAGCGGGAAAGGCAAAGGGCGCTTCCAAGATTGAAACACTAAGTCTGGGTGGAGGAAAACGAAGCTGACAAGTAGGTCCTAGTAGTGTGTGAGTATAAATACGCTGAATGCTTGAGCTGTAAGGGTTAGGGAAAATATGGCGTGATTCTCCTTCTTTCTTCCAACTCTCTTTCCCCTCTTGTTCTTCTTTCTTCCAGACTCTGAGTTGTAACCCTATAATTTTGGAGTTGAATTGAGATTTTGGGTTCTTCTCACATCGGTTGATCACTTACCGATCAAGATATAGGACATTTGGTATCAGAGCCAGCACTTCTGGAGGAATTTTTTTTTCGGAACCGTAAAATCCCAGAACGATTTCGACATTTTGGATTTCTCTGATCCGATCGGTCGTGTTCTATTCTGGTTGGTATCGAACGATTCGGCAACACGGCGCCACCGAAGCCTTCCGTACAGACTAAGTTGTTGCTAGAAGCAATGGGAGAAACAGCAAGTTATGATGAAGAGCGTTGGGCACATATGGATGATCGTTAGGAGTCTATGAAGGCAAGCCTCGATTTTATTGTGGAGAAAATCAAGCCGGTTGATGCTATTCCGATTGATCTCAGGTTGAAGAACATCGAGCAGTGATTTCTGGACTCATGGACCAATTTCAGAAGACGACTCAAATCATGAACCAGTTCATCGGTGCTCATTCATCTGCGCCACGGGATGAAGAAGGGGGATTCTTGACACCCAATCAGCGTCTGTCGTCTTTAGCACCACAAACGGGTGTTATGACGACGCCGACAGCAGGTTTGTTGGGCAAGTGAAATCTTCCACCCTTGGCAACTGGTGAGCCATATCACAAATCGGGTCGCCTGTCATCACCGTCAGGATCTGATTTCATTACCGCTGAGAAACGATCTCCCATGCCTAAGATGTCGTTTCCAAGGTTTGATTGAGCAGAACCTCGCATCTGGAAAAATCGATGTCTACGCTATTTTGCAATGTATAATATTGATCGATCGTTGTGGGTCACAGCGGCTGCTATGCATATGGAGGACAACGCAGCGATGTGGCTGCAATCATATCAAGAGGCAATGATTAGGGAACTTGGGAAGCGATTCATGGAGGTTTGTGGAGGCGGAATTTGGCTTGTATGATGGCCGTCGATTTCTGAGGGAGTTGATTCAACTGCGACAGATGGGCACGGTGTTGGAATACAAAAATCAGTTTGAATCGATCATGTGTAAAGTAAAAGCTTATAACAAAGCTTGCACTGAAGAGTTCTTTGTGAATCACTTCATTTTGGGATTGAAAGATGAAGTGCGTTTTGAGGTGGAACTACAACTCCCGGATTCAGTGAGGAAAGCAGTATTGTTGGCTCAAATTCAGGAAGAGAAATGGGACAAATTAAAGATGAAATCATCAAGGAGTGTTGGAGGGGTTAAAACATATGGGGGCGCACGGATGGATAATTCGGCACCACCATCAAAAATAATGGGAGATGATTTGGGAAGAGCTCAAATCGGCTCAGGAAATCTGAAGAAGAGCAGTCTGTTTCAAATGTGGAGATAAGTATGATAGAGATCATCAATGCAAGCCGACACAGTGATTGAGTTCATTCAATGGAAATCGAGGAGTGCCATGAGCAGTGAGTGATGATACCCTCCAAATTCTAGAAGAGATGGACTGGACATTTGAGCAGGAGCAGTATAAGTTGTCCATTCATGCACTGGCAGGCACTGAGGATAGTGAAACGGTGAGACTCCGGGCCATGGTTGGGAATCAGGTGATGTTAGTTTTGATTGATTCGGGAAGCTCTCACAGCTTTGTCAATTCCTCCTTCCTTGACAGGACCAAGTACAGAGCGGTGCCAGTTTCACCAGTCCAGGTCCAAATCGCTAATGGGGACAAATTATTGTGTACTCAATGGGTTCCTAAATTGCAGTGGTGGGCCCAAGGACATACATTTCAAACGGATATGCGGGTGATTGAATTGGGGGCATATGATGCAATTCTTGGGATGGATTGGCTCCAACTGTTTAGTCCTATGACTTGTCACTGGAAAGACAACTCTGGAATTCTCGGATAAAGGCCGACAGGTGAAGTTACAAGGGGTCTGTCCTAAATTTCAGGAAGGGTTATCTGAGATATATATGGAGCAATTATACAAATGGAGCAGTGGAAATGAAGTCTGGGCATTGGCGTTGGTGAAGGATACTGTGGATATTCCGACAACAAAGCACATTCCTGCGGCGGTACAGCACGTCATTGATCAGTTTGCCGGGGTCTTCGCGGAGGTTCATACATTACCACCATTGCGTGAGTATGATCACACCATTCCTTTAATTCCTACAGCCATACCAGTCAATAGCAGACCATACCGCTATTCGCCGATGCATAAAGATGAGATAGAAAGGCAGGTAGCCGACATGTTGCGAGATGGGTTAATTCAGCCGAGCATGAGTCCATTCGCATCTCCGGTCTTGTTAGTTCAAAGAAAAGCGGAAGTTGGAGATTTTGTGTTGACTATCGCCAAACTCAACAGTCTCACAATCAAAAACAAGTTTTTCATGCCAATTGTTGATGAACTTTTGGATGAACTAGCCGGCACACAATACTTTTCCAAATTAGATTTGCGATCGGGTTATCACCAGATTCGTATGGCTGCAAAGGATATTGAAAAGACAGTTTTTAAAACCCACCATGGGCATTTTCAATTCTGTGTTATGCCATTTGGATTGACAAATGCGCCAGCTACCTTCCAATGTCTTATGAATTCAGTACTTGCTCCATATTTGCGCAAGTTCGTTCTTGTCTTTATTGATGATATTCTTGTGTACAGCCCTAATTTGGACTCATGTCCAGCATTTGACCAAGGTTTTATCAACATTGCAACAGCATCAGTTATTTGTAAAGAAGTCAAAGTGTGCATTCGCTCAAACAAGTATTTCCTATCTGGGCCATATTATTTCAGATCAGGGTGTAGCCACCGATCCGACAAAAACAGAAGCGATGCTCAATTGGCCTCAACCCACCAATGTGGAGCGAATTGAGAGGTTTCCTCGGCCTCACAGGATATTCGCAAATTTGTGAAGAATTATGGTACTATATCTCGGCCATTGACCAAATTATTGAAGAAGAAAGCTTTCCATTGGGACCAAGAAGCATCATCAGCTTTTGCATGTCTGAAACAGACGATGGCGCACCACACAGTTTTAGCACTTAGGATTTTCACAAGACTTTTGTAGTAGAAAGCAGATGCATGTGATGTGGGTATTGAAATTTGTCTTAATGCGAGGAGGGCACCGGTTGCATTTCGACAAAGCGTTGAGTCCTCCACATCAGAAGTTGCCGATTTATGAGAAGGAATTTCTTGCTGTTATAATGGCGGTTGAGCGTTGGCGACCTTATTTGCAGCGTGGTGAATTCATTATCAATCACGACCACCGTAGCCTTTGTTACTTGGGAGATCAACAATTGATTTGAGATCTTGGCGTAAGGCCATGACTAAAATGATGGGTCTTCAATTTCGCATTCAGTATAAGCAAGGATCGGCGAATCACGCGGCTGATGCATTATCTCGCGTGGGACACCTAATGACTATTCAGGCTGTGTCGGGTTGTCAGCCCTTGTGGCTCCAAGAGGTTATGAATTCCTACGGAACAAATCGCAAAGCTCAACAGCTGCTAGCATCTCTCGCCATCAAGTCAGGATGAGAATGGTTTAGAAGCTGTCTCAAGGTTGATTGACAACATGGGCATGGGCGTATTTGGGTGGAGTGCAAATTACGCTACAAACAAAAATAATCAATGCTTTTCATGCCAGTGCTGTTGGTGGACACTCTGGGGTGTCGGCCACATATCAACGTATTAAGAAAATGTTTGTGTGGGCTGGATTGAAGACTGATGTACATAATGTGGTTAAACAATGCAATGTCTATCAGCAAGCCAAGCATGAACATCAGCGAGTACCGGGTTTGTTACAACCACTTCCAATTCCTGAAGGGGCATGGCACGATCTCACAATGGATTTTATTGAAGGTTTACCTCGTTCGGAAGGATGTGATACTATATTAGTGGTGGTCGATAGATTTTCCAAGTATGCTCATTTCATCGCTCTACACCACCCTTTTACAGCACAAGAAGTCGCCAAACTGTTCTTGGATAATGTGGTTAAGTTACACGGTATGCCCCATTCCATTGTGTCCGATCGAGATAAAATATTTACCAGCCTGTTTTGGAAAGAATTGTTTACGGCGTTGGACACTAAATTGATGTATAGCACGGCATACCACCCGCATAGCCCGTGATCAGTGAGAGGTCAACCAATGCCTTGAGATGTACTGCGTTGCGCGGTTTATGCCTCACAACTAAGTAAGCCTTGATTAGGCGCCTCTCATTGAATTGTGGTACAATACTTGTCATCACTCTTCATTGGGTTGTTCACCATTCAAAGCTTTATACGGTTCAGACCCACAGTATGGATTGGTGCCACATCTTGGCCCGGCGACGAGTCAGTCCGTGGAGGAAATATTCTGAGGATAAATTGCTTTCATACCACTTTCTTGAAACATCATTTGGAAGTGGCCCGAGAATCGAATGAAGTTACAAAGGTGATAAGAAGCGAAGTAATGAAACAATTCCAACTTGACGGCGGTATACTTGAAGCTACTGGCAGTATGCTCAATCCTCATTGGTCAATCGGCCAGTTTCCAGAAACTTGCTTTCAAGTATTTCGGCCCTTATCGAGTGTTGCGGCGAATTGGCAATCGACACAAGTTGGATTTACCGCTTTGCGTGACCAAATTCATCAGGTTTTCATGTGTCTCAACTTAAATCATTTGTTCCAGTTTTACGGTATTCTCAATCCACCATCCATTCTTGATCTTACTCTGGATTACATTGTTCTGAAGAGATTACGGATAGGCGCTTGGTGAAGAAAGGCAATTCGGCAACTCCACAGTGCTTATCAAGTGGTGCGGCATCCTGCCACCATGGCTACTTGGGAGGATTTCCATGTGGTGAAAGAAAGTTTTCCTCTTTGCTAGTGCTTGGGGACAAGCGGTCTGAGGAGGGTCATGTGATGCGTCTTAGATGGCGAGCTACGAAGCGGGCGTGTTGTCGGAGAAAGCGGGAAAGGCAAAGGCGCTTCAAGATTGAAACACTAAGTCTAGGTGGAGGAAAGCAGAAGGTGACAAGTAGGTCCTAGTAGTGTGTGAGTATAAATCATTTAGAATGCTTGGTACATGTAAGGTTAGGGAAAATATGGCGTGATTCTCCTCCTTTCTTCCAACTCTCTTTCCCCTCTTGTTCTTCTTTCTTCCAGACTCTGAGTTGTAACCCTATAATTTTGGAGTTGAATTGAGATTTTGGGTTCTTCTCACATCGGTTGATCACTTACCGATCAAGAGATAGGACATATTCATAACATGGTATCAGAGCCAATCTAGGGTTTCTTTTCTTCCTGACGTTGCACTTGCGTCGTCGCCTCTGCTGTCACGCGACCAGCTTCATCCCACTGGTGGCTCTGCTGCTGGCCGGCGACTCCGTCACGAACCGTCGCCTTGATACACCCCGTGGTTCATCTTCGCTCGGCGTCGCTTTGCTGTTTTAGTAAGCGAGGCGCCATCTTGCTCTTCGCGCACGGAGATCGATCTTGACAGCATCTCCAGTGATGTGCACCTCCCGTGCCTCTGCGGCCAAGCCTCGCCATGGCCCGGCCTCCGTCGGAGGCATGCCGCGCGCTTCCTCGACTCGGCGCCGCCTTTGGCCTCGGCCTTTCAGACCAACCAAGCCGGCTCCTGCAACTTCCTTGCGACGGCCAGAAGCTCTGCTCTGAAATTTGTACGGCCACCGCGTGAGCGGTCGCATGGAGACCAATGGCACGGGCAGCGTCGCTCTGCTCTTATTCATGTCCATGGAGACTCAATTCAAAAGGAAGTTCACCTCCGTGAGCTATATTGTTTAATTCAAGGCCAAGTCCGGTTCAGATTTCCAGTCCATGTGGTTGAAGTAAAAAAATGTCATCATCTTCTGGTTTTTCGAGGGTATTTACATTCCTCGTTGCCCGATTATTTTGATGGTCTCAATTATCGAGGTGGGTTCTACATATGCGCCTTCACATGCGTGAGTCGGCGTCTATGGGAGTTTCTTCTGCCGTGAGCTATCTGTCGCCTTATCTTGCTCCACACTTGCCACGCTGTTATTCCCAAGGAGGTGATGATCTTGCTACTTGAGAAGGTCTCTGATGATTCTGTGATCTTTGTGGAGTCCTTTCAGACTCAGTTCACTACCTACAAGACATGGATTGATGAAGATGCTCGTGCCTCTGCTATTTTGGTTGCGAGCATGGAGGTGCATCTCACTGGGGACATTGTCGCTTTATCTTTGGCACAGTTGATGTGGGCGCATCTTCGCGACCACTATGAGCCTGCTGGCGACTCTCTGTACCTTGTTGTGCGACAGGAGCAGTCGTTGCAGCAGGGTGATTCTAAAGTGAATGAGTTCTATGCGCAGCTGTCTTCGGTGTGGCGTCAGCTTGACTCATTAGGACCGGATGTTTGCCGGACTTGCTAGTGCTGTCAGTTTCAGCACTCTCATTTGGAGCTTCGTCGCAACTACGACTTCCTAACACGTCTTTGAAATTTGAATTTGGCGGTCGTGCCCGGTGCTTGCTCGTCATCCTCGTGTGACTCTGTTGGAGAGCCCTTGCGGCTATTAAATGCGAGAAGACTTCGTCTTAGTGGCGTGAACTCTCTTGAGTGTCTCCCTCAGTCTTGGCGGCGCCTTGTTCTACTCCTCCGTCAATGGCGCCTACTCCAGTTTTGGCTACTGGGGGCGGAGGTCTTCACTGCACCTACTGCGACAAAAATGGCCATGTGGAGCAGTTCTGCTACCGAAAGAATAAGGATCTTGCTCGTCGAAGTGGCCGTCCTTCTAAGAGCAATGGAGGCTCAGGAGATTCAGGCGTCTCCTCTCAGCGGACTCCCCCTCAGCAGACTCCTGTTGGTTTTCTGCTACTCAGTCTTCCAGTGAGAGACCACCTTCCTCATCAGGTATCACACCATGGATCTTTTCATATGACATCTGATCCCACAAGTCTGATCCCACGAGTCTGCATTCCACTAGTCCTCTTTTTGCTCCTACCACTGTGCAGACCGCAGATGGAACTCTTTCTGTTGCAGGACGAGGCACTCTTTTGTCATCCTCTTTTCATGTTCCTGTTGTTTCTTATGTTCCCAAACTGACCATGCAGCTCATATCCGTTGGCCAGATTACTGATCATTATTCTTGATTCTGACTCTTGTTATTTTCAGGATCGCCGCATGGGGGCTCTAGTTGGGACTGGCCCTCGCCGCCATGACTCTCAGCATCTTTGGGAGCTTGACTGGCTTCATCTACCTTCCGCTGCCTCTGCCAGTCTCTTTGTTTCCTCTCTTCAAAGGTTCGGCATTGTCGAATTTGCTTTTTCTACCGGGACTTTTGCTCAGTAGCATCACCGCTTTGGCCATCTTTGTGGTTCGCGTCTCTTCTTTAGTTCGCCGTGGTCTTTTAGGCTCTGTGTCTGGTGATGCTTCTTTACACTGTACGGGTTGTAAGCTTGGCAAACAGCTACAACTCCCCTACCATTCTAGTGAGTCTATATCACAGCGTCCTTTTGATCTTGTTCATTCTGATGTTTGGGGTCCGGCTCCTTTTGTTTCAAAAGGGGGTCATCGATATTATATTCTTTTTATAGATGATTTCTCTCGCCACACTTGGATATATTTTATGTCCTCGCGTAGTGAGGCTTTATCCATCTATAAGAATTTTGCCACCATGATTCGCACTCAATTTGATTCTCCCATTCGTGTTCTTCGTGCTGACTCAGTAGGGGAGTATCTGTCAAGAGCTCTTCGAGCTTTTCTTACTGCACAGGGCACTCTTTCTCGGTTTTCTTGTCCTGGTGCTCATGCTCAGAATGGTGTGGCTGAGCGCAAGCATCGTCATCTTCTTGAGACAGCTCGTGCTCTTATGCACCTTGCATTATTCCACCTCATGCAGAGTGAAATTTGTTTCCACTGCCACCTACTTGGCCAATATCCAACCTTCTTCTGCTCTTAAGGGTGGGATTCCAGTTGAGCGTCTGTGTGGCATGCCTCCTGATTATTCTGGACTTCGTCTTTTTGGGTGTGTGTGCTATGTTCTTCTTGCACCTCGTGAACGCACCAAGCTGACTACTCAGTCTATTGAGTGCGTTTTTAGGATCTGATCTTGAGCATAAGGGATATCGTTGTTGGGATCCTGTTGGCCGATGGATACGGATCTCACGGGATATCACTTTTGATGAGTCTCATCCCTTCTACCCTCGTTCTTCTTCCTCTCCTACATCCCTTGTTAAGCCACTGTCTTTCCTGACTTTTCTGATACTCGGTTGTCACTTTTCCTCTTTCACAATAGGCGTCTCCTTTACTGCGGTTTCTTCTAGCAGTCCTCTCCTCCAAAGGTCTCTTGAGATATTGTTCCTCCCACTATCCTCTCTACTACACTCGTCGTCCGCATAGTGAGAATCTTCACGATGTGTCATCCTCTTCTTCTGATGAGCCATCTTCTTCAGTGTCTCCTCCTCGTTATGCTCTTCACGATCAACAGTCTATTCGGCCTCCTGAGCGCATTGGCTTTGTTGGTGCAGCTCTGGCCGAGCCAGGCTTCTTCTGATGATCTTTGTTATTCATTAAGAATGGCAGCATGCAATGTGAAGGAGCTTGTCGCCCATGAGCGCCTTGTACGTGGGATCTTGTTCCACTTCCTCCACGTGTCGCCCCATTACTTGCAAATGGGTCTATAAGATTAAGACTTCGCTCTGATGGTTCTCTTGAGCGCTACAGGAAGCTTGTCTTGTGGCGCATAGTTTTCAGCAGGAGCATGGTCGTGATTATGATGAGACCTTTGCACATGTGGCTCACATGACCCTTTATTCGCACTCCACTTGTTGTGGCCTCGTCCGAAAGTGGTCCATCTCTCGACTTGATGTCAAGAATGCCTTTCTTAATGGCGAAGTGCATGAGGTCTATATCCTGGCCACCACCGAGGTATTACATTTCACGAGGGCATAGTTTGTCGACTTCGTCGCTCTCTTTATGGGATCAAGCAAGCCCCTCGTGCTTGGTTTGAGCGTTTTTCTTCTGTGATCACTGCAGCTGGTTTCTCTGCAAGTGCTCATGATCCTGCACTCTTTGTTCACACTTCTTCTCGTGGTCGGACTCTTCTCCTATATGTTGATGACATGATCATTACTAGCGATGATTCTCGGTATATTGCCTTTGTAAAGGCTCGTCTCAGTGAGCAGTTTCCCATGTCCGATCTAGGTCCTCTTCGATACTTTCTTGGGATTGAGGTTTTCTCTCTACATCACGAGGGCTTCTTTCTCTCCAAGAGAAGTATATCCAGGATCTTCTTGATCGTGCTTCTCTCAGCGATGAGCGTCTGGTAGAGACTCTCATGGAGCTCAATGTTCACCTTCGACCTCTTGATGGTGAACCTCTTGAGGATCCTACTCGCTATCGCCATCTTGTTGGGAGTCTTGTTTACCTTGGTGTCACTCGTCCGAGCATTTCATATCGATTACATATCCCCGAAAGAGTCGATTCGTTTGCTCCCGCTCGGCTCAACTATAGTCATCTTCTTCGTGTTCTCACGATATCTTCGTGGAACTATCTCTCGCAAATCTTTTTCTTTCCCACGCTCCGACTCTTTCTGACTCCAGGCATACTCTGATGCTACATGGGCTAGTGATCACTCTGATCGTCGGTCTATTTCTGTTTACTGTGTTTTTCTTGGTGGTTCTCTCATTGCTTGGAAGACTAAGAAGCGATGCCAATGATTTCTCGTTCAAGTGCTGAGGCTGAGTTGCGGGTTATGGTTCTATCAGCATTGCTCGAGATCGAGTGAAGCATGAACTCACCAAGCATATTGGTGTTGATGCTTCTTATATGCGGTCACAGGTACAGGATCAGGTTGTGGCTCTTCAGTATGTACCTTCAGAGCTCCAGTTAGCAGATTTCTTTACGAAGACACAAACTAGAGCTTATCATCACTTTTACCTCTCCAAATTCAGTGTTATAGATCCACCATGAGTTTGAGGGGGGTGTTAGACAGTATCCTGATATACCTTGTATAGATATTGCCTAATATAGGCTTTCTCTTTATACCCTCATGTACATGTATATATACTGGCCCATTGGCCTCATGATGAATACAAGTGCTATTCATAACAATGACAACAAGCCTTGATGTTTTTTCAGTTTATCACTTAGTCTAGTCTAAGAGGGAAAGTTTAGTATTTAAATAGGAAAAAAATCTCATAGTAAACAGTAAATTCTTAAGAGACTGAGAGTAAGCAAGTACGAGCACATCATCCAACCGTACCAGCACAAAGGTGCTTTATTGTGTGGTAAACAACACATAAATGTGATGCAAATTTCAATAAAATAGCTCTAAAAAGGTAAGTGTAGTCAACTTACATAGTTCAATAGAATCAAAGAATGTGATAATTCACACAAGAACAACAATAAAGAGAACTGTTTGAAGAGAAACATGAATATTTCCAAAAACAAATGGAGAAACTAGAATATATACATATAGTGCAATAAATTTTGGCATTGAAAACAAACACAGATAAATTTTATTATCACTCACATCTATTGCAACAAGAGAAAGGCGCCCAGCATGATGGCATTTCTCAAGCTTAGATATGAACCTTTTACTTTTGGATATCTTTTCAGGTGTTACATACAATATCTTCAGCTCTCCTTCACCTTTATCAAGTGCCTTATAGATAAACTTCTCAACTTCCTTGTTGGTAGTTGAAGTCAGCATGTATGCTGGTATACCTAAAGCTGACAGTCCATGACCTAGAACAGTACAAGTCATCAATAATGAGAATGAGCGTACATAAGGCAAACAAAATTATCTTATAAGCTTAAACACCTGGTCCTGAATAAGGGAAAGCAAAGGACTGACGACCAGTGCAATTCCATCACGAAGTACAGCTGGAAGTTGATAACACAGGCTCTTCCCTCCACCAGCAGCCATTATGACCAGAACATCTCTTCCACTCATGATTGCATTAATTATCTGCAAGGACAATATGCTTAAAATAATGCAAAATAAGATAAACAATGAGGCTGTGGTATGCAAAATAAGTATACAATATGACATAGGCTGTGGTATGTAAAATCAGGCTCAATACTGCCAAGAAATGAGAGATAAACAATGAGGGATGTCATAGAAACAGAAGTCTGAGATAGTCCCTTTTGAGCAACATACAGTCAATGATAAAATAAAAACATGCTACCTAATAGTCATCGTACATATGTAAAGCACTTCAAACATCTGGTTCTTCACTAAATGAAATGATTATAGGAACCTCGTTTGGTGTTGAAAGTAAAATAGATATTTCTTGTGAGTTGTAAGCAGTGCCCAAGAAGAAGAAACATAAAAGAAATATTCAGATTGTTTATGCTACAAACTTACTTCTCTCTGATTTGACCGGTAGGAAGAGATACCAAATACATTGAATCGACTATAATCAGCCTGAGAATCCCATGAGAAGCTCCCAGACCAATCTTCCAGAGAAACTGAAGGGGCATTATTTGATGAATCTCTGTACGCTTTAGATACTTCCAGCGATGCCTTCAACTGCGATTGGCGCTCATACAACTCCTCTTGACGATCAAGTAGTGTTTTAATTTGGTCTGGGAAGTATGAAATTTCAGTGGGCAAATTAGCTCAGTAACACTCAAAACGTGTAATTAAGAAAATAACACTGACAAATGTGGCCACAGCCATTTGATGCTGAATAAAATCTTTATGTTGGAATTAACAGTGCTACCTACAAAAAGATCGGCCCCCCGGGACAAGTGAATTAAGATAAAAGAAAAAATGTTACAAATATCATGCAGATAAATAGAACATCACCACAATTCTCATAGATATGGACTCAGATCTCCCAACTCCATAATCCCCATTTCCCTCTTACAATTTAGTTTACAATGCTCTCCGCTATAACTCTGAGATCCCCTGACAAAATCAGACAGAGAGGGCATGAAGTCACTTCAAGACCAAAATGCCGGCGATGACAAAGGTGTGACTTCAAAGCTGGTGGTCAGATTTTCAGGCCAGCTGAATTCATCATAAGGAAGCAGGAGAGATGTTATCAGCATCCGACTATGACGCCAAGTGGTGATACCTGGCAGCCTATGTATAGAGGGGATAATATGTCTTGTTTTAAAGTAGGTGGTGAAAAGTAGACCTTTTGGAAAGTAAAGAGGAATGTGGTTTTGTGTTATTTGTATGAAAATAGCTAGAGTTTTTTTAAATATTCTTCTAGTGATAGAATATAAATGGCATCATGGTGATATGGGATCTATCATTGACTAAAACATGTGCCGATTGATGTTCATTAGCATTTAATTCGAGTACACTTAGAAACTAGATATTCTTTGCTCTGCCACTGTTCATAGAGATGCGCATTGTAAAGGTTAGTTGTTATGGAAAAGGGATACAGATTATTAATATAATCTAACTGAGGAGTGTTTATGGCTAATGAGATGAGAATATATGACGGACGATTCCTGATTGTTCATTATAGAAGTGATGATACCTTGAATGTCATGGAGTTGTTCCTCCACCAGCAATAGTTCTCCCTCAATGTTTTCTTCCTCCATGCCTCAGTTCTGCGCATATGGCAAGAAAGAATAGCAATTGGCTTGCTTTTGGTTTGCAAGGTTTACCCACTGCTCTAGAGAAAGTATTCAGTCAGAAAACTTGAAAGTGAATTATCCATTTCAGTTTGAACATTCTAAAAGCACACTTACAACCACAATTCAGACCATAAGTACACTTATAATCAAACGATTTAAAAGGTGCTTACTTATTCAGTAAATAGCTAGCTATAATATGTCCATGTATACCAAGCATCAGCATATAAATATGTGACATTTATTCAAGATAACTACTTTGAAACTTAATTGCTAATTTAGAAGAAAGTGACCAGTTTAACAGCTCTACAAAAGCATAAATCCACAAAATATGAATGTTCAAATGTTCGAAACAAAAACACATGCTACATTAGAAGACTATAATGCTAGTGTTAGATTGTTAATACTAATACTGATCCTCGTATAATGACCTAAGAATAAAATTTGTTAGACATTTAATTGGACAAATAGGCCATAGAAACAGCCTTTCAGTGACAAGAAAATTAGTTTTCCTTAAAATTCCAATATGCAAGAAAAAATGCTGAACCTACAATTTTGGTACTAACACTGTAACACACCGACGAATTGTACAACTGTAAATCAAATCTATGAATCTAGGAGCAATGGCGGATCCAAGAAATTTCACCCACATGGTTGAATATATATGTTATAATTTTGAAATCAGTACACGTAAAGAAACCAAAATAATATATATTTCTTCAAATTACCCTCTGCAAAATTTCATATTAATGGCAAGTATTTTGCAAAACATTCGATGCTCCCCAAGTTTGTCAATCTCGTTAAAACCAAAGCCATATGGCAAGTGGGTCCCACATGTTAGTAGGAATTTAACAAGCAAAATCCGCCTATAATTGAGCTTCCCTCTCCTTCCCTGACTTCCTAATCACCACCTGTACCCCACCTATATTGCCTCCATCTGGTGAGCATGCCAGTGTTGCACCTTCTCCAACTCCAACAGTCATATGGCTAATCAATGAAGCCCTCTAGCAACGGGTGAGAAGTCCACACGATGACTCTCACTCTCATATCCACTCAAGGGTATCCGCGGACACACCTGCACAGCCACAACGATGATGGAACACTGTCCCAAAATGACCACCGCACATGTATTGATTTGGGTGACTAGGAACAGATACATGAAACTTGAAGTACATAAGGGTTGGGGTGCAAATGGTATGGATGTAATCTGACCAATCCAGGTCCCAATCTGACTTGGATCAAATATGGAATAGAAGAAGCAAATCGGTGGGATGAAATACGAAAACAAGTACAAAAGAGTGGTATTTCCACGAATGCGAATCAGAGTGTTTGGAGACAATTATTAGCAAATTTCCACCAACCGAATCAGCAGGTGACTTAGCATCGGCAAGAATAATTGGGCCAAATGGGTCACTATTGCAGCTGAAGAAACTCTGAGTTGGGTCCCAATGGTTGTAGCTTGAAGAAGAATCGAACAGAGAACAATGACTGGTTCTGGCTACTTGATGGCATCCTTGGCTCTCTCCCTCCCCTTCTCACGGCATCCTCGGCTCTTCTCCCCCTTCTTCTTCTTCTTCTTCTTCTTCTTCTTCTTCTTCTTCTTCTTCTTCTTCCACAACTTAGCTCCAGCCTCCCCCCACTCACCGATCCTGTCAACTAGTAGTGGGTATGTACTTGGGGCAATTTCAGTGGTTGTTGGGATTCTCGCAAGCAGACGAGAGGAGGAGGATAACAGATAAAAGGTGGGTAGAGCTATCAATGAAAGAAACAAAGGTACAGGTAAGAAATGACAACATATAATTCACTCTTTACAATAGTAGAGAGAAAAATTGCAATGTACAATGCAAGTCCAGACACCTCTGAAACACAACATGGAAGCTCAAGATAGAACGTAACGAACAAATGAAGTATGAAAATAATGTGGAATCAGAACAATAATGGACAGGTGAATTCAGCACTTTAGGAAAAATGCATGATAGCATCTCATTGTAACCAATCATTGGTATTTACCATCATCTTGTATATCTCAAACAAATTTAAAAATCCAAGCTGCTTATGTTGAACATACCATAAAGCATGGTCCAATCAGAAGTCTGACAAAGAAATCGATGAGATCATAGGTATCTTAATCACCAAACAGGTATCAACCAAATCGAGCATAGTGGATATATCACAATCTATGCAACTTCCAAAAACTATCAATAGACAGTCAGGAGTGTAGAAAAAAAAAAGCAACCACATTTTATAACCGGAAATCTGGACAGAACTTTGTCACGGTTAAAGTACACCAATCTGGCAAATTTCCTGAAATATGTCATCAATGCCGCGAACAAAAGTTAATTTGGAAGCTATGAACAATTCTTGTTGAGCACAGACCCATTAGCAATGAAGCTTTCGGGTATTTTTCTACGGATTCCACCACCAAATTGAATCTATCGCGGAAACGTGGAAGAAACCTAGCACAGCGTAATAGCAAGCAAACCGAACACGCGACGAAATTACGGAGAGACAGGAACCGCACCAGGAGATTGACGATGTGGTAAACCAACGTCGCAGGTGTGGGCGAAGTGCTCCTCGAAGTCTTCCTTCCCGGCCCGATTCCTTGAGTCGAGCCGCTGCAACCCGCCGCAGGAGATGGGCAGGGAGGAGGGCCGGAGAAATCGGGAAATGGAGGTGCTCCAAGTCACAAGTGGAAGAGGCCGAGGCGTCGAGCTGGGGGCGCCGTCTCGTAGAGGGGATCGCGGCTGGGGAGGAAGGGGAACCAGGGTTTGGATGACGAAGAACCACCGCAGCCTAAGTCGGTTTAGGTTTTTTTTGGCTTTTAAGCGATAAAAAAACCAAAAAAACCGAAATAACTAGGATCTTAAGCTCTGTTTAGGAGAGATTTTTTGGGCAAAACGGATAAAGGACCTGAATGTAAAATGCGGGGATCTATTTGTTATAATTTTGGACCTGTTTGCTATTTTAAAAAATTAGAAAAGGGCTCGTTCACAATTCACATTTAACGGGAGGTTCTTCCTGTAAAACAGCCAACGAGGGACCTAAACGCGAACCGGGGAAAAATATTTTCCTCTCACATAAAATCGTGCGGGGACCTATTTGTAATTTCGAAGAACCGGAGGTTTTTTTGCAAAAAAAAGGGGACGGGCACGTGGGTAGCACGGTTGGCCTCTATTTTCTTGGCATGTAAGGGTGTTAATAATATGTGCTTTAGCTGTATTCTTCATCTTTAGGCCTAAAACTCTCACAAACATTTCGACTCTAAAGCAAGCTACGAGCTAAGCCCACAATTTGAAACACCCCTAAGGCTCTGTTTGTTTAGAAATTTGGTCTTGAGGGGAAGGCTCTTTGGAGGTGGAAGAAAGCCAAAATGGCTTGCTGGAGCTGGAAGAGACTTGATGTTTGTTTAGTTAATTTGGTGAACTGTGGTGGTCTTTGGATGGGGAGTGGAGATATCTGAAGCAGCCCTTGTGTCTTGCAAATTCTATGTAAAGTCAGAGTTCTTTGATTTAAAGGGTAATTGACGTGTTTAAGAGCTGTTTTAAGCGTGAACTACCTGGTTTTTACGGGATTTAACAGAAATTTCGTATTTTGTCTGGATTTAGCATAAATTACCTGATTGAAATATGTTTTAACTGAAATTGAGTGTTTTCATACAACTGATAAACTTTAACAATGAGAAAGCCATACATAAAAGATTGCACATAATAGAAAATATTATTAATCAAGTCATTGTCATAGTCCAATTCTATATCATAGTTACACCAAAATATACCACTAATCATCATCCAATCAACCTGTATCAGCCAGCAGCCCATCAGCAATAGCTTCACGAGTGGCGATCATGTCCACATTGCCTTCTCCCTCATGGTTCCCCCCAGTTGTGGAAACCACATGCCCTAGAGGAATGTAGTTCTCATCATGGTCACACCTATCAAAGTGCATATCAAACACTTGGCTCTCTCTAATGAAGTTATGCAATACCATGCCTTGGTGATAATCCCGTTTGCTTCTTTATTGGGTAACTAAGGGACGGGCCAGTAAGATGTGCCATTTTACTTCAACACACACCAAATGTGCGCTCAATGACATTACGGAGGCGAGGAATGAGCATAATTGAATAACTCTTTTTACCACTTGGTGCTCGGCCTTGGCGGAACTCGGAGTAGATGGTACTTTTGTCCTCTGTATGGTGCAAGATAGCCAGGTTCGTTGGGATAACTTGAATCAACAAGATAATATTTGCCTACAAATTATATATGTAAGTGAAAGACAACACGAACAACAATATGTATTATAGTTGATGTATTTAAAGAGTTTATACCCATTTGGAGTATGTGGAAACCTCTCCTTGTACTTGTCAGTGTATCCTGAATATCCTTGTGTCGTTAATGCGAACACAGCCACCCGGCTACCATGGAGGGTGAATCTCCATGTCAAAGTCACATCTGCCATAACGTTACGTATGTTGCAAACCCATGGTGACCAACATGGTTAATCATCTCATCGGTGGCACAACAAGCTGGTATATGTGTCCCATCAATTGCACCTATGCAATTGTTGAAGTGTGGCGAAGAATCTTGAATCACGAAGTCTCTCATGTATGGTTGTGAATTTAGGATCAATGGGTTTTATGATGTATTGACCATTCTATTCAAGCGTCCCAACACATGCCTAAACTTTCTATGGATGGTGTTCGTTGATCTATGGAGCAGGTGTGCACTTGGCTCATGATTGGGGTCCACCATGATTCACAGAAACATTGCAAGGGCCTCTTCAGAACACATAAACTTTGTTGCTTTCAATCCATAATGTTGTACCAAGGTATCATGCAATGCATCAAAACAAGGTCTAGTCATTCTGAACATTTTGTAACATTCTTCTATAGACCCCAAAGTATCAAAGGTCCACTGCTGACCAGTACACCTGTGCTCCTTCTTCTTCCATTTGTAAAGGTACTTTGCACCATGCACAATAGTAACATAAGCAGCATACAAGAATGTCTTGTAGTCTTTTCCTTCTTAGCTCCTCCTTTCTCACAACCATGACAATATCTCCATAACTTGAATCATCTCAACATCGCTTCCACTTGTTGTACTCATCTAAAAACAAGAAGTAAACAATATAGGAGCATACAAAGAAGTAAACAGGAATGAAACATTACAAAGGTACAATATAGGGGCATACAAATAGTAAACAACATTAGACCATTCTGAAGGTACAATATAGGAGCATACAAAGTAGTAAACAAGAATGGACCATTCTGAAAGTATCATTACAAACAAATTTAAAAAAAAAGGGTCTTAAGCAACTAAGGGTAAAAGAAACATAAAGAAGGGTCTAATGCCTCTTCTGTCCTCATATTGCCTCTTGAACCATTGGAACCTCCCCTCATTTGTCTTCATAGCATAAAAGAAGCAACGGTTCTCAAGTTTACCAAACAACTTTGTAGCAATGTAGTACTCATCACTTGTTTCAGCTGCCCCACACTTGATAACTTCAGCCATGGTGGCATTAATATCATTGGCCACAGATACATTGCTAGATGCATCTGATTTGTCTTCACTAATGACGTGGTCAAAGGTGCTTCTCTCGCGTAGTGCAAATTGCGCTGGAGCTTTTTCTCTTCATCTGGCTGGGAAAATACTGTTTGTTTTGGCTTATGGCTTATGGGGGCTTAGAAGCCTAATAAGCTCCAGCTTAAGCCTAAACAAACAGAACCTAAAAGCTCACGGTGGTAGGTAAAGGTGCTTTTGTGGCCAGCCAGCTCGACCGCCTCACCGCTCGCTCTGGCTCCCTTCTCGCCCCGTCGTCTCCCAGTTCTGTCGCCTCCTTGACTCCTTTCAGCTCGGCCGCCGCCTCCCCGAATCCCTCCTCACTCGGGGCCACTCGGTTCCCTACATGCGACAACTTGATTTACTAAACGACATATTAAGAAAAGCCACAAGCGCCGACTACAATTTGTTTACAACCCAACAAGCTAAGCGACTTTTATTAACCGCGGCTCCCCAAGCAGGCGTCTATTAAACTTGGCACGTGAGTATTTCGTGAATACTCACCTCGTGTTGTGTTTTATCCCGACGCGGGATGTTTGGAATCCGCAGAAGGCGGGATTGGAATCTAGGATTAGGAGCTAAGCGGTTGAGAGGGATAGTTGGATGTCCTTTGGTGCAATCTAAATGACGATATGGACCATTCGATCTGAGAGATGGGCCGGATAAGATGGAGTTCTTTAGGTTGGCTTGCGGCGGTGTTTTAGAGATTAGTAGAGATATACTACACCTAATATTAACTATCTAATAAGCGAAAGAGGTCTCTGGCCAAGCCACGTCCACCTGAATTTTCCACATGATCCATCTCTTCCGTGGTACCCATTCGCCTAGCCACGCGTCCCCAAGGACCGACCTGTAAAGCACCACCAAATCTGCCCTAGCAAAACCCTCCACGTGACCCAGATTGCCTCGCCACACCTCCACATCAAAACCTAACCTACCCTCGCCCGATCCCGCACGCGGCGCTGTCTTTGCCCGTCGCCCTCAGCCCTTTCCCGGACGTGCCGACTTCGCCCCGTCCTACCTCGCCTCCTCCAAGCTCGCCCGCGATCGCCTTCTCCCGGCGCCCTCGTGTCCACTCCTCGCCCTCGCATCGTTCCGCCCCATCTTGCCTGAAGGCAGAACCAGCGCGATCGATTTGTCCTCGGCTGACGTGGGGCTCACGAGTTCGCCTTGGTCGCTCATGAGCCCTCGAGGTGACGGCGTTTCTCCCTCCATATCCTTTCCAATCTAATCCGGTCTAACTTGTCTTCATCGGCCGAACTTCGCCGTCTAGGCGTTGCGTCCGCTCAAAGCTCTGCCTCAGTCAAGCCCTTATTTGGGGTGGGTTGGTGAGTGTCTGAAACACTGCTTCCTTCTTCCGTGCAGCGGAGAGATGCCGTCCCAGCCATCGATGTGCTACTCCAGCTTCTTTTGGTGGTGTGTGCTCCTGGATCTACTCACCTGCTCCTTCTACCCTCCCTCTTTCTCTTCCCCTTTAGCCCACTTTGCCTGTTGCTTTGTCATGTCCCAATTATTTCCCCTACTTCTTTCTCTCCAACATACCGCCTAATTTGTTTCTATTTAGCATTTATTAGTATGTATTCTTTGCAATTGAGTACGGATATATCCGTGCATCATGCTATAGATTGTTTTAATCCTCTCTTATTTTCCTTTCTATAAGATTTTCTTTCCCATTATACTCCTTTCCTATTGACTTGGGTTTGTCTAACTTACATTGTTTGGTTGCGGAGAGGCTTTATTAATCGCTTTGCCATGCTTGGTTTCATCTAGCATGCTAAGGTAGATATAATGTTCCATTTACCACTAAAAAAATTCTTATGCATGTTGATTGATACAAGCGATGCTAATTGCTTTCTGAATTCGTTTAGATGATCATGTCTAATTGCTTGATAAAAGAACTATAAGAAGAATCGTTGCATTTCGATGGATCGTGTATTGCATCATTCTATTTTCTTGTAGGGGCTATGATGGCTTTCAAGCTTTAAGGCGATATATGTTTATCAGAGAGCCAGGATCAAACAATCATTCCTTTTGTTTCAATGGGGCAAACAAATATCGGATTTTGGTATGCCCCACCTAGTTGTTCCTTCATGGATTTCACACGCTTTCAAAATGCAGGCCATCATGGGAGGATGAAAGCTTATGTTTATGGAGTTATGTGTACCAACAACAAAAGCTAAATTGGTTAGGCAAACCGATGTTTCTTGCTATTTGCACGAAGAGACCTCTCCTCCCTCTTGAATTTGTCTATCGACATACCTCATCCTACTATTTTTTAGTGCCTTATAATTGATGAGGTGATCGCATGCTTTCGAGCAAAACTTTGAGGAAGATATGAAACAAATATTTAAACGCCTCCTCGGGTATATGATAATTTGGCCATCTGGCAATTCTCACTTGATATCGTACCATAATTTATATTTTTATTGACATTAACATTTTATTTACTGATTGGCAAATAATTATGCATGGTAGCGAGAATAAGCGATTGTTCTTTTTACGCTACACAAACTAGCGAGGTACATGGATTTGTTATTCGACCTATTCAAACTATTAAGTCATTCTCTTTTTCCCTTTTTCTCTCGGTGAATTTCTTTGATGATTTGATGTACACCACCAGGTTAGAGATTTATAAAGTTATGCGTTTGAAAAAACAAAGAAAGTAAAGAAAAACACATTTTATGTTCCGAGTCGATGATGACAAATTAAATGTAAGGCTAACTGCTTACATCTTTGTTCAACCCTCTATTTTAAAAATGTTTGTAGAAAAATAACAATGATGCTCCTCTGGAGGCTCTTTATTTGAAGGCTTGGAGGCAGGGCTATGTGTGTAATTCCTAAGCGACATGAGTTTCTTATTCTATATGCTTTCCTAAAAGCATTGCAGTCTAAGAAGGTCATACGGTGATTTGCCTTTTCATCATGTGAGTTCGATCAAGTTCCATGCAGAACTTCTTTCAAAAAAAAAAAAAAAAAAAAGTTCCATGCAGGAACTTCTAAATTTTCTCGAGATAAAGTGTTTTGGTATCCATGCCAGGAAACAAAAGCGTGAGCAATTTGCAACATTCTTTGACTTTTGCAAGGCGAAAGGAGTATCTTATTATGCACTAATGTGGCGTACGTGGACTTGACTGTTCTGATGTGGTGAGAGTTTTGACGCCACCTCATCCTACTATTAGTGCGAAAACACAGATAGCCGTTTCTTTAATATACTTTGTGAAGGTGTGTGTGAATCATTCTTTTTCTCACATGGGGATCCTCCCCTCATTAATTATTTTCTAATGTTTCTTTGTGTTGAACAACAATTAGATGAAGCGAGGAAATACAATAGCATTGTAACACTTTTTTAAAATCCCAGTTTCCATTGTTCCAGCTCAATTTTGTCATGTGTGTTTATATGGACTAAGCACTCTTGATAAACAAATTGGTCTAGATAAATCAAAGCTGCTTGAACACATAAAGATGAAGGCACTTGTCCTAGAACCTTAAGATTGTATGCCGGAGTCTTTGATCACCTCAGAGGCATCATTTGAGAAAATCTATGCCATTCTTGGCAGCCATTTTAAGGTGTTACACTCTTACTCATCAGTTCATGAACCACGAACATCCACTACACCCATTACATATTGCAGGAATTTGCATGCAAAGCTTATAATATGCATTTCACTTCATATCACTTCTATGTTAATTGTACTCTTGTGTCTTTATGGTTAAATTGCTCGGACATTTCATATTTCATTTCATTCAATTATACATTTGATATCAATTAGTTATATGTGTTAGCGTGGGAACTACGTTTTTAATCATTTTGTGCTCTATTTATTCTCAAAAGATTATTTTTATCATCTAGTGGCAGCGTGTTGGCATACTCTTACTAGTAGTATATGCACTACCATAATAGCCTAGTAAGTATACTTGTAGTATAATGTGTATGTGTAGCTTAGATCTAAATATACTACACACTGTTAGTATATACTATCACAATATACAGTAGTATATAATTGTCGTACAATTTGTCTTACACTTTCAATGGATGGTCAGATCTAAAATATACTAAAAGCCACTCTTGATTTGATACTCCATTTGGTTTTGTTTTGCTTTGTTAGGAAAAAGTCGAGGCTTTCTTAAAAAGTTTTAAAAATTCATAAAAATATTTTGAGATATTTAAGAAAAACTACACAGTCCCGTAAAAACTAGTACAAAATGTTACTTTGTGTGATTTGTATAAAAGTAACAAATTTCAGCCAAAGCGAGACTACGAGAAGAGGGCCTGGCGCTAATACTTCGTATATTCAGCTGGGAGGAAAGCTTCGCTTGAAGGCTTCACGACCCACCCAGCGTCCCACCCCTTCTCTCTCCTCTTTTTGCGAAAAAGCCCCTCGATTCTTAGAAGTACGGATAGGTCATTCGCAATTTTTGTGAGAGAAATTTTTCTGGTTACGCGTTTGGGTCCTGCGATTCGCCATTTTACATAAAGAACCTCGGGTCATCTGAATCATCGTGAGCCCTTTTACAGTTTTTCAAAATAGCGACGAGGTCCAAAATCATAACAAATAGGTCCGTGCGCTTTTAGATTCGAGTCCTTTCTCCATTTTGCAGAAAAAAAAAAAAAAAATTGTGGATTCGTTTTTCCCTCAGAGACATTGAAAAAATGTTTCGTTTCGGGTTTTGCGGAGAAAAATGTTTTCGTGATCCGTTTTCCCTCGAGCATAGAAAAAATGTTTTAAGATTTAGCCGTTTTTCTATTACAAAAGCGAAAAAAATGTTATTAATAAATCAGATTTTTCATATCAGGCATGGAAAAAATGTTTCGTTTCTTCGTTTTACGGAAAAAATGTTTTTGTGGTCGTTTTTCCTCTGGAGCATGGAAAAAATGTTTTCGTTTCTCGTTTTCCTAAAAAAACGAAAAATGTTCTGGTGGTCAGATTTTTAGCCGGGAACATGGAAAAAAGATATTTTACCCGTTTCTCCGTTTACTAGGAAAAAATGTTTTTGATCCGTTTTCCTCAGGAGCATGGAAAAAATGTTTCGTTTCTCCGTTTACCACACAAAAAAAAGCGAAAAATATTTTTGGTGAGTCAGTTTTCCTTGAGGAGCATAGAAAAAATGTATTTTTCGTTTTCTCCGATTTTCGAAAAATATTTTTGTAGTCGTTTTCCTTGGGCGTGGAAAAATAACAAAGTGTTCTATAATGGTCAGTTTTTCTGGCGTTTTCATTTTTGTATTAAAAATATTTTTGATTCACATGTCTCATGTGCTTTCAATTTCCTAGTAGTATATATTACCTAAGATTCAATGTCTTTGTAAAATGGTAAAATCTTTCAAAAACTTTTTATTGCTCCAGTATAAAAATTAATATGGCAGGAAGCCTGGGGCGAGATAGGAGTCCAATTCTCATGGCGGGAGGCAGCGGATAAATCAGCGAAATTTGTTGATTGCAAATTTTAATTGCGTTAGGAAAATTAACCATCGAAGTATTATTTAATAAGTAAATCTGAGATCAGTCTAATTCGGCTTTTCACTTAGTGTGACATGCAAAGTGAAGTATCTTAGCTCTTCTACTATTAAAACAATGCCAAGCTCCACAGAAATTTGTGACCGGGTGGACTCACAAATATAGTATTCAAGAGCCTGCGATTAGTTGCTTTGGGGTATTAGACCAGCCTGAACCCCGTTATCGAATGATTAAAGTTTGCACCAGATGCTAAAGGGAGGAAGCGAGAGAAGCGGGAGTCACATCGAGGAGAAGCGGATGCTAATATTATTAGTGCTTGCTGTATCTCAAATGAGAGTAACCCCATGCCTCATATTTATAACCCTCTGATTCAGAGTTTGGTAGAAGTCAGTGGATAACTGAGGGCGGGAGTTCCTATTAAAAATGTGCATTATAATGCCCGGAACTTAGTGAGCGGTAGGCAAATAACCCGTGTGTATGGAGCGTGCTTTGCTCCCATGTGTGATGGCGGGAAGGATGACCTTAAATGCTCACAAGGAATTCAAGAATGTCAACGCATCAGCTTCTGTCAGAATTTTTACAGAGAGCAAGGCCACGATCGAGAATTAGCCCAAAGATAAATCATCTGCTAATGCATTATCAGGTGAATTTTAAAGAAAGTATCTAGATATTGTTTAATGCACATTTGATGTTACAGTTTGTGAAGGCGTCACTAATGCGATATCAAATGAAAATTTTAAAGAAAGGATCTAGATGTTGTTCTTTGCCATGTGCCCTAATTATGGATGTGAAAGAGAACATGCAAAGGTTGGATTTTTTGTGGCGGCAATAGAAGGATTATCAAGGTGACGATTTGCGCCTTAAAAGGCTCTCAGATGCGTTGGCTCAATGACTTAATGGTGTGCTACTGCAGAAGGCAATATTTAAATCTATTGATGATGAAGCGGTGATTTTGCTTTCAAGGATGAAAAGCTTTAGTAAAGATATGTAGCGTGTCATTGCATCTGAATCAACATGATGAAAAGTGTGCCTAGCAACTTCATTTATGTGAGTATCTTTATCTAAACTTCTCACTTTGTTTCACTTATTAATTGATTTATTTATGTATGAATTTGGATTTTACTAGTAGATTTGAAATGTGGCTTATGCATACTCACAGTTTAGTCTGCTTAGTACTTCTTTTCTTGAGGAGGACACACATTTTATTTGTATTACAGATGATGTTCGACATCCACAAACTATCTTGCAAGAACTGTTTGGATCGTTAGTGTGGCTAATAGTTAGCTATTAAATAACTTCTCATCTAGCTAACTATTGTTTATCTAAAACGAGGAGCCCCCAAGAATCCCTCTTTTGGAGTTTAGGGGACCCACACTATTTTTACAAAGTCACTGTTTTGACCTGCAAGTCCCGACCACTGACCACTAAATCTGACCCGATTTTATTTTACATATATCCTATTTGTGACTTATATCATTTATGTATAATTTTCATTTTGACACCACTAAAATTCAATCAAAAAGAAAATATTTGTAATACATAAAACATAAGCATATTAACATTTACAATTTAAAAACATGAAATTTCAAATTTAAATTTAGTTTTCAAAACATGATAAAATTTTAGAAGCCTCTTATGTATTTCCTATCTGTGTAATATGGGTTGTGCACTCGTGTCTCAGGAGAATTTGGGGTGAGGAGGCAAATTTAGGAGCCTCCTAATTTGAGGGGCTTAAATTGGAATTTTACTGAGGAATTAAGTGAGGAAGCAGAATTTAGGGGCCCCTAATTTT